>JADLSH010000220.1:0-2400000 GCA_016169945.1 Trachythela sp. YZ-2020
GAACTGTTTTGCTAACGGCATTTTTGATCTAAAAGCAAGTGAGTAAAACCCAGACTCGTTAATCATAACTCTATTTGGGTTCCCCACCCGATTCCCCGCCGTTTCGTCGGGGTATCGATCATCACCCCAGTTAATTTTATCCTCATCGTCAACATGCATTCGAATAGCCTTGTCTGTATCACGGTACCCAAAACTCTTGGCTACTTTTGACCCCAAAAATAAGATCTCTTGATCTTTTTTAAAGATCTCAAGTTTTACACCTAAACTCTCATTAAACACTTCCATTTCTAACTTTTCCTAATTTGTACAACACGCTCAAACGATTTAAAATAATTTGTAACCTATAAGGCTACAAATTTACATTTAATTTAACTCCTAGTTTTAATCTCGTTATATGCAAAGTAACCTAGTGCTATCGCAAGAATCCACATGTTGTTACCTAGCCACATTAACCCTTTGGCACCCATACTTAGAACGGTTGATAGAATGCTACCGATGGCACCAAATACAGGACCTAACTTAGCAAGTATTTTAGCAAGACCTCGTCCAAAAGCAGAGACTCCACGAGCACCGGTTGCAAGAGCTCCTCTTGTTGCTGTTACAATTCCTGTTATTAACCCTGCGATACTAACACTTAAGGCTGCTGTGATACCCAAGTTCTTTTTAGCCCACTTTTTAAACTTCTCAAACTTTTTTATTGGATTGTTTTCAATTTCTTCTTCTAAAATTTTTATAGCCTCGGCAATTTTAGGCTTTATTTTGTTTTCTAATCTTATGTTATCTTCTTCTAACTCTGCAACCTTTGAAACAGATCTGTATAAAGTTTTTAGGCTGGGGTCTTGTTCTGCCTCACTTCGTTCGGTCCAAGTTTTTGCCTCGATCTTTAAAAGCTCCATTTGATTCTTATAACCAATATTTTGTTTGCGAATGCCAGATTGTATAACTGCTTCTATTTCTCTACCCCACTCGGGCTTACCCCCATCATCGTTTAAATTTTCCATCTCAATGTTTTCGTGTTGAGATCTAATATCATCGTAAGCCTCGTTAATGGTACTATTTAATGTGGCCCTAGAATTATTAATTACACTGTCGTTTAACTCTTTGTTACCCACAATCCCGGTTTTACTCTCAATCACACCGGGCACAGTGTTAGCATGCTCCAATATGACTTCAGTTAATTCATCATCATACAGTTTTTTAGCTCTTGTCATTTTTCCACTTTTACTAGCACTGACTGAAATTTCATCATTAGCATTAATTTTATAAATTCCCAACTTATCTCACCTACTCCATAATCTATACCTATAACACGACCAGCGGTATTTCTTCTTACTGATAATTTTGTGAGAAATAACTGTGTGTGTGGACCATCGTTTTCGTCTAAGTGGGTGTTAAAATATTTTAAAAATACATCTTTCACCAACGCGACTCTCACAACATTAGGGTTTCCTGTCACAATAGCTATACTTTCATTCAAATTAGAAGTTTGGGGTTCAAGTGTCTTCCCTTTTTGTCCATTTGTTGAACCGTCAAGAGGATTATCAGTTGGGATATTTGTGGCAGTTTCTTGATCATCATCATCAAGGTTAGTTTCTTGTACACCTTCATCAAGATCATCATCATCATCATCATCCACATCGTGGGATGTCATTTTAGGCATTGGTATATCTTCTGTAGTTTCTGGTATATCCATTTATTTAACATATGACTCTTTCACTTCGCTAAGTTCTCTTTCGTAAAACCTACCATGTATTTCTTCCCCTGTTGCGATATCTTGTATGTCATACATAACAGGAACACCACGATATACTTTCGTAATTTTAAATGTTTCCTCCGTAAAATTAATTGTGTAGCCCTTAACAAATCTGGTACCTGTGTGATATTTTTCCACCCTAACGGTGTCACCAACTTTATATCGTGGTTTTTTACCTTCGGTTCCTCCGCCTCCGCCCCTCTCATCTTTGTTTTGTTCGTTCACATCTGTAGGTTTCATTTTAATGGTACTATGTATACTGTGATTGTAATTAAATGTAACATCATCCAGGATGTGTAACCACTTTTTTGTTTGATGTTCTTCAAAATATTTCCACATAGTTGTTTTTAGAGTCCTATTTAATCTCTCAACGAGGGCTGCCTTTCTGTTAAAAAAGGCCTTGCCACCTTTTTTAATAAGTGTTGTGAAATGTTTTATCCCAAGTTTGGCAAGTAACGCGTTAACATTTTTGTTTTTGAATTCGTTACCATCGTCGTATTGGACAGTATCTGGGTACTTACCAAACCGGTGTTTAAATTCCCCTAATACTTTTTCCATGGCGTGTGAGACATCTAAACCACCTTTTGTTTTGCTTGGTTCTGTGAAAGCATATCTTGATAATATTTCTACTGATGTTAAAATCCAACGGTAGCCATCGTTACTAGGCTTACGACCCTCTGTCATATCGACTAAGTCTAATTGTAGTTGTTCTCCAAGATCGCTAACGATGGTTTTACGATAGACATGCTTACCACTTTTTTGTTTCGTAGTTGTGTAAGTACTTTGTGTTAAGATCCAGTCTTTAACTTGTTTACGACTAACACTTAGTCCCTCGGACCTTGCTTTTTGGTACAATCTTTCAATAGACTGATAACCAGTCCCCGGTGAGTGATACAACTCGCGAAGACCTTGTTCTGTTTCAAAATGTGTTGTCATTTTATTTCACACAGAAAAAATGAGTTGTAAAACTTAAACCATCTCGAGATCTAACAATGCGCTCATGTTTACATGAAAGTCTATGTTAGTTGTAAGTTTAAAACTCAACGAGTTAAAACTTTGTACGATAGGTGTTTTTGCGTTGATGTTATCGTAGAACTCCAAGGTGTCTATTAAGAGCTGTGATGACGAGATTGGTAACGAAGCTATTATTTTACTTTGCTTACCATTTGTATCGAAGTTTTGGTAACTGTTCACGATGCTACATTCGATGTTAACATATTTTAATCCATGGTTGACATTGACATGGCCGGAACTGTGCCATATATCTTTTAACAACGCGGTGTCTGGTAAAAAACCCAACATAGGACCTATTGTGTTTTCTAGGTTCAAAGCTTTTTCAGATTTTATCGAGCATGTAGAGTTTATGTGGTTTGCAACAAGCTCGATACCCTCATCTTTTAGTTTCTTTTGGACAGCAACAAATGTCCAATATCCTTTTTCAAACACAATCTTATCAGTCCCATGTGTAATTTGACATCTTAAAACATTATGGAACTCCCAAAATATAGTCGCCGATCTGAGATATATCTTACTCTTGTTATGTTGAAAGATATCTAAACTCACAGTTGTCTTGTTCTGTGGTACAAATACTGTTAACTTTGACATTTTATTAGTGAAGCGAAGCGTAGCGATTAATAAAATGGAAGCATTCAAAGAAAAATATCCATACGCAGATGTCGATAAGTTCATGTTCCAACCCGTAAAAGATTATGCGGGTAAGACTCTGTTTGTTAGGATAATGTATGTTCATAACGGGAGAGCTTACGATATAAAAGCCAAGAGTTTTTCTTTCGCCTGGGCCTTGGATTGGCAACCTAGAATTTGGAATGTGAAAGGGGTTGTACAAGGATTCACAAAAGGTCTTTTTACAGATAACCCTAGTAATTTAAGTATTTTTGTCCGAGCGGAACGCTCGGGAACCGAAGCTCTGAGTTTTAATCCCACACTCCCGGATCTTGTGATCACAAAAAACATGCCCAACTTTAACGACTACAAGGAGAATCCATACATCGCGGCTTGTTTGGCTGCTTACATTTCAACTTATGTTTGTGGAATTAGTACCAAACATTTTTCAGATAATTTCATCGGAAACTTAGCGAGATTCCATTTGTACTACCACATGAGAAGATTTCTTAGGGATCCTAGTAAAATGAGTAGGTTTTTAAACCAAAGAATTAAAAATATAATTAATATTAATATTCCTGTCGTGTACTCCTGGTCAAAAGAATTTCATCAAGGTCAAGAACAGATGGGAACTTGGTTAGCAAAACAACCACACGGTAGCGTTAGGAATTACAGACCAGAGATTGGTAAATTTGGACAGAGTGGTATTAGATATGAGAAACGCGGGGATAGGACTGTTAAAAGTTTGGACGACTACAAAATGTTCGTTGCAACAGAGTCAACAGGATTAACGCAAACTGGGCAGTTGTTATTCCAACAAAGTTTAGAAGCTTATGTGTACTGTGTACTTGGCGCACAGGCTAGTACCAGATGGGCTATCGTTGGTAAAGGTGCAAAGTCTTTACAAACACAAGAGGTCTTTAAAAAACTAGTTGAGGATACAATTATACAAGATGACCAAACTGTAACTGTGTCTAACATGAGAAATGCCATAAAAAGTACTAATGTAATTTTAAACTTTGCAATTAGTCCTGGTGTCATTCTTATCCCAAGTGATATGATAATTTTAAAAGAAAAAATACCAGGTTATAACAACATTTTAATGGTGGTTGGTGGTAGTATGGTGTTTGGTCACAACGAACATATTAACAAAGATTTAGACAACGCGGAGGAAGCAAAAGTTCTTGTACCAACACCAACGGCATCAACGACACCAACGGGACCAACAACATCAACGACACCAACACCAGATTTAAATTTAGTTTACCCAAGAGAAATCCCACCCACAAGTACAACAGAATTACAAATACTATTAGCATTATCTGTGGTAACTGGGTATATTATGAAGTTTTTCCTATTACCTTAAATAAACTATGAGCGATAACATAATAACAGACCAGAGTACAAAAGAAACAAGCCCCGAAAGAAAAGATGCTTGCGAGAAACTAAGTGATTTGTCTAAAAGTGCAAAGAAGAGGAAGTTACCAAAACCAAAACCGGTCAGGGAGTGTGAGCCCTACTCTGATTTGCCTTATTTTTTGTTTCTAAAAATACTAGGCCTTATTTTTGGTCTAGGTGCCCTGTGGAATTATTGTACAAGTAAAAATTGTACAACTACAGTCGTAAAGGAAAATGTAAAGAAAGAACATGTGATGAAAGAACCCAACCTTGTAAATTTGGACTAAAAATAAAATGGGTTGTAAACCTAGTAAACTACAAATTCAACATAACGGTGATCTTTTTAACGAAGACATCACAGTTCGTAAAAAATTTCTCACAGGGTTACAAGTAGCAAAAGAAAAAGAAGGGATCGAAGGTAACTTACAGATTGCGTTTGTCACTTCGAGATCTAAGAGGTATGAAAAAGTTACTAATATTCCATCTGAGCAAGTGACAGAACAAGAGTTACGAGCGAGTGGCGAAACAAACGATGATGAGTAAGTGAGACAAACGAGCCGAAGGCGAGACAAACGAGCCAGATTTCTAATCCCTAATGTCAGGATTAGAAAACTTTTTACCAGTGTCAAAACTTAAAATTCAATACTTTGTAGTTGTTTTCCAACAATGTTTACCACACCATCGGAGACTATGTACACATAACATGTCAAGTCCTTTGTGGTAACCCTTTTCTTAATTTCCAAGAGTACACCATCCTGTGTGTTAAGAATCTTTCTCCCGGTTCCAGCTGCTGTTTTGTCACAAACAGTTCTCATATCTACTACCAGTGCAAACTTGTTCCCTGTGTAAAAGTTTTTTATGTTTAATGTGTCTGTGGGGTAGTCCAAGAAGAAGTTCTCCGCAGATCTAAAAAGTTGATGTTCTTCAAGACCTTGGGAATACAATGAGTTTGGTACTCCTTCGATGGCCACTTTTACACTCGTTATGTTTGGGAACACAAAGTGCTCAGAGTCCACTGTGTCATCGCGAAACAAAAGTATGATACCTCTCATTGACTTTCTGGGTACATTTATGTTCAAATTTACCAGTGTCGAACCCTTGGCCCATGTTTGCTTTTTCATCAACATCACCTGTTCGTAAATTAGTGATCTTCCAACATTGTAAGAATTTAATGCCTGTTGGTACATCACCGGAGATGTAATTGTCTCGTATTCAAAATGTAGGTCTTCGATAGTGTAACCAGCAACTGCCTGACCAGATTGTGCCTTCATAATTTCTGTGGCAGGTGGTAGTGTGATTTTGTATCTTATGTTTGATTTCATACCGTATGGGGCATATAACCCTTGATCTCTCAAGATTTTACCCAGAGGAATATGGACTTTGGTTTTGAAAAGCTCGCCAAAGTACTTATCAGCTTTTACACTTTTATCACCGCTGTCATCACCACTCATTATTTTACGAGTGTTCTCGTTTCCAACTCCTTGTGAGATCATGCATTCCCTTTTCTTTTCAGTTTCCCAAAGTGCTTTGTAAAGCTCATAGTGGGACTCTCCTGTGTTGTCATATGCAACTTGTCCATCGATAGTTATTTCTAGACTTTTTTGAAGGAGACTTGCAAGGTTGTTCAAAAACCAGGACTTGGTGTTTTTACTTTTAAACGATCCCACAAGATATAGGGATCCAGGAACCAAACAAACATTCTCATACAACTTTGGAATGTTAATATAAAGTTCTTGACCTTCTGCAATTTCAGTTGGTGTTAGCGTAAACACATTTTGTTTTTTAGGTCCACGAATTTGCGAGTAAGTTATCTTCTCGTAAGTTGGTAAAAGTTCATTAACTGTGTACATCTTATTTATTATACAGTATAATAAACAATGGCTGGTGTATTTAAAGATTTACCAAAAGAGTTATACGACTCACTATTAATTGTGTTAGGGGCTGTAGCAGTCTCATTCGCAAGTAAAAAATTAATGAAGGACAGCTTGAGTGTTCCAACTACAATGGAGGGGCTGTTGAAACTGGCAGCTGCGTTCGGTATCAGTACAAGTGTTATTAAGGTATTGGAAGCAAAGAAGATCCTGCCTGATAACCCTTTCAAAGGATAGACATAAATTCGCTTCCTCACTTCGTTCGGTCCTTGTATTATATTTCCCATAGGGAAATAAAATAATGACTTTGTCTTTATACTGCGGTTCCTCGCGGAGTTGTTGCCCCCTCTATCTCCTCTAAGTCTTCAGCGTAGTACTCAAGATAACTTAAGTCACCCGCCATCTCCTCTTTGAGGTCCATTACATGGTCTTTAACATAATCCATACAGTCACCACCATCATCAATCACACTACCTAGTCTTTCAACTAAGTAGCGAACTCTGCTCTCCTTCTTTTGAGATTTAATCTCCTTAACCTCTTTGACAATTAACTTGGCTTCCAACTTTACTATCTTAGCTTCCAAACTCTTAATAATATTTGACTCATTGATCATTGACATTGTTGGTTATTTGTCAAACTAGGTGAGTCAAATATCGATTTAAAAAAATGTGCTGTGTATAAATAAAGGGCCGCCGACTTCTTCTAGTCGACGAGTGCGATTGCGTCGTTACTTTTTTGACACAAAATAACATCTGTGTCTTACATAATGTATTTTACTCATGATATTCTTGTCAAACTTTGTAATCACTCATTCCATCCCCTGCGGTTTCGGACATGCGGCCTTGAAGTTTAGTTTAAATTGTTCATCTCTCCTTTTTTTTCTAGACACTCGACAGCTGTCTCGGCTGCGCTGCAAGTGTCTAGAAAATTTACACCCAAAATAAAATGGCAACAACAATTGCGTTATCCGGACTGTTTAATGCGATAGCTTTTACGGGAACCGGTTACCTGTTTAGACTTTTAGATCACAAGGGTTACCAGACAGAGATTAAAAGACACAACCTTGCGATGGAACATTTAACAGCTGCGAAGAACAAATGGTATGAAAAACAAGCAATTAACAAAGAGAAAATCACAGCAATGAGACGACAACTTTTAGACGCAAATAGCGATATGAACTCTGTTAATAAGTCCTTGTTGGACCTCCAAAAGATCACACATAACGGTAAGGTTTTTAAAAGAGCCCCTGTTTTAGAAGACTATTATAAACCCTCCAAGGAGATGGAGGAGTACAAACATGTAGTGGTTGGGGCAACTGGGTTAGGTGTTGGTTGGTTGTTAGCTGTTGTGTTGTGAACGAGACGAGTGGAGTAAAATTTCATTTTTGTAAGAAAATGAAATATGATAGGATGATTGCCTAAGATAACCTATTTTTTAGGGTCTCTATTTCAGCCCGTAAATCACTATTCTCAGTTATTAAATCACTATTCTCAGTTATTAAATCATTTACTATCTCGTCTTGTTTTTTCTCTTCCGCTTTAATATTTCTTCTTCGTGTCTCCCATGCTCGTAGAGCTCTTGACTTATGGTTTGGGTCTTTAACTAAATCATGCTTCTCTTTAAGACTAGAAGATAAGATCTTTCTATCGTTACTCCCACATCCACATATAGCTTTACACCCACATGGATTACTATCTCTTATAGTCTTGACAAGTTCGTCTGGTAAGAACTCGTCTAAGGAGTTTGTATAAGTTAAAGATTGGATTCTCGATGGTCTTTTAAGTTCTTTCACCAAGATGTCCAAAACCCAATCTTGAAACTCTTCTAACAAAGGGTTTTTCACTCTGGCTGCGTACTCCAAGAGGCCTCTCTTACTTATAAAAAGCTTGTCAGGGTGATACCCCCCGCAAAGGTGTCCGCAGAGGACACCTTCAAACTCATTATACCTCTTTAAGTGTTTTTCACGAACATGTCGTAGTATCGATCTTTGGGGGTTCGTATTTGAACCAAACTTTCCGACATCAATGGCAGCAAACCAATACTTATCATCATGTCTTACAACTTCAAAGTTGTTTAATATTTCACCAAACACATCTGGGCACTGAACTATTTCCATTTTATTATTTCTATTTTACATGGCTATAAGACTCAATTTCATAACTCACGAGAGTTATGAAAAAAAAATGAGTTTAAAATCTCAGGTGTACTTACCATCAACAACATGTTTGTAACACTCATACGCACAATCTTTGTCCTCACACTTGTTCTCACACTTATTACGATGTACACAAAATTCACATTTACACTCCGGGTTTGTACAAGAGTTACAATACACACAAACATTGTCTGGTCCACAATATTCGCATGCCTCACAGTCGCACTCACCCTTACAATAATTAGCGCCTTCGCATAGACAACTGCAACATACATCTTCGCATTCCACACATGTACACTCACCCTCGCATTCATGAGTACCGGCACAGGAGCAACTACAACGATTGTCTTCATCGAACATTTCCTCGCATAAATACTCATCCCCTTTTGGGTGATCCAACTCGCAAACTTCACAATAATCACACTTACAATTCTCCATTTATTTTATTTTGTTTTTATACAAAATAAGATTCGATTTTAAATTTAAAACTTAAGGGTTGTTGTTCTTATGGAGTGTATTCACACATAAGGACATTAAGGTGTTGGGTCTCGGGGTTGGAAATGCACCTTTGGTTAGTAACTTGTCACCTTGAATTCTCCAGTGACCATATGCATATGTATCCACACCTCCGCTAGATTCGTCAATCACTCGCTTGTCATCTGAATTTCTCAAGGCTATCTTTGTAGTTTGTTCTGTAAACAGTTCCATCCCCCTTGATCTAATTCTGTTAGCAGTTATGGTATTTGTGGTGTTATCCAAAAGACAGTTCTCAAAGTCTTTAAATGATAATCCAGCCGCCTTGTGCCTATCAACTCCTTTACATTTTCTAACGGTATTGTCTTTATACATTTTTAACTCAATTTTTTTAATTTCCCCATTCTCATCTTCAACTTCCTTACTCTCAACTGTTTCCGTATAATCTATTTTAAGACTATACACTTTAGAACACACTGCAACTACTTTTTTGATGATATTACCCCCAGCTTCTAGTTTGATTTTACGAGGCTCCTTACGATTAATTTGTGGGATGCCTCGTTTAAACTCATCACCCTCTGGTTTTGGGAAGTTGCTTGTATCCCAGTGTAAGTCCAAATTTGATTTTATATCTTCGTAAAAGTCATTTGTAAATATTGTACAAACCACCCCATCGGTGTCTATGTAATTAAGATCTACTTTCGCCCATGTGTTTTTAATGTAATCGTAGTACATCTTATACATTATAGTTTTTGACATATCAAGTATCGCCTGACCCACAAATATAGGTTTGTTCAACTTAACAAATCTCGTTCTCATTGTGACTAGCGACATACTTTCTTCTAAAATTAGTCGCGAGTCAAATGTTGGCTTCTTAATAAGTTTAAGAGCATCCGACTCTGTTTGAGTAACTTTCATGGATTTACGATTTCTAACGTTTTCCATGGTTTTACCAAACACAGAGTTAGGTCCTAATTTGAAAAAGGTAACCCCAAACTCATCACCTTCGATGGAAGCCTTCTTTCTAAGTTCAACACATAAGTCTACAAAGGGTTTCATCCAAGCCTTCTCGATGTACTTCACTCCCTTGTGAATTTTAGTAAGAATTAAGCCCTTGCTTATGTAGTATTTTAACGAAGAGTCTTTAACAATATAATTCTCTTTGTCGTTAAAGTTAGGGATTAACTTACTCATACTACCAGCACCAGGATTTAACGCTTCTGGTGCGAGGGGAATGCCGTTATGGGAGTCATGTAAATTGGGCGGGTAAGTTAAATTAACCTTTAAAGTACAACCTTGGTTATCACCGCTCTCTTCATCCCTGCCAAGACTTTCCCAGTTTAGGATGTCTTCATCGTCCATCCATTCTAAATTTTTGTATGGAAGTGGCATTTGCATGACACTCGCATATAGTGCGTTAAGATCTGGGTTTATGATGAAAGTGGAAGGCTTATTTGGATCAAAGTCTTTTAGATACTTGTTGTTAGCAACCGAGTACCTTTTAGAAGCCATAGAAATACCACCTCTAATTCCTTGTTCGAAGAAGGGGTACATATCGCTATTATCAGATGAAATAAGTTCTACTTCTGCCTTGGTTATTAGTAACATGGCGTCCCAAAAGAATGAGGGTGCTGTTGGATAATGGACAGGATCTAACCCAAATGTATTTAAACTTTTGTTCCTATACTCTTCAAATATATCTGTAAGAGCAGCCACATCAGACCAAAGATAGGCGTCGTGAAAGTCTTGCATGGTTTTGCACATAAAGGCTTTCCAAATATTTTGAGCATGCTTATAATCTTCATCGGAAAGATCACTTTCGGTAAGAATATTGTAGAACGCTTTTTGTGGGGGTAATTCTGTTTCTTTAAAGTTGTCAAAAGAAGTCATATGATCGTATGGATAGACACCCTTCCTTTTAACAAGGTTAAACTGTTCCTCGGTTTTACAACCAGCCCTCATTGTGACAAACTTTTCTGTAGGGAGATTTTTAATTAGGGAGTCCAAACTTTGACCTAAATGTTGAAGTGAGTCACGAAAGGTTAAAATATAGTTAATCTCTCTATATTTAATCTTAGTTTCGGTTTCCCCTTTAGAATTTACGATGTCCACCTTATAACTATACTTCTTCATTAAAACCTTTTTCTTAAGTTGGATTACTTTCTCTTCATTTTTGGCGATAATTTCAATTCCACCGTTCTCTTTTGGATCATTACCCAGTTCTCGGATGAAATGTTTGAGATCATAACCAGTAAGATTGTGGAAGAAAACTGGAATCTCTCTAGTTTTGCAAGCCAAAATATTACATAAATTGTGGGCAATACCTAAAAACTTGCCGGTATAGTGGTCATGATGTCTTACAGGTCTATTTTTTGAATAATTTTCTGACTCGGGTAATCTTTCTAGATCTGTATGACAAATTTCACAAAGTTTTTCAGTAGCCATTAAACGATCGGCTGAAAGTAGTTCCTCTCCTTCTAAGGGTATCTCCTTCTCAGTTTTATCGTAAAAATTCCTTGCGATGTCATATAGCTTATCAACATACTTTCGAGCTGAGAACTCACCTAACACTTTGTGGTATTCCTTGTGTCCATCCCCATAAACAGTTTGAAATCCAAATCCTGATGGAATGTGCTTATTTAACTGGGTGTCCTTTTTTACTAGATTAGGGTTTAAAATTGCCTCAGCATCATTATATATGACTAACGGACATCTTAAAGTCTTTTTATACCCCCTAAACCTAAGTATGTTATATCCTGGTTTTGGGAATGTGGTTTTTCCAACAGAGTTATTAACACACATCTCAGTATGTGTTGCTAACTCTTCGGGAGTTCTAAAAAAGTTTAGACACCTACGACATGGGTGAGGTTTACCGTGACCTTGATGTTCCCCAAACAATCTAGATTCTGAAGTTACTGTTAAATAATGCTGTTTGTATAGCAAAAGTATAACAGTTTTCTCAGAAACTTTAGTGGATGGATATAATGGTTCGATTACCTTATTTTCCTTACCGTACTCATCACGAGCATGATCAAGGTAGTAAACTATAAGGGTTAGGTTGTTCTGGTTCTCAAAGGCGCCAAACTGGTCAGGTGTTATTGGGAAAGTAATTCCTTTTAAGTTATACTTACTTTCACAATCCTGTAAAACTTTATCAACCCTATTAGGGTTTGTGTCTTTAGGATATAAAGATCGATCAACCGCGTAGAGGAAGCACTTATCATCCCAGTTCTTAATGTTTATAAGTGCGCGCTTCTTACTCAACCACTCAGGCAAATTCACGAAGGCGTGTCCCTGTTGTAAAACTAATTTTGAGGTGTTAATATGTAAGCCATAAATTGTATCTAGGGACCAACCAGATTTTTCGAATTGAAAGGAGGCCATCTTAGACAATAAGGATTGTTTAATTGCTCGCCACTCAACATCTAGATTAGAAAATTTGTTTCTAACACCTATACTGTCTGCTGAAATGTACTTATCCTCAAAAAATTCAGTACCATCCTCCTTTGTGTTTTTAAACTTACAATGAAGTTTAACAATTATTTTTGATGGTATGTTATCTCTAATAACACCCATAATTTGAGGCTTTAACAAAACTAATAATGGGGATGGTAAAAGTATAGTCTTATTCCTTATAATGTAATCTTTAAAAGCATTATTATGTCCATTTCTAACTATCTCTGGTTGGATCATGTTTTGCTCCAAAATACTTTGTGGATCTTCATTTTGAAGATTATTATTATTCCCATCATTAATCATACCTCTTTATGAATATATTTAAAAAACTAAATTGTTTTATCGATTTAGTTTTCTATGTTAGGTATTAGCCTAATTTATACTTATAATAACTCTTCCACGATAGGCTTTAATTTTCTTTCTGGCTTTCGCACCTTCTTCATACCTTTTACCGTAATGTCGAAACACTTTTCTTTGTTCTTGTTTGTGTACACTCCATCCAAGGAGAAGTGGAGGGCGATTATCATATTACCCTCTTTGTATAAGTCCTTTGTTAATTTATCGGACAGTTGGTCACATTTGAGATAGAAGGTGCTATTTTTCTCACCATAAAATCTTAGGGTTGTAACTTCATGTTCTGTCGCAAGTTCTTGTAATTTGGACAGTTCTGGGTTTTCCAATACGACTGGAATTGTGTAACCACCATATTTACCTTTGTCGATGCCAAATGTAAAGACTTCTTGGATTTCAAACTTAATTGGGGTGTCAAATTTCAAACTCATACTTCTTACTTTATTATAGCTATTTGTTTTGTGATTATCGATTCTTATAAGGTGGTCTCACAGGCTTATAAAAAGTGATATCTTGATAAGATACCAATTTTATAGTGGTTTTTTTTTTGTTTTTTTTACCCTAATCAGTCCAAATACGAGCCTGCGTAGTAGTCGTCATCATCAGCTTCACGATCAGCTTTACGATCAGCTTGCCAATCATTCATTCTGTTACGAGCGTTCTCAATGTTAACTGAATCGTGAGAAGGACATGTTTTTTTACCTGGTGTTATCATCCTACCACACACCTCACCTTTCCTTTTCCCATTTTTTAAAACACTTTGACAAGGACCAGGCGAGGCCTTAAGTCTATCCTCTCTTTCGATGGCTTGTTGGACTTTTTTTTGTTCTATTCGTTTTGGGTTGTGTGCATTACAAGTACTCCTTCCATCTTTAGCCAACTCACCACACTTTTGATCTTTTCTTCTCCCATATTTTAAGGTGTAGTCACACCTAACACGATCATCCACACTTTTACTCATTCTTCACATTTTTTTCTTTTGGGTTGGTTAAAATATCAATTCAAATGTTTTTGGAAAGTGTTTTGGGAAGCGTAGCGAAGCGAGGGTCCGCCCCGAGGGCGAAGCCCGAGAGCAAGTGTTTTGGAAAATGTTTGGAAAGTGTTTTTGGGAAAATGTTGCACAGTGTTGCACAGTGTTGCACAGTGTTGCGCGCGCGTAGGTATGTGTTGCGCAGTATTGCGCAATAGTTGTGTAATAGTTTTTGAAAAGTGTTTGTCACGTGGGAATCGGGTGTTTGTCACGTGGGAATCGGGTGTTTTAAAATGCTGACGTAAGGGATAAAAATTTTGGCGTCATGGGGGTCTAAAATGTGTCGTGGGCGGTTGAATCTCCCTACTAACGTGTCCATTGCTAACGCATCGTGATGTTCGCCGCACTTTATATCTATCGCTCGTCAAATCCCAGCTATGTTACGCCACAGAGGTCTGATCACCGTCTCAGTGCAAAAACTAGATCAACTTAGAAATAATTCAAAGGGGCGCCACAAGATCGATCCTCCAAACGAAGAAATGTGACATGCCATACAATTAAGAATTTTTTCATGATTTGCCGTGCTCAATCGAGTTATGAGCACGCGTGAAGCTGGGAGAGCACGAACAACCGTAAGAGTTGCCCAAGGCGCTAGCCGAGAAAATTGACATTCCCGAAAATTGTTCAAAATCCTCGTAGGCCGTAACGTTTCAAAACTGCAATTTTCTTTTCGATGCTGCATTTCCGCAGTAAAAGTCCCTTTAAATGTTCTGTTTAGCCCATTTTTGGGACGCTATTTATCTGCATTCAAGGTATTTTGTTGTCAAATTATACTGAATATCCGCCATTTTCTCTTTTACCGTACCACGCCGAGCTGAAACATATCCGATAATCGCAAATTTGCCATTTTCTGTATATTGGCTTAATATATATTGGACCTAAATACCTAAATATCCCATTGGAGATTACCACCCTTGTCCGCAAGGCCTGCGGGCGATAGGATCAGATCAGATGAAAGATTAAACGTTATTAGTTTAAAAAATTGTAAACAAAATAAAGTAGATAAAATAATACAAAAATGCAAAATAATAAAAAACTCGATTATGTAACTTGTATGAGAGTTATAAATATACAGATTGTAAATCCCATTATCTATATATTCAAGTTGAAAAGTTAATGTACTAACGCTGTTGTCGTTGGTTCGTTCTCTTCTTCAGAATTCCCGCTAATCGGCAGTTTGCGAATAGTAAAGGTCGATGTTTCCGTACTGTACTCATTTTATATCCTCGTCCAAATTGTAATGTATTGTAAGCACTACAAACGATGCCATGCAGTACATTTATAATGTTGTAAATAAGAGAAAATAATAATTCTACTTACAATACACAATAACTTCGAATGATTTTCCATCTGTCAGATTGTGGCTTTTGGCAACACATTGATATATTCCACTGACAGTCTTATCAGCACTCCTGAAAGTTAATATATTTTTCTCATATCTTGTTGCACCAATCTGGACGCCATCTTTGTACCATGTTACTTTGGCAGGAGGGTTTCCAGTCTCTGCTTTACATAGACATGATACGTCATCACCATTTTTCAATGTAACGGGACTGCAACAGTTTGTTAGCAAGGTTGGTTTTACTAAAATGTAAAATAGACATTTTTCAGTAAATACATTTTAGCTAGCCTGCTTGATTAATCAAATCAAATGAAACATTATAGTTAAATCGCTGCAGAGCTGATGTGCTCATGAGGTGCGTAAAATACGAGGTGATAACCGCGCTTCTCGAGTCTTCTTCCAGCATTCCGGGTGCATTATAACTCCATGGAAGGACCGCACCACGCAATCTGTAGCTTGGTAGCACCACAAGCACAAACACCTTCCTTAGTTTGAAAGATCGGACCCCTAAAGAACTACAGAGTAGCGTAGTCTACAAATTTAGTAGTCTACAAAGTTAGAATCTGCTGATCTTTACTACAAACAAGGTATAGATTTATGTTTTCGGCAAAATTTAAATAAAATAGTTGTTAAAATTCGGCAGGAAACATGTGCAACAATTCCAGCATTAATTAAAAGGTTATTTAATAAAAATCAGTGCCAAAACAATGTTTTTTAATGGCTAATACCCTTGAGACTAAGGCTCATTGCATTATTCCCGCCCAAGAACACCCACAAAACTTTAAGGCGGAGGCGTGGATATATGAAAATATATCATATAGGGGGGTCGTTGTACACGTTCGTGAGGTAGCGTGTCTGCTAAATAATATGAAAAATATACTTCATATCTCTTTGGAATTATATCATTTTTGGGTCAATTAAATATAAAGTTCTTGTGACTCAGTGGATATACATCTCGTGTTGTTTGATTGTGATTTTATGTAATTATTTGGAACTACTATCGTGTAAGTCTGTCGTGTTACAGTGTCTGTCACAACCAATCGGGATTTTATCTTGTTGGTCATTGACTTGGCTTCTCCTTATTGGATTTCTTTTAAATCTACTCTGTATCCCACGTACTTTGGTCCTGTGATCGTGTTAAGTTTTGGTATATTGGCGATAAATTAAATTTTTATAATACGCGGTTTTATATATTTGACCGTTGGGATTTTTTGAATCATTTGCGTCTAGCGTCGTTCGTCATGGCAACACATTCATGTTCTTGTAATGGAGTCTCCTTCGCCTAAAAAGAAGTTCGAACTGTCGAATTGTATTTGTCTATTTACTCGTAACAATTTGGTGGATTATTCTTCATTATCGCTGTTTGTTGTACAGTTTGATTGTGATTTTTCTCATGTTTTGATGTTGTATTATTGTACTGTCCTTTAGTTGACCTTTGACTTGCCTAACTTCTCCAGTTTCATATTTGGGAATTTCCCCCACATAAAACATGGTTAGATACATTCTGAATGTTTTAAACACTTTTCTCATCTGGCTTCTTACTGTCATTGTCGTTGTTTGGCTATCTACTCGAGCTAAGCCACAACTTGTTGTTTTGGACGATGTTAAAATTTTCGATAGCGTATTCATATCTTCGGAACTAACAACTTTACCCGACAATCTTATTTTCATTTGGACGTCAACGCGAGACACTTCTGTGCGGAAATTGAACTATCCTTGCAAGCTTCGTTATGGTTTACAGTTCAATATCAAACAAAAAATCCTGCATTTAGTGTTGTGCATCCTCCTTGCTGGTGACATAGCTACGAACCCTGGTCCCACTACTATAGCAAATGCACAGTTTGGCAACTTATCTAGGTCACATATACAAGCTCCTGTGATTGAGCGCTCTAAAAATGAGTTTGGTCCATCCATCGCTCTCGCTAATATGATGTCTCTTGCGCCAAAGATTGACGAACTGAGATGTTTTGTTAACGATACAAAGCCTGATTTGATTTCACTAACTGAAACCTGGCTTAATGACTCTGTTAGCGAGCATCATATTAACATTCCTGGTTTTAATTTATTATTAAAGAACCGTAGCTCTGGTGTGCATGGAGGTGTTGGACTATACGTTAAAAATTCCATCCAGTTTAAGGCACTGACTGACATCTACCACCCTGAGCTTGAGGTGCTATGGACATACGTCAAACCCGCGCGACTTCCCAGAGGTATCCCTTGTATAGTATTTGGAACTGTGTATCACACCCACTATCCTGTAGGTGCCAGTGACAATGCGATGTTGGATTACCTCGCTTCATCGCTGATATCTATCGAAGGACGTTACCCTGGTTGTGGCATATTGCTAACTGGTGACTTTAATCGTTTGAACTTAAGTCGTCTCCTTAAGCAATTCAAGCTAAAACAACTCGTCCATGGTCCAACGAGAGGTGAGCGGACTCTCGACCTCATTATTACGAACATGCCTCAACTGTATGAGAAGAACTCGGTTCAAAGCTTTCCACCTTTCGGGTTGTCGGACCACTCGGTGTTATTGTTACAGCCTAAATCAAGAACCGTACGAAGTTGCAGCCGTCGTTTCATGACTCGGAGGATACTCGATTAAGCCGAAGGCTTGAACTCGGGAGGTATCTTAGCTCGATTGACTGGTCGGTTATTGATTCCATCACTGGATGTGAAAACAAGTTACTACTCTTTGATGATCTGATTAAAAATGGTGTCGATATTCTCATGCCACTAAAGTCTGTAAAACTACATGTCAATGACGCTCCCTGGGTCACCCCTGATTTCAAATGTCTGATCAAACAACGCCAGAAAGCCTACGCTGAAGGTGCTCAAGTCAGGTATCGACAACTTCGTAACGTGGTTAATCGTGTACGAAAGAAGCTTCGCAGCCGGTATTACAACACTAGAGTTGCGAACCTGAAAAATACCAAACCAAGCATGTGGTGGAACGAGGTTAAAAAGATCTCGGGGATGGTCCCTGCAACGCCGAATGCTGATATTCGCTCGCAGCTTCACATTGGCGACATTGATGGAAAGTCAAATAAGTATGTTGCAGACCTTATTAACACCTCCCTCCTCGAACCCATGCAAGCATACCAACCACTTGCCTGTCTTCCTCCATTCGACGAAAAATCCGAGGTATTAAAGCTTGATGTTTATTCTGTGTATTCGATATTACTAACGTTAAACCCCCGCAAAGCGTGTGGTCCGGACGAGGTGCCAAACCCTGTTTGTAACATCTTAAACAGTTCTTTTGAGGAACAAGCGCTTCCAGCATCATGGAAATATGCCAATATCACACCACTGTCTAAGACGAAACCGGTTACAATAATTGCCAAGCATATAAGACCCATCTCGCTAACATCAGCTCTATCGAAGTTAGCTGAGGACTTTATTGTTAAGAATTATGTTGGACCTGCTGTTCTTGAAATCATCGATCCCAATCAATTTGGTGCCATCCCGAAGTCGTCTACTACTCAGGCTCTTATATCCATGATTCATGCGTGGACTTCTGCCGCTGATGGAACAAGTGCAGCAGTGAGGATCATATTGCTAGACTATAAAAAAGCCTTTGATCTGATCGACCACCGCATTCTAGTTGACAAAGTCCTTTCCCTTCGAATGCCATGCGGTGTAGCTCGCTGGGTGTGTGATTTCCTATCAAACAGATTCCAACGTGTAAAGTTGTCAAATGATTGTTTCTCTGAATGGGGTGCTGTTCCATCTGGTGTCCCTCAGGGAACTAAATTAGGACCCTGGTTGTTCCTGTTAATGATCAATGACCTCAATCTATCTGAAGCGCATGCTTGGAAGTATGTAGATGACACCACGTTAGCAGAAGTTGTTCCACGGAATGGCGAAACATTTATCCAGAACGCCGTTACCGATGTCGAGAGGTGGTCTAATGTCAACAAGCTCCAACTGAATGCTGACAAGTGTAAAGAAATGGTCATCGACTTTAAGAGACAGAAACAACAGTTTGACGCAATCACAATCACCTCCAAAGAACTCGAACTGGTGAGCAGTGCCAAGGTGTTAGGAGTTATCATATCCAGTTCACTCCAATGGGTTGACCATGTTAACGAAGTAATCGAGAAAGCGAATAAACGTTTGTATTTCTTGATCTTGCTCAAGCGTGCTAACGTCCCTACTTGTGATATTGTTAATTTCTACTGCACTGTTATTAGACCGGTTCTCGAGTATTGCGCTCCTGTTTTCCATCATGCTCTCCCTGTATACTTATGTGATGACCTTGAGCGCATTCAAAAGCGTGCGCTGTCCATAGTATCTCCGGGGTTATCATATACGGACAATCTTAGGAAATTGAATATCAGTTCCTTGAGAGACAGGCGGCTGAAACTATGTAAGAAACTATTTCTGTCAGTTGTATCTGATACCGAACACAAACTTCACCATCTTCTGCCACCCAAGAATATCTCAGCATATAATCTGAGAAGACAGCGACCTTTTGACTGTCCGACCACACGAACAAATCGTTTTAGGAACACTTTTGTCGTTTCTATGTCAAAGGAGTAGTTTAAAAGGATATGGGTGGGGTTCTGATATGACTTCCTGGTCCATTGCCGCTGCCTCGCGTTAACCTTTTGCTTTTATGCATGTTTTTGGGTTTTTAGTTGTGCTGTCAACCTTGGTTGATCTCTATTTTAGCGGTGGTGGTGGTGGGGGACATATCTGAATTTGCGCTGATATCATATAATATGTAATATTATTACATTCAGTAATATGTAATTGTGCATGTGTTGTTTTTAATTTGTTTGTAATATGTAAGTTTTGTTAATTTTACGCAATTCAGCCAATTAGGCTGCCATGTAAAAATCTATTAAACTATCTATCTATCTATCTATCCATGACTACATGAAGTATTTCACCAATATTTTCAAAATGGCGGCCGGACAAACAATTTTGACGAAAAAACAACAGTCTTTGGCAGTCTTTATTCGTGATATTTGATTATGTGAACCGTGAACGTCAAAATAGGGCTATGTAAAGCTGATTTCGCAGAACTGAGAAAGACTTTCATAAACCCAAATAAACTTTGCTGGGAAAATCAACCATCTTACAGCAAAACTGGACGTAAGGCCGGTGTCTAGCCTCACTTGTAAAGCTGGACGGTAAAGTCAGAATGACGAACATTTGTGCTCCCGACACATTTTAATAAGGGAGAGATTAAGAAAAAGGCTTCGAAAAGCATATTCACTTTGCAGAACAATGGCAAATAATTTAGCATCGATATTGGAGGCATATATGCGGCGCAACCGGGCGCTAGGGGAGCTATAACCCCACAAAAGTAGAAATGATGGGCTAAGCCCCCCAACAAAAAAATGTTCCGACTGGGAGAACTTAAGGTGGTCTTATACGTTGAAAATGTTTTCCTAATTTAATACTTTTTCCTCATTGTTTACTCTAATATTATAGAATGTGGGTAGCTGACACGAAATCACTCATTTATACATTTGTTGTTGCCATAGTAACCAAGATATGACCCCATATGGAGTAAAATATGGTGTTTGCGCCACAAATGTTGGGAGCCAAAGTAAACTACGAATGATCTCCCAAACAGCTTTAATGGATACAAAATAGACCTATCTATGTCGTGAACCTAAAAAAATACTCAGCTAAAGGCATAGAGTGCATAAATTTTACTTCTGTTTATAGATGAATGAAAATATGGGCATGTTCAGTTCATTAATAGGGTTGGACTGTGGCATGTATAACTCACACATAGTATTTTTTTAGGTTCACATCAAAGGTTTAATAGTAATGAGTAAATGCTGCAAATGTCACCTTGATTGCATAAATAGTAAACCCAGGAGAGTTTTTAACGTCTCGTGAATTGACAATTTGGCAAAATTAAGTTTAAAATATTCTTAGGTATGTTTTCGACAAACTATTCCAATTTGAAGACTTGAATAGGCATCTGGAAAGTTTAAAATGACCCAGCTGCATATGCTTCTCCTTGCTTTTGCTTATTCTTTCTTACTCTTACGTTTTGAGCTGTTTTGATAAAATCAAGTTTATAGTTTCGAATAGCGTTTTGCAATAATATTGAGTACACATTACTAACCAAAGAAAGGCAAACAGCAGCTAGAATGACCCATTTGAATACGTTTGGCCTTCCTTTTCTTGATTTTCACAAATAAAAAATTGGACATGGAGCTCCCCTTTTTTTCTTCATATGCTAACAAAATATACTAAGACTAATTCGGGCTCGAAATCACATATCCAAGCATATCCTAAACGGGAGAGGTAGGCATATATATCATGAAAATGCCATGCTAGATTTTTTGAAAAATGTTTAACACATACTATTTCAACGTCTAAGTTTGGTTCCCAGGTGTGACCTCCGCCGTTGCCGCCTTTAAAAAGACACCAATGTTTAACCCTTCGGTTCTTTGAAAGGTTATGGCAGATCGACTTTCGTTGGACTTTACATGATGTCATCAATCAGTCATAGCCTTGAAGTGGAACCGTAATTAATTATACAAAATATATAGCATGAACACAATTTGCTTTCACGCCATTATAACGCCTCTCCCGCCTAAATATAACCGACTTGTACTTAGTGTAATTTGAAATAATTTATAATCACTATATAGCTAGGGAGGGGTAGGTGGGTACTCATTTGGAGAAAAAACTTTTTCGTAAATGCTACAATGCTCGCGATTTTCCAATAACATGTCGTTGCTACGGTGGTTGCCACGGGAAAAAATTTCCAACAACCTGCTATTTTCCCCTATTTATCCATTTTCGCAAAACAAATAGAAAAATTAACACCAGAAAACGAAAAAGGGATCATTAATGATGCATAATATGGCTAATCGCAAAATAGGATTTTCTTTTAAAATTTTGTATAAGACCACCTTAAGTCAGGTTCTTTGCTGCCTGAAATGCAAAAGAACAAAATAACTTGTTTCTGCACGTCAAATTCTCCATAGAACGCAGGAAATACAATGTCAGAAATTCTATATTATTTCAAAATTTCCAGGGAAGCATGCCCCCTAGCCTCCCCCAACCAAACCATTCTTCCGCCGCCTATCATTGGAGGTGAGCATTCCTTGAAGTATTCTATATTACTTTAGAATTAGGGCGCTTGGTTAACGTACCCTGTTGTTTACTGCGCATAACATTTTTAACAATTTCTATATCCATTGAGGTTTCTGGCGATGAATATACAGAAATTATTTAAAAAAGTAATAAAGATCAATGTCCGGTTTTATCTAATATCCCATAGTTGTTAAAAATCATGGTCCGAGATTTGAGACACCACGCTGTGTCAATATGCGCACAACGTAGCGGAATGCGGGGCAAAACGAGACAGCGAGGCTAAATGAGACAAGTTTGCACTGACGCGTGTTCCAAGCATTTCACCGCTCTTTCTTCATCATAAACATTGCGGGGTCATAAACAAATCTTCTTCGAAGTTTTTCAACGTGCTCAAAGGCTGGAATCTATTTACAAGAGAAAATAGTCTTTTATTTTGTGGATGACACTAAAGTTGAGGTAGCGATATTGAGGTAGGTTACTACTCAGCTTTTTTCCATAGTCTTTTCTTCTGTCAAAACATCGCAGCATTAGCACATATGTTTATCACTATAAACGTGAGTTTTTGTTGTTTTTCTCTTTAAATTATTGAATGCCGTATCCTTTGGATTGTTGAAGGTAACATTCTTCCTAATATTTACGTCAAAATCGTTCATACGTGGATTCTTTTAAAAACGCTCAAAACTCACCACTTTTATCGCGAATAGTAGCTATCATCCAGGTGATATGATCGAATCATCCGGGTGATATGAGCAAATCAACAGCTGTATCTAAATCGATGACGTAGGGGATGATTCGATGATCAATTTCATGCTTATCTGAATTGAATTTGAGGTATTATGTATATATCCACTAATCAACCGCCAATCAAGGTAAAATAGCCATCGATCGACTGGCTGTATAATTTTGACATCAAAACTGCATGATAATTGATGTATTTTTTGTAGTTAAGTTTGGTAGTGGCTACAACTATATTGTGATTATTTATTCTTTATTATTCAAATTTGACCGCAAGCCAAATATGTAAACAAGGCAATTGCAGTACGATACTCGATAGGCTAAATCTAACAGCTTTAGCTACCAACATGTTTGGAGCTTGGTAGCTAATATGTGGACAGCTACGATGTTAAGATGTTACAACCGCTCTTGTCTTATAAGCTATGAAATATAAGTTATATTCAAAACGTTTTAGGCCAGAGTAGCGTTAACAATATTCCGATATTTCGTCAGCCACCGTTAAAATTTAAAGCATTTTGTTAATCGAAATATGTTAACATTTAAGTCTCAAGAATTAACGGATAAATTTTGACGATGTTTCCGATTTATGCAGTGTTTATACCACAGCTTCAGGGTGCAGCATATTTACCATTTTTGCCAGTGCTTGAAAGATAATGATGTAGGGTTAACAAGACTCATGGTTGACTGGCTTTGTCTTCGACAACCAGAACATCAAAAAATTTGATTTATTATTTCCCAGTATGGTCTTGTGTCAGAGTTTGAGATTCATTTTAGAAAGACTATGTGTAAACATAGCATTGTTAACAACCACGATGTTAACACAACAGGATATGATTGTATACATCTCTGAGTTTACATGTCTGTAAATATATGTTAATAACAACAACAAAGCTAAATATAGCGGCTAAACTTCCGGGACCGGTTGTTCAAAAGCCGGTTAACTTAACCCTGGGTTAGTTGTAACTTTCATACAAGTTTCCCGACATCGGTTATATTAATATGGATACTTTTTTCTATCAACCTTGTACTGGGCGATAGAAGTTTTTGTTTATAAAGTTTTGAAATAAACAAACATGTAGAAGTATACAAACCAGAACAGCAGATTAAAATTTAACCCGGGGTTAGCGTTAACCGGCTTTTGAACAACCGGCCCCCGGTGTTTACGCGAACCTGTGCCTGTCGAACAGAATGGAAACACCGTACATATTGAGTGTACAGTAGATAGCCAGACCGAACGAGTATACTAGCACTCTCTGTTTTCTCCGCGTTTCGCGCCAATGCCTCGCAGCATAATACAGTACAGTGTATAAGCAATTCGTTATCAGGGTATAAATATCCATTGACTGCTGCTGGTAAACCACCGGAGAAAATATAGACCGGAATCTTATTATATATAACTATGTCAAACAACATTTCAAACACTTATTCCTGTCCTAATGTGCAGGTGCATGAAAACTCCAACGAATCTCGATCTAAAATTAAACTCATATTTTTGAACATATACCACTTTAATTAAGAATTAATGCAATGCAAGAGAAAACCGAGAAATTCTAGCTGTAATAAAATGACAAAAACTTGCCTGCAACAAAAAGTGTAACACTGGACTTTTCCCAACCAGTTGATGCATTGTGTAACAAAAAATGGTATCTTCCATTATTACGGATATCAACGTTCCTTAATATCAGTGTTGCTGGTTCCTTTATTTCAACACCAGGTAATTTAAAACTAGCGTTTGCTATTACCACCTCATTATCTGCAGTCATATAAGCAATCTTTTCGCCTTGGTACCCCCACATCCGGAAGTTCACGTGATATATCTCATTATCGAAACCCCAAGCTATTTCCGCATCAGTTCCTGGCGAAACAACCAAGGTGTCCCCGCCAGGTGGGAGGAAAATTTTCCCTACAGAAGTTAAAACCAACATATGCAAGTTAAATCATCCGTTATAAGACAAGTAAAATATCAAAGAAGAGTGCTCTTGTATCATTTCACTATAATAGATTTGAAGAACATGGGCAGTTTATCTAGTCAACCTGTTAACACTCAATATCTCTGAGCCCATCCCGAAGAGTAATATCCTCTGGTGTAAGAGAATGTAAAATAACGTGAAACACTAGGGTACATTGCTGTTTAGCCACCTCCCCCATGCCAATAACCGCCTCCCCGGCGCTAAACCTGTCCGAAATAAGTCAACATCAAAGGAAGTGAGCTTAAAAGGATGATTAACGGTGTATGGAACAAATTGAGGGTTGCTTCGCGTGTGCCTAAAGGATATAAACAAAATCTCGACGTTTCGAGCTAAAGCCCTTCGTCAGGAGAAATTAGTATACAGATAAACACATTACATCAGCTTTTATAGCAACGCTATAAAAGCTGTCACGTGAACAATATATTAACCAATGAAAATAAAGTAGTCATAACAATCATAACAAAAATAGAATTAATATGTAAAGATATAGCCTGCGTGCAGGCTTCGGCCACATTGTTCTTAACATCACGCAAGTGCTCAGCAAAATTATCGCCTAAACGTCTTCCAGTCTCTCCGATGTAGAGCAAGCCACATTTGCTGCAAGAGATGCAGTAAACGAGGTTGGAGGAGATGCACGTGACACATTTGCTATAAAAGCTGATGTAATGTGTTTATCTGTCTACTAATTTCTCCTGACGAAGGGCTTTAGCTCGAAACGTCGAGATTTTTTTTGTTGCGAAGCAACCCTCAATTTGTTCTATATGTCCGTGGCCGACGCTGAATTAAAGTCTACATTAACGGTGTATGTTGTCCACAGGAATCATTGCAAAATATTATATAACGCAATATGTATGTTGATATAAATCAATATATATGTATGTTGATATAAATGCTAGAATAAATTTCAAGTTTATATAAATCAATCTAGATATATTTGCTGCTGGTCAGTACCAATCTACATCCAATTTATATTTTCTGCCCAATCTTTGTATGTGTTTTAAATTATTACAAATTTTGAACTGATTTTATAATATTTAATATTTAGAAATTAATTTGAATGGATTTTGAAAATACGAACTGTTTCTAACTCTATTTCCTCAGGAATTCCTTAAAAAATTCATTTCCATGTAAAATCTAAATTTACGTAATTTTGCATATGCCGTATTAAGACCTGATTAAAGTCCCCTATATATTTCCACAGATAATGTGTGAGTCGTGCGGTCATATATATTACGTTTGATAGTATTTGCTGGAAAGTATTACCTAATGACAATAAAATAATAAAACATTATCAGTCAAACTTTTTACAGCATATATAGTTCAACATTGCAAAGAGAACAATAGTTATTGAAGGTTGCTGTATTGATTGCATGCTTGTAATTCAAATTTTAAAAAGGTTGTCCTTTTCGTGACGGTTGAACACGCTGTAACAATATATCGTTTTCATGTATCGTTAACAGTATTGCTAATAACTCAAGACCCAAAATATAGAAACCTATACATTCCAAGTATTATATACGTATTGAATTGCAGCATGTAGCAACAATTGAATTATAATGTTAAGAATTGATTTACTAGCCCTCTACTAGAACCATCAATGTATAGATGTCTTATCAGACTTACCCATACATGGATACGATACAAGATGTAGACAAAATATAGCGCCAATTGTAAAGACAAAGTTAGTCATCTTTCGGAAGTTAAACCTACACGAAGAGAATGCAATACGATCTTTGAGTTGGCAGAAATAGGATCCATAACCAGACTTTGCATAATTATTGTATTTATAAAATCAAATAAATCATTTGAAATTTAAAAACAGAATACATCTGTAAACAGCATTGTATATTTATTGATCCTATAATATAATTAATTTAAGATGGATCTTCAGTCTATTCTACTCATAATAATCATAGAAATAACAAGTGTAACATTCTGTACCAGTTGTACTGTTATATTCCTGAAACATAAACGTCCAAACCAGAAAGAAATGATAGAATATTCTGTTTCTATTTGCTATTGATTGCTATTGACTTGGTGTGATGTTTGTAGCGAATATTTCTTCCGGGTTTAAAGTGTTTGAAGTTTATATTCGACTTCCGATATTAATTCTAACTCGAGAGTGTTTTTCAAACAGTCTAAGTGCAGTGGATTTAGCTAAAAGGAAAGACAATCACAGAACGGGGGTTTTCAGAAGAAATTTTCGTTCAATGGATGGTGTAGCTTATCCATCTATTTAATATTACAAACTTTATATACGTACGGATGCAATAATGTAAAATATTGAAAATTTCAGAAAAACTCAGATAAGTTTGGCTATATTTCTTTCTGTTGATATACACCAAGACGATGAGCTATTTAGAGTTCAATCTAGACGCAAGAAATGTGCTTTCATGACTTTATACTGATCGGCTATTTTAATAATTTTAACAGCACAAGTCTTCAAAACGATAAACATCATAAATATGCCATTGAATAGGCATTCATATTAAATACAATAATTCGCTCCATGTGTTTTCTTTTGATTTGATTTGAACAATCAAAGAGCTTTATGAAAACCGGTTGATCGACTATTGCACACGAATTCATGATATGAAAATGATTATGACAGTCACATATTGTATTTTCTTCACAAATTATAAACTACGCAGTAATATTTTGACCATTATTTCGGAACACAGATACTTATTAAAGCCTCTATAGAAATTACAAATACATTACATGCAATTAAACCTTCCCAGATATCAATTAAATATACTTCAAAATATACCATACATGGTACTTGCAAAATACAGCTTGATATATAAGTTTATTAAGTTGATATGGCATATTGGCTTGTGAATTCACATCATGGTAGAGCTTCTCAATTTTTTTCTTTGTGTTAACTGGAACTGCTTCAGCATTGTTATATATTTTTACAAGGCCTGGTTTCCATGTGTGAATAAGTCATGTTCGACTAAGGGCCTATTCATATGGGGAAAAGTTATATCGGTTAGCGAGAAAACATTTCGACTAGCCAAATAATTTTGTTCTGTTCGTATGGAGAAACGTTATCCCGATTACCGGGTAAAGTTTCCGGCTGTGAAGTAGCACTGGTGTGACGCACAAGGCGGGAAAAGTTAAAAAACTTTAAAATACATTTTAAAACAAATATGGGTGCTTTGAACTTACGCTACGTAGTTGGACTAACCGAAAACAACCTTGCCCAGTTTCTACGCCTGCCATTTTGTAAAGTGTAAATTGAAAAGTTGCTGACACGACAGAAAGTTTTCCCGCTATGCGGGAAATTTGTGGATATGTTGTGTTCATATGGGAAAAACATTATCCAAGTCACCGAGATCTCGCCTGTCAACAAGCGAGATATCGGTACACGTCTCATATAAACTCAGTGTAACTTTTCATATTATTTTCAAAGGCGAGATCTCGCTTGTAAACTTGTCGAAATGTTTTCTCGCTAAACGAGATAACTTTTCTCCATATGAATAGGCCCTAAGGGAAATAGTCAGGATGTATCTTGTCTTTTGTGTGCTGTATGCAAATCGGTCTTAACTGACTGTAGAGATATATCAACATTCCTTTACATCGGTTACCTTGATATGTTCACACCAGTAACTACTAAATGGAACCAGGCTTAACACATTCTGTAAAACTTAGTACATTCGTGATTGCATGTTAGTTAACCCATTGTCAGCGTGAATATTACAACATATCAGTATAGTTTAACACTATATAATATGGTAGCGAGAAGATAACGAGTAAATATAATGAAAAACTGCTAACAGAAGTGAAATAATGGGTCATTGCCGTAAATAGGTGCACTTTCATCTTCACCTACAGCTTAAATACTCATTGTTCGCATCTTAAATGAATTGTTGTAGTTCATTTCAGTGAACAATGTAACAGTGTAACCATTCAAGTACAGTTTGTGTATGGTAGAATGGTAGATGATCATCTGGGTATCAAGTACAGTCAAATTATCATTCAAATTCATCACAGATAATAGTTGTTGCACATGAAACAAAATAATGCAGTCGCAACTAACAGAAACATGAAAGACATGAAACAATTACATTGCATTACATTACATTTGTCAAAACAGAAACATGAAACAATTGAAATTGATGTGGAACGTACTGAAATGGCATGCTGGACCTGAACCCGTGTGTTTATTTGTCGAAAAAACTTCCTTTGTTGAGCCAACCAAACAACTTTCACCAATATTTACATAATTATACATACAGATAATCATGGGTCTTACATGGATTCATTGACTACATAAGTAGTATACAGAAGGAGGGTTCTGGAAAGGGTGGAGATGGTGGGTGGTGATGGTGGGTGGTGATTTATTCACAACTTATATAATTATGTTTTATTAACAACCTACGCTGTGTAGTTGATATATCATAGTTTCCAGGACAAAGAGAGTTTTGGAAATACGTAATCATACAAATCTTTATTTACCGTCGGTAACACTGTTGCTATGGAAGCGTTAATATTAAACGCACAGTTCGTATCGGAATAGAAATATATGGTTTCCAAGCACACCGACGTTCTTAATAGAGATAAAAACATTCATAGCATTAAAAGCAGCTGTAAAAAGAACAGCGAAATATTAGACATATATACCATAAATTTAGAAAGCTTATATTTGTTCGTTAAACTAGTTTTATATTTGCATTTTAGAAAGTCATTAAACTGGCATTAATCCACCAAGACAATACTTTGCCTAGGCATGCCTGAGCAAGGAAACTCATAGGGATAGTGTGAAGACAAGTGAGTCTAAGCGATCAGCATTCTATTTATAGAATTGGAATATATTATTACGTGCAAATCAACACGTAAACAGGAATTTCGTTTTAAAAAGCATATTCGAAAACATAAAATATTCGAAGAAATTGTATGATATCCTAAGATATTGTATGAAATCCTAAGATACTGTATGATATCCTAAGATACTGTATACGTATGATATCCTAAGATACTTTATGATATCCTAAGATACTGTATGATATCCTAAGATACGGTACGATATCCTAAGATACTGCATGCTATTGATAGTCCATGACTATAGTGCATGACTATAGTCCATGACTGAGACAATGACTATGACTATAATCCATGACTTTGATGACTATCGTCCTTAACTATAGTCCATGACTATGACTATGACTATAGTGCATGACTATGACTATAGTCGATGATTATAGTCGAATCATATGATTAAATCAATCATTGAATCCTAAGATTGAATCTTTGAATCCCAAGGTTCAATCTTTGAGTTCTAAGACTGAATCATTGAATCCTAAGTTTGAATCCTTGAATCTTAAGATTGAATCCTTGAATCCTAGGATTGTATCCTAAATTGAATGATTGAATCATAAGATTGAATCCTTGAATCCTTGAAACCTTAGATTGAATCTCAAGACTAAATAAACCTTAACACTAAATGTAACACCTAGGGTTAGTGTTATAGGTTTAGCGTTAGAATTCAATTATTTAATCTTAGGATTCAATTATTCTATCTTAGGATTCAAAGATTGGATCTTAGGATTCAAGGATTCAATTTAAGATTCAAGGATTCAATCTTAGAATTCAATCTTTCAATTTAGGATTCAATCTTAGGATTCAACGATTCAGGCTTAGGATTCAAGGATTCAATCTTTGGATTCAAAGACTCAATCTTAGAATTCAATGATTTAATCTTAGGATTGGACTATAATCAACGACTATAATCATAGTCATGGACAGAAGTCATAATCATAATCATGGACTATAGTCATAGACTATAGTCATCATAGTCATGGACTATTAGGATATCATACAATATCTTAGGATATCATAAAAATATCATAGGATATCATGCAGTATTTTAGGATATCATACACTATCCCAGGATTTCATACAGTACCTAGGATATCAAAGAATATCTTAGAATATCTACATGTAGTGTAGTATGTTGTGTTAGTAGTGTAGTTTTAGTATGTTATGGCATCTGGGTCCTTGATGCAATATCAATTTTAGGCCCTCCACGACCTTGAATAATGAATATTTTTGGCTTCCCAACCGATCAACGGTTAAAAATTTCAAATGGTGACAGTAAATCATCACGAGCAACATAAATTCCATCAACGCCTTGGAGTTTATCAGGACTTTCTCCATATGTTAATATAGCTACTACTATACAGTCTGCCCCACTATATTTATCCTGATCAGTTGCCAACGATGAAACCATATCTTCATTTTCTCACTTGCAAAGTTAGTTTACAATCATTAACTTCCTCATGGTGAAAACCAAGCCAATGTGGTGGCCCATCGTTATCAGTGATATTTTCAGCAATATTTTACATATTTCATTCTATTTTAATGATGATTATGTTTATAAAATGGAAGTAACTTCAATATGTGTGACAAATTGGAATTGATTCTAAAACAATTTTCATTTGAAACCTTGTTTTATAAGCAAAAGTTATTTACAAATGTATAATAATAATAATTACAAGCAGTAAAACAAATTATTCTTATATTAAATTTTTAAAAAAATATTTAAAAAAAAACAACGCTGGGCCGCTCGAAAGAAGAAAAAAATTCGAACGGCCCAGCGTTTTCAATCCGCTCCAAAAAGACTGGGTTCTAATTTAAGCTCCCGCCATAATCTTTTGCCCATGTTGTTGGCTTGTTGCTACCATTTAAATATATTTATACAGTCGATTATCGCTTGTATTTAGTATTTATGGCTGGGACTATAAACTGGAAGGACAATACTGAGCTTCAGAACGACTTGAAAAGTTATCTGAGTCAAAATGTACGACGATCTGAAGTGCTTGATTTTGTGAAGCGTGATTATTCCCAATATTCATGGAGTCTTGCTACTCTTGATAGACGTCTTCGTTACTTTGATATTCACTATATCAATTATGATACTCCACTTGATGTGGTAGCAGATGCTGTACAAAAGGAATTGGATGGCCCGGGTAAACATATGGGCTATAGAGCAATGAACCAAAAGCTGCGAACAGAACACAAGATACAAGTACCAAGACATCTAGCCCATAATATGATGGCAGACTTGGGCCCAGCAGGTCTAGAGGCAAGAAATCTTCATAAGAAGAGAAAGAAGCCAAAGGGACATTTTACTTCAGAATGTCCATTGTGGGTTGTGTCGTTAAATGGCAATGACAAGCTATACGGCTACCAAATCTGGACATTTCCTCTTGGCATATATGGATAGATTGACACTTTTTCTCGAAAGATTTTATTCTTATTTTTGTGCACTTCCAACTCAAATCCTTTTGTAATACGCAAGATGCACCTTCAACATCTGTTTGAAGCAAAGGCGTATCTCAGAATTGATAGAAGAACTGAAACTGGTAAGATGGCTACAATTCAAACATACCTCGTAAACAAATTTGGAATTATGGATGACCCCACAGATTCGGTTATATATGGTCCATCAACAAGCAATAAGATGGTGGCGTGATTTACATGAAGGGTTAGAAAAATACTTTAAACAATTAACAACTTTATTACAAAGACGAGAGTACAATCCATACTCTGCACATGATCGACAATTGCTTGCTTATGTGTATGCACCGATTGTGCAAAGGGAGTGTACTATTTTTGTGAACTACTGGAATTCACATATAATCCAAGATAAGTTGGAAATTCCCACTGGCATGCCCAATCACATGTTTGCTTTCCCAGAGAATTATGGAGCCACTAATGAAACCATTGTTTTGACAGAGGATGACATTCAGGATGTTGCTGAAGTTTCAGGGGTGATGGATGAAGAACATATAGTTCATTTCATTGATCCACATACAAGGCAACAATGTGTCGAACTGATCCCAAATCCTGAAAAAATTGAAGCCAGGAATACAATTGAAGTTTATCGATTTCTAAAGCACAACATTCCTGACCCTCCATGAACATGAAGTTACTATAACATTGAAGTTATTGTCAAGAATTACAGGTAAAACTCTCTTGATGAAGTGCCTGTGCTTGAAATAATCATTGGTACAGTCTACATCTATTATCAAATATTTATTTCAGGCAATAGACTGTAATTAAGCAATCTAATAAATGGCCCAAATTTAAGATGCCATGGTCAAACCAGAATTTATAAGAGACGCCCCTCTCTCCATGGAGCATTTATTAGATTAAACACTTGTTAACCCATGAACTGACAGTACCCTACCACTGACAAGTACAATTGTCTGGCATTAGACAGAATAAAATACTGCACTAAAGTAGGGCCCATCTGAGCGCATTTCCAGCTAATGGGTTAACAAGAGACAGTGGTAGATAGTTTTAGATAATGTGCTCAGAATGAGATATGCCCTACTTTAGTGTTTTACTCTATCCAACACCAGACAATTTTACTTCTCAGTGGTAGGGTACTGCCAGATAATGGGTTAATTGAAAAATGTAAAACTGTTATACTGCATGTAAGAATTAACACTCCTCCTTAAAATATAGAATTTAATATATGCCCAGGGCCTTTATTAGATCATTTACAGTAACTAATGAAATAATACCTTGATCTTGTTGATATTGCTGCATAGGCCAAAGAAAAAAGTATGTGGGTTTCCCAAGAAAATGTAGTTGTCTGAAGAAGGAAATTTGAAACAATCTGACAGGAAATTTCTCTGCCCTGTGGAAACACAAACTAAAAACACGCCAGTTGATCCATCAACATTAAAAATAGTTTAGAAAAAAATATTAAACTGACCTACCCTACTTACTGTAGGTTTTTTCAAGAAATAGGAAGCTTACATATCACTAGTTATCTAAACAATGCTGTCAATGCAAAGTAACAAAAGAGTAAAAAATGCCCGAAGGCAATACAACTATTACCCCTAAAGTTAAATATATAGCCAAAAACGGTTCAAAGTCATTTTAGTGTTTGAAGCCCCATCATCTTGCAAAACTTGTTGCACATATGTTTATCTGCAAAATGTTCAATGCTAATAATTGAGAGGTTGCCAGCACAAAAATATACCTCAAGTGATGTGTCACCCTTTTCCATAAGATCTTTAGTCACAATTTCTGGATCATACAGTTTATATCCTGACCCTTGGATATCTAAGACCATCAACTTCTTCTCAGAATATATATTGCTGAAATGAGCTAGGCACTGGGCTTTCTTAAAGATTTCATCACAGTCATTGTCATCAGACTCAATAATGTCCCCATCATTGTTAATGTACTTAGCGAATTCACCTGGTACATATTCTTCAACAGTAACTGGACATTCATCCCACTGGGAATAAAACACTTTTCCATATTGGAAAGTCTCTCCAAATTCCTGTGGCACTTTGGCAGAAAAACGTGCTGTTAAATTTCGTGCAACAGCATGTATTTGTACCTGTTTTCTAGCCCGCGTGCAGACACACTGATGGAGAGGAATAGTGGGCCTGCACGGAAGACGGGGTAAAATCTAAAACACCCCTTTTCTAAACACGCCCCCTTCGCGCGTCAAGTGTCAAAAAATAACCAATGACAGCAAAGCCAAAAATAAACAAACTCGCATGAAACATTGTGGGATTTTCTCTGAGTATCCAAAATAAAAATAAAGTATGAATGGATATATCAACTCCAAAAAGCAAGCAAACAAGTCTGATTTAAATAACTTTTGCCGAATTTGCAAGTGCTCATTATCAGCTAAATTCGGAACAGGCAAGTTAGGACGAATTTCGACAGAAAATATATTTAAAACGTCAAATCGTGAGGGAAGCCGTGGTACCACATTAGCATTGATTTGCGCTTCCATCGGCATTGTTATAAATAAATCGTCACGTTTATCAGATCGTGTGTGCAATGCTTGTTGGCGGAAAGTACGAAATTTGTATCAATTATTCAATTTGGTAAAGAACACGACAAACGAAGAGAATGTCGAGAGTCCCGCTCGTTTCAAACGGCAATTTCAAACGGCGTTTCAAACAGCCAATCAGAATGCTGCGTTCGTGTACGAACGCGGAAAACATAAAATACCCGGTCTTCCGTGCAGGCCCACTATTCCTCTCCATCAGTGGGCCTGCACGCGGGCTACCTGTTTTCTTGTGTGGTTTTCCACAGTCATTTGTAGTTGTTCCTGTATGGTGATAATGGCTTCATCTCTGTATTTCTTTATCACCCACTCGCCTGCCAGGCTAGATGATTTATCAGCGCATTTGTCCCGGAATGCATCTCGAAAGTTGCCTCTATCAAACTTGGTTTCTTCTATTTTAACTGACAAGGAAGAAGTTTTTATCGAATCACATTTCTAGACATCAAACATTACCAAACGAATGGTTGTTATCTGTGCATGGAGGTCGTACAAGTTTCCCTGCCCGAAGTAGATCCCCTATGGATACAGATTTTGTATAAACTGTTTTGGGTGCTACAGGAAGAGCAGGATGGTGGTTATCGATTTCTACAATCTTTGATGGGGAAATTGGCGTGGACTTTGTCTCCTTAACTCTAGGCCTTTGGGACGTATTATGCTCGGTAGGTGGTAGAAAACGAATAAAGTACACCTTTTCCCCCTTGATTTGCTCCATTTTGGTACATGAAGGTCCTCTGTCCGAGGCTAGAATATCACATGATCCTGTTGGTGCGTCATAGAAGTGTATAATATATCATTTGGCACTTCGCCTAGTGCTCTTTTTTCGGAAGCAGGATTTTGATCTTGGCCGCTTCGCTTTAATCCAACTCTTTTTTCAAATTCCTCCCAACTTTCTTTACCTTTTCTTCGTTTCATTTCAAATGGTATTCCTAGTGATCTCCACTGATTTATATATTTCGAAAACTGCAAGTATTTACTATAATAAACTTTATAAAAAACTTCGACAAGAATCAAATATGGCTGAACTTATGGAAATTGAATGACGGGAACTAAAATTAGAACCCAGTCTTTTTGGAGTGGATTGATAATGCTGGGCCGTTTTTTTTCTTCTTTCGAACGGCCCAGCGTTATCAATCAAATTTTAATTGATATTTTTTTAATGTTTCGTTTTAAATATTTTTTTTTAAATTTAATATAAGAATAATTTGTTTTACTGCTTGCAATTATTATTATTATACATTTGTAAATAACTTTTGCTTATAAAACAAGGTTTTTAGAATCAATTCCAATTTGTCACACATATTGAAGTTACTTTAAAATTAAATAGAATGAAATATGCAAAATATTGCTGAAAATATCACTGATAACGATGGGCCACCATACAGCTGCCCCTACAGAAAAAATGAAAAGTCGACGAGTTTGGCAAATTTTCAGCCAAAGTCGGTAAAAAAATATGGGGGCAAATAAAAGAAAAGCAAAAAATTTATTCAAAGCAATCTAGTCTGTGTAATTTGGAAATAAAAGTGTTATTAAACAACTAGGCACTTCTATCGGGGGGGGGGGGTGGAGTAATGTTGAATTAAAAGTCGGACATTTAAGTGCTAGTTGGGGAAAATGTTCTCTGCCCCCCTAAGAATTTGGGCCCGTACGCCTATGGGCCAGGCTACAGTCAACTCTGATACTCGTGCTGGTTTTGTTAATATTTCTTCTTATATAATCTTTTGCTTATATAGCAACCAGCGAGACCTTGCTTTGCATTGTCTGGGATCTGGTACAATATTTACATATTTGTTAACTGCGTTAACCAAGGGCGAACCAGTAGTGGAAATCAAGGTTAGGGTATACAATTGGTATGTTCATTCTTATGACCTCTTTCCGAACTTTTCTGAAGTTAATTCTAACGAGGTAATCACCACTCAGCTCATTAAGACCAAAGCTACTGTACTGGAGTGTTATTCACACTCACTATGAATGCTTTTACAGGAAAAAGACAAAATCAGTATGATTTCGTTACTATATATTAACTCTGCAAGCAACCTCATATATTAACAGAAGGAACGTAATTGCATTTAGGTTGCCACCAGAAGGACAGTAGGACAGTATATAGATTAATACCAAATTTGTATTGTATATATATTACACGGTGTGGACTATTAAATTTCGAGCGGCTGCAGACATCCGCTGGGCGATCACCTCCAACCTGTTTCACTGTTTCACTTAGTCTTAGATTTGAAATGTTTTCTATTCGGCTGAGCGTGGCGATAGAGAATAGAATTCAAACTATATAAAGGTTCTCTTTGCCGATGAGTTTGGACACGCTGTAACAATATATCGTTCTCATTAATCTTTAACCGTATTGCAGCATGTAGCAACAATTGAATTATAATGTTAATAATTGAGTCACTAGCCCTCTATTAGACCCTTCAATGTATAGATGTCTTATCAGACTTACCCATATATGGCCACGATACAAGATGTAGACAAAATATAGCGCCAATTGTAAAGACAAAGCTAGTCATTTTACGGAAGTTAAACCTACATGAAGAGAATGCAATACGATCTTCGAGTTGGCAGAAATAGGATCCATAACCAGACCTTACATAATTATTGTATTTATAAAATTAAATAAATGGACTGAAATTTGAAAACAGTTGAAGTATTGAATACATCTGTAAACAGTATTGTATATTTATTGATCCTATAATATAATTAAGATATATCTTCAGTCTTTTCTATACTCATAATAATCATAGACATGACAAGTGTAACATACCAGTTGTACTGTTATATTCCTGAAACATAAACGTCCAAACCAGAAAGAAATGATAGAATATTCTGTTTCTATTTGCTATTGATTGCTATTGACTTGGTGTGATGTTTGTAGCGAATATTTCTTCCAGGTTTAAAGTGTTTTGAAGTTTATTCGACTTCCGCGATATTAATTCTGCATTGAGAGTGTTTTTCATACATACATGCAGGTAATCATGGGTTTACATGGATTCCTTGACTATATACATAAGTAGTATACAGAAGAGTGGTTCTGGGGCGGGTAGAGCGGGTTAATGGAGATTTATTAACAACCTATATGTGTTTTATTGACAACCCGCGCTCCAGTGCAGGTGATATATATCATAGCTCCCAGGAAAAAGAGTGTTTAGCAAAATACGTAATCATACCGATATTTATTTACCGGTGGTAACATTGTTGCAATGCAAGCATTGTTAATATTAAACACAGTTCGTATCGGAATAGAAATATATGGTTTCCAAGCACACTCGACGTTCTTAATAGAGAGAAAAACATTCGTAGCATTAAAAGCAGCTGTAAAAAGAACAGCGAAAGATTAAACATATATATTATAAATTTAGAAAAATTATTTGGTTGTTAAGTTCGACATTTGCATTATAGAAAGTCATTAAACTGATATTAATCCACCAAGACAATGCTTTACCTAGACATGCCTGGGCGAGGAAACTCATTAAAAGATTAAAGAGATTAAATCTAACACTAAAATGGGATGTTATTTACCGGATGCTAGGTCCGTACTGGAAAAATATTTTCCCGAGGTCTCAGAAGCGGCCCGAGACCGAATCGTGTTGCTGTTGAAGTGTTCAAACCGCCTTGTTAACCCGGTACTAGTCTAGGTAAAGATATGATGCATGCTGTATGTCGGCCAAGCCGAAAGCCGTAGCTTTACATTGTTTATGTTTTTACAATTTTTTTCGTTTTTAACATAATATTTAAGCTAGATTAAACTTTTGACATCGTCTAGGGAGTAACTGACTAAGTTTAATATAATCCTAGCATATTTTGGGGGGAACTATTGAAGAGTTTCAAAAAAATAACTCTTTGGACCACGGTCAAATATCGTAAAAAGCTGCCTGCTCACGCAGCCAATCAGATTGCAGGAAATCGAAAATATCAATAGCTATATACAAATAAAAAAATAATGTATGATATCTTAAGATACTACTGTATGATATCCTAATTCCTAAGATACTGTATGATATCCTAAGATACTGTACGATATCCTAAGATAATGTATGATATATATCTATGACCATGACTATAATTATAATAAAAAAAACATTATACGTGTACAGTAAATGTATGAATTCAGTAAACATAAGATTTTAATGATATAAGCGTACATTTGTTTAACGTTAAAGAACTGGCGAAAAATGACTAAAATATGTAATTGTACGTAACATGGTTCATGTAAGAACTTATATATGCACAAATATTTGAGTCCAGTACGACGACCCTTAAGCTAAAGTGATATATTTCGTTCACATTAAAGTTTGATATTTTTCTTCAACATCCCTGGTTTCGTTCAACTCCGTGTAAGTTTCATCATTTTCATACGTTCCCTCATCACCGCCAGAATTCACCCTCAATGGCTGATAATTATCTTCTGAATTCATTTTAGTTAAATCCAGGTCTTCATAAACTGTATCATCTTTAGACGCTTCTGGCTCTGGATTTAATTGAGGTTTTCTACTTTTACGCCGAAGACGAAAACACACCACAATGCACGAAAGCAAAATTCCAACAATTACGCCTGCCACGAATAATACGACAAATAAATACCATTCTGTTTCACAACTTGATTTGCTAGAAGTTTCTTTATCTGCATATGACAAGAACACCGATGTAAGATTACTGCATGAGGGATAAATTTAAATATTTGACAGTTCGCTGACTTAGCTCCTTCACTCTAGGCCTCCAAGATGAATGCTTATGAACGTTCAGGCAAGGCTCATTGGGTGGGCTCTGTCTCTTCGCTGTGCCGTATTTTTTGTTCCTGTGGTACTGTGAAAGCCATGGCGAGAGAGAGCCTAGCAGATTTCGGTAAAATGGGCCCCGGAAGTGACCTAACATCAAACAGGAGAGATGCGAACAGCTGAGCAAAATGATGGGAATACTAATGTTTTGGATTTTTGTAATTCTAAAACCGTTGAGTGATAAGACCTCTTGCTGGGAATATTCACGGTAATTGGCGAATTGAAGTCATACCTCACCATGTTTATTTATATTAATATTAAATTTAAATGCTAAGCTTGTAACCTTGTATTGTTAGATACAGTATGAAACTTTGCTTTCCGTTGATAGGAATCGCTCAATCTTACCAAAAACACACTACGAAAATGCGAAATATGCAATCTATTTTATAAGGAAATGTTTATTGTAAAAGTATGAATATTTTGCAAACTTTTGTTGATCATGAAACATGACATTATAGTCGTATAGTCTTAAGTGTAAACCTTTGATTATAAAATGATTGTTACATAAGTAACAATTTTATGTCCGACAGCTTTAGTTTTATATTTTGTCAGACAGTTCCATTTCAGAAATTTTAAACTGTATTTTTGTAGACAAGAAAGTGATCAAGAGGTTATTGCAGATACCAGAACGTGAAAGAATATAGAGACTAGAGTTGTATAAACTTGAGAATTTAAAACCCAAAACTCCATCAATTTGTGTACATTGCTCTCACCACTGTGCTGCAATAATTTGCTTCCAAGAGCAAGCTGTTACTAATATGGTGTACATCATTGTGAATTGTAGAGTGCAAATACAAAGAAATTATGCCCCCAAAATAATTGTAAAGTTTTAGCTTGACAGGAAGTTGTGGTTTTGTAATCTGGAAGTAGATTGAATATTGCAACTAAATGCCTTTCAGCAGGTTCATAACTGAAGACCTTGTGCTATTGATGCCAAGCCTTCAGCTCTCTAAGTACAAGATTTATTGCCAAGAGTAATTGGCATTTCAATTAAACTTAACTTGCTGAGGGCTTGTATAGTTTTTCAAATGCATTCAGTAAGATTTATAAACTTGCATGTATTTCATGTATGTTTTTATTCAATATCAATATAGCTTAACCTTGTTTATAATTAAACTGCACAGATTTAAATTGATTTTCTTTAGCGACTAAAGGAAATAGACATAAATTTTATTCATACATATGTGTTATAAAACTATTAATTAATTAATAAAAATTACATTTTCATACATGTGTGTTATAAAACTATTCATTCATTAATAAAAATTAAATTATATTTTTATAAATATCATATATTAACTACAATGACTCAATTATTTCACAAATATGTACATACATTTATTTCCAATGAATATATTTTCATGCCCATAGCACTAGCATTGTTTGCTACCAGTGATTAGATGTGGGTTTCTATATCTATGACTATGGAGATCTAAATTTCTATGTGTTGAACCAATAACTTTTTCATTATCATGTTATCCTTAATATAATAAGCATATGAGAAAACAAGTTTTCAATTAATTCTTGAGTTGGAGTGTGATCATTATAGCGTAATAGGTCCATGTTATAGTCTCCCGCGACATAGCAAAACTTATTGTGCTTTGTGATTTTGGACAATATACAGCTATTTCAATTAAGGTTGTCCCCGAGCAAAGCGGAAAAAGTCGAATACGTGCGCGAAAGGCTTGCTGGGAATCACCAAGAATTTGACAAACCTCAGTGGATTCCTAAGACATTAACGTATTGTTCTTAAGTACAAGATTTTATGCTACTCATACGATTAGAAGGCATTTTAAATTGCCAAGGGTATAAAATCTTATGGTTAAGAAGAATATGTTAATTTCGAAAGGTTTCGTTTTTTATACACCCTGTATACCAATTCGCAATTAAACGTGCTGCAAAACTTATGATTATTACGTGACTCCTGTGACCTGCCGCTATAACGTAGTGGAAAATGCCAGGAATTTGTTCCATCACAAAATTGTATGTCAGCAATAAATGCCACCTTGATTCATTCACAGCTCTGAGCCACTGATGCATAAAAACGTCTCAAAGGAATTGTCCACAAAGAACAGCCCACAAAACATTTAATAGGTTCCTACTTTGAAATTATTATTGCTAATTTCTTAGGAATCCACTGAGGTTTGTCAAATTCTTGGTCCATTCCCAGCAAGCCTTTCGCCCTCGTATTCGACTTTTCCGCTTTGCTCGGGGACAACCTTAATTGAAATAGCTGTATCACAAATTTTATCCTGAATGACAAATGATTTTTGTTTGGGGGGCGGTCTACAGATCCTACTATTATGTTTTTCCAGCGGGGATTGCTGATTTCAGCAAATATACAGGGTGTCCCAAAAAAAAGTGACACTATAGAAATTATCTCATTGTTCTTAAACCGCTCTTAAACGCGCGTGATTACACACCTGGGAATTTAATGAAATTGTATTGACATTTAAGCATTTTAAAACATTTTCGCGTCGTCCAAATATTTTAACGCCCGAGTCAAGCAAAACGATTACACTAATAAACGGTTTGCTTTTTATTTTACACGTAATAACAATTGATTAAATTAATGTTTAAGCTATGGGCCGTGCCCTTCAACATGTCCCCCATTTCTTTCGAGACAAAGAATGGTTCCCCTGTGCATTCCGCGCATCACATTTAGAATCATTTCAGGCTGCTGCCGTAAAGCGTTGAATTCCTCGATTATTGCACTGCGGTTACATTCGGTATTAGGGTAAATTGTGTTACAACAAATACTCGTTGCTCTGTAGTCAATTGAACCATTATTGTTACTCCAACTGGTCTTATGATTTACATGTAATTTGATTTTTATGGTAATAGGAGTTATTTTAAATTCCAGAAGCAGAAGTTTATGCACTTGTGGGTTTAGCACAGTGCTCAGGCATTCAAATTATAACAATAGGATAATTTCTATAGTGTCACTTTTTTGGGGGACACCCTGTAGATTCTACAGTATAGTGTCTGGATGAGAGTAATTACCATCAGGACGAATTTTGTATTTTGTATTTTGTAAATAAAGAGCCGTTCCACCGCCAGATTTATTGGTACGGTGGTTTGAGTGAAAGTTATATCCTGGCATATCTACTTGGTCTGAAGTAGGATCGTTGAGCCAGGTCTCAGTTACGGCAGTGACAGAGGGCAAAGCCTGCAGGCATACCAGCATTGATTTAAATTTATCAAAATTACCGAGCAAACTTCGTGAATTTAAGTGTAGGATAGAGAATTTTGGTTGAGATTTTTCAGCCGAAATCTTTAAATTAATTTCTCCTTCTCCGCCGTAATTACTAGGCATTGAACTGAAAGGGAAATTAACGTCTGGGTCAAGATGACTAGAAGAAAAATTATGCTCATGCTGATTTATAGGGTAAAAAATAAGTGAATCTAAACTATCGTTATTATAGTTTAGTTCATATATTGCTAAGTTAAAAGAAGCATCGTCTAAGTGGCAAAACGGAAGGTCTATCACACTGTTATCAATACTGTTATCAGTTGGGGACAACATTACTAAATATTAATATAGATATAAACATATAAAAAATGTTAGACTTAGCTTTCGTGAATCAGTCGATGGCTGGCAAGGTCTTTAAGGTCACTTAAATTTCTCAACACAATTTTTCGACCGTCTTCGTGTTCTTTCAGGAAGACAGCAGAATTTTTCGCCCAACAGAACTTGAAGGCATGTTGTTCTTGATACTTTTTTGCTTCATACAATAATTTCTGAAGGCTCGGAGTTAAATGATCGAAGATTCTGGCGTCTGATAGTGGATCCTCGGGCGTTAAACCAATGGCAATAGGGTCGACTCCGTCTATATTCCGTCTACAACTCATGACTTGCTCTTTAACTATTCGTCTCGAGAACTCGCAAATAATTGGTTTGTACTTCATCGAGTTGCTTCTAGCTGGGACGCGATGAACGATATCAATGTCATTCAATGTAACGTCGGTAACACCCATTTCTTGAAAGAGCTGGACACATAACTTAGAGGTTTCCAGCGACGATTCATTCTCTTTAATCTCCGGTATGCCAACAAGTTTAGCGTTATATTGGTAGCTATAGCTTTCCAGGTTGTCTATAGCTTTGGTAATTCCATTGACTGTCGCCATTAAACTGTTAAGTCTTTCATCTTGTCGTTCAAACTCAACTTTGGCTGAATTTCGAAAGTTCGTTAGATCATCATAGCTGCTATTCAGGTAGTCAAGGCTTTGCACCGTATCGTTATCTGGTCGAGTTGGACGGCTGCTATTTTGGCTGATGGATTGAATGAGGCGTCGTTCATTATAGCATACAGTATAGTTTGTGAATAGCGATTAGCGGAGCAGAATTCTGACGTCCTACCACTGCGAATGATCAATCAATGTTATATTGACCACACAGAAATGACACAATTCAATGAACTACGCATTTTCAAATTCACAAACTATACTGTATGATATAAATCGGCAAAGCAAATATGCAAAATAGACACTTACAGTACCCGTTTAAAACGGTCCCGTTGTGGATTTGTCCTCTAAATAGCATCTTGTTTTGGATACTTTTTGATTTCGTTATTTACTATGTCCTGACTCCGGAATGTTATAAAATGAGTGCAAAACTATTTTTGAAAAAAGTTTGCAAAATGGCAGTCTTGTCTCGGTCTGAACTCGCGCAGCGCATAACTTCAAAAACCGTTCATGACAAAAAAATGGCGGACAACTTTGCGTTTTCACATACCCGGGTGTAAATATCCGAGCGGAATTAGTACCCTCGCACGGCGCTTCGCGGGTCGCCACTTGTTTCCATCTACCAAACTGACGCTACGTCATTTTTTCAACTTTGAAGTATAGTTTTAAAACTTTGTAACTGACCCTAACCCCAAAACCTACCCTAACCCCTAACCCAAAACATAACCCTAAACCTAACCCTAAACCTAACCCAACCCTAACCAAATTGATGAAGAAAAATCAAGAAAAACGAATATGAAAATCTTTGAAAATCGGGAAAATTGCGCAACGTCAGTTTGATAGATGGAAACAGTTGAAAACCCGCTTCACGCCGGCAGAATCCCCTCGCACATTTGAACCAAACAATTTACTCCCCAAAGGTTATTGTAACATGAAGTACTGAGTCGACCAATGAACCATGGTCACAGAGTAGAAACTATACAGAGGTGGAACTGTGTATCAAATCCTAATGTTTTGAGCGTAACCGATGCTTAGCCAGTGCGCAAGGGAGAGGTCTCACACCCCCGAATACATTCAAAATGGCGGCCATTTTTAGACGTAAAAATACCGCAAAAATTCGAGTTAACTATTTAATGTTGTTAATCACAACTTCAGTCAAGGCAAACCGTTATCAAGAAAATAACAAGGGTTTCTTATGCCAGTTATTTTCGAAAATATCAGGGGGGGGGGGATATCTTTGTGGGAAAATGTTGTGTCTTACTTTATAAACATTAGTCAGCACGTAGCAATATCTTAAAACCTTCGATTGTACAAGGTTGGAAATTTTGCTTTAGCCAAGATTTCACCATAAGTAATTTACTAATTTGATGATCTCGATATACATACGTTCTATCTTAGGAACAATAGGTCAAAAGAGGAATCACGCATGGCCGCCTTGACTCTCTGACTCTCTACTTGTGTAGTTGTCTTGTCTTTCATTAATCATATCAATTTACTCAAAATGTAGAGTGATTAACAACGAATACAGATTAAAGAGTTGATGCAATGTGTACGAAAGATACAATCATAAATTTTGAACTGTTATGATCTACAGGGTGTATAAAAGGGTGGAATCCTCGACTCAAATGTATAAATTTTGAAAAGAATAAAGCAGTTAAGCATATAGTATGTGATTACACCCGTTTAAAAGCTTAGCCAGTCAGTTTTCCAACGGTGGATTACTCTTTAAATTTAAACGATTGGTTCACGAAAAATATTAGTTTTAGCGACTGAAATTGGAGAGTTAAAAATTCGAGATGTAATCATATCATACACGAGAAGGAGTTTATTATAGTGATTTGAAACACCGAAAAGTGTGTTGAAAACAAGGCGCGCGCTAGCCGAGGTTTTTAACATACTTTGAGGTGTTTTTAAATCACTATAATAAACAACTTCGAGTGTATGATATAGCTTCTCAAACAAACCAGTATTTAAAGAGAAATTCAACGCGAAAGTTGAGTTAACTTATGGGTGTTTATTACCGTGGTATCAAGACAACGATACGGTGGTGATTTCCTTTGTGTTTTGCTCATGAATTATTAATGAGTTTGAGAAGCAATAATAAAGCGTTCATGGCATTCCTGTTCATTAGTTTCAATTTATTACTATCGTTCAAAGCACTACTGTGCAGGTTTAGATATTTTCATATGTCTAGTTCTTGTTGCTACAATTCATAGAGGGTCCAGCCCATCGTACTGATAATTGCTATTTAGTGATCATGCCCAGACGATATATCTGCATGATGTACTTACCGTTTCCTCTGATGAACACAACTTCCGTACCGATCATCACATTATTGAATTCAGTATATATGTACGAAGTTCACAAGAGCAAAACCTATGCGACGTATTGTCTACGACTACAACCAAGCTGACTTTCCTGCACATCGTACTTCGTAGAGCCTTGTCAGAAGCACCTTTAGCTATATCTCTTACGGACAATATCGACGAATACTGGAAGCACTGGAAAGTGATCAATTTTTATCTATCATGACTATCTTGGTTCTATTTAGAATTGTGAAGGACGCCAACTCTCTTTATTTTATGTTTATTTATTTATTTATTTACTTTATAACCATATAATACAAAAAAGTTTATACATGCATGGTTGAAAGTGTGGTCAAGACCAACCTGACAAAAGTTACACAACATTACGGAATAGACATAAATTAATGACAAGGACAATAAACTATTTACATATTGAAGGAAAACTTTAGAAACAACAGCTTAAGTTGTAAGAACGGCATTAGGGCAAAAGGTTTTCCATGTGCGCATTCTGTTTACATCGAAAGTAGAGTCTAATTTAGAAGAATAGTAAGTATGAAGTTGGTGCTTAAAAGAGGAAGCAGACGTACTGTTACGAATGGTACGAGAGAGATTGTTCCAGAGAAAGACAATTCGATTAAAGAATTAGTTTCAAAAAAGAGAATTCCTGCAAGGATTGACTTGAAGTAAATTATCCTTGCTTGAACGGGTGCGAGACAAGCGGTGAGAAGAAAAAGGTAACAAAAGAGGAACATATCTAAATCGTAGAGGCCTTATTTTCATTTGAAGAATAAGATGAGGTCCTTTATTTCTAGCCAGTACGATATAGGCAATTAATTAAGCTTTTTGAGGCGCTCAGGATAAGACAACTCGTAATCTTGAAGTATAAACTTGGTTGCTCGTCTTTGAACACACTCCAGGATCATGAGATCACCTGCAGAAACTTGAGGTGCCCAGATCTCACTGGCATAAGACATGTGATATCGAACGAGTGTGAGATAGAGGAGCCGACGGCAACGAGAATCAGTCATTTGGGTGCAATTTCTGCGAAGAAAAGCCAAGTACGCGGTTGTCTTTAGCAGTACATCTGGCAATACGAGGAGACCACTTAAGATCATTGCTGACAACAAAGGCGAAATCGACTTGATTCGCTACATTTTTGACTGGTTCTTTATTGAGATAATAGGAATGAGTTGGGCGGTTACGTTTCCGGGATATCCTTAGTAGGAATGTTTTTGATACAATAAATTTCAGTTGTCAAGACAGAGACCAGTTGCACATGGAATCTAGATCATGTTGGAGAAGATTTCGATCAGCTGGTGATTGAATTGCACGATAACATTTACTATCATCAGCAAAAAGCGCAACAGTACTATTCTTAGTAACTTCTGGAAGATCATTCACATAAAGAATGAGAAGAAGAGGACCAACGACACTACCTTGCGGCACACCAGACGTAACGCTAAGGAAAGATGGAGAAACTCCTTCGACAACAACACGCTGCTTGCGATCACGAAGGTAATCGGCAAACAAGTTAAGAAGTGGACCAGAGATTCCATAAGTCTTCAGCTTCGATACAAGTTTGTGGTGAGGCACAGAATCAAAAGATTTAGCAAAATCAAGATAAATAAGGTCGATTGCTTTACCCGAATTAAGAGAACGACCGAGGTCGTCAACTACTACCTTGAGAAGTTGTTCCTCAACTGACCTATTATAGCGAAATCCATGCTGGAGGTTATGCAAAGAGTGTTGAATAAAAAGAGAAACATGACTGAGTTCACGAACTTTAGAGACTTGGAATGATAAAAAAAGAATCATGATCAATTAGAATGCATCTAAAAAAACATAAAATGTATCTTGCAAAGATCGAGGCATCGTTTAAAGAAAACCTCAAGTTGTTCTGGAAGTATCATAAAGCAATACTTCATAACCACTCGGCGTTAAATCCTTCAATATCTTTCAATAATCATATAGTGAATTCTCCAGAAGAAATAGTAGAACTTTCAAATACATATTTTTGTTCCGTTTTCGACCTAATCAACTCTGATGCGTCCACCTCTTTACTTCCGCCTTTTGCCCAATTATCTGATATAACCATCTCAGAAGATGAAGTTCTCCACCATCTATTAAACTTGGATCCATCTAAAGCTACTGGCCCTGATGGCATTCCTGGTCGGATTTTAAAGGAATGTGGTTCTGTCATCGCTCCAAGCCTTTGCACAATTTTCAACCATTCTCTTCATTTTAGAACCGTACCTTCTGAATGGAAATCCGCCAATGGGACTCCAATGCATATGTGACGATGTGACATAAAAACGATAAGAAAGAACTCTTAGGAAGCACGGGTGGCAGATGCGGTTAGCGCGCTGCCCCTTACCTCTGAGTTAAGCCGGCTATACAGCAGGCCGAGGCCACGGATTTACTCATGTTGGGTAACGTTAGTGTGCTTGATAAACTAATGTAAGTTCAGATTGGTTGGTTCCCTCCTGTGCTTCGAGGGTTTTTCTCCCGGTACTCCGGTTTTCCTCCCTCGCTACAAAAACTAACCTTAGGCACTAACCACTAACCAACTAACCCTCGGAACCTTTGTCAATTGGGTTGCAAAACCTGTTTTTCCGTCCACCTCACAGTTTTAAACACAATACTAGAAATACATGCATGCAGTAACCCCTCGCCCATTTGAACCATAGTTAAGTTTGAACCAAACAATTTACTCCCCAAAAGTTATTGTAACATGAAGTACTGAGTCGACGAATGTAACCATGGTAACACGTAACATTGTATATTTTTTATATTTTAATTTGTACAAAATTTTGTTTTTAACTATAAAATTATCAATTGTCCAACTATATAAAGTGGGTATGCTATTATGTACTCTTTTAGCTTTGATTTACTGTAACATTCAACCTTAGACGTTCACAAAACGTTTCGAAATTTTCAAAAAACTTCAACTGCTTTTCGAGGAGTATTTTTATACTTCGCACTTGCTTTTGCAATGAAGTTTTTGGGATTTAATGTTTCTTTATTTTTCTATAACATATTTGAATCAATACTAAAATACTCTTAAAGATCAATCAATGTTGTATTGACCACACAGAATGATCTACACATTTTCAAATTCACAAACTATACTGCATGCTATGTTAAAAAATATGGCAAAGCAAGCATGGAAAATAGACACTTGCCTGTTTAAAACGCTCGTTTCTCGGTCTTTCGACTTTTTCTCCTCTTGTTAATTTGTCCTCTAAATAATTTTCATTTATCTTGTTTTGGAGACATAGAGACTTACTTATAAAATGAGTGCAAAACTAATTTTGAAAAAAGTTTGTAAAATGGAAGTCTTCTCTCGGCTTGAACTTGCGCATGCGCATAACTTACGAAAAGGTCCTGTCCAGTCCAGTCCTGTCCATGACAAAAAAAAATGGCGGACGACTTTGCATTCCACAATGTTTTCACATACCCGGATGTAAATCTCCGAGCGGAATTAGTACCCTCGCACGGCGCTTCGCGCCGGCTCGGGGAAAATAACATAAATAAACTAAACTAAGCTACCAACTACCGATCAATACCTCTGGTATCATATCCACTATTAGCAAAGTCTTGGAACGATGCGTTTGTATTCGATTTTATAATCATTTTCGGGATAATTATGATGCATAAAGCACAGCACGGATTTCTCCATGCTCGCTCGTGTGTTTCACAACTTCTGACCATTCTATATCATATTAGACAATTCCTTAACAGAAATATCCAGACGGACCTTCTTTTTCTTGACTTCGTCAAATGTGCTGACGATACGAAGTTGTACAGTATATGGCAATAACATCTCTCTAGGATTGCGTTAATCTACAAGAAGCCTTGTCGTGCGCTTGACGATTGGAGTAAGGAACCCAACATTAATTTCAACACCTCCAAGTGTAAAGTTCTGGCATATCCCGCCACAAAACTTCGCTTGTAGAAAATCACCGTGTTGGATCTGCAGATTTGAAACGTGTGAATAGTGAAGTTGATCTCTGTAATCACTGCGACCAGTAATCTCTCCAGGAATAGGCATATCATAAAAATTGTCACCAAGGTGAATAGATTGCTGGGATTACTACGAAGAACGTGTCCATTGCTAATGCATCGTGATGTTCGCCGCACTTTATATCTATCGCCCGTGAAATCCCAGCTATGTTATGCCGCAGAGGTCTGATCACCGTCTCAGTGCAACAACAAGATCAACTTAGAAAGAATTCAAAGGGGCGCCACAAGATCGATCCTCCGAACGAAGAAATGTGACATGCCATATAATTAAGAATTTTTTCATGATTTGGCGTGCTCAATCGAGTTAGTGAGCACGCGTGAAGCTGGGAGAGCACGAATAACCGTAACCGTTGGCCGAGGCGCTAGCCGAGAAAATTGGCATTCCTGAAAATTGTTCAAAATCCTCGTACGCGGTAGCGTTTCAAATCTGCAATTTTTCTTGTCGATGCTGCATTTGCGCAGTAAGCACATTTAGCCCATTTTTGGGACGCTATTTATCTGCATTCAAGGTATTTTGTTGTCAAATTACACTGAATATCCGCCATTTTGTCTTTTACCGGTGGTGGTGGTGGTGGTGGTGGTGGTGGTGGTGGTGGTGGTGGTGGTGGTAGTGGTAGTGGTAGTGGTAGTGGTAGTGGTAGTGGTAGTGGTAGTAGTAGTAGTAGTAGTAATAGTAGTAGTAGTAGAAGTAATAGTAGTAGTAGTAGTAGAAGTAATAGTAGTAGTTGAAAAGTTAATGTACTAACCCTGTTGTCGTTGGTTCGTTCTCTTCTTCAGAATTCCCGCTAATTGGCAGTTTGCGAATAGTAAGGGTTCATGTTTCCCTACTGTACTCATTTTATATCCTCGTCAAATTGTAATGTATTGTAAGCACTACAAACGATGCCATACAGTAAACTTATAGTGTTGTAAATAAGAGAAAATAATAAGTTTACTCACAATACACAATAACTTCGAATGACTTTCCGTCTGTCAGATTGTGGCTTTTGGCAACACATTGATATATTCCACTGACAGTCTTATCAGCACTCCTGAAAGTTAATATATTTTTCTCATGTCTTGTTGCACCAATCAGGACGCCATCTTTGTACCATGTTACATTGGCAGGAGGATTTCCATCCTCTCCTTTACATAGACATGATACGTCATCACCATTTTTCAAAGTAACGGGACTCGAACAGTTTGTTAGCAAGGTTGGTTGTACTAAAATGTAAAATAGACCTTTTTCAGTAAATACATTTTTGCTAGCCTGCTTGTATAATCAAATCAAATCAAACATTATAGTTAAATCGCTGCAGAGCTGATGTGCTCATGAGGTGTGTAAAATACGAGGTGATAGTCGCGCTTCTCGAGTCTTCTTCCAGCATTCCGGGTGCATTACAACTCCATGGAAGGACCGCACGTACGCAATCTGTAGCTTGGTGGCATCACAAGCACAAACACCTTCCTTAGTTTGAAAGATTGGACCCCTAAAGAACTACAGAGTAGCGTAGTCTACAAATTTAGTTACCTACAAATTTAGTAGTCTACAAAGTTAGAATCTTTACTACAAACAAGGTATAGATTTATGTTTTCGGCAAAATTTAAATAAAATAGTTGTTAAAATTCGGCGGGAAAACATATTCAACAATTCCAGCATTAATTAAAAGGTTATTTAATAAAAATCAGTGCCAAAACAGTATTTTTAATGGCTAATACCCTTGAGACTAAGGCTCATTGCATTATTCCCGCCACAAAAATTTAAGGCAGAGACGTGAATATGACTACAAGAAGTATTTCAACACTATTTTCAAAATGGCGGCCCGAAAAAACAAGAGTCTTTGGCAGTCTTTATTCGTGATTTTTGATTATGTGAACGTCAAAATAGGGCTATGTAAAGCAAATTTCGAAGAACTGAGAAGCACTTTCATCAACCCAAATAAACTTTGCAGGTAAATCAACCATCATACAACAAAACTAACGCCGGTGTCTAGCCTCACTTGTAAAGCTGCACGTTTAGCCAGAGTGACGAACATTTGTGCTCCAGACACATTTTATTAAGGGAAAGATTAAGAAAAAGGCTTCGAAAAGGATATTCATTTTGCAGAATAATGGCAAATAATTTAGTATCAATATTGGAGGCATAGGCGGCGCAACCGGGGACTAGGGGGGGGCTATAACCTCCCCAAAAGTAGAAATGATGGGCTAAACCCCCCCACCCCCCCCAAAAAAGTTCAGACTGGGAGAACTTAAGTCAGGTTCTTTGCTGCCTGAAATGCAAAATGAACAAAATAACCTTGTTTCTGCGCGTCAAATTTTGCATAGAGCATAAGAAATTCTATAATATCCATGGAATCCTGCCCCTGGGTCCCCCTAGAGTTCGTCTAGTCTCGCCAAACCAAACCAATCTTTCGCCGCCTATGATTGGAGGTGAGCATTCGTTGAAGTATTCTATGTTATTTTGGACGAAGAGCACTTGGTTAAGGTAACCTGTTGTTCTCTGCGCATAACATTTTTAACGATTTCTATATCCATTGATGTTTCTGGAGACGAATATACAGAAATTATTTAAAAATGTAATAAATACAGATGTCTGGATTTATCTAATATCCCATAGTTGTTAAAAATCATGGTCCGAAATTTGAGACACCACGCTGTGTCAATATGCGCACAACGTACCAAATTTCGAAAATCAAGATAGCGGAATAATAGGAATGTCAACCACTAAGCCTCTAAAGAACTTGTAATTTTTAGATAACACATATCTTCTCATTTGATCTTGTATGCATCTTATAGCCGTTTATATATATTTCAGTGGCGTCATTCCGATCCTGGTGATGACTGCAAGATAGTCGCAACATTGAATAAAAATGTTAACCATTTCGAGGTGGGCAAGGAAGATGGGTGTAGGTAAAAAAGTAGATTTCACTTAAAAAAAATATTTTTTAATATATTTTACTTTTATAGGTGTCCAAAAAAATTACTGCGTCTCGGAAAATCCCCCCCCCCCCCCAGTTTTGTAATGGTCCGTCCCTAAACGAAATATGTTAACATTTAAGTCTTGATGATGTTTCCGGTTTATGCAATGTTTATACCAGTATACAACAGCTTCAGCGTGCGGCATATTTACCATTTTTGCCAGTGCTTAAAAGATAATGCTGTAGGGTTAACAAAACTCATGTGAGATTCATTTTAGAAAGACTATGTGTAAACGTAGCGTTGTTGACAACCATGATGTTAACACAACAGGATATGATTGTATACATCTCTGAGTTTACATGTCTGTAAATATATGTTAATAACAACCACAAAGCTAAATAGCGGCTAAACTTCCGGTGTTTACGCGAACCTGTGCGTGTCGAACAGAATGGAACCGCCGTACAACAACACAGACGAGGAAAATTTTATCGTTTTGATGTAGTACAGCTATCCTTCATATTGAGTGTACAGTAGATAGCCAGACCAAAAGAGTACCCCCACTCCCAGTTGTCTCCGCGTTTCGCGCCAATGCCCCATTGAATAATACAGTACAGTGTATAAGCAATTCGTTACCAGGGTATAAATATCCATTGGCTGCTGCTGGAAAAAATATAGACCGGAATCTTATTATATATAACTATGTCAAACAACATTTCAAACACTTCTTCCTGTCCTAATGTGCAGGTGCATGAAAACTCCAACGAATCTCGATCTAAAATTAAACTCATATTTTTTAACATATACCACTTTAATTAAGAATGCAATGCAAGAGAAAACCGAGAAAAATCTAGGTATAATAAAATGATACAAACTTGCCTGCAACAAAAAGTGTAACACCACTGGACCATTCCGAACTAGTTGATGCATTGCGTAACACAAATTGGTATGTTCCATTATTACGGAGATCAACGTTCTTTAAAATCAGTGTTGCTGGCTCCTTTATTTCAACACCAGGTAATTTAAAACTAGTGTTTGTTATTACCACCTCATTATCTTCAGTGATATAAGCAATTATTTCGCCTTGGTACGTCCACATCCGGAAAGCCACGTGAGATATCTCATTATCGAAACCCCAAGCGATTTCCGCATCAGTTCCTGGCGAAACAACCAAGGTGTCCCCGCCCGGTGGGAGAAAGATTTTCCCTACAGAAGTTAAAACCAACATATGCAAGTTAAATCATCTGGTATAAGACAAGTAAAATATCAAAGAAGAGTGCTCTTGGATCATTTCAGCATAATAGATTTGAAGAACATGGGCAGTTTATTTAGTCAACCTGTTAACACTCAATATCTCTTAGCTCATCCCGAAGAGTAATATCCTCTGGTGTAAGAGAATGTAAAATAACGTGACACACTAGGGTACTGTACATTGCTGTTTAGCCACCTCCCCCATGCCAATAACCGCCTCCCCGGCCCTAAACCTGTCCGAAATGAGTCAACCTCAAAGGAAGTGAGCTTAAAAAGAGGATTTAATGAGGTTACATATTAACCAAAGTTAATAGCTAGAGAACCATGCGTGTTCCGGAAGTTGGGTGCCGCGACTCAGGTGTGCCTTGTGTGCGCTCGCGCAACATATGTTCATTAGTTGTTTGGCACGCAAAGTGTAACGATCAGTGTTACCACCAATTGTATTGGTGTGATGGGTGCAAGCTGCCCGAGGATAGTTGGCAGTTCAAGATGCCATTTGCATGGATCTCTCCCTAATCCAAGTACCACCGCTAGTTCCCAGGCCACCTCCGTCAACAGCTTGCACCTAACCTTCCAAATTGGTAAGTATGGTTATCGAGGATAATTTGGCCGTAGTTGGCGAACGTGGATATTAAGTAGTCTTTGGTCTCGCAGATATTAACGGTGTATGTTGTCCACAGGAGTCATTACAAAATATTATATAACGCAATATGTATGTTAATATACGTCAATATATATGTATGCCTATATGCTAGGATAAATTTCAAGTTTATAAAACAATCTAGATATCTTTGCTGCTTGTTAGTACCCATCTACATCCAATTTCTATTTTCTGCCCAATCTTTGTATGTGTTTTAAATTATTGCAAATTTTGAACTTATTTTATAATATTTAATATTTAGAAATTAATTTGAATGGATTTTGAAAATACGACTTGTTTCTAACTCTATTTTTTCAGGAATTCCTTAAAAATTTCATTGCCATGTAAAATGCAAATTTATGTAAGTTTGCATGGCCAGAATCTCAGAAATTGAGCCCGCTATACGCCAGCGGTGTTGCCCAAAAACAAAAACATTTGAAGCAAATGAAATACTATAAATTACATTGGGAGCGCTCAAATAATGGCAAAAATATCTTAGATAACGTATTTTATCCAATTTGCCTCGATGGTTTCTAATTCTAGTCCAGTTTCGGCATATTATCCCACAAAAATATAGTGTGAAAGTGATCGCCTGATCGGCAACTTGTTCCAAGTAAATGCTCAAAATATGACGGCCGATTACAAAAAGAGGAAAAATAATTTTGATTTTGCCTCGACGGAGTCTTGTGGTAAAAGCTCACCTTTAGCCATTTTCACCTATCTCTTGTCTGAGCTATGCAGGGAAGTAAGGAAGTTGTTCCAAAATCCAGTTTAAAACGCGTAAATTGGAAGCGATTTGTAGGCCAATATTGTTATGCGATCGGACGCCCGCTTTGGAAAACAAATGTCCATTTCTCAAGCAGAAAAACGATAAATACTACACATTTGATACCAAAGATGAACTGTTTGAATCTGCTGTTGTTGAAGTCAGCGACCTATTTTTCTTTTAAATATTAAGTACTTTATGTAGCCAAATCACATATCGCTTATTTCTTTATTGCGCAAGCTGAATTTGTAATTTGAGCGGGTTACCGCTGTTTCCCTTGCGGGATACAATGTCGCAAATTTCTGGCCATCGGCTTATGCCCACTGATCTGAATATAGGCTGGATAACGCATCTCTTAATAATTTGATGGTAAAAAGTGAAGCCGGAAGTCAAGCGGCCGATCAGTGCCGCCACCCGATCTGAGGCCCTAGTTTATTATAGATACAAATTGAGGGTTGCTTCGCGTGTGCCTAAGAGATATAAACAAAATCTCGATGTTTCGAGCTAAAGCCCTTCGTCAGGAGAAATTAGTAGAAATTAGTACGAAGAAATTAGTACGAATCAGGAGAAATTAGTACGAAGGGCTTTAGCTCGAAACATCGAGATTTTGTTTATATCTCTTAGGCACACGCGAAGCAACCCTCAATTTGTTCTATATGTCCGTGGCCGACGCTGAATTAAAGTTTATTATAGATAGTATTACAGAATCCTATTTTTTTCGCTTTTTTTGCCTTTTAAACGTTTCTGGCCGGGCCAGTTTTACTATCACAAAGATAGAAGCACACGAGAAGAATTTTGAGCAAAAAATGTGGAGTATTATGGCTTTATAACGCCGTGAAACTGGATTTACAAGTTCGAAGGAGTGAACAGCCACATGTTAGCGATGTTTTGTTTATGATATTTCAATTCAAAATCCACTCAAAATATAGACTGGACGAAGGCACTCAAGGAATTTGATGAAATGAACCAAGCGTGAATGCGGTAAGTTTTTAAAACAGGAATTAGGAATAGTGCTACACTGGTTCAATCACGTACTGAAATGAACACATATTAAGTTTCCAATATTATTCAACAATCAAATATACTTGAATACTTGATATATAGTAATTGTAACTAATATGGTAGTAATTATATGATTGGTGGTCAAAGAAAGAGAAGTTTTTCTTTAAGTGTTGTGTGGCTTCTTCATTTCTTGTCCTGGGAGTGCAATTTTGTTAACAGTGCATTTGATGAAGTTGTGGATATAATTGTCTTAATGTTGTGGCATGCATATGATTGTTTAGTTCCAACCATAACCATGATTAAGTTATGACAGGAACTGCAAAAAATGCATGCTTCGAAATGTTTTATAGTGCGTCTGACAGTCCAACTCAAGCATGCTATGTCTCAGGGCCTGTTTATATGATCCCGGCTAGGCGGGACGGGACAGTTGCTGAGATCCCGCTTGCACTGAGTGTTTATATGATCCTGCTTCCATCTCGCCTAGCTGGGATCCCAGCAATCTGTTGTAGGCAGGATGAAAACTCTAGCTGGGATCCCATATAAGGCTAGGCGGGATGACCTTTCATTGATCTTGCCTTCTGAGCATGCATAGTATGAGGTGAAGTACTTAACTGGCTTCATCCCAGCAATGTCTTTGTCCATACAAACACGACATCCCATCTAGGCAAGTTTCCCGGCTAGGCGGGACGAAAATGTCCTGTCCCGCCTAGGCGGGATCATATAAACAGACCCGGAGACATAGCATGCTTGAGTTGGACTGTCAGACACCCTATAATTCTGTACAAAATGTTTCCAAGCATGTATTTTTTGCGGTTCCTGTCATAACTTAATCATGGTTATGGTTGGAACTAAACAGACAATCGTATGCATGCCACAACAGTTTAAGACAATTATATCCACAACTTCATCAAATGCAAATGTTAACAAAATTGCACTCCCAGGACAAGAAATGAAGAAGCCACACAACACTTGAAGAAAAACTTCTCTTTCTTTGACCACCAATCATATAATTACTACTATATTAGTTACAATTACTATATATCCAGTATTCAAGTATATTTGATTGTTGAATAATATTGGAAACTTAATAATATGTGTTCATTTCAGTACGTGAATATTGAACCATTTGAACCAGTGTAGCACTATTCCTAATTCCTGTTTTAAAAACTTACCGCATTCACGCTTTTGTTCATACTTCAACTGAGCTGGTTTATTTTATCAAATTCCTTGAGTGCCTTCGTCCAGTAGCAGTAATTCTATATTTTGAGTGGATTTTGAATTGAAATATCATAAACAAAACATCGCTACATGTGGCTGTTCACTCCTTCGAACTTGTAAATCCAGTTTCACGGCGTTATAAAGCCGTAATAATTAAAAATGTTTTGTTCAAAATTCTTCTCGTGTGCTTCTATCTTTGTGATAGTAAAACTGGCCCGGCCAGAAACGTTTAAAAGGCAAAAAAAGCGAAAAAAACTAGGATTCTGTAATACGATCTATAATAAAGTAGGGCCTCAGAATCGGGTGGCGGCACTGATCGACCGCTTGACTTCCGGATTCACTTTTGACAAGAGATGCGTTATCCAGCCTATATTCAGATCAGTGCTTATGCCGTGTATATTTTATAAATTTCTCTTAACCTAATTTAAAATATAAAAGAGTAAAATTTATTTGCTTACGTTTCATTGTTTACTTTATGCATGAGTCAATATTAACCCCCACCCCGGGGAAATAAGTGGTTACCAGGGGGATTGGCAGGGGATTATATTAATTTTTTGGCCCATGACCCTGGGGCATTTGAAGCGTTTTGCATGTCATTTGCCCCCAGGGGTAGGGAATTTGAATGGAATTTGCTTTCGTCTGCAATGCATATGGTCAGCGGTTATACACAATAAAACGAAAACGAGGCAACAGAAAACACATGGAAAGAGGAAATTTTCATCAATACAGTATAAAAGGGTTTTTAAATAATCTCCAAGTGGTTGAAGAAACTTTACGGTAAGTTTTTTTAATTTCCTGATTAAATAATGAATTTTTTCAATACATTCATTTCACAATGCAGAAAAATAGTTGCATTTATGATTTATGCATGCTGAAACTAAAATAACGAACTATCTAAACTATCTTTATGAAAAGGGAACTCACTGTGTACCTAATTGCACCTTCAACTTTATATTATTAAAACATTCTATGTATATAAATTTTGATATTAAATTCAGGGGCGTAATGTTTACAATTGTAACTTCGTAGGGCAAATTTTGCCATGTTATTTGGTCGGGCAAAAATAGATTCAAGGATGTTGAGTAAGAACAAAAAGCCTTGATACCTGTGCATTCCCGCAAGCATCACGAGGGCCCCCATAAACCTTTTTGGCTTTTACCGGCCCCTTGACCACGGCTTTTCATTGGGAAAAATGATCCACACACCCCAATGTTTAGACCCAAGTTATGCCCCTGCTTAAATTGTACAATTGTGTTTATATTTAATAATATGAAAGAACATGCGTGGACAGCCAGGACAAGGATAGATTCAGCATAATCTGATAGGGGTGCTGGTCATGAAGTAGGGTGTTGCCAGAATCCCCAGGTATGGGGCTATTAGTTGAGTTTTGATGAGAAAGTGGTTCCCTGGTATGGGGGCTTTTGCCTATTTTAGGAAGGTGGCCAAAACAAATCCCCACCTTTCCCCGGGGTGGGGGGGGGGGGGGGGGTCAGTCCTCGCAATTTTGATAAATCTTCGGCAATTTTTTTTGTCTCATATAAAATGACACTGACTTTGACAGAGAACTGAATTATTTTATAGTATTCTCTTGACTCTACTGATTAAAAGTGTTTGATATTCGAAGAAACGTTGTTTCACACACAATAACATTGAGACCAGCTATCAATCTTTTAGTTTTAACTTTGTTACACTACGGACGTTGTTCTAAAATTGTTGCACATGGACATTCTGTGACATGGACGAAACCAAACCCGTCGTTACACGTGGCCAGCGGTGTGTATGTATGGCGGAACTTGAAGTTACATGAAGTATATCAGAACTACTTTCGATGTATTTTAAAATAAGCCACAAAAATAAAAGTGTTCACAAAAGAATAGTTCACTTTCCCGAATTATTTTCTGTGAAGTGAACTACAAATAATTAAAATCATAATCATATGTTCATACTTGGAAGAATTAATCGAATTAATTTAATCGATAATTTAATCTTCGGCGGCATTATCGGCGGCAATTGCCTTTTGCAGCCGAAAATTGCGAGACTGGGGGTTAATATTGACTCATGCATTACAACATCTTCCGAGCGTTTAAACATATTTACAAGAGAGTGCTATATATATTACAAATTTACTAAAACGGTTACAAAATTCAAATACGCGAATAAGAGAAAATAATAGAAAACAACATGTCAGTATAGAATAGTTAGTAACAAGTTAATTAACTAGTTGTCAGTGTTAGTAATTAGACCTATGATTGTGCGTGCCAGGTAATTAAAATAGGTCAAGAGGAGTTGACCTAATGTTAGCATTTAAGATAGGATTAGTCTTAGATATTAAATGGCTTTCACGAATAAGAAGATCTATTTCAGAAGTACCGGTGGAAAGGATTTTAAAATCAGACGCAGACATCTGATGTTTGGTGAAGTGCGTATGAGTGAGTACGCTCGACATAGCAGAAATGGAACGTTTCTTTCCAGTGAAAGGAGAAACACCCATATGCTCCGAGATACGTGTGTGTACGTGTCGGCACCACAGCATTGACACTTATACTGATACACAACATGTGATCTCAGAGCAGAGGGAATTCGGTCTTTGAAAGGAAAGAAACTCGAGAGACGGAAAGAAGGACGGAAAACAACACGAATGGAGATGTGTGTATAGGCAGAAGAGAGCATTTTATGCAGTTGTGAGCTAATTTGAAGACCATGATGACCAGTGTAGGGAAGACAAAAGTAGATAACGTTTTTGGAACAAGTGTGAACTTTATCCTTTGTGTTATAAATCTTGTCAAGAAATGATTTGATACAGCTATCCAGAAGTGCTATAGGATACCATTACGAGAGAAGGTGGTTTTAAACTTTTCCATTTCAGAATGGAAAAATACATAGCAAGAGTGGATGTTAAAATAGCGAGAAATAAGTGAGTAGAGTAGGTCTTCCTTGTACATCATAGGAATAAAGCTGTCAAAGTTAGTGAATAACCCCATGATAGTAGGTTTATGATAAACAGTGGTAGAAAAAATTCCATTGGTACGCATTAATTCGTGTGTGAATTGAATGTTGGCGTGTTTGGAATTCAGATAGGAGAGAAAAGGAAGAACATGATCACGTGATTGAAAAATGAGAAAGCAATCATCGACGTATCGGCGGTAGAATAAAGGTTTAAAGGTAGGAGGGCAGTCAGCTAACCAAGATTTTTCATGGAAAGATAAGAATATATTAGCGAATAGAAGACCTAATGGGGAGGCCATTGCTACACCATCAACCTGTTTATAAAAAACACCATCAAACAGAAAATGGCAGTTTTTACGAGAGATTCAGGAGTTGCTTAAACTGATCGAGTGAAATACCACAATAATACGTTGAACGAGCTAATCTACTCACTTATTTCACGCTATTTTCACATCTGCTCTTCCTATGTATTTTTCCATTCTGAAATGGAAAAGTTTAAAACCACCTTCTCTCGTAATATCCTATAGCACTTCTGGATAGCTGTATCAAATAATTTCTTGACAAGATTTATAACACTTGTTCCGAAAAGGTTATCTACTTTTGTCTTCCCTACACTGGTCATCATGGTCTTCAAATTCGCTCACAACTGCATAAAATGCTCTCTTCTGCCTATACACACATCTCCATTCGTGTTGTTTTCCCTCCTTCTTTCCGTCTCTCGAGTTTCTTTCCTTTCAAAGACCGAATTCCCTCTGCTCTGAGATCACATGTTGTGTATCAGTCAAAGTGTCAATGCTGTGGTGCATTGTATGTTGGTCAAACGCGCCGACACGTACACACACGCATCTCGGAGCATATGGGTGTTTCTCCTTTGACTGGAAAGAAACGTTCCATTTCTGCTATGTCCAGCGTACTCGCTCATACGCACTTCACCAAACATCAGATTTCTGCGTCTGATTTTAAAATCCTTTCCTCGGGTACTTCTGAAATAGATCTTTTTATTAGTTTGTGAAAGCCTTTTAATATCTAAGACTAATCCTATCTTAAATGCTAACATTAGGTCAACTCCTCTTGACCTATTTTAATTACCTGGCACGCATATGCATAGGTCTAATTACTAACACTAACAACTAGTTAATTAACTTTGTTAAAATACTAACTATTCTATACTGACATGTTGTTTTCTCTTCTTTTCTCTTATTCGTGTATTTGAATTTGGTAACCGTTTTAGTAAATTTGTAATATATTATATATATATATAGCACTCTCTTGTAAATATGTTTAAACGCTCTGAAGATGTTGTAAAGTAAACAACGAAACGCAAGAAAATAAATTTTACTCTTTTATTTTAAATGTCTTGTTTGAAAGTCATTTGCTGGGCTTTAATATTTATATTTAAATTGCGCTTTCCGCCTGGCGTGTCAATCGCTACTATTCTCTTAACCTGTTTAAAGTCGCGTATTTCCACAGAGAATGTGCAGTCGTGCGGACATATACATTACGGCGAGTTGATATCCACTTGATAGTATTTGCTGGAAAGTATTACGTAATGACAATAAAATAATAAAACATTATCAGTCAAACTTTTTACAACCTAGTTCAACATTGCAAAGAGAACAATAATTATTGAAGGTTGCTGTATTGACTGCATGCTTGTAATTCAAATTTTTAAAAAGGTTGTCCTTTTCGTGACGGTTGGACACGCTGTATAAACAATATATCGTTTTCATGTATCGTTAACAGTAATAACTCAAGACCCAAAATATAGAAACCTATACATTCCAAGTATTATATAGCTACGTATTGAATTGCAGCATGTAGCAACAATTGAATTATAATGTTAAGAATTGATTTACTAGCCCTCTACTACAACCATCAATGTATAGATGTCTTATCAGACTTACCCGTACATGGATACGATACAAGATGTAGACAAAATATTGCGCCAATTGTAAAGACAAAGCTAGTCATCTTTCGGAAGTTAAACCTACACGAAGAGAATGCAATGCTAATCATAGAAATAACAAGTGTATCATACCAGTTGTACTGTTATATTCCTGAAACATAAACGTCCAAACCAGAAAGAAATTATACAATATCCTGTTTCTATTTGCTATTGATTGATTTTGACTTGGTGTGATGTTTGTAGCGAATATTTCTTCCGGGTTTAAAGTGTTTGAAGTCTATTCGACTTCCGATATTAATTCTAACTCGAGAGTGTTTTTCAGACAGTCTAAGTGCAGTGGATTTAGCTGAAAGGAAAAACAATCACAGGACGGGAGGTTTCACAATACATTTTCGTTCATTGGATGGATGGTGTAGCTTATCCATCTATTTAAAATATTAGAAACTTTATATACGTACGGATGCAAACAGGGGCGGATCCAGGAACGGGTGGGGGTGAAAAGGCTTATTTGTAGTACCTCCACTTCACATCCAAGTGATATGTTATACACACTTAATTTGGCAATTTGTTTGTGAGTAACATTATAATCGAAAAGTAGTTAGCCTAGGTTTTTCTTGCCAGGTACGATACACACAGACGAAGTGCAATTGTAGTAAAACATTTTCTAATATTTCAGTCTGTCTTGCCTGCAAGTGTCAAATGTGAAAGGTCTAAGTCTATTAATTATACACATGAAGTAATATCTGAAACAATTGTTGAACTACAGAACTCGACACAACTAAAGGTCATATTACAGCAGACCACGCTGTCAAAAGCTAAACAATATAATATAAGACCATATAACTGACCAGTGTATCATTTATAATACTACTACCAAACGGAAATATTGCTCAGCCGCTATACGTATTTCATTCAATATAAAAGAATAAACAAAATACAATAAATATAAGCGGCGGATGGTCCGAGTTTATCACTTTATAAATAAAGCTTTTGACCTATGGTAATTTCAATACAGTGACCAGTGTGTATGCCAAAAGCATCTATCCATACACACGAATACGCACATATAAAAAGGCCAGACTATGGACGCACAGCTCGCATTTTAAAATAAACATGCTCTAGTATAGTATAATAATAGGACTTTATTTTATAAGTCGAATCTTTGTACCTTAGTGCTTTCCGTTCACGATAATAATACTTCGGACGATAATAAGGCTATAATATGTTATTTTGTCTCGAGTCACAACATGCATTCACAAATATATAGTTGGTCTTCTTTATTGCCGCGTTCAGCCGTTCACTGGCATTCAAATATCCAACAATATATCCAACATTGAGCATCGATCGCACTGTCAGTCATACAATACTACCTCCTCCACAGGCGCTTTATTAATTGGAGCGGGCTGGGAAAATTAGGGAGCGCATGCACGGGCGGAAAATAAATGCAGGAATATCAAAACAGAAATTTGCTGTGTGATACAATAATACAAGTATGAGTCTCAGAGTAATGCTTTGCGCGCTTTTTGTTTATGTTTACATACGGGAAATTTCCGTGTCACGTGCACATTCACTTTACAATTTGCATAATATTGCGTCTTTTGCGTTCATATTACACGAATTTTTGTCCTTTCAAAGAATATTTTAGTGTTTTTTGATAAAATGTCTGAATCAAAGTCTGATCCAGATTTGAATGCGTCGCAGTACGATTTAGAGGACGATCTAAATGCGTACGGATCACCGGTATGCAGGACGCAAGAAGTTAGTGAACCTACTTTACAAGCTGACCAGGGTAGAACGCAAGTGAGTATAAGATAATATTGTGTAATTCATGGTAAGATAATATATTGTTTTTATCTTATTACTTCATTTGCGTACTTTGATTGGTGAATGATTATGCTTACGCCTATGTTCATTCTGGTTAACGTATCTACCGCAATGGTAGGATCTTATTCGTTGTGGGCTTTCGCTCCGCGGGTTTTATGAGATTATATTGTTTGAAGGGGTGTCCTTAAACTATTCAGTGTTTACACTTAAAATCCTTGAGTATAAGTACTCTTTGTTTCGTCGTTGTTTGATAGAGTATATGATCCGTGTATTTATAGATTATATTTCGTTTCATTTCAGTTTTCTAGTTGCAAAAATACATGTAGCAGACGCAGCGGTAGAGAACAACGTGGATGTCCATGTCGAGACGAAGAGCTCAAGTGTGCGGATGGCTGTTCATGTGGAACGAAGAAGGCAGGTTGCAAAAACAAGGTTCAATAGGGAACAGTAGCAGCTACAAATGCCGGAAGAAATGCTTTTGAGCGTCATCAAATCGCGTTAGAGGAAGCAAAACACCAGATCACGGTAAGTTTACACTTGATGTTTGTGATTCTGTTAGTATAGATATGGAATTCGTAGTGTCATTCCAATTATTTCGGTTTTGGAAATATTTTACACTTTTATAAAGCAAATGTTTAGTTACCGTTTCTATTGCCTTTCCTTGTCACCATCCATGCCCGTAATCCTTTTTCTTGTTGTATTAGGTACTGACACAAATCGAAATATATAATTATAGCATCTTAGAAAGCATTAATATTATTTACTGGAACTTAATATTTTTAGGAATTAATTGGAACTTTGACAGTTGGCCAAAAGGATAAAGTACTGCTTGAACTTCTGTCGAATGGTAAAGGTAGCCTTGATTATGTCAAAAATCTAGTGCAATTTGGTGGAACCCCCCCAGTTCTTCCAGAGACAAGGCCGCCATGGTGTACACGTGGAGTATGTCGACCTATGCCGACTGAGAGGAAAATAAGTGTTGCAAGAAAATCACATGTGTTACATCATTTGTGACATTCCAAAACACATGCACAGACTCAGACAGAGATGTGTTGGTCATGGCTATCCGAGCGAGGTGTGACATCAGGGCAGAGGAGCCAGACTATTCAACGAACAGTTTTAAAAAGACAGCATATCGCCAGTACATTTTATGGCAGTATATGAAATTAATGTGGATGTCCATGTCGTAGAAGCTACAAATGCCGGAAGAAATGCTTTTGAGCGTCATCAGATCGCGTTAGAGGAAGGAAAACATCAGATCACGGTAAGTTTAGACTTGATGTTTGTGATTCTGTTAGTATAGATATGGAATTCATAGTGTCATTCCAATTATTTCGGTTTTGGAAATATTTTACACTTTTATAAAGCAAATGTTTAGTTACCGTTTATATCGCCTTTCTTTGTCACCAAAATCACATTTTAACACTTATTAGTCAGTCCAGTAGGGCAAAAATGAAGTTGCATGCTCGTAATACTTTTCCTGTTGAGTAGTAGACGACCAGCCAAGCGCGCAAAAAGTGCTTAGAAAACACCTTCGATGGCATTTTGTGTTACAAGCGGTCAAACCACCACCAAAATGTAGCTTGAACTCTCGCGAACACGACTATGTAGGTTGCCATCTCGATTTAGGCGTTTAAAACGTAAAATTTTGATGATTCTGTTAAATTTCAAGCTCCGCGGCTCTGTTTGTAAAAGCCGCGTGTCCATGGCAACAAGCGTGTTGGTGATAATCATTCTGATTGGTCAGATTATTTCATTTTGACCAATGAGATTGCTTTAATTAAAAAAATGAGCCCGCAGGATATGGAAATCTCGAAGCGCAATAAAATGATAATTTCTTTACTCGAACGATCGCTTGAAACGTGCTTGAAACAAGGTTTTTATAAAAAAAAATCATATTGAAACAGCCAGATTTCTTCATAAAGTTTGTATAATACATTTGTTAACATATTATTTGATTATTATTGTTAAAACTAAACTGTTTTTTATAATATTTTACTTGATATTGTTTATAGTTTTTTGGGCATCTTTCCTATTTTGTTTGGATTACCCCTTTGTCTCCTTGAATAAATAGCGTATAATAGATTAAATTTACATTTTCATTTTGGGAGGAGCAAAAAGATATTGATATAATGTAGTGTTAAGCACACAATATAGTGTTAAGCATACGTACATGGCTTCAACAGCCCCATCTCTGGCATCTGGTTCAAAACGTAAAGAGGAAAGTATAACTCCTTGCACAGCCACAATATAAAAAAAGAAAAAGGAAGAATATAGTTATTCCTTTAATGCTTGTCTATTTTGCCAAGGTGGCAAACCAGGCGAGTTGCGAATCTCTTCTGAGGATGGAAGAAGCAAGGCTGTCCAATCTGCAATTGAGAGGAAAAACCTTAATGACATACCTTAATGACATTGTTATAATTGACAGGGTTCTCAACGTTATTAGTCAAAATAGCAATTGTTCTGATATCAAATGGCACCACATTTGTTACAGCAACTTCACACATCAAGGGAAAATAGCTAGACTTAACAAAAAGGCGTTAAATTTAAGGGTACAAGGGCCAATAATTGTAGAACGTGTTACAAGAAGCAATAAACAAAATGCTGTTGATTGGTCACTATGCATGTTTTGTCAAAAGGAGGGGGGTAAGGCCATTAGGAATGTTGCAACTATGGAATTATCAAGAAAGATAATTTGTCAGAATTAGACTCCATAATGCATGTTAGGCTTACAACCATAAGTGATTTGGTTGCAGCTGAGGGTAATTATCACCTGAGTTGTTGGGTACAATTTCAATGAAAGGTCAGTAAGATTCAGGACATTGCCACGGAGGGTGAGAAACAAAAAGCAGAACGCTGTTTATTTCGTTTATGTGGTGATTTACTTAGTGGGCTTGAGTATGGCCATGTATATGACATGGGAAATGTATGGGTATTTTATGAATGAATGTGTGAGAGAGATGGTACTAATATTCCACAAAGGCATGTCACTCGAAGAGCTTCATTTTATGATGATGTTAAGAAAATTTTACGGAGTAAAGCTGCCTTTGTTCGACCAATCGACCCAACAGGTCACCTTTTGCTTTATCCAAGCCATAGCTCTAACATTGTAATAGCTGAACATCTCGCTAACATTGTTGATGACCATAATGTGATTGATGAAGTAGATGTGGTAGTTGCTCCTTTACAAAATAGCCAACTACTAAACTTGGTCCACACTGCATTACATATTAGAAATGATTTAGAACAAATGCCAGGCCATAACAGTGGGTGGGGTGGGATTAATGAAGAGCATGTAAATAGAATAATCCCTGATAGCTTGTTCCTTTTCCTTGATATTTTTCTGGGGGGATAGATTTTTTTGAACAATTGCCAGATAAAGCTAAGATGCATAAATCAACCAGCAGTATTGCACAAGATATAATTTATGCAGTTTCTAAAGGGAGTAAGTTAACCCCTAAACATATTGGCCTTGGGCTTACCCTTCACCAGGCAACACGGTCTGAAAAACCTGTTGAGCTATTTCATGCTGCTGGGCATACAATTGGTATCGAAACAATTAGAAGTTTGATACAAGCATTGCTACAGATATATTGAATCGTTATGAGGAAAATGATAAAGTATATAATATTATACCCTATGAGATAGCACCATACACCCCAGGAAGGGTTATTCTTGCCTCATGTGATAATATAGATGTTTGAGAAGAAACCATTGTTGGGAAAAATACTTTTCACTGTACCCAAATGATGCTTTGGCAAAGAGGGCCAGCTAGGGAAAGACCTGTGAGCGGAGGGGCAATAGGTAGGGCAAGAACAGTGACTCCTGGCTGCTTGGAACAATTCCACAAACTAGACCGTACATATATGCCTGTGGGAGAGTGGCCACATCCTGTGTTTGATGAGTATACTGATTTGATGAGTATACGTTAAAGTCAACAGGACCGGACGGCATATCGCCAAGACTCTTAAAGTTAGCTGGAAATGAAATTATACCATCTTTAATCGATTTATTTATTTGGAGCGCCCAGGCAGAAGAAATGTTCGAAAGTTGGAAACTTGCCAGATTAACCCCGATCTTTAAAAAGGAGGCCAAAGAAGACAGAGAGAATTATCGCCCCATCAGTCTACTGTGCGTGCCGAGCAAGATCCTTGAAGAAGAGGTAAACAACACCCTCGTGAAACACGTCTTCGAAGAAAATCAGTTAATGACAGATCGACAGTGGGCTTATCGTCGCGGCTATTCCACGGAACTGCTTCTGGCTCACTTAACAGAAACTTGGAGAAAGGCTGTCGATTCCGGCTTAAAAGTTGCCGTGGCCTTTATAGATTTTAAAAAAGCATTTGACAGTGTATCCCACCCAATTCTAGAACGTAAGCTTCAAAACGACTTTGGCATCGGTGGCAGCCTGCTCACGTGGTTAAAAGCTATCTGAGAGATAGGACGCAGTACACGGTTGTAAATGGTAAAGAATCCTCTATCGCTAAGATTACCTACGGAATCCCACAGGATCAGTACTAGGCCCCACCCTATTTGCACTGTTTACAAACGATCTACCTGAAAATGTAGAATCTGGAGATGTTTATATGTACGCGGACGATACGACGTTATATTGTATCGGAGACTCAGCCGACGAAGTGGTATCGACACTTAACAAAGCCTGAGTGAACTTTATGTGGTGCATAGCCAATCAACTAACCCCACATCCCCAAAAAGCGAAGTGATGCTCCTCTCAAAACAACGTATAACAGGCCCACTTGCCCCAGTTTTTCTAGGAGAGCAAATGATCAAGTGGGTAAAAAAGACGAAACTTCTCGGGATGGTCATTGATGAGAATCTCAGTTGGAATGAACATATATCGGAACTAAAACTGAATTATGTTAACAAATTAAATCTTGTAAAAACATCAAGGTTTTTGCCGACAAGTGTACTATTAGATTTATACTTTAAAGTCATTCTTCCATCCATTACCTACGCATTAGTTGTCTGGGGTGGATGTAGTAACAAGGAAAACTTCAAGTCATTAGAACGCTTGCATTGTAGAGCTGCAAGAATTATATACAAATTACCTAGATACATGCCATCGGAAGATGTGCTTTCCAAAGTTGGTTGGAACACATTATTCTTCTACTATAAGACAGCTATATTGAAACTAATTTGTAAAATAATTAAGAATGTAACACCTAACTCGATGTCAGACTTGGTAAGCAGACGAGAATGCAATTACTCTCTACGAGCCAAATACCAACTATCTACACCCCGCTTCAAAACAAAAACTCTGAAGCTCTCTATAACGTATAGAGGTGCAACCTTGTGGAATGATATAAATCGAAAACATAGCGAAATAAACATTGATGAATATGACAATGTTAACGCTTTCGTAAAAAAGGCCATAAAAACAATCACCTTTAAAGACTTTGTCTTTTTATAGACATAGTTAGTAAATAGATAGTAATTAATTCTTATATGTAATTCATAACTTTTGTATATATCTCTAAGTGCACGACCCCACAAGCTTATGCTTTAAAAATTATCGTGCTTAAATAAAGTCATATTATTATTATTATTATTATTTCGATTGTGATGAATGGTTGGCAACAAATGAAGAAAAGAAGGAATCAGGTTTGAAGAATCTTGCATGGATACTTACAAGGATGTTAGCTGATGATAAAATTATCCCTGGTTGGGCAGAATATAATGAAGCCACATGTGTAATTGATCCTCCCTTGACCACACCTGGCATGTTACCAATACTCCAAGCACCTGCAGATGAGAACAATACTGTAACAACTGTTATTAACCATTTTATGGCTATAAGTGAAAAGCTCGGTAGAAATAGAAACTACCACCAACAAGTGATGCTTTTAGACTTCTTGTTGCTCGATGCAACCACCAGGCAAAAGTATGGTTGAAAGCAAACATTGGTTTATCTGAAATACCCAGTCCTACTGATACTGGTGGGTGGACATCATGTGAAGACAATTTACAAATTATTTGGTCTAAAATACCTTCCATTCCCCAGTTCTGTATTTGCTTAATTTCGTGTGGGTGTACGAAAAAATGTAGAACCGGCATTTGTAAGTGTTATAAGAACGGTCAACAGTGCACACCTCTGTGTGGATGCAATACAAATGAATGCAGAAATCCTGTAGGATTACCATAACTAAAACAAAATAATGTAACAACAGTTAAATCTTTGTTAAGGCTTTCCTTATAGTTTGTTGATACAAAACAATTCCTCCTAATTTCTTGAATGATTAACGTTATAAGGACATGCTGTAAACCATTCTACAGTACGACCGATCATGGCTATTTTACAGCATTGCATTATGTGCGTGTTCGTATGAGAGCTCTGGGAGGTCTTTTTTGTTAAGCAAGTAATTAGGCACATAATGTATGAGCTTCTGGGAGGTTCTTTCTTTTGTGCAAAATTACACAGCAGCAATCAATCATTCATAATTGTGATTGTTTCAATTCAAATACTATTTATTTCACTATGCCACCTGAGAAATACTTATGATTAGAAGATTTACATAGCTACCAGCATCAATCAGATAGGTATATTGAGGGATAAAAGGAAAAAACAAAAAAATTAAGAAAAAAAATAAAGAGAAAATAAAGAGAAAAAATAATAAAGAAAAACCAAAATGGAAAAAAAAAGATGTCAAAAATAAATACCCCAGTTACTCCTTGTGCATGTTGGAAAATATTTTTTAAATTAAATCAATTCAATTTCAAAAGCTTTCGATAAAACTTGTAGTCTGCCATAGGGAAATCTTTTGGTTGAGAAATTCAAAGAACTAACAAGGCCAAGCCAAGGGACCTTGAACATTGTGATGAATGAATACTAATGGTGGCAATAAATGGAAATATTCAAATAATAAAATAACTTTATTGGTCGAAATGAAATGAACTGTATTATCGCCAGAAGGACAATTTATGTTCAAATAGTTCAAAGTCAATCCACATCTGTGATTAATATTGTTGAAGTTAAAACACTGAACGCTACCTACGTGATATTCTGCACAAGCCAAGACCATTAAATTGGGATTAAATTGTCAAAATGGTTGTAATAAATGGAAATATTCAAATGATAAAAGAACTTTATTAGTCTGAAGGAAGATTTATGTTCAAAGTGCTCAAGTGCACAAGCGAAGACGATGTTGTTGGAAGGATGAAGTTTATAGACAAGCAGCAAGTTACAACGCTGAACGCTACATTTCTCATATTTGATATTCGCACAAACCAAGATGAAGGAGTATAGTTTCTCGTGTCATGTTGATGTTTCAACAATACCTTTTATAAATATTATTAAATTATCAAATTGAGTTAAAAAGATAGTCAGTATGCGGTAGATATTTTAAAATATTCGAGCAAGCATATCTCATGGTGGCCTTGTTTTGATACTAAACAAGAAACAGCAATCGACTTGAAAGTTGAAATCGTATTGAAACATTTCGTTAAAAAATCAAATTATGTGATTTAAGATGCCGTACCTCCAATTCGAAACAAATACCTACATATAAATTCATGCTGTTTCCCTTAAGAACCGTTGTAACACCTTTTATTACGTTATAAATCATATATAGTCTCATTTTCGCACGATTCAAGCTATAATCGAGTGGAAAAATAGCTTCCTTGTATCAGCAAATCAGGGAAACCACAATCACCACATATTTATTTAGACATGTAATTACTTTTTAAACGTATTAAAAACTCAAAATATTTCTGTATTACCTCTTTCTGGGGTTGTTCTTCTATCTGTTCGCCAGAAGTTTCTTCTTTGCGCGCCATATTTGCTTTTGTTTATAATTGTGAGCGATGATAAATACATTACGCAATATTTTGTATCCTCTGATTGGTTAGTACTCGCTACGTTAGCTATATATACTACATTAAATACCATACTTTAACAAAGCGGCACTTCAAAGTCGAAGAAACACCACAAAAAACCTTGATTTTTTCAATTTCTATCGAAAATTACGCGTGGCAACCGGGCAAATCTTCTTAACAACATCAATCCGAAGCTGCCTGGCTAGGTTGCCTGCTTGTAACAAAAAATGCTATCGACAGTCAATTTTTTTGCACTTGGCTGGTCGTCTATAGGTACTGACACAAACCGAAAATATATAATTATAGAATCTTAGAAAGCATTAATCTTATTTACTGGAACTTAATATTTTTAGGAATTCATTGGAACTTTGAAAGTTGGCCAAAAGGATAAAGTACTGCTTGAACTTCTGTCGAATGGTAAAGGTAGCCTTGATTACGCCAAAAATCTAGTGCAATTTGGTGGAAACCCCCCAGTTCTTCCGAAGACAAGGCCGCCATGGTGTACATGTGGAGTATGTCGACCTATGTCGACTGAGAGGAAAATAAGTGTCGCAAGAAAATCACATGTGTCGCATCATTTGTGACATTCCAAAACACATGCACAGACAGAGATGTATTGGTCATGGCTATCCGAGCGAGGTGGGACATCAGGGCATAGGAGCCAGACTATTCAACGAACAGTTTAAAAAGGCAGCATATCGCCAGTACATTTTATGGCAGTATAAGAAATTAGGGAGAGGGAACCGAAAGGTGTGCCCATCTTGTGTTGTTCTGGCAATAAGACACATATAGCCTACCAAGCAAATGATGGTGTTTACATGTGATTTAAGTGACCATGATGTACTTTACATAAACCTATCTAAAATATATTTGCAACTAAAATTATTCTTCCTATTATACTACAGTATTATAAAGGTTTTGTAGTATTAAATATTCTGTAAAGCCCTGTCTGGTAAACCCAACCACTATATTTCACATTTACTAAATTTAGTGCTTTACCGATAACCCTCCTCCCCCCAGCCCTTTAAGTTACCATCTCATGATGTGAAGACATATAAAGTGCATAATAACATCTTCACAACATGAGAATTTTTTATAATTATTAATTCCATATTTACAAACAACCAAACATGGCAAATATTGAGCGTATTGTAAACGAGCGTATAGAATTAGAATTTAGAAACACACTTACTGGTACCCCACTCTCTTAGCTGCATACTTTAACAACATAGAATTAAAATTATCCAGTTTGCTTGTGTGCCTACATGGAAATTAAATTTGAAAATTGAAACACCAATCATTGTAAACAATTGTTAGACCTTTGTAATTCAGGGAATGCCAGGTACAAATACTAGTCTCTCACACAGCCTGGCCAATTGAAAGCTATTGCAGAACTGTGAGGCTGTTGTGTAGAGAACTTGTTTGCATATACTGTATTTGTAACAATCTATTCACATAGTTTACCATAAGCATAGAGAACCAAACCAATGAACATCGCTATTTATGTAATAACATGCACATACCAAAATGTGACATAATGATGGAAACCCTTCAAAAAACTTTGGTCAAGTACCACCTTCCGAATCTCCTCGAATGCTTTGGAGTTTTTATCCAAATAGTTCTTGCCACTTCTGTGGCCACCAACGGTCCATGATCACACTCTCCATCCACCCACTCATGCTCACCCGCAATGTGGTGTAATACCCCAAACCAGCTGTCCGGAAAATAATACATTTAAGTTCAACTCTCAGTACATTCACTTGTGATAAAATTTATCACTCTGTGATAAATATCTCTTTGAGTCTGGGAAGTTTTATTACAAAATACAAGTGTGACAGTGGCGTGCTGGCAGGGGGGGCCGGGGGGCCATGGCCCCCCCAGCGAAGATTTTTTGGGGGGCGCCAAAGCATAAATGGGGCGCCGAAATTGCACAAGTCTGAATTGGAATTTTAAGCGCTAGTCCGAATTGGAATTTTGTCAGATCCGATTGGCCAATGAGAGAAAACGAGTTTGAATAATGAGATTGTTTGATACACTGTCGTCTTATCAGGTAAACGATAATGTATGAAGCGTGCATTTATAACAAGGTTTCAACTTTCAAAACGTTTTTTCCGCGGGGTTTGTCACCACGCCCACACATGTTATTATAAGCAAAATAAAACGTTTTGAGTGACAAACTCCGCGGATTAGTGCGGAGGAAACGTTTTCAAAGTTGAAACCTTGTATTAATAAATGCGCTCGCTTTACGGTAGTTCGAAAATTGTCAAAGGATGTAATTGTGAAATCAGAAATGTGAAGTGATTTGGCTTACGATTATTGGTAAGTGTTGTAATAACATCTTCCTAAACTCATTAATAATTCATGAGCAAAACACAAAGGAAATCGCGTTAATCGCCACCGTATCGTTATTATTTTTATTATTATTATTATTTAAAAATATTTAAAAACGGTAGTCCTTCAGGGCACATAGGCACCTGCTTTTCAAGGAGCCGTTTGCAAACTACTAAAATTAACAATACAAATATAACTTAATTTACAACTATTACAATACCTATATTACTAATTGTATAGATTACTAATTACTAATTCCAAGATGTCAAGAATACATCAGCTGCGGTCAAGAATAGATTTAAATTCACTAAGGCTGTTTTGTTCCTTAGCTAAACTTGGTAAGCTGTTCCATAAGGACGCAGCCGAGTAACTAATACTCTTTTTCATAAAATTTGTTACTGGCTTTCCACGGGAGAAGTTTATATCGTTGTCTTGATACCACGGTAAAAAAACCCATAAATTAACTCAACTTTCGCGTTGAATTTCTCCCTAAAACTGATTTGTTTGAGAAGCTATATCATACACTCGAAGTCGTTTATTGTAGTGATTTAAATTTTACGCTTTTCGGTGTTTCACATCACAATAATAAACTCCTTCTCGTATATGATATATTACATCTAAGCTAACCTGAGAAACGCTGTGACGCATATTGCGCTTCGCAGTGCGCTGTATTCACTCGTAATAATTCATTGATTGAATTGACATTCCATTTTCCAAATAAATTAAAATTAATAGACTATACTATATTATAGCGAGAAGCCGAGTATATAGCCATATATATTATATAGTATAGCCAGAGGCCCAGGGCAAAGCCAAAGGCCCAGGGCAAAGGCCAAGCGCTGCAGGACGCTTGTAAATCGACTAAAATGACAACGAATTAAGTTGAGGCGATGAGCACGTGGCGCATTTTTGGATGCGTTGTTCGCTACTTCGCTCGATTCAGCCTGCGCATGGCAAGAAATTGTGGACATTTGGGGGAGAAGCTCAACTTTATAATTTGGTTCCCATCAATGGCTTTGTATTACCCCTTGATATTGATACGAATTTTCACCTTTTCAGGTCAAACAAGGAAACTGGACATCCCCCAATAATATGTTTTGCCCATTGTTTTCTATTACAGTAACTACGATTTGCCTCAGCCTGATTGACACGTCTGACTTTCGCGGAATATATTGATATGGTATACCCGCAAATAAAAAGAAACTGAAGCCAATCAATAAATTCGAATTTTTGTTTTCAATCTTGGATACGAGAAAGTACTAGCTAAATCTGATTTAACATGTCTATTAGGTGTGTGTGTCCACAACTTCTCGCCATCAGCAAAATCTGATTCCAAGTTCTCCCAGTTTTAAACATTAATTTAGTTTGAACGTTTATAAGTTCTAACCTGATCTGACGCTATATTGCTACTATAACCTGTAGCTATGTCCGACAACCGACCATCAAAAAGAAAAAAGTCTGGAGCTGAATTCAGAAAAGCAAAGAAAGCTAGGCAACATGAGAATAAGCAGCTTGGTTCTTTCATGCTGAAGTACTTCCAACCCGATGGGAAGCGTGAGAGTAAAGAAAACACTGTCCAGGAAGAATTGGGTAGATGCGGTGAAAGTGACACGCCTGGAACCTCAGAAAGCTCGATCTTTCAAGTCGAACAGGGTTCTGGAGTGGATTCACCAGAATCAGAAAAATATTTGAATGTGATTGATAAACATGACGTAGTAGAGCAAGGCGAGGAAAATCCAAAAATAGAAGTTAATTACGAATTCTGCAAGGATCAGGATGTTGAGAGTTTTCGTGAAATTGAAGAAACGGCCGAGGAGACATTGCAAGAACCAGATAATGTCGAGGAACCAAGCCACTGTCACGAGAAACATCCGAAACCCAAGGAATTTCTGTCGAATCCAAATATCGTTGTTGACGAAGTCAATAGAACATTTGATCCTGCATCACTTGTTGGCTTAACGTTAAGCACAGAAGAGAAAGAGAAATTGATAAAAATGGAGCCTTGCCAACCAAGTCAGTCGATATTAAAGTTGAGAACGAAGCAGTTTGGAGAGCGTTCCAGATATTGTTCACACCAAGTATTTCTTCATGATGATGATACAAAATGGAAATGGATTTCTTATTCATTGAGCACTGATAGCCTGTTTTGTATACCTTGTCTCCTGTTCACAGATGCATTGTCACGGGGTGAGTTAGCACGCGCAAATCAAGGACATGCCTTCACGTTTGCCGGATTTTCCAACTGGAAGAAACAACACAGCGTTGTGAAAAACCACGAAATGTCGGCAGCTCACGCAAATGCTAAAGTTGCAGAGGTGCTTTTCTTGCAAGAGAAAACTATAGTTTCATGCTTGGAACAACAAGAACAGGACGCAGCAGCACGAAGAAAGGTGGAAGTTATTGGCAATCGGAATATAATGACGCGAGTCGTAGATTCCATAATCCTCCTTGGGAAGCAAGGACTTGCATTTAGAGGTCATCGAGAATCACTTGCAAGCGAAGTGTTAAACATGGGAAACTTCTTGGAAGTGTTGAAGTTCTTGTCTGCATACGATGTTACCATCCGCGACCATCTTGAAAAAGTCCGCAAGAAGCATGAAGCAATGGCAAAGGTTGGAGGGCGATCAGGAACCAACGCAGCCAAAAAGGTGAAAGGTCGTGGCTCGAAACTCACGTTTCTTAGTAACAAGACACAAAACAACGTCATTGAGGTCATCGGAAAGGAGATCAGCTCTGAGATAGTAAAGAGAATTCAGGAGTGCAAAGCTTGGGCTTTGATTGCTGATACCACGCCGGACGTTAGCCACCATGAACAGCTTAGTATTTGTGTCAGAATAGTTGATCGTGTCGGTTACTGTTCTGAGCATTTGTTGTGTTGCAAAAGAGCACCTGGTGCAACCGCACAACTGCTCTACGATACCATTGTAGACGCATTAAAGTCTCAAGGTGTTACCTTTGGTAAAATAGTTGCACAGACGTATGATGGGGCTTCAAATATGAGTGGCTGTTATAACGGGCTGCAAGCAATCTTTAGAGATGAAATCGGTAGTCATATAGTATACACTCATTGCTATGCTCACACTCTCAACTTGGTCTTGTCGGACTCAGCCGGTACCGCCATTAACGTCATTTCTATGTTCAGCGATCTGGAGAAAACGTACACCCTTTTTAGTCAATCTGAAAAAATTCACTCGATGTTTGAATCCGTTCAGAAAGTTCAGAAGCTCAAAGTCCTTTCGTTGAAGCGTATCAACACAGTCCGTTGGAATTCTCGTGAGTTCAGCCTTAAAGTATTTCTTTTACGATACGATTGCGTTTTGAAAGTTCTTGGAGACGTTGTTGCAGGAACTTCATTTTCAAGCACGCAGAGAGCAACTGCCAAGGGACTTCTTGAATCGTTCGAGAAAAAGCAAATTATGGCAACAGCTTATCTTTTTCGTGAAATTTTCGTGATTACGGGCCCTCTAAGTCGATACTTACAAAGTGTAAATGTAGATCTTGGTAAAGCGTTAGCCATGATCGACGGCTCTCTTTCTCGGCTTCAAAGATTACGTAGCGATCCAGATGAGATAATTCGAACTTGTGACAATGAGTGCGGTCCAGTTGAATGGAAAGAAACAAGGGTGAGACGTCGAAGAGTAATGGATGGTGAGATTGCGAGAGATGAACCAGAGGCGACACCCCTTGCTCAGTGGAAACGCGAAACATTCCATGTTGCTGTTGACACCGTCATCAATTCGATGAGAAATCGTTTCGAGAAAAACCGGCCATTATTTCAATCGCTTGCAATGTTTTCCCCAAGCGGTTTCCCCGAGCTTGTGGAGAACTTCCAAAATGCCCGCGACTTGGAAACCAGCATAACCAGTTTCTGTACGGCATATCGCATCGACCCATCCCGCTGCGCTGAAGAGCTGTTCACCTTTGCACCGTCATTCTCGAAGTTCAACCGCTCCCTTTTCGTTTTTCCCAAAGAAAGAAAGGAAGATTTTCACGATGTCGATGGTTCTGATTCTGAAGAAGAATATTATGATGAGAACGATCATGATGATTCAGATCATGATGAAGAACCAGACGAAGACACTTGTTCCTACGATGCAAGACGGAACAAAGATGTACCATCTTTTCTTGAGGCCCTGAGAATCCTGTCGCATCCTGATTACCACCTGGTCGATGCATATCCCACACTTTGTAAAGTGTACGCGATTGCGGTTGCAATCCCTATCAGTTCTGCCACTGCTGAGCGCTCATTCTCAGCACTTAAGAGAGTGAAAACTCGAATTCGGTCAACCATGTTGCAAGGACGATTGGAAGCCTTACTTTTGATGGCTGTTGAGCGGGGAATTTTACAGTCTCTGGACAAAGAGCGCATTATTGACGTCTTTGCAAAGACGTCAAAGGAACTATCAAAAGCACTTTTGTAAATTAACATTTTTTTACATGTTCATAGAACTAGAAAACTATGTAAACATAATTTAATTAATATCTCTAGCACACAGTCTCGCTCAGTCGTTCACCAACTTCCCGTTTGACATATATCCAAATATCCAATATTTTTACTCCTCAATGCATTTGCAGTTTATCGATCTAAATATTTCGCCAAATCGCCTCTCAAAACGCAAGAAATGGCTTTTCAGGGACTATTGATTTCAAAATTTTCCAAGAGCATGCCCCAGACCTCCATGCGCATCTCGCGTCTATGACGCACGCCCATATACAAATTACAAGGGGGGAAAGGGGGCGCCAAATTCTCAGCTGGCCTCCCCTGGCGAACACGGGCCAGCACGCCACTGAAGTGTGACAAGTATACAGTATGACTTGTATTTTTGATACTAGTACCAAATTATATGAAACTTGTTATTAGTATACAATACAAATTCTGTAAGGATTACTTTAAGGTTGTCTTCATCACCATTACAATTCTGACAGACAAACCAAAAGTTGTTTCGTATTGCCTTCTTCAATTTAGTTGCCTTTGATGGATTGATGGTTATAGTAATGTGAGAAAGATTATTTTCTATTTATCAACTTTATTAGTATGTTTTAAACATATTCACAGATATATACAACACACAAAGTCAGGAATCAAGCTAGTTTATGAAAGAGATCACCAAACTCTTTGGGATTCTTCTCTGGTAAATTGAAAATATATATTAGTAGTAATAACTTTCGCAAGTCAGTATGGCAATAACAATAATAAACAGCTCCTGGGTTATATCAGTAAGGACCTGAAACCCCCCCCCCTCCCTCCCAGATATATAAATTTGACTGGGGGACAGGGTAACATATAATTTCCATTATGAACTTTATGGGCTATATATGGGCTATGCAAATGAAGCATCCGTAACCACTTCCGAAACAACAATTTCACCAACCATTCTTTCGAGTGTTTTTCTCAGACCAAAGACTTCCATATTTGTTGAGACACCTCCTGTTTGACGTTTATCCACCACTAGCTTCAACATTAACAATAACATCAAGATTTTGCTCCATCAACGCTTGCATGCAATACTTTGCACTATGCCCTGGTGAGTCATTCCGCCCATCACCACACAAGACAACGGATTCACCGGACAGGATACCCATAATTCATTTTTCATATATTCCCAATATCTCTTCACTTCAGGAATGACAAAATGTGTTTGCATCTTGTTAAAAGTTGCCTTTGAGATTAATCCATGTCCCAAAAACCGACAAAAACAATGCCAATTTGTCATAATTGTTTCCAGAAATGAAAAGGCCAGCTGCCATCAACAACGAATTTGTATACACATTTTGACCATTTTTCTGACACAGTACTTTGGAAGATGTCCAATCTCCAAGATGACCTTCAGAACATTTCCAGGATATTGTTAAAACACCACCTCCAATTTTACTATTTAGTACTTGACTTGTTCCAGAACAAGATAAATAATACCAACTACTGTTAAATGTTTCCAATAGGAAAGGCACATCAACCATGACACGATCTCTCCTAAAATGCTCACGGCACATATTGTTATGGTTACCTAAATCAGTTAGGACATTAAATGCATTCTGCATTTCTTCTGCCAGCCTTTCACTTCTTTCTTGGAGAGATTCAGGTTTTTTAGGCTTGTCAGCATCATCTTCTAAATTGCTGACATCCATATCTTCTTCTCCTTTTGTAATATCAACAGTTGTATCAAGCATGTGATCTTCTGTGGCACTTAATGTTGCTTCACGATCACACTCTTCATCTTCTATGTCACTTAATGTTGCTTCAGAATCATCATCTTCTATGGCATATGGTGATACTTGAGGATCATAGTACTCTTCTTCAAATCTATAAAACAGACAATATTTGAACATGCAACAAACACATGTAGGGCCGTATCACACATGCAGGGTGTCACACCCCCCCATGAATTGTATTTGGAGATTTAGTCGGCGGAAGCGAGGTTTGAGTCGGCACAGAGCAATACAAGTCGGCACAAAACAAGTCGGCACAAAACAAGTCGGCACAAAACTATGGAGCGTCATGGATGGCAAAATTCACTTTTAATATTATGATGTGTGAATTTCATTTTCTTTAGTGAATTTAGAGTTCTGATATACTCACCAAATGGAGTAAATGTCAAGTTCTGTTGTTGTTTTCGTATTATGATGCTGTTTTCGTATATTATGATGTAGTTTTATAATGATGATGTTTTCGTGTTATGATTTAGTTTTCGTATTATGAGGTAGTTTTCGTACTATGATGAGTTTTCGTATTATGATGCATGTAGTTTTCGTATTATGAGGTAGTTTTCGTATTATGATGTAGTTTTCGTATTATGATGTAGTTTTCGTATTATGATGTAGTTTTCGTACAATGATGTAGTTTTCGTATTATGAGGTAGTTTTCGTATTATGATGTAGTTTTCGTATTATGATGCATGTAGTTTTCGTACTATGATGAGTTTTCGTATTATGATGTAGTTTTCGTATTATGATGTAGTTTTCGTATTATGATGTAGTTTTCGTACTATGATGTAGTTTTCGTATTACGAGGTAGTTTTCGTATTATGATGTAGTTAATTGCGATCGTACTACTAGGCGTGAAAAGCATCATGGGAAAGAACACGAAAACATGTGACCAACGTACCATAAACAAAATGGCGGGTTTATTAGATGAAATTTGTGGTGAATTGTCAAGGTTGTCAAACAATCTTTCCTCTGACTCTGTTGTTCTTAGTCATAGTGAAATGGATTTTTACATCTACAGACTCGAACAAATATGGAAAATAATTTTCCAAATTTATTACGAATCTTCAGAAGAGAGTAATACGTTCGACGACGGTTCAATACTACTCTATATTAGAGATGCAATTTTGTGTTTACATGAATGTAACAGAGTCCTTGATTTATCATATCGATGCCCTGTACATCGCTCTGGAAATGTGGGGCGACCACGGCTGTCGGTAACCAAGAGTCAGTTGGAATACTTGATTGATAATGACTTCGGTGCAAAGGACATCGCAAGAATGTTAAACATCTCTGTTCGAACTGTGCAACGTCGATTTCAAGAGTTTGAACTTTCAATTAGAGCATCCTACTCTTCCATCAGCGATTTAGATCTCGATGCTGTTGTTTTAGCGATTATTGAAGAATTTCCAAATATTGGGTATCGCAGAGTGCATGGAGAACTTGGAAGGAGAAAAATTAAAGTTACTCAACATAGAGTGCGGGATGCTATGCGTCGTGTTGATCCCAGCGGTGTTGCAATAAGATGGATGAACTCTATCCCTCGACGAACATACAATGTAACAGAGCCATTGGCCTTATGGCATATTGATGGACACCACAAACTAATTAGGTAACTAGAATCAAGCAAAGATTTATTTTGAATTACAGACCCATGCATTAAGGCAAATATAATGATGATGAAAGTAAGAAAGGTTGCGTTACATTTACTGTAGTTCTGCAGCTAAATTAAATAAATCTACCATTTGATTTGATTTTGTTCATTAGGTGGAAGCTAGTCACACATGGAGGGATAGATGGATACACTCGAATCCCTGTGTACTTGAAGTGTTCATCTAACAACAGAGCTGATACAGTACTAGAATGTTTTCAAGAAGCTGTAAACATATATGGTTTACCCTCCAGGGTGAGATCAGATAGAGGGGGAGAGAATGTTGGAGTATCTTTATATATGCTTCAGCACCCAATGCGTGGACCTGGAAGGGGAAGCATGATTTGTGGACGCAGTGTCCACAACCAAAGAATAGAACGATTGTGGCGAGATGTACACATTGGTGTTGTTTCCCTCTATCGTAAAATATTTTATTATTTAGAGCAATGCCAAGAACTGGACCCAATAAATAACACAGACTTGTACTGCCTACATTATATTTTCATCCCAAGAATAAATGAGCACCTAAAAAAATGGCAGGACGGTTGGAATAGACATCACATTCGCACTGCTGGAAATAGAACCCCACTTCAATTGTACATCATGGGACTTCTACGAGGTAATAGCTCAAGCTCCAGGTCTCAAATGGCACTTACAACGTCCACAGAGGTTTGTATATTGGATTTTAAATTAAGTGGAATTTGTAACCTAATTAAAAACTACAGTCAGCTGACAATTTAAAAAAAGTGATCATCTACAAAATTCAACATATGAATGAGATTGGGATTTGTTTTTAACAACATTGGAAGCACGAGCAGGGCTATTCATATTAATTTTTGAGACGTCCTCTGTTTAATATCTATTTTAACCCATTACCTGGCAATCAATGTGCCCTACTTTAGTATTTTACCCTGTCTATAACAGTCAATTTTACTCGTCAGTGGCAAGATACTGGCAGTTAATAGGTTAACATGAGCTTTTGACTGCCAGTCTAGACAGGTAAAGCAAAAAAAAGAATAGAACAAAGCCTATGGACTGTGAGTACAGTTTACAATTCCAGGCTACGTGAATGTGGACCTACAGTTATGCTGAATGACAATTTCATGTTTGACCAGACTGTACATATTCTGCTTTCAGGACGATATGCATAGTTTTGGCATTGACTGGGATGGTCCTTTGCCAGAGGAAGCTGATTGTGATGAAACTGTCAATGTACCTGAGCTACCAATGTTATTAGACAATAATCAGTTACAATTCTTGCTCAATTATGTTGATCCTCTCAAACAATCGGAAGTTTATGGAATAGATCTTTACATTGAAACTAAACAAATTGTAAGTAATCTTTTACAATGAAATTGTTTTTGTTAAACAAACTCGTTTAATAAACTCTTAATAATTATATAATATCAATTAGAAATTACATTATATATGTGATCTATAATAAAGATAACAAATATCAACCTTGTGCACATTTGAAGCAGGCATTTATTTGCATTTGACAAAAATAGAAACATTCAGTCTTAAACTCAAATAGAGAAACAGTTAACATCGTATATCATCAGCTTAAAAAGCTGCAAGCAAGTGCAATTTAAAATCTTCCGTATCCTACTGCTTGTGCAGAAATGGTGACATCCATTTTCTGCTTAAATTGCAGCATCTATTGGGATTGAAAGTATGCCCAAACAGGCTTCTGGATCAGGGAGACCTTTCTCTATCCTGTTAAATTTGACATACACTGGTCTTGTTGGGTATTGAGGACTTCCAAAGACAAATAGAAGAAATCGTCCAGTAGTTGGAGAATGCTCTTCTTCTGAAGACACTATAGTAAATATATATTTAATTAAATAAGTTTAATTGCCTTGTACGTATTTATCACAATGCAGTTTAACCTATTAAGGAGCAACATCTTCCTGTAGTTAGACAGATCTAAACAACAAAGTAGGGCAGATTGTAGCTGAATCATTTACAAGAGAAATGGGTAGATAGTCTGGACCCATTATTAACATCCAATTATTTCTTCTAGAAGAGTAACATTGCCTGCTGTTAGATGGTGTGAAATACTTTAAGTGACAATTTCGATGGCTTTTTAACATCAGGTGACCAGTCCTCTCTTGTGTGACCTTTCCCATGGTGCAACAGGGCCCGTGGAGGAGGCAGTATTATCATCAACTTCAATATATATGACTGTTTTGTTTACCTGGAAGGGATGCCACATAATCTTTGCACCACTGAAACGACCGTACTTTGCTATCATCCATATCACCTTCACCTATGCGCAGAGTAAGTTTCTTGACCAATACATCTGCTGGGACTTGGATATCATTAACTCGTGGGAAAATCTCCATCCACAACTCTTTCTGTTTTTTCAGTACAGACGCAAGTTGCACAATTTCCATGCCTCTTCTCATGTCATCCATCTCTAACTTTCTATTCATTAGAGAATAATGCATTATTAATTTCTCACAATAAATTTCTTTGTTGTCTTTAGTAAGATGCTTGTTCACAAAACCAGCTGTAACCAGTGTGTTGATAACAGCTTCTTCTGAATTGAGGAGATCAAGATCATCAACTGTTTCTGCATTTCTTATCTGATAAAAAATAGAATTGAATAAATAGAGTCAAATATTTTCCCTTTATCAAAACTCAACTATGTAAGCAGAGTACCCCACAGTGCTGTCAAGAAAAGCTCCTCTTCCCAATGGCTTTATCTTCTCTGGTATTGGATAAATACTCATTTAGCTATATTACGCGCATTTTTTAACATTTTGTCAATTAATGTTGCATGAGAATGGGTGTGGAGAAGAGGGTGGTACCAACAAATAACGTCATCTTTCATTTGCCTTTATCTACTTACACTTTGCAAAATATTTCTTATTTCAAGATCTGGTATATCTTTAACTGTGAGGTATTGCACAGCCTCATCAAATGAGCTGGTAATAATATAAGCCACAACTGCCTGAGACAATCCAACCAAGGGATACCCCTCATGTAAAACAGAATGGCTTATCATCAGACCAGCATAATAAAATAACAAGGAATCATAAGATTCTATGCAGTGGATTGGTACTAGGTGGTCTTTTTCACCCTCAAATAGATGAAGATTGGTATCTCCAGATGCAAGACCAGACATAGACAAATAGAAGTATTCACGTGCAGGCCCAGAGGCATCACTCCCATCTTCTCCTATGAAGTCTACATCTGGAACTGCACGAACATTGAGTCCCTTTTTATGAAGTTTAAATATTTCACGAAGAGTGTTGGAGACTTTCGGTCAATAAAAATTTTCTGCTCAAGAATGGAATCACACCAATGTCGCCTAAAATCGGCAAGTATCAATGCTGACGATTCTGCATTGAACACTGGCTTAGATAGCTGTTCTACATCTTCTTCTGCAATATAAAAGTAAATTACAAATTAAAAAGTCTGCATGTCATCTTAAGGTGGCTTCCCACAGTTTTAAGAATGGAAGATTTCTGATTTAGATCTGAATTTATTTTACCATTATCAATTGTTGAAAATCAAAAAGAGCCTTACTACCTAAAGTTTTTGCAAAAAACTGCTGTAACTGCCATTGCTATGGCAACAATGACATTTCAGTATGGCAGATATTTGGGCTCTAAATGTATTTTAACTTGAAAATAACATTGGTGATCCATATTTTTTATTTAATGAAATGCTTTCTTTAGTATATTGAATTATTGGGTAACATTTTTTTGCCACGATAGAATTATTTTTTAAATCTGTAAAATAATTCAGTATACTAAAAAACGCAATTTATGAAATAAAAATGGGGGTCACCAATGTTATTTTTGAATGAAATCACTTTCAGGCCAGAATATAATTTATGAAAAAGGGCTTCAACTTGATATACTACTTCATTTTGTGGCTTTCTTACATAATATTGGGGCCTCCTGTCGGATGGCATATGTAGTCATGGGTTGCACTGTGCGTGCCACATCAACCAGGACATTGCACTATCAAGTCCCAGTGAGTCAGGGAACTTTTTCTTAATTTATTCATATCAGGCACTTCGATACTTTCTTTTCTTGCGTAAATACAGCAGAATTTTAATATCAAAGCATTGTTCTAGCACCGATGATTTAGAATGTGACACGAGCATAAGAAACCTTAACAATGTTCAATCATACCAAGAAGTGCTGAAATAGTTGCATCAACAGAGCCCTCTTTAGTCAACTTCTGTTGAACATCTCTGTGGCTTTTGTTGGGAAATATGGCCATGATTTTTGCCAACAAGGCATCAGGGTTCTGAAATTCAATGTGTAATATCAGTGTTCGTGCTGATATCATTTTAAAATTCCAGTAGAATAGAATGAAATTGATCATTCCTTCACTTACAAGTAAAAGAATGGCAGATTTTGCATTAGAGGGTTTTGAAGGACATTAGCATAATTTTAAAAATAAAGGATCAATAAATCCAACCTGAAAATATTTTTAATGCATAAATATTGATGGACATGCATATAAAGTTATAACATGTAAAAGTAAATGTATCATGTAACATAATTATACTTTGAATTCTTCTTATATTATAACATGTAAAAGTAAATGTATCATGTAACATAAAGTATATTTATACCTTAATATCTATTTGACCTTTGAGGTCAGCCTTGCCACATGATTCTTCTTCATGAGTAAGGTCAACAATGCGCAGTGAAGCTTCACCTGAGACTGAGGAAGGCCCTTTGTCATAAGTGTAAGTACAAACAAAAGTGCAAAATATATTATTGAAATTGCAGTTCATACTAATAAAAGTAAAAGGGCATCTACAGCTATTTTGCTTGAACTGTAGCTTTCCATATTTGGTTAGAAGTTTGTCTTTTTATTTCAAATTCCATTGATTATTCCTTGGGGCAGAGCATACAAAAAAATCAAACAATGCTTGACCTATTTCACATTGGCTTCACTGGGGAAGGATGGTGCATGAATGGGAAAGCCTACACAAAGTTGGACAAATATATGTAGGTCATAATCCCATGAAAAATGCTGTGATAAGAAATTTTTGCATAGTTATTTATTATTACAACTGGTCTACCTTTCACCGTCTTCACTTTCGTGATCACTCGGCAAACAAATACGGGTGTGACTACGCAACACATTGGAATCATATCAATCATATCACAGACACCTCCTGTGGCCACTGTAAATCAGACAAGTATCAAATCTTACTATTTTTAACAATCATACAAGCATATTTTTAACATTTGCTGCCAAGTGAATTTATGCAAATGACGACATTTATTTGAAATTTGGGTAAAAAGACGATATTGCGCAAATGTTTTCTGAATATTAATCCTTAAAACGGCGCATGTAATTCTATAGTTAGGTATATTCATCTTCAGTATATTGTATAATTGTTGGATTTTCCTGGCTTTTGCTATTATATTTATAATACTATATACCGCTAAAAGAGGGTAAATGTCTGTACAACATACTGACATACTGTAGTTGAATATGGCTGCTCTTTGTGCAAATTGTTTCTGAAGTTTCAGGGTGAGCCAAGACGCGGTGTCATGCACAGAGGCGTCTAAAATGTGGCATGGTGTTGATATGGCAGAGTTCGGCAGCACTTTCCTTGCGATAGTAACTCCTAGTTTTAAGACTGTAAATCTGACCTCTATTTAGCCCCCCTCTCATATATGCCCCTGCCAGTATATTACATATTCTGTGCCTCTGCTCTCCGATAAGCTCCGATAATTGAGTAGATTTATAAATTGGCCAGAAATTTCACGTGAATTTACTGCATTTCTCACTCACCGCATTCGTACTGACTAAATTTGCTAACCGGAAGTGAAAAAGTGGATTTAATACTTGAAATTCAGAGCATATTCCAGGAAGACGAAAGTAAAATCATTGCTTCCGGTTTGCAAATTTGGATGTTTTAGGAGGTTGTTATTTAACGATTATTCACCGAAGGCGAGGTGAATATCAGTGAACTAAAACCGAGACAAAGTCGAGGTTTTTATTGACTAATATTCACCGAGCCTGAAGCGAATAATTGTGATTATTTGGGAAAAAATACAAAATGTACATTTCAAAAATATTTTAATTGAATATTTACGATAAAAGCGGCTTAAAAACACTTTAGGTGATTATCGCGTATTAACCCGAGGCAGTGCAACCAATCAGCGTTGAAAAGTTTCAATAATCACCTATGTAATTTTACTAAAGGTTGATATTACGAGTAAATAATATCAAAAATTGTAATACAAAAGTTGAATGTTGAGTTATTCGTTTATATTTGGGGATGTACCGCCGATTACTCGATTGCCACATTTTGGCAAAATCAATAACCTGATCTTATCTAAGTAGCTCCTCTCCCTCAAACATGGCTCGAATATATTAAAGCTTGCACAAGAGAGAGTATAAATTGCAAAATTACAATTATTAAATGGTATACAAGGTGAAACTACTAAACTCACAACTTACATCGGAACTGACATATTTTGAGGACAGCGGCTGAAGAGAAAGGTGCTTTTGGATTGGTCTCACATAGGCCTTGGCTTGTGATAAAACTGATTTTAAATACTGCACGCTGTACCCCCCAGGAGGTACGGGTAATTCCTCAAGGACTTTGCATGAGCCGGCCATCGTTCTCATAATTTCAAAACCACCACAACCTTTAAGAGCTGGGTATGATTCCTGCAGCTTTTTTTCGATATGCTCTGAGTTTCCATCTTTATCAAAAACGACATCTCGGTCACCAAGTCCTGCCAACCCATGCTGGACTTTTTCGCGCGAAGTTGGGACGTGTCTGCTGGTATTGCTTGCAAAGAGAAAAAACTTGTGGGTCCAGGTGTTGCGGACGGGGACAAATATTTTTCCACTTGCTGTTCTTTGTCTTTTTGCACCGGGTGGTCCGGGTCTGCTATAATAGGATGATCTAGGTGCAGAGCTTGTTGACGGTTTAAAGCCGAACAACTTCTGATGTTCCTCCAAGGCATTTAACTGATTTGTTTTCGGTAAAAGGTTTCTCTGATTTGTTTTCGTGATTTGCGTTACGTTTGGCGAAGAGGTTGAGGTGTATTTCTGGAGTGCCTCTGTGGCAGTGGCGAGACTCTTAACGCACTGTTTTAGTGATTCAAATTCAGAGACGTCCTTGCTTTGTTCCCCTTCGGCCGCCATTTTGTAAAAAGTGCGCACATGTTTTTGTGTTCTTTCCCATGATGCTTTTCACGCCTAGGTACGATCGCAAGTATTCATGGTAACATCATAATGCGAAAACTACCTCATAATACGAAAACTACATCATAATACGAAAACTACATCATAATACGAAAACTACATCATAATACGAAAACTACCTCATAATACGAAAACTACATGCATCATAATACGAAAACTCATCATAGTACGAAAACTACCTCATAATACGAAAACTACATCATAACACGAAAACGTCATCATTATAAAACTACATCATAATACGAAAACAGCATCATAATACGAAAACAACAACAGAACTTGACATTTACTCCATTTGGTGAGTATATCAGAACTCTAAATTCACTAAAGAAAATGAAATTCACACATCATAATATTAAAAGTGAATTTTGGCATCCATGACGCTCCACACAAAACACTGAAGTCGGCACAAATAATAGAAAAAGGGAATTTTTGTTTTTAGGAAGTAAATATTTGTGCAAGAACGCCCGCCGCCCCCCCCCCCCCCATTAATGTTACGTTATTATTTCGGAGAGCAGTTTAACATAGGAATTTAGTTTCCTCCTGCTGCTATCCTCTCTATGTTTATTTACATAAATTGTTGTAAATTATAGGGAAAGACTTAATAAATCATAAATCATGTACTGGTCATCTTCAGATCCACTTTCACATTCACTTGAAGAACTGGGACTATTAATAAAAAAGGTGTTGAAGTGAATATATATTTGAGAAAAGGTAAGAGGATATTTGTAGCCTCCAGTACGGGAGGAATCTCTTTTTGGATAATAAAATGTACTATAATATCCCAAAAGGGGAATGAGGAAGTGTGGATTTTTTGTCAAATGACTCATTGCATACTATTTAATTTGCCATTAGAACTCAAAAGGTGCTGCATTAAAAAGTTTGCTATAACATTAATGTACACACCTTTGAATGGTCATCAAAAACAGTACATGCTTATGCATTTATGTTGAACCATTCATTTTACACTAATTCTAGATAATACCAGTAACAATTTTTCAATTATGTCATAAAAGCTTAACCATATTTAGGGAAAAATAATTACCTTGCATCATATCTTATTCTGAACTTGTGGTATCACTCTCAAATGATGGGTCTTCACGGTATAAATTCTGGATTGACAGAAATGGAAAGACTCTCAATTCTGCTGACGTCAAGATTATCAGATGTGGGTGCAATATCCATGGCTCTGTTGGGGAAAGTAATTTAAATTAACCCTGATTTCCAGTAAACCTGGTTTCATTTTGGTAGTAACTGTCATGATGGGGGCATGTGAAACGATGTGAAATAGCCAAGTGAAGGGCCAAGGGACGGGCGTTCATTTATGATATATTATTATGGTTGAGAAATCTTGTTGTTGGGGATAGATGTAATAGCATGTGAATTTAACAATAAAATAGATACAATATATACCACTTGCTACATAACTCTTCATAAGACTTATTCAAGGTAGAACACATTATATTTGGCAACAAAGCACTAGTATTAAAACATTTAAACAGAGTTAAAGGATAACATCTACCGTATTACATTCTATCATTTTAACACTTACATGTCATTGTCAGCCTCATGGACAATGGGTGACAAACACAAATTTTGGTCAGGTGTTTGTATTTACAAACTGGTGTTGAAGAGACAACATATGGCAAGGATCGATCTGAAGTGTAATAAACAAAACGTATGATTACATGGGACGTAGAAAACGAATCATTTTAAAATATAAAAAAATTAAAAACATTGATTACCATCGCATTGATTACCATCGGAATAATTTTTACATAAACACCGTCACAGTAGACTGGAATTTGTCGTTTAAAACAAATAAATATTACGAAATAAGTAACCACAGTTCAAACTATGTATTCATAGCCCAGAAATTCAGGAATAATTAATAATTTATGATGAAGATTGTCCGGATATTCACGGATTTCACTCACACGGCTCCTATGTACGAACGTCGCCCTTTTCCGGGCACGCTAAAATGGCGGAACAAGCTGCGACCAAGCACGCAAATCATTACCATGAGACTCATTCTTTAAACCTTCGCGGGAAAATACATTGACTCGTTTGACTGACTTGCTAAATACTCACAAGCAAAAGAGTAAAGTGAGTCAAACAAATTGAGCCAACGAGAGACGAGATCGTGTTTGAATCAGCCAATCACAATGCTCAAATATGAGCTGATTATTCCGCAAACTAGTCAACCCCCTGCGAATGCAAGTCAAAAATCGTCTTAACCAATCAAATGGTTAGAATCCGCCTCAAATGAGTCAAATTCATTAAAAACACTGAAATCCAATACCTTCACTTTTTTACTGCGGGCTCGGACGCTGCACAAAGTTTGATAATTTAACTGGACTATTTTGAATATTAATTGCGTCTGCTGGCGACAGTCACTGCATGAAATATTGAACTGATGACTGGACTATTTTTTGCATATTAATTAATACCTGCGCAATTTTTACCTTAGTTGCGTGACTAGTTTGACAACCTTTAGACACACCTCTGGATGCAAAAGATTGAAAATGTCTGAAAAATTCAGATAAGTGTGGCTATATTTCTCCGGGTTTAAAGTGTTTGAAGTCTCTATTCGACTTTCGATATTAATTCTAACTCGAGAGTGTTTTCCAGACAGTCTTCAAAACGATAAACATCCTAAATATGCCATTGAATCGGCATTCATATAAAATACAATAATTCGCTCCATATGTTTTCTTTTGATTTGAACAATCAAAGAGCTATATGAAAACCACTTGATCGACTATTGCACACGAATTCATGATATGAAAAAGATTATGACAGTCACATATTGTATTTTCTTCACAATTAATGCTCCAATTCGTTTAGTTAATATTTAAAACAATTCAGAGACAATAAAGTACACACAATGTTGTGGGAGAAGGGTTGTTGGGGAGAAATGCTCCGATTATACTTTAAACTGAGGCCAAAGTGTCACCCCACAGACTCATTGTTTAAACTAATTAATGTCCTCAGGGGGTATTTGTCCCCATGTTGGACTCTAGTGTAATTGACGTCCTCAGGGGGTATTGGTCCCCATGTTGGACTGGTGACGTCTTCAGGGGGTATTGGTCCCCATGTTGGACTGGTGCAATTAATGTCCTCAGGGGGTATTGGTCCCCATGTTGGACTATAGTGTAATTGATGTCCTCAGGGGCAGGGGGGACTGGCAACTTTCCGGGCCTCGGTCAGGAATAAAATCCGGGCCCATGTACGAGTATACTGTACAAATATAGAGTTTTTAAAATATTATTTTCTTTGCTTAAAATAATATGTAAATTGAATTATAGTATATGACAAGTTGTAATGCGAGCATGCGGAACGTCCATAACATAAATAAAGTCCCCTAATATGTATAGGTTATCATGCGATGGCGAGTAAAATTAGGGATTCATAGTACGAGTGATGTTTGGAAATTTTGCCAAAATTGGACGAGCCGCCGTACTTGTTTATTATTAGCATGACAAAATTTCCGCCATTTTGTTTCTTTTGGGAAAATCATTAATTGTACTGCAGTACAATTAATTAAATAATTGTACTCCTCTCAACCAATCAGCATCCAGTAATTTTGTCATGCTAATAATAAAAACAATTATACATTAAACGCCTAATATAAATTGTGATTTGATCACCAGTTTTCGAAAGTTTATGGTAAAAGTAAAGAGCTCAGTTCTTTTGAAATCATTGCAAATTTGTCAATGATCTTTTCTTTGTTGTTCTTCAGCTCCAGCGCAAGATCCTTTTCAATGGCAATGATCATTAGGGATTCAAGGTTTTCCTGCGTGAGCGACGATCTTAGCCTTGTTTGACTAGCTTCAACTTCGAGAATGACCTTTCATACGAGCATTGTGTGACGCTCAATGTTACTAAATATTTGTAAGCTAGAAACAGATTCTCGTAAGCTGTGGAGCATAATTTGTACTGTGATAGCAAGCGAAATGCGCATGCAGCAAGCAGCCTCTTTCACCATTACTTTTGATGGATTTTCGTCGTCTTCGTCATCATCACTATAATCTGACAAGTCGCTGAGATCGTCATCATTTCCTGGTAACAAGCCTTGTTTCAGTTGATGGTAGTTTGAAGTAAAGGATAAGAGCTCTTCTTTTAAAGCGACCGTGTCTACTTCAGGCAAAGCTTCAGCTATCGTGGTTAGATTGATCATCTCTGGGTGTATTTTTACTTCCTTAAACCTGTTAGGATCAAAGCACGCAATCTCGTTATATAGTTCTTTGTGATCAGAGAATCGGTTGCTGATGCTTAGGACCACTGTATCCAGGATAACATTATGACAATTTATCTCAAAATTCTTTTCAGCACTTTGCACTCCGGGTGATCTTCGAGTTGCGCGAATTTCTGGTAGGTCGGTTGTCAAACGAATGCCTCCTTCGGATAATTTATCATTAACTCCATTGACAAACGTTGTCGCATGCTGGTAGACAGCAGCAAAATCTCTAGCGACCTTGCTCAGTTTGTCCGTTGCTTCGTTAATCATTCTCCATGCTTAAAGTACATCCAATCCAGGTGTCTGCAGATAGTCCGACACTGGGGTGGTGATATCAAAGATTCGAATATATGTGAATGCCACTAACACAGTTTCAAACTTTGAAAGATTTTCCCCCAGGCACTTGGCTTCGTATCGAATACTACCTTTGAAATTCGGTGTTTCATTGACGTGTTGTAGAACCATCAACAGATCTGAAAATAGTTCTTTTGTGTCGTCATTGAAACTGCCAAACAATTTTCTCAAGGCTCTCGCTCGACTGGACCACCTGGTTTGGCAAAACCTCGCTAATTTTCGAAGCTTTCCATGGCCGGTATTATCTTCCATCTGCTTTTCCCACACATCCATGTTCTTGTAAGATTCTTTGAAGAAATTTGCCATTTGATTCAGTAGCCCAAACAGACTTACAACTTGGACGGAAACGGTGGATGCATCACCAATGACCAAATTGAGGACGTGCGAATAACACCAAGTATGGACATGGCTAGGACGGACTTGTTTAAGTAGAGCTTGTAAGCCATTGTAGACGCCACTCATATTCGCTGCTCCGTCGAATGAATCTCCAATGCACATATCCAGTTGAACTCCTACTTCTTCCAAAGACTTCTCGAGTAAATTGTGGAGACTTTGGGCTCTTGAGTCGGACACATTTACAAGACGCAACAGCCTTTCTCTCGCTTTGTCCTCTTCTACATACCTTACAACAACAGCACACTGATCGTGGGTGGAAACATCTCTAGTAGAATCCATCTGTACAGAAAATAAGCCAGCATCATTTACATCTTTGGCAATTCTCTCCTTTAACATCTCTGCTATCAATTTGAAAATCTTTACAACACTTGTTTTGCTGAGAAAAGTTGCAAAATTTCCCCGACATTTCTTTTTAGGATCGCGTTTCTTTGCCAACTTGATTACTTTATTTAAATGAGCCTGCAGGGTTGGATAGAACTCAGCAATAAGTTTCACAGCCCCTAGAAAATTGCCATGGTTTACAACAGCTGCACTGTCATCAAAAGCAGTTGCTACAGATTCTGAATGTTTACTTCGAAAGGCAGAGTCTGAAGTGCTATAAAGAATATAACGCTGATAACGCAGCCAACTACAGCACGTCTCTCGAGGACGTCTTTCCTCCTGCCTAAGTGTGATAGCTGGTGGTTGATAGACTCTCCCTTCTTGGCGATGAAGTATGCCTCACTTGAATTCTGGTGGCACTGAGACTTTTCGTGTTCCGCTATTCTTGTCGTTATATGTTTCCAGTCAGAGCAGCCATCAATCAATGGGCCTTGACGACACCTTTCTGGGGCACACATCAGACAAAATGAACAATGAATTGCCATCTTCTCTTCGTTATATGTGACCCATATTCTACAAACTTTCGTTCCTTGCGATAGTAAGTTACGCCTGTGTTGAATGGGACATTATTGGTTGGTTGATGAGGATGAAAGGCCCAAAACATTTCTTCTGAGACCAGACTTGTTTTCTTAAAAAAATCACTGACTGGAAGAGTTATATCTTCTGAGGAATCTGAGCGTTTCTCTTCTTGAATTGCATTGTTCATGACTATGTTGAGTTGATCAGGATCGTCACACTCAAATTGACATGACGTTGAAGCATTAGCGTCATTATCCAGCCTTGGTATTTTGTTTGGTGGTTTTTCATGAGCGAAAAGTTCGACTATATTATCACAAGATTCAAGTGAGCTTGGCTTTGGAAATACTCCACAATCATCATCTTGACCAGCAGGTTTGTCCGACGTAGGGCTGGCTTGAGATGCAGTAGATCCTGTCATAAAGGAGTCAGAAGGCGTAAAAAGGTATCGATTTTTTTCAATGACTGTACTATTTGAAGTTGTCGCTGTTTATCCTTTCGTTGTTGTGCGCCACTTTCGTGTTTATATGTAGATTCGCTGGTGTTATATCTTTCATCTTCCATTCTGAAAGGTAATTTATTTCAGAAGCGTGGAACTCGGAAAATGTGTAGCAGATGCATGTAACTGTCAAGATTTATGCATTAATCCATACACACATATTGATATAGGGCGTGCTAAAACGATGGAATATGCATGTTTGTTTCATCGAATAAATGACACGTCTATAGTTATATCAAGCAAATATCGTCCAGTATGTAACGAATATGAACTTTTAGTATATACTATAGTACATAAATATTAAATAATATAATCATATATTGTATGATTATAGTCACTAGACACTAGTCACTACGACAAACTTGGGTATTTCATCACTTATTGAGCGGTTAAATCAACTAGAAGAGCACTGGTTCAAATCCATATAATTTATATATATTTTATAATATTTAATATTTGTGCAAAACGACGTTCGTGTAGACGGGAAATTTTTGCACGGACTGACGGTAGCTATAGCTATAGTCGGTGCATATTTTAATAAACTTACCCCCTGATTAGCGTTACAAATATTGCGGAGAACCATTGTATTGGCACAGCAGTCCTTAGACAATTTTAACCTTCATTTTGCTACTTTTGATTTCAGGTCACTTTTCCGAAGTTCCTAAGTTTGTTCACAGTTTTGTTGACAACTTGACATGTTGACGTTGTGAATATTTATACGCACGTTAATTTCTAAATTTGGAATGTTGGGCGTGGAACACGTAAAGCCAATTTCGCAAGTTGCTTATATAACTTTAGTACTGAAATAATGAACTAAAGATTAAAGTGCTCTCGTACTGAACATAAACTCGTAATATGGCCAACAAATTTGACGAATTATTTTTAAAGCTTTTAAGAAATACGTTAATTTTGTTGGCTATATTAGTAAAACAATAGTACAGTTAGTACTTTAGTAAGCTACGTTCCACGCCCAAAATTCCAATATTTAGAAATGTAATTGCGACAGGACCGCCAGGTGATTTTTTGGATAAATAGTTTGTCGTCATTCGAAATCTAGTGAATTCCGGGCCCCCAAAGTTCTCCGGTCCCCGGTCCGCGCCCGAATGCCCGACCGCCCAGTCCGCCCCTGCTCAGGGGGTATTGGTCCCCATGTTGGACTGGTGACGTCCTCAGGGGGTATTGGTCCCCATGTTGGACTGGTGACGTCCTCAGGGGGTATTAGTCCCCATGTTGGACTGGTGCAATTAATGTCCTCAGGGGGTATTGGTCCCCATGTTGGACTCTAGTGTAATTGATGTCCTCAGGGGGTATTGGTCCCCATGTTGGACTGGTGAAATTAATGTCCTCAGGGGGTAGTGGTCCCCATGTTGGACATGATCTACTTTAATCTAATATTTTAACTGTATAGTACATCGATTTGTGAGTCTATGGGGTTGAGGGTGACCTTTGGGAGCACTCCATCCCCACAAATGTGCAGCATGCGCATATCCATAGACAAAACACCCTCCCCCTGAAAGTTGGACCAGAAATTTTATTGAGATAGAATTTCAAATCTTGGCCAGTGTGGCTGCAACATTCAATAGTGTTGATGAAGGAGTTTGTATATATCGTTCATAACAATCCGAAGACCAGCGACCCAACGTTTTAAAGAGCCAGGAAGGTAACTTTGCTGCGGCTGCTGTAGTTGCAGCACCAATTCTGTAGCTATGACCCGCAAAGTTTGAGGCGTTGAACCCGGCTTGACTGAGCAATTTCCTTGTTTCGAGTGTTAGGGCCTGTATTGTGAGTGGTTTACCCGCAACATTTACAAACAGAGGCCCTGATTTTGGCTGCCTTATGGCTAAATATTGTTTCATGGCCAACACTGGACAAAGGGATGTGTTTGTTCCTCCAATACTTATTACATGTCCTACTCTGAAGGGGTTAGTTTTGGATTCTTTTATCCGTATGAACATGGCAGTAGTTGGTTGTAGTTCGTTGGAAAAAACAACATCTTCTGGCATTAGGTGGGAATCAGAATTGAATTTTGAGTTGAATTTAACTCTCCAAGCCGCAAAAAAACCCAAAAAAAAACAATGCCAATGTTATGGCAGCTCAAAACATAATAGAGTTGAAACTAGTTGTGACAGGTATTGCGGAGTTTGTATATAACGTTCCTACAATATTTGGATGGGTAAGGGCAGTAGGCAATTTTTATTATATATTTTTTGAAAATCTAGGTGCCCTCTGCCCTTCAAAACCTATTCGGCCCCATCCCTTAAATTAAAACATAATTGTGAAACAAGCGTTGGTTCGGGATGTCCTGCTAGAAAATCTTCTACTTTAGCTACAAAAATAGGTGTTAGTCGTCTAACTACATTACTATCGTTTATCTTGGTTGGGATGGCGCTAGCTGCCGGATGAATGAACTTTTTCTTTTGTTCTATGTGCTCGGGGTCTTTCATCATCTGGATAGTAAAGTCCGGCATGCTCCCCGTCGCAGCGATTACAGATATACTTATCGATGTCCGTAATATTCGTTGTGCACTGAGTGGACGGCTTAACTTTAATGATAGAGTTTTCGAGCGTTAACATAACAGGCTGTTCGTCTACTCTACTAAATAAATTTCTTTAGCAAAAGTTTAGACAGTTCGGAAAACTCACCCGACTGGATATTCTTCACATATGTGCGTGACACGCGAAAGCGTGGCACAGATGTTGTCTCGAGTGCTATTTGCTCGTGTGCTATTTGCTCACGATATCGACAATCGTCTCGGCTTCTGTGGCGGTATTGTTCGATGAAGACGTTGAAGCATGTTGTTGCAGTCTCGCGATCAATGTGTTTGAACGGCCGTGGTCAGACAGTCCTTTGTCTATAAAAGCATTGTTGTCGAAGCTCGTTGAATTGCATTATCTGCGCGTTGTCGTCGAACAGGAGGCATAGCTCCGCAGAAGTATGTCCAGGAGTTGCGATATATTATAATTTCTATGTCCAAAGATTGCGGTTTATTATAATTTAAATCAACTTTTCGCCGCAAAGGGTCCTTCACTTTGGCTTGCAAGTGACACAATGAGTCTTGTGACCCAAGCAGGAAGCATATACAGACAAAACGGTGAGACCTGATTGGTCTATTTTCCCATGCACAAGAGAGGAAGTGTTTGACAATGGTTCATTGTTACTTTCCTGGCGCTTTACGCGTGTCTGATCACACGTTTCAGAGGCTGACCTTTGTACCTGACCTGATGCAATTGAAGATAACCAGACTTTGCACAACTTTACTTTTTATCTGAACGCTTGTTTCATTAACTTAACTTTATAATGCCTATGGGCATGTATAAACTTGCTATTATAAACTACACAGTAATATTTTGACCATTACTTCGGAACACAGATACTTATTAAAGTCTCTATATAAATTACAAATACATTACATGCAATTAAACCTTCCCAGATATCAATTAAATATACTTCAAATATACCATACATGGTACTTGCAAAATACAGCTTGATATATAAGTGTATTAAGTTGATTGGCATAATATATTGGTATGGTATGGTAAAACTTTATTTAACTACGCTAACCCCCACAGCAAAAGCTGATTTCCAAGTGGGGCGTAGATGTGAATATTCAAAATTACATTAAAAATTACAATAATTACACTAATTACAAAAGTAAGGCATACATAAATAAGAGATACAATTACAAGTTTTGAATGACATAAACAATCAGGAAATTAATTTATTTAACTTAACCGGCCAGGTATCACATTTCTTGCATTAAAAGCAATAAGCGATTTCATATTCCTTAATTCGTCTGGAAGGCTGTTCCACAGTTTAGCAGCTCTATCACTTAGACTCTTTTTAAGATATTCAGTCTTAGGATTGGGGAAATAAAGTTTAGTGGAAGAGCCTCGTAAGTTATAATATCGAGAGGAAGACGTCTGTTGAAAAATATCAGTTAACATTTTTGGCGCTAGATAATGGGTTATTTTATTCATTAAACTTGCTACAACCTGAGTTCTGCGTTCACTCAACGGTTTCCATCTTAGTTCATTTAGAGCAAGTTCAGATTGACCATGTTCATTTTTTCGACCCATGATAACTCTAGCAGTGCTATTTTGTAATCTTTGGGGACGATCAGAAAGTGTAATACCAATAGCGTCCCAAACTTCGCAGCAATAATCAAAATGCGGTAAAATAAGTGCATTGTAAGCACATATTAACGTATTATGATCTACGCAAGATTTTAGCTTTTTGATCGCTCAAATTACGGATGAGTCGATATGCTTTTCCCATGATAAAAATTCATCGATTAGACCTTGGTTGTTCCATAAGAGCAAATTGTCATAGCCCAAAGACAAATCAATAAAAAAACAAATCAAGGTTCAGTCTTGATAAAATTTAGATGAGCAATTTACAAAAGTTTGTCTTGCTTTCCCCGGCTGTACAGAACCGAATTACATTTTGCTGCAAGGCAAATTCAGATTAGACGAGAGATTATGTTCTCCATTGTGATTCAACTGTGCACATCTATTTTATTTAGTATAATATTATTTAAAAACGGTGGCCCTTCAGCGCAAATGCTGTTTTTAAGGGGCATTTTCCTACTACAATGATTTAAAATACATTCTAAAACAGATATCAAAGAAAACAACAACTAATATATATAGCATACAAACATATCTAACTCTTACATATGTATATCAAACTCTGACCGGCCCACTGATTGCTATTTACAACCTTATATTATCTCCCACGTAATAGTTGTCAACTATCTAACTCCAAAGTAATTATTGATTGAAATTTTAAAGCTTCTGGTGGAAAGTTGATTGTATCCGTTGGCAACATCATGTGGTAGGTTGTTAAATGCAGAAGCTCCCCGATCGGAAAAGTATTTCTTCATAAAGTCAACCTTTGGTTTTCCTAAGTTTACAATTTACAATCATTGCTCTTTAGCTGATATACATATCGTTATGGTCGACTTTAAACATATCTGATATGTATTCTGGTAGTTCTTGTAAGACATCATACAGTATGTCGTCTAAATTTACTTTTCTTAAGAATTTTTTCAATTAATTGCATAGCTGCCAACCTAAGCGGTCAAAGATTTCCTTAGAGCACATTTCGTAGTCTGATCCCGTGATTACTAGAGCAACTCTTTTTTTTCATTTTGTATAGCTTTGTAGTATGTGTGCGACTACCATCATTTCATACGTTTGAGCAGTAGGTGAAATGAGGTAAAACTATATGGTGAATTATACATGCAACTCAGTGCCTCATGAGTTACAAAACTTTTTTCTCGTTTCAATAGTGCGATAGATTTAGAAAGTTTTTTGCACTGAGCACATTGTGTTCTTTCCATTTCAATTCTTCGTCAATAATATTCCCAAGCACTTTCTTATTTGTCTAATGCTTTGGCTGCAAATGATTACGTGTGGGTTTTATGCACATTGATTCAATTTCTTTATTGAGGCTGTATCAACATAAATTCCGTATTTCTACGTTATATCACAAGAACGAATCTCTCATGGGAGCTAAAAAAACTTGCATGCTAAAGAAAGGTAAACAAGGCAAGGCCAAAGGGTCAAAACTTGACTTAATATGCTGGCGGAGGTGTGCAATCTCTGAGTGCCCTCTAGCTATTTAAGTGTTTGTGAATATCAGAGTAAGAATAATTTCCTTGATTCTGGTGCTAAGATGACGCACTATCTTTCGCATATATAACGGAGATTGGTAAACCACCGCCAATCTAAGATTTTTAGGAATAGAATACTTAAGAGGCTGCCTCTGTAAAAACCACCCTGTCAATATGTGGCTGAAAAATAGATTTCTTTCATACTGTAGTATTTTGAAGGTCTGTCCTTTGGCAACAGCTAATATCGATTTGATTTGGTTCAAATTTCTCTTAAAATATTTTTGGGACCAATTAATGTTCAACCGGCTGGAGGCTAACTTGAACTCCGAAAGAAGGCAGAATATCGATACAATGTCACCGCTATTTATAAATAACATTCGTACTTAAATGTTATTATTTTCGCACAGAAATATAGATTTATCCTTCCCGTTTCTTCGTTCATAGGACTTAAATAATTATTCGTTTGTATATGATATACAGCAGCGCAGTTATATTGACCCCCCCTGCACGGATAACGGACATCGCCTCAAAATATAACAAGTTTGAGAGCATGTTTCAAAATCGTGGTATGTGATTGAAAATTTTCCTTTATTTTCCTGTAGACTACTAACATTAGTCAATACAAAGCGCCAATAAAAACTTTCTGTTCTACCATTTTGAAGAAATGACAAGCGCTCAAACTTTGTAAAGTTCGCAAATGCGTCGAAATCGAGTATACTTTATTCGTTAGCATACAGTCGACGTCGCTGATATTGACAGCTAAAATTGCCTTATAGCTACTTCATTGTATGAAGCTTAGTTGTGTAATTAAGTCGTTCATTAAAAAAATACGACTTATTTACACAATCAAGCTTCATACAATGCAGTACAAGGCAATTTTAGCTGTTAATATCAGTGAGTATGCTAGCGAATAAAGTATGCTCGATTTCGACGCATTTTCAAACTTTACAAAGTTTGAGCGGTTGTCATTGTTTCAAATTGGTAGGACAGAAACTTTTATTGACGTTTTGTATTAACTAATGTTAGTAGTTTGCAGGAAAAATAAAGGAATGTTTCAATCACGTGCCATGATTTTGAAATATGCTCTCAAACTTGGTATATTTTGAGGCGATATTAGTTGTTCCCAAGGACAGACCTTCAAAATACTAGAGTATGAAAGACATCTATTTTTGAGCCACATATTGACAGGGTTGTTTTTACAGAGGCAAAACATGTTTTTCATCTTAAAAGTTTTGCGGAATATCAGTTTGATATCAAGATCATGGCATAAGCGTTTGATAAGTGATTTTAACTATTTTTTAGTTTAAATATTTAATACAATAAATAATCAATCCAGTTTATTTCAGATCAGTGGTAGATATGAGCTTCAGCAGCCATTTAGCAACAAAGTCAAGGTTTTCGTCCAACAAGATCCACAGGAACCTCCACACTTTCCAGACCAACGTAACATATCTTTGCTCATTGAAGGTGCATAAACCTTCCTTACACAAACAGGAAATGAATAGAAGTTGTAGGGAATAACTTGAGGTAAATAAAAACTGGTTCCAGTCAAATCCACATTGAAGCGACCTTTTCTGTACTGAACTTTGCAAGAATTGGACATACAATCTCTAGCGGTCGCATACGGTTTGAAAGATCCAGGATAGTTTCTGCTGACAAAAGTATAGTCGTCTGTCTTGACATTATTCTCTGGCAATAAAAGTCTGATCTATAACAAAATATATGAATGCATCTGAATGGCAATATACATAGAAATGACTTGATAAGTTTTGCAGCCGTATTTAAAATTAATATTGTATATTTTATTAGTACAAACTATATTCTATTACAAATCCTGCATTCTGATTGGCTACTCAACCATGGACATTTACGCCACGGACTACGGTTGACATTTTTGTTTGTTAATAAAAGTTTAATCGATAGCGAAATAGATATTAGGCTTTAAGCTCAAATAGAAATGCATATATTTTCTGATTGAATTTGAAAAGAATACTAATAGAAACCTGGAAATCAAGCAAATAATGAATGATAAGCGTTGCCTATAGTCGCGTTAATCAAGTGTACTAAAATATTCTATTGCACACAAGTCTCAACCAAACACCCACAAAGCTCTTCCTGAGAATCTCCCCTGCCGGTCAGGCGCGCATGGTTCTAATGTGTTATAACTAATAAGAAACCGAGTTTTGCTTAAGAAAAGTGTAAACGGGTTCTGTGGCTCACTCAGAAAAGAGCATACCGTTTGAACATATGTCTTATATTGTCTGCCATTATTGTTGTTATAGTCCCTAACAAACTTCTGGTGGTGTGTTTTGAAACCATTGCTACAGAGCCTCTCTGTTGTTGGTGGCACATTTTGCACGAAATCAAACGGTTCCAAAAGAAGATGTTTTACACGTTTACAATCATTGGTCTATATAAGTATGAGTGTTAGTGACAATATATATTTATAGCGTGGCAGCTATTACTTCGTGTCGTTTTTGAGCAAAAAATAAATTTATGAAATCATATTCATAATCTTATTTCACTTATCTTAGGAGATACGTTTAAATCCAGTTTCAAAGTCAAGGCGGCTGAAGAGATGGCCAAAATCGTAATTATATTTACAGATTACGGGAAGACTATATGAATTTGTTCCAGTTGAGAAGGATGGAGTGTGATGAAAAAACGAAAGGTTTATGTTAGGCTTATTTAAACCACTCCCTTCGGCCCTTCGTATACTGACACATTTTCCTACAGGATTAAATTTCCTATACTGAAGGAATATGCAACACAAAAGAGAATACCTTTTGAAAATATGTCTTTTCTTCTCTCCCCTCATTTTTGTTATAACTTCCAGCAAAGTTCTTTTCCACGCCTTCAGGTAGAGTGACATATTCCAAGGGAGTGGTGCTACTCATCCTTGCACAATAAATGACAGCTCCATTTTCACATTCTGGCCAGTTTAAATACAGATAATATTCACCATCATGATGGTAACCAAAATTTGTTTGGTAATCTTTACAGGACTTTGGGTCTGTTTTTATATATATGAAAGAAATGAATAAACTTTAATCGTACTTTTACTTTTACAATGTATTTGAATTTACCTTCAGTAGAATACAGTTATAATATCCGTACTGTTCATCTATTTATGAAATACACATCTTTTTATACTATAAGAGTTGCAGTTCTACGTACCGAAGAAATATATATCAAACTGCTAAACAACTACCGCAATTAGAGGGCACTCGGAGACTACATACTTCAAGCATAAATTTTTAAGTAAAAAATTCCGTTCTTTTCAGCTCGGAAAAGCTGTTGTAAATTTCTCCTCAAATCTTCATCAAAATTGAATCAAAATCTAGTGATTTATCTTTGATTTCCGGTCATCGGTTCGATTAATATTGTATTAAGCTGCTTGATAGCTTTTGCATTATCGTGCTGACAGACATTCAAATAAATACAAACACAAACAAATCGAGGTGAAATGAAATCAAAACATAACCTGATGGCTAACGCAATAATTACTAATTATATCTCTAGTTAAAAGGTATGCATGCAAAGTATCTGATAAAATCAAGTATATTGAGGAAGAATTTCATATTGCTACTTACAAAATATTTGACAACTTGCTCCATCATGCTGGCCAGGGCAATTACAATTTGACTTTTTTCTCTTGGTATAGTTAGTAATGTTGTTTAAGCAACCAGGATCATAATTGACTTTCTAGATATAAAATCATACATAATCAATGTTAAATATATTGCAATATAACATACATTGCCACTTAATCCAAAAAAATATTCACCCATAACATAACCAGTCTATTTAGCAAACGTTTAAATGATATCTTACTATAAGTACAATAAAAACACAGTAATGAACCTACCTCTGGATCAATTACCATTTCGTAATAAGAAAATCCAGTTCGTGAAATATAGAACTGTGGAAGTGTCTGGGACTTAGTAGCATCGGTTAATTCACATGTCTGCAAGGAACTGTTGTCATGGGAATACTTGTAATTGATAGCTTTGCATTTTGGGTTAGATATACATGTAATACTACATTGATGAAATCCCTTGACGTGATAAGTAGCGAGAACATGTCCAATCAAAAGGCTATCTGCATATGAAAAAGATAACACAATAACTATTGATAAGCGGATAAATGGCAGGAAAGAACGTAAACCTATGCCCTGGAGAGTGACAATTTGAATTGTGACGGAGTTTAGGATGTTCTCAAGGAAAGTTATAGCTCAGTGAATGGTAGAAAAATGTTGTCGTTTTCAAACAAATCCGTGTGTCTCTACAGTTGTCCAAGGTTCTCATCTATATATATATCCAGTCCGTTGCGAATATAACTAAATGAATCACGGGTTTTAGGCTAATATTGAATGCACATTATTCCCAAAAAGGTAGCTCTAGATTTTGTCAAATTGGGCATATTGAACATTAAACCATCTTATCGACCCACCTTTACCAACCAACATGAACTGGGCATCCAAGAACGAATCTTCTTTGATAATTTTAGACGCAACACTACATACACAAAGAACGACGAAAACCAGCATAGGACAAGATTTTAGTATGTTTCCGCTTTTCCCAGTCTATTTAAAATATGAAATTAAAATTGCATTTAAGTGAAAAGAACAAAAATGGAGACCTAAAATAGAATTTGATGCATGCTTGTCCCGTTTTGTGTAACCTTTTCAATTAATTAACATGCATGCAGATCAGTGTTTTGCTGGTTGCGGCAATTTTGTTGGTCATATTACTTTTCCCTTGCCCTCTGTTTTACAATACTAATAACCGTTTCTATGCTGTGGATACAAAATGGAAACACAATGGATATACTATGGAATTACTGATGCAAATATATGATTTCTATAGCATGGATTTCATTATTTTGCTATTATTTAATATAGTCAGCCTGGAAAATACCAAGAGAGTTTAGTGACTATTTAACTTTTCTGACGGAATGCTTTCGCTTGAAGCATATCTATACCACAGCTATATGATGCTGAACCCCCAAGGACGAGTTTTTTTTTCCTAATTTTCGATAGTCAGTAAATACTCACATGTGTTCACTCATGTGTTATACATACAATCACTCTCAAAATCATGAAAATAATTTCTATACTAGCATAACTTGAAGAAAGTTTCATAAGAGGAAAGTGGTAGTATATAATATGTGAAATAGTCTAACTGTATTTAGTCTGATGACGTTGCCTGTAATGTGACGAAACGCTATACACAATAAAAATTTATATAAATTCGCATTAATGTTTGAATATGCTATTTCTAAAAATAATTTCCTGAGCAAACTATCTTTAACTATAAATTTAAAGAATGACCTATGTGCAATGTATAAACTGCCCGGAAATAGCTCCTGCTGTGGCAACCTGCTTACACCATCTGTAAAGAAAATTGAAACACTTCTCGACATTTCGGGCGTGAAGAAAGTTGGTGGAAAGATACAAAGTTATCCTATGAAAGTAAATTAACCAATAAAAATGACGTGATTCACGACTATATCACAAAATATATTTTATTATTTTGCATATGTACTGTTTTAACTTACACACTTTAAATTTTGCACCCAAGAAGGAATGTTCTTTGATAACAACGACATAAACCAGGATATATAGGACATGCTTGAGTATACAGTTGGTTTCTAAGACTGTTTAAGGTATGAAATTAATATTGTATTGAAGAGACAGGGACTGCGTAGCAGGGGGAGCCACCCCCCCCCCCTTAATTTGTCATGCATGTAGTTAAACATATATAATTATCGTAATTCTTCACAACTCTAAAGACTGAATTGAAGTTAGACTGGAAAAAGATTATTATGTCTGCTATATCGAACGCTAATTGTTTATTTAAATCTAGCAGGAAATCGTCGGATTTTTTTTGCGAAACTTTTCAAGTTTTAAAAAAAAAAGGTTTTCTGTATAAAATTAGGCACTTTAATTTCTTCTTCATTCTTGACAGTAAATGCTGATTCATTGCGTACAATCGGTAGGTTTGGTGGCCAAGTAGCTTTCTGTACGAGCAAATATTTGGAACGAATTCTTGTGACATTGTTCTTAAATTTCCCCCCAAAAGTGCATGAAATGGCATTTCAGAGACTGTGGATTTCAAATCTGATGTTTTGTGTAACATTTCAAATCAAGAAGTTGAGATCAGTTACGTTTTGTTGCAAGTTGCGGTAATTTTGTTGATCATATTACTGTTTCCTTACTCTCTCCTTTTCAAATGGTCCACAGTCATAATATTTTCAACAAATAATAACCGGATAATTTCTTCCATATTTTGAAAAAAGAAGAAGTGACTAATCGACTATGCCAGAAAAAGGAAACATTGGAATCTTCCGCATGTATTCTTCAGGCTCACCACCATATGGTTTCATATAAATTATATACAATACAGCCGACGCTGAACCCCCAAGGCCAAGAATACTCATTTTCCCTAATTTTCGACAGTCAGTAAATATCCATGCGTGTATGCGTTATATCTAAATTACCATTATACTCACAATCAAAATAATAGTTCTATACTAAATCATACCTTGGTAAAAAGTTCCATTATTGCTTCGAAAAACACAGAAGTGTTGCCACAATGACCCTGCTTTGTGCAGCTATAGAGTTGCCGAGCTATAATCTAAATAATGATTTATCTGCCGTGTATAACCTGCAAAGGAAATAACCCATGCAGTGTTCACCTGCGTAAACCATTTGTAAGGAAAATTAAAACACTTCACGACATTTTTATTGGGCGGAGACTCTCCGTAAGAAAAGTTAATAGGAAGATAAAAACAAACACAATACATTTTATAGTAAAACTACAAAGTCAAAGGTTGTCTTATCAAAAAAGAATAAGCAATTAAAATATAGCAATTCACCATTATAATATCAAAACAAAACGACTATGTTGTTACTATTTTGCATATAAGTACGGGCGCTTTGCAGGATTTGGTTGACACCTGCCCGGAAGCAATACTCTAAAACATTGTTTTGAGTTTGTTATGATTAAGATATATTTATTCTTTCGCTTGAATATATTTTTATTGTAAAGTTAAATTTTTTTGGATCATCCTTCAAACCTTTCCGACGACGAGTGTTCGCTCGCAATCTCGAGAAATTGTTCTTTTTCATATTTAGATTAAATGCCGACGCTGAACCCCTGCGTTTAATGCTATTTGAAGGAGTTTGCTTCATACGAAACACTATTAGCCGAATTTCTGAATTGGCAAAAAATAGTATATCATTAAAATTTGTGAATGGATTTGCTGGCTATAACAATATACTAGCTATATATGTTTGACTGGAAATTAACAAAATATATGCATGGTAAATGATTGGGAACAAGCGATCAGACCAAAAGTGATTATAAAAGAATAAAGGCGGCACTGCATGATAAATTCGGTCAAATGAAAGGGGAAATTGATGCTTCCTAATGGAGACCAGATTTAAGTCCCGTATGTGCAATCCTTCGCCCAATTCGCTACATTGAAATCCTTAGCAACACTGCCTTAACAAAAAACAAGATCATTTTTATGGATGAGGAAAAAACCCAGCATAGAATAAACATGAACAAAGTAAGGAAACATTCATATTTTATATTGAATTTCTTTAATATATGTCGATATTTAAATATAGAATGAGAATAAATCTAAAAAAATTATTTGTTATAATTGTTTGATATCTCGTCCACATTAGCAAGCTGCATGCAGAACCCCCTCGCCCGTTCAAACGAAATAACTTTAGTATACACTCAACCATGCATGGTCTAATACAAACCCTGCATTATGATTGGGTTCCCAACCATGGACCATTACGTAACGGACAATTGTTGAGAAAAATGAAAACAAAGCTGAAAAAAGATGGCGTAAAACTGTCTCTTTTGAAAATTTTGGAGGGAATATTTTGGAAAATTTACCCGAAGAACAAAAATGTTTGAATATCCTATTTCTAAAAAGAATTTCCTGAGCAAACTATCTTTAACTAAATGTAATGAATGACCTATGTGCAATGTATAAACTGCGCGGAAATAGGTGCTGCTGTGCCAAACTGCTCAAACCATATGTAAAGAAAATTGAAACACTTCTCGACATTTCGGGCGTGAAGAAAGTTGGTAGGAAGATACAAACAAACACTAAATTTTGTAACGTAAGGCTGCAAAGTTTTCCTATGAAAGTAAATTAACCAATAAAAATAAGTGATTCACTATTATAACACAAAATACATATTATTTTGCATATGTACTGTATAAAAATTAAGTTGACACCTGCGAGCAAGCCATATTTGGAACTTGTTTTTACATTTCATGTGACCATATATATTTCCATTTTAACTTACACACGTTAAATTTTGCGCTAAAGAAGGAATGTTCTTTGATAATAACGACATAAACCAGGATACATAGGACATATTGAGTATACAGTTGGTTTCCAAGACTGTTTAAGGTATGAAAATAATATTGTATTGAAGAGACAGGGACCGCGAAGCAGGGGGAGCCAACCCCCCACCCCGTAATTTGTCATAATTCTTCACAACTATAAAGACTGAATTGATCGAAGTTAGACTGAAAAAGGATTATTATCTCTGTTATGTCTAACGCTAATTATTTACTTACATCTAGCAGGGAATCGTCGGATTTTTTTGGCGCTACTTTTCAGACTTTTTAAAAAGTATGAATGTTTTCTGTATAAAATTAGGCACACTAATTTCTTCTTCAGTGTTGGCAGTAAATGCTGATTCATTGCGTACAATCGGTAAGTTTGGTGGCCAAGTAGCTTCCTTTTCGAGCAAATATTTGGAACGAATTCTTGTGACATTGTTCTTAAATTTCCCCCCAAAAGTGCATGAAATGGCATTTCAGCGACTGTGGATTTCAAATCTTGTGTCTTGTGTAACATTTCAAATCAATGCCGCAAAAGGGGCTTTCGCTCGAAACATTGGAATCTTCTGTAAATATTCTTCAGGCTCACCACCATATGGTTTCATATATATAAAATACAGCCGGCGCTGAACCCCCAAGGCCAAGCATACTCATTTTTCCTAATGTTGACTGCAGTCAGTAAATATCCATGCGTGTATGCGCTATATCTAAATTACCATTATCGCACAATCAAAATAATAGTTTCTATACTAAATCATACCTTGGTAAAAAGTTCCATCATTGCTCCGAAAAACAGAGAAGTGTTGCCACAGTGACTCTGCTTTGTGCAGCTATAGCGTTGCTGAGCTATAATCTAAATAATGATTTATCTGCCGTGTATAACCTGCAAAGGAAATAAGTTAACCCATGCAGTGTTCACCTGCGTAAACCATTTGTAAGGAAAATTAAAACACTTCACGACATTTTGATTGGGCGGAGACACTCCGTAAGAAAGTTAGTAGGAAGATAAAAACAAACACAATATATTTTATAGTAAAACTACAAAGTAAAAGGTTGTCTTATCAAAAAAGAATAAGCAATTAAAATATAGCAATTCACCATTATAATATCAAAACAAAACGACTATGTTGTTACTATTTTGCATTTAAGTACGGGCGCTTTGCAGGATTTGGCAGACACCTGCCCGGAAGCAATACTCTAAAACATTGTTTTGAGTTTGTTATGATTAAGATACATTTATTCTTTCACGTGAATATATTTTTATTGTAAAGTTAAATTTTTTTGGATCATCCTTCAAACCTTTCCGACGACGAGTGTTCGCTCGCAATCTCGAGAAATTGTTCTTTTTCATATTTAGATTAAATGCCTAACGCCGACGCTGAACCCCTGCGTTTAATGCTATTTGAAGGAGTTTGCTTCATACGAAACACTATTAGCCGAATTTCTGAATTGGCAAAAAACAATATATCATTAAAAGTTGTGAATGGATTTGCTGGCTATAACTATATACTGGCTATATATATTTGACTGGCTTTATATGTTTGTATTGTATTGTAATTAACAAAATATATGCATGGTAAATGATTGGGAACAAGCGACCAAACCAAAAGTGATTGTAAAAGAATAAAATCGGCACTGCATCGTAATGGAGACCAGATTTAAGTCCCGTATGTGCAATCCTTCGCCAATTCCCTACATTGAAATCCTGTTAACTCCATTCTTTTCCAAGCCTCTATTCCATCAATTGCTTACAATATTTGGCTGTGTGTCGATTCCTTTTTACATTTCTCCCCATATAAGAACACTTTTCCATTAGTTTCTTTTGTTCATCTGTAAATCGGGTATTTCTTCGTAGTTGTTTTTGTCGCGCTTCCTTGAGGAAGACTGTAGTACAGTGTAATAACGGGCGACTTACTATCCACTCTCTGTATCTGTTCTAAAAAAATTAGATGTAATGTCACGAGTATTGTTAGCAAGTCCTAGTGCTTTGATGATTTTATTTCATTACTGGCATTGATGATTTTATTTCTTCCAACGTGTTAGAGATTCTGTTTGTGTACTTGCATTTCTCAGATATCAGGTGTTTTTGCATTTGGCCTTTGCGAAGATACACTTTATAATAATAATAATAATAAATTGTATTTATATTGCGCATATTCATAAGAATGTTCTATGCCCATTACATTAAAATAGTACATAATTACATTATCTTAATTACAAAATTAGGGAATGAATTAGAAGTGTTAACTATTATTAAACATTAAAATACATAGAGATAATTAAATAGAAAGTTATCTATTCTTCAATAAAAGCTTTCTTAAATAGATATGTTTTAAGTTTTGATTTAAAATGAGATAACTGTTCTTGGCTGGAAGGCTGTTCCATAAAGTTGGCACAGCAACCATGAACGATCGACCACCAAGCGTTTTCTTTTATTTACCCCGAGGATATGATAATAAAAGGCCATTGTTAGACGAATGTAAATTATAACGACCAGGCGTAGTGATAGTGATAAGTTCGGATAGATACAATGGAGCCAGCTGATGAAGAGATTTAAATGTGAGGAGTAATATACCTAATCCTCATTTTAACTGGTAGCCAATGTAGATCCTGCAAAAGTGGTGTGATATGACATTGTTTAGGTGCATGATAAACCAGACGAGCACATGCATTCTGTACACGTTGAAGCTTTGCAACGAGAGTATCAGGAAGTCCATGTAGGAGGCTATTACAGTAATCCAATCTACATGTTACAAAGGCATGTATAAGTGTTTCAGTGTGGCTCTTGCTCAGAAATTTCCTAATTCGTCTGATGTTACAGAGATGATAAAAGGCAGCACTGCAAATCTTAGTAACATGAGTGTCCATTCTAAGCCTTGAGTCGAGCCACACACCTAGATCTCTAACCACATCAACTGGTGTAATTTTTTCATTGCAAATTTTCATTGTATTAATTCCAACCTTCTTTAGCTGCTGAGATGTGCCGACTAAAACAATTTCAGTATTTCAATCATTAAACATCAGCTTGTCACGAGTCATCCACAAATGTAACTCATCAATGCATTGTTGGATGGCAAGGATAGCTGCTTCTTGATCATTAACGCTATCAGGTTGAAATGATACATACAACTAGGAGTCGTCCGCATATGCGTGTACGTCAGGAAGATTCCGGTCAATATAATATCAAATAGTTCGCCAGCATATAGAGTAAACAACAAAGGGCCAAGACATGACCGTTGTGGAGCTCCACAATTCAAATCAAAGATATCAGAAAGTGAGTCATTTACCAAGACTCTCTGCTGTCGCCCATCAAGGTAATATAAAAACCATGCAAGAACAGTATCTTAAAGACCAAACTTTGTCTCGAGTCTTTGAATCAGGATCTCATGATCTACAGTGTCAAAGGCTTCGCCCATATCAAGCAGAACCAATATTGACACATGACCCTTGTTCATGTTCATTAACAGATCATTCTTAACTTCTAACAAGGCTGTTTCAGTACTGTGATGGTTTCGATAAGCCGATTGTAGTAAGGGATAGAGACTGTTCATAGTCAAATAGCATTGAGCTTGATCAACAACTGCACGTTCCGTTAGCTTGGATATGGAAGATAGATTACTAATTGGTCGAAGATTCCCGAAAACCAGATCTAAATTTCTTTTCTTAAGCAATGGTTTCAAAAATAGGTAAAGTCTGCAAAAGATGTTATTCCATCAAATATTTTAGCGCTGCGAGGTCCTTCTGTTCGGTCAAGATGTTCGACCTCGTAAACGTTCGTCCCCTTCAAATGTTCTTTTGTTCCCTCAAATATATCTTCACTTGCAAGTAAATCAAATCCTCTATTCATCTATCCTTTTAGCGAAAATGTGAATGTAGCAAAGTGAGAATCAAACGATATATTTCCGTTTTGTTCCTCGAAAAACGAATACCTTTCAACGGTCATATCACATATTTCTGTTGACCGACTGATCCACATAACGATCGAGGTGTTGCGTTAACGTGGTCCATTATCTGCCATATAACGAGCGAATGTATATTTTTGTGTATGGAAGAAAAGCTTCTCAAGGTTGCTTCAAATGCACTTGCTGAAAACATTTTAGTGCAATCGCCATGGGAAAACACATCGTGTATTTCCACCTGAATATCCTGTGACTCGTCAGATTTGAAAAAGAACATACTGTCGTGAACCGATACTCCTTTCCGAACCAATCCCGTTGAGGTTCTATAAATTTATGAAGCAACAGTTTCATCATGTAATCACACACAACCACTGCCTTACCAAGCCTTATTCATCCACTTCTTCCATAAATTGAATCCTCTGATACTTTCCACGAACCAGGCGGGCTATATACAGGTCAAGGTGTTCTTGCACTTTACGCAGTTACTCCTGATAGTAACGTTTTCGTGTCGTATTTATGGAGCTGGCGAAAACAGTTTCTTGAATATCGTCGAACAGAGCCACTCTTTCAGCACAGTCAGTGCATACATGATTGTGATTCTTAGAGCAAGCCTTTTCGTTTAGTAACCATGTCATGCAGTGGGAAGCACAGGTGGTGTGTGTTTGAATTTCTGAAGTAAAGTTCGACAGAAGGTGATCTTTCAGTGTAGTAGATAGTCGCAAAAAATCGTTGAAGTCTGGAGCGGGGACTATGATTTCCATCACGAGCACGGGAGAATCAACTGGAAGAGGATTATACGCAATATGTTCAGTGTCCTCATCGGTTATGTCTATAATTGTTACGCCATTGATTGATCTACACTCTTCAAGGTCTTCTTCATTTTCTACCAAGGTGTCGTCTACTGGAGAAATTCCTGAAACCTCTTTACTTAGGGTGTGGATCAGTTCAGTTAATTTTTTCCAGTTTTTAGAACCAACTTCGTCACATATGTTGCATAACCCAGCCATTTCCACCATCTCTTTGAAGTTTCCAGCCTTTAGACCATCGCTTTCACTTCGATATTGGTTTATTTCCCAACCTAACAAACTCGTCTTTGTATTTCTTGTATAAGTGGCTTTTCCCATCCTTGGGAAAAGGGGCTGTTGCTCTTGGTCGAACAAATCTGAGATCCAGAATGATTTGGTTCCTTCGAAGAAAGCCATTCTATAAGAAGATCCCCACGTATTATCAGGGTTGATGAATAAAATTGACAACAAAGCAAGATCTTCTGACGAGAGTGGAATCGGCTGACCTGTTTCAAGTTGTTTGCATTTGCTCCTGGTCCATGTTGTTGTGCATGTTTTGCCGCGCTTCTCTTAGTTTGTAATCTGTAAACGGTATCGCCTTTTTATGTCCTTGTTCTTGAAATGTGGTGCTAAGGTACTAAGTACTCTGATTTTTCCCGATGAACCGTTTGCCCCCTTCATGTATGTCTGCGACAAGTCGTCCATAACCTTCATCATGTAGTAACTTGCATCCATCTCCTTTGGAAATTTCGTGGTATTTACCAACCACAGCTCTAACCAACGTTCTTGCAAGAGCCTTCATGCGTCTTTTTGTTGCTAGACTTGCATCGCTGTAGTTGACAAGTGGTCTTCTGCGTGTCACCGATGTGTTATTTAGCGATATTGTGCCAACATCTGATGGTAATTGCGTCGTGCTAAGTTCTTTTTCTCTAGCGTGTATGAATGCCATTACCACAGTTTTGCATTTTCTACACACCTTCCCTTCTCCGTTGACCTGGAATCTATTCATCACTCCCTGCCTTAAATCGTCATTGATGTCCTTCAATGGTAATGAGCAGAGCCTTTGACTTTGAATTCCTCTCTTACTTGTGGCACAACTTTCTATAGGGCAATTTTTGTGTCGCGGTTGTGTAACATTTTGACTTTTGGATATGCACTGCAAGCATATTGTTGAACCTTCGGGTATTCCAAAATCATCACCAGTTATCCCATCAACTTGTGTGTTACCTTTTGGAAGTTGAAGGAAGTTTACTATTCATTTCTGCTTCTTTTCGTCACTTTTGTCTGTGCCTGTGAATATAATTTATACTGTGTCAGACACTGTTGTCAAGATTACTGTTTTCAAATATTGTGCTACAAAGTTAATTTTTACTTATAACGGTCGTTATTTACTTTACCGCCTTTCTGTAGTATAAATAAAACATTATGAAATGCATTTTGGGGTAAGTTTTTACGTGTTGGTTTCCAACATCACGCCAAGGGCAAGGTAAAAAGCCACAGCGTACGTATAATGATATACAGTACTTGACAAAAATATACACTTTTACCATGAAATTTAAGCCAAGAAAGGGTACTTACCTTTTTATTTCACCAGCCTTGTTTCGTCAATGTTTTTCCCGCTTGTATTATTTTCCCACCTTTGGAAATTTTATAATTCCTGACTCTGCAGTTCGCTGTAAAACAGGGTATTCGTCCCCGGCTTTATGCTTTGCTTGGCACCAAATGTTGAGCGTAAAATACGCGAGTTTCCAAACAATCTCCTCTTAAACTGAAATTGTGTTGTTTTTTTACTCTATAACGTATTTGTATAAAAATAGTGTGAAGAAACCAGAGAAATAATAGGTATAGAATATAAGAGTCAGTGGCGTGCTGCCTCGTGTTTGTCAGGGGAGGCCAGCTGGGAATTTGGCGCCCCCTTGCAATTTGTGTATGGGCAAGCGTCGTAGACTCGATACCTGTAGGGGGGTCCGGGGGCATGCCCCCGGGAAAATTTTGAAATCTAGAGTCCCTGAAATGCCATTTCCTGCGTTTTGGGAGGCGATTTGACGGAATTCTGAGAATTATAAAACATCGTATAAAATAAAAATGCGCAAAAAACAACACATTCAGGAGTTTGAATAAATATATAATTCATAGAAGGACTTAGTTTTTTTCTTAAACAAAGAAAAGTAGACGGCGAACATTCATGAAGTAGATGGCGAACTTTACAAGTGATCATAAACGAAATCACTTCACATTTCACAATTAACAATTTACATCCTTTGAGATATTACAGACTGGACAGTGATGCTTGTAGTTGTAGGTAGGCTGGTGAATTTTTAATCCTCGTATAAGTCGTATTCCGAATAACAGAACTCAAATTAAGCGCGCGTACTAGCACTTTGAACAGTACTTGCGTCTTGCGGCAGTGCGGTAGTAAGTAATGCGATCTTGCGATAGCCAAGAAAACCTGACATCGGATAAGTTTTATCAGATAAACGACAATGTATCAATCATTAACATTCTCAAACTCTTTTTCTCTCGTTGGCTCATCGGATCTGACAAAATTCCAATTCGGACTAGCGCTTTTGTGCAATTTCGGCGCCCCATTTATGTTTTGGCGCCCCCTAAAAATCTTCGCTGGGGGGGCCATGGCCCCCCGGCCCCCCCTGCCAGCACGCCACTGATAAGAGTACTCGGATATCTAAATTATTATGGAAAAACGTAGGACATCACAAAAACAAAGCAGTTCCTTTGAAACTTGCCTTTTTGTTTTTGCCTTTGTAGGCCGTAGGATGAGCATCCAAAAGATTCTTAGAAAACGTATTCCACATGAATTTTCACATGAATCAATAGATAAAAACTTACTTTATCAGAATCCGTTACTCTCCAAACGAAACAGGTGCACAATTGGGAAAAACATCCCTCCAAAGTTTGCTATTTTTGCGTTTCGAAATATTCGAACCGCCATTGTTTTGGTAGCAAATACGCATGCGCATGTCAGCCAAACTCGCACTGCGCACGCGCACAAACAATCACATGCTTCGAAGTGGAAACAAGCTTAGTTATGCAAAACAGTCATGGCTGAAGATATTTATAAAACTCGAATATCCTATGCATGTTTTATGCATTTTGATGGCGTTACGTAGCAACTTTGCAAAGTTACACGCCAAAGGCTTAAGAAATTTATTGAGTATAAATGGGCCAAACTTAAATGTGAACAAGCTGAAATAGCTAAGAAATCGTACGAGAACATCGATGACGGATCTGTCAATTCATACATGGAGAAGAACCCTGACAGCATTAACTTAGAATGGTACCATCATATGAAATGCTGGAAGAGATTTTGTGATGAAGAGAAGATCCGTAGATAACAGAAAAAGAAGAAAAAGGAGAAGGAACTAGCTCCAAAACTGTAACTTCTACCGAAGAATAATGAAGAATGATGGCCTAGTATTCGAACTTGATGGCGATGACACTGGATTCGATGGCATATTTGAAGAACAATGATGGTAATGCACGTAAGTATTATCTGCGCAGTGCAGTAGATCAGTATTTATTTACTTATTCGATATTCTCATTCGGATTCACAGTATTTGTATTATAAACACGTAGATCCCTCTCATGGACAGGATTAACAGTACGACCATGGGTTAGAAGCTGAAACGCACCCTGGAGGAGGAGCTGAAACGCACCCTGTCGCAGCAGCAAATATATAAGAAAAAGTCAACTAGTGTGGGCCCGAAAAACCAGGTTCCTTGTAATTCTAGATATTGGCTAAATACCAACTTATGTCACAATATAATATAAGTAATAGTTCAAATACGATAAGTAGAACTTTGCCAGACAAAAGCCAGGACAGCTTATTGTAGAATACATGCAATCTCGTTTTGAGCGTAGTCCCTTGGCCAGGATCCAATAAAGTGGGATTTTATTGCACTGATGAAAATCTGGGCTCAAGGATGAAAACATTTCTTTCAATTATAGATAGTTAGGATGAAATTATGGATTTTATATTTCCTCCAATTTATCTTTTATCTTATCGGTATTTTGAACAATAGCCAATGAATTGAAGTGATTTAGCATATGAGCAAGCAAAATGTACAATGTGTTTTAAACAATATTTAATGAGTATGTATTTATTCGTTAATATTACAAGGTTTGATCTCTATTCCGTGATTTTATTTTGTTGGTTTTGTGTGCGCAGTGCGAGTTTGGTTGACATGCGCATGCGTATTTGCTACCAAAACAATGACGGTTCGAATATTTCGAAGCGCGAAAATAGCAAACTTTGGAGGGATTTTTTCCCCAATTGTGCACCTGTTTCCCTTGGGGAGCAACGGATTCTGATAAATTACGTAGTTCCACGAGGGGTGCAACGGAATTGCATATTTTGGATGCTCATCCTACGGCCTATTGAATTTCAGCCATTCGATCAACCACTCTTCCGCAACATTCAAAATAAATGTCAAATATAGCATTTAAGCTTGATAGAAATGTATTAACCACATACAGTGACCAAACTCGTTACAAATCGACAAAATTATACTACATGTCAATACCAAATACGCAAAATATAGTAACATATTTTCCACAATTCCTTGTGGCGTTTAAAAGTACAGTATTGTGGTGTTTTAATTATATGGGTGTTCTTGCTGCTTATTTATTTTTATTTATTTAGCTTCGCCAACTAGGGCAGGGTCACCACAACAGCATATGCCAATTACTGTGGGCCCTTTTGCCTAACCCACCCTGTCAACTTTCCCTGTGGGAGGAAACCGGAGTACCCGGAGAAAACCCACGACTTTTGGCAGAGCGTTGACTTTACTCTTTTCACTTGAGGACTGGGTTCGAGTCGCATTGACAAAGTTATCACTGAGACTTGAACTCGCGGCCTTGGAGGTGAAAGGCAAGTGCGCTAACCACTTCGCCACCGAGCCCCCTATAAGTCTTAGGGTGTGTATTTTGTGATGTATTTTGTTGTCACTGTTGAATGTCCGTCATGATTTGAAATCAATGGGATGTCCACCCATGCAACGATGAGTCCATATCGACGCGTCCGCGATATTTGATGGACTTTTCAATCAGCTATAGCCAGCTTTTCTTTTCCCCAGGTGACAATAGGAGAGAGGAATTAGGGCCCTCGATAAGTAATCTAAAACCACAGATGAGACCACAGGAAGCTCAGCAATTTATCAGCTCGCCCTGCGTGGAGCCACTCACAGTAGCATCATCATAAATTATCAATTTGCCTGAGTTCCAACACCACAAACTGCGCCAATATTTGAGAATAAATATCCAATTTAAAACCTAAAACATGGCCAGAAGTTGGTATCCAATTGGACGATAAGAGTAGACCCTGAAGTACCTCGAAGTCAGCTGTCAGCTGTTATCCTGAAACATCAATTTTTGGCTATTATATAAAACTAAGTTCCTATCTGTCATTAATTTTGAAATTAAAATATTATAATATGTAATAACCTGCTGAATGTTAATTATTGGTATCTGCAAAAAGAATAAATTCATTAATCAACAATTAACAATTATTAACACTTTGTGGGACCGCACGCAAATATCTCTTCAATGTTAAATTGCTTAATTCAAAGGCTTTCCAATCATTTCCAGCATTTTTTATTCGTCAATACTTTTCAGTATCTTAATTCTTTATATAGTTCCTATCGATTTCAAACTAAACATTTTAAAATGTATAAAATATCGCAAAATTTCATAGCAAATGAAAGTGAAAGAACTTATAACTCTCAGCATGACGTCGATAGCGGACATTCTTAAAGGCGCCGTCTCTATATAATGACATTTTATTACCGATACTACGTAAGTTGCACGAATGGCCGAACGATACACTCTGACTAGAAGTTTTGAATATATGTTAATATATTGAATCTATAGGAGAATAAATTTGAGTGCAGACAAAAGTCAGGACACAAATATTCAGACTCGGCATATTCTCATCTGCTCAACAGAAGATGGCAAAAGAAATCCGTCGTGAGACATTTAAACGCTTCACTCTGAAAGGTGTGCTGTTGGCTCCTGCCCTTCTGAGTTTTTGGTTTCTGATCCTTTTTAATTTGAAAACTTTTGGTGAAGGGCTCGTCTTTTGTTTTGAAGGACCTATGGAAGGTGGGTTTGGGATAGCTTTTATATAGGTTGATGCATGCAATTACTTTACAGTGTATTTTGTAAAAACGAATTAATGTTCTTCTATAGTTTTTGAAACATAAAATCTGCGAATATTTTCTTGACAATTTACAAGGTAACAATAATGAACGACTAAGATCTAAGAACAGTCTTCCTCAATCCACTAGTTTGTCAGGCAATTTTGACTAGTTTGATTAACCATGGGCTTCAAGGCAAATATGATTGTATGGATATCAAGCAAATAACTAAAAAAAACCACCGGTTCGACAATTTACCAAATGTACAGCAAGGACATTTACAACAGCCAAAAGCAGTTAGGCTGTCAACAATGACAATACCACACTAAAATATCTCATAATCATAGCTCCATGGAGTACTTAAACAGTTTTCCCAAGATGTCCAACAGAGGATGCATTATCTGGTAAAGAATGAAAATCTACAAATGCATGCACTTTATGGAACTGTTTTACCTTTATTATATTTTCGAAATTCATAAATACAATCTATTTCTGTTACATTTTCACTTTTTCACTTTTTAAAGGTCAACGTTTGGAGACTGATGTTATCAAATATATTCACGCGCAGTCTGGAGTGGAATGTATTTATTACTGTATGCTTCAAGATGAATCATGTAGAGCGGTTAACTTCAGAAAAACCTCTTCTGAAGGAAAAGAAAATTGTGAATTGCTTAGAGCTGTTGCTTCAGAAATACCAGGCCTTCTTCACAAAGATGAGCACTTTGATTATTACATATTACTTCAACCAAACAGAGTAAGTAATATCTATGAACTATTCCTACAATAATATCCTAGCTAATTTTCATATTTTGTCATGCATGCATATACTGTACACTGAAAAGATTAAGAGTAACGCCTCAATATAGGAGTACACAATATCAATTTTTGTGGTAAGGTGGTCGATCCGTTACTGCTTGATGGTGAGCGACTGGTTTTTAATCGATAATGTTTCTTGACAAGTTCTATAAAATTAGCGAAATTTTAATCGCAAAACCCTTAATATCCATTGTGATCAATTTTATTAAGGTTAAGTGAGCCATATTGCAGGTCAATATTGCATAACGCATGAAACGTTATATACGTGATTGCGAATGAAATACGTATTTTAGTAGTGCCTAATAAAAGAAAGTCGTCATTCTTTGTCGTACACACCAGGAAGTAAAATGTTTAATAAAATACATATACACAAAGTGTTAGACCACCGCAAATCTAACAATTTCCACCACAAATTTCCAACTCTTTCAATATTTAACTGACGCATTACCGCTATTTTAATTGAACAATCTAAATCCACGTTTGTCAGAATAGCAATTAGGTCAGCTGCCATGATCAGCATCTATTAATATAAACTATTATTAAGTAGCATGTCGCCTGAAGCGACTGATTGTATTAGTAGAAATTTACAAAGAGAAAAACGCAGCAGTTGGAAAAAAAATAGTATTCTATTTACACCGGTCCTACCTGTGCTCCTTTGAGGTATGGATGGTATGGCGGGAAATGTAAAATGGTGTAAAAGTGGGAAGGGCGGGATGGGAGCATTAGCAGTGGCCTGGAAGTGCAGAGCACAGGTAAGACATGTCGTAAATATTATTAAGAATTGTTACCAGACATGCGACTGGAATCTGCCAGCTTGAGCAGACTGACTTAATATATTCATGTTGGTTTCTCATATAATCGTACTAGGTAAGACCTCTGTAAACAGTGTATTTGTTATCAATGACCTTGAAAAATGTCAATAATAAATCCTTCTTGAATTTAGCTGCATGTTTTTCATTTTTATTGTACTCATTTTGAAATCTATGGGGTTTCTTGCAATCTCCTAAATCGCACTATTTTGATTTAGCGTGGAAATCGCGCAAGTAGTTGAATTCGCTTAAAAAGTTAGCAGGCGCTAGAACGTTCAGGCACTTGAAGACTTATAATGTAATTGTTTCTTGTGATTTTGCGCATTCAAACATTGACACTACGATCGATTATTTGAATTTATTTCTGTTCAGTTTTGGAAACTTCACTTTCCAAATTTAAGAAACAACTGAGATTATATCTCTGTGTTCAGATCAGGAGGTGAAATGAGTTGGTATTGATGAGCTATATTGTATTTTTTTGTATTTATGTATTATGTAATATTTCATTGTACACACAGGCCTTCATTTAAACCAGCCTTAGCTGTATTGGATCGCCCTGTTTAAATATTGCTATTAATTTGAACTTCGGAATCAGGCTCAATAATGAAAATTGTGATAATTGTGATATTTTTGAAAATTGTGATAGCCACTGTGTACAATTGTAGCCTGGCGGCAACACTTAAGATATTAATGTGTGGCCAAATATAATGAATTTTTGAAAACAGGTTTGATCTTGCAGTGCCGACGGGACCTATAAGGAGAATTTGCATTAGTATAGAATGCATTAAATAGTTACACAATTATAATATATTTCGTACATAATTATGGCACCTAAAATACCGCACCTCGAACTTTGTACACGATTTGACCTCACATCTAGACATTGGGTGAAACGAATACTACAAAATATTCTTTAAGTAAATATATTTTTGTTTTTTTTTAATTTTAGAAATCTCGAATTCCTGCTCCGTCAAGTACTTTACCACAGATCACACAGAAAGTATCAACAAGTAAGCGTATAAAGAAACCAAGTTTGCATTATTATTTCTAACTTCAAGTGTTGAAGTACGTTTGCATAAATATATGTAATCTAAATTGGGTAAATATATTTAATATTTTATAGCAATTAAATATACACCAAGTACAACAGTTTCAACTATGCAACCTACAAGTAAGTTCAGAATGCTCCAATATAAAATTATATCAAGGCACGAAGCATGATATCAGAAATTGTTGAGGTGGAGGTCAATTTCGTTCTGGATATCATGCTTTAGCCGAATCCAATAATTGATTTATTTTACATTCGAAACAACAGACATGCAGGAAAGCAAAAACAGACGGCCAATGAAAAAGACGAAAAATACATAACATTTAAAGCGAAAATAATAATCACACGTCGAAGACGGTTTTGCATTGTTTCGTGGCTTGTTTGGCGTTGTCACTCTTTTACTGAAAATAATTCGAACAGTTCCTCTTCAATTGAAGAAGCAAATCTCTATACAAGCCATTGTGTTTCGGGGACTTGAACTCTACAGCGTGCAGTTATTTTTTTGTACGGAAATTCAGTACAAAAATAGCAAATATTCCACGCTGATTACGTCAGTAGCTCAAATAACGTGACGGCTACTGGATATTGCGAATTAGCCAAGGAGTGTTGACCACTCAAGAAGGAGCATACATTTGAATGTATAATAATAGTTTTTGTATTCAAATTGCATCATGAATAAATGCAATCTTGATTCTTTATAGCAACTGAATGTTCAACAACTCAACTCACCTGCAGTAAATTCAGCTCTAAATTTTCCATTATGTTAGATATTATGGATGCTAGTTAACAAGTGACAAATGTGATTTTTGGTGTGTTATTAGAAAGATTCAAAAGAGAAAAAAGTCAATAATTCAACAATGAATTCCAACTTCCTTCCGTTTATCTTTACGAATTAGGCAATTTTGAAATATTTTCCTAAACTTAGATACTGCTGTTTTTCGAATATTGTAAATTACAATACGCTTGAAATAACCAGTTACTATGGAAAAATACTTGCTAATTTATTTTTAACATAATTTTACTAAAATAATATATTAAATGGCTTTTTAGCATCTGAACATCTGACTTCATCTTGTAAAGAGTTACTGGAAAGAAACCAGTACGTATATGAATATACTAGAAAATTAGCAGTATAACTCTCACTATTTTGACTGGAAACCTATGTAAACAATTTGCTCGCTGTAATGTACCGCAAATCTCTTGTAATGGTATAAAAATTATCAAGAAAAACATTTTTGTTAAAAGTATAGCATTATAGAGTGTTAGTAGATGTTCTAAATGAAAGCGTCGAGCTACCTTAAAACCCGATCTTGATGAAATAATTATGCAATATAATATATCCGGGTTTTAAAAAAATTCTAATGACTTGAAAATCGAACAGTGAGTTGAAAAATGCTTTCAGTTATTTTAAGATCACAAAATCACAGACGCATTTGAGTACGTAATTCCCGAATGAATCAGTATTTTGAAATTAAGAAATAGAAAACATTTTCCATGTTTCTATACACTTATAGAAACACGCGTGGGAGTTTGGGAGAACGAGAAATAATCAGTGGGAAAACGAGCCCGTAGGGCGAGTTTTTCCACGTTATTTCGAGTTTAGAAGATAGCGGACGTTTTCTATCTTAGGATCAAGACAGCGATATGCAGTATACAGAATTATTTTGTGTTTTCTCCATTACTGCGAATGATTTTATTGTATAAGATTGTTACACTTACAAACAAAACATTCTTTTTACAGCTCTCTACTAAATGGTGTATACGATTTACAAGCAAATGCTTCCACATATACATATCCAGTATACTGTCACATGACTGAGATTTTTGGATGCGGAGCAGGAGGCTGGACATTAGTTATGAAAACAGACGGAGATGCGGTGAGATATTGCCAAGGTTAATAATACGTGGATGACTGTATGTATTTATTCATACATTTACTTGTTAAAACGGAAATATTCTCTATTTCTTAAACAGAGTACATTTACATATGATTCATCATACTGGACGAACAAGGAAAGTTATGCAGTTGAAGATGGACTTGAAGGACTGACAGAGAAAGAAAGTAAACTTGCCTCTTATTGGAACACTCCTTTTAAAAAAATATGTCTTGGTATGATCGTAAATAGTGATACGAAATGGATCGTATTAAATTACGAAGCAAGTTCGCTGTACAGTGTGATCGCAGATGGTCAATACCGAAGCACATCCGCTGGACGTTATACTTGGAAGTCTTTGATCGCCGGCTCGTCCTTGCAACCAAATTGTAATAAAGAAGGATTCAGTATTGCCTATAATACATTTAAAATTCGTATTGGATTTTATACAAATAATCAACAGAGTTGCTCATATGCAGACTCAGGAATAGGATTTGGTATTTCGTACAAAGCTTGTTACATAACATCTCATATAACATGCGGGAATATTGCGCAGTGTAGTGATGTCGATAATGGCCATAAACTAACTGCGGCATTTGGATATATCTTCGTTCAGTAGCTATAGATTTGCTCAGACTAAATACTACCATTATAAGTAGACTTAGAAAATGTGTATTCGGTATATAATGTGGTATTGTATAAAGGAAAACCTTAAATTAAACAAACTTAGAAAAAAGTCTTTTGCCACTCTCGTTTTTGTATTATCCTTTCCAATCTATTCTAAGATCATAAGATCAAAGGTGGTCGGTAGATCACAATTTATAACTTACGCTAACATCCAATTTCCAGAAAGGTAATTGAGAGTCCTTACTTTTTCTTGGTGATTAATATTAACCTCTGTATTGTAGTATGTTAACCTGCATAATATTGTAGGTTTAAATATAATAAAATAGAAAAGTATTTACAGTGTCATTGTCCCTAGTTCTACGAGAATCTTAAATTTGATATTTAAACAAGTACGATTGGAATAATGAAATACATCTCCCTCCTTTTCACTTTGCGATATAAAGTCTGTTCGTATTGTTGCCACAATGATGCATAGGCAAACGTTTATGTTCATATTGCTGCATTTGTCGGCGTTTGCGCCATAATTATATATTTACTAGTATAACCATAATTTCTATACTAGGCATAATGTCAAATAACAGATTCAGGATGCATAACTTAAAGATACAGGATTAAGGGCGGCTTTTAGGTTAATGTGGATGCCTGCTCTGGGATCTTAATTTGCCTTAACTCGCCGCGAGATAATGCGAGTAGGCGAGTTTAGGCGATTTAAGAAAAAAACGCAACTTTTAGGTAATGCGTTTTAAAGCGTTTTAGGGAGATTTAAGAAAAAATACATGGTAATTAAATATGCAAGTATAGGACCTTTAAAGTGGAAGTCAAGTCCGTTCTGCGCATCTTTTCTGCGCATTATGTGGAGGCCCTCACCATTGGAATTTTAATTGACGACGCATGCGCATTTCGTGCATTTCGCATGTGATTATGTATTCAAACAACATGGAGGAAGGCGAAAGCCATCCCGAAATGTTGTTAGCGGCGAAATTGAGGGAATTAGTGTTGTATCCAACGAAGATAAAAATGCCAAACAAAAAAATGTTTAGCGGGAAGGAATGCGACAAAGATATGTTTTTATCAGGAGCAATTTATGCGGTGGCGACAGTTAAAAGACGAGCTAAAAGTCAAGACGGACAAAGAATTAGTAGCCTTGCTTAGACGAAGCAACTCGCCAACTCCTAACAACCAGGTAGGAAATATAGATTGTATTGACGAATAATGTAATAAAGGATAAAAGCAGTGTTTTGATGGAGATCTACAGTATCTGCTTATAATTTTGTAGTGACGCGGAAACCCAGAAGTTGAAACTTGCAGCAGCTGATCCATGAAGGATTGCAACCAATATTACTCTAGAGCCCAAACCTTAAAAGGAAGAGCTGTTGGTATAAAGACACAATCAAGATTTACAAACTGATTTAGGATTTTACATAATGTCTTGACAACTAATTGGCTCCATCAAACCATATATTGATACATTTCTGTCTTCTATACACTATTATGCACTAGTCATTGAAACCCTGACCCCCCGAGAATATGCAGGGATATTTTAACAATCCCGGCCTAAAATTTTGTCCATTTGTTAAATCACCCAGCTTTCCAAAGTCTAGCTTTCCATCTACTGTTCTGATCAACCATTATTAATATCAAAATGTGCTGTAAGTTACCGGAAGCTGGTGCAGAAGAAAGTCGTACATTAAATATCAGACTATGTAAGAGTTAATTCCCAGCCTTTGTGTCAGTGTTAAAACCTCAGATAGTAGAATAGCAACACTTGTTAAAACTCTCTATTTTCCCTGCAAAATCATGTTAAAACCCCACATATGCCTGAGGGTGGTGGTGGGTTTTCAATTGACTACCGTAGTGCATTATGGTGCTGTACAGATTCTGGGGTTCTTCATGTATTGTTGCTGCGGAGCGAGCGAGCCTGAAGCGAGCGAGCGTAGCAGCAACCTAATATGTGCAGAGAGGGGGTTTTGAAGTAAATTTTATTTAGCGCATGGAATTGTGGTCGTGCGCGCTTGCTATGCGCAGAACACAAATTTTAAACTCGCTCAGTTCCATGTCACAGAGTCCATGTGCTTTTCGATTTTGACGGACGGAGTCTTCGATTTTGACGGACGGAGTCTTCAAGGTAAGATATTTTGTCTTTTGTTTATAAGTTACGTTTACATTTGTTTACTCCTTTTTGGAAAGTTGGCAATCTCAATTTATATATCTATGAAACGCTGAAAGCACACAATCGATCGCTGCTAGATTCAGTGTCTGTTTATATATAAACTATATATTCTGCTAATGTGCTATCGACTTTGCTTGAGCTGTTAGTGCTGTAAAGCATGGAAGTCTTAGATAGAGATGTCGATCTTTAAAAGGTTTTTCTATCCATTCGCGTTTGCTTTCTCTTGCTGATTTCCATATTTTGCATCAAGTGATGTTTCATGTATGCCGCTTGACGATTGTGACTCCGCGTGAACTTGACACAAAGTCACAGATATGCAATTGATCGTCTAAATTGCCTGACTGAATAATTCTGATTTGTGCAAGGTTTGACCTTTTAAATAGGCTACTGTAGGCATAGAAATATGTTTTTATTCCTATTTTACAATGGGCTTAATATTTTTGTCTAGTCGCGTTCACATATTATTGTCAGAACAGACAGGGTCTCAGTTCTGCGCGCACTAAGACAAATATTCGAATGGCAATGAGTTGAAATGAGTTGTGCTTTACATGTAGGTGACTCGCATATCCAGAACAGAATGATGGAACAACGCTTTCGTTTATAGCTTTCCAAATGCAAAATTATTTTACGCACATGTATATATTTTTAACGCTTTTATAGGCTACAAAAATATGCAAATTTCCTTGCGTGGCAGTGTCAAATTACTCATCGCAGTAAACATGGGTTTCATGTGGGAATTCCATGTGATATTTTGAAAATTTGATGTCTTTCATGTTTCGTGATATATTTAGCTTGTCTCATCCTGCAAACTATGCTAGGGTATGCATCTACTGACAGCGCGCAAGCCACTGGGTCAATGCCAATTAATAATTACCGTCTGGCCGTCTACTGAATATAATTTGTGTTGCATATTTGTTTGCATGTTTGTTTCAAGAAGCTAAAGAATAATAACAGTCCCGCAGCATTCCCTACCAGCCTACCTTGCAGGTACCCTAGTCAGATAATCAATAAATTAGGGATTATCCACAATTTTTCAACATTTTAAAAAGTAACCAAAGTGGGAGATGGGAGGGGGGTGGGTGGGGGTTGATGGGCTATTTACTCTATTCAAAATTTATATTTATACATTAGAAAATGTGTGTTATTATCATTCATTAACTGGCAGTATCCTCGCACTGGCAAGCAGGATTACATGGATTTACTGGGGGGGGGGGGTGCACACCTCTCCTAGCCTTTGCCAAGGGGTGGGGGTGCCAATTCCCATATCAAATCCAAATTTTGGATGTGACAGGGCATTTATCAATATAATATCAAGCAATTCATGGGCCTTTTTGACCGTGTAGGCCGTCTTATATTTTAAACATTTTCTGACAAGATAACCCCCTTGATCCTGTCCTCAGTGGTGATTCACCCTTCCCTGGTCGAAGGTCACTCTCTGCTTCATGACCAAAGCCCACTTAGCACTCACTTATCAAACGAAGCTGGATCCATCCCTGCTGGCAAGTAAAATTGTATGGTGTTAGACAGAATAAAATACTAAAGTAGGGCGTACCTGGGTGCATTGCCAGCTAATGGGTTAACAAGAGACACTCAGTCTGGCAGATAGTTTGTTAACTCATTAACTGGCAGTACCGTAGCACTGGCAAGTCAATTTGCCTGGCATTAGACAGAATAAAGTACTAAAGTATGGCATATCTGGGTACATTGCCAGCTAATGGGTTAAATTTCATTGAAGAGGTTTTGCAACTGTAAAAAGTCAAGCACTATTCAACAACCTATACTTTTCACACCAGAGGATCAACATTTAAATGTATGCTTTTTTTGAGAGTTGCAAAAATCTATGTTTTGTATGCTTTTGAAAATTTTGATGATTGCATATTATGTAGCATATTTTTATAGTCTAATCTAATTATACAAACAAATTTGTTCCAAATAGCTAAATGAACTGATAATTTTTTATGTGTAAATATATTATATGTAATAATTAAAATCTATATGTCTTTAACAAAAAGAAATTGTTGAACCAGAATTTACAAATACATTATACAAGTCATTTATTGTGTATTGCCAATAGCACTATAGTCTAGCTGGCTGGAAACCTGTATAAACTCCATTGGGAGAAGGATACCTTGCTCTTACCCAAACGCCCATGCTGCCATAGAACAAACTATATGCAGAATGCCTAAAGTGTTCATTGTTTCTGGAGTGTTCCATAACTAGAATGTCCTCTCTATACCTCAGTGCAATGTCCTCTCTATACCTCATTGCAATGCCCAAAACATTTGCATCCAGGACAAGCTGGTTGAACAAAGGGTTTGTTGTCATACCAGGCATAACTCTTATTGAACAAGGTTTGTTTTCATCTTGGGTGGGCATTGGTGCTAATGGCCACAAAACAGCAGTCAGGACTTTTGTCTGATGGAGGGTCTGGTTGGGATGATTCACCCTGACCTTGTGGCAAATTTATTGGTAATTCACCAAGTCAGAAAACGTTGCTGGCTGTCTTCGCAACAATTCCAGTTCCAACCTTCTCAAAGCCTCCAAATTTATACTAAATTCCAAGTTAGCTGAAGCAAAGGGGAAATAGTACGTAACTTGTTGATGTGCAAAAAGTCTTTAGTTTGACACACCATTGAATCAGGGATGTGAACACCAACACACCCTATAAACATTGAAATACATGTACAGACTGGGGATCTTACACCATCAATTTGATACAGTGTGTTTACACAGTGAGTAGACACAATCACTTGAAACAAAACTATATACTGTAGTGGAAAAATGATATACAACCATTAAAAGTGCCATTTTAACAAAATACTACGTTATCTTCAACACATATATATGCATATGTTGAAATTAATCACATGTACAAGTACAGATACATTGCCAATTTATACACTGTAGCTACTAAATTAGGGAAACAAATGGATGATTTGAAATATATGCTACCTGCAGATGCTGCTCGTGGGTCAGCAGACGTTTTTCGGCGTTTTGCTCCACACACATCCCCCACGGCTTCTCCCATGACCTCTGGCTCTTGATCCACCACGTCCCCTGGTTCTTTCTGTCGCATTTCCACAGTTGCAAGAAGATGTCTTGCCAGTTTTTCTTTGACCGCGTTCACACAACCTCTCGCTCGCTTTGCACTTGGTTCTGGGCTATCCATCTCGTCACTACTATCATGTTCTTCACCCTGAAATTATTAGACATTACATAATTATAAATATTTTTAACAACTAAAATTCGGCAACACTTACATTTTATCCCCGAGCCGGGCGACAGCCCGGGCGAGGGTACTAATTCCGCTCGGTTATTTATCACACCCGGAAAAAAGGAAATCCATGGGAGATCTTAAAGTTCATCAATAATCGCGGGCGCGTGGTTCAAGGTTGGTGGGTGGTCATCTCACTGATCTCAAAAGTATGGCAGATTGTCAGGAGTGGAGTGAGTGAGATTATAGAAAAACTTGATAGTCTGAATTAAATGTCGCTTTTGGAACTTTATTGGAAGAGCTGTGCCTGTGGGACGGATCTTATCGCTTTAACTTTAGCAAAAAAGAAGAGTCCAAGCGACACCTGAACGAAAAAAAGTAAAATATATAGAGGCAGGTTTGTTATATTATTAAAACAATAAAAGTGTTGATGTATTTTTGTTCTAAAAACTCCTGCTTTATATATATAGTTTTTCATTTATTTACGGTTAAAGTATCGTATATTTTATATGATGAAAAAGGTCTAAATTAAAAGGAGGACGAAATCATTTTTACGCTTATATCTTAAACTGATTTCAATTCAAAAAGGAATTTTTATCGGTAAAATGCAGTTTAGTTTTGTGAACATTTCGAAACGTTATATTTGAACGGAATGTTGAATTTTACATTAGTTTAAAGCTCATATAACGAATAATAACATACCTACATCATAAATTCAGGAATTCTATAGCTAAAACAACTATTTTTTAGTTATTTTTGGCCGATTTGTATCCTGTTTTGTACTCTAAAAAATTTGTATTATTTTGTGTCAGTGTTGCTATGACTACAGTGCTTCCACTACTTAAGAAATATTTCCATTGCGTATCTTTCAAGAAACCATGTATATATATTTCCCGGTTTCCTTACAGTTTTCCTTTCAAGCTATTAGAGTATTGTTTTCCTTCAAACTTCAAACATTTGAAATGAACGAAAACACTTATGTCAAGAAGTTCACTTATATGACGCTGTCCTTTGAGTGTGTCATAAATGGAGGGGAGGGGGGGTAGATAATTCAATTCTGTTTTTTAGCGAAAATTATGCCTGAATCGAAGATACCAAACACGCGGCCACTGATTTACCAAATACCATTTCCAGCAGAAAGACTGCTGGTGTAACGGCCGTTTCCTGCGTTTTGCATCGCAGATTTTGCAACAAAAAAGCTTAGTATAATGTTGGAAACTGTCGTTGTTTAGCTGTGGCGAGGGGTTGCTGCATGCATGTATTTCTAGTTTTTATCGGTAAAATACAGTTTAGTTTTGTGAACATTTCGAAACGTTATATTTGAACGGAATGTTGAATTTTACATTAGTTTACCTCATATAACGAATAATAACATACCTACATCATAAATTCGGGAATTCTATAGCTAAAACAACTATTTTTTAATTATTTTTGGCCGATTTGTATCCTGTTTTCTCGCTAAATATTTGTATTATTTTGTGTCAGTGTTGCTATGACTACAGTGCTTCCACTACTTAAGAAATATTTCCGTTGCGTATCTTTCAAGAAACCATGTGAAAGTGACAAACCTTAACTTCTATCTCTATATATATTTCCCGGTTTCCTTACAGTTTTCCTTTCAAGCTATTAGAGTATTGTTTTCCTTCCAACTCATTTGAAATGAACGAAAACACTTATGTCAAGAAGTTCACTTATATGGCGCTGTCCTTTGAGTGTGTCATAAATGGAGAGGGGGGGTGGGGGGTGTAGGGAATTCAAATCTGGTTTTTAGCGAAAATTATGCCTTAATCGAAGATACCAAACACGGCCACTGATTTACCGAATCCCATTTCCAGAAGAAAGACTGCCGGTGCAACGGCCTTTTCCTGCATTTTGCATCGCAGATTTTGCAACAAAAAAGCTTAGTATAATGTTGGAAACTGTCGTTGTTTAGCTGTGGCGAGGGGTTGCTGCATGCATGTATTTCTAGTTACATTTTAATACGTACCTGCGTTTCACTTTGACACTTTCAGATGTTTCGAATGAATCGGTATCGCTTCTTGTAGATTCTGTCGATTCAAACACGAACTTCTGTCTGGGTGGCAAACGGAAGAGCAATAGTGCCCTTTTCTTTACAAAGACAAGCATTTCTTCCCTTTTCCCGCAAACACATACCACGACATGAACATACTGCCATGTAAAAAAATAAGCAGGTAAAAAAATACTGTAAGTATTGTATAAAAAGACCACACACAAAGTCATTTAAAAAATCCAGGTACAGTGAGAACAACAAGACGCAAAATGCTTCATGTAAGACAGTTATAGTGTATCAAAACAAAGGATGTAAACAATGCGCAGAACAGATGCGCAGAACAGATGCGCAGAACAGATGCGCAGAACAGATGCGCAGAACAGATGCGCAGAACAGATGCGCAGAACAGATGCGCAGAACAGATGCGCAGAACAGATGCGCAGAACAGATGCGCAGAACAGATGCGCAGAACAGATGCGCAGAACAGATGCGCAGAACAGATGCGCAGAACGGACTTGACTTCCACTTTAAGCAAAATACAGTAATAACTACTTACTAACTGAGCGTGAGGTCTGTACGGTAAAATATCAAGCTGAGGTCTTGCTGTATTGACCGAGCGATAGCGAGGTCAATACAGCAAGACCGAGGCTTGATATTTTACCGTACAGACCGAACAGTCGAAGTTAGTAAGTTGTTTATTATATGGCATTTCAGACAACAAAAAACAATTCATTTTGCCAAAAAGTGGTCACGCGAGGGCAAAGTACAAAGTCCGAAACTCAAAGCCGGTCATTTTCAAATGTCAAAATAATTTCAATGATACAAATTTGTCTTAGTTTTTTACAAATTTATCTAATCTTAGCTTAGTAAAACTACTCTACAGTACCATTTATAGAATAAAATACAAAATTAATAGAAAATATAGTGATATTGAGCTATCGGATCAAAGACAAAAACAACTTTGCATGTTCGAAAAAACAAAAATATTCTTGACTGTTTTAGTTAAAAACATCGTAAAATTTACCTTAATATTTCGACTTGAGCCAACAAAACTTGATTTTATCTCTTGTAGGTATCCCTTTTCCTTATTTTCCGTTTATTTTTCATTGTTTTAAATTATTTTTAAGGATTTTTTTATGCTCTTATAATTGGTTTGAAATGTGTTCAAGTCGTCGCAGGGCAATAAGAATACCGTATTGCCCGGTATTACCTACCGGGGGCAATACGGGAAATTCCGACCGCTCAGGAACAAATCAAATTGCGCGATACACTAAAACAAATGCTTGCCATATAATAATAATACATAATTAATAGTGCATAGTATAAGTATTTTGAAAGAGCACCACTCCCCACCACACCCCAGGGGTTCTGGTTAGACAGTCATGTAAAAAAGATCCAATTGAAACTTATTATTAATTTGCTTGTTATTTAGCCGTATTACCAATTTTAAGGTTATATCATCAAATTGCTGGAATTAACACAATGAGACCATAAACACAATGAAGTTCAACAAAGCCCGAGAAGCACTTAAAGCCAAGTAAAAGTATCTGAAAAGCCTTGGTGAAGGAAGCTCTTTCAGTTTAATATGTCCCATATTTAAAGCCTGATAAAGGCGCAAGTATGTAATAAACAGGTTATCTCGTGACGATATCACAATTCTTTCTCTTTCCCTGCGCTTACTCGTCACAATTATGATATCGTCCCTCGTACGATAAAACTGATATCACCTCACCCCTCATGTAGCTAATAACCTATATATATCATGCGTAAGCCGAATCCCATAATTGTTTTTTTATACATGAAAAAGCCGAAACCAGACAAGTAAGCCAAGACAAGGCTGGTGGGAAAGATGCAAAATCACATATAAGTTAACATTTAATAAAACAATAAATACTTGTTGAGCTGTTTTTTTATTGTTTCCTGGCCTTTTTTGTGCAGTCAAAGTCTTTTTCTGACAATAATGTGGACATTTTCTCTTCGTTTGTAAATACAATTTACAAGAAGCGCTCGACAGCGTCCAATGATTGTGTTTTGGATCGACGTTTGACACAAAGAACCATTATTCCAGGCTGATGACGTCACCGGCGGGAGTAATTATCCGGGGCTTAATTTTGACCACTCAGAAAGGAGAATAGAGTTTGAATGCATAATAATATTTTATATTTCTACATGATAAATAACTATTTAACTTGTCCTTTCTACTGACCATCAGAATGCAAATATCTGATAAATCGCGATTAGCCTCTTGCGGTTGGTAAATGTACTCTCTCCTCGGCATGTGTATATTAACACATCTTTCGGAAGAACAGGATCACCGCCAACAACTTAAGCCAAAGGCAATCACGTTCAACTCTCCAGAAACGTACTGCACATTTTGTACATAATTGTTGTACAGACGTGAACAGAATAAATGAGAGCAACCAGATCACGCGAACGTACAGTTGATTCTAATGCACCGACGGACATGTCGTTTCAACAGCAGTAGCAAACTATCCCATCATAAAATGAAGTAAAATCCTAAAATGCCAAAAAAATATGTTTCAATGTAGCAGCAGGCAAGCTGTCATATAGGCCTCGACGAAGTAATTATTATGCAGTGACAATGAGGGCTAACCTCTTTAATTATTCAACTCACATCTAATCTCTTCGGGAGCCTCAACCCTATGACGTCATTATCATTCATTATTATTCATATGTTATTCGACTACCAACGTCACATAATTAATATTCATACATTCATGGCAATTTTCGATTGCTCTCGGAATAAATTCCGATGATGCCATAGACAAAACCTCGGTACTCTATTTCTCGCTATAACAACGTAGCGATTTCGTAGTTATCTACGCCACACCTTAGACTTACACAGAAGTTCAACTCGGGGGAAAAACGTAAACCTGTTTTTAATATCGGACAAGTTGTTAGCAGGTGCCCGACGGGGAGGGATTCACCTCACGCCCGAACTTTAAATTCATGATGGGGGCCAAATTTTCACGAAACAAGCAGGCAAAGAAATGCTTTCTACTTTTTGATAAAGAATCATTGTGAATAGAAAGGTCTATTTAAAGGAAAATGTGCGTATTAGAAGAGTAAGTATATAGAATTGTCCCATTTTGAGAAATTTTCTCTTTTATTTATTACGTACGCAAGGAGAGGAAAACAGTTATAAATTAGTTAATGACAGAATGAAAACAAGGACTGCGCTGGTGTAACTGATACTATATATTTAGTGTCCAATTATATTGAAATTTGAAAGCTAGGATATGGCGTAAGGTGTTTCAAAATGCATAACACCCTGTAGAAGCAATGTACCGGTATGAGACATATTGACCAATAAAGAATAGTCATATGGTCGCTGTAAAACACGCGATCACAATGTTCATTTACATGATGAAGTAGACTTGCTCCAATTCTGCCCCTCAAATGGGTTTTAATTTTGGAGTTATAAAGGGCAAGCCAAAATTCGGGCGGGGAGAGAGAAGTTGAGAGAGGATAGACAGAAAGATAGATAGATAGACGTTTCCCTTGCAGAAATTTCGGCGGCGTGAAAGTTGATTGACAGGTTTGTGCCTTGCAGCGCCAATATTTGACATTAGTTGCTTGTCGATTTACTTCACCAAATATAATTAGCACCAAAACTAATTATGTGTGCCTATGCAGGAATGAAATCACTGCAAAGAAAGCTTATATTCGTTTGAACATCTCGCAAAGTTCAAGGGCTAGAAATTGCGTTCTGTGTAGCACCGTTATCGCGAAAGAACCCAGAACCAGACAAAAAATATCTGGTCCCAGCCACAGGTGGAAAAATCAACAGCTAACTGTTGCACGCTGCAAGGGAAACAAGTGTGTCTCGCCTTTACCAATTTTTCCGCCTGCCTATAAATTTCTCCCTTTCATGCATCCGCATTTTCGCGCGCCTTCTATTACTCCCAAATAGAAACCCCTTTGATCGACCAACGTTCAATTGGTTAGGTCGAAGTTAGGTCGGAAAATCTGCTGGTAAAATGAGAAGCTTTTAAATAATTTTCTACAATGAAAATCAATTTAGAATTGAAAATCTCGTGTTTTGAGTTATATAGCTTATGGCTTCGATTTCGCGGACAACACTAAATTATTTCCTAACGCCGTAACGGATAGGCTTTTTTGCTTCCCTTTCTGGCAAACAAAAGCACATGGCACAATAGATCAGAAATTATTCTTTCCTCTTCGAGCTCTTCTCCGTGATATTACTCAGTTACAGTGTAATATTACGAATTTTAAAGTGCCATTTTCAAAAGACGAAAAACAACAACACTATAGCGATAAGGTAATAATTATTACGAATTTGAAAGTGCCATTTTCAAAAGACGAAAAACAATAACACTAGCGATAAGGCTGTACCTTTAACGAATTGTTAATATTAAATGATAAAGGAAATTACTTGAAAGGATTTTTTTCAACACAAGGTGCCTTTAAACCACAAATATTACGATTGGTATAACCATAATGCTTCTAGTATTTGCTAATACTTAAACAATGAAAAATATCAGTGTCTTGAATGCATTTAAGTCACTAGTTGTGCTATATTGATATTAGTGGTTCTTCAATGACAGATGTCAAAATTAGGAACAAATAATCAAACATTGATTCAATCATACCGTACCAACCCCTTTCAGATGCATCGAATAATCTATACCAATGGTTGTTGTTTTCTGCATTTTCATATTCCATACTCCAATGATTGTGGTTGCATTGTTGACGTATTAAGAAAAGAAAAATAATTATTATTCAAAAAGCGATGATCTACTGTATACTAATTAACAGAAAAGACAAACAGCTGATTATCTAACGAGCGTTCTTTTGCATCGATGGTCTAAATCTGTCGAGGCTATTAAAATAATACATTTTAATTATTTGGATTCTGTTTTATGAAATACCGTTCAAACCTATGCATTGACAACCATACAAAAATCTCCTTGTTCGAGGCCATATGTGAATCGCAAATTCACAAGCGATCTACACAGACTGTTAACAATTTAGCATCTACATTATCATTGTGTGCGAAACAACAATTCAAGTGTGAAAACATGGGATCAGACGTACAACAACACGCTATTGAATACGGAAGAAAGTCTAGAACAAAAACATTAAGTACGATTTGTTGTAAAATTCAAAGGAAACCATTTTCTTTATGGAAACACAAAGAAACATTTTCTAAAAGAAATCGCTCGCTCTTTAAATGGCAGCCATCTCGAATCGGGGGCCGAATCACGAATGGTACAACGTTCAGAACGGTTGTTCTGCGGAAAGTCCAGTTTGTGACACCAAAAAAATTGAAAAGCTTCCAATTTTAAGACTCGTGCACATGGCCTGGCACGAGTAAAAAACGGAAATGAAATAGAAAATGTAAGGGGAGAGAAATCAGAAGGTATTCCATACTTTTAGAATTCTTAATAACCAAGACTTCACGGTAATTGTGTGCGAGATTTTAGATACATAAAATAAGCAAACCTTTCAGACAAAAAAGTTTGCAAAATTTTCCCCCATACCGATAATCATGCATATTCTTAAATATATGCAGTATATTTAGAATATATAAGTATACTAAGAATATAGATAAATAAGAATATATCAAGAATATATCAAGAATATATATTCTTAAATAAATTACAAACACAGTGCGTTTATCATATCATATAACATCGGAAAAAGACAATCTCGAAGGTTGTCTTAGGATTCCTGACATTATCTATTGCTTGGAAACTACCGTAAGCGCCATGCATATTTAATTTATTTGAAATATAATAGAGTGAGCAAACTACTCAGAAATAAATTCTGTACAGCTTGCAAAAACTATTACATAATATTGATTAAATGCAATATAATTCTATCATATTCCAATAACCAAAATACTACAGTGTACAGTATTTTTTTATCTTACATATTTGTACTTTCATGTTGTTCGACCTCATTTAATTTCCAATTTTTCAAGCGATTTTTCAAGCGTTTAAATTTTATATGGTGGATAGTGAGTTAAACGGTGGTTAAGGACTTAAACGCCTTACGAACAACCAGCCCCAGAACAATAGTCAAGGATTTGAACAAATTCTTCGTTCATAACTTTAGTTACATCTTGAGCATTGTCACTGGAGTAGAAGACATTAGTGTCATCATCAAAAAGTCTGAATGAGCTGAGAGTTTCGTAGAACAGTTTGGCATGTCATTAATATAAATCAGAAATAGTAGTGGAGCAAGAGTTGATCCTTGCGGTAAACCGCATGTTAAGGTTAGCATGTCGGAATCTACCTCAACCCAGCAGGATTCAACTAAGTCTAATTTAAGTTTTAAGTCGAGCCTTTCGTTTGCTTTATATAAACTAGATACATAAATTCCAGCACCACCGGCCGCAGTTTTTGAATCAGTGTGATAAAAGTTATAATTGTATATGTCAACATTCTCAACAGACTGTTGGTAGTTGAGTCTAGTTTCGGGTGCGGCTAGAATATCAGGTGTTTGGGTTAGGGAGAGTAATAACTCATTTACTAGATTCATATTTTTCGGCAGGCTTCTTATATTACAATGAAAAAAAGTGAGGGCTTTGTTATTGTTTTGTTGGTTTAACAAAGAATTTAAGTCAGGCGCAGCATAATACTGAGAGACGACATTATTTAGCATAATGTCAGGGTCATTTTCATCAAACTTATCTGGGTTCGGTAAAATCAGTCATATAAATCAGATTCGATATCGGTTCTAGCAAAGTTTAAAATATGTTCCTGAGCATTATACATAGCTAGTTTTACTTCTTAGATCTAATTTAAGTTAAATAATTTATCTAATTAATGTTTAGCCGAGGAACTCCTCGAATTGTTCGATTGTTGTGAAATTAAACACTTCAGAATTTTCAGATTGGCGTAAACAGATCTTACCGTTGACCGTCCAGATATATCTCCACTTGTTTGTTCTTTTGAACTCGTTTATTTGCCCAAAGAGTCTTTTCCTGTATTTAGTTAGTGATTCGTTCATAAAGATCTTGGAGACTCCGATGGTGTTTGTCTCACTGATTAAAGGAATATCGTTCGCTAATTTGTCGAAGAGCTTGCCTCGGCTGTTGTAAAATTTTTCTCGCGTATCACGACCGGCAAATTTTACAATGATTCTATCTTTACTTCTCTTGGTCGGTGGTAGTCTATGTGCTGTGGAAATGTCGTGTTCTTGAATATCCTCAATCCCCAGAAGTTCTCTTACTTCGATGACAATTCGCCTCGGGTCATCTTGCGTTCGGCGGGAATACCATTTATTTCAATGCAGTCCCTTCTAGAGTATTGTTGTAGGTTGTCCAAAGCCGTTTGAAGACTGTATATACAGGGTGTCCCCCCCAAAAGTCCCCCTTTAGAAATCACACTTGTGCGTTATTATACCTTTGGGAATTTAATTGAATTGTACATGAACGGCGGAAGTATTTACAACTTCCCTTCGTCCAAATAATTTAACCCGACGTATACGTTGTTACGGCAAATACTCGTTGCTCTGTAGTTAGTTGAACCAGGGCGTCTATAAGATAGGCGGCGAAACAGCTAGATAATGTCGTGATCAATGTGTGATGCGCTTTGGGACTGGGACGACGCTCCAAATCTCGAAACATTTGTGACTTCCCTGTCCAATTTCGCCCCGCTCGCAAAACAATTTACTAATTTCGTACCTTAGAATCGAGCTAGAACGTAGCTTTTTTTAAGACAACACTACCACGAATTAAACTTTATTCCTGCCCAATTTTGTCGTGTAATTTTTTGAACTTTTTTTAGCTATAGCATGTCAACTGCAGCATAAAAATTGGGTTGTAGTGTACAAGTTTCTCAGGTTCGACTATTTTGAAAATTCGCTTATTTCAAAGGTAGTCAAACACACTAAGACCACTTTTGCAATTTCAATCTACACAAAAATATATACGCTTCTTACCATAAGAACATCATTATTTTGCCAAAAACAAACATTTGAAGAGATATTGAAGATTTTGTAAAGACGAATGGTCATTCCATCCATCACGAGAGCATCGGCAGTTCCAACCCCGGTTGGTTTTATAAAAAATTCAACCGCTTCTTTTGACACCGGAACTTAGTAAATCCCAGGACAGTTAGACCATTAATAGATGTATATTTGGTATAAATATCGTTTCTTAATTTTTTGAACTTTTTTTGCTACCTGCCATTGAATGCGCACCAACCGGTAATTTAATGGGGAAAGTATGACAGGCAATAGACAAATTTGGCTAACGCTGTTTACATCAGTGTGTTTACGTCGTTGCTACCCAAATTCACAACTTCGGATAACTCACATGCCTGGTTACTATTGTTCTAGTTTGCGAAAACATTGAATTGAACAAAAGTAACTAAGCATTAGAATTATGTATAATAGCTATTCACTCATGTAGATCATTCTAATGCTTAGTAACCTTTGTTCTATTCAATGTTTTCCCGAACTAGAACAATAGTAATTTCTGGCCTGCGTTTGTGGTAATTTTCTTCAACAAATTAAAATGTCTCCACATGCATAAGAAGAATATTTGGGTAGTCCCGCGCATCACACATTGATCAGAGGTTACATTGCCGTTTCGCCCTATCTCATAGACGCCCTTGTTGAACCATTCTTACTCGAACTGACGGTAAGGCGAACGGTAATTTGACATTTTTGTGTTGCTGTTCGTTTTAGAAGCTATTTTAAATTCCCAGAGGTATAACAGCGTACGTTTAACAACAAAATAGTGATTTGGGGGACACCCTGCATGTATAATGCTCTCCGCTTCTTAATCTATTGTCTACTTCTTCGATCGATTTGTTTGTGTTGGCAGCCTGTTTCTTCGTCGTCTGAGTAGCCTTCTTGATGTTTTCATATTCACTCGATTGCCATTGTTGTGAGCTTTCGATTTCATCAACTTTTGTAGACAGTTTCTTCATTTCAGCACGTAGAATAGCGAAAGCAGATTTAAATTCTGCTCTTATACTAGGTGGTAGTTTAGATTTCCAGAGTTTCGTGAAGGAATCGACAGTTAAGCTGCTCGAACTAGACATCTTTTGGCAGCGGCACAAAACACGCCCGTTCACGTTGACTGCGTAGGGAAGAAAAAGTAGTGCTTTTAAGTGTCTCCTTGCAATAAGACATTATTTTAATGTTGTTTTGACCAATCGATCAGCGGGTTATTTTGGGCTGTTAAAATAGCCGATAAACTCATGAAAGAAACACAGTCATACTTACCCAAGATTTTCTGAAAAATTTGGATCTTTTCGCATCCGTATATAAAGTTTTCAAAATATTGATCGAGCACATGGAAAGAAACTTGCATGCGTGCGCATACAATTACAATAGTGAGCGACGTTTTTGTCAACACGGACGTCACCCAAAAATTGGTATATCTAATTTTGGCTGCATTTTGCATCATAGCGCTCGTTTAAGGAAGCAAAAAACTTTAAAAATCTTTTGTTTTGTCATATGTATTGAAGATTACCACAAACTGCTACAAACATAATTTTTAATCCAGTCCCTCTTCGGCAATCTGACGTCCGTGTTGACAAAAACGTCGCTTGCTTAAGCTCGCTAATATCTCGTTCACTCCCTCTAATTTTAAAAATGACTTCAAGCTCGACCTTTTGCCCCGGAATTACGATAAACATCCATCCACCATCTTAACCGACGCCAAATCCAAATCTCGACAATATATAGGTCGGGTAAAAGACTGGGGCAAGTGAACTCTGGAGAAACATTAGCACGACAAGAATAGTGTAGGTACCTATCACCAAAAACGTAAATTTACCGATACGAAAGTTGTTGTATTTACGGAAGTGTAAAATTAATACAACCGGGCCATGCGTGCATGACGCCCGATTTTGGCAGAATTATTCATCGCGGTTTCGCGATAAAGAATTAAGTTCATTGTTTGACGTTATTTATAAGAAATAGAAAAGGAGTCCGCGTGCTTTATGGTGTGATGAAGCACGAGGGGAATGTTGGAAGAACACGAGCGTGTAAAACACGAGGCGTAGCCGAGTGTTTTACAAGCCTCTCGAGTGTTCTCCCAACGTTCCGCAAGTGCTTTATCACACCATAAAGGCACAAGACGAGTTTTTCTATTTCTTTTATATTATAAGTGGTATATAAGCACTGTAAAAAATTTCGTTCAAAGACCAATATTGATAATCTCCTAACATGTAATCACTGACGTCACTTGCAAGCTTTTCAATGTTTTCATTGCTTGGCCAACTACAAGCTTGAATTCTGGCTGGCAAAGGAGCGAAAAACGTGCAACTTAAATTAACAAAAATTAGGGATTAAAAAGGCGTAAAAACTGTTGAATTTTTTTTCAAAAATGGTCCACATTGTTAGACACATTGATTTTTCGTGGTCCTGCTTCACTTTTGTTCTGGATTCGGTATAAAAGCGAAGGTTTTAACTTTGTCAAGATGCTTTGACCGAGTTTGACGACATTGGCTGTCAAGTTGAATTTTTCATCTTGAACCAAATATATCAAGAAGTTTTTGTTTGAAGGTACTGTTTGAATATTTTTTGTGTGTTTTTTGTTTGTTCAGTGGTTGGTGGCAAAAAAAATTCTCTGACAAACTGTCAAGAAATGCATAAACATGTCTTATTTGTCTAGGTTTTTGTCGTTGCATTTTGACGGTGTAAAAACCATAGACATAATGTTATCTAAAATTCTAAATCAATGCCAAAATGGCTAGTTTTAATTTTTTGCACTGAGAACTGTGGATTAATTTGGTATGGTTTGTAAACAAGTAGAGTTTTGTACCTTTCAATTTCAAAATAGCACAGATTTTTGCGTTTCTTGTCGCCGTCGATTGCGAAATTTCGTCAAGCAAAAAGGTATATTTCAAACTCAGAAACAGCTACGAATCTTTCTTCGCCGTTTATGTCCCGTTATCATTTTTTGGCTGGCTTTTTCCATATCGTTTAGGTCTACTTTTTCTTGCTTTCTGACACAAAACAGTGGCCGTGCTTTATTGCGTCATAAAGCACGCGCAATTAGCCAATCAAATTGCTCGTTAGATACTACTTATAATATAAAGCTGAATACATTCTCTAAAACGTTCATGAATCAAATTTTAAAGTTTTTCATTATAAAAGTAAAAAATTAAGGTCTTAGGTGAGCTTTCGATCGATCCGACCGCTGACCAGCCCCTTTGTTAGAAAAAGATAGTGAACTTTCACAGGCTACTGTGGACAAACAAAACAGAATTAATGGTATAATTCTCCAAACGGTCTTTCAACAAAGTTTGATTTCCATTACTAGTTAAGCCGCTAAAACAGTTTATTTACCAACTTCGCTTCGCGCACGGCTAGGGAAATAACACAAATAAGAGGTTAAATGACTCTTTATTAAAATATTTATTTTGTTAAAAACCTCTTAGTCTTAGTTAAAAGGACACTTATTTAAAAGGAGGGAGCGTCTGGTCCTATAAGAAACCGCAAAACGACACAAAAAATTATCCCAAATCGCAAAATAGCAATAAATTTCGATAAAATCAAAAACGGAAAACAATCAGGGACACGTTATTTAGGTTTGTCACACATTCCCCTTAAATAACGTCTTAGCACTCAGTTCAATTACAATCCAGAAAGATTTAAAATATCATGAATATGTAAGATCTAGTTATATTAGGACGCATACAAATTTGTCAAAAAGTGCAATACTTTAATATAGAAAGGCATGCATATACTCCAAACTTTGGTACAAGTTTGGCAAGAATAAATAAACATTTAGGGAAAAAGGAGCAATTCAATTCTAGTCGTGATCCTATCCATCACGGAAACTGTTAATCCTCAGACTCCGAGAGTAAGTGAAATAGCATGAAAGGAAAATGAAATTTATTTTAGAAATACAAATTTCAATAAAACTTGGTACGCAAAAAAACTCCGAATATCACATATCTGTCATTATAATTATATTATATCTTTGGATACTGCATATATTCAATATTTCGAATTTATATCCATCAAGTCTGCGTTTGGCGAAAGAAATAGTTAAAATTCAATCATATACAAGTACGCAATGTTAAGGCGTTTTTTCAAGGAAGGATAATTTAAGCGTTATATATATGTTCTTATTTTCGCTCGAAGTTCATTGTCGAGCGGACTGCGGACAGTTTGGGTATGTATTGACCAAATCTGATTTAATGAATGGTATTATGAGTGATTGTGTGATGGTTAATGCTTCATGGGAACAAAGACCTTCTATATCTATAACAACTCAAAGTGTTTTCAAGGATGCATTGTTCCAAGTAGAAAAGAAAGCAAATTATGCTAAATCTGTATATTGGCTCCCAAACAAATGTTCATGTTGCCTATACTAGACATTTCTGTGTACAATGCAAGTTAATGCAATAATAACTTAATGCACGAGTGCATATTTCACTGTCAATCATACTGAAACCAAACTTTGGGTCTTATACGTGACCCCGGACTCATACCCAACGCCAGCAATCCCAGTTGTGCACCGCTGGATACCAGACAGGATGGCGGACACTATTATGAGACTGATGCCAAGAACTCCAACATACAAGGAAAAAATTATAAAAAATTCATACATACTGTATGCCCCCACTAATGTTCACTTACAGGCGATCCTTTCACCACGATTTAGCTTCACCGGGAAGGTGTAGTTGTGGGGCTTTTTCATGAAGAAAGGCACTTTTAAATATTGCGTTGTTTAGGTCAGGGTAACATATAATTGAATGAAAATATTTTCTGTCTCCAATAATTACATACACTGAGATTTAATCTTGCGATTAAAAATATATTGTGTAGCTAGACTAGTATATCGCAGGCTGTCATCTTCAAAAGCAGAACATAATTTATAGATAGTTCAAAAGCCTTCTTTAAGGAAATATACATTAAAAAATTTACAGTGTAGTACTAGAGTTTATGTCAATTAAAGTGAAAGCTGAATTACATCCAGTTTTTAAAACATCTGACATCCTGCCAAGTTTAAAATTATTTCATGCAGTTGAGTACTGCAGTGAAGAATTACAGAGCTACTCACTGTTTCATTGCTGTTTAACATGTCGCTACATTTTTATTTCACTCCGCTTTTTAGCTCATTTTGTGCAGTGGTAAAATCCCTTTAAAACAAAACTCTGCTGAATTCCAACCAAATTTTGGCTCTAGTTAAATAACATGTACCACGATAATGATATACATTGCCTAAGGAATCACGAGGGCTCTATCTAATACTTTGCATAGACGCCCATAAGGCATGAGGCATAAGGCATAGACGCCCATAAAAGTCGGAAACTGAAAAAGTGACAAAACAAGCTCACACCAAGCAAAAACGGTTACATGAATTATACATATTTTTCCAAGATTTGTTGTTCAATTTTCTGTTCAAGTTCTGTAATTCCGTGCCGGAAAGTTAAGAAAAAATTTTCTCCAACCCCAAGCATGTCGTCTCCCCATCTCCCGAGCACCTTTGAAGCCCTTCTCAAATCTCAGCACCAAATTTAGATATCTTCTTTATGCTATTATGCGATTCAGAGGCGGACTGGCTGCATTAGAGGCATCGCCTAACCGTGTTGATTTTACCTTCATGTCCTTTTGACGTCCTCACAACGCTTTAATGGGTAGTGCTTTGCCTGTACTGGCCTATAGCGGATTTACTCCAAATTGTTGCCGTAATATTTGTAATATTTGTTGCCGTATATTTTAGACATAAGAGGAGAAAAAGGACATGAAAATGACAAAATATATTTATCAATAATCACAATCTTGCAATACAAGATTGCGATACAATACAATACAATGACTAAGTGAATTGTAAATCATCTTAATAACATCAGACCCGCTGGACGTGGCTGAATCGCAATTGCATCTCTCCGACAATCAGGAGAGTTTGAATATTTTATTTAAACATTTTCATTGTTACTATAGCAACGTCAATGACGTCATTTGGTGAAGGATTTTCAGCTATTAGAATGTTGCCGTATATAAGTCATGATCATACAATTTTTGTTTTCTAACAAGTAGAATTTATTAAAAAAGTTTGATCTAAATCATAGATTATCCAAATTTCAAAAAAATTGTAGGGAGCCACCTTAATTTAAAATCACACTGGGTTGGGCCACATTTGCGTCCCCCGGGATCCGCCCCTGTATTTCATCGGATCAGGCCCCCAGCGTTACTTTGGCCCAGTGCTTTATTTGGACTTTTAAGTTCTACAGTTTTTGGCCCCCGTACTTTTCGAGGCTTGCGTTTTGGGAGAATATAATTATGTGCTTTTTGTGGCCCAGCGGCCTGTACTTTTGGAGTAGTATTCTTTATGAGGGCAAATGTTTTCTGTATAAAAAGAAATACTGCACAATAAGAGAGCATGGAGGAACTCACAAGAGCGAGACCCGTGAAGATTACGTCACTTATGCACGCATGATTAATCAGGAACTGCTAGCGTTTATACTAAAAATAACGCAAAGGCCCATTTCGAGGAGACCAAAGGGGCATGGCAAGGAGGTGGCCCACCGGCCGTTCGCGCGGTAAGCCCGATTACACTTGATATCAACGAGATTGATTAACATCGAGACAGTAATAATACTCTGCAATACACATTCTATCTTAATTTAGAGATATATATCTGTTGCAAATACTCTGTATTAGCGCACACAAAATAATTTTATTCTGCTCTTTATCCAAACAAAGCCACCAAAATCCGTATTAAACCTGTTTTAGATAGTACTGTGTACTCGAGCGTACTTCGCTACACGGCAGCCTGGAATGTAATATATACTAGCGGTTTATAAAAGATCGGGACAAACGCTGATGTCTAATCTGCATGACAATTATTCTACCACTGACCTCTCTAGATACTAGAATAGGTTTAGCCAGTTTAACTTTAGTTTCCATTTTCTACTATTTTATCTATATTTCGGTGCAATTTATTTTTAAGCTTGAGATATTTTTATCTTGTAAATTATACTTGCTATTTCGTTGTACGAAACATGGAACTGCCATGATATCACATTCTTTCTATTTGGACTTGACAGAAAAACTCGATGCGCGTATTCCGGTTACAGATAATAGCCGAATTCATATTAGGGACGGGAAACTCGTCTTAGACGGGAAACTCGTCTAATATGAATCCGGGGGCAGACGAGTTTCCCGTCTAACTTTCCCGTCCAACTTTCCCGTCCAAACGGACCGAAAAGTTAGACGGGAATCCCATCTAGACGGGAAACTCGTCTTAAATCCGTCCCTAAATTCATATTCAGACGGTTTTCACAGACGAGTTTCCCGTCCCTAATATGATAATACAGCAACTGACGAAATTCTTTGATAGGTCAGATATGATGCTACAAGTATTTATAACCTGCTTTGGATGATAGCACTAACAGCCAGTTTTGCTTAACACAGCATGCAGTTAGATAGTTTGACGACTACAGTAACAACGGGCTAGTTCAATTTCCATTTAAGAAATATAAAACACTTTCCGTGTTTACATACAGTTATATCAACACGAGTGGAAATTGGGAAAACGAGAAATTGTGTGGAAACACGACGCCCGGAGGGCGGAGTGTTTTCACACAATTTCGAGTTTTCCCAATTTCCACGAGTGTTGATATAACTGTATGTAAACACGGAAAGTGTTTTATATATTTTTTATAATATAGCACTAAGAAATAGAGCGGCGGGAAATTTTCCGTGTTTACATCGAGTTATGTAAACACGGCTCTCAGCCAATCAGCGTTGAGAGTTTGCAAATGCTATATTATAAAGGTATATATAGGATGTTCTGAGCAAGCGATATGCGTAACTGTATGTGTCTGGAAAAATCACTTTCGTATAAATTATTGTATATACAAACGCCTTTAATAGCGCCGTCAAGATATTTTTATACAAGTTTATCTTCAGTTTAAGTGCAATGCGGATTTGTTTCTTTTTATCAGTTTATTCGCCTGTGTGGAACCCATGCATGCATGATGTAATTCGTCAAACAATTTACCCCCAGGGTATCTGCAAAACTACATCGCAAAAGGATATAGTAATCCTTTATTTGTTGCACTTTCTCAATTCAAGAATCAAAGTGGTGTTAATCGGTTTATTGTTTGTATAGTGTTTGATAAAGTGTGATAGTAAAATACGGCAAAGTGATATAATTTATGCAGTGAACGGAGCTGCATTACAATACGTGGATTTTAGTCAATTAAATAATATAAAAATGGCAGCATGTGAGCAATTTAATTGTGCCACTCTTGAGAAAATTATCCTGCCTGCGGTAATTTATGTAAATGGTCATGTAAAGAGCTATTTTGGTATTTTATTTGGTAAAATCGGTTGAGAAGGATTAATATTTGGTAATGGAGTTTGATGATCAAAAACTCTGCTGAATAGCAAATCTGTAGTTTGATTCAAATATACTAGTGTAGCTGCTGTTCAGTATATTTAAAAAGTGAAATATTTCGTTATATATATAACAATTAACACTGTTATCAATACAGTAGGTCCCTGCATTCCAATAATAGTTAGCTCTATCCTTGTTCGTTGTTGTTGAATCACTCCCTAATAAATTTAATTATTTATAAATATGCTTTTGTGATTTTACAATGCACCAAAATACTTATAATATTATCTTATCTTCTCTCAATCAAATTCTATGGCAACACAACGCAAACAAAATCATTATCGTGACTATTCAGTCACAGCATCATAATTGCCGACGCACTAAAGGATTCTGTGTAAGATACAATTTGGTCATGCAATGCAAATTTTAAATCATTATCATTCATTTCTTTAGAAATTTATTGTTTTCACAGTCTATGAACACGGAAATATTTGCATAGCATGACCAAATTGTCAGGCTGGCTTCGCCACTGTGTAAGAATATAGCAGGATTGTCAATATTTGTTCCGCGGCTATACTAACGTTATTCACATATTAAGTGGCAGCAATGGCTGCATCTAGAGTGTTTATGAATTCATTCAAGTGGTATGCATTTCTTGGTATTTTCTTTGCTTCTTCATGTCTCGCCGATACTCGTCGCGAATGGAAACCAGAAGGTAAGGAAATCGATAGATTTTGTACTTTTACTAGAATATGGAACTGGCAAAAGTCCCTTTCTAGAATGGTTTGGTATTCCACACATTCCATGAAACCAGAAAATACGCACCACGAACAGATATGCCTCCTCTGCAGGCATGAGCCTGAAGAATAATATTTGACTAATATTAAATAAAAGCTCTACAGTTATGTTATAAGTATTACCTGGGGCTGGTTGTTCAAAAGCCGGTTAACGCTAACCTCGGGCCAGGGCCTTTTTTAAGAAATCATCAGTGGGGGGGCATCATCGAAAGGGGACGTAACAAGTAGGTGGTGTATTATATGTGTATGAAGGCGAAGAGGGGTCTGGGGGTCCTCCCCCAGAACATCTTTGTATTCTTAAGTCTCTGTGGCTTGATTTCCTGCGTTTTCAGAGACAATTGTTGATATATCCCATCTAAACGGGCCAGGTTTTGTTGTGAGAATACAATAACTTTCCTCTAAACTCAGTTTTTTTCCATTTTTGGCTTATACTTTGGACAAAAGGGACCTTCACTGGGGGGGCAAAAATAGCTTACTGGGGGGGCGAACATGGGGGCTGGGGGGGCTTTTGCCCCATCCAGTACATTAGTTAAAAAAGGCCCTGCCTCGGGCTAAATTTCAATCTGCTGTTCTGGTTTGTATACTTCTACATGATTGTTTATTTAAAAACCTTATAAACAAAAACTTCTATCGCCCAGTACAAGGTTGATATATAATGGTAATTGAATTGAGTATTGGTCTGAACTCAAACGCGTGATTACAAAATTGATTTCAGACCACAATTGCACAACACGAAGTTCAATTTCCACTTTATTATCTTCATTTTGAAATCTAAATAATTTTTTAAATCGGAAGCGGTATTTTATTAGTCTTTGTTTACAATTGACACACCCACGATACTCCCTATAATGCCGTAGCATAGCAACAACATGAATTGTAATTTGACAAATTGACTCAGTATAAACAAGCAAAATGTGAGTGAATTTCTAGAAATAAAGGCCGAAAAAGTAAGTGTAAAGATATCGTAGACTTTACATGTAAATTGATAAACGTTTCTTGTGATTTTGTGCATTCAAACATTGACACTACAATCGATCATTCCATATTTGAATACCTTGTGCCTTTGACAGCTTTGTGTTCAGTTTTGGCTGTTGCTCAAATGAAACTTGTTTTTGTTGACATTTTGACAATGTTTCATTCAAAATTTTGTTCGTGAAAAATTATTTGATATTCTTTTAAGTTTGACTCGCCTTTATGTTGATTTTTATGAAAAAAACTGCAGTAAATGCAGTCTAGAGTATTGACAATTTATGGTGAACAGATTTGGTCATTTGCCAGAGCACATTTTTCTTTAAATTGATGGGCTAGTTGAATTTTATCATTCAATCTGATTGGTTGTTGTGGTGCAGAATTTCAATCTGATTGGTTTAAAAATGATGCGATTAATACTCAAGATGATACGATTTGGGAATTAATCGCACTATTTTTGACCAATCAGATTGCAAGAAATGCCATTGATTTCAAAATAAATATAATAAATAGATAAATTAAAGTATTCATATTAATATAACCGATGTCAAGAAACTTGAATGAAAGTTACCACTAACCCAGGGTTAAATTAACCAGATTTTGAGAAACCGGCCCGATGATACTATAAATAGCGTTCAGAAAATGTGGATGATTTTAAAGGCTTTTTTGCATGTCAATAATTTTTGCTCTTCATGTAAGGTTCTAAGTTTACATGGTGATAGGGGGACCGTAGCAGCAGGATTACCCTTTTGCTATTTTAGTATGTTTATGCTCTTGGTAGGGTAACCTCGATCCTAGTGTACCTATTTCCCTATTTATAGAGTCATAAAGTCTATATTTTCATGTTTACTTATTGTTTATATGTAGAGCTGAACTCTATAAAGAGCAAATAGTGGAAAGTCAACGAAAATTCCTATACTTTACACTAAATAATATGTAATGCGTTAACATTCTCAAACCTTCAACAGATTCTTTGGGCGTCCTTTTCGCTTGGCTTGGGCACCATCTTTTCGAAACGACACTCTAGCATATTGTTCGATTTGGACAGTTATTTCTCCGCCGTAAAAATAACGTCTTCCAACGTGTCCTTTCTCGATAAGGCGTCAAGGCAAAACGCTAGCTTTTTAACCTTGTTTGGCTCACGACCAAACTAGTATTTTCGTATTTCAAACCCAGTTGCTCATGTCTGACACGACCGGTATAGTTCATGATGATGACACATCGAGGCGGCAACATTCCTTTGACATTATATTTTTCAGTTCCTTGGACGCTAACTCATCATTCATGCTTTTCATTTTTTCGTCTATAAAGGAAAGAAGGAACGAAATCAATAATAATTTTGCCTCTCTACGGAATTTCAACATCATTCCATGCATAATTATACTGATTTATTCAGGAGAACTAATTTGAATTTACATTCAATGGCTCTCTAGCTATCTTTATCGAATTTACATTCAATGACTCTCTGGCTATATAGAAAACCATTTCTATATATAAGTAGAGAATTGTGATTTGGTATAGCATGCACACTCGTCTTAGCAAATTAATGTGATCTCTGAAATCGCGGGAAGCTTCCTCCGCCGGCAACTGTGTCCTCCAAATCCAGTATTGCGAAAAGAGTTTCACTTGGAAAGCACTAACGAGTTTCCCAAAAGCAACTGTTAAATATTCGTAGGGGCGTAGCTAGTGTTGTAGCGCATGTCTCTTTTTATGCTTTTTTCGCAGCTATATATTATCTAGGCAAAGCTTTTGGTCACTTTTATTGAAAGTTATGCATGAGGAATATCATAGATAAAATACACCGAATGATCCCCGGTTATGCGGATTCACTCTTTTTAAGCTAACGAGTCGCTGCAAAACTCCCCCAAAGGAGAGTAAACATGCACGTAATATATATTCGTTTCACTTTCTCAATTAATAACCCAAATGGTTTAATCGACATATATGTTGGCTTTAATGTTTGATAAATATTTATATGGCAATAGTGATATGAAATAAAAGGAACGGATTTCCAGATTAACAGGGATCCCAAGACACAAAATTGTATTAGCGTTTTGCGTATAAGTATGTACTGCAACTGGAATGTAAAATACATCAGTCTATCTCGATTGTTGATAGTAAAATGCTGTGAATATCCCATGAAAACCAAAATCCAATTGATTTAAAGATATTCATGTTATTTCCTAGCTTCTATGAACGAGCAACCACTTCAATATTAAAATTGATACTGCATGTTATACAACATACGCGATAATCACCAAACGAGTATGCCGATGTATGGCAGCCATATACATGATGTAATTATATGTCAAACTATTTTACCCCAGGGCATAATTATCTGCAAAAACCGTTTTCACTCAATAATTTTCCATCTACAAAAGCTTTCAATTATTATTCAATCGAGTGAGATGCCACCAAAATCTTCATATCTGCAAAACTGCCCAAAGGATAGTAATCTTCTCGCATCAATTCAAGAGACAAAATCGCTTAATCGTTTTATTGTTATTTGTATATAGAGTTGATGAGAGGTGCAAAGCTCGCACTCGCATTTGACCTCCAACTATATAATGAGAGTTGATAAGAGTTTTTGGTCATTCGACCGGTATATACGCGCGGCAATATTCAGTCAAATTTCATGCAACTCTTGTTCTCGTTTGACCAGGGCATATATAAGAGTTGATAAAACTCTCATGCAAACTCTCGCTTGCTACTCTCATCATCGTCTGACCAGGGCTTAACACATTAACACGCTCGTCAAATAGAAAGCAGTGACATGCAATAACATTATCCTTAAGCAACGAGACTTTTAAAGAGGTGAAAAGTACGACATCTTTCATTTGTTTAACATGCAACGACCACATAGATCCATTAAAAAGAAATTTTAAAATCTACGAGGATTGTTGCTAGAAACGTTACACACCAAATTTGGAGTTGTGTGTACAGAACCCAAATTGAAAATGCAACTAGTCACCTCGTTCCCAGGCTTTTTCCTCTTAGGGAGAAAAAACCCTGGCTGGAGCTGGTCACGCGTCTCTCCAAAATTATATTGCTTTAGGGGGCGAGGGAAAAGTGTCATATCACATACTTCAACTTTAAATCTCAATTACAACTAGTGAGCGTTGTACTGGAGTTCTGCAGTATCAATAATTTTACGAATAATTCAAGATACTGGCTAATATTTGTTCCTTTTTGTGTTTAAAGAAGAATGATCCAAATCGTCAGACAATTCAAAACCCAAGCAAGTCTGGTTTGAAGGTTTTGTTGCTGCTCTCTAACAGAGTATCGTAACAGTTTCAATATGTTTCATATCAAAAGTTCTGGTCTTTCATTTGTAATTTTGTCTTTTATAATATGCCATATAGTCTATATAGAGTAGAGAGGTTTTTCGTGTTTGTTCAAGGTTAAACGTTTTGCAAAAGCAACTCTAATTTGAAGAGAGTCGGTAGCACAAAACTGTATTGAATATTATTATAGATGTTAAACAAATATGGAGAGTGCATGTGTTTGGATACGGGAAAACAGATCGACTAGAGCGTAAATGTCAACCTTAATATAAGGGAAGGCTTATGCCTTATACATTAAAAATATATCAATGTCATTGAAATCCTGTTGATTCAATGACATTGAATAGCAATATTCTCCACCAGATAAAGAAAAAGGATTCCATTCGCCGTAAATTGAAAGTTACTCCGACCGTACATCTGCAAGAAAGGTACAGGGAGATGCGTTCTGAAGTGAAACGATTACTGCGCGAAAGCCGTGAGAAATTTTTCTCCTCGATTAACGACAGCTTTACACACAATCCCAAACGCTTTTGGTCTGTGATGAAACAGAAATAAAAAACTTCCAGCATCCCAGATTCCATCTCTATGCGCGTATCATCCAGCTCCACAGACCAAGCTGAACAATCAAGACGTACTGCCACGAACCCTGTTGATATAGTCGACATGTTCAATGCTTACTTTGCATCAGTATATACTTCCGACAACCTTTCTGATCGATCTGAACAAACAAAAACCGATCCAATCATAACATGAACTGATCCTTAGTGAACTTGAAGTTGAATCTACGATAAAAACCCTCGACATCAATAAAGCAACCGGACCTGATGAAATCCCAGCCAGACTACTCAAAGAAACTTCCTCCGTAATTGTTCCATCTCTTTGTAAGCTGTTCAATAAATCCTTACGCTTAGGAATCGTTCCAGAAGAATGGAAGGTAGCAAACGTTGTACCAGTGTTTAAGAAAGGAAATAAAGAACATTCCGTAAACTACAGACCCATCTCACTGTTGTCGGTTATATCGAAACGTCGCGTGTTCATGGGGATTAGACATCTCCTATCCCAACTGATCAACAAGTGCCAACACGGTTTCCTTCAAGGTAAATCATGTGTAACGAACCTTTTGGAAGTATTTTGCTACATTGGCAGGTCCCTAGACAATGGCGCACAAGTTGATACAATCTATCTGGATATATCATCAAAAATTAATTACCAAATTGGAGAATTACGGGTTTGGTGGTTCTTTACTAAAGTGGTTCCGGTCGTATTTGACAGGTCGTCGCCAGCGTGTTACAGTTCTTGGCGTCACATCACACCTCTACCCATATCATCAGGTGTTCCGCAAGGCTCAATCCTTGGTCCTGCTCTGTTCTTACTATATGTCAACGACCTTCATAGTTCAGTTAAGACCAGTAAGGTAGCAATGTTTGCTGACGATATATACGAAGTTATTTTCCAGCATCAAATGTCAAGACGACGCTACGTTACTTCAAACTGACCTTCGAAACTTAGAACACTTGTCATCCAGCTCTGGTCTGACATTTAACGAAACCAAGTGCAAGCAGCAACAGATAACAAGAAAATTTAAACCAATAACATTATCGTACCAGCTGAATGATCAACCGTTACAAACAACAGACATTGAAAGAGATCTCGGGATATGCGATTCATCAAATCTACAACGTGGAAAGCACAAGTATACATCAGCAGACTGGCAAAGCTAAAAAACTTCTTGGGTACATCAGAAGAAACACCTCGTTTGTATCAAGTATAACACCACGACGAACATTATATCTTACTTTGGTTCGTTCTCACTTTGGGTATGGTTTACAGATTTGGGCACCGCAGTCGATTGAACTCATTGAAAGTTTAGAAAGAACTCAAAGGCGCGCAACTAAATATCTTTTAAAACTGCCCTTTTCAACAGACGTGGCCTATAATACAAGATTGCAATCCTTACACTTTCTTCCCTTATCCTACTGGCATGAATACCTAGACATGGTTTTCTTTTTCAAGGTCACACATGGCATGGTAGAAACGTCGGCTCTTCCCATATCATTCATGCTGCACGAAGAACGACGCGATCATCATCCAGCAATTCCACCAAGTATATTATCCCTAAATGTAAAACCTCTACCTATCAGCAATCATATTTCGTCAGAACTTGTCGAACCTGGAACATTCTTGCAGATGAACTAAATTTAGACACGGACAGCATTAGTCTTTTTAAATCTGTCTTGCAGAAATACTATTATAAATCGTTAGAAGTTAATTATAACCCAGAGAATCCGAGAACATTTAGAAGTATATACCTGAAGTGCAATTATATGTACGTTGTCTATCATTGCCGATATCTTGCTGCCAGTAGAAGTTGAACTAAGCTATAGTGACTGAACTGAAGTTCATCTGAATTGTTAGTACTTATTAGTTGTAATTTTATTAGTTTACAAATAAGTCAGTTGTATTATTTGTTAGTTTATTTGTTTGTCAATTTGTCCACTGTAATTTATGTATTAATATTAATCATTAATTGGGCCCGCAGTAATTGGCAACTACAGCTGTTGCGGTGACACGATGAGCCAGCTGGCTCCAGGTTCGCAGCTCCAGTTTCGCGAACCTGGAGCCAGCTCCAGATTGGCTCGAAACTGGAGCTGGGACGACAAGTTTGTAAACAAAGCGTTTTGGCCGCTTAACCAGTAATGTAAATGAATTTTTTTTGAAAGACCATTTTTACCTGTCATATTTTCTAGTACGTGACCGAAAATGAGAACTTTATTACGTTTCGTTTGTCCACAGTAGCTTGTGAAAGTTGACTATTTTTTCTGACGAAGGGGCTGGTCAGCGGCCCGATTGATCGTATAGCTTTTTAAAACCTTATTTTTTTATCTTTATAATGGCAAACTGTAAAATTTGATTGATGACCGTTCTAGAGAAAGTATTCAAATATAATGTCAAGCAATAAGCGTACTTCTACATCGCGAAACCGCGATAAATAACTCTGGCAAAGTCGAGCCATCTATTTCACGCGCGGCCCGCTTGTATTAATTTCACACTTCCGTGAACACACAACTTTGGTATCGGTAAATTTGCGTTTTGGAGAAATAACCTATTGAACGTTTAATGATATATTATTATTTATTGCACTTTTTTAAAGACTAAACGATCGAAACATCTTCCATATCTGCAACACACAACGCAAACAAGAACGCGAAAAATGGTGTTAAATGCGGCTCAGATTGCCGAACGTCAAATACGTCTAGCATAGTACAAATTGTTTCGAAAAATTTCCTCTTAAACTCGCCTTTCTGCGATTTTTCAAAAGATGACCCTTCTAGATTGATTGTCATTCTACCATATCCTATAGTAGTTAAAATTTTAGGATGTATATCGAGCATGAGCAACTCATGTGAACACTGGCTTTCGTGACCGACATGATAAATCAACTTTCAAGAGATGTAATATATTAACGTAATTGACAACCAAAACAATAATTCATGTCTTTGCAGGTAGTTTGGCACGTGACGTCATTTGATAATCTCAGGGAAAACCGTATTAAGTAAACAAGTTGATTTTACATCTCTTGAAAGTTGATTTATCATGTCGGTCACGAAAGCCAGTGTTCACATGAGTTGCTCATGCTCGATATACATCCTAAAATTTTAACTACTATAGGATATGGTAGAATGACAATCAATCTAGAAGGGTCATCTTTTGAAAAATCGCAGAAAGAGAGTTTAAGAGGAAAATTTTGAAAAAACAATTTGCACTGCTAGACGTATTTGACGTTCGGCAATCTGAGCCGCATTTAACACCATTTTTCGCGTTCTTGTTTGCGTTGTGTGTTGCAGATATGGAAGATGTTTCGATCGTTTAGTCTTTAAAAAAGTGCAATAAATAATAATATATCATTAAACGTTCAATAGGTTATTTCTCCAAAACGCAAATTTACCGATACCAAAGTTGTGTGTTCACGGAAGTGCGAAATTAATACAAGCGGGCCGCGCGTGAAATAGATGGCTCGACTTTGCCAGAGTTATTTATCGCGGTTTCGCGATGTAGAAGTACGCTTATAGCTTGACATTATATTTGAATACTTTCTCTAGAACGGTCATGAATCAAATTTTACAGTTTGCCATTATAAAGGTAAAAAATTAAGGTTTTAAAAAGCTATACGATCAATCGGGCCGCTGACCAGCCCCTTCGTGAGAAAAAATAGTCAACTTTCACAAGCTACTGTGGACAAACGAAACATAATAAACTTCTCATTTTCGGTCACGTACTAGAAAATATGATAGGTAAAAATGGTCTTTCAAAAAAAATTCATTTACATTACTCGTTAAGCGGCCAAAACGCTTTGTTTACAAACTTGTCGTCCCAGCTCCAGTTTCGAGCCAATCTGGAGCTGGCTCCAGGTTCGCGAAACTGGAGCTGCGAACCTGGAGCCAGCTGGCTCATCGTTGCGGTGACCCTGCCAAAACTGTAAAGTTATATTAAGTAAGTACATATGCATGTTAATAGTTTGTAAAAATATGGCGAAGTTAATAAATAAATAAATAGATTCTCATTTAGACATATCGGATCAAATGAAGTATACAGTCCCCAATAAATTAGAGCTGCATTGAAATGCCTCGAGCATTTTTTTAATAAATCCCGTTTTATTTATCCAGAATAATTAGTTATAATTTTAGTTGATGTATTGGACTTTCCTATAGGCCAAAAATATAAGGGATTTTTTGAAGAATGAGGGAGTTCTATACAACGCCAAGTCAAAGGGGGTCGTAACTTCAATATATATTACATTGGCTGAACCTTAGGATTGATTCGCTTAGTTAATGTCTTCATGTACTACAATATATATACTATATACTTTATTCTACACCTGGCTCACACTAGAAATAAAGTTCAGTTTACAAAAGTTAAAGTTTACTGAAGTTAAAGTTTACAAAAATATTTCTGTATAGTTGAACTTTGCAGGGACTTCAGTTGCAATAGCAACTATATATAAATTAATGTGACCTGGCTATATTAGTATATACATTTATATGTCTTTGCTATAGATTCCTATAGGCATTTTAAAGTCTTAAGCCCCGTACAGACGAGCAAGTTTTCCTTGACAAGTTTTATTTGCCCGTGTGTACGGCAAAAATTGACAAGTTTTCCTTGACAAGGAGCCTTGTTCAAAAGCTAGTCATGCCAGCTTTCGAACAAGGGAAATTGTTCGTGTGTACGGCCGACAAGGAAAACTTGACAAGGAAATGCACAGAACGCCACTGCACTCATCTTCGACCTATACTTGAGCGGCCATTGCCACTATAAACATGAAGTATTCACCCGTGTCGTGAATACACGAGCTTGTAAAACTTGTCAAGGAAAAATTGATCGAAAAAACTTGTTTGCCGTACACACGAACAAGTAAACTCGACAAGGAACTTGTCAAGGAAAACTTGCTCGTCTGTACGGGGCTTAGTCTCTAGGGATCATAGTTGGACACTTGATGTTATATGTAAACAACGAGTTTGAGTGTTTCATCAGGGGATCCAAACACGAGAAAACGGTATGAAACACGAGCGCGAAGCGCGAGTGTTTTATTGTTTTCGAGTGTTTGGTCCCCTGATGAAACACGAGAAACGAGTTGTTTACACAACATCTCAAACAAACCAGTATTTAAAGAGAAATTCAACGCGAAAGTCGAGTTAATCAAGACAACGATACGGTGGTGATTTCCTTTGTGTTTTGCTTATGAATTATTAATGAGTTTGAGATTTACATTTAAATGTATATCACATGCTTGTCCGAGGACACAACATTATATATTAAACGTACTGATACACTGCTTATTGAGGTCTCATATTTCAATGTCGGAATTATGAACATGCTAGAGTTAATTGTCTATATTCTATTTCATAAAGTACAAATATACTGTGTGTTTCATTAGAAGCAGCAAAATTAAGTAACATTATTAAATAATGGCAATGTAAGCGAAAAAAATTAAATTGGGTTGCCCACAAAGCACACCACTCTTTGCTTTTGTCACACAATCGATACCTGCCCAAGGCGTTAGTAAACCTTTGCTAGCCAGGGTAATAGAGAGAGTTATACTTTGATATATCTTGTGACCCTTGAGTTTGCCTAATGTTGATGCGGGACGTTTTAGCTTGAGAAACTGGTCCGCGGCGTAGGCGCGTAGCATTGTTTAAAATTAGGGCATCTCGGCGCTATTTCGTCGCAATTCCACCTTTCAGCATTGAATAAATCCACTAAATTCGAGTTTCAGGATAGATTTTCGCAGTAAACATAGCCTTCGTGAAATTTATAAAGCCTAAACGGCCATATCGTTCATAATTCTTGTAATTCTTCATGAAGGTTGACATTGAATGAAGGCGTGCCTGTTGTTAACCACTGTTTCTAAGCCGCTTTCTTTTAGGTTTTTTTTGCGTATTTATGTTCAGTATTATCTTTTATAATGTTCAAAATCTTCGACTTGTTGCAGACTAAACAACTGACAGTACAGACAGTTACGACTCACGAGTTGTCATATGAAAATTTGGAATTGTTTGCATGCTTTGAAAAGTTTTCATACCGATTTCAACAGTAAGAACAAATTTAATTCAATGCGTAAACAACCGACAAACCTGACCAGAAAAAAGACCACCAACAAACAATCTTGGGTCCAACAGGTCAAGGGTAACGAAAACGAAGAGAATTTTGCTCGCAAAATCCTTGTCGAGTTTACTTGTTCGTGTGTACGCAAACAAGTTTTTTTCCATCAATTTTTCCTTCACCGGGTTTTACGAGCCCGTGTGTAAACGACACAAGTGAATACTTCATGTTTATAGTCGCAATGACCGCTCGACTAGATCGAAGATAAGTGTGCAGTGGCGTACTGCGCATTTCCTTGTCAAGTTTTCCTTGTCGGCGGTACACACAATTTTCCTTGTTGTACTGTTGCCAACAATGCTCAGTAAGAGATCGCGCGTTAACTGACTGGGCACTGGTGCCTAAAGGATTATGGGATAGCGTCGTTTGAATTTGCTGACATTTTTTGGTTTTATCTGGAGTTTTATGGCATTATTTTCTCGATTTTTGTCTTCTACGAAGTGGAAATGTTTTCTTAAAATGCAGAATGGCATTCAGGAACTCACAGGTAAGATATATGCTATATTTGATTTGCCATTTGAGTAATATTATTTGCGAAATATCGGCATTGATCTGATTGATGTTTGTTTATACGAAGTGGCTAAAGTATTTTGAATTAACCGCGTTAAATTTGCATATTAACTATTGCTATTTAGCAGCGAAGTAAGATTAAAACATCAATTTTTATTGATCTACGGGGATTTGATACGAAATTGCGTGCTAAAAGTAAAGTATTGCATTTTGGCAATTGTCTATGAACCTTTTATTAAAGCCTAAAGGCACTGAGATCAAATCTCTGTCAAAGCATTATATAGTGGGAGTAAGCAAATAATATTAGTTTAAATACAACCTGTTTTCAGATGATCTTTAACATCCAAATGAGTTTGAAAGTGGGTTAATACAGTAATAAAAATTGGAATTTCGGAGTGCAGACATTATTGACTGTAAATTATGCTATTTCATACAGTGTGTTAGGGTATGGTTGATATGCCAGCCTGGCTAACTGTCTGGTTTCCTGAGGAGAATTTTACCTATGTTTACATCAGATTGTTTAGACAGGCTGGCTCGTCAAACAAAACACCCACGTGGTAAGTTATGTAATATAGACAATTTTCATATGAACCTGAAATCATAATTTTCCAAACAAGTTACTCAGACTGTTATAACCCACAGAAACAATTACAGAGATATTTTAAGATTGAAACCCGGTCAAGAAAATGTTGTGTGCAACATTATATTTGCCAAAACAAAGCATTAATTACTCAATGTTTTCCACTCGATTCATGGACGTGTAAATTCCCATAACAAGGCAGGTTTATGCACTAGTCGATTGAAACCCCGGCCCGCCCATCCCTGGGCATATGCAGGGTTTTAACAGGACTTTGCGGGGGAAATACAAAGTTTTAACAAACATTGCCATCATGCTACCTGGGGTGTTAACACTGACACAAAGGCCGGGGATTTAACTCTAGTAGAGTCTTCGATTTAATAAACTGATACACGTTCACCAGACTTTCTTCTTTGACAGCTCCCTTAGCCTCCCTGTAACAGCATGTTTTTATATCATGTTTTTGATCAGACAACTAGATGAAAAGCTAGACTTTGGAAAGCAATATGATCGGCCTGGCAAGCTGGGCAATTTAACAAATGGACCACATTTTAAGGCCGGGATTTTAACACTCGATAAATGTTAAAATGCCTGCATACTTCCGGGGGTTGGGGGGGGATTCAATTGACCAATCATCTGGGTTTGAGAAACAAAAACATTATGTAAACTGCAACCACTAAGTACTACAGTCATAGGCGAATTTTCTGGGGGGGTGCGGGGGGGGGGGGGGGTGCGCAGAGAAATTTGCACACCCCAAAAAAAATTTAAATGCTCATTGGGATAAATGACAGTAGTGTGATTGAAATAAAGATTTTGAATTAAGTAAGACTAAAAACAAGGATTTTGAACTAAATAAGACCAAAAATCCTAAACGTTTCTGGGGGCTTCGCCCCCTTACCCCCATTCCCAGCTGTGCCCCCCGACCCCTGCTGCAGCTTGCTCGACGGCACTACGCACCCTGTCGCTCACCCTCTCCCCTACATTTTTGGCACCCCCCTAAATTTCCGGCACCCCCCAGAGTAAATTCTGAAAATCCGCCTATGACTACAGTATAAGAAGAAAAGTGTGTGCTCTTGCACAAAATTGTTAGTTCAGAACATTACTTTACATTGCAATATTGTCTATGTTGCGTGGGTTAACCATTAAATCTCAATCAAGACTGCACCCTAATGCGCCTTACTAATTTACTCTGTCTAACACCAGACAATCTGTGAATGGAGAAACACACCATGTGTTAATGGCTTGACCAAACTATGTGCTATTGTTTTAGGTTAACCAATTCAATCACAATGCAGCTTTTGTGCCTTACCAATTTACACTATTTATTGGGACACAATTGAAAGTGTTGTATATTACTGTTAACCCCATTAACTGGCAGTACTCTACAGAATTAGACAGAGTAATTGGTCTGACCACTAAGCTAACCACAAGTTTGTGTATATTATATATACCAGGCAGGCCCGTAGCTGGGGGGTCCCCAGGGGGGGACGGTAACGTAAATTTTCATTTTGAAAAAATAAATTTGTTATATATTTCATTTGAAAAAGTGAATTTGTTATATATATAAACTTTTAACTATTAAGTAATACATTACTAACGCATTCCTATGTGATTTCAGGGAAAAAAAGTGTCAGCCCTCCCCGTCGACAAGAAAAGAAAGAATTTCTGTCGGAAAAGGTAAAATATTTTGACGAACGCGGACAGACATCGAAACGTGGGCCAGCTACGGGCCTGATACCAGGGTGATGCCAGTTTGTTATTAGAGACCTTTAGCATTGCGTTTCCCGCGAACCGCAAACCGCAAGAAATCACGTGACCAGTCCTTGGCGTTGCGTTTGACGTATTTTTTTGGCGTTTTCGACGGCAGGAAGAAGGTTCTCAGGTAAGTCATTTACCTCAGCTTTTGTTTGCCTGAATATTGTTTTATCTCACGTATACCTATCATTGGTGTACAGAAGAAAGTTTGTTCTTTCACTTATATGTAATTTGCTCTTGTAAACATTGCTTTTTGGTTTAAAATTATCGCAAACATTGACCAACACTCAGCATGAATGAAATTAAATATGGCGGCTATTTTGTAAATAAAAACAAAATGAGACAAATATGAACAATACCTTCTTGCAGTCGCCATGTTTATTGCCTAGAATTCCGCTCTTTACGTATACGTACGGTTTGAAAAAAGCGCCATGCTAAATGTCGAAAGCTTGACGGAAAACGTCTGACGTCAAACTGCAGTTTGAGGTTTGCGGTGCCGTGGAAGTGACGAGATGCTAAAGGTCTCTATTGATGCCAATGTGCATACTTGTGGTTATCATTGGTGACTATACTCTAGCTCAGTGGTCAGAGCACTGCATCAGAATAGCAGGAAATTGCAAGTTTGATTCTTGCTTGAGGGTCTTTAGTTTCATTTTTTGCAACTGCTCTTGGTTAGGTTGAAAATATGCATATAATTTTTGCTTGCATTTTCCATCAGCATTCTGTCAGATATTGAGCAAGATACCCAACATTTAGAGTATTTACCATCTTCTTGTCAACCCATTAAGGCACAAAGCATGTACCATTTTGCACCTAACTATATAAGGTCATTCTAATACCAGACAGTTATTTGTCAAGTTGAAAGTGTTGCTTTAACGGTTTAACGTTAACCAGACAACATTCTACAACATTCTATAACCCATTTTAAGTCAGCTGCTGACCTGTGTTTGACTGAATAGTTATTGAGATATCCAATATTATATATTATACTCTACTTGTACTTCTATAGATTCCATTAGATCATGATTCATGCATTTCTTGCATGGATTGAAGTTAGACGTAAACGGAGAAGCAAATGGCTGGCATCAACAAAAGGTTTTTTTTTGTTTTTTTTGTTTAAATAAATTTGGAACTTTCCTCATTATAAACCATTAAGTGTACCCTTGTTCAACATTTTCCCTGTCTAATGCCAGACTATTGTCTTCTCAAGGCTATAGTGATGACCATGTTTTAAGAAAAGACAGTTCCAGAAGAACGTTAATGCCACAATATACTGTTGTGCGATCAGCACTTCAATCTGTGCACGGTATTGTAATTTTAAAAGTTAGTGCAAAAGTAGTTGACCAAAACTAGAACTTTTTAAACATTTACTTGAAGTGATGAGAAATGTACATTCTATTGTAATTATATTTAGTTCTATTCTAACCTGAATGTCATATTAATGATATTATAGACTTATTTCTTAAATTCTTTAAAATATAATTGCTATTTTCAGAAAATTGAAAAGAAACAATTTTCTTAAAATAAGATTGTATATTTTAAATCTGAAGAATTTGTACCAAAGAAATATTTCTTAAAATAAGACAAAAATTCTTATCTGATTTCTTAAGAAAATTTTTCTTTAGAGAGTGGAAGAAGAAATTTGTTTATTCTGCTAAGAAATATTTTCTTACTATTCTACTCGGGAGGTTTAGTAAAAGTCCCTCGGGCTGCGCCCTAGGGACTTTTACTAAACCTCCCTCGGTTTGCGGGTCATTTAATCACTAATTTCCCTCAAAGCGTGCGTTTACTTATAATAAATGCATAATTCTAGAAATCTGGCATAAGGAATAATTGCAGCAATTTACGACGTTGTTTATGCAGTAAGCGCCTACCTAATATGAACACATTTTGTGATTGGTTTTCTGAAACAAAAGTAAGTTATCAGTGTTTATGACTCGTTCTTTTGAAAGATAATTTCTATAGTTCATTGTCTTCTATTGTCATAATCAACCTGTACATTAAAATACATTAAGACGATACAACAAGAAGATACACTCCTATCTTTGAAAAGGATGTTCTCAACTTGAAACTTGGTTTATATGCAAAACTCAACAAAGACTTGACAAAAATTTCAAACAACTTTGTATCTTTTTGAAAATATAATTCGCCCACAAATAGTATAAAACGTATCATTATGGGACAATTTTCATCGACACGAGGACCTGCAGTATATGAAGTGAGCAACAATTAGAACACATTTTGGGCCCGAGCACTTAATTCAAATAAGTATCTATGGTATAGGTCAGTGATTGATAGCTCTAGCTCCATGACTTGAAGAATTTGGGAAATTGTATAATCGGCGCTTTTGATGTTGAATAGCTTAGCAACAGAATCGATCCATAATGACTTTGTTCAATGTTGCTGTTGATATTAATATTTGTAGACATTGGCAAGTTGCTATGGCAAGCACTGACAACTTATTCCGCTGTGATTTGGCAGAAAAAAAAAATTTCATAGTCTTGTGTTTACAAACCTTAACGTAGAAGCAATCTTATTGAAATACTTATATTTATTTAAAAATAATGGCTTAACTTCCCTTCCATTACTTCAGTAGATATTTGTTGCGGTATATACCTAGTAATATTTATTTTTGATAAACAATATACTTCACAAATGCATATGTCAAATCATCTAAGCATTTTTGGAAAACTTGGAATGAAACAGTTTCCCGCAGTGAATGCATATTATGTTGATTTTGCGTTGCAGAAAACCTTTTAAATGACTCCATACAATTTCGTTTGTAAATTCCATGTGATGAAGGCATTTTACGCATTCCGGTCGCCTTAGACTTTAAAATGTAAACAAATGCGTTGATTGGTCGAGAACGAAATTCCTCCCCCTTTGTTTTACCATAAAAGGTCACATTGTGAGAAGGAAAACGACTTTGTTATGAAGAAGAGTAAAACGATCACTTTGTGCGTAAAAACGTAAGACTGTATTGAGCCTGTTAAAGCAATTTATCTCGATCACGTAGATCAGTAGATACATATAAAAGTGTTGCGGTAACAGTATCTATATGTACAATGTGGGATTACCATATTATGTAAGAATAATAAAATATTGACGTTCAATTCTGTTTCTTTCATTTAGGAGTTCTAAATAATTATGGGAAACATTTCATTATCGGATTTACTGCTCAATATCGAGGAGTTCAAAATTATGGTTACATTGGATTATCAATACTCGCACCGTACGACACAAACATAACAATATTCAGCAAAAATCCAAGTGCATCACTGAACTATACCACCGATATCAAAGCCGGAGAAATATTCGAGTACAAACTACCAATATCTCTGCGAATGAAAGGTACAGGAGAGCAAATGAACGGCATTGAAATTGTTTCAACCAGGAATATTTCAGTGGTATGTTTAAATCACTACTCCTCTTCTGCAGATGGATATTTGGCTTTACCGACCAACACTTTAGGTTTAGTGTACGTCATTGCGTCATATCAACCATATTATTCGTACTCGCGGGCAAACCTTGCCATAATATCAGCTTATGACAGCAACACCATCACTGTTCTACTAGACAGAGATGCAGTCTTAACATATCGTGGCCTCTCATATGATAGAAGTACACCACTATTGTATGCAACCCTGGTTCTAGAAAAACTTGAAGCACTGCACATTTCAGGTTTGTCAGATTTATCTGGAACTATTATTATCGCAAGTAAACCAGTGGCTGTGATATCGGGCGTAGACCAAGCACGTCCTTATGATTCTACAGGATCGTATGATATGCTGGAGTCAATCCTGTTACCTACCTCTTTGTGGGGAAAACGGTACATCTTGAGCACAGTTAGAACGATTGATAAGAAAAAAGGTGATATTTTTCGAATCTTTGCATATGAAAATAATACTGTGGTTGAAAGTGCTTACTGGACCAAAGTTTTGTCATCCGGGACATACGCGGAATTGGTATTGGGAGAAAATCTGGCATCGTTTGTCAACTGCAATAAACCATGTCAAGTGGTGCAATACATTAGAGGCGAGTCAATTGATGGGAAAAATGCTGACCCTTCAATGATAGTTCTCCCATCTGTAAGTCAGTTCCTTTCCTACTATCGTGTGGTACTTCCTTATGGTTCAGAATATCATGATTCCATCACTATAGTGATACCGAATGAATACACGGAAGGCTTGTACATGAATGAAATCAAAATAACTGGTTTAGGGTGGAAGAAAATCAATGGAACAAAATATGTATGGAAAGTTTTTAGTTTCTCGGATCATAATACTGTCACAGTCTATCATACGTCTTCCGCAGTAAAGTTTGGTCTTCTGGTATTTGGTTGGAAGAATGGTGTTTCGTACGCTTATCCTGGTGGAATTGCTTTAACGAATTTTTCAAATGGTAAGATAGTTTATATAATATGATATTCTATATGTTAATTGAACCATTCAAACCCTATTGGTCCGTTCACACTACGCTCATTATTTGGTACGGCACGGATAAAGATTTTACCAGTAGATAGTCCTCGCAAGGGCAAAAATTGGTACGGGTGCCAATTTTAACCGCGCTGTGCCAAAAATCGAGCGTAGTGTAGACGAGACTTAAACGCAGAAGAGTCGTCTCTTTCTTTCCGGATCAGCCAAATATTCGACAATCAGTGGTAGGCGAATATTTTGGTTGGTGGACACTTCGCTGAGCGGTTATTTTGCCGAATTGAAAATGTCACGAAGGATTTTTTGCTGAAAGTATATTTTAGTGCGAAAAAGGCATTTTTCCTTTGATGGTCACTCGTTTATCAGGAGTCGACCCTGCCTGACTCTACGTGGCCCACTTTCAGTGCTTTTCCAAATGTAAAGTTTATTTGTCCAGCTGTTGACTTATTTGTTGGGAATATGTTTCATTGAGAAAGTCTCTTTCAGTAAAATTAAGCATTCTTCGAATCTAGAATGTCATTAGTTACGCATTCAGTTCTTTTCAGCCTGGTGAGGCAAGGCAGACATTGGTAAATTTCTCATCGTTGCACATGGCCATGAATTCCACAATTTTCTGTATTGAACTGTTTAATAGTTTTTTTATGTATACATTTCTTGTGAATACCTCGATCCGTCAGTAAAGTAAATCAAGTATTCATGCATAGATTATAAATGCGCTAATTTTGTATTTAGTTCTTTTCAGCACGGAAAAGAAGGTAAACATTTGTAAATTTCTCATCCAAATTTAAATTTGATCGATTTGTTCTTGGCCATTTGGTCCCAAATATTCGTATTAAAATGTTTGATAATTCTTGCGTTATCCTGTTTACTGTCACACACACGAACTAAGCGGGGTGAAATCATAGACCATACTAGACCATACTATATTGTAAAGTGGAGAGGCCACGAGGTTGTATTGTCGTTGGCGGGATAATGGATGATTGAATAAATAAGTAAATAATTTACAGCTGTATGTACCACAGAATACCGCAAAAAATTTACATGTTCCATATCTTTTGTCAAATATATATAATGTGGCTTCTTAATATTTTTTGGTGTGGTTTATCGATATATTTTTTCTTCCTGGGGGTTTTTGGGGCTAGATTTCATAGACTTCAATATATTTTTTTAATTGAACATTCTGTGGAACAAACTCTAATGTACCACAGAATACCAGTGCAGAGATAAATAAGCAACGGTTTATCAAATTGTACCAGGATTTGGTGTCATGTTGTGTGATAATACTGTACTGATATTGCTAGCTTAATTTAGTGAAAGGTAAACACTAAAATCATTACAGCATACCAGTGGTGTAACCAAAGTATACCAGGTTTATCAATAATTTTGAAAAATTCAGTTTTTCAATGGTAAAATGTATTCCTCGGTGTGATTCCTGTATAGTAATAATGTTGTGTTGCATAGAAAAAGTAGTGATCAACATAAATTATGCTGGTTTGCAAACTTATTTTTAAACTTTCGAATTTTACAGGCATTATGCGGAAAAAAGTATCAAAAACATACAATGTTATTTTTTGTTAATCCTGATTATTTTAAAGAATTTTTGCGAAAATATTCATTTTTTGTTTTTATATGTCAATTAAAACTAAAATTAACGTATATTCACAAAAATAAAGTATACAGTATGTTTCCTCCAAATTTTATAAGATCAATAAATAAGACTTGTATTCTGTGGTACCGTGGTATTCTGTGGTACATACACCTGTAGATTCAATAAATAGAAAGAATTATTCCAACACGCACATATAATTCTGCATTCCTGGGCACGAGTTTAGTCCACGTATCTGTGTATAGACTGGACTAAAGAATAAACAAATATATCACTGCTAAAAGTGAATTTGGAAGTCATACTTCTTCCACCCGATTCAGAGGTCTTTACAATATTTTTGTATCACGCACAGCATTGTAGTTTTCGTGTAGTTGCACATTAATGATCGGGCCAATGTTCGCGTCACAAGGATATAATGATACGAGAAGTACTTAAAGCATTGAGAAAAATTACTGACAGTTATTTTTGCTTCAAATTATAGCGAAATCGTGTTTTGGACGATTTCTTCGAGTACGTTGTCATTGATAAACAACGTTGGTTTAAACAGACAAAAGGATATTCTTTTCAGAATGCAGTCAAATATGAAAATAGTAAAGGATTCATAATAATTATTCTAACCTTGTGAAAGGGAAATTGGCTCAATCAACATTGTGTAAATGGTAAAAGGACGTAAAAACCACAATGCTGTAATACAGAAATGTAATAGGCTAAACCGGGAGGTCGCAGGAAGATTTCCGGCTTCTCTTTTTAAAAATAGATGCGTCATCCAGTATATTTACAGATCAGTGGTTGACCTCGTTGAACCAGAGGATTTTACAAGTAAAATTTATGGCAATAAATTAAATTTGGTTTGTTATGAATGTTCTCTTCTAGATGGAAATACATTTCTGTCATCTGTGCCGTCCTATCAGTCCAGGTTCATGAGTAAGTATACTTGTTAGTTTTAAAGTTAAAGGACATTGGCTACGAACATTTTCATTCCTTATATTTACAGAGTATGCCTACGGAATACCTAATTTCATAGTTTCCCTTGTCCAGCGCATTTAGTTGTTGCCAAAATTTGTGACAAAGTTCAACAGTATCCGCCATTTTGAAAAATTCCGCTTGTGCTAATATATACATGAAACATTAAATGACGTCATTAGCAGGGTTAGCACCATTTCCCTGTTTACAGTGCTATTTATAGAAAGCGATAGACTCATGCAAATGCTTCCGCTAGGTGGCTCCCTACAGTAATGCATGAGATGATCGCGGGCCGAGAGTCAAAAACGCGTGGCAAGTACGTGGACTTTCCCACGCAAATTCGACGATCAAAACAAAACAAAGATATTTCGCCCGGTTTTTTTAAATAATTTTTACCATTCTGAAAGATTTGTAATGAAAAAACCTTTGAATAATCCTTAGTTTTATGTGACAAAGCATCAGTAACACCGATGAGTGATTTTAACTATGATGCAAATATCGCTTGGATAAAAAAATCTTGACAGTGATATAAAAGTGAATTTTTCAAAAACATTTTAGATATGATGTTCACTAATAAGAGTTCATTAAACATTTATTAACTATTGTATAAAAACTGTTAAAGGTTATAAAAGTCGTTTAGTGATACTTGCATGCTTTTTGACAAATTAAACAGTAAAAATATCACAGTTCTATAGCAAAATACCGACTTGTTCATCTTCAGCAAAATTACAAAACTAGGCAAAAATATGTCCAGCTGTACGGCTGTTGAAGTTCGTGAACTGAGTAAATGGCAGGATTCAATTGGACTTAAGTCGATATAACCCTTCACAGTATTCCTTGGTTGTCCATGGCTCTCAAATATATTGAATAAACGTCAAAATCAACAGATAAAAACAACATTTGCCACTCGTTTTTGCACGATGAAAGCACATCTTGCGCCCGCAAACTATCATTCACTAGTCAGCGACGCTTGTATATAAGGGAAATTTCGTGAAGCTGTTGACCCAATTTTTTACCTTTATATACACGCTATGCATAATGCCTTGTTCGCGTTCGGGGCCTGGAATCAAGTCGCATCAAAACGAGGCCGGTAGGTCAGACGCCATATTGTTTTTGAATATTTGTCACTAGAAAATAGTTTCTCATTTATAGAACTATTCTTTAAAATGGTTTAATATGCCACTAAAATGTTGTGTTCCTCAGTGTACATCTAAGGGATATCGTTTGTCTACTGGAGAGAAGATTTCATACTTTAATTTCCCCAAATCCGAAGAAATTAAGAATGAATGGCTACTAGCAATACGACGAGAGCGGGGAAAGGACTTTAGTTTGAAGCCAAAAACTAAAGTGTGTTCACAACACTTTAGGGTGACCGAGTTGAGTAAGTCCTTCAATGGCATAGTAACGTTGGAAAAGGGCTGTGTTCCGAGTAAATTCTCCTGGTCTAATCTCCTGGCCGAAGATTTATTACGAGAAGAAATAAACGAGCTTAAATCGCTTAATTCTACTCTCGAAGAAAAAGTCACTGTACTTGAAACTGACTTACTAAAAAGTCGAAAGAACGCTGAACATAAACAATCCGAAGAGCAGTACCGCGCGCTTTATCTTGAAAACAAAACAACGAAGCAGACTTTGATTAACAGTGAGAAAGAAGTACAGGGCCTCAATAAGGAATTGGAAAGCTTGCAGTCAATAATTTTTACCTTGGATCGATTTAAATCAAATGAAAACATTTCATTTTATACAGGATTTCCAAACTTTGAGACGTTTATGTCCATATTTAGATTTCTGAACGTTGGTGAGAATGGAGAAAACATAAGATATTGCTCAAATAAGCGAGATGTGCCTGCAGAATTCTACAATTGTGTCAGTGAGGAAGTTGAAAATGTTGACGAACAAGAAAAAGACCCAGGATCTAAGAAAGGAAGGCCAAGAAAGCTCAAGCCTGTTGAACAGTTCTTTTTGGTCATGTGCAGACTTAGAAGAGGGTTCAGAGAGCAGCACTTAGCCCACCTATTTGGTGTATCACAGTCAACTGTGAGTCGAGTTTTTATTTCCTGGATTAATTATATGTTTTTAAAGTTTGGCCAAATAAATATCTGGCCCACAAAAGATGTGGTTTTGAAAACTATGCCTGAAGCCTTCAAGGTGAGCTACCCAACCACAAGGATCATCCTGGATTGCACCGAGATTAGAGTTGAAATGCCAAGCAGCTTGCTAGTTAATACTGAACTATTTAGTTCATATAAAAACCATCAAACATTCAAAGCGTTAGTAGGCATTGCACCCAGTGGGGCTATCACTTTTATAAGTGAGCTCTACACAGGGAATATATCAGACAGAGAAATTGTTGTTCGAAGTGGTCTATTAAATCAGGCATTTGAATCTGGAGACAGTGTTATGGCCGACAAAGGCTTTACAATTGGGGACATTTTGCCTCTAGGAGTCTCTCTCAATATTCCACCATTTCTTGGTGAAAATGCTCAGATGTCGGCAGAAGAAGTTGTTAAAACTCAAACTATTGCTAGTGTTCGGATCCATATAGAACGTGCCATAAACAAAATTAAGAACTTCAGGATCTGGCAAGGAGATTTCCCACTCAGTTTAATTGGAGTTGCAAACCAAATGTGGGCAGTTTGTGCTTTTCTTTGTAATGCCCAGGGTCCTCTCATCTCTGTATAGACACAAACTAACATCAACATTCACAAACATTTTTATTCATAAATAAATATTACGCTCAGGTGTTGTCTTAAATACATTTAATTCAAAATGAGCATTTATTACCTCCCATTGATTGTTTACTTCACAATTTCAGTGAATGGCATTCATGAAGTAAACACTATTGGTGGTTGACAGGTGGTGGTAAATGCTCAGTGTGTATTATATTATATTAAAACAATTCAATTATTAAATTAATTACATAATTATACTGAATTAATGAAATTATTAATTATCATTAAATTAATTTATACACAATTATATACAAAAATGAAATGATTTTAAAGGGAAACTACAGTCATTTTATTTCGGCTTCGCCACCTTAAGTTCAGGACTCCCCCAGCCGGAAGTGTATTTCACTGTATATTACGTGTTATGTCACTCCTTTGTCTTTCTCGGTACAAAGACGCTTTTTGAAGAAAGGAAACTTACCAATACGTCATGTAGCACAAATCAAAACACAGAAATGTAAACATTATTTAAGGTGGCAAAGCCGGAAAAAAATGACTATAGATTCCCTTTATTGTCAATTTCCACTCACTTTTTAATCAAATGTTCCGAACTTTGCAAGTTTGTTGCCAAGTTCAAAAGTTCATAATGAGATTCGCAAGCATGTTTGTAAACAAAGCCTCTGGTTGGCTGCTAATAAAAAGCAGCCAATCAAATGCTCCGTTCATAAACTGGTTAGTACCAATAAGGTTTCAGTTTAAATTGCAAAGGTGTTTTTGTTACTTTTGCATCTGTTTGAATGGTTTTCTTACCAATTAATACTATTCTTCTTTCCTACTACAGTATTCAACTGCAGCTTTTTTTAAGAAATGAATAAAATAGAATTCCTCCAGCTTGCACCTGATAGCGTTCCAAAATTGATCATCAAATTTTACTCTTTCGATGCTCATTCCTACTGATGTATAGATAATAAAGTCACACCAGTCAGCCTTGGTGACCCCCATTTGACCCTGAACTTGATAGTAGTACATGTGATCTTTCTTGATCTTTGGTTTTCCTTGAACATTCTCACAGCAGAAATCACTATCAGAACAAGCATCTAGGGGGTAACTCGGAACTTTGTTTCAGGGCATTTCACTTCGACCAAACCAAATGGTTTCTCGCAGCCTTTGTCGATCACCTTCCCATCAGGTGAGGCTCCGATAAAGGGTGAATCAATACAAACAACAAGACCGGACTTCAATAGCTTTAAAGGTCTTCTTGTTGAAAACATGTATTTTTCATACTCTCTTAGGGCAATCGGTTACCTTTTCACTAATTGAGCTTTAGTTTTTAAGCCTTTGCAACCATCTCCCCGACATTTCAGCCAAAAACGAAGTTCATTTACTTTCAATTGGGCCGGTAATCTGCCATTTAATGAAGCTCCAGGAATATCAGAAAGATTCATTTTTTGATTTTTATTAAAAATTATAAATACATTTTCTATTTACAAAATTTACAAAAACAATATGGCGTGATTGGCGTCTGACCTACCGGCCTCGTTTTGATGCGACTCGATTCCAGGCCCCGAACGCGAACAAGGCATTATGCATAGCGTGTATGCGTTTTACTCTTTAGTTTCGTCGTTAACCTATCTTCAAATATATAAAGTGGGTATGCTATTATGTACTCTTTTAGCTTTGATTTACTGTAACATTCAACCTTAGACGTTCACAAAACGTTTCGAAATTTTCAAAAAACTTCAACTGCTTTTCGAGGAGTATTTTTATACTTCGCACTTGCTTTTGCAATGAAGTTTTTGAGATTTAATGTTTTTTATTTTTCTATAACATATTTGAATCAATACTAAAATACTCTTAAAGATCAATCAATGTTGTATTGACCACACAGAATGATCTACACATTTTCAAATTCACAAACTATACTGCATGCTATGTTAAAAAATCGGCAAAGCAAGCATGGAAAATAGACACTTGCCTGTTTAAAACGCTCCTTTTTCGGTCTTTCGACTTGTTTCTCCTCTTGGGCATTTTCTGACGCCATAATGACGCCACTGGTTCTAGTTGGAAATGGTAATTACCACTGACCAACCGCGATCCTAATTTAAAACGGGATTATTACCCCCCTGGTTTTTTGCAAAATTTTTTTCATTTTTGCGAAATATTTTGTTTTAAAAGCTCAAACTCTCATTTTTTCGCCTGTCTTATTTGTTTTACAACGTGGAGAGAAAAGTGAGGTTTGCTCTGCTTACGGATGCAACAATGGTACAAATCACTGTTAAAGAAAACATTTTTTCACTCAGGTAACGTTGTATTAAATATTTACGGTTTTCTACTTTTTATGGAAAAACTATGAATTTCAAAACTTGAGTATTATACTAACGCTTTAAAACAGCAGGTATTTTAACGGCAGATATAAAAAATATTTCAAAGCTTTTGTATAAGAATGATTAAGAAAGATATATGAGAACTATTTTTGTTTTAGTGGAAATTGCCATTGTAGTTTTTTACATATTATACATATTGTGCACTCTGCCCATTAATATTTTGCCGCAGTATATAAAATACATGCACTTTCACTTTGTCCATTATAATTTTAATATGTCAAAATACCGTAGGATTTATAGACAAACTAGTGTCAGGCAACACTCTTATTCTTAGTTTGTTTCATTGTATCTGCGAATGCAGATATATTGCCATCGTGCGAGTGTGTTAGCTTGTAGCCATTCAGCGACGAGCTTATATCAACCAATCAGCGATTAGTTTACACCACTGGTTAATAGCTTAAAATGACGTAATTATATTGTTACTCTTTGATCTCGATGTATAACTGGATTGATATTGATTATTTCAAGATGGCGGACTACAGAAGTGCGAGAATTGTAAACATGAGTAAATATTTTAATTCTACGAAGAAAATTATACATCAAACCAACGATATTTTCTGTACTCTTTTGAGCATGGCAAAAGTCGAGGGAGTATTTTTGTAAGTATTGGAAGTCTTTTCATAACATTTTAAACTGTGGAAATGAATCGCCAATTTACACAAAGTATTTACAGTAATTCACTTGATTGGACCTGCTATATATCAATGTCATTTGAATCAGGAAACAAGGTAAGCCTTTTTAAATATTGTACGAATATCCTGCATTGTATATCGTATTGTCTTAATTCAAAAGCGTGTTATTAGAGTTATTAGTAAGGAGGCATTTGATGCACACACTGACCCCATTTTTCAGAAATTATATGCATTTTGAAATTTATCGATGTCTATTTATTTCAATTAGGCACATTTATGTATAAATATAAAAAAAACTTACTCCCTCTAACTTTTGATAACTCATTTATAAAAATCAATCAAATTCATACATACAACACACGCACATCTAAACAATATTATATTCCTACTTGTAGAACCAAAATTCGACAGTTTTCCGCAAGTTATCAAGGTCCTTTATTTTTTAATTCATTAAGTTCAGATATTTGTGATGCCTCAACTGTTTCTTTGTTCCAGTCTAAATTAAAAATGTATTTATTCAGTATCTCGTAAATTTTTCTGTATTATAGTTGTAGTGTATGCCTTTAGTGTTATAGTCATTTACATGCACGTCTAATTTCTGTCACCTTATTATAAACGTTTGCTGTGTGTTTTAGTCAGGAGGATCCCAAAGTCTTTATAAGCCTTATGGTTTTTATTTGGGTTTCCTCGCCACTTCTGTAACTATATTAATGTAATTATGTGTATTTTTTGTGGCAAATTATTAAATTCAATTATTAAATTCAAAATGTTATTATATGTCTCAACACTATTTGGGTCAAAATTCAAATCGGCAATAGTTCATGGTCGTTGTTTATCATTTCCATAGTCAACATCGCCTCATACTAAGTTTACTTTTGATATTTGATTGGTAAAAAGATATAGGCACAATTTGGCATTTCTCTCCCAAACTGTTGTGGCTATAAGGGGACTAGGTGGTATATAATATTTATATGTGGTGTGTAAATACTGCTGTTTACTACAACCTTTATTCCCAAGTATAAAAGATCAAAATCTGAAGGTTTCACAATTGTTTTAAAAATTGCTCCCATGGGCTATAGGCCCTCATCCCTCTATGCACAATTGTTTAGGAGCAATATTAAAGTTCATACACTAATAGACCTCTTGTATTAATTGATCCATGGAAAAGAAGTTACAACTCTTTAATTACTTTATTAAATTATACAATTATGCAAATACACATGAGCAGATACATGTACGCTTAGCGTACCTATTTTTTTATATAGTACTGTGGAGTTTATGGGACAGCTTATAGTTTTAGTTAATTGAACATTTTTCTTGATATTTATAGGAAAGTAAAAGATAAAACTTGAAAGTGATAAAATATATAATATATTTGCCATTCTGCAGTCTAAAGTGGTAATTTATAGATACTTCATTCATAACAAGATTAAATATTGCTTGGGCAGCAGTGTCAGACACTATAGGGGGAGAGGGTGAATGATGGCAATCAGCCCTTCTTATACATTCCAAACAAGTGGGAATAGTCCATTGCATATCCAAGCACACTTTTGGTGGTATAGTCTGTGAAAAAATATGTTAACCCCCCCACCAAAGTCACCCTGGCCAGAAAAAAGTAGTATAAGCAGCAAGATATATTTGAAGTGCCCTTTAATGGTTTTTCCTAATATTTTTAATAAGGCCAGGTCTTCCACCCTATACAGAAATAAATAGATAATTTGCTTTGTTAACAAAAATGTCTAATAACACAGTATAATTGTTCTCTTCTATTTTCCAGCAAAGTCTGTCATACAGTTATAGATACCAGCAAAAAGGCGCAAGGCATCAAGATGCAGATGTTTCATGATTGGAAATTTAATGCAATTATTTATGTGTTACTAAACATAATTATATCAAATAATATCTTTTGTAAATATTCACAAAATTTCAATATTTTCTGTTAATTGTTACACTACGAAAATTAGATTACAGTGATTAACTATTTTTCAGGATATTATTCTTGAAGAAAGTCAAAAAATAAAGTCAATTAACATTATCATGATATTGTATCACTGTAATCAATTTTCAAACATTTTACATGATAATAACTAATGTATTTCATCAGCAGAGAGAAGGGTTGTGTCATTGTGCAACAAATCCTGCAAGAAAAAAGAGTAAATTATATAGAAAATATGCAATGTTCTCACTGACATAAATATGTGAAAACTGTGGTACTAAAAGCATGAGAGAGTAATTCTCAGGAGTAAGGATAAGTTGATACAACCCTACAAACCCTGATGTTTTAGCATCATACAATTCTAACAGTAACATTGCCCATCCCTTTTGAAAGGCATTTATATAGGCACATATATTAAGGGAATTATATACTTGAAGAAATATATAATGCAAAAGCCTGGCACTCTGGCAGTTGCTTTTGGGATGGATGAAGACAAATAAAATGCAAAAGCTCAGGGGCGGGCAGGATGGAGAAAAATAATGCAAAAGCCCAGGTGTAGCCTGTGGCCCAGCCATGGACAATGCTGGAATTGACTGATAAAATACATTGTTTCATACTGCTACCAGGAGTAATTCTTCAAATTATTTAAATGCGTACAAGCAATTCACAACATTATAAAATGGTACGAACTCAAAATGTGGAATTTAAACCATCTACCAACCATAAAAATATCCCTTTGCTTTGATGGTAAAACTATAGTTTAATATACCACGATATTTTGCTTTCTTACTACAACCAAAGGTCGCTTCTAAAGTGCTTCCTAAGATAACACTGTAAAAGAAAACTGTTTTCCTAACAAATAGGGTGTATTTTAACGTTTTGCCTGCCACGTTTTAACGAAATATTGCAATGTAAACTGTATGTAAACTGTGAAATACTGAAATCGTCTCTTACCTGTTAATACAGACTTCAGATATCGTCTTGAATCTTCGCCTATCATTTTTCGAGGTTTTAATATTTGTTTGTTGTATTTACGGACGGGAATAACGTGTGCGACTTCCACATCTTTGAACAAATGGTCAAAAGTCGAAAAAATATTTGTAAAAGTCGAAAACAAGAACAAAAATTCACTTATTCACGGCAAAATTTTTTTTCAAAAACCAGGGGGGTGTGATCATTGTAGCGGGCTCATAATGAGCCTTGGTCAGTGGTAATTACCATTTCCAACTAGAACCAGTGGCGTCAATCTGGCGTCAGAAAAGGCCAAAATCCGCCATGTTTTTTGCTTCACTTTGCTGCCTGGCTGACATTAGCGTCAGGTCCTCCAGGTATTATATAGCTCAGTGGTCCAGTCCTGTCCATGACAAAAAAAATGGCGGACGACTTTGCATTCCACAATGTTTTCACATACCCGGGTGTAAATCTCCGAGCGGAATTAGTACCCTCGAACGGCGCTTCGCGCCGGCTCGGGGATGAAATAGAAAAGATGGGTCACCGACTATGTTTTTTTAGATACGGACAATTTTACGCGCATAGTAACCACATTTCAGGCTTACGTCTTGTTACCATGACAACGATGACACTACCTGAACCGGGTTTTAAATGTTCCATAGATGATGAATATTACCCTCGAGTATAAAAAACTTCGTCATCTGCGATAATACTCGTTTAAAAACGATTTATTATAAAGCTAAAATAACTGTAGGGAGCCATCTTAAAGGAAATGTCCTTTCGAACGAAGTTTTGAAAAAATCAAGGATAAAGTCATTTGGTACAATTACACACTGAACAATGAATTACAAGCGGGAATAATTCAGTCATTCAAATAATTTATATTTAAGAGCTGCAAGAAATTACAGCTGTGTTACCTCTATTAAGCTCTTTAACTATAAATATGTTGTATTTAAATTCGAGTATAAAAATGACTCTTTAGTGTAAAAATGACTCTGATCAGATCTTCTGTGCTAAACGTGCATATATTGCCTAATCCATACCGTATTCATTTGCCCATATATGATCAGTACTTTACCCCATGAACTTTGCACTATTCTTGGGATCTCTGAGTTAAACACAACAGCAACTTCGAAGTCATATGACTTCTTGCTGGGTCCTATTATCAGACTGACAAAGCCCAGTTAGATATCGTTACACACGGTTCCCACAATTTCCTGCTATCGTTTCCTCGGTTCCCTACTTCTACTGTTCTTTGGATCTCTTACATTTTGCTTGCTTCATTTCCCGTTTTAAAGATTGCCATGTAAATATTGATACGTCCGGGGTTTACGGCTGTAAAAGTTAACAACTTCCGAAATTTACGGCTGGAAAAAGTTCACCGAGTTTACGGCTGTGAAAGTCAACAACTTCTGGGGCCGGTTGTATAAAACTCTACCCATTTTCTAGTTAAATGGTAGTTAACTTTAACCACGTAGTTAAGTCGGTTGTATAAAAACCTAGTTGGCGTTAACTGCAGTTAAAAAGTAGTTAAAGTTAACTATGCTCAAGGGCATAGTTAACTTCCCAAAGCGTAGTTAAATATGGCGTTTTGTAGGAGTGATGAACTTTAATCAGTCAAAAAATACTAAAAGCAACGCTTACCGAGGGTTTTCAATCATCATTTTCCCTAGAAAGGTTTTTCTGATACTCGTGAGCTTTTAAAACGCTATAATTTTGGTCTTTTCGACGAAAACGGAATATATTTTTGGCATAAGAAGATTTATCGATGACGAGAGGCAACCCATGATAAAGAAAAACAATGTCGTTTTTGTTGGAGATTGCCAATACATTGTTAATGATTAACATTCATAAATTAGTATGCATGCGTAATAGCTAGAAAGTGTCAATCAATTGCGTGCGGTCGAACGTTTTGAGAGAAGTTTTGTTGTTGTGCGGAGAGCGAGCTTTATATCGTAGTAAAACATTATAATCAACTATTTGTGAGTGTTGTGAACGTTTTGGGAGGCTATTCACGACACAGTGGCACCTCCGACGGGATAAATCGTGATATAGTTCGAACATGAGCAAGAACCCGTGTTTGTGTGATTTGTGAAATAATATATTATATATAAATCTCGAATATAATATGGATAAACTACTAAATCATCTCGCGAGTAAAGTCAAAGCCCTGAGATTCAGGCAAGGAAAAACCGAAGAAGTGATGGCTAAACAAGACCGTCAAGCCTCTGAACGCCAGCGAGAATCTATCGTGAATGTCGCCACAGCGATAAACAGTCTTAAAGAGACAATAGAAGAGAAGAAATTCTTAAAGGGCGAGAGCGAAGAAGACGTCGCAGAATGGGCCAAAGAATACGAAGACGAACTGGCTATAGCTGACAAAAATGTACAAACATTGGCTCAACAAATTAAATAAATCGATAGCCGAGAGCAAGACGAAAAGGCAGCACAAGAGCACAAGAAAAACCTTGCTTTTAAACGAGAATTACTCGAGCAAAAGGCTGAATTTGAGAAAGAACGCCAGAAAGAAAAAGCAAGCGAAGCAGAAATTAGCGAACAATGTAAACAAACTTCTGTCGCAAAATTACCGAAGTTACCAATAACGAAATTCTACGGTAAGTTCGAATCATGGCTACCGTTTTGGGGAAAATTTACATCAGAGATTGACTCAATGAAAATACCAACCTTAACAAAGTTTTCCTACTTAAAGGAATTACTTGACGAATCTGTGCGTTCTGATATTGATGGCCTACCGTTCACCGATGAGGGGTACTCGAAAGCCAAAGATATTCTCGAAGCCGAATACGGACAGTCAGCCGAAGTTGTGAATGCATATATAGTAAAATAATATCAACAATCTACCGGTAATTACAGGAACAGATCCTGCTAAAATACACGATTTCTATAAGCAACTAAGATATAATGTTCAAAGCCTTGAAACTCTCGGAAAACTAGATGATGTGCGAGGAAATGTGCGAGCAACTTTGGACAAATTAAAGGGAATAAAATCGGATCTAGTTCGCAGTAATGAAGGATGGCAAGAATGGGGCTTTCATGATCTTCTTGAAGAGCTGAAAAAGTGGAAAGATATCAATCCGATCGAGGAAAAATCAGAGCCAAGAAATCAACGAAAAGGCGGGAAAAGTCCAAGATCAAAGTTCTTCCATGCAAAGGATTTTCCACGCGAGAACGAGGATGTGTATATTGCTAGGATACCACGCACAAAGGCACTAACTGTACAAAGGTTGTAAAAAGAGAACAAAGAAAGAAAATACTCGCAGAAAAGGGACTATGTTTCAATTGCACAGGAAGTCAACATCGCGCTATTAACTGTAAAAGCAAATCCGGATGTCAGAAATGTAACAAAAGACATCATACTTCGATTTGTGAACAATCAGAACAACTGTCAGTGGCCGGCAGCAACACGAACACGCGAGTTACACACCCGGTTGTGATAGTCGAAGCCGAAGGTGTTAAGTGTAGAGCCCTACTCGACACCGGGGCTGGCAGTTCTTATGCCTCTGCCGCACTTTTGGATTGCATTTCAACGCGGAAGTGTAAGAAAGAAATACGGAAAATTGATATGATGCTCGGAGTGATAACACGAGAAGTCGAATTATCAACCATTGAGACCAAGGGAACATCGGGTAAATTTTCTATGTCAGTAGAAGTCACCAAAGTGAACAAAGGAGAACTTGTATTCATAGACAATCCGAGATATCAGCACATGATTGAGCAGAACCCACACTTGAAAGGAGTCATCATGGAGGACATTGATCAGAAAGAGCGGCTTCGGGTACATATCATTCTTGCAGCAAGTGACTATGCGAAGTTAAAAACCGATCAGACACCCAGAGTTGGTCAACCGGGACAACCAGTCGCCGAGTTAACACGGTTTGGATGGACCATCATGTCCCCCGGCAAAGAATCCTACAACATAACAAACATGCTTTTGACCCAGACATCTCAGGCTGATTACGAAGAACTGTGTCGCCTAGATGTCTTGGGTTTAAAGGATACACCCCCAACGACCAGAGCAGCGTATTTGATGAGTTCAAGGAACAACTCACCGCATGACATCTAGGTGGCGCGGCAACCACCCTCAGTTACCCAACAACGAAGCTAGCAGTTTGAGACGACTAGCAAGCTTAACGAACAGACTCGAGCGTCAGGGTTTGACAACCAAATACGGAGATATCATTGAGGAACAAAAAGCGGAGGGGATAATCGAGAAAGCTGAACAGCCGAGCGTGGGAAGAGAATTCTACATCCCCCACAAAGCAGTTATTCGACCTGATGCAGAATCTACAAAACTCCGAGTCGTCTATGACGCTTCTGCAAAAGCACATAACATTGTTCCATCACTGAATGAATGTCTACATCCGGGACCTAACTTGCAGAATAAATTGTGGGACGTATTAGTAAGAGGACGCTTCCATCCAGTGGCTGTGGCGGGTGACTTGCAAAAAGCCTTCTTGCAAGTTCGTATTCGAGAAAACGACCGAGATGCGCTTCGCTTTCACTGGCGTAAAGATCAGCAATCAGAACTGGAGACCTTGCGATTTACCAGGGCTCTTTTCTGGCTTGTGTAATCTCCCTTTTTGCTTGGGGGAGTCATTGATGCACACCTGAGCAACTGGGAAGAAAGAGAGCCAGAAGTAATAGCGAAGCTTCGTGAAGAGTTGTACGTCGACGATTTGATATCGGGGTCAACATCAGTATCGAAGGCGAAAGAGATTAAAGAGAAAGCGACAAGTATTTTCGAGGATACCTGTTTCAAGCTACACATATGGCACTCGAACGAGCGTGAATTAGAAACAGCTCAGCTTGAAGACGGAGATCTTACCTATGCAAAACAGTTACGCAATTAGGGACCCCAGAAGGGGGAGACTGTAGTTTACTCGGTCTTACATGGAATAAAGAACGAGATACAGTGGGTGTTACAATGCGTGCTGATAAGACGGTGTTCACCAAACGGAGCATTTTGGCAAAGCTCGCCAAGGTATATGACCCCTTGGGCTTCGTATCTTCTTTAACACTCACAGGTAAACTTATCTACCGTGCGGCGTGCGACACTAAGAATGCCTGGGACGCACCACTTCCAGATGCCCTCGCAAGGTTGTGGAGAAGTGGGACGGTGAGTCCCCAGCACAAGTGGAAACTCGGAGATCTTTGGCGGTTTATCAAGAACCAATCGAAGCCATTGCATGCATTTGGAGATGCAAGCGGCAACGGGGTTGCGGCGTGTGTTTATGTCGTTGTTGAGCAAGAGTCGGGGACCAACCAAGGCCTGGTCGCGACGAGATCAAGACTACCAAAACGAGGACTAACGATTCCGAGATTTGAATTAGTAGCGGCGCACATGGCAGTCAACCTGGTCTCAAGCGCAAAGAAAGCATTGATCGGATTTCCTGTGACAAGAGTTCAACGTTGGTCGGACAGCTCGGTAGTGTTGCATTAGATTACAGGAAACGGCGAGTACAAACAATTCGTAGCCAACCGGATTAACAAGATCAACGAACATCAAGGAATCGTATGGCGACACGTACCCCCCGCTTCGAACCCTGCTGACCTTGCATGTATGGGAGGCCAAGTAGACAATGCAAAGTTGTGGTGGTATGATCCTGAATGGCTCTCCAACATAGAACTCTGGCCAGAAAACATAGTGACAGAGCCAACAACTGAGAGCAACGCCGAAGCCAAAGTAGTAAAACAAGTATTCGCAGTTGCTGTTAACGAAGAGAATGATATCGACAACGTATTGCAGACATTTCCTTTACAGAAAGCTGTAAGAGTGTGTGCTTGGATCCGAAGATTTGCCCACAACTCGCTCGGTAGCCGAGGAACAGAACGCATCAAGGGACCACTAACGACGGACGAAACTGAACGTCAGAGACAGTTTTGGATCAAACAAGCTCAAGAAAACTGTGATCTCGAACAAGTCCGTGTGGCGCTGAATTTACAACCTGGCAATGATGGCGTGCTGGAATGTCGTGGTCGGATACAAGGGGAGTATCCAATTTACCTTCCTGACACTCACCTGTTTACCCACAAAGTCGTTGAAGAAGCACACCTCATTACGCTACATGGTGGAGTCGGGCTAACAATGACCAAAGTTCGCAGTCGTTACTGGGTACCAAGACTAAGAAGACTGGTGAGAAAATTACGCAAGTGTTGTCATGGGTGTAAGAGATTTACAGCAACTGCTTATGCAACACCACCACCAGGGATCTTGCCAACAACACGAACTCAAGGAATAACCCCCTACCAAGTAATTGGAGTGGACTATGCCGGTCCTCTGCAATATCGAGATCCAAGCAAAAGGAAGGGAAGGCGTATGTACTGCTCTATTCATGCAGTTTAACCAGAGGAATTTACATGGAACTTTTGCCTACGTTAGAACCGACAGATTTCCTTGGAAGCCTGAAACGCTTCATTGCACGAAGAGGGAGACCTGAGCGAATCTACTCTGACAACGGGGGGACTTTTATCAGAGCCGCAAAGTGGATAAGAGCCATAGCGAAAGACGAAAGATTGCAAGAGTACCTATCGATTAATCAGATAAGATGGCAGTTCAACCTAAGTCGCGCCCCATGGTGGGGCGGGCAATTTGAACGGATGATTGGGCTCGTGAAAGCAGCATTAACCAAGACCATTGGAAATGGTTTTCTTCAATGGAACGAGTTGGAGGAAGTGTTACTTGACGTCGAGGTGGCGTTAAATAACCGTCCGTTATTTACGTGGAGGATGACTTGCAGTTCCCGGTGTTAACACCTAATTCGATTTTGTTTCTAAACAGTAATATCCTACCCGAATTGCAGCCACATAATATCGAGGACGGTGACCTTCGAAAACGAGCGAAATACTTGATGAAATGTAAAGAAGCGGTATGGAGACGGTGGACCCAATAATATTTGAGAAGCCTTCGTGAAAGACACCGTTCGAAAGCAGAACATCGTGGAGCAGTGCCAGCGGTAGGAGATGTAGTGATTATTGCAACAGATGAGAAAAAGCGTGGACGATGGGCGCTAGGAATTGTCGAAGAATTGATTGAGGGAAAATATGGTAAAATCGGGGGAGCCAAAGTACGAACAGAAAAGTCACAAATTGAACGTGCCGTGCAGCATATTTACCCCCTAGAGCTCTCGTGTGACAAGAAAGAACCAGTTCCAGCAACCCTCAACCCAGAAGCAGAGTCATTTAGACCGAAACGGGATGCCGCAGTAGCGGCCCAATTGCGTGTCGAGGAGATAGCGGAGGATGAACGATAAACTGAGTGTTGTGAACGTTTTGGGAGGCTATTCACGACAGTTTTTACCAAAGAACTGCAGTTTGACTTTCATGGTAAATACGCCTTTTTCGTAGACTTTATTGGTCTTTATGTCTTGTTTTCTTGCATATTTTTCAATATTTTGAATCAAAATACCGCCATTTTTGGTAAATATGAGTCCGCAGTCGTTTTCAAAATGCTTGTCAGCGGTTGCTAATCAGCGCTTACTTTGTGTTATTTCATGTTTAATCACCCCACGCGCAGTTAACTGTGCGATTAGTTAACTACCCGACTAACTACGTTTTGTGCAACGCAGTTAAGTCATGTAGTTAACTAATTATAGTTCAGGGGCCGGTTGTATAAAAATGTAGTTAAAGTTAATTATAGTTAGCGTTAACTACCGTAGTTAAATCCTTAACTATAATTAGTTAACTACAGGACTTAACTGCGTTGTATAAAACGTAGTTAGTCGGGTAGTTAACTAATCACACAGTTAACTGCGCGTGGGGTTCGCGTGGGGTGATTAAACATGAAATAACACAAAGTACGCACTGGATTAGCAACCGCTGACAAGCATTTTGAAAACGACTGCGGACTCATATTTACCAAAAATGGCGGTATTTTGATTCAAAATATTGAAAAATATGCAAGAAAACAAGACATAAAGACCAATAAAGTCTACGAAAAAGGCGTATTTACCATGAAAGTCAAACTGCAGTTCTTTGGTAAAAACGACATTGTTTTTCTTTGTAATGGGTTGCCTCTCGTCATCGATAAATCTTCCTATGCAAAAAATATATTCCGTTTTCGTCGAAAAGACCAAAATTATAGCGTTTTAAAAGCTCACGAGTATCAGAAAACACTTTCTAGGGAAGATGATGATTGAAAACCCTCGGTAAGCGTTGCTTTTAGTATTTTTTGACTGATTAAAGTTCATCACTCCTACAAAATGCCATATTTAACTACGCTTTGGGAAGTTAACTATGCCCTTGAGCATAGTTAACTTTAACTACTTTTTAACTGCAGTTAACGCTAACTAGGTTTTTATACAACCGACTTAACTACGTGGTTAAAGTTAACTACCATTTAACTTGAAAATGGGTAGTTAAAACGTAGTTAAGAGTTTTATACAACCGGCCCCAGGATTTAACTACGGTAGTTAACGCTAACTATAGTTAACTTTAACTACATTTTTATACAACCGGCCCCTGGAGTTTAGATCTGTTACTGTCTACACAACCGGAGTTTACACTCTGTGATGTGTTTGCGTTGCGTGTGCGCATTTGCACAGTAGACAAAAAATCGTCGCGTGCCCGAATCGGTTGTAAATTGATGTATTTATATCTTGACAATATAATGGTAATGGTTTATTGACACATTTAGTAGCAGTTACGCTAATTTACAATGTGTTTACAATACAAGTGTAAAAAACTTACAAATCTATATCTATTTTATCTATTTACATCGTCCATTAAATATATGAAAACTTACTAATCTATACCCGTTATATCTATTTACATCGTGCATTAAAAATTTAAATAAAAAAGGTCATTCTAATCAACTAATTTAGAATTATACAAGTCTATAGAATAAACCAATGTACTATGTTTAAAACGTTCAGTTTTACAAGAGAAATTATATATCCTTTGAGTATTAGCTCTTGTTTTCTTTTGTCTAACATATTCTAGTTTCATTGGTAATAAGCTATGAAGTTTATGATTTGGCTCTAGCATTTTCTTAATTAAGGATATAAGTGGTAATATGAACGAAAAAGTTTTTTGGAAATCTGTATGTTTATTCACACAAAATTGCTGTTGCGCAATATTACTGTAAAAATAGGAACATTAAATCGTGTCATCGTGAGTAATATCTATTTATAGAACGAGGAAATAAACTAAACAGTAAGAAAATTTCCTTTTTTTCGATCCGATTACTCTTTTTGAAGAATAAATATGTTAAAATAATTTTGGGTAATCGATAGTCTCTTGAAACTTTGCACCATCCTTATAATTCTCGGAGTTGTTATACAGTTTTTAAACTAACGAAATTTTATCAAACATCCAGCACACTCCTTCCCATCACACTTAGCGTTGTCATAAAACAAATATTTTTATTTCATGTTAGATACCCACAGTTCTATTAAAGGGAATCACATGGAATACTATTTAAGAATTGAATGTTATAAACTAGTTATTCATTCATACATTCAACATGATAAGATTGATAGTCTGTTTAATAATAAATCCTTTGCTTTTTATCCAGGTACACGGAATAGTTATGGGAGACATTTCATTATTGGATTTACATCTCCATATTATAATAATCAATATGATTACATTGGAGTATCAATTCTTGCTCCCTACGACACAAATGTAACGATCTTTAGTGCTCAGTCAAGCAAGCCATGGAACTACACTGTTCACATTAAAGAAGGGGAAAGTTTTGAGTATAAACTACCGATTTCTCTGCGAATGGACAAATCAAAGTACTTCCAGAAAGGCATCGAAATTTCATCAACGAGGGATATTTCAGTGTTGTGCTAAAATTTTGGCGGCTCTAACTATGCGTCGGATGGATATTTGGCTTTACCAACCAACACGCTAGGTTTAGTTTATGTCGTTGCATCATATCAGCCGTATGGCTCGATTGGGCGAGCAAATATCGCCGTTTTATCAACACATAACAACAACACGGTTATTGTTCTTCCCAACAAGAATGCGGTTATATACTATCGCGGTCTCTGGTATGATGGCAGAACATCACAATTATACATAACCCTAGTCCTTGAAAAACTTGAAGCACTATACATTTCAGGTTCGTCAGATTTATCTGGAACAATAATTATCGCAAGCAACCCAGTGACTGTGATATCTGGCGTAGATCGTTCAAGTATTTCGGGTTCGTATGACTTTTTAGAAGCAATCCTATTACCTGTTTCATTGTGGGGATATCAGTACATGTTGACAACGGTAGGGAAGATGGATAAAAGTCAGGGGGATATTTTTCGAATCTTTGCGTATGAAAATAATACTGTTGTTGAAAGTGCGAACTGGACCAAAGTTTTGGCATCTGGAACATACACAGAGTTGATATTTGGAAAAGATCTTGCATCATTTGTTAACTGTAGTAAACCATGTCAAGTGGTGCAATACATCAGACGAGAATATATTGGTGGTAAAAATGCTGACCCTTCGATGATAGTTCTACCATCAGTAAGCCAGTTCCTTTCTTACTACCGTGTGGTACTTCCTTATGGTTCAGAATATCATGATTCCATCACTGTCGTGATACAGAATGAATATATTGATGGCTTATATATGAATGGAATAAAGCTGGATGGCTTAAGATGGAAAAAGATTAATGGAACACAATATGTATGGACAGTAGTGAGTTTCTCCGATCCAAATACGGTTACAGTCTACCATACTTCTTCTGAAGTAAAGTTTGGTCTTCTTGTATTTGGTTGGAATAGCTATGCTTCTTACGCTTACTCTGGTGGTTTTGGTTTACATAATTATTCAAATGGTAAGGTACTTTATTTGAAATTATATTTTATGCGCATTTTTCGGTGAATGATTAAAATCCCATTCATAGAGAACAGCCGTTTGTTTTTCGTCTGAGTAAGGCATTATGTGACATATTGGGTGCAGCCGCGGGGGTACATTTTGTCGAACAGACACTTTGCCGAAGGACACTTTTCCGAACGGACACTTTGCCGAACGGATATTTTGTCAAATGGGATGTAAATGTAACGAACGATCTTTTCGCCGAAAAGATCAAAATATATTCGTCCATTTTGTCGTTGTTTTCCTGATGTTTATGGACGGTGACTCAGAAATTAAGTCTCTATGACCAGCAACTCCTATGTTGGTCACTAGCGGTGCTTTTACAAATGGGTACTTTTCCAACGGATGTCTAATTTGGTAGAATCGTTTTTCGGCAAAGTGTCTAATTAGACAGTATTTCTAAAGTTAGACATATATAATTTCATAAATAACGCATTCCGTTCTTTTCAGCCGGGAGAAGCAATAGAAACTTTTCTTAATTCTCATTCAATTTTTGTCCAATATGAATTAATATTTGATGGATTTGTTCTTGGCCTACGGCCGTTAGCTCATATTAAACTCTTTGATAGTTTTTGAATGATCCTGCTGACAGGCAAACGACCACGCACACAGGGGGCTGAAAAGTGCAACGTGTAAAATTCCTTTTTCATCGCATCGGTGTAATTATAACGATCCTTGTCGATACATACATATACAGAAAGTCATCTCTATATTGTTTTTGCGTCATGATTCGTCACTCAGCAAGTGCCCTAAACAGAAGCAGTCACCCCCCTGGAAACATTCAAAATGGCTATATTTCCAGGGGGTGACTGCTTCTGTTTAGGGCACTTGCTGAGTGACGAATCATGACGAATAGCGCTTACGCAAAAACCATATAGAGATGACTTTCTGTATAGTATTCTGTGGCAATACTATACAAAGGAGGGCGTTGTTGAATAAATATTGATTAGACGAGTAAATTGTGGACAATATAGAGAATATTACATGGTTGCGCGGAAATATGGAATTTATTTCGAGTGTTGAAGAGAATATTGCTCACGAGTGAGCGTAGCGAACGAGTGAGCAATATTCTCTTCAACACGAGAAATAAATTCCATATTTCCGCGCAACCATGTACTATTCTGTTTATTTTATAAACAAATTATAAACAAACGACAATTCATATAGAAACTCAAAACAAATATGTAAATAGTACACAAATAGTAATAGGTTTTTGATTGGCTTGCAAAAATGATATTTTCACACATAAAAATATCGTATTTTTTACGTGTGTTTAAATACGATTTTTCTCAGTGGCATAAAACTCTATATAACACTTATGTTTATATAATAAATATTTATAAACAACGTTGGATTTTTTATTTTTTAACTAAAGTTTTTAATAGCATTCTTTCTACTTCATGTAACTTGCACCGACTGGCTTATCTTGTAACTAAGGTACGAAATCTCGTACTTTTCGTATACAGGCTAGAAATTTTAGATCTCGAATGTGTGGTGCCAGTGCGGTTAAGTTGGATCAATATACCTGAAAAATTCAATAAGAACTTCGACGTTACAGCTGCAGCTGCGCTGTTTTGTTAACTTATTGCGATGAGTCTTGCCAAAAATTAACACGTCCAAACTTTAGCAATTGCAACAACAGCAAACTTGTAAGTCAAAAAACATATTTGTTATTATAGTTACTCAGGAAAACATGGGTAAAAAATCCACAATCACAATCGTTCCCAGGCTCTTACCACTTGGGGAGATAATACCCTGGTTGCCGCTGGTCATGTGCTCCCCAGGTTTTGGGAGGTAAATTGAAAATATACTTAGAGATGGGTGGTAGAGGAGCGTATTTGTTGTCTTCAGAAATTTGCAACTTATGTGTCATAGTATTGGGTGATAAAATGTGAATTTTCGTGAGAGAAATACTCTTAAAAATTCGTATTCATCATGACGTGACTTCCCACTATATTATTGAGTGTTGAATTACGTTTCAAGCGAGGAGTTGGATCAGATTTCAATAGACATGGAGACTTGCCAAGGAAAGCACGCTTTGCCGTATACGAGAGGACGTATAAAAGTATAAAACATACAAGAAAGTGTATCTTCTAGACCGACCAATATAGTTATTAACTTTTAAAATCTATACTATCCTAAAAAATTTGTGTATTTGAAGCTCCTAAACGTGTATTTGAAGCTCCTAAAAAATTTGTCTAAATATATATAGTTTTATACGATGTCAACAGCTACACACCAAACTCGATCATCGAACTTAAATCGATATCCTGAACTAAAACTATCGTGGTCTGGTGATTATGAATCGCTGAAATTGTTTGTTGATAGCGAACTAAATTTCGAAGGAACATGGTCATCGATCGGTGGGGAGAAAAAGTTGTTTAAAAGCAACAATGTTCATATCCATTGGTGGGCAAAAAAGAAGTTTCTCAGGATAGAAGGAAAGCAGGCAAGTGAAGTTAAACGCTCAATTCTGATGTTGATTTTGCAGGACATTGGTTCTGACGACCATAATATTAGTTCGTCTCATAACATGTGTAAATGCCCTGAAGTCAGTTCCGATATCGAAGGCGTTAGATTGGATATTACTATTTTGGAATCAACAGTGAATCAACAGGCAAATACACTTGCTAGAATGCAGGAAATTTTGGCGAAATTAGAAGCAAAAACAACCGATGCAAAATCTATACCGTTGGATCAACTAAGTAAATCTCCCAATAATACATCGGCTGGAAGTGTTGTGCAATGTAAGAATTATAATAGCCCCATTGCATCTGTAATTACACCTACTCGGTTGTATTTTTCGGATGATCCTGAGCAGAGTAATACGGACGGTGCAGTCGCAACTTTAGTAAGAAAGTATTTGCCTAGCCAACCCAAGTCAAATTTAAAGAGTCGTTCAAATTTAAAGAGTCGTTCAAATAATGCACCAATTTTAGAGAATCCATGCTATGATCTGCACCACAATTCACAAGTCACACAAGGTCAATTAAATATTAGCCAAACAATTGAAAAGGAATGTGTGGAGATCAATCAACATAATAATATTAACAAAAAACACTTACATCACCATGGCAAACATAAAGAACATAATACCCATTGTCCGGATATCACAGTAATTAATCTAGACGACTATAATCCCAGTAATAGTGGAACTGTTACAGATGATACAACTCCTGTAAATAATTATCAATCTATCCCGACCCGCATCACCCAACGAAAATCACCTAAGAAACATAACAAACGTAATAAAAATTCGGGAAAGGATTTTCGAGCACGTACAAGGTTGAGAGACAAAATGAACTTTTATCAATATTATTACTAGACGAGGCCGGGGGAAAGTCGTCTTCCGGGATGGAAAGAGAATTGGAGAGCTTACATGAATTTTGTTTATATAAAACCTAGGAAAATGTCAACCCAAACCTCATCTGTCGAAAGACAATCAAGTCAAGCAATTTAATTAATGTATCTGTGAACCCCGAAGTAAATAGTAAAACCGTGTCTTGTTCGTCCCATTTTGTACCTGCTATTTTACTGTCAAACACTATGTCGTTAGCCCCGAAAATCGATGAAATTGCTGTATTTCTTACTTCGAATCATATAGATATTGCCTTCTTCAGCGAAACATGGTTAAAAGAATCCGTTCCTGATGATGCTATTAATATTACAAATTACCAATTATTTAGGCGTGATCGTCAACACAAATCCCATGGTGGGGTTTGTTTTTACATTAACAATGCTATTGCTTGCAACCGCCTAATGGAGTTAGACAGTGATAATCACGAAGTATTGTGGTTAGTTTTAAAACCAAAACGCCTCCCACGAAATTACTCAAATATGATAATAGCTGTGGTGTATCACCCCCCAGATGCCGATTGTACAAGTATGCGTGACTATTTCCAATCTTCATTAGAATATATTGAATCTTCAATTCCTAACCCTGCAATCATTATAGCCGGTGATTTCAACAAGCTGGATTTGCAAGCTATTGTTAAACCTTTTCAACTTAAACCAGTAATTGATTTCCCCACCAGAGGTGCCAATACTCTTGATCAAATTTATACCAACTTATCTGAATATTATTCACCCCCTACTAGTGCTCCTCCATTTGGCTTATCGGACCACCTAACAATTACCATGTGTCCCAGAACGAGGAAAAGATCGCACGAGCCACAATCACGTATTGTTAAAACAAGAGACAAACGACCCAGTAATATTAGAAGTCTTGGTCGATTTCTCCAGAAAATTCCATGGGATATTTTATCGTCCATACCCTCTAATGATCAAAAACTCTATTTTTTAACTAACATTATAAATTATGGCTTGAACTTAATCATGCCTGAACGTTCAATAAAAGTCCACTCTAATGACCGACCATGGGTAAACAGTAATTTGAAATCGCTGATAAATCGACGACAAAAAGCCTTTGCATCAGGTGATATCACTCTTTTAAAATGTTACGTAATAAGGTTAACCGTGAACGAAAACATTGTCGTAAGAGCTATTATCAATCTAAAGTTCACAATCTACGTAACACTAAAGCCCGAGATTGGTGGCGGGAAGTGAAGCAGTTGTGTGGCACATCTAAACATAATAACAAAAGTGTAAAAGACCGCTTTCATCAAGATTTAAGGCAGGAGACAGACATAAACCTCAGTAATAAAATTAACAATGCTTTTATAAATGTGATGCGGGACTATGTTCCATTATCTGAAGATACAGCTGTAATGGTACACAACGATGAAACGCCTATTATTGTGACCGAGTCAACTATGGCTAGAAAACTGCGAGAAATTAGTACATCGCGTTCCAGTGGCCCTGACGGCATTTCCAATTGGGTTTTAAAAACCTATTCGGATATTCTTGCGTTACCGGTTGCAAATATTATCAATACTTCCTTTCAAAGTTGTAAAGTTCCTCAAATTTGGAAGCTGGCTGACATTGTCCCCTTACCAAAAACATCTACTGTCACAGACTTGGAAAGGGAACTACGACCTATTTCCTTAACTTCCACCCTATCAAAGATAGCTGAAAGTCTTGTAATCGAAAGGGAAGTAAAACCAACCTTGTTAAAGGTCGTCGATCCTCAACAATTTGGCTTTATTCCAAATTCTTCCACTGTGTTCGCCTTGATATCGATGCTCCATTGTTGGTTGAGTGCAACAGATGGTACTGGTTCATCTGTTCGTACTGTGTTTCTCGACTTCAAAAAAGCATTTGACATGGTTGATCACACCACATTAATTGCGAAACTATTCAGCCTTGGTATTAAGCCCTGTGTGGTAAACTGGATTATTGACTTTTTACGTAATAGATGGCAAAGGGTCAAACTAACTGATAATTGTTTCTCTGACTGGCTCCAAGTTCCAGCTGGTGTCCCTCAAGGCGCACGACTTGGGCCTTGGCTATTTTTAGCCATGGTAAACGACCTTGTTTTACATAATCACTCTTCCGAAATGTGGAAATTTGCTGACGATACCACGGTCTCTGAAATTGTAAAAAAAAATGAACAGAGTACTCTACAAATGGATATTGATGATATTTCTACTTGGTCTAAGAACAATTCCTTTCAACTAAACTCATTTAAATGCAAAGAAATGGTAATATCCTTTTCACGATTACCACCTGTTTTCGAACCTATACGTATGAATGACCAAAATTTGGAAAGGGTAACAAGTATCAAATCGCTTGGAGTTACATTAAGAAATGACCTTAAATGGATAGATCATGTAAATTTAATTGTCTCCAAAACAGCTAAACGTTTATATTTGTTGAGGCAACTCAAACGTGCTGATGTGGCTTCGGCAGATCTGGTCAAATTCTTTTGTAGTTGTATAAGGTCTGTTCTCGAATATGCGTGTCAATTATTCCATAGTTCCCTGCCACGATATCTTGCAAAAGACATTGAACGTATACAGAAGCGCGCAATGAACATAATATTTTGTGAACTGTCTTACGACGAGGCTCTTAACATCGCTGGTATTTCTACCCTAGAAAGTAGACGTGAATATCTATCCAATAATCTTTTCAACGACATTGTTCTAAATGATGACCATAAACTTGCCAAACTTTTACCATCCAAAGCAGGCAATAGAGAATTGCGAAAAGAACGATCTTTTGAAGTTCTACCAGCAAGTACAAATCGTTTCGGAAACTCCTTTATTAACGTTTATGCTAAGAAACATTACAAATTAGATGTTCTTTGAACATTTTAGAATTTTTAACTTATATAGATTAGTACATTCAAGTAAATGATATATACTATATAGTATATATTAACAATTTCTAAATTGTAACATAGAATTTTTAACTATTTATAACCTTGTAACAATTTAACGTCATGTAATTCAGTCTTTTGACTGCAAGATGATGTTCTTATTAAACAAATTATCTATCTATCTATCTATCTATCTATCTATCTATCTATCTATCTATCTATCTATCTACCTGAACCCAACAGATTTATTTATTGCTGAGATGTGGAATTGCAATAAAAGAGTGAGATCCTTTGATTTCCGAAATATCGCCAAGCGGCAAGATCGACGCCAACTGCTCTCTCCTTCGCAGAGGCTTGGATAAAATTTTTTATAAAAGGATAGGTTAATATTGGATAATAAATAAAAGAATGCGCTAGTGAAGAATGTGCGGTATGATAACCGCGGGCGGCGAAGGGTGAGGCGAGAAAATAAATAAAGCCTCTGCCAGATTTCACACCCAACAATGCGTCAAAACGGGGGGGGCGGCATATTATATTACACATTGACCTAATAGTAAATACAAAACAATATAGGCACTCCGAAAATGGTTAACGCTTTTACGCCACGTTTTGATCGACTATCTTGCAGTCATCATCTTGCAGCCAATAGTGTGTCTTAACTTTGTGTTGTATGCGGCTTGCGTTCTCAAAGAGAATATTTGATAGCGTTTCAGAATGGCAATATATGTTGGCTAATGTTGCCCTCATTGCGACCGTAACAATCTCGCTTGTTTTTTTCTCGAGGACTACTACAGCATTATAGAACTGTGCACAAGCAAGATTTAATGATAAAATTGTGAAGGAAGGCGCTTTGTTGTTGCTCACACGTATACCGCATCAGAGACACTGTCTGAAGAGCGAAGGAAAATCACTTGACAAACTGGCCTCTATATTTATATTTTCCAACGAAATCACGACCAGCAGATAATAAATATAAAACAAAAACCTCTTCTTATGTAAATTTAAAGTCACTTGAAGTATCATAAGTGAATAAAACTTTCGGATTGCCAAGATATTTTGGGATGTACACTTTTACGAAGATTGTGCGAGAAAGCGTAGCAAATCTGGCAGAGGCTTTCCCGCTTTTCCCTCCCTCAGTTTTTCTTTCCTCCGCCCGCGCTCCGATTTTCAGCGGTTTCCTCATTATTACCATTTAGCGCGTTTCATTTATTACCATCTAGCGCATTCTTTTATTTATTATCCAATATTAGCGTATCCTTTTATAATTTTTTTTATCCAAGCCTCTGCGAAGGAGAGAGCGCCAACTATGTGTATAAAACAATACTTTTCCGACTGTTAATAAACTCCGTAAAATTTCCCGCATATGGAATCGTTAAAACTAAACGATCAAGAAGTATGTTGAAGTATAACTTTCCGTTATTGATTAGTAAACGTACAGTGATATCCGATAGACGCAAATCAAAGACTCTTCTGTGCGTACAGCACAATTTAGATATTTACACATACGCGTATAATTCACTTCTATTTGTCGTTAATATACAGCACATTATAGAATAGAATAGAATAGAATAACACTTTATTTAACGAGGATTTACAGATAAAGCTATCGCTTGTTTCCAATCTGGTCCTCCTAAAATTACATTAGAACATTATTTACATGCAGACGGTACAGACAACAACTCATGTACATTACAATCACACAATAATAATAAATAAATACCTATCAACAAATATATCTATTAAACTTAATTTTAAAATTGTAATGTTCCTAGACCTAGTATAATCTTTGAATGTTTAGTTCAGTTGACCTAGCTAGTTTGTTCTTGAAGTGTTCTTTACAGAACCTTTTGAAGACTCCATGCGAGGTGAATTTCTTTGCCACGTTTGGAAATCTGTTCCACATTATAATTTTTTTAAAGAGCGTTCGTTGGCTTTGTTGCCTGATATATCTTCTTAATAATACAATAGAAATTTTTACTTTGTGAAGTATAGAATACCGCTATTAGTATTTGATAGTCCACTTTGTAAACTGTCTTTGCATGCATCATAACAGAATCATGCTGCTGCGAGTGTGAGACATAAACAAGGCCAAGTAAAATGCTACTAAACTAAAGTCAAGTCTGACTGTTCTATTATACTTTGTTCTATTACACTGTTCTATTATACTTTGCGTCCAACAACTTAATACTCATGTTAGAATCAGTCACAAAAAGGAAAGGCATACAGTCCAACAATAAGATAATTTTGTACCTTTCGGCTTTCCCTAACAATTTTACACCATACTACACAATACTAGTGTTTAAGAAAAACAATATCAATGGACTATAAATATTTCAACATTTTTGCCAAGATAAATCAAAACCGGTTTTAAAGTGACGTTCAATCTAGCATCTAGATGTGGGTTCTACGAAGAATATAATTGCTTTAGAGAATCCTATTGTCCATGATCAGTAAACAAGTAATCGAAGCGAAGCTTATAAATGATTGCAAACAACAACAAATCTTATGGCACATTATGACATAAATATTAATATAAATTACGACTTTGATATAGAACCGCGTTTGAGAGAACATAACAACAGCTTTAAAGCATACGATTTTGTTTGGCTACGTTACTTGTCTCTTGATAAAAACTGTTTAGAATGTATTGAGTTTGAGTTTATTGAGTTTCTCACTCATTGGTGAGCGGATTTCCCAACAGAGGTACCTACGATTTTAACGTCCTTATCCGAGAAGACGCGAAAGTCTAACCATTTACTGATGTCAATATAAAGGTAGCACTTTCTCCTCAATTATTTTAAGACCATGAGTAGAGGTCCGTCCAAGGATTGAACCCGGTCTCCCAGCTTGGAAGGCAAGCGTGGTGACCACGACACCACAAGTGCTGTTTGTAATTTAAAAGCAAATAGAAAGTTAACAAAATTGATCATACAGTATCTTAGGATATCATGCTATATCTTAGGATATCATAGAGTATCTTTGGATGTCATGCAGTATCTTAAGATATTATGCAATACCTTAGGATATCATGCAGTATCTTAGGATATCATACAGTATCTTAGCATATTGTACAGTATCTTAGGATATCGTACAGTATCTTACAAAAGTAAAATCTGTTTGCTTATACTTATCCGGTTTGTGTCCGCTCATGCATGTCTGGGGAGTTGATTGTTTGGCTGTATTAATGACCGGTTTAATGATTTAAAGTACAAAATATACTATGCAAACTAGACGTTATTACTTTCACCTAACAACACATAGCAACGCATAGAATTGTGTTTGCTTTCCGTTTTTAATTTGTTCTTAATTTGTTCTTTAATTTGTTTTTAATTTGTTCTCGCTGTTCTTACATATGCTAATCCCCGAGGTGCGCGCGAAGCGCGTGTGCGTGGGTACTAATTCCACTAGCGACGTCTAAAGGCTGATTTCCATTCCGTACAAAATATCGCGGGATCGACCTTTTATATACGATCGTTTTCTTTTGAATTATGAGCCCTCGACCGGATCCGTTCCAGTCGAATGCTCATAATTCAAAAGAAAACGATTGCAAAAAGTCGCGACAGTTTACACTGAGTTGATCAGCCGTAAAGCCGGTTTTCCACTAGGCGGAATTTTGCGCGCGGAGCGACATTTTCCGGTACGCGCATGCGTAGAAGCAAGACATATTGGCGGAATTTTTCCGCTGTTGTGCAAGACTGTGCACTGATCGCTCCGCCATGAAGTTGAAGGCAGTTCAACTTTTTCGATTTTCCGCGCGTACTATGGACAAAATCAACCAATCACAGTGCGTTGTATATATTACCAAGTGGCAAGTATACATAGTCATAGTCGATCGCACTTGTATAACAGCAAAGATCACAAGTTATTTTCGCTCGAGTGTGATGTGAAGGCCACGAAACGACCAAATTCGTATCTTTTGAAAGTACATTTATCGTCAGCCTGCCTTTATATTCTGATTTGCTGACGTGCAGTGCTGAGCATCCTTTAGTTCGTTACAGTTTAAAATGTCATCTTCCTCATGGAGCAGTAATAACAATTCTTGCAAATATTATTGCAGTGCGATCCGCTCGCAAATATTATTGCAGTGGAAATCATTTGCTTTTTTCCGCCCGGAAAAATTAGATAAAAAATTCCGCTCCGCGCGCAAAATTCCGCCTAGTGCAAAACCGGCTTTAGGTTCATCCAGTTTTGCGGGCGCGTCACTATGGCTTACCGGTGGACGTCCCACTGATCTCAAAAGTATGGCGGGTTGTCAGGAGTGGAATGAGTGAGTTTTTAAAAACATATCAGAAAATAATTTGAAAAAATTGTCAATGAAGCATTTTTCTCGTTTAATTTAATATTAAAATATTAAGTCACGGCAAGAGGCATTACTAGGCTAACAACAAGGTAAATTGTTTTGTTTAATATGTCTTGGTCGATTTAATAAGTATAGGTTATCATGATTACTTGTTTATTATTAGCATGACAAAATTTCCGCCATTTTGTTTGTTTTGGGAAAATCATTAATTGTACTGCAGTATAATTAGTGAAATAATTGTACTCCTCTCAACCAATCAGCATCCAGTAATTTTGTCATGCTAATAATAATGCTGGTTACACACTGCTTTCCATTTAATGTCAGTGTAGATGCAAGTTTTTTAGAATTGCTGTTTATTTCAAAATATTCATTTTATACCAAAGTCAAAGACGAAGTTTATGTTTATGTCAAAGCGTATCAGATGAAAATCAGTTTATATAAAGTTTTATAAACATTTAAAAAAAGTTTTAGCAAACGTCTAAGAACCGATTTTTGAAAAAATGACGCTTATATAATGAATAATAACATACCTTACCTTATATGTTTAGGTAGCAGTTAAAGTGCTTATAAACCCAAAATGGGTTTTTATTGATTCGGATAAGGCATGAAAAGTTAGTTAGTAAGTTCTAGATTAGTTTTTGGCTTAGACTTTTAGTTTCGGAGATATAAAGGCTCAAACAGGCAAATTTTGGCATTTTCTGAAAAAAAGTAGCGCGACCAAAATATCACCAAGGGGCCTGGATCCCAGGAACCCAACTTTGATAAACAACTAAGAAATATATGGCGAAGATATCGATGTATTGTGTTTTTTTGCATATTTTGTCTAAACGATGTTTCGTTTGTGCGTGATATTACACAGAAAGTACCAACAGTAATATATCTAGCTATCTGACACCTTTTTTGGATGATAAATCACCTACTGCGGCTTTAAACCGATAGAAAAGAGGACACCGAAACTCATCGATCTGAGACATTTGGTGGCAAATACAGGCCATAGTTATCGACCTATAAACAAAGACAAATGTACCCAGTTGTCCCAACATAGGACAGGAATCAACATACAGGTAAGCTGTGATTTTAACAAATGCAATGATGTCTATTCGCGCGTATGAACTTTGGATATTTAACGTTGAATCATGCCACCTAAATGTGCATATTATTTGCTTAGTATACAACGGTGTACAACGGTGTTTGTTGGCACACAAATCGATTGAAGTGCTTCTACCTCTGAGAGATTACATACTGCTGTTATAGAATAATATGTCATATATGTTTCAATGTGAAAATTATCACAACTTTAATGCCTTTATGGTATTTAACTAATATAAATTAATAGGCCATTCTACTTTTAGATTTCAACCTACTTTATATGTGGACTTTCAGTGTCTTGTATTATCCTACACATGTGGTCAATGTCAAATGTTTTATATGACAGTGAGATACTGATGCTATATGTTTGATTGATACATGTATTTGGCACAAAGTTGATCACCAAGTGCTGCACTGTCCCACTAGTGGAACCACCTTAACCTGAATATCAGGCATTTCTGCGGTTAGGCCTTGGTTTGTTAGCCACCTATGTTGAAGAACCTTAGGAAGGCTAAGAAAAAATTCCCTGAATAGAGATATACACTTCAAAATTGTATAGCCCATTAAACTATTTGTTTGTCATTTCATCTAGATTATCAGTGAAGTAAACTGGAACCATCAGTGAAAGATGAATTAACATTTTTAATTAAATATTTATTAAACATCTTTATCAATATATGTTGTATTGTGTCTTGGGGGCAAGTGCACTTTTAATAGCTCAGCCCCTTGATTGGATCGATTGGCTTAACCCATATTAATTGGCAAATTTTACTCATCAGTGGTAGAGTACTGCCAATTAATGGGTTAACTGCGCTTGATTGGATCGGCTAAACCTTAGCTGCTTTTTGGGTAATGGGTTACCTAGAAAAGAGCCAGACTCCCACTATGGAGGAACTTTACCCATCTGGAAGGAGAGATTCCACTTATAAAATGTGCAAGGACATCTGGTAGGGGAGGGGGTCAACATCCATTTCCCTCCATGGAGAGAGTCATTTTACTTGCACAGAGAAGCACCTTTCTGAGTCACTTAAATCAGCTGTGTGGGCATGCCAAGAAAGTTGGATGTGTTTACACTGTGAGTAAAGCAAACATCACTCTCACACCAGACATCTAATGTGAAAGTTGAAGCATGTTTGCTCTGCCCACACAGGCAAAGTTACTGTAATAGAAAGTATGATGTTTTACAGATCACATACTGGCCTTATGGCTTATTTATTAAATTAGATATGTTTCCCCACTAAAACATTCTCAAAAGATGAATATTATTCTAAGCCTATTTATGTGGCAATTAATGTTTAGTGTTGTCACAATAATTCCATATATCTATATATCCAGTTTATGATATCTGTGTATTGATCATCTTTCATTTACATAGACAAAGATGACAATCTGTCAACCAATCTTCCTATGAAAGGTTCTGTGAGAATATACATGGGGGCCAATTTCATTAGATTGTGGGTTGGCCAGTTGCAGTTAACCAGTTATTATTCTTGAAATGTACAAATTTTGGGTAAATTTGGATGTAAAATTTGTAGGGAAACAAGCTTCCTTGCTAAAGTGAGAACCAACTTTAAAGCAGGTGTAGAAATCAGAAATGAAATGCAACCGATTCCCATGTCCATGAAGGCATGAAGACTATACAATGCAGTAAAAGGTTTAAGTTCCATTCCAACAAACTTTTAACCCTTATATTCGTTCATTTATTTCTTCTTTCTTTATTTCATACTATACGAAAGAATTTTATAAGCAATTGGTTCGCCAGAAGAGGCATCTATGTCCCAGAATTTATAGACATAAGTTACTGCAAGTGTCATGGTCGTCTCCACGATCGACTTTGAAATCGCATTTAAATCCATTATATTCCTTCGTCTATATTCCACGATTGACGATGCAAACCACTAGAAGGGTTACTTTACACACTCAAAATTGTATTTGAGTTCAAAAATGTTTTTTTTTTCCTCAAGAAATAGCCGACTTTTCAAGATGATTTATCCAAATGTAATAGTTTTTATAGTAAAATTAAATACACACGTTCCTGGGACCCAGTCCCCCGGAAGACGCTACTTTTTTTCCAAAATAGCGACTTTGAGCCTTTATATCTCCGAAACTAAAAGTCTAAGCCAAAAACTAATCTAGAACTTATTAACTAACTTTTTATGTTCTATCCGAATCAGTAAAAACCCATTTTGGGTTTATAAGCACTTTAAAAGTATTAATTTTTCAAGTCATTTTGTAGAAAAAATTATATTAAAAAAACATACGAAAAATGTTTCCGCGTGACGACCACAGATGGTGACAAATAGTTTCGTCACAGCGATATATCGTGCCCAGCGGTCTGCTAAATAAGTACCAATACTTCATGTAAACATGCGCATAATTAATTATCTTATTAAGAGACGAAGTACGATACGATTCTTGAATTTTTCTATAAATAGTTTCTTCAAGAAAATGAATAACGTTGAAAATATTTTGGAACAGTCGTCGTCAGTGGCGTAGCCAGCCAGCCAATTAGGTCCCGTTATGCCAATTTAAAATCATCATTATTCTTTTCTTTAGAAATTGATTGTTTTCACCATTAATCAACACGAACAAGTTTGCATAACGGGACTAAATCGGCGGACTGGCTACGCTACTGGTAGTCGTTCGGTTTAAAAATGCGAGGGGATGCTGCGTGCATGTATTTCTAGTCCTAAATGTATTATTGCTGGCAATGTCAATGGTTAAGCGTCGCATTCGCAATATTGATTGTTGAATGAAAGTTTTGACTTTTATACCTTTAAGTGTTATGTTTATACATTCGCTCGGCAAACATATATTTGTATTGCTCTGTAAGACCTTACCAACCCTTGCATGATCTGCTATGGCGATAAACTTTAAGATCTTGTCGTTTTGGACAGCTATATTTACAGTTTACTACAGGGTGTATCAAAAAAACTGCAAATACCATAATTTGTATGCACGAGATCATACATTAGAATTTCAATGGCTGTGCAAATAATTACGCTTCTGGGATTTGAAAATACGTTTCCCAGGGGTATCAAAACAAGCACACAAAGTGAATTAAACTTATGAGTTCGATTACGAATGGCTCAGTTTACGAATGACTGCTGTCGAGTTTTGAGTTTGGGCGTACTTTAAAACAAGAAATACTCTTTGCTCTGTTGTTAGCTGAGCCATTCGTAATCGAACTAATTTTAATTCACTTTGTGTGCTTATTTTGATAGTACTGCACGTGGAAACGTATTTTCAAATCCCAGAAGCGTAATTATTTGCACAGCCATTGAAATTCTAATGTATGATCTCGTGCATAAAACGATTGTTTTGCCCAAACAAGTTCTTTGACTTAACCCCATAATGAATTAAGCTTTTGTGTCTTGCACGTGTGATAGCTTACCGTAGCGACATATGCCTCAAAATATTTATGTATATAACCCCAAGACTATATATATTATAGTGTTTGTATGAAAACTCTGCTTGTAAAACTTGTTGAAATCTCGCTTATGCTTTTCTCATTTTGTATACACTTTGCCATATATAAACGCTTGAATTGTAAACTTATTAGGTTAAGCGTCGCATTGGTAATAGGGTTTTGACTTTATTTTAAAGCTATGTTTATGCAATTATTTATCAGGTTTGGGAAAGACGTATTCACAAAATTTGCTGAACTCAGCAAAATTGGCCTTGTCTAATCTTTTTCCGTGACATTTTGCATAATTAATGTGCTAACGCTCATATGCTAATGACGATGCTCCACCTCATATGCTAATGAGTGCGCCTCCCCATGCCATTTTATGTTAATGATGATGCTCACCCTTGCGCCTCCCTTGCGCACCCTCTCCCCCCCAAAAAAAAGGGGGCCCGAACGACCCTTATATAACTACTAATGTCAAACGTAGTAAATCCCGCCTACAGGATGGTACGTGCTTCTTAGGGGAAATTTCTTTCACCCAAATACTAAAGGCTGACTGTAATCTCCAGGTATTCCAGTAGCTCACTCCGCCATAAGAGTGAGTAAGGTTTCAAAAGTTTTATATTGGGGCTTTCATTTTAGGTCACGTCCAACTGAGATACTAATATATCAATTTATATATGAGGCCACAATTTTGCTATGAAAATAAATACTTCATTGACAATTGCGGATTTTTGAAAACAATGTGTTATACTTACTGCCGTTTCTTTGTTTTTTAAAAGACGTACCTAAATTTCGCTGTTATTTATACTGTCGCTGTATCTTTTCTTCAAATTCTTAGACCATTTTTGTGCTGTAGCACTAATTTCATATGCCAGTACAATGTGAATGAAAATACCCAATATCTATGTTAAAACAACGTTGTTTATTGAAGATTCAAGAAACTAGCTTTTCACTTCTTTGGAATTGCAAATCCCGATTCCCAATATGAAGTTGGAACAACTGCAACTTTTTGCTCAAAATGCTTCTCCTGTACAGAAATTCTATCCTTCTGAAAAGAAAATTAACCGAACAAGAAATGTGTAAATGCCAAAATAGGGAAAATTTCACATTTTGTAATGTAGAAATATAGTATGTGCCCCAAGAATCAGGTGGCCGCAGCATGAGAATAAATGGCCAAGCAGTATATTTACAGATTAGTGGTTTGTTGCGTTGAACCAGAGGTTTTCCATCAGAAAGCTTATAATAAATATGGCTATCAATTAAATTTAGTTTGTTATGAATATTTTTTTCTAGATGAAAATTCATTTCTGTCATCTGTGCCGTCTTACCAGTCAAGGTTCATGAGTAAGTATACTTATTATTTAGAAAGTTAAGGATTAAGCTTGACATATTCCTTAAAGTGAATAAGGCTGCAGATGACAAAATTTTAGCCCTCAATATACCTCCTGATCTTCCCCTATTGAAGGAAAGCACTGAATTCTTCACGCGTTTAAGACATAAGGAACATTTTCATAATGATCCTCTGTCCAAAAAATGGACGCTGTGACGCAATCACTCCAAAAATCTCCCTGCTCTCCTCCAGAAGACCAATTTAAAGTTTGGGCTATCTATCTCATGGGCTGTCATATAGAATATGATTCGGCTAGTCCACCATTTTATTTTTGAACACACGGTCTGCGAAATGAACTCAGTGTTTAACCATTGAAGTTAAACATTGAGTTGCACTGGGTTCATTGGGTCTGCGAAGCAAAGACTTCGCGAGCGGTTCGGGAGCGTTCGGAAATCGCAATTAATATTTAGCGCAACTTTATGTAACTCACCCGTGAAATTGTCCCGACAACTCGACAAAAATTAGTTTGAAAAGAAGCTTTAAAAATACTCACGAAATTAAATTTTCACGAAATTCAGTGGCACAAGTCACGAGTCAAGCACCTAATAGCACGTAAATAACGCATTGCGCTAAGATCTAAATTCACGTTTCACGGTTCTAATCGAGTTTCTTTCACGTTTCACGGGTTCATTTAGACACGAATCACGCATTACCCCTTTGCCACCCGCAACATAGTAAGCACAATTTCATCTGCATCTCTTATAACCTTAATTATTGCAGTTCTTGGTGCAAGCGCAATATAGTTCATTCCCACCATTTTCTGATATTATTACCAATATCAATTCAAATAGTTAACTCCGAATCTCGAAGAAATCTTAGATTAAGCGGTCACCGTAGATGAAAAAAATTGTCGTGAAAACTAAATACGATAAACAAGTTATTCAGTCAACTAGGATGATAAGGTTACTAACTAAAAATTTGCATTTTATCTAGGCACTTCGAATAATTATGGCAAGCGTTTCATTGTTGGATTTACAGCGCAATATTATAGATATCAAAGTGACTATATTCGAATATCAATTCTTGCTCCCTACGACACTAATGTAACGATCTTTAGTGCTCAGTCAAGCAAGCCATGGAACTACACTGTTCATATTAATGAAGGGGAAAGTTTTGAGTATAACCTTCCGATTTCTCTGCGAATGGACAAATCGAAGTACTTCCAGAATGGTATTGAGATTTCGTCAACAAGAGATATTTCACTGTTTTGTTTAAATGGTCAAGGCTATAACTATGCGGCGGATGGATACTTGGCTTTACCAACCAACACGCTAGGTTTAGTTTATGTCGTTGCATCATATCAACCGTACAGCTCTAGCTATAGAGCGAATATCGCCGTTATATCAGCACATAACAACAACAACATTATTGTTCTTCCCAACAAGGATGCGGTCATATACTATCGCGGTCTTTGGTATGATGGCAGTACATCACTATTGTACATAACCATATCCCTTGAAAAACTCGAAGCATTATACATTTCAGATTCGTCAGATTTATCTGGAACAATTGTTATCGCAAGCAAACCAGTGACTGTTATATCGGGCGTAGACCGTGCACGTATTTCGTATGACTTTTTAGAAGCGCCCCTGTTACCAGTTTCATTGTGGGGATATCAATATATGTTGACAACGGTAGGAAAGATGGATAAAAAACAGGGGGATATTTTTCGAATCTTTTCTTATGAAAATAATACTGTTGTTGAAAGTGCGTACTGGACCAAAGTTTTGTCGTCTGGAACATACACAGAGTTGATATTAGAAACAAATCTGGCATCATTTGTTAACTGTAGTAAACCATGTCAAGTTGTGCAATACATAAGACGAGAAAGTATTGGCGGAAAATATGCTGACCCTTCAATGATAGTTCTTCCATCAGTTAGACAGTTCCTTTCGTACTACCGTGTAGTACTTCCTTATGGTTCGAGTTACCATGACTCCATTACAATAGTGATAGACAATAAATATATCGAAGGCTTATATATGAATGGAATAAAGCTGGATGATTTACGATGGAACAGGATCAATGGAACAAAATATGTATGGACGGTTATAAGTTTATCCGATCCAAGTACGGTTACAGTCTATCATACTTCTTCAGCAGTAAAGTTTGGTCTCCTTGTATTTGGTTGGAATGATGGTGCTTCGTACGCTTACTCTGGTGGCTTTGGTTTACATAATTATTCAAATGGTATGTTACTATATTAAAAAATATAGTCTGTCTATTTTGTTCACTAAACGTTTAAAACGATATGAATACAGAACAGGCGTCTCTTCTCGTCCGGGTCTGCCAAATATTAGACACATGCATTCGTGGTACTCGCAAATATAACACTGTAAATTTTAAGGAGTTATATCTGATTCAAAAGAGTTGTTATGTCATCGTTTTTTCACAAAAAGAATTCTTCCGTCATCGTTTTGGCGTATTATTTTCCTACCTATTTGCAATGCAGTTGTTTGGAAGACACTTGCCGAGCGGATATTTTGCCGAATATATACAACGAAACGAACATATTTTGCGCGTAAAGTTGTATTTGACGAACGCAAATTTTGACGCGAAAAGATATTCAAGTTGCCTAGAAGGCGTTTTGGGAATGCTATCTCTTCAAAATAGATTCCCCGATATTGTCATTGTTTTCCTAATTGTTTTCGACGGTGGGTCATTCCTGAAAAATCAACTCTGAGTTACCATGAATTCCTATGATTGCTTTTGCAAATCGATACTTTGTTTGTGCAGTGGCAGGGTTGGTTAGGACGAGGGATCGTAGGCAAAATGTCTTTCCGCAAAGTGTCCTTCGGCTAGATATCCTTTGGCATATGTTAAAATTCTTAATTTCAACATGTTTATCCGTTGATTACAGTTTTTGTATGATTTTGAAGTCTTCGTTTTAGTTGTACTGGAACAGGTGTATTATTTTCTCTCCGATATTTAATAATTTATGAGTTACGGATTCCGTCCATTATTTCGAAAAATTATTGTATTTATTGGTCCGCGTAGTGATGAATTAGAGAAAAGAAAGAACTGTTCTTATCAAGTTTGAAAATTTGTTCAAATCCATTTTGTGGCGAATATATTTTTCTTCTCAATGAGATTTGTTTCATGTATTAATGCGCGTCCCATCATGGAAATGTAATATTTCATAGTGGTTAACTTAATCAAAATCGCGCAATGTTTGGTTCTGTAGCAGAAATTTCATATTTTGAGTAAACTATGAATGAAAATACCCACCATCTGTGTTTAAACAACCTAAATTATCAGATTCAAAACAGTAACCATCCACTCATTAGAAATTGGAATCCCTTTTCTCAAAATTATGAAGTCAGATAAACTACAACATTTTGCCCAATGTCCCTCTTTTGCGCTTTTATCCATGACAAAAGAATTGACCCGGTCATGAATGTCTAAATGATAAAAAGCCGTGAAAGCTTCTGCTCTATTATTCAGTGAATATAATATAGTGACACCCTGAATCGGGTGGCCGCAGCATGACTTCCGGCTTTACATTTCAAAAATAGATGCGTTTTTCAGTCTATATTAACAGAGCAGTCGTTTGACCTGGTTAAAACAGAGGTTTTCCGCCAATAAACTTATGCCATTAAATTAAACCAGGTTTGTTTTTATTGTTTTCTTTCAGATGGAAATACATTCCTATCATCTGTGCCGTCTTACCAGTCCAGGTTCATGAGTAAGTATATATATATTTCTAAAATTCATTAATTATTCATAAGCAAAATACAAAGGAAACTCATGACCCGTAGCGGATCTATATATTTGTTATAGACTTGCTCAAATTTTCTCCTTCAATATTTACAGCGTAGATAACATCAATCTTCAAAATTCCGACGCCAGTCAGCGTACAAAACGAGTCATTTTAGAAGTCATATACAAGCCTTGCCGTTTCGGCCTTTATCAGATCTAAAACACTCGGCTTCGCCTTGATGTTTTAAATCAGATAAAGATCTCTCGCGCTGTTTGTATATATTACATATAATTCTCAGTTTGAATTTTTGGACTAATCACAAATATATTTCCCCTCAATTTAAGCACCTTTCATGAAAGCATCAGTTATTGACTATGAATTTGAAGCCTTACACATTTTTTAAACCTGGCAAAGCGCGCTTCGATATTGAATCACCTTGTTCAGATATTGAATCACCATGCAAAATTGTTTACCTTTCTAATAGAAAACTTATTAGGGATTGTTCAAACAAATGTAATCGACTGGAGCCTTTTACTGAAGAAGGTGATGATTTGAAGTTATTTATTACTTCCGCCTTCGACCTCACTGCCTCTGCCAACGACGGCGGTCGCGGTCAAGAGACCTCTTTATTTTTTCCACTGTCCAAATCGAAAATATCACTGTTCTTGTGCTAGATGTAGTACGTTTCACTTTCTGCAATTTTGTAATAATGCCAATATCAATTAATATATTAAGCTGTAAATCTAGAAGACATCTTAGACTGTGGTTGCTGTGCATGCAACATATTTCGTGCATAGGGGGTGTGGGATGAAGTGTATTAAAATTCGAATACGAGAAAGAGTTGGCAAGATAAGATTACTAAAATATATTTGCATTTTATCCAGGCACTCCAAACAATTATGGCAAACATTTCATTATTGGATTTACAACGCAATATTATAGATATCAAAGTGACTATATTCGAGTATCAATTCTTGCTCCGCACGACACTAATGTGACGATCTTTAGTGCTCAGTCAAGCAAGCCATGGAATTACACTGTTCATATTAATGAGGGGGAAAGTTTTGAGTATAACCTTCCGATTTCTCTGCGAATGGACAAATCAAAGTACTTCCAGAATGGTATTGAGATTTCGTCAACAAGAGATATTTCGCTGTTTTGTTTAAATGGTCAAGGCTATAACTATGCGGCGGATGGATACTTGGCTTTACCAACCAACACGCTAGGTGTAGTTTATGTCGTTGCATCATATCAACCGTACAGCTCTAGCTATAGAGCGAATATCGCCGTTATATCAGCACATAACAACAACAACATTATTGTTCTTCCCAACAAGGATGCGGTCATATACTATCGCGGTCTTTGGTATGATGGCAGTACATCACTATTGTACATAACCATATCCCTTGAAAAACTCGAAGCATTATACATTTCAGGTTCGTCAGATTTATCTGGAACAATTGTTATCGCAAGCAAACCAGTGACTGTTATATCGGGCGTAGACCGTGCACGTATTTCGTATGACTTTTTAGAAGCGTCCCTGTTACCAGTTTCATTGTGGGGATATCAATATATGTTGACAACGGTAGGAAAGATGGATAAAAAACAGGGGGATATTTTTCGAATCTTTTCTTATGAAAATAACACTGTTGTTGAAAGTGCGTACTGGACCAAAGTTTTGTCGTCTGGGACATACACAGAGTTGATATTAGAAAAAGATCTAGCATCATTTGTGAATTGTAGTAAACCATGTCAAGTTGTGCAATACATCAGACGAGAAACTATTGGCGGAAAATATGCTGACCCTTCAATGATAGTTCTTCCATCAGTTAGACAGTTCCTTTCGTACTACCGTGTAGTACTTCCTTATGGTTCGAGTTACCATGACTCCATTACAATAGTGATAGACAATAAATATATCGAAGGCTTATATATGAATGGAATAAAGCTGAATGATTTACGATGGAACTGGATCAATGGAACAAAATATGTATGGACGGTTATAAGTTTATCCGATCCAAGTACGGTTACAGTCTATCATACGTCTTCAGCAGTAAAGTTTGGTCTCCTTGTATTTGGTTGGAATGATGGTGCTTCGTACGCTTACTCTGGTGGCTTTGGTTTACATAATTATTCAAATGGTATGTTACTATATTAAAAAATATAGTCTGTCTATTTTGTTCACTAAACGTTTAAAACGATATGAATACAGAACAGGCGTCTCTTCTCGTCCGGGTCTGCCAAATATTAGACAAATGCATTCGTGGTACTCGCAAATATAACACTGTAAATTTTAAGGAGTTATATCTGATTCAAAAGAGTTGTTATGTCATCGTATTTTCACAAAAAGAATTTTTCCGTCATCGTTTTGGAGTATTATTTACTCCTACCTATTCGCAATGCAGTTTTCTGGAAGACACTTGCCGAGCGGACATTTTGCCGAAAATATACAACGAAACGAACAGATTTTTCGCGAAAAGTTGTATTTAACGATAACGGAAATTTTGACGCGAAAAGATATTCAAGTTGCCTAGAAGGCGTTTTGGGAATACTATCTCTTCAAAATAGATTCCTCGATATTGTCATTGTTTTCCTAATTGTTTCGACGGTGAGTCATTCCTGAAAAATCAACTCTGAGTTACCATAAATTCCTATGACTGCTTTTGCAAATCGATAGTTTGTTTGTGCAGTGGCAGGGTTGGTTAGGACGAGGGATCGTAGGCAAAATGTCTTTCCGCAAAGTGTCTTTCGGCTAGATATCCTTTGGCATATGTTAAAATTCTTAATTTCAACATGTTTATGCGTCGATAACTGTTTTTGTATGATTTTGAAGTCTTCGTTATAGTTGTACTGGAACAGTTGTATTATTTTCTCTCCGATATTTAATAATTTATGAGTTACGGATTCCGTCCATTATTTCGGAAAATTATTGTATTTATTGGTCCGCGTAGTGATGAATCAGAGAAAAGAAATAACTGTTTTTATCAAGTTTGAAAATTTGTTCAAATCGATTTTGTGGCGAATATATTTTTCGTCACAATGAGATTTGTTTCATGTATTAATGCGCGTCCCATCATGGAAATCTAATATTTCATAGTCGTTAACTTAATCAAAATCGCGTAATGTTTGGTTCTGTAGCAGAAATTTAATATTTTGATTAAACCATGAATGAAATTACCCACCATCTTTGTTTAAACAACCTAAATTATCAGATTCAAAACAGTGGCCGTCCACTCATTAGAAATTGGAAATCCCTTTTCTCAAAATTATGAAGTCAGAGAAACTACAACATTTTGTTTAATGTCCCTCTTTTGCGCTTTTACCATGGCAAAAGAATTGACCCGGTCATAAATGTCTAAATGATATAAAGCCGTGAAAGCTTCTGCTCTATAATACAATGAATATAATATGGTGACACCTTGAGTCGGGTGGCCGCAGCATGAATTCCGGCGTTACTTTTCAAAAATAGATGCGTTATTCAGTCTATAGCTATTAACAGAGCAGACGTTTGACCTGGTTGAAACAGAGGTTTTCCGCCAATAAACTTATGCCATTAAATTAAAGCAGGTTTGTTTTTATTGTTTTCTTTTAGATGGAAATACATTCCTATCATCTGTGCCGTCTTACCAGTCCAGGTTCATGAGTAAGCATATATATTTCTAGAATTCATTAATTATTCATAACCAAAATACAAAGGAAACTCATGACCCGTAGCGGATCTATATATTTGATATAGACTTGCTCAAATTTTCTCCTTCAATTTTTACAGCGTAGATAACATCAATCTTCAAAATTCCAACGACCGTCAGCGTACAAAACGAGTCATTTTAGAAGTCATATACAAACCTTGCAGTTCGGCCTTTATCAGATCTAAAACACTCGGCTGCGCCTCGATGTTTTAAATCAGATAAAGATCTCTTGCGCGGTTTGTATATATTACATATAATTCTCAGTTTGAATTTTTAAACTATTCACAAATATATTTCCCCTCAATTTAAGCACCTTGCATGAAAGCATCAGTTATTGACTATGAATTTGAAGCCTTACACATTTTTTAAACCTGGCAAAGCGCGCTTCGATATTGAATCACCTTGTTCAGACAGACATGTTCCATGCAATATTATTTACCTTTCTAATAGAAAACTTATTAGGGATTTTTCAAACAAATGTAATCGACTGGAGCCTCCCTTTTACTGAAGAAGGTGATAATTTGAAGTTATTTATCACTTCCCGCCTTCGACCTCACTGCCTCTGTCAACGACGACGGTCGCGGTCAAGAGACCTCTTTATTTTTTCCACTGTCCAAATCGAAAAGATCACTGTTCTTGTCCTAGATGTATTATGTTTCACTTTCTGCAATTTTGTAATAATAATGCCAATATCAATTAATATATTAAGCTGTAAATCTAGAAGACATCTTAGACTAAGTGGTTGCTGTGCGTGCGACATATTTCGTGCATAGCGGGCGTGGGAAGAAGTGTATTAAAATTCGAATACGAGAAACCAGTCATTCACACAGTTGGCAAGATAAGATTACTAAATATATTTGCATTTTTTCCAGGCACTCCAAACAATTATGGCAAACATTTCATTATTGGATTTACAACGCAATATTATAGATATCAAAGTGACTATATTCGAGTATCAATTCTTGCTCCGCACGACACTAATGTGACGATCTTTAGTGCTCAGTCAAGCAAGCCATGGAATTACACTGTTCATATTAATGAGGGGGAAAGTTTTGAGTATAACCTTCCGATTTCTCTGCGAATGGACAAATCAAAGTACTTCCAGAATGGTATTGAGATTTCGTCAACAAGAGATATTTCACTGTTGTGTTTAAATGGCAACGGCTACAACTATGCGGCGGATGGATACTTGGCTTTACCAACCAACACGCTAGGTGTAGTTTATGTCGTTGCATCATACCAGCCGTACAGCTCTAGCTATAGAGCGAATATCGCCGTTATATCAGCACATAACAACAACAAGATTATTGTTCTTCCCAACAAGGATGCGGTCATATACTATCGCGGTCTTTGGTATGATGGCAGTACATCACTATTGTACATAGCCATATCTCTTGAAAATCTCGAAGCATTATACATTTCAGGTTCGTCAGATTTATGTGGAACAATTGTTATCGCAAGCAAACCAGTGACTGTTATATCGGGCGTAGAGCACGCACGTATTTTTGATTTTTTAGAAGCGTCCCTATTACCAGTTTCATTGTGGGGATATCAATACATGTTGACGACGGTAGGAAAGATGGATAAAAAACAGGGGGATATTTTTCGAATCTTTTCTTATGAAAATAACACTGTTGTTGAAAGTGCGTACTGGACCAAAGTTTTGTCGTCTGGGACATACACAGAGTTGATATTAGAAAAAGATCTAGCATCATTTGTTAATTGTAGTAAACCATGTCAAGTTGTGCAATACATCAGACGAGAAACTATTGGCGGGAAATATGCTGACCCTTCAATGATAGTTCTTCCATCAGTTAGACAGTTCCTTTCGTACTACCGTGTGGTACTTCCTTATGGTTCGAGATACCATGACTCCATTACAATAGTGATAGACAATAAATATATCGAAGGCTTATATATGAATGGAATAAAGCTGGATGATTTACGATGGAACAGAATAAATGGAACAAAATATGTATGGACGGTTATAAGTTTATCCGATCCAAGTACGGTTACAGTCTATCATACGTCTTCAGCAGTAAAGTTTGGTCTCCTTGTATTTGGTTGGAATGATGGTGCTTCGTACGCTTACTCTGGTGGCTTTGGTTTACATAATTATTCAAATGGTATGTTACTATATTAAAAAATATAGTATGTCTATTTTGTTCACTAAACGTTTAAAACGATATGAATACAGAACAGGCGTCTCTTCTCGTCCGGGTCAGCCAAATATTAGACACATGCATTCGTGGTACTCGGATATATAACACTGTAAATTTTAAGGAGTTATATCTGATTCAAAAGAGTTGTTATGTTATCGTTTTTTCACAAAAAGAATTTTTCCGTCATCGTTTTGGAGTATTATTTACTCCTACCTATTTGCAATGCAGTTTTCTGGAAGACACTTGCCGAGCGGACATTTTGCCGAATATATACAACGAAACGAACAGATTTTTTCGCGAAAAGTTGTATTTGACGAACTGAAATTTTGACGCGAAAAGATATTCAAGTATCTCTTCAAAATAGATTCCTCGATATTGTCATTGTTTTCGTAATTGTTTTCGACGGTGGGTCATTCCTGAAACTCCGAGTTACCATAAATTCCTATGATTGCTTTTGCAAATAGATAGTTTGTTTGTGCAGTGGCAGGGTTGGTTAGGACGAGGGATCGTAGGCAAAATGTCTTTCCGCAAAGTGTCTTTCGGCTAAATATCCTTTGGCATATGTTAAAATTCTTAATTTCTGTTTTTGTATGATTTTGAAGTTATTCGTTATAGTTGTACTGCAACAGTTGTATTATTTTCTCTCCGATATTTAATAATTGATGAGTTACGGATTCGTCCATTATTTCGAAAAATTCTTGTATTTATTTGTCCGCGTAGTGATGAATCAGAGAAAAGGAAGAACTGTTTTTATCAAGTTTCAAAATTTGTTCTAATCCATTTTGTCATGGCGAATATATTTTTCCTCACAATGAGATTTGTTTCATGTATTAATTAATGCGCGTCCCATCATGGAAATGTAATATTTCATAGTGGTTAACTTAATGAAAATCGCGTAATATTTGGTTCTGTAGCAGAAATTTAATATTTTTAGTAAACCATGAATGAAAATACCCACCTGCATCTTTGTTTAAACAACCTAAATTATCAGATTCAAAACAGTGGCCGTCCACTCATTAGAAATTGGAAATCCCTTTTCTCAAAATTATGAAGTCAGAGAAACTACAACATTTTGTTTAATGTCCCTCTTTTGCGCTTTTACCATGGCAAAAGAATTGACCCGGTCATAAATGTCTAAATGATATAAAGCCGTGAAAGCTTCTGCTCTATAATACAATGAATATAATATGGTGACACCTTGAGTCGGGTGGCCGCAGCATGACTTCCGGCGTTACTTTTCAAAAATAGATGCGTTATTCAGTCTATAGCTATTAACAGAGCAGACGTTTGACCTGGTTGAAACAGAGGTTTTCCGCCAATAAACTTATGCCATTAAATTAAAGCAGGTTTGTTTTTATTGTTTTCTTTTAGATGGAAATACATTCCTATCATCTGTGCCGTCTTACCAGTCCAGGTTCATGAGTAAGCATATATATTTCTAGAATTCATTAATTATTCATAACCAAAATACAAAGGAAACTCATGACCCGTAGCGGATCTATATATTTGATATAGACTTGCTCAAATTTTCTCCTTCAATTTTTACAGCGTAGATAACATCAATCTTCAAAATTCCAACGACCGTCAGCGTACAAAACGAGTCATTTTAGAAGTCATATACAAACCTTGCAGTTCGGCCTTTATCAGATCTAAAACACTCGGCTGCGCCTCGATGTTTTAAATCAGATAAAGATCTCTTGCGCGGTTTGTATATATTACATATAATTCTCAGTTTGAATTTTTAAACTATTCACAAATATATTTCCCCTCAATTTAAGCACCTTGCATGAAAGCATCAGTTATTGACTATGAATTTGAAGCCTTACACATTTTTTAAACCTGGCAAAGCGCGCTTCGATATTGAATCACCTTGTTCAGACAGACATGTTCCATGCAATATTATTTACCTTTCTAATAGAAAACTTATTAGGGATTTTTCAAACAAATGTAATCGACTGGAGCCTCCCTTTTACTGAAGAAGGTGATAATTTGAAGTTATTTATCACTTCCCGCCTTCGACCTCACTGCCTCTGTCAACGACGACGGTCGCGGTCAAGAGACCTCTTTATTTTTTCCACTGTCCAAATCGAAAAGATCACTGTTCTTGTCCTAGATGTATTATGTTTCACTTTCTGCAATTTTGTAATAATAATGCCAATATCAATTAATATATTAAGCTGTAAATCTAGAAGACATCTTAGACTAAGTGGTTGCTGTGCGTGCGACATATTTCGTGCATAGCGGGCGTGGGAAGAAGTGTATTAAAATTCGAATACGAGAAACCAGTCATTCACACAGTTGGCAAGATAAGATTACTAAATATATTTGCATTTTTTCCAGGCACTCCAAACAATTATGGCAAACATTTCATTATTGGATTTACAACGCAATATTATAGATATCAAAGTGACTATATTCGAGTATCAATTCTTGCTCCGCACGACACTAATGTGACGATCTTTAGTGCTCAGTCAAGCAAGCCATGGAATTACACTGTTCATATTAATGAGGGGGAAAGTTTTGAGTATAACCTTCCGATTTCTCTGCGAATGGACAAATCAAAGTACTTCCAGAATGGTATTGAGATTTCGTCAACAAGAGATATTTCACTGTTGTGTTTAAATGGCAACGGCTACAACTATGCGGCGGATGGATACTTGGCTTTACCAACCAACACGCTAGGTGTAGTTTATGTCGTTGCATCATACCAGCCGTACAGCTCTAGCTATAGAGCGAATATCGCCGTTATATCAGCACATAACAACAACAAGATTATTGTTCTTCCCAACAAGGATGCGGTCATATACTATCGCGGTCTTTGGTATGATGGCAGTACATCACTATTGTACATAGCCATATCTCTTGAAAATCTCGAAGCATTATACATTTCAGGTTCGTCAGATTTATCTGGAACAATTGTTATCGCAAGCAAACCAGTGACTGTTATATCGGGCGTAGAGCACGCACGTATTTTTGATTTTTTAGAAGCGTCCCTATTACCAGTTTCATTGTGGGGATATCAATACATGTTGACGACGGTAGGAAAGATGGATAAAAAACAGGGGGATATTTTTCGATTCTTTTCTTATGAAAATAACACTGTTGTTGAAAGTGCGTACTGGACCAAAGTTTTGTCGTCTGGGACATACACAGAGTTGATATTAGAAAAAGATCTAGCATCATTTGTTAATTGTAGTAAACCATGTCAAGTTGTGCAATACATCAGACGAGAAACTATTGGCGGGAAATATGCTGACCCTTCAATGATAGTTCTTCCATCAGTTAGACAGTTCCTTTCGTACTACCGTGTGGTACTTCCTTATGGTTCGAGATACCATGACTCCATTACAATAGTGATAGACAATAAATATATCGAAGGCTTATATATGAATGGAATAAAGCTGGATGATTTACGATGGAACAGAATAAATGGAACAAAATATGTATGGACGGTTATAAGTTTATCCGATCCAAGTACGGTTACAGTCTATCATACGTCTTCAGCAGTAAAGTTTGGTCTCCTTGTATTTGGTTGGAATGATGGTGCTTCGTACGCTTACTCTGGTGGCTTTGGTTTACATAATTATTCAAATGGTATGTTACTATATTAAAAAATATAGTATGTCTATTTTGTTCACTAAACGTTTAAAACGATGTGAATACAGAACAGGCGTCTCTTCTCGTCCGGGTCAGCCACATATTAGACACATGCATTCGTGGTACTCGGATATATAACACTGTAAATTTTAAGGAGTTATACCTGATTCAAAAGAGTTGTTATGTTATCGTTTTTTCACAAAAAGAATTTTTCCGTCATCGTTTTGGAGTATTATTTACTCCTACCTATTTGCAATGCAGTTTTCTGGAAGACACTTGCCGAGCGGACATTTTGCCGAATATATACAACGAAACGAACAGATTTTTTCGCGAAAAGTTGTATTTGACGAACGGAAATTTTGACGCGAAAAGATATTCAAGTTGCCTAGAAGGCGCTTTGGGAATGCTATCTCTTCAAAATAGATTCCTCGATATTGTCATTGTTTTCCTAATTGTTTCGACGGTGAGTCATTCCTGAAAAATCAACTCTGAGTTACTATAAATTCCTATGACTGCTTTTGCAAATCGATAGTTTGTTTGTGCAGTGGCAGGGTTGGTTAGGACGAGGGATCGTAGGCAAAATGTCTTTCCGCAAAGTGTCTTTCGGCTAAATATCCTTTGGCATATGTTGAAATTCTTAATTCCAACATGTTTATCCGTCGATAACTGTTTTTGTATGATTTTGAAGATCTTCGTTATAGTTGTACTGCGACAGTTGTATTACTTTCTCTCCGATATTTAATAATTGATGAGTTACAGATTCCGTTCATTATTTCGAAAAATTCTTGTATTCATTGGTCCGCGTAGTCATGAATCAGAGAAAAGAAAGAACTGTTTTTCTCAAGCTTCAAAATTTGTTCAAATCGATTTTGTGCGAATATATTTTTCGTCACAATGAGATTTCTTTCATGTATTAATGCGCGTCCCATCATGGAAATCTAATATTTCATAGTCGTTAACTTAATCAAAATCGCGTAATGTTTGGTTCTGTAGCAGAAATTTAATATTTTGATTAAACCATGAATGAAATTACCCACCATCTTTGTTTAAACAACCTAAATTATCAGATTCAAAACAGTGGCCGTCCACTCATTAGAAATTGGAAATCCCTTTTCTCAAAATTATGAAGTCAGAGAAACTACAACATTTTGTTTAATGTCCCTCTTTTGCGCTTTTACCATGGCAAAAGAATTGACCCGGTCATAAATGTCTAAATGATATAAAGCCGTGAAAGCTTCTGCTCTATAATACAATGAATATAATATGGTGACACCTTGAGTCGGGTGGCCGCAGCATGACTTCCGGCGTTACTTTTCAAAAATAGATGCGTTATTCAGTCTATAGCTATTAACAGAGCAGACGTTTGACCTGGTTGAAACAGAGGTTTTCCGCCAATAAACTTATGCCATTAAATTAAAGCAGGTTTGTTTTTATTGTTTTCTTTTAGATGGAAATACATTCCTATCATCTGTGCCGTCTTACCAGTCCAGGTTCATGAGTAAGCATATATATTTCTAGAATTCATTAATTATTCATAACCAAAATACAAAGGAAACTCATGACCCGTAGCGGATCTATATATTTGATATAGACTTGCTCAAATTTTCTCCTTCAATTTTTACAGCGTAGATAACATCAATCTTCAAAATTCAAACGACCGTCAGCGTACAAAACGAGTCATTTTAGAAGTCATATACAAACCTTGCAGTTCGGCCTTTATCAGATCTAAAACACTCGGCTGCGCCTCGATGTTTTAAATCAGATAAAGATCTCTTGCGCGGTTTGTATATATTACATATAATTCTCAGTTTGAATTTTTAAACTATTCACAAATATATTTCCCCTCAATTTAAGCACCTTGCATGAAAGCATCAGTTATTGACTATGAATTTGAAGCCTTACACATTTTTTAAACCTGGCAAAGCGCGCTTCGATATTGAATCACCTTGTTCAGACAGACATGTTCCATGCAATATTATTTACCTTTCTAATAGAAAACTTATTAGAGATTTTTCAAACAAATGTAATCGACTGGAGCCTCCCTTTTACTGAAGAAGGTGATAATTTGAAGTTATTTATCACTTCCCGCCTTCGACCTCACTGCCTCTGTCAACGACGACGGTCGCGGTCAAGAGACCTCTTTATTTTTTCCACTGTCCAAATCGAAAAGATCACTGTTCTTGTCCTAGATGTAGTATGTTTCACTTTCTGCAATTTTGTAATAATAATGCCAATATCAATTAATATATTAAGCTGTAAATCTAGAAGACATCTTAGACTAAGTGGTTGCTGTGCGTGCGACATATTTCGTGCATAGCGGGCGTGGGAAGAAGTGTATTAAAATTCGAATACGAGAAACCAGTCATTCACACAGTTGGCAAGATAAGATTACTAAATATATTTGCATTTTTTCCAGGCACTCCAAACAATTATGGCAAACATTTCATTATTGGATTTACAACGCAATATTATAGATATCAAAGTGACTATATTCGAGTATCAATTCTTGCTCCGCACGACACTAATGTGACGATCTTTAGTGCTCAGTCAAGCAAGCCATGGAATTACACTGTTCATATTAATGAGGGGGAAAGTTTTGAGTATAACCTTCCGATTTCTCTGCGAATGGACAAATCAAAGTACTTCCAGAATGGTATTGAGATTTCGTCAACAAGAGATATTTCACTGTTGTGTTTAAATGGCAACGGCTACAACTATGCGGCGAATGGATACTTGGCTTTACCAACCAACACGCTAGGTGTAGTTTATGTCGTAGCATCATACCAGCCGTACAGCTCTAGCTATAGAGCGAATATCGCCGTTATATCAGCACATAACAACAACAAGATTATTGTTCTTCCCAACAAGGATGCGGTCATATACTATCGCGGTCTTTGGTATGATGGCAGTACATCACTATTGTACATAGCCATATCTCTTGAAAATCTCGAAGCATTATACATTTCAGGTTCGTCAGATTTATCTGGAACAATTGTTATCGCGAGCAAACCAGTCACTGTGATATCTGGCGTAGACCGTGCACGTATTTCGTATGACTTTTTAGAAGCGTCCCTATTACCAGTTTCATTGTGGGGATATCAATACATGTTGACGACGGTGGGAAAGATGGATAAAACGCAGGGGGATATTTTTCGAATCTTTGCTTATGAAAATAACACTGTTGTTAGAAGTACGTACTGGACAAAAGTTTTGTCAACTGGAATATATACAGAATTGATATTAGAGAAGAATTTGGCATCATTTGTTAACTGTAGTAAACCATGTCAAGTGGTCCAATACATCAGAAGAGAAAATATTGGCGGGAAGTATGCTGACCCTTCAATGATAGTTCTTCCATCAGTAAGCCAGTTCCTTTCTTACTACCGTGTGGTACTTCCTTATGGTTCGTTATATCATGATTCCATCACTATAGTGATAGAGAATAAATATATTGAAGGCTTATATATGAATGGGATAAAACTGAATGGTTTACGATGGAAAAGGATCAATGCAACCAAATATGTATGGACGGTAGTAAGTTTATCCGATCCAAGTATTGTAACCGTTTATCATACTTCTTCGGCAGTGAAGTTTGGTCTCCTTGTATTTGGTTGGAATGATGGCGCTTCGTACGCTTACTCTGGTGGCTTTGGTTTACATAGTTATTCAAATGGTATGTAACTTTTTAAAAATAGATATTCTATGTCTGTATTCTTCAACAAACGTTTGAAACTCCATAAACACAGAACAAACGTCTCTTCTCGTCCAAATCATGGTTGCCCAGATACACTGTAAATTTTGTCGAGATATATCTGATCAAAAGAATTGTTCAGTCATCGTTCTTTCTCCAAAAGAGTTGTTCCGTCCTCGTTTTGGAGTATAATTTACCCCTCCAAATTTACTGTCAGCGTAGTTTGCTGGGAGACACTTGCCGTGCGGACATTTTGGCGATTACACATCGAGACGAACAGAGTTTTTGCCTAAAAGTTGTATTTAACGAAATAAATATTTGACTCGAAAACATATTTTGGCTAGAAAGCGCTTTGGAGAATGCTATTTCTTCAAAATAGATTCCTCGATATTGTCATTGTTTTCCTAATTGTTTTGGACGATGAGTCGTTCCTGAAAAATCAACTCTGAGTTACCGGCAATTGCTATTTCTTTTGCAAATGGATAGTTTGTTTGTGAAGTGGCACGATTTGTTAAGACGTTGGATCCTCGGCAAAATGTCTGTCCACAAAGTGTTTTTCTACAGGTGTATGTACCACAGAATACCACAAAAATGTACATGTTCCATATCTTTTGTCAAATATATATAATGTGGCTTCTTAATATTTTTTAGTGTAGTTTATCGATATATCTTTTCTTCCTGGGGGTTTTGGGGCTAGATTTCATAGACTTAAATATTTTTTTTAATTGAACATTCTGTGGAACAAACTCTAATGTACCACAGAATACCTGTGCAGAGATAAATAAGCAATGGTTTATCAAATTGTACCAGGATTTGGTGTGTCATGTTGTGTGATAATGCTGTAGGATATTGCTAACTTAATTTATTGAAAGGTAAATACTAAAATCAGTACAGCATACCAGTGGTGTAACCAAGGAATACCAGGTTTATCAATAATTCTGAAAAATTCAGTTTTTCAATGGTAATGTTGTGTTGCATAGAAAAAGTAGTGATCAACATAAATTATACTGGTTTGCAAACTTACTTTTAAACTTTCGAATTTTACAGGCATTATGCGGGAAAAAAGTATCAAAAACATAGAATGTTATTTTTAGTTAATCGTGATTATTTTTAAGAATTTTTATGAAAATATTCATTTTTTGTTTTTTATATGTCAATTAAAACTAAAACTAATATATATTCACAAAAATAAAGTATACAGTATGTTTCCTCCAAATTTTATAAGATCAATAAATAAGACTGGTATTCTGTTGTGCCGTGGTATTCTGTGGTACATACACCTGTAGAACTGTGGATAAAATTGGTTTGGTTTATGTTTAAATAGAGTTTTTGTATCTTTGAATGTCAATAAGCATAGATTTTTGCGTTTCTTGTCGCCGTTGAATGCGAGCTTTCAAGCAAAAAAGTATAGCTATTCGAAATTCTCGTAATCATATGTAAATGGAATTTAGGTGTGATTAGGTCATATATATGTAGATTATGTATCACATGGTGTATGCATGGTATTTAAAGGACCACACCTAGCGAGAATTGCACCATTTAGTGTGAATTCCGTCGGCCGACACACAGAAAGGCCGAAAGAGAAAACACCCTCCCACCCACCCGGAAATTCGCACGGTTCGTAGGCCGACAGCTTCATGCAATCTCGCCACATCGGTTCAGACCAATATTTTCAGCCCAATACCTTAATTCAACTGAACAGATGAGGCGCGAGCATTGCTGAATAGATTACTATTTCAAACTCAGAAACAGCTACGAATCTTTCTTCGCCGTTTATGTCCCGTTATCATTTGTTGGCTGGCTTTTTCCATCTTGTTTAGGTCTACTTTTTCTGGCTTTCTGACAGACTTTGGATTTTAAAACTATTATTAATATTTTGTTCATATTATATTGACAATTCCGAGGACAATTTAACAAGCGGAGACGCAGGGAGAAAAATCAAAACAGTAGCCGTGCTTTATTGCGTCATAAAGCACGCGCAATTAGCCAATCAAATTGCTTGTTAGATATGATACTACTTATAATATAAATCTATATATATATATATATATAAGGTTGTCGCAAGGCAGATAGATAGATATAAATGAATTCTAATTATAGATGCAAATAAGCATTATACAAGTGGCTTTTTTATATTAGCTTAAAATGCACGCCATCTGGCAATCGCAGAATTATTATTTGTACAAATAGAAGTTATTTCCGAGAGACTTGAACTCCTTTAATAAAACACAAAACAATAGGCACTCCGTAGATTGATAACATTTTAATTCTCGACATTTCGACTATGTATTATGTAGATGACTTTTAATACTGTACATAGTCGAAACGTCGATAATTAAAATGTTATCAATCTACGGAGTGCCTATTGTTTCGTGTTATATTAAAATACTCTATGGCAGCCGTAATTTTTGAACTCATTTGCCCTTTGGCTCTGTGCCTCGCGCGTATAGTGATGCTTTGTCTGTAATATAGAATGTATAGTTTATTTGCTGTCTATAGATATATACACATCACGCTGTAATATTTGCTCAACTAAGGACAAATCGAAAAGGAATTTAACCATGACATCTAGATATTATACGGCATGTTTTATTGAAATATCCAGTCTTTCCCAAAAATATTTGTTTCTTCTTAACGCGCACAAATGCTACAGGTTTTAGCTTGTTGTTGTTTACTCGAATACTGCACCGCCATGCAGTTGCCTCTATCGGAACAACTTAAATTAGGTACGTTGAGACATTCTTAAACTAACAATATTTGGCTGCTATTGAATGTTTTACTTTAATGTAAGTTTGGTATATGAGACAATTTTCTAGTATATTCGACAGTATACAGATAAAGCGTGCATCAGACGTGTCGTTTTGTTTGTATATTTCGTGCAAATGGGCTTGTATGTATGTATTAGTTGACTTTTAATACAAATCCGCGATTCTTATCATTTATAGACCCGTAGAGAGGGGAATCCGGCGAAATATTACCCGAAGTGATTAATTTCCCGAGGACGAAGCCCGAAGGAAATTCATCATTTCGGGTAATATTTCGCCGAATCCCCCGAGCGGAGGGTCTATAAATGATATATTATACCGAAAAAGAATGTAAAAAATTTAGTCAGATTTTTGTCGAGGGATTTTTTATCTTTTCCTCCTTCCCACGCGCCAATTGCGTCCAAAAATGTTTTTAAAGCATTCTTTGTTGTACATTTGGTATTTTTAATATGTCTGTTTTCTAATAAGCGCACATTTTCGTCGTCTTCGGATTCTAGAAGTGATTCAGTTGACAAGATATCTTCATGTTCGGCATTTTAAGCGAACAATGAAATTTCCCGCCGCAATTTTCATGCGTAGAGTCTTGCGTGTAGTCTCGCGTGTAGTCTTGCGTGGTTATCGCGGATCGTGTCACCCAGGTGATATGATCGAATCACCCACTGCATCCAATATGACATCGTAAGGGGTGATTCGATGATAAAATTAATGCTCACGTGGTACAAACCTAGCTTTCTGATTGGACAATTTGAATTTGAGGTATAATATTTAAGAAATAGAAAACGAGTCCGGGAAATGTTGGGAGAACACGAGAGAAGCGTGTAAAACACGAGGCGTAGCCGAGTGTTTTACACTCTTGTCGAGTGTAAAACGGATGTTGAGGAGGGTGATATTTTTGTCTCCGAAAAGGTTTTTTCGAGCTACTTCCAGGTTGCTTGCATTATATGTAAGGTCTGTACGCAGGCTAGTCATGAATATTTAATGAACGCAAAATTTTGCTCCGAGAGGTATCGTATACGCCTCGATATTGTCATTGTTTTCCTAATTAAGTGGTTTGGACGGTGATTTATTCCTCAAAAATCAACTCTGAGTTACCCAGAATTGCTATATGAGTCCTTGGCCTCTGTTGGAATTTCGAATTTCAACATGATCGGTTGATAACTGTTGTATATAATTTCATGTTTTCTAAATTTTTAGTTATAGTTGTACTCGCTGAAAGGAAATACCTCCGTCTTTGCTAAAAAAAGGTTAATTTTCAATGTTTCGAAATCAGTAGCTGTTCATTTTTTCGAATTTGCAAGTCTCGTTTCTCAAAATTGTGAAGTCGGAAAAACTGCATCTTTCGCCTATAATATATACATATCGTGTGCTTTTATCCTTATCCAAAGAAAATTGACCTGATCATAAACCTTCAGCTCCGTACAGTGAATATAATATATTGTAACCCCTGAATCGGGTGGCCGCAGTATGGGTTCCGTCTTTACTTCTCCATAATACAGTAGATGAGTTATGCAGTCTACGTTTACATGTCAGTTTCAGCTTCGTCAAACCAGACGTTCTCCATCAATAATACTTACGGCTATTGACCTGGTTTGTTGTAAATATTTTCTTCTAGATGGAAATACATTCCTATCATCTGTGCCACCTTACCAGTCCAGGTTCATGGGTAAGTATATAGTAGTTAAGCTATTTAGTACAAATATATTTTCTCGCAATTATAGCGCGTTCCCTGAAAAACATGCATCAGGTATTTACTATATGATTAGGTAATAAGAATTCACATTTATCAAAGCGAGGAACACGATATTAAATCACCTTGAAGGTTCAAACAGACATGATCAAAACGGAATTACTTATCTGTTAAGGAGGCTCCAATAGTCACACGCGGGCTGATCGCGGGATGAAAGTCACAAGCGCGTGGAGAGTACGAGGACGTTGCCACGCAACTTCCCCAAACAAAACAAAACAAAATTGTTGAATTGTGTAATTTTTTATATTTTAAATTATTGTTAACCCCGTTTCAATCCTGAAATTAATACGATCCAATCTTAGTGAGCCGAATATCATTGCGTAACCATGACTTTTTCATCGATCCAGCCTGCCAAGGTGGGGCGGGGTAAACAATTGTCTTGTAAATGTAAGTTCGTTATTAAGAACAGTTTTACCTGTATCTGTATATTTCAACCTCAGTTACTTCAGTTCTTGTCGTAGATGTAGTATGTTTCACTTCCTGCCATTTTGCGATATTTATGCCAATATCAATGAAAATAGTAAGCTGTAATTCTAGAAATCTCAGATAGGTGGTCGCTGCATACATGTAAAGAGTGTCATGTATAGGCGGAACACTTGGAAAAACTGGTCATTCATGCAATTAGCATGACAAGATTACTAATTTGATATGCTTTTTATTCAGGCACTTCGAATAATTATGGCAAACATTTCATTATTGGATTTACAGCGCAATATCATACTTATCCACGTGACTATATTGGAGTATCAATTCTTTCTCCCTACGACACAAATGTAACGATCTCTAGCACTCAGTCAAGCAAGCCATGGAATTACACTGTTCATATTAAAAAAGGAAAAAGTTTTGAGTATAAACTACCGATTTCTTTGCGAATGGACAAGTCAACATATCAGCAGAATGGTATTGAAATTTTATCGTCAAGAGATATTTCTGTGGTTTGCTTAAATAACCAGCACTCAACAACGGCAGCAGATGGATACTTGGCTTTACCAACCAACAAGCTAGGTTTAACCTATTTTGTCGCATCTTACCAACCGTATTACTCACAATCGAGGGCTAATTTTGCCGTAATATCCGCGCATCGAAATAACGCGATTATTGTTCTCCCCAACAAAGATGCTGTAATTAACTCTCGCGGCCTCTCCTACGATAAGGGGGCATCTCTGTATGTAAACTTAGAAAAACTTGAAGCATTGTACGTTTCAAGTAAGTCGGACTTATCTGGGACATTGGTCATCGCAAGGAAACCTGTTGCTGTAATAACCGGCGTAGAACAAGCACGTCCTACAGGTTCTATAGGATCGTACGATTTCTTTGAATCCTTTCTTTTACCCGTTTCTCGTTGGGCAAGTTATTACATCCTGGCAACGGTTGGAACGATGGATAAAAAAACAGGTGATGTTTTTCGAATCTTTGCGTATGACAATAATACTGTTGTTGAAAGTGCGTACTGGACCAAAGATTTGTCACCTGGGACATACACAGAGTTGACATTAGAAAAAGATCTGGCTTCATTTGTAAAGTGTAGTAAACCATGTCAAGTGGTGCAATACATCCGACGAGAATATATTGGCGGTAAATATGCTGACCCTTCAATGATAGTTCTTCCATCAGTAAGCCAGTTCCTTTCTTACTACCGTGTGGTACTTCCTTATGGTTCAGAATATCATGATTCCATCACTATAGTGATACAGAATGAAGATATCGATGGCTTATATATGAATGGGATAAGACTGAATGGCTTACGATGGAAAAGGATCAACGGAACAAAATATGTATGGACTGTAGTAAGTTTATCGGATCCAAATACGGTTACAGTCTATCATACTTCTCCGGCGGTAAAGTTTGGTCTTCTTGTATTTGGATGGAATAGTGGTGCTTCGTACGCTTACTCTGGTGGCTTCTCTTTGATGGACTTTATTCACGGTGAGTTGGCTGTAGATCTGAATGTATAGGTTATCACATGAGGGGGTGATATCAGTTTTATCGCTCGAGGGACGATATCATAATTTTGACGAGTGAGCGCAGCGAACGAGGGACAATTATGATATCGTCACGAGAGTGATAAAACTGATATTACCGAGCCCCTCATGTGACAACCTGTTTATTACATACTTGTGCCTTTATCAGGCTTCAAATATGGGACATATTAAAGAATGAGCTTCCTTTACCATGAAGGCTTTTCAGATCCTTTTGCTTGGCTTTAAGTGCTACTCGAGCTTTGTTGAACAAGGTGAAGGGGATTGGCGAAGTATCCGTAAAGACAGAAGTTCGTAGTTCGTACTGTCCGTCTCGTTTTCGTAAGTTGATGAAAAGCCATGAAATTGTCCATAATCTCCGGTCCTATAACTTCTAAGACGTCCTCCGTAATATGTTTTTCTTATTCTACCTCTGACGTTCTTATTTTAGTATTTGAATTTCTATTTTCAACAATAAACTAGTCTACTGGCACATTCTGAAATCTCAGAGGCGGCGGCCATCTTGAATGTTTTGAGCGGGACAAAAGGGGGTATCAGTGACAAAAAACGATATCAGTGACAAAAAACCGATATCAGTGACATATCGTTTTTATGTCACCCTGTTATCGCCCTGATAAAGGCACAAGTATGTGATAAATATAGTTATATATGAGATACGACCCGTTAGGCTTGAATATATTGATTTCATGCATTTTTTAACTATTACATAACGCGAGGTCAATAGACACGTCCCGAATGTGCTTGCTTGCACATCAAACAATAGCTTGAAATCGAAGGGAACATTGTAATCCATGAGTTTTTATTACCAGCAAGCAAATTCGGGGAGTGCCTGTACCGAGCAAAAACGACTGGATGCATAATTAAATCGAACTCAGAGACTGCATACTTCCGCCAGCAAATTTATTCAAGTTTTCCTGCATAAAATATTTATGCATTATTGAAGCATCTGGCGGTAGATATCGTATTTACTCGTTTGAGCGCCGCGAAGTACTTTAAACTTCTGGTGCGCTCTCTAAAAATCTGTATCAGCCTTCTCAAGGTATTGCGCATTTCCAAAGTTCTGGAGAAAAGATTAAATGACAGAGCATTGAAATATACTCACTTTCAACTTGAAAACAATGTAGTACAGGATAATAAATATCTGATGCTGATTGAAGATTGAGATGTACTGTACTGTAGTTGTCATGTTTTCACCTTGAAAAATTCCGTCTAACGGTGCTTCGATTAACCGGCACGTTGTTGTGGGACGCTTATTCGGGAGCAACTCTCTTCAATATTTTTCTCTCATATGCAGCATTTCAACATATAAATACGCTGGTGTGAAATGCGAAATATCACGCAATGTGTGTTGTTTTCGTTGATTCGCTTTCGGTAACCACAGTATCCGAGCGATTAGTCGTACATAGAGCGAGTATCCTGATAACCGAGCGTATGAATAGCTAAGGCGTTTGGAAGCACGCCTCTCAGTTGCCCTAAGCGTATCCCACCCGCTCTCCTTGCCAATTGTTGTCTGCCGTTTCTCACCGACGATAGGTAAACGGCAGGTAAGAGTACGTATAGGTGGAAGTTAGAGTAATTAGTTGTACAATATTCCTAGTGCCAAACAGGTGACTTGTCGCAGATGCGGAAGGAGGAGGTACTGAACTCTGAACTCTGAACCATGGTTATGGGGACAAAAAGATGATACAAACCCATTAAAATCAGCAACCGATTCCATCCCTTCCGATTGACAGCGGCCATTAAAAAATGTAATTATTAGGTAGTATACGCACTGCTAGTTGTCATCAACGTCAAATGTTATGCTTTTTTATCCCCTATAAGGATACCAGGGTATAGTAGACCTCGTTAGATTTCAACCCATGAATGCTCAATTTTCTCGCGTAAAACAGAGTATGTATGTCGTTGTATGTTCTTTTATTCTTGTCTTGAGTGCTCTGTCGGTCCAGCCTCTGGAGATCTTCAAGGGTATCACTGAAAAGATGAGGGAGGGGATGAGTCTTTAAGAGAGAGGGGATTAAAATTAGTTACAAGCCTACTGGTATGCTCTCCCATCCGTTTCCTAAGCCCAAAGACAAATTATCATGTGAACAAACAAGTGGCGTCATCTACAAGATATGTAGCTCTGATTGTAATTTCACCTATTATGGCCAGACCGACAGAGCACTCAAGACAAGAATAAAAGAACATACAACGGCCGTCTCTCATTCATACAAGTATTCGAAAATAGCCAAGCGCGTTGAACAATACGATCATTGTTTTCGTTTAACAATGTTATTATAGTTAATAACACCAGGAATGATCGTAAACGTTTGTTTTTAGAGGCATTGTACTCCCTAAAAGACTCCAACTCAGGAAACACCATATTGAAATACCGGATGTTTACAAGTCACTCTTTAGCTAATTTGCATATCTTTTGAACTCTGTATATATCAGTGCGCTTATATATAGGGCAGTCCAACGAGCGCGCGCACGCTGATCGACGTATGATGCGGAACTAGCCTGGGGCGAGTACGATTTTGGTGAAAATTCAGGAAAAAAAACAGATTTTGACAAGTCTAGTTCTTGCGTTCAAATTTGGCATCGTTTTAAGTGTGAATACAAACTAACGGAATATTTACGTGTAACATGACTCTGAGTACGTAGTCAGTTTGAGTTTAGTAAAGATTTTGCTGTCAGAGAGAATTTATTATCGATAATGCGCGTGTGTTTCGTCAGTTCGAATGGAGACAAAATTTTAAATTAGAATATATTTTTTCAATATGGTTCCCCCTCTTAAAAACTCAGGCGTGTTGACGGTTCGTATCTCAAGTTTATATCTTAGAAAAATTGTTAAAAACGGAGTTGATTCCTAGGAGATATCGTGGCTGAAATTTGACCCCTTTTAAAGCTTCTTTTTAGGACGTTTAACCACAATTTTTTTCTAAAAAATAGCGAAGATGTTATAGTTTTGCTAGCTTGTGATTCTTTTGAAACCGCTTAATGTATGGTTTAGGTTTTACGACTGTTTGAAACAGGATTAATGTATTTACCAAACCGATCCTCTTTGTAGCTCAATTTATGAAAAATCCAATTTTTGCAAATATACCGAGCACATTGTTGGCTAAAAGTTTGCCCCCTCCGTGAATTTTTTAGTAGAGATATAGGTGACAAGTACTTCTCTTAATTTTTTGCTTAAATATAACATTTTGACGTTGACGGTTCCCTTCGCGCTATCCTTTTTGCAATCTGGGATACGCTGTCGAAGCTAAATGTTTCTTCTATCGAACGCTAACAAAGGCCAATGTTTATGCGTGTTAATTTTCATCATAAACACATGTTTTTGACAACAAACCCCCAGTCCTTTGCTGTGAATGCCATAAGCAAGTCATTAAAAAGTTTAATCGATCAGTTTGGCTAATACGGTATTTTATCAAAAAACACAGCTATTACTGCTGAACATTGTGAACATGTGGTCTACTGGAAAATATTTCGCATTTTAAACAATCGTTTTCAGCCTTGCATGATACGTCCTCAGAATAGACTTCGATTTGGAACAAACTATTAAAATATAAGCATGAGATATTAAGCAAATAAACTTCGACATACCCGCATTCTAAGGTGTTGTTATTATCATCGTTGTAAAAATATATTTTCGCCGCCATGGATATCGGGAAAGCCAAAGAGCTATATCAAGGACAATATTCCACATTAAATCTCTCACAACGGTTTCTACACCAAAAATATATCGTGTCCATAGGAAAACCAACATTTTACTTTTTAACTTGAATAATTTTTCTGGTCGTAACGTCTTAATTCTTTTAGATAGCGTTTTTTTTAACGTTTTATAAACCAGTGTCAAGATTTAAATATATATATGTATAGGTTATCACATGAGGGAGAGGTGATATCGCTCGAGCGACGATATCATAATTGTCACGAGTGAGCGCAGCGAACGAGGGACAATTATGATATGGTCACGAAGTGATAACTGATATTACCGAGCCCCTCATGTGATAATCTGTTTATTACATACTTGTGCCCTTTATCAGGCTTCAACTATGGGACATAATAAAGAATGAGCTTCCTTTACCAAGGCTTTTCAGATCCTTTTGCATGGCTTTGTTGAACAACGTGAAGGGGATTTAACTCGTTACTCAGCCAGGGTAGTCCTTTTCTTTTACGTATCAATTAAAATGAGCGAAGTATCCGTAAAGACAGAAGTTCGTAGTTCGTACTCTCCCTCTGGTTTTCGTATGTTGATGAAAAGCCATGAAATTGTCCATAACCTCCGGTCCTATAACTTCTAAGACGTCATCCGTATTATGTTTTTCTTATTCTACCTCTGACGTTCTTATTTTGGTATTTGAATTTTTATTTTCAACAATAAACTAGTCTACTGACACATTCTGAAATCTCGGAGGCGGCGGCCATCTTGAATGTTTTGAGCGGGACAAAAAGGGATATCAATGACAAAAAACGATATCAGTGACAAAAAACGATATCAGTGACATATCGTTTTTATGTCACCCTGTTATCGCCCTGATAAAGGCACAAGTATGTGATATATATACCGGGTGGGGCAAAAAAAAGTACGACTGTTTGATTTAGTATCTAAACACTTAAACAAGTTTCTTTGCATTCAACCATGTCTAACTTAAATTTTGATATATGCCATGTGCATTGTCATGCAATATTTACTGAGATAGCTGCGTTTAAACTTGACTAAACACTTTTGGAACTGTCGAGAATTAGCTAAAAACGGCCTATTAAACTAATTTGATAACCGTTATCGTAAGTATTATTTAAATGAAGTGAAGTTGAAGTTAGAAATGTTTCTTGAATAGATATGCTCTTTTATTCTAACATTTGGCCTTCTAACTTCAACTTCACTTAATTGAAACGAATACTTGCGTAAAATGCTAATGGTTATCAAATTATTTAAAAGGCCATTTTTAGCTAATTCTCGACACTTCCAAAAATGTTTACTCACGTTTAAACGCAGCTATCTCGGTCAATATTGCACGAAAATGCACATGGCACATATCAATTAAGTTAGACATCGCTGAATACAAAGCAACTTGTTTAAGTGTAATAGCTCTTTTAGTTTTTAAGTTATACTAAATCAAACAGTCGTACTTTTTTTGCCCCACCCGGTATATATATATATATATATATAGTTAAAATTCAGAGATTCAACAGTTTTGAATAGACATTTTATTACTAGTTAGTTTCGTGCTACACACGTATGTGTAGTACTCTTCTGACAAAATGATCTAATGACTAAGTTGTATATACACGTAGGATTATAATATCGATCTATACTATCGTTCTTGGCTATTATTGGTTAATTTGAAATTTTGACCGTTGGCATGTAAGGTTATACTTTATACTATATACATAATATCCACTTAAGTTTAAAGTGGTTGTCAAATAATGTACAAAAAACATGTCCCGGAAGGTTTAATTATTGTAAGATATATAAGATTAGTTTAAAGAGCTGCGTTAAAAATCATGTTACAAAGTTCCTAAATAAGAATTTAGTGGCGTGTCTGCAAGATGACACTAGTTCGTTGCGTTTGTTCAGAGTGGCCAGAGAAGGTTCGCAAATAATAAAGTACTTCTCCCATAGACATAAACTGCATTTAGAGGATCCGTTGCTGTAGGGGCGGGCTTGTTTCAGAACTTTCCATGTGATGTTGTAATCGACGCGGTTATCTTTAAGTTTCCAGATGTGTTTACTTAATTCAGTAGCATGTTTCTTTTTTGCGTTTTTAAATGACGTCTTGTGGTTGGCGAATCTGGTTTTGAATGCGTTTGCGGTAAGACCGACGTATGTTTGATCTGGTTTCCCGTCACTGGTCGTAACTGTTGCTTGGTATACAACTGCCTTTGTAAGGCATTTACCAAGCAAAGGACAGTTGTCGCGAGCTCGGCAGTTGCATTCATTGTCGAGGGGTTTTTCATGTTGATCATTCATTTTGAGAATGGATTTGTTATGTCCGTCAATAGTTTGTTTAATATTAGTCATGCAGGTGTAGCTAATTTTGACAGTGTTCCTGTTGAAGATTTTATGCAATGCATGGTTACTGGGAAATTCCTCGTCAAGGATTCTAAGGAAAGTCTGGCCGATATTGGTGGCAACGTTCTTGCTGTACGGTGGATTATACCATGTTATATTTCTGTGTCGCGTCTTAAGTTGACTAGTGGGAACACTTGATGGTGTTGAGGGTTTGAATTTCAGCTGATGATTATACCCACTATGCTCAAGAGCTTTTTGATATAGCGGTGTTGCACGATTGAATGATGCTTCATCAGATGAAATATCGGAGAGGCGTTTGTTGATGGATTCTGGGATATTCTTGATAATTATAGGTGGGTGATTGGATTTGTTGTGGATATACAAAGGTATATTATTAGGCTTGGTATAAGGCATGTGTTTTCCACTGGTCAAATTGAGGTTTACGTCAAGAAAATCGACAGATTTCTTGTTGGCTTCGATAGTGATTTTGAGGCCGTGCTCTTGGAAAATTGCGCACAGGTCTTTCTTGATCATTTCAATCTGGCGTGATGATTTGTTGCTAATTCCGAGACCGTCATCTCTGTCATCTCTGTCATCTCTGTCATCTCTGTCATCTCTGTCATCTCTGTCATCTCTGTCATCTCTGTCATCTCTGTCATCTCTGTCATCTCTGTCATCTCTGTCATCTCTGTCATCTCTGTCATCTCGTCGGTCTTACCGCAAACGCATTCAAAACCAGATTCGCCAACCACAAGACGTCATTTAAAAACGCAAAAAAGAAACATGCTACTGAATTAAGTAAACACATCTGGAAACTTAAAGATAACCGCGTCGATTACAACATCACATGGAAAGTTCTGAAACAAGCCCGCCCCTACAGCAACGGATCCTCTAAATGTAGTTTATGTCTATGGGAGAAGTACTTTATTATTTGCGAACCTTCTCTGGCCACTCTGAACAAACGCAACGAACTAGTGTCATCTTGCAGACACGCCACTAAATTCTTATTTAGGAACTTTGTAACATGATTTTTAACGCAGCTCTTTAAACTAATCTTATATATCTTACAATAATTAAACCTTCCGGGACATGTTTTTTGTACATTATTTGACAACCACTTTAAACTTAAGTGGATATTATGTATATAGTATAAAGTATAACCTTACATGCCAACGGTCAAAATTTCAAATTAACCAATAATAGCCAAGAACGATAGTATAGATCGATATTATAATCCTACGTGTATATACAACTTAGTCATTAGATCATTTTGTCTGAAGTACTACACATACGTGTGTAGCACGAAACTAACTAGTAATAAAATGTCTATTCAAAACTGTTGAATCTCTGAATTTTAACTATATTATGCTCTGGTTCTCCATTGAGCACTCTGCAAACGGTTTTTACTATATCGTCTATAGTCTATATACGCTCCTTTTATGTCGAGCACTCTTCGTAATGACCTTTGATATGGAATCAACAACCTTTGACTATTCGACTAAGAATATACCACTACCAACACAGAAGGATTATACACGATCACTAATCGAGAAAACGGAATTACTCTGCAGACGGATGAGATGGCGAGCGTTTTTCTATCTTAACCCAACACCATATGCCAACCGAAAAGAAACGTACGGCTTCAATTCAACAAGATCACCGCCACAAATCCCGCAGATGCTTAATTTCGAAAGTAAACTAACAACTATGATTAATAACCTTAAGTTTAGAAACGTCAACTGCAGTTTCCAGAACCAATTATATACTGATGCACGAGATATAAAGAAATCGAACGATCTCCTTATTCCCGCTGACAAAACAACCAACTTTTACAGGATGGAGAAAACTTCTTACAACGAACTTTTACATAAGAACGTGACGAAAACCTATAAGAAAGTCAACGCTACAGCTATTGCCTCTATTGAAAATGAAACCAAGTCCATAGTAGAACAACTGAACCTTGATGATCGAGTCAATGTTACTGCTCAAAGAGTAGCCTTCATAACCTTGAAAGACCACAAGCCAAACTTTTCCAACAACCCGACATGCCGCCTTATTAACCCTGCCAAATCTGAACTTGGAAAAATTAGCAAGCAAATCCTCGACCGAGTTAACAAGAAAGTCACTGCCGCCCTCAATCTAAACCAATGGAAGAATACATCAGCTGTTTTAAACTGGTTCAACAACATCGAGAACAAACACCAATATTCTTTTATTGCCTTTGATGTAGTGGACTTTTATCCCTCCATCTCGCTTGATCTTTTAAACGCTGCGTTGAATTTTGCTTCTAGCTGTGATAATATTACGGAGAATGAGAGACATATCATTATCCACGCTAAGAAATCCTGCCTATTTAACTCAAGTGCGCATTGGTGCAAAAAATCATCAAACGACCTATTTGATATCACCATGGGCAGCTATGACGGCGCAGAATCTTGTGAATTAGTCGGTTCTTTTCTACTTGATCTAATAACCAAGAAACACGGGCACAATTTTGGTCTTTACAGAGATGACGGTCTCGGAATTAGCAACAAATCATCACGCCAGATTGAAATGATCAAGAAAGACCTGTGCGCAATTTTCCAAGAGCACGGCCTCAAAATCACTATCGAAGCCAACAAGAAATCTGTCGATTTTCTTGACGTAAACCTCAATTTGACCAGTGGAAAACACATGCCTTATACCAAGCCTAATAATATACCTTTGTATATCCACAACAAATCCAATCACCCACCTATAATTATCAAGAATATCCCAGAATCCATCAACAAACGCCTCTCCGATATTTCATCTGATGAAGCATCATTCAATCGTGCAACACCGCTATATCAAAAAGCTCTTGAGCATAGTGGGTATAATCATCAGCTGAAATTCAAACCTCAACACCATCAAGTGTTCCCACTAGTCAACTTAAGACGCGACACAGAAATATAACATGGTATAATCCACCGTACAGCAAGAACGTTGCCACCAATATCGGCCAGACTTTCCTTAGAATCCTTGACGAGGAATTTCCCAGTAACCATGCATTGCATAAAATCTTCAACAGGAACACTGTCAAAATTAGCTACACCTGCATGACTAATATTAAACAAACTATTGACGGACATAACAAATCCATTCTCAAAATGAATGATCAACATGAAAAACCCCTCGACAATGAATGCAACTGCCGAGCTCGCGACAACTGTCCTTTGCTTGGTAAATGCCTTACAAAGGCAGTTGTATACCAAGCAACAGTTACGACCAGTGACGGAAACCAGATCAAACATACGTCGGTCTTACCGCAAACGCATTCAAAACCAGATTCGCCAACCACAAGACGTCATTTAAAAACGCAAAAGAAACATGCTACTGAATTAAGTAAACACATCTGGAAACTTAAAGATAACCGCGTCGATTACAACATCACATGGAAAGTTCTGAAACAAGCCCGCCCCTACAGCAACGGATCCTCTAAATGTAGTTTATGTCTATGGGAGAAGTACTTTATTATTTGCGAACCTTCTCTGGCCACTCTGAACAAACGCAACGAACTAGTGTCATCTTGCAGACACGCCACTAAATTCTTATTTAGGAACTTTGTAACATGATTTTTAACGCAGCTCTTTAAACTAATCTTATATATCTTACAATAATTAAACCTTCCGGGACATGTTTTTTGTACATTATTTGACAACCACTTTAAACTTAAGTGGATATTATGTATATAGTATAAAGTATAACCTTACATGCCAACGGTCAAAATTTCAAATTAACCAATAATAGCCAAGAACGATAGTATAGATCGATATTATAATCCTACGTGTATATACAACTTAGTCATTAGATCATTTTGTCTGAAGAGTACTACACATACGTGTGTAGCACGAAACTAACTAGTAATAAAATGTCTATTCAAAACTGTTGAATCTCTGAATTTTAACTATATTATGCTCTGGTTCTCCATTGAGCACTCTGCAAACGGTTTTTACTATATCGTCTATAGTCTATATATATATATATATATACGTGTAGGTTTAGGTCTACGAAACGCAAAGAGTGCTCGACAACTTATAGTTAGAGCAAATTATAGATTTTCGCTTACCTCGAAACTTGTCTGCAACAGGCTGTTTCATCTGTAAAAGAATCATCAGGCAGTTTATACGTGTAGGTTTGGGTCTACGAAACGCAAAGAGTGCTCGACAACATATAGTTAGAGCAAATTATAGATATATATAGTTATATATCATATTATATAGTTGTCAGAGCCCCTAAGGATAACAGTGTATTTTTCATTGAGTGGGTTACCCTGTTTAAATAAAGATTTACATTACACTACATAATTAGAAATGGCAATAGCATGGTTTCGTGTGCAATTTGAGATCTTTGAATAATTCTCACGAGTGCATGTTATATCCAAATTTCACGAGAAATCATGCTATTACTTATTAATAATATGCATAAAAATGTTCGAGATAATTATACTTTCAACGTACGAGCTTCGGCGAACTGTCCACTGATAAACATGGGCGAATTTCGTTTTGAGCCAATCATCGTGTTTGTTTACATTTTAACTCTCGACCAATCAGAATGCGTGAAATCTAAAAACAGCAACAAAAGAAGTGAGAAAATATTACTCTATTCTAAACCTTCCGTGCGGCTGAATTTTCACTTTTTTGATCCAAAAACGACAAATCCTAAGAAAACATGTTTCAATCTTGAATTTCCTCGTGGGCATTTGTTAATTTCGACTTAGAACGCGAGATGTTTATGTTTGAAAAAACCGCGTTGCGAAACGCATAATATCGTGATATTTGTTGCGGTCATTGATCACTTATATGAGAAAATGCATGTGTATCGTTAGGTAATTTTGTACAGTTTTAACTCCTTTAATAGTGCACACAGGTAATAATACAATTAAAATTATATTTAGAGTAGTATCATGATGAAATGCGTGTCGGAAGTGCATTAAAATAGTGGAAACGGAAGTCAAAATGTGATGTCCGGTGCGCGAGAACACTTTGTACATTTCAATACAAATGAGGTGCTAGTTACTAGTTTCTCTCGACCTGAACTCGCGCATGCGTATAACGTAGAAAACCGTCCATGGCATCGCGGTGAACGACTTTGGATTCCGCTATGTTTTCGATCACATACCCGGGTGTAAATATCCGAGCGGAATTAGTACCCTCGCACCGCGCGTCGCGCCGACTCGGGGATTATCTCGTGGACTTCTTATATATTTCATGTAAACTAATTTCTCCACTTTTTAAATAACTTTTAAGTTGTCATTTTGGTCTCGAAAATCCGAATTTCAGTTCTAGTAGGCGAGCGGGCGCCATGTTGTTTTGTTCTGAGCAATTTGCACAGAACCTAGTTTGCACTGCTGTTTGGGATTAACTGCACTGGAATCAGCCAATCAAATTCGAGAAAAATGTACAGTATGTTATTAGGTTGTAAATGATCAGGCAAAATGTTTAACCAAAAACTGGAAAAATTAACAGAAAACACCGTCTTAATATAATTTGTTAACATTCCTTCGTTCTTAGGAGAAGAACAAATAGGTCAAATTGCGTCCTTCAAGTCGACATTTCGAGGTGAGTTCAGTTTTAATAATATTGAGAAGAATGATACATTGGATTGGTTTAGTAACATGAACAGGTTGCCATTGAACGCACGAACTTACCACGTGCTTTCGCTAAAATTATAAAATAGAAGTGTCCTCTCTTTACGGACACCCCTCTTATAGGGACACGTTTTATTTTTATCTACGGACACGCGCGGGGACACCATATCCCGACAAAAATATTTAAGATGGATATGACACGAAACTGCATGCTTATATTATCTTAACGTGGCTCCCTACAATTTTAAAACAATGCAAGATTGACGATTTGGATATTAAGAATTTTTGGACGATTTTTGTTTGAAGAAAGTATCTAAAAAGCTTAAATTTTGTTTTAAAAAATCGTAACCGCCGTTGCTATGGCGACAACGGCGATTCAGTATGGCGGATATTTTGGGTTTAAAGTAATTTTACGCACCTCGTTCAAAGGAAGTGTGAATTTGGACTTTGTTACACTTTCCAACTTAACTCCTATATACAGTTCTAGTAAAACACATGAAATTGAAAGCGAAAAACGATTTACATCGTTGGAAAGCTTACAAAAACTATATATTGATATTTTAAGCGGTCATCTTGATTTTTCCAGCCCAACTTGAGTTATTGCTGTACCAAAATGTGAAAAATGCAACAAATCCCGTGAAAATCCTGGGTAATATCCTGAAATTGCGACAGCTTGTAACTCAAGAAGGATTGGAAAAATCATGGTAACCGCTTAAATGACCAATATAGCTATAAGTTTTATTACGCTTTCAAATGATGTAATCATTTTTTCCATGAGTGAACGGTCATGAAATATCACAGTTTTCACGTTGTTTGACAATATAGAAGTTTAATTATGAAAATGAAATGGACCCCAAAATAATATTATTCAAAATGAAAACAAAGCCAAAGACTCTTTTAAAGCAGAGATTTTCAGCTTTTCGCTGTGGAAATTTGAGAAAAATCCGTTTAAAACGGCCGGAGCATCAGTCTTTTCAAAATCAGTAGTGATCGAAAAAATTAACTCGAGAAAATCGAATTTATATTATTACAACGATTTCGCGGTATGCGCTAATTATATGCAACAGCTCTTAACCAATGAGATTACAGAAAAGGCAATTTATTTTAACAGTTCTTTCCATATACGGAAATAGATTGTTATTCGAGCGTTTTTAACATGAGCTTTTAGCTCGGGAGATTGGGTAACCACTCCCTACGCTTTCGACGTTAAATAAATTATCATTATCATGTAAACAGTAGTTTCTTCAACCGAAATAGTATAAACCTTCACGCCACTTGCAAATGCATTGAAAATGTATTCTTTAGTAACTCGATGAGTTTTCAAAATCTTTTCTTCGAACTTGATCAAATGTTACAACTACTAATAACTGTGCTTTTATAGAAAAGCAAAATATAATTTTGGTTGAATTTTAACAATTGAAATGTGCTCTGTAACTTTACGTTTAGATAATCTGAAATCAAATATGTAATTATTTAGTCTTTGAAGATGTTGTAGTTACAACGAAACGTTAGACATTTAAATAAAACATTTCTTATAAAATGCCGTCGTTTACAAATTTATGCTAGGTTTTAATTTTTATAACTGAAATAGACACACGCTGTTTTGTTTCCAAACAATTGCGTTAAATTCATTATGATGCTTCACTACTCGTGTCCGAAGTCAGTCAATTTGGTTGCTTTGCTTTATTGGAGAAAACGGATTATCTGAAAAACAAATCATGGAAATAGAAATCTAAAGAGAAAAATACTCTTTCTTTTCAAATATTGTAATAAACAATTTCGTGTCATATGCACCTTCAAAGAACCTCGGATACTACATCTCAGGCACAAATTTCGGACCCATACTACATCATTGCGCAACCTCCTTATTGCGGAAAATGGTGATCTTGTACTGTACGTGCTGATATTTTGAAGTGTATGTAATAAGTTTTCCCATTTGCAGATACATCAACATTAATACTTTAGTTAGCTATCAACAACTGACTTGAGACTTAAACATATACAGGCTGTATAAAAAAAGATAATCCTACTTTGGCATGTTATCGCGCGCATAATATTTAGTGTAAAGACTTACCTTTTTCAGACAAAAAAGGATCAGGCTTTTAGCTGTCAAATGATACTTTTTGTATCACTGCGATCAATAATGGCCCAATTTCGACCGGCAATTTTTAATTGTATCGTATTTGGCCATTTTTCATCGCAATGATACAAAAAAGGTATCATTTGACAGCTAAAAGATTGATCTTTATTGGTATGAAAAAAGCAAAATAATACATAACTTAAATAATAAACGCCCGACAACATGCTAAAGTTGGATTACCTTTTTTTGATACACCCTGTATATTAATACCACTAGTAAATGATAATGTACAGTTAAATGTATATGTGAATGACTTCATTCCTTCGAGGTTAAAAATTAGACTAAATTTCTTTCTTTAGATAAACTGACTAATTGTGGAAAGAACTTTGTCATAGGATTCACAGCGCAATATCATTCTGTTACACGTGGTTACATCGGAATATCATTATTGGCTCACTTTGATACCAATGTCACAATAATAACACAAACTTCCACCAATCCGTTGAACCTCACTTTCCATATGATAGAAGGAGAGTCCTTGCAGTACACTCTGCCGCTTTCTCTGCGAATGAACGGAAAACAAAACAATGGTGTTCAGGTTTCATCAACAATGGATATTTCAGTGATTTGTTTGGATTACTACAATTATTATGGCGGTGATGGATACCTAGCGCTGCCTACTCACGCACTTGGTATTACCTATGTTGTTGCGTCATATCGACCTTACGATTATAGCTCAAAAGCGAAAATCGGTATAGTATCAGCACATGACGAAAACAATATTTTAATTCAATTAAATGGGCATTCGACAATTACATACGACGGATCCGTATAGATTCAATCTCGTATAATCATGGTAATCCGCTTCAGGTTTCATTGGATAAACTGCAGTCTATTCAGCTGGCTAGTGCATCGGACTTATCCGGGACCATTATTTACGCCTCCAAACCAATTTCTCTCGTCTCTAGTGTAGATCGTGCACTTTCTGGCAGCTTTAGGCGAGTTGACAAATTGGAATCATTTCTTTTACCTGTTACCCAGTGGGGGAAACAATACATCTTAACAACGGTTGGGTCAGCGAATAAAAAACAAGGGGACGTCTTTCGAATTTTTGCGCATGAAAATAATACGGTTGTTGAAACTGGATACTGGACCAAAGTTTTGTTTCCCGCGACATACACAGAATTAATATTAGGAGAAAATGTTACTTCTTTTGTTAATTGTAATAAACCATGTCAAGTGATACAATATATAAGAGGCGAGATAATCGGTGGGAAACATGCGGACACATCTATGTTAGTTCTCCCCTCGATAAAACAATTCATGTCATACTATCGTATTGTTCCTAGTTATACTTCAAATTTTTATAGTTCAGTGACAATTGCGATTGAAGACGGTTACACCAATGGTTTGTATATAAACGGACTGAAAACGATTAACTTTAATTGGATCAAAATTACGGGTACAAGATACGTTTGGACAGTTGTTGGTATGTCTGGAACGAAAATTGCTACTTTCTATCATTCTTCTCCTGAAGTGAGTTTTGGATTGTTGGTGTTTGGCTGGAATAACGAAGTTTCTTATGCTTACCCTGGTGGGTTCGCTTTTAAGCACTACAATACCGGTAAGTATATGTACGTATAATATTTATAGAATCATAGAATTTATATCGTAGAAATGATAAATTATACCCGACGGAAATTTTCTGTTAAACTGACAGTTGTGTTAACCATTAAGCTTTTATCGTGTAAAATACTTTAATAGCCGATATTGGTGATATTGAAACGTCATTCTTGTTGTAGTAACGATAGTCTCTCCAATTTTGTCTGCAATTTCCAAATGAAAGACTATTGTTCTCAATTAACCACACATTATGTATTTCATAACAAGTGACTATTCATAAAAATAGTCGGATCGATCTGAATAATATAATTTGGACATTGCAAAATAATGGCAAATTTGAGAATGAAGAGTTGGGGATTTCTAGATTTGTTCAAATATACACACTATAAAAGGCGTTTTAGTTTTAACTTCATATATGCGAGGAATTTCAATGTAAGGTTTTAAAATATTGTTCATTTTAATTCAAACATTTGCACAAGTGGACTTGGAAAATACTGTTCTTTGTCTACCTTAAAATATATTATACTCGGTCTAACACACATGAAGACTGGCATGAGATCATCACAAATGTGAAATTTTGACCGTTAGCTTTATTGCACAGATGGCTTCAGATCAAATAATATTCATTGCTATGACAATATAGAAAAGTGCACAAATCTGGTTATGTCTTAACGTTTTTTCATATATCAATATAAAGACTATTTTCTAAAGATAGGCTGACGTTAATTTCGTTCGCGTATTTTAGTGTATAACTGCAGTAATCTTGGGTGCGACGGAAACTTTGTTTGCAAGGAGGTGGATGGTTATTTAACTTGTGCTTGCCCGGTTGGTTATTCTGGTGTTAACTGTGATCAGCATGAAGGTTTGTATACTGTTTCCAATGTGCCATTTCATGTAAAGAGCCCTATTAATACTGTATTTTTTATCCATGAATACAAAGCGATCTGATTGACTGGCGAACAGTCCTGTTTTTCTCATCCGGACCGCTTTGCAACTCAAGCGGAACGCTCTGAAACTCACCGCTTCGGTTTTCGCACCAAAACCTTAAAAAAGTGTAATTAGAATACGAGAATTGACTATATTTTGAGGAAACTGCCACTAAAAGTCAGATAGTTCTTTGATATAATTATAGAGCGTCGAAAAAGTTATATATTTTGTTGTAAGTGCTCGTGTATTCACTGTTATTTTCAGAGAGAATTGTAAACATGAGTAAATATTTTAATTTTACGAAGAAAATTATACATCAAACCAACGATATTTTTATTTTCTGTACTCTTTTGAGCATGGCAAAAGTCGAGGGAGTATTTTTAGTAAGTATTGGAAGTGTTTTCATAACATCTTAATCGCCAATTTACACAAAGTATTGACTTGACTGGACGTGCTATATATCAATGTCATTTGAATTTGGGTCAAATCGACAATAGTTCATGGTCGTTGTTTGTCATTTCCATAGTAAATATCACCTCATACTAAGTTGATATTTGATTGGTAAAACGATATAGGCACATTTCGGCATTTCTTTCCCAAACTGTTGTGACTATAGGGGGACTAGGTGGTAGCCTATGTAATATTATACGTGGTGTGTAAATAGTGCTGTTATCTACAACCTTTATTCCCAAGTATAAAAGATTGCTCCCATGGGCTATAGGCCATCATCCCTCTATGCACGATTTTTAGGAGCAATATTAAAGTCATACACTAATAGACCTCTTGTATTAATTGACCCGTGGAAAAGAAGTTACAACTCTTTAATTACTTTATTGAATTATACAATTATGCAAATACGCATGAGCAGATACATGTACGGTTAACGTACCTATTTTTGGATTTACAAATAACTCCATTTCTGGAATTAACATTTTACTCTTAATTAACCCTAATTTTGGAGTTAAAATGTGACCCCTATTGTGCATGCTGTTAGAAGCTCTTAACTCCGTTTCAGGAGTTAAACTAGAGCTCAGTGGAGACGTATCCACGTTCTTTATAACTATTTCTACACATTTAATGTTAGAATAAGACCTCCAGTACATCCTTAAAGATAATATTCAGTCGAATCTGAGCATGCGCGGAAAACATTGTATTGAGAGGTACGCATGCAAACTATATTATTATAACTAGAAATACATGCATGCAGAATCCCCTCGCCCATTTGAACCAAACAATTTACTCCCCAAAAGTTATTGTAACATGAAGTACTGAGTCGACGAATTATTATTATTATTATTATTTATCAATCTTTATACAGGATAAAAACATCAGTGTTTACAAGTATATACAGCTGATATAACATGCAACTCTGCTATCCTTGTTTGTCCTGTTTTAGACTGAGAATAAGAACAATTTCTAGTTATAATAAGTACAAGCAATAAAAGAAGCTACCTAAAAAGTTAAAATCTATACTAAAAGATTAAAATCTATGCTAAAAGTTGAGATTGAAAGTGGTCAGAAATGAGTGACCTAAACTCTGTGATTTCTTTTGCCAACCTAATTTCAATTGGAAGGCTGTTGAAAATCTGTGCTCCAGCAAAATAAAAGCTTTGTTTTGCAACTTCAAGTTTTACTTTCGGTAATTCAATCAAAGCGTTGTTGTTTCTTGTTGATTTTTCATGGCTCAACCTTTTAAAATAGTTGTCAAAGATTGAGCTATTTGTTTGTTTTTCGAGACATTTCTTAACCAATAGACAGCAATTACGTTGAATTTCGGTCAGAATACAGTTGAGGTGATTGTTTCCAGTAATGGTCTTAGCTCTGCGGTGGAGAGATGCCAGTTGGTCCGTCTGAGTTCTTGTATAAATAAGCTTGACCGGACCAGCGTAAGTTAAAATCGGGAGTATCATCATGGTGTAGATTTTTGTTGCTGCATTAGTATTAAGATAGTTCCTAATATTCTGTAATAATCTTACGCGACTACTTGCTCGTTTGTAGGCTCGATCAAAGTTGGTATTTAAAGTGAGTGTACTATCCAGCACATTCCCCAGGTACACATATTCTTTGACAAAAGATATGATAGTACCATCGTAGTAGATTTTTAAATCTCTTCCATTTCGACTCAGTCTCCTGGCCGTCCCGAAAAGCATGGACTCAGTTTTTCCTTTCCTTAGATTTAATACAAGTTCATTTTCCCTACAGTAAGATCCTATGATCTTCATTTCAGCATTTAAAATGTCTTCAATCACGTCTACGTTTTTGTTGGCATAGTAAATGACCGTATCATCAGCATACTTTATTACTTTAGAGTTCAAGGAGTCTGGAAGATCGTTAAAAAAGGCAAGAAAGAGCAAAGGCCCTAATATAGATCCCTGTGGCACACCACAGTAAACTGGTTCTGGTTCTGAAGTCATGTTTCCAAGTGCTACAACTTGCTTTCGATTGAATAGATAGCTTGTGAACCACTCCAATTCCCACTTTCCATCTTCTTAGAAACCAAAAACTGTACATAGCAAATGATACTATATTTGTGCCTGCCATGCAAATAGAAAGAAAGAAAAATAGAAAATTCCCCTTGTGGTTTGAATTGGTTTCTATGTATATGAAGCAATCAGAGTAGACAGACTGACAGAGTAGAGTTTTTAATATATATGGCACAAACTATATAATTATGTGATTCATAAAAAAATTATAATTTAAAATTTAATTTAATGTTTTTTATTGTATAGAAATACCAAATCTGCCTTTATGCTTGTTAAAAGATTTACAGCATCAAATATATATAGCATGCATATACAGTACACGAAAAATTACCGACAAACATTCTAAAACCTTTAAAACCTCAACCAAGTCTTTTATACATGTTTAAATTGTCCAAAAAAGCTGAACTTAAAGATAAAATAAATTCTCCACTCCATGCAATCCGCCATTTTGAATTTCAAAATCCTCCCACGTACCTACGCTGAAGACAAAAATCAAGATGTGCAAAACGGTTCAACCATGTTGGGTTTTGGCAGACATCTCCCCGACTTTCTACCTGACGAAACCTACCCCGGGGATCCAAGAGATGCCTGCGGAGGAGGCTAACACTGAACTATATTTTATCGCAGTATGTAATATTCATTAACAAAATACGTGTTGCCGATTTAACGATAATGGTATTCTTTGCTATAAACGTAAAATTTTAGGCTAAATACAAATATTTCCAGGCCTCGAGACAAGGATTAAACTTTGGACTCAATATAACAATAGGATATAAAGAGATATATCCTATTATAATTTATACATATATGATACCAGAATACTATGATATCGAATGGCAATTGAGATATACACTAAAATTGGTTGAAAAGAAATATAACATTCGTTTGAGTCAGTTGCTGGTAATAATTACGACGCCCCGCATGGGCCGCATGCGAGGCAACCAATTGTGTTTTGCATCCAGCAAGCGTGGCATGTCGTGTTCTTCGGATCCGTTGACTGCTTGGCGTCTGTCCGTACTAACTTTATAGCGGAATTGAGCTGGCATATTTCTTGGACCATGGGAGGAATAATAGCACTTGCTTGCTCTGCATCAGTGAGTTCTGATTGTAGATAAACTACGTCGTTATTCGCCATGCTGCCCGTTGTTCGCATCGACGTAGGTCTCGCATCGACATATTTAGCATTCGAATCGCTTAAGTTCTCGCACCGTCCAAAGAACTTCGCATGTTAATATGCAAATTTTTATTCTTGCAAAATTTCGTGTTTATTCAGTTGAAACATTCGGCAAATTGACACGCTTGACGTTATACAGTGCGCTTTGCCTATTGTCATTGAAATATGATTGGCAGTAGAGTCATTCGATTGGCTGAGCAAATTGCATTCGTATTGCACGTGTCTGGACATACTTTGAACTTTGATCAGAAATATTTTCTTGTAATTTTGGTCATCAGTAATCAAGCTCACCTGTTTCGACGGGTTTGTTAATATATAACCAGGAGATATTTTTATTTTATTTTAAAGTTTCGTTACAGTGAATAATAAAATTCCGAATTTGTCATTTTTAAGATTCATATTTCACTTACTAATCTATTTCGGATTCTGTAACTTTTCTGGCAATTTGAAAACGCAACCAAGATATAGGCAAACGATTTGGTTTTGTGTTTTTCAGTAACCAATTCCATATTTTGTTGTTCAATCATCGTTTCTGAAGCATTTTTATTATATTCCATTTTTTAGAAATTGACGAATGTGCCCTAAATATCGACAACTGTCACAATCAAGCCACATGTGTGAATATTCCTGGATCATTTACATGTTCTTGTACTAAAGGGTTTGCAGGAAATGGAACAAATTGCCATGGTGAGAATATTATACATGATAATTGTAATATAATACCCAATTCTTTCAAATGACTTTAAACTGCATCCGAAAGGAAACTGGAGATAAATTCCTAGTGGATATAAGATTAACAGACCCAAGGAGCAGCAGAGTTTAAGAATTGTATTAAAAATTTTGTGGAATTCGTGTTTATCCAAAATTAAAATTTCTGTTCTGATAACCGAACTGTGCGGAAAGAAAAACTGGAATATGTTGCGATAAATTGACAATCTAGATCCACTCCTGCCAATCGTATCAACTGCTGTCTATATATAATAGTTCAAAGATTTAATGCTGATACTATATTGTACCTGCTTGGTGTGATCCCTGCGGTAGAGAAAAAGTTGTCGACACGTACTCGCAGATAATTCGTGGAAAATTAAAATTTCACCTGACTTTATCACCAACCTTGCCAAAGTATATTATGATCATGTGTATAATTATAACTAGAAATACATTCATGCAGAATCCCCTTGCCAGTAATAGCCGCAGAAGGCGAGCCTATGGGCTACAGAGAATAGTCACTGAGCCGAAGGCCAATTAGTAGAAATTTCAAAGAGAAAAACACAGACAGAAAGTTATGAGGCCAGTAAGGTCAGGATATAGTACAAACAATATAAATGAGGATAAAACGAATAATTTACAAACTATAAGTATATAATCACTTGAGCCGTACGGAAAAAGTTTACATGTATATTTCAACAGCGAAAAAAACGCTGCTTCGGGAGAAAAAAGGTGTATTTGTTATCGCTTACCTTGAAAAATGTCAATCATATATCCTTGGAATTAATTATTTATTTTTTTCATTAAATATTTTTGAATCAGGCTCAAAATATTTTGTTTAAATATTTTGTTTCAAACTCAGCAGCTCTCGAGGAGCCATTTTGATTTTTTTTTGCTGTCGGTACTCGATCGCGCGTGCGCATAATTTTAAAAACCGTCCAACGTCCATGAAAAAAAATGACGGACGACTTTGCACTCCACCATGCTCGTAAATCTCCGAGCGGAATTAGTACCCTCGCACGGAGCTTCGCGCCGTGGCTCGGGGATTATTACTATTAATTCTTACTAGTATTAATAAACTATATGAGTAACATACATGTGGGTCCCGTTCTGGAGGCCGTAGAGGTTTGCGATAAATAATGGGGTAGATAAGGTGCTACACAGAAATGGTACGTCAATTTAGCTATTGCTTTTTCATCGCGCTTTTCCTAATGGTAGCTCGACGTGTTTATATCTTATCAGATATAGATGAATGTGTTTCCAATAAAGATATTTGTGATCATTCTCAAGCAACTTGTTTAAATACTCTTGGGTCATACAGTTGTGCTTGTACTACTGGACACAGTTGGGATGGTGTTTCTTGTAACGATATGTAGATTAGATCATATTTTAAGTAGGAACAAACAGTCTCATAAAATATGTAAAATGCGTATACATTGAAAGAGAAGCTACTAAATTATTCGTTCTCGTCCTTATTTAAAAGTATAGAACTATATAGCCTAAATAGAAAAGAAAAATGCATTTACTGAGATGATATAAAGCATGTTCAACGAACTTTTATTGGAAATACTTTAAGAAATTATGTATGAAATTAAATATATGATTAAGTCTTGTTTGAATTTAATTGCTGTTAACGCGCGTGGAACTCCATTTTCAAAAGCCTCGGAGCAAACAATTTGGCCGAGAAGGAGGGTGGAGTAAAAAGAACTACTCCTTTGTCGTTATGTCATGTAAAGCGATAAGTAATATAAAAAGCAAAATTACTTGAAACAAAAGCATTTGATTTACACGAGCCTTCATATACACCTCAAATTTCGCGTTCAACAACAGTAATTTCGGCGCAATTGTTTTGCGAATTCGCTTCAGAAAATGCTAGAAATCAGTATCGATTCTTACAATCACTGCATAAATTATTTCCTTCAAATTTCAGGATTTCTGTATTTTGTGTCTTGTTAATATTGCCTTTCAGATATAAATGAATGTGAACTTGACACTGACACCTGCGACATACGAGCATCATGTATAAACACCAATGGGTCGTTTAGCTGTGTCTGTCACATCGGCTATACTGGAGATGGAGTAACATGTACAGGTATATATTTTAAATAATTAAGTTTAACTTTATGTGCAATATATTAATTAGGATAATGTTGGGTGTAATGTACTTTGCTATATATTTGCCCAATTTTATATTATTTTGCCTGTTAAATTCGCTTAAGACAAAACAACTGATCTATATATCAAATGTCCTTTCGTAAGTCGCAGAAAATGTTGTTTCTAAGTGCTTTATCGCGGAGGTAACGTGACGTAAACGATTCTGCTCAATGAGGCTGGAAAAGTTATATCACTGAAAACGTTCGTCAGCTGTTCTTTGCATCCTGAACATCTTAAAACCAATTTCACATGTTCTTTCTTTGACAGATATCGACGAATGTGTTTCAAAACATGATATTTGTGATAATTCGAGAATTTGTTTAAATAACCCTGGCTCATATACTTGTGGTTGTCCAATTGGATACAGTGGAGATGGCGTTGTTTGTGAAGGTATGTAGCTGAGATTATAGAATGAAACATTTCTCATGATATATTTTGCTGGAAGTTTAGATTCAAAAAGAGAATGAATCCCGAACTTGATCGACGGAATATATCGATCCTTACAATCACTGCATCAATTATTCCCTTTCAAATTCAGGATTTCTGTGTTAATATTGCCTTCCAGATATAGATGAATGTGAACTTGACACTGACACCTGCGACATACGAGCATCATGTATAAACACAAATGGGTCGTTTAGCTGTGTCTGTAACATCGGCTATACTGGAGATGGAGCAACATGTACAGGTATATATTTTAAATAATTAATTTGTAACTTTATGTGCAATATAGTAATTAGGATAATGTTGCGTGTAATGTACTTTCCTATATATTTGCCCAATTTTATATTATCTGGCTTGTAAAGTTCGCTCAAGGTGGATCGATACAGTTTTCGAAAATTCAGGTGTCCAACACTTTGAAATTTTTAAACTCCTTATTTTTAGGTTTTATTCACCAGGTATCGGGGTTTTCATATATTTTGATCTTTCTACTTTCAAATTATGTTAGTTTTAGTAACACATAGTTCGTTGCTATGGCAATATACGCGTACGAAATTCACTCCAAAATAGCTTATCGCCTCGTGTAGTTGGAAAAGAAGCTTTTTTTTCGTGCATTATTTTACTTGCAAGACAGATTAACAATAAGCAAAATATAAAAAATTTCTGTAATACCATTTTTTTGAAAAAGGCAAAAATGTCGTTTTCTTCAATAAAATTTTTTTGGCATTACAGAATTTTTGGTATAATGAAAGATTTTCGCGCTGCAATACAGCATGCAAAATTTGAACATAGGTCACCGGACAAAATAATGAGATATAGCGCATTGTTTTTCAAAAATTGAATTTTTTAATGACGTCAGCAATTGACATGAAAACAGTATATAACATGCGAGATGGCGCGAGCAACTGCCCACTTCAGGTCATTTTGGAAGTTCTTCGTTAATACTCCCGCGCGCACAAATGGTCACGCGGGTTTGTACATATAGTATGAAGTTTTGTTTTCGCGATTCTTGAATAAGGTTTGTGATTACTATATCGAGCCACCTTTATACAAAACAACTGATCTATATATCAAATGTCATTTCGTTAGTCACAGAAAATGTTGTTTCTCAGTGCTTTATCTAAGTGCTGTATGGGGCTTCGGTGGCGCAGTCGTCAGAGCAAACGCCTTTCACATCTGAGATCGTGGGTTCGATTCTCGCTGAGAACTCATGACACTTATGTGAAAAGAGTCAGTCAACGCTCTACCGAAAGTCGTGGATTTTGTCCGAGTACTCCAGGTTCCTCCCACAGGGAATGTTGCCAGGGATTAGTCCCAAAACTAACCCTTCCATCGTAGCTGTGCTCGATGATCAGACATGAGTCATACGGTGGCTGCCAGTGGCGCCTTTAATAAGCCTCGGACTCGATTAAGTCTAACTGCGTCCTTCGCAATTCAGCTCAGCTCACTTACTTCATAAAAGTAACGTGACGCAAACGATTCTGCTCAGTGAGGCTGGAAAAGTTATATTTCTGAAAATGTCCGTCAGCTTTTCTTTGCGTCGTGAGCGTTTTAAGGTGGCTCGATACACTTTTTAAGTAAAAGTTGAAACACTCGAAATTTCGTTTTTTTCTGCTGATTACATGGTCATAAAACCTCCAGACCAAAAGAGAACAGCGAATTGAATAAAAATCAATATTAATGTACGACTTTGTATTGTTGCCATCGCAACAATACGCATGGAAACATCGGAAAATATGGGAAACATGAGCGTTTATTTCAGAAACGAGGTCGGTGACACCCATTTTCTTCATTGCTTATCGTTTTTAGTGCAAAGTTTCTTCGAAACTTTGCAATATTGTGGTGAGTGGCGAAAATTCAAACGAGTCAGTCATTCATTCATTCATTCATTCATTCATTCATTCATTCATTCAATCATAGTGTAAACTTTCCGGGGGGTGCATACAATTTATGTTTCTTTTTAAATTCATTAACATTTAGTGATTTAGTCCTTCAAGACAGGACTTCACATTTTTCTTTAAATATTATTTTGATCTTATGGCGACTTTACACAAACTATGCTGAATTAGAGTCTTTATATTGAACTTGAAACATTTGCTGAAAACGTTGAATTGACATTAAATTGGCGAACTTTCCCCCGGAACACGCGATTTTTTGTGCAATCACAAATGCGCGTGCGCTATCAAGTGCGTGGCCGCGAGGTGACTGCGAGATTCGTACACGTGCGGTGTAGCGAGTCTAGCGACAAGACATAATTATATCAAATTATCAATATATAGTATAACTATATGTCGATGAACCGGAGAGAAATCAGTCATTATAACTGACTTACCAACGTGCCTTCAGTACTGGATAATCAACGGGAAGGATTGTAGAAATTCACTTATTTTCGCTTCCCGAGCATTATTATTTGACATTTGCTTTCGAGAATATGATTATGACAAAATATTTAAAGACTGTATCTCAAATGCGAGTTTGCAGATTATATAAATGATAAGGAAGGTAAATGTGGTAGCAGTTTAAAGGCTATATTATTGCAAATACAACTATAGCCTTATGAACTATAGGGACAATGTCAATAAACTTGTGCAAGTCGATGGCTGGATATATATAGTATACTGCATGTATTCGATCTGTAATCTGTATTATGAACTATCAAAACAGTGCAGACTATAGTATCCGATTTATATTATAACCTCTATGGTATAAAACGGGATCATACGTGTATAAACGTGCTGCAAAGCCTGCAGTCCCAATAGTCGTGTTAATTTAAACTTTACAGTATACCTTAAATTGATGGGATATAATTGGATTGGGATGTATAATTCTGATTTTCTGTGATATAAATAATTACGTTTGAAGTGTGAACGTAAACAACAGTACTGTTTATATGCATTGTCATTGACATTGTTAGGAAAACGAAAGTTAAACAGAATTTCCGCTTTGAAAAAATCCCCTTAAAAATTGTGTGGGTGTTCTAGTTGAAGGCAGTGGCCGACTATACACCCTTAATTTTTATACTATTTCACCAAACAATTCAGATTTCCGACTTGGACTTACTTAACTTGGGCTAATATATAATAGCCACCCATGTGCAAAATTTGAAGTGACAGTCCGGAATTATAGAGTACAGACATATACAGTAGAGTCATATTACTGTAAACAAAATTTTCAACACAACATTTAATAATAATATGAACCCTGTAATATTTACAAAACTAAATATATCATACATGTAACTACTCTTTACTCTTTGTCCTTCTATAACTTAATACTGAGTATAAGTCATAAACATAACGATTAACGAATGTTTTTCTTTCAACACAAGTACACAACGACAACGTAATATTTACTGCAAGTCTGCAACTATTCATCCACAACATTCATTGCCTCGATAACTTTGTCCTCTCTCAAGATTACAAATAATTTTTTTTTACTAAAAGCAAAGTTTCAATGATCATAGACGTCTATCGCAGTATAAGGCATTGGCAGTTTTAACTTTTAAAAGGACGGGGCAAATATGAGCGGTTGTTTATATTTATATTTTATATACCGCAACCGGTCAAACAACTGTTACAGTGATTGGCTCTCTAAAATCTAAATATGGAAATGATTAAAGGTTCAGAGCAAGGTTGCCTAAGGTGACGTGACCCGCACGTGAACAACACGCTGCTGAATTCAATATGATTGGCTCGTGCATGAATGCCACCATGATGCCATGCAGAGAGAAAATTGCATCAGATCAGTAGAGCGTAAACAGATTTATATTAGTACAGAAGCGCCGCGTTTGTGTCGCGTTTTATACGATGAAAATGACTTGCGAGAACAGCGAAAATCTCTTGACTCGTCAGAGGACTTTATTAAAACGAGAAAGACGAGGAGATAGCCAACGTGTTATCGTCAATCGCTTCAGTTGCCAGCGAGCTTTATTTAATCCAAGCAGAAGGCAACGAGGTAGCCAACGTGTTACCGCCAATCGCTTGACTTGCCAGCGAGCTTTATGCAATATATTAATTCCATGATTAAGTTCAGGTTTATATCTTTGAATAGCGAGGGATTCATGACGCAGAGTCTAATCAAACCAGATGTATAATGGCTGAACATGTTTTATCGTAGATAAATCTAACCATTTGTCCCTTTTGCTTTTCCAAGAATCCCTTGCTTTTCAAAGATATAAACCTAAACTTAATCATGTACAACAATTACGTACGCACTATAAACCATGTAACATAGCATTTGTCTTTTAAAACTTTGCACTATCCTTGGATCACTAGTTATTTACTTCAACGAATCTAGTCTGAAAGTTTAAAAAAAATCTGTCATGCCAAACTTTGGGAATTGAAAAATGGCTTTTTCTAAAAATTCGCATGGCAGATTTTCGAGATATTTCACTATTTTACTCAGCGTATATTTATCTATTTGCATGCAAATTTTCAGGGTACCTTACCGAACTCGTTTCTTAAATATTTAAGGTTTTCTATGTTCACATCCGGCGTGACCAACGTTTCTCGACTTGTGCAAGAACAATGAATTGACATACGCGTACAAAGGTTTGCAGGCGCAGCTCCAGAAAACACGCACATCCCACGTAATCAAAGTTTATATAGTGTTTACTTGCTGGAAATTCAAATATTTGTACTATTTTCCTGCTAGCTAAAGGGGTAACTCAAAGAAATTAAACAGACGAAACTATCTCAGACGATCGCTTTATTGCATCGTTTGACATAAGATATGTATGACATGTATGAATATTTTGAACTTTTGACTGTTTTTACTTACAGTTTTTGACTTCGGCTTTTGTAACGGCAGTTTTGTTTTCATGCTGTTGTTGACATAATAAACAGTTCGACGAAGTGAGAAATGCTGTTTCACTACACTTTTTTTGCTGTTACTAACACCTTCTAATATATTTACTTTTGTAAATGAAAAAAACACCATGAAATAGAATTATAAATGGCATGCGAAAGCAGGTTAAAAGCCGAAAATCGGTTTTCATAGAGTTTCAACTTTAAACATTGTTTATTTCAGCTTAAAACATGTTATAGAAAGACTAACAGTTCCATTTAAAGGTTAAATTAGTACGAGTTTTTTCTTTGAGGAAAATGAAACCTAGGAAGATTTAAAACATCGAAATAAACCTGTTTTGTAGTTATTTTTTTTACTTTAAAAATCTTATTTATTTTTGCATGATTTTTACATGCAATCTTCGCGCGAAAACACGACTTGGTACACGAACCACGCACAGTGAGATACCAGTTCGCCTATGATGAAAAGGGTATCGAGCCACCTTAAAGCCAATTTCGCAAGTTCTTTCTTTGACAGATATCGACGAATGTGTTTCAAAACATGATATTTGTGATAATTCGAGAACTTGTTTAAATAACCCTGGCTCATATACTTGTGGTTGCCCAATTGGATACAGTGGAGATGGCGTTGATTGTGAAGGTATGTAGGTGAGATCGTATAGAAAGAAACATTTCTCATGATATATTTTGTTGGAAGTTTAGATTCAAAAGAGAATGAATCCCTAACTTGATCAGCGGAATATATAGACTCTTACAATCGCTGCATCAATTATTTCCCTTTCAAATTCAGGATTTCTGTATTTTATGTCTTGTAAATATTGCCTTTCAGATATAAATGAATGTGAACTAGGCACTGACACCTGCGACATACGAGCATCATGTATAAACACCAATGGGTCGTTTAGCTGTGTCTGTAACATCGGCTATACTGGAGATGGAGTAACATGTACCGGTATATATTTTAAATAATTAATTTGTAACTTTATGTGCAATATGTTAATTAGGAGAATGTTGGGTGTAATGTACTTTCCTATATATTTGCCCAATTTTATATTATCTGGCTTGTAAAGTTCGCTTAAGGTGGCTCCCTACAGTTATTTTAACTTTATAATAAATCGTTTTTAAACGAGTATTATCGCAGATGACGAAGTTTTTTATACTCGAGGGTAATATTAATCATCTTTGGAATATTTAAAACCCGGTTCAGGTAGTGTAATCGTTGCCATGGTAACAAGACGTAAGCCTGAATGTGGTTACTATGCGCATAAAATTGCCCGTATCTAAAAAACAAAGTCGGTGACCCATCTTTTTTATTTCATATAAGTTTTAAGCATAATGTTCTGAAACTATTATGAAAATTTAATCAAAATCGCTAGTGTGCAATTTTTTTAAACTCGAAAATTTTATATAAAGATTTCTACACTAGCGAATTTTTTTAAAATTGAAATTCATAAAATTTACCAAAATTGAAATTTGTGGTCAAAATTTGAAGATAGGTTACCGATAAAACTAAAGAGTAAAACGCATATAAAGGTGAAAAATTGGGTCAATTCCTTGGTTTTTCCTTGGTCAATTCCACTGAGCTAAATATATCTGGAGGACGTGCCGCTAATGTTCGCCAGGCAGAAAAGTGAAGCAAAAAACATGGCGGATTTTGGCTTGCTGACGCCATATATGGTCCCAAATGCCCATGGTATTTACCACTGACAACCGCGATACTGTGCTTTCGACGAATTCTTCACCCTCCTGGGTTTTGCACTATAATGTTTTATGCTTTCGACCTTTAAATCTTGATATTTTTCTCCTATTTTTGCTTGTTTCGCAAAGTCGAGGAACGATTACCTTTTTGTTCCGCTTGTGGATGCAACAATTCACTATAAAGGATGAATATTGCTTCTCACCGGTAAGATTTGCATTTACTTTCTAGCTTTCTACTCGATCGGCTTTCGATATAATTATACTCAGTCGACTTGGATAGAAATATTTTAAAAACAGACATAAAAAACTTGTAATGTACATAAAATCTTGTTGTTTTGATTCAGAGCTGGCCATGTTGCTTGGGCCTTTGTGTTTTTAATTAGTTTTAAAAGTTTTATAGTATAATTAATTTAATACTTCAAGTTGTTTTTTATACGTGCAGTACTTTCATAAATACAGTTAATATATGGTGCCAATTGTCAAAATTCTTACACTTGCCATACATAAGCTTTGTAACACAGATTATATAGACAACTAAGTCTAAGACAAGCAACTTGTCCTTGGCAAACTTGCTAGTTTTTCCAAGTATTTTTGTAGCAGCAGTTACCTGCTGCATAGTTAAGTTTTATGGCTATGAGCTAGGATACCAATTGATTGATATCCTATTAAACAGATGCCCTAGTAAACACACATCTTAGTACATTTTACTATAGTTTTTAGTTATATAATAAAAATAGATTTACCCACTTTCCCCTCAGAATGGCAGAAATTCCTCCATAGTGGGAGTCTGGATCTTTTCTGGAATGACCCAATATATCTTCAAAGTGCCCTCATAATTACCAGTTCATTAATCCATTAACTATGCTGTACCCTGCCATTTACAAGTAGATTCATCTGGCATTGGACAGGGTAAAAATTATGCTAAAGTAGGGTGCATTGTAAGCTAATGGGTTATTATTTGGATACAAAAATGTAAACAAATCTGAGATGTGTGAATGGATTGTACAGCATCAAACTTGTATAGCAGAACTAATTGTGTATAGTGGTGCACCAGAGAAAAATTTGATCTGGCCAGAAATGAAACTGTCAAAAATGGGGCTCTGGCCAGCTAGAACTTGGAACTAAGTTCTGGTGCACCCCTAAGTAAGCAATTTTTCTCACACCATTGTTTATAAACATTAACATTACAGATTACAGTTCCATTACAGAAATGATACACAAATAACTAATGTGATATACAAATAACTAATTTGAGCAAAAAGTATTTTTAACAGGTCATGTATTGTATCATGCATAGTTAACATCGATGTATATGATATTGTGGTATAAGGATGTATAATAATATGGTATGACTATTCTCTTCTCTTTTGCAGGAATCATCTGTTATCTAGGTACCACAAGAAATGGCACAAGGCATCAAAATGCTGAACAGGCACAGCAAAGTCATAGACCATTGGGAATTTGGGATACAAAGTTATAGTAATACCCAGTGGCATACTGTGTTCTAAAATTTCTACTATGGTACCCATTCCAAAATGTACCGATGACACAGGGTAAAAAGGAAGAAAAACTGATGTCAGTAGTGTTGGTTGCTAGCGAGCGCAAAATTATGTTACTAGTCTGTTACTCATTTTGGTTGTTTCATGTTTCAACAGACCAAGGTCAACTTACTGACAGATTCATTTGGGTTTAAATCCCCTATACTTCCCTGCTCGGTAAGTCGGTATGCCACTGATAATACCATAATAACTTGATTATACAGCTCTGTTCTTAAAATTATTTACAGTACTGCTAATTAGTAATTATTCTTTGAAAATGTCAAATTAAAATAAAACAAAATTTATTACGCTGTTGTATCTTCTATTTCCAAACATGTTGACATGTTTCACCAATTACAGAAAGGACTGTGTTATTTTGGGATAAATTCTGCAACCATGTATTTATGTAATATGTAAAGTTTTCAGTAGACTCACAGGGGGGGACAAGAGAAAAACAAACTATTTTAAGCTGGGAACACCAGAATTATGGGTGGACTGGGGGAAGTTACAAATTATTGGGGCAGTGGAGGGTTTATAAGCTACTGTAGTGCAGGGGCGGCATGGCCCATGGGACGTTTTCCCGGTGGGCCCATGGAAATCTGCCAATTTTGGGCCCCAAGCACAGGAACGTATGGAGTGCCTGAAGATGACCTAATAAGTATATATACATCTCTTATCCGCTCCATTTTGGAGTATGGCTGCGCTGTGTGGCATACATGCCTCCCTTCTTTTCTTGTTGAGAAGATCGAACGCATACAGAAGCGATTTTTCCGCATTATATTTCCACATTTATCCTACCGCGAAGGTTTAGCTCTTACTGGATGTCCAAGACTTGATGACAACCGTCAACGTTTGTGTTTGAAACTTTTTAATAAACTTAAAACCCAGTCAAGTTCGAAACTTTCCTACCTTATACCTCGTACGAGGTATGAATCGCATGGACGATCGGTGCGTAGTGGAAATAATTTGTCTTTATATAAATGTAGAACAGATAGATTCAAAAATAGTTTTTTTCCGACTATGACGGTGGTTTATAATCAGCAATAACTGAGATCCTTTAAAATTTTAACTATATATTATTGCATGCTATATTTTAACTAAGATTTTTTAATAGTTTTAACTACATACCAATTGAATGTAATATATCATTTTACACCCTGTAATATATAATGTAATTCACCTTACCGATGGTGCGAATTTATGTAATCTTTAATAAATTGAAATTGAAATTGAACGTAGCCAGGGGGGAGCCGCGGCTCCCCCCCTTTGGTAATATTTAGTGCTAATACTTACTGCAAAACCAGGAATTATGCCCCACATATAGCCACAACTACCTTTAATCCCCACAGGGCTCCCCCCCCCTTTGAAAGCTCTGGCTACGTCCCTGCCCAAACATGCAAAGGTCTACAATGTATATAAAGTTTGGGGCCTTCATTAAATATTTGCAATAAATCACTAGTAATGAACAAAAATTTAATTTTGTATTTAATCCTATTTTTCTTCTCAGCAAATGACACCCCCCCCCCAACTCTCCCAACGTGAGCAGTGGACCCCTAGCGAAAGTTTTCCCAGGCCCTATTTTTAAGCCACCCCTGCTGTAGTGGCTTTTAAGGATATGTTGCTCATTCAAAGTGATAGTCAAAACCTATCAGAGACACAGGAACTACAGTCCTAGTGCTGCTTCAAATATGGAAAGTATATCCCCAGCCCAACCTAAGAAATCTGACCAGAAATCTAGGTAGAAATCGCCTTTCCAAGATCAGCTGCCACCACCACCCTGACCTTATGGCACCACTTAGCTTATGTGTAAATTGGCACATAACACAAAGCTCTGATTCTTTGATATCCTAATTCCCTCTTAAAGATAGTAGCACATAGTATCATGTCTTCATTTAGACATTTATAACCAGTCGTTAGGATTCTTCAGAGAATCCAGATATGATATTTGCAAAATGCATGGCTTCATACTGCTCACAGAGATAATTTTCCAAATGCTAAATACATACAGCTTATTCAGAACATCACAAAATAGTATGAAACTAAAATGTGGAATTACAAAGTACTCCATTGCTTTGAGGGAAGAAATTGACATTGTGATTATTAAATATATCTATTTCTTACAACCTGAACCACACTGTAAATACTGTACTTGTGGCCCAAATAATATACTATTCAAGCATACACAATCCAAAATTGTACCATATACAAGAGCCTCTAAGCCGGGCTCGAATAAAGTATATTCTAGCATGTATTTCGACAAATTTTTTCATACGGAATTTTTAATACCTGTTTGCTCTGGTTTCAAATATCATCTTTGCCCACATCAGTTTTGAGGTTTTAGTATTTGTTTGCCGTCTTTAAAGGATGAGAATAACGTGTACGACTTGCAAGTCTTTGAACAAATGGTCAAAGGTCAGAAAAATATGTTGAAAAGTCGTAAACAACGAGAATTTTATAATACTGCAAAGAGCTAAAATATTTTTTTTACCAAATCCAGGGGGGGTAAAAGTTGTAGCGGGCTCAAAATTGAGCCTGTCAGTGGTAATTACCATGGGCATTTGGGACCATATATGGCGTCAGCAAGGCAAATATCCGCCATGTTTTTTGCTTCACTTTTTTATGCCGAGCACTCCCTCCAGTAATATAGTATAGCTCAGTGGTCAATTCCCTATATAAAAACGCCGCTGACTAGTTAATAATAGTTCGCGGGCGCAAGTTGTGCTTTCATCGTGCAAAAACGAGTGGCAAATGTTGTTTTTATCTTTTGATTTTGACGTTTATTCAATATATTTGAGAGCCATGGACAACCAAGAAATACTGTGAAGGGTTAGATCGATTTAAGTCCAATTGAATCCTGCCTTTTACTCAGTTCACGAGCTTCAACAGCCGTACAGCTGGACATATCTTTGCCTAGTTTTGTAATTTTGCTGAAGATGAACAAGTCGGTATTTTGCTATAGAACTGTGATATTTTTACTGTTTAACTTGTAAAAAACATGCAAGTATCACTAAACGACTTTTATAACCTTGAACAGTCTTTATACAATAGTTAATAAATGTTTAATAAACTCTTGTTAGTGAACAATATATCTAAAATGTTTTTGAAAAATTCACTTTTATATTGCTGTCAAGCTTTTTTTATCCAAACGATATTTGTATCATAGTTAAAATCAGTCATTGGTATTACTGATGCTTTGTCACATAAAACTAAGGATTATTCAAAGTTTTTTCATTACAAATCTTTCAGAATGGTAAAAATTATTTTAAAAAACCGGGCGAAATATCTTTGTTTTGCTTTGATCGTCGAATTTGCGTGGGAAAGTCCACGTACTTGCCACGCGTTTTTGAGTCTCGTCCCGCGATCATCTCATGCATTACTGTAGGGAGCCACCTTAAGACAAAACAACTGATCTATATATCAAATGTCCTTTCGTTACTCGCAGAAAATGTTTTTTTCTAAGTGCTTTATCTAAGTGCTTTATGGGGCTTCGGTGGCGCAGTCGTCAGAGCAAACGCCTTTCACTTCTGAGATCGTGGGTTCGATTCTCGCTGGGGACTCATGACACTTATGTGAGAAGAGTCAGTCAACGCTCTACCGAAAGTCGTGGGTTTTCTCCGGGTACTCCGGTTTCCTCCCACAGGAATGTTGACGGGGGTTAGCCCCAAAACTAACCCTTCCATCGTAGCTGTGCCCGCTGATCTGACATGATTCATACGGTGGCTGCCAGTGGCGCTTTTAATAAGCCTTCGACTTGATTAAGTCTAGCTGCGTCCTTCGCAATTCAGCTCAGCTCTCAACTGCAAGTAAGGATGATTAGCACAGTCCACTTACTTCATAAAATAACATGACGTAAACGATTCTGCTCAATGAGGTTGGAAAAGTTCTATTTCTGAAAATGTCCGTCAGCTGTTCCTTGCGTCGTGAACGTTTTAAAGCCAATTTCGCATGTTCTTTCTTTGACAGATATCGACGAATGTGTTTCAAAACATGATATTTGTAATAATTCGAGAACTTGTTTAAATAACCCTGGCTCATATACTTGTGGTTGCCCAATTGGATACAGTGGAGATGGCGTTGATTGTGAAGGTATGTAGGTGAGATCGTATAGAAAGAAACATTTCTCATGATATATTTTGTTGGAAGTTTAGATTCAAAAGAGAAGGAATCCCTAACTTGATCAGCGGAATATATAGACTCTTACAATCACTGCATAAATTATTTCCCTTTAAAATTCAGGATTTCTGTATTTTATGTCTTGTAAATATTGCCTTTCAGATATAAATGAATGTGAACTAGACACTGACACCTGCGACATACGAGCATCATGTATAAACACCAATGGGTCGTTTAGCTGTGTCTGTAACATCGGCTATACTGGAGATGGAGTAACATGTACAGGTATATATTTTAAATAATTAAGTTGAAATTTATGTGCAATATATTCATTAGGATAATGTTGGGTGTAATGTACTTTGCTATATATTTGCCCAATTTTATATTATTTGGCCTGTTAAATTCGCTTAAGACAAAACTACTGATCTATATATCAAATGTCCTTTCGTAAGTCGCAGAAAATGTTGTCTCTAAGTGCTTTATCGCGGAGGTAACGTGACGTAAACGATTCTGCTCAATGAGGCTGCTCATATATAACCTTTTCGAATTTGGGCTCTCATTTTCACTGCTTCTTTCAAAAATATGTTGGTGTGGATAGATATTATCGTTCATGGCAGTGAATATATACGTATTGCTGTATGTGTAATGCAAAAAGCACCGATATCATATTATGCATGACAAATATACTTTTAGTTTTAGTGATGATTGAATTATAATTCAGTCTATTACTGTTCTGTATCGTATGGCGTACGACAAGGTTATAATGTGAAAATACTTTAGCTTTGGCATAGACAATGGTTAAAATAAGTAAGCATCTTACCGTTTCTGAGATATTTCCAGACTCGTGTTGTTGTCATAGACGTGGCATCCATTTTGTATTTCGAGTGGAGACAAATATCTCTGTAAGATGAAGTACACGTTGTATGCACAGATTGCGGGCGCATGGCACATCAAACGTGCCCAACTGAACAACAGAACTGCATAACAAAACAAATCAACTGCATAACATCGTATCTGAATTGCATAGCAGAACTGCATAACAAAACAAATCAACTGCATAATAGAAAAAATGAACTGCATAACAAAGCAAATCAACTGCATAATAAAACAAATCAACTGCATAACATCGTATCTGAACTGCATAACTGAACTGATTAATTTTGGCCCTGATCACCCCTCATACATTTCCCCCCAATCTCTTGTTTATCATGTTATTGGTGACTAAATGTTGCTGCAGAACAGCCGCGTTATTTGCCTGCGCATGCGCCCATTTATAGTGCGTTGGCATTCTAATTTCCATCAAATGCATGCAATGAGTAAGTTCAGCAAAGTTCTTTTGAATTCAGGTTATGCTTTTCCATACGAACGGCAATGAACGTTTCGATCAATTTCATGGGTTATGGCTTAAAATATATATGGAGCATGTACGTTAGTCTCAGAAACTGTTGTTCCTAAGTGCTTTATAGCGCAACTAACGTGACGTAAAGATTCTGCTCAAAAACCTATTTCGCATGTTCTTTCCTTGACAGATATCGACGAATGTGTTTCAAAACATAATATTTGTGATAATTCGGGAGCAACTTGTTCAAATAACCCTGGCTCATACACTTGTGGTTGTCTAGTTGGATACAGTGGAGATGGCGTTGTTTGTAACGGTATGACTATTAAATCATATTTTACCTGGATGGAAACATTTTTCATGACATATTCTGTTAGATGTATAAACTCTAAAAGGGAATGAATCTCTAACTCCGGCGGACTATATCGATCCTTACAATGGAGATAGATAGATAGCATTACAGCTATATACCTGACTTGCGCTACTTTAACAAGCATAATTTAAAATTCATATTGAAATATCATTATAACTATATATGTACTATTATAACTTCGGCTAGGGCGCCTCTATTTGTTATTTAACTAGTCACCTGTCATAGTTTTTGCTACCCGCCATTATAAACGAGTTTGCAAACCGTTTGGTTTTCGCCCGCAGTATTTCAAAAGTTATTTTCTTTCATAGATGGTAATTCGTGTTCGTATTGTACTTAGGTAATAGACAGTGCAGCTTAGAATTACTGTCATTAGCGATTTGTTCAAATAGTTTCATCGTCAAGATTTCATGGCGTTGACTGGTACAATCTACGTGCAGCCTTCTTAATTACTTCCTCTATATGGTCATTCCAAGATAATTTGTTGTTAATTGTCACTCCTCGCAACTTGGCTTTGGGTACTTGCTCAATTGGAGTTCCTTCAATTGTTACTGGTGGGTAGGGCTGTCGATTACGCTTGAAAGAGATGGTTAGTTCTTTGCACTTATCCCCATTTAACTGAAAAACGGATTTCTTTTGACCAATTTAATACTCTGTCAGCGGCTGTTTGTACAAGAAAGACCATCAGGAGCTTTGTGCCGCTTCAACTGCTGTAGACTGTTACATACACGATGACTCGAAACTTCCAGGAAGACAGCGGTATCTTCGTCGACTGGTTGAAGGGTAATACTGGCGTCAAGTGGAGTATAGCTCTGTAGAGGTTCCAGTAGGGCTGCATTGATTGAGTTGGCTATTTCCTCAGGACTCTTGTGGTCGTAATCGCTCCTTTTATCAGATCCACTCAATTTTCTTATTTCTCTCCACCAGCAACGAGGATTAGAGCCCTTCAACACCTCAACCTTGGAAGAGTAGTACAACGACTTACACCTTTTTCTTTCTCTATTGACTGCATTGCGGTAGAATTTAAAACAGATGCCGTTCTTATCAGCATGAAAAGCTAACTGTCGAAGGCGGATGAGATTTTTCAATTTCGTGGACATCCAAAGCACGTCAGATGGATAGACTTTTAAAGATCTCTCCGGCATGATATTATCCAAACCAATTTTCACTAGTTTAGTGAACATGTCAAGCTTAGCTTCGCACTCTTCATGTACATTAATAACGGACCAATGAACAGTATTCAAATAGCGTCCCAAAGCATTTTTTCGGCTGGTGCGAGTGTCCCGTACAGTAATTACTTTCCTAGTAGCTTGGCCAGGGGTTCTTACTTTTGGTTCCACCAAGACGGTATTGTGGTCAGAAAGGCCAAAAGGCGAGGTGATTTCGGGAGGTGAGTAAAATTCACTTTGATTGGTTAGAATTAAGTCGAGAGTTGCTTGACCTCTAGTAGCAGGTTTATGATTATATTCGAAAAGTTAACTCCCTTGCTGTTGTAATTTGAATATTCAAATTTGGTCTTTCTTGTATACGAAGTACAGTGAACTGAAATATTATACCTCTTTCTAGCTTCTTCTTGTCTCCACGCCTCCACGCCTTCCCCTTGATATGAGAATTATTTAACATCTTGTCGAAATTCTGTCGAGAATTCAGGTTCCAGTAATAAAGAAGCAAACATCGCAAATATAGCATATCTATAGTCATGTAACATTCGACACCATTCGCCAGCCAAATAGAGGACAATTACAATTAGATAAAATCATATATTAAATAAAAAACAAAATTTTAACCAGAGCAACGAAATCGTGCGGCCGTGATCGACGCTTACCCGGGTGTAAATTCGCATTCAAAATCTTTACTTGTAAATATCATCTTTCAGATACAAATGAATGTGAACTTGGGACTGACAACTGCGATATTCAAGCATCATGTTTGAATACCATTGGTTCATTTAGCTGTGTTTGTAACGTTGGATATATTGGAGATGGGATGACTTGTTCAGGTATTTAATTTATATATAGGTAATATGCGTTATATGCTTTATTAAATATATATCTGTAAGATCATTTATGGTACAGTATACTTACCTGTCAGAAATACATTTTAGTATTAAGAAGTTGCTTATCGAAATAAATGAAAAGATTTCGCTCCGATCATAGGTCTCTTGAAAACGATCTTTTTAAAAGATCCTTAAATTTCTTCAAAATTCAATCCTTATCATTCTCTTGATTGATTTGATGTAAAACTTTTGTAATGGGTACTTCATGAAGTACTTAATTGTACCAAGTTGCATACGTGACTTTACAGTGGTGTTACAAGAATGCTTGAATCCATATGTAAATTAAATTTGAAACACAATCATTTCGAAACACACAACATACATTAAATCATTTTCAACCTGAACCTTGCATATAAATAGACAAATAGTCTGTATCTGCATGATAGCTATTTTAAATACATGTATCTGGTTGTATATAACCAGATTATATCACAATGTAGCCCAATAAATTATTATCACTGGTGCACCATGCACTAACTCGTGGAGAAACATGAAAAATAACTATTGCACAACAAGAAAATGTATGAAGTATATCTTTCTGTGACAGTGAGATCCTAATTTATATCCAGTTCTAAGTCAGCGACACATTTTGCCCATATAGTTGTATGATTCTAGTAAACACGCTCGTTAGTTGGAATAGCTGATTATCATTAATAGTAACAGGCAACACGGATATTCAGTATGCAAAACATCAAAGCATTTTAAATTTAAGCTTCAATATTTGCCCATGTATATACTTCGTCACCCTTGGTCTTCCGCCCACAGACATACAACATTTGTAGGAACGCTGGAGAGGGGCGGGGGGCAAGTGCTCCTCCTGCCCTTTCCTGAGGGGCGCAAAGGAGGGCAGAAGTGCAATTCTAATAGAAATGAAACAATTATAATTAAACTGACAAAGAAAAGAGAACAGAACTGTAAACTAGACGATCAGTATTGAGAAAGCCTAGTTTCTATTATTTTCGTTCTTTTCTTTACATCTATTTGTACACAAAAAACGATTAAATAAGTTGAAATTTGAGAATCAACGAAATCCCATCGAAAGGGCGTTGCGGGGAAACTTTTCGTAACTGCCCTTACGTCAGGAGTTCCATCGCACCCTGCCCTACCATCGCACCGGCGTCACTGACTATTTGTATGAATGTCACACATATCAGCCAGGCGGAGGGATTTACCTGTCCTTTCCCTTAAGCCAAACTATTCTTCACATTGCATGGATTACATCAAGCACAAAAAGACCTAAAATATACTGAGTAAACGTACAAGCTACAAATAAAAATATACTGGAAACAGATCAGTTATCATGGTGTCAAAATAATCTACTAGCATTTCTTTGCAATCTCTAAGAAATTCCCTAGTAAATACTTTTTCCGTGACTATATAGTAAAGAGTTAGACCTAGTGTAATTGCTTCCAAATATTAGATGAGCATTTCCTTTCAATACAAGTTCACGCGTTTCATCTGAAACGAAATGATACTCCACATAGTTGAATTACCATATATAAATCCTCAAATAACCTGCGCTCGCAGCAGTGGAGCATGTTTTGTAAAGGAATAACGAACGAATGCCCCAAATTAGATAAATGAACAGGAATACAGTACTTCATAAAAATGATCAAACACACGCGCATCATGAAAAATAGAATTCTGAAAACGTCTGGTATCACGAATTTTCTTACCGGCGCGCTCGTTGTTAGCAAGTAAACCAATTAACGTTAAAGAAAAAACCATTCTTCTGTCCGTATAGTTATTGAAAACTCTATTATTATAGTATATTTGAAAATATGGGCGTACTAAATTTATTTTTTCGCTATTCTTAACAGAAGATGATTGCCGCAACCGCGGCTGTGGAGAATACTACATATGTCGGGTTTTGGATGGTCAATACACATGCGTCTGTCGAAGTAACTATTCAAGGACAAACTGTACTGAAATTGAAGGTTGGTATCATTGCGTTACCTTGAAATTGTAATGCAGAAATATATTGTATAAAATAATTAATTAAACTAGGACAGACTACGCGCGTTATCGCGTTGAATTTCTGAAAAATTCGCATATTTTCAGAATTCTCGTTTCTCAAAATCTCGCAAAGTTGAAAAACTTCGGATTTGTATTATATTCCGCCACATTTTCAATTACAATTTTGGAAATGAGGAGGAATAACATGAAGTACAAACCTGTAAGGTGACAAAATACTGCACACTATAGTATTTTGATTGTTTCCATGCTAATAATCCCAATTAGTTTTCTAATTGGGGTGATTCAAGTAGCGTGCATGAAAAGCGTTAGACGCATGTCTGGAAGCGCATGTGTCTGAGTATTATACCACATGCGCTTGGTGAGAGCAAGCGTATGGTGTATAAATACGTAGTCACTCGCATCTAGACTGCGTTACAAGCTGCACAGACGAGCCGTTGAACGGCGAAATATGCATGTCTGCAGATTTAACTATGTATATATATATATATAGATTTTCGCTTACCTCAAAACTGGTCTGTTCATCTGTATATATATATATATATTCTTAATATATATTTTTTTAAATATATTATATTCTTAGTGCATATTCTTAAAAAAATTAAGAATATATCTGTACCAGCTAGGAAACTTTTAATCTGAAAGTTTGCCTATTTATATATTTTAGAATATATATTTTCGTCGTATATATATTCTTAAAATATTTAAGAATATATATTCTTTATATTTATATATTTAAGAATATATCGGTATCAGGGTACCTGTTTACAAAATCTCGCACACAATTACCGTGAAGCCTTGGTTACCAGAAATTCCTAAAGTCCCAAAGACCTTCTGATATTTCTCCATTTACCATGCATAACTATTTCATTTCAGCTTTTACTCGTGCCAGGCGTTTGGCCATGTGCGCGAATTCAAAAATGGAAGCCTTGTAATTTTTGGAGATGTCCCAAACTGGACTTTCCAAAGACACCCGTACTGAACGCTGTATTCGCCCCCGATTCAAAATGGCTGCCGTTTTGAGAGCGAGCGGTATCTATTGGGAAATGTTTCTTTGTGTTTTTGCATGAATAAAGTGGTTTTCTTTGCATTTTACAACGCATCGTACTTCTGCTACATTGGTGATTTCACACTTGAACTATTGTTTTGCATATCATGTACTGTATGTGGATGATAAAGCGTTAAATGCCTGGGTTGATCGCTTTTGAATTTTCGACTCACTTATAGCCTCAAACGACGAGATTAATATTCTCTAATTGTCGGCTTTTAACACAGCTAAAGAAAATATTGACCAAACGGGCATGAATTTGAACAGTATTTCTCATAAGACGGCAACCAGTTAAAAATTAGTAAAATTTGGTTTGCAAAAATCGTTTCTATTATCTTAATAGCCTCGACAAATTTAGGCCATCTATGCAAAAAGAATACAGAATCTGCTTGAACATGAAATGCAGAACATGAAATGCAGAAAACGACAAAACCTCAGTCTAGATACTGGAAACAGCTGAAAGGTAGGTATAGTATTGTTAAATCACTGTTTGATTGTTTTGTTCCCGGCCCAATTTTGACATCTACATATTATGGAAAACATATTATCAATATAGAACCACTAATGACTTAAATGCATTCAAGACACTCATATTTTTCATTTTTAAATTGTTTACCAAATACTACATCGTAATGTTTGTGGTTTAAAGGAACCTTGTGTGGCATGACATTGTTTGAACAAGGTACAATACCCAAAAGGTGGCAGGATTATATCTTTAAAAAATCCTTTCAATTGCCTTTACCATTTAAGTAATAGAATTCGTGATAAATTCGTTTTCGGTTCATAATTTGGTCATATCCCTTGTAGAGCTAAGGTTGGTCGAATTCACACCTGCTCACTATTTGGTCTGCAACCCCATTATAAGCAGCACAAGGGTTGTTGTTACTGCAGGACGTAACATTTAAACGTGTAGCCTGTCGCTCGTGGTGTTGTTTTCCGTCTTTTAAGAATGGTATACTTTAAAAAAGTATCCGTTGTATTACTATAACTGAGTACTGAGTAGCCTACTATCACGTAGAAGAACTCGAAAAAGAAAGAAGTTTAGAGTTTCTGATCTATTGTGCCATTTACTTTTGTTTCTCATAAAGCGAGAAAAACTGTCTAATAGAAATGCTTGATATTGATATTTCTCAAACGTTGTGCATTTGTTGTTGCTTAATTTGGACAAACTTTCTGCATGAGTAGCGATAGATCCCCATCCCCAGACAGAATTGGAGAGTTTATCAACGCGACGGCGCGATCGCAACGTACAACGGCAGACGGCGCGATCGCAACGGCAGTGTTGTTCATCGAGCAAGGGCCTAGGGAAGATAACATATGCCCGACGTCGCCGTTGTAGATTTTAAGAGTTTGACAAATGGCGGCAAGAACTTAAAAATATATAGCTCTATCCTGTAGGCGAGGCATCACTACTTTTGTAATTATAAAATATCAAATACAACGAAAGCAGTTTCACTTCGGACAATTTGTTGTGCAGAAAAGGCATCTATTCACTTGGTGTCCTTAAGATCAGCCATTTGAGAATGAAAAGTTAAAAAATATGCTTTAAGACGACAATGGCGTTGCAAACAGACCGAGAACGTCAACATGCAACGTCAGTAATCGTATAATTTATGATAATTTTCATCCAAGTCGCTGCCCTCGTCTTACGCCGTCGCGTTGCCAAACTCTCTAGTAATTAGTGTGCAAAGGCAGTGGGTACTGACCTCATTAATTATTCAACAGGCTGCTTGTCCTCAACTGTATGTCGTCGATTTATATCGTTGCTCCTAACCTCATGATAACCTTATGCACGGCAAAAAGGCACAAGGCATCAAGATGCAGATGTTTCATAATCGCAAATGTTTAACCCAACAAGTAGTAACTGGTGCATGAATATTACTGTATATATGTTATTGAACATAATTCTATTAATATATTTTGTAAATATTCACAAAATTTCAATACTTTCAATATTTATTATTAAACTATGATAACTTGATTATAGTGATTCATATTTTCAGGATATTATTCTTTAAGAAAGTTAAAAAACAAAATCAATTAATCATGATATTGTATCTTCAGTTTCCAAACATATTGCATGATAATAACTGCTGTATTTCACAGCAGGAAGAGGGGGTTGGGTCATTGTGCAACAAATTCTGCAAGAAAAAAGAGTAGATTATATACAAAATACGCAATGTTCTCACTAACATATATATATGAAAATTGTGGTCTCAGAGTAAGGATAAGTTGCTATAGAAGCCTATACTTGGCAACTTCTGGATAATTTGACTTATTTCTGTCAACACACATCAACAAAACATATCAACAAAAACTTGCTTGTCTAGGGCGGGGCAAAAAACAGCACTATAATATGTGCAAAAATGTTAATAAATCTACATGTAGGGACTATTGAACATTCAAAGCATAAATGTCATAAATGCCTTCAAAATTAGCCTCCCCTCATGAAATTCTTACAAATATCTATGTAACGGTGGGCTTCTAATATTTTTTGGCCCAGGGTGGGACATTGTCACAATCTTTCTTTTCATTTTCACAGCCATGGGGAAGTGGGCTATATATATATATTTATACTTGAAGAAATATATAATGCAAATGCCGGCAGTTGCTTTCGGGGGTTGCCTGCTGGCTGCATGGATGGAGAAAAATAGAATACAAAAGCCCAGCTGTTGCCTGCGGGCTGGATGGGCAATGCTGAAATAAATACATGGTTTCATCATTCATACTGCTAACAGGAGTAGTTTTCCAAGCTATTTAAATACATATAAGCAATCCACAACATTATAAAATGGTACGAATTCAAAATGTGGAATTTCAACCTTTTTAACATAAAAATATTCCTTTGCTTTGAGGGTAAAACTATAGTTTATAGCACGATATTTTAGTTGGTTTGTACAAACCAAATTGTGAAATATACAGGTCCCTGCTTGCCAACGCCTAAGATAAGTAATGCATTACACCATAAAAGGAAGCTGTTTTCTTAACAAATAGGGTGTATTTTAACGTTTTGCCTGCCAATTCTTAACGAAAGAAAACCATAGGGCGGCCGTCTTAGAAGTGTTGTAATATCACTATGAAAAATCAAATTATTGAACACATATCGCGAAAATACGTGAAGTATTTGGGCAGCAAAATTACAAGTAAAAATGAAACCCTTTCGTTATATTAATTTATATTTGGATTAAAGGATTATTATTGTTAATATTTCGCCAAATTGTTTAAATATTTGTAATTCGTAAATGTATTTAAACGGCATTGAAACCAAGAAAGTTCTGATTCTTCATTGCCCTATTTTTTCTTCTTTGTCAGCGACCTCGCCTGCGCCCGCGTTTCATGTTTCTTGCTCAGAATTTTTGTACTTCATATAAATTAAAACCAAAGTCGTTTCTTAAATTCTTATCCGATCAAATAACGACACTGCTAATCAATCATACCAACGATAGGGTATGTTTAATAATTTGATTTTGATCATGTTATTGCAACACTTCAAAGACGAGCACCCCATGGGTAAACTGTATATATTAAAACTGTGAAATACTGAAATCGTCTCTTACCTGTTACTGCCTTCAAATATCGTCTTCGCCCACATTTCTCTAGGTTTTGTGGCAACAGGAGGGAATTTTGCCAGCGCTGGTCAACAAATTGCGGGCGCATGCGAAAAATTATTTCAAAATTTTTTAAAACGAGCAAATACAAGTTTTCGAATGTCTTTTTTGCCCGGAAAACAGTAGATTTATCAGTATTAAAATACTTTGCTACAAAGTTTTTGACAAAATCAACTGGAGGAAAGAAATTGGACTGAAATCAGGGAATTATAAAGGATATTATTCTACGACGAAAATGAGCGAAAGTTTACTTTGTTCAAAGACGCTAGTTGTTTTGCCTCCGTTAAGGTACGTTCACACACAGCGATCTGTCGGGCCGATTTTAAGTTTTGCTGAATGTTAGTGACGAATATTTTCAGTTGATGATGTCACAAGATGAAGTTTGCCACGTATTTTTCAAATATCATTAACGTGCATCTGAATTTGCGAAAAATAAGGAAAAACACGAATTCCAAAAACCAAAACCTCAAAACGAGACTACCCTTAAACGATAGTTTAAAGCTTTTTTAATCCATTAATCAAAGTGATATGGGCCGCCGTCACGCTTCAGATATTTGGTTGTTTCTCTTGAGTTTTCAATGTGAAAATTGCACTTTAAAGGTGAATATATATCGGGTGTCCCAAAAAAAACTGGACAGTGTTTGATTTCATGTAACGTAAAAACTATAAAAGGTTTGTTTGAATTTGGAATGCGTTTTAGGAATTGGTAAAAACCCGGTAAAAAGTGGCTAATTAAACTAATTTGAAACATTGCCTCTTTGAGATTATTTTCTAGCAAATTTACTCTTTTGTTGGTTTTGTTAAACACGTGTGAATAAAATTTAAGTAATACTGTACAATAATTCATGTTGATATCAAAAATTGGTTCATGCATTCCTTTTATCAAAAAGAAATATTTATTATTTAACAGGTATAACTACATCGGTAATTATAAGGCTGTTTTATGCTAATTTTTGGCATTTTCAAAAACGGTAGTTCAGCGTTCAAACATCAATAGCGCAGTCAATATGGCACGTAAATTCAAGTGTTATATATCAAAATCTAAGTTAGCCCTTCTGCATAGAATGGTCTTTATTTCGGTGCAATACCTTTTATAGTTTTTACGTTACATTAAATCAAACACTGTCCAGTTTTTTTTTATACACCCGGTATATTATTAGCAGTGTTTAGTGTTGAAGCAATAGATAAGCTATGAAAATTAGTTTAGAATTATTTGTAACATTGAAAAATCTTATCGTGAAACATATTTGAATTTGCATGTGCCAAATGTTTCACACTGGGCTATGAATAAATCTCAGTCAAAATACTCTACTCAAACTCCCTGCAGAACTCCTCACCAAAAATTCCATACATAGGTAGTACAGATATTAAATGGCAGGCAAATCTTAAATACAAATTTGGGCTGCACACAAACAGTCTAGACTTTCATAATAGTGCTAAGTTGCTAGTCATTTTCTTTGAGCTATATATTTCTAGATCTCTTTTATAAATAGTACAGCAAAATATACACCCCTTGGCCTTCCATATAGTTTACATTTAATAATTTGCTGACAGGTAATTATTATACAAATGCTTACTAGCTTTAGAGTTTAGTACTTTTAGAAACGTTTAACGGCTAGAAACATGTAACAAGAAAAGGGTACATAGCATTTCATCTGTGTTTATAAAAGGTTGAAGAATAAATATGTATGCTCACCTCATTTCACTGCAGTAGGTTGTCTTCCTCGTTTAAACGTTTATGATTGGCTTCATATTCGCGCAGCTTTCAACCGGTTCGACCAGGGCGATTATATTTAGGGCGGTGCAACGAGCGCGCGCGCGCTGATCGACGTGTGATGCGGAAGTAACCTGGGGCGAGTACGATTTTGGTGAAAATTGAAGAAAAAACAGATTTTGGTATGTCCAGTTCTTGCGTTCATATTTCGCATCGTTTTAAGTGTGAATACAAACGAACGGAATATTTACGTGTAATATCACTCACAAATAACAATCACGATGTTCTTATCTGCTTTGATTAGGCCACAAGAAATTTAGGCAAAGTTTACTTTTTGTAGCAGCGATTTCCCAAAACCGGTTGAAAGAACTACCAAAACATCACGGCCCTTTAGTATATGATCAAAGCATTTATAAACTTGAAGTGACTTCACGAAAAAGAAGCGAAATTTTCAAGATTGAAAGCAATTTCAGTCGCCGTATCACACCAAATTTTTCTCTGACCACTCCTAGGTGCCATTATAGAATATATTTAGCATATTAAATCAAAGAGATCATTTATTACACCCACTACATCTGGGTGCTTGAAGGTCATGTCACCGACCGGTTCCAGGGCTATTTCCCGTCTTCCCAATATCAAAAAAGGAAATGCCCTGGGAACGAGGTTGGTTTCAGGGTGGTTTTTATTTCCTGAAAAACGTTTCTCATTTCCTGACTTTTGGTATGGAAGTCCTCATCTTTTTAAATTTTCACTTAAGAACCAAAAGCTTTCCTCAAAATAGAGTGGTGTTTATGATAAAACAAAACAAATTATTTTTATTGCTATGCAACCTACAAGAAACTTAAAATTCAATATCTTATCAATGGAATCTATTAATAGTCTTTCAGTAAAAAGAGGAGCATCATATGCATGAGGGGTGTAGGAAACCCTTAAGACCCAAATTTGCGTCGGTTCACGTGCTAAGTAACCATGGTCTATGAATGTTTTGTTCTATTATAAGGTATTTGAACCTTCTCCGACCTAAATTTGGTTCACATGCACATATTATGCAGGAAGACAAGTAGAATCTTCCTGAATATATTAATCTACTTACTTTATCAACCGCAACTTAAACTTATAACTTTGCATAAAATAATTGAATATATACAGTAATACGAATCTGTGTTCTAGTATCCGTCTTACACCAACATTTATCTACAATAGGTCTACATATATTGTTGAATTCTAACTTCAGTTGGTTGCATTTTTCCCGCCAGAATTCCTTTCAATTCCCTTCACACATCCTTTCAATATTCAAAAGCATAGATTGGAACAACAACAATACGTATTCTTCAAGCATTTACTAAATCACCTTTAGTCGATAAATTGTCTATTGGCTTCATTGTTGGAGGCAGTGTTCCTTCATCATCTACTTGCGTTACATTTATATACGATCTCTGGGGGGAAATAAACAAGAAATAAAGATTGAACACGTGCGAAAGTTCAAAAAATTTAATGTAGAATATTGTCTTGTTGCGTTGTTGATTTCGGTTGAGCTATTAATATAAAAAATGTCACCACAAGAGCAGCAGAACCAGTAGAACTATGCACTCGCGGCTTGTTCTTTCGCGATCTTTGACGAACGAATTATCATATTTTTGAGTAATAAGAAAGAATAGTGAAGTAATGATGAGTAATAATGAATAAATCATGGATTCGTATGTATACCTCGTTATCATTGAGCATGTCACGAAGGGATGCGCGTATATATTCAAAGGTAGGTCTTTCTGCTGGTTCAACTTTCCAACAATTTTTCATCATTTCATACCTAAAAAGTAAAAAATATAAATATAAGAATATTGGGTCAACGCTTGAATACTCTTGGCCATCTGACATTCTTTCCTGATTGCATTCTCATCATGAAAAGAGTTAAATAGTTGTGATTTTCACCTACTGTCTGAATCCTGCTTCTTAAATAGTCGAATATACTTACTGTATATAATCTCGGACGAAAAATTTCATACGTATATACAAGCAATCAGAATGTCAGAGTTAAAAAAACATGTTAATTTGATCAACTGCGCAACTTACACTTCCTCAGAACATTGTGGTGGTTGTGACATCCGACATCCAGATCCCACGTGACTGACAATATTATATGGGGAAATGTTTTTATACGGCTCTTCTCCTAGATATATTAAATGGACATGAATAAATTAATAAGGAATCCTGATGATGAGCAAACTTCTGTACGCATTTTAGATAGCTACCAACATATCTTAATTCGGCTTATTGCCCCCATTCTATTTACACGTTTTATGACCAAATTACATAAGGCCTTGTTTATCATTCTTATATAGATATTTGAGGTTTTGTCATTTTAAGCGATAAGTCTAGTAATTAGCTGCTATCTTTGGTCATCAAGTATTATATAGTTTATTTATCTTACCTAAAGTTGTAATTTCATGAAGAAGAATGCCATAGCTCCATCTACAATAATTAACGCCATAATAGTTTCAGAATGAGAGTAATTACTGATACTAGGTGCTCCATGTGGCAAAAGGGGCCAAGCTTGGACTGAAAAATACGTGCAGCGTACTATTTGAATACTCTGCTTGCATGTAGTTTTGGTTCAAGATTCACATTCACATTTCCAAATCCTGACGTTTTTACAGCTTAAGGTGAATATACCTTGGTGACCAATTTGTGCAGTGATCGATAAATCAGATTTGTGCAGTGATAAATGAGATTTTGTGCAGTAATAATTATTTATTTAATATTTGAAAATACGTCTTATTCGCAAAAAAAAGCATCACTTATCATAAATTATGTTCAAAAGCACAATAACCGTTCATATACGTATATTACACATCACTTTGTAAATAGCCAAATTCACAAAGAAGACGATAAGTTATGTTTGTCCAAATTTAATTTTTATCAATGAAATTTTTATCAAATCAAAAACTATAGTTAATTTTTTATATATTTTCATGTTCTTGTTATGGAAATTAATGCCCAGCATAAAATTCTAAACAATGGCATTTTAAAAGAAAATGTGGGTAGACACACGACAGAAGTTTGTTAATTTGAATCTTAATTTGCAGGAAATGTGGGACAGTGTAAGGTAGCGAAAAAGAGATAATGCGGGTTGGTAAGAGTATTTTGTCTCAATGAAGCAATTAAGGCATGCAATTATCAATTAGTGGAGCAGGAAATACATTTGACATAAAAATGGTTTCAAGTTTTTCCAGCTCCGCACCGACTAGCGAGGAGGTTGAACAGTTACGAAAACAGCGATTAACTAATGAGAAAATTAATTACCTTTTTTACGAAATTGGATGGGAGACGAAATTAGTCAGTACGCCGGTAAAAGGAGGTTTGCAATAGACAGAAGTAGAGAATTTGCCACCCGATCGATAAATAGAAATATCGAGAAACGGAAGTCGGAAGAGTGAAATTGATATTTTGGTGTTGAGAGTTCAAGTAAATAAGAAATAGCGTAACATGATCAGGTGAGGAAAATACTGCAAAACGATCGTCAACATAACGATCGCGACGATAAAAGGTGGCTTAAATTCAGCGGCACAATTATGTAACCAAACTGACTCATGGAAGCAAAGAAAAGTGAAACTGACTCATGGAAGCAAAGCCAAAAGGTGACCCCATTGCTACTGCTTCAATTTGCTCGTACATTTTGTCATTAAATAGAAGATATTGTAGTCATCCCTTACGAAAAAAACACATGTGTTTCACATGTGTTTCACATGTGTTTCACATGTGATTCACATGTGGTCATATGTGATTTTCATGTGGTCACATGTGATTCACATATGATTCACATGTGATTTTCATTTGCTCATATGTGGTTTTCACAAGCTCACATGTGATTCACATGTGGTCATATGTGATTCTCATGTGGTTACACGTGATTTACATGTGATTCACATGTGACTTTAAGTGCTCATATGTGATTTCAGTATGTTCACATGTGATTCACATGTGATTCACATGTGGTTTTCATGTGCTCATATGTGATTTCGATATGCTCACATATGAATCACATGTGAACCACATGTGGGCATATCGAAATCAGATATGAGCACATGAAAATCACATGTGAAGCACATGTGAACCACATGTGAGCACGATATTACTAATAATCTACAAGTGGAAAGAAAGCCGATAGAAAAGTGCTAAACTGTTGAGCCAAACAAAACATTATAAAAGTGAAGATCATATCAGAATTAGTAAAGATGCTTCACATCTTTTAAGTCATGGGATGTGACATGATGGCAATTCAAGTTCTTTCTGGAAAACAAAATCCGGCTAATTAGGAGAATGATAATAATTATTTCAATAATATATATGAATATATCCATTGCCAAAATGTTCTATTAGAATCCTATAGAATATTCTACAGAATATTCTAAATCCTATAGAATATTATTTTGGGTCATTTACTCTATTGAATATTCTAGTGAAGATTTACAGATCCTATAGAATGTTCTATTGCACAGTCATATGAAACATTCAATAACATATTCTATAGAATATTTCATTAATAATGAAACTTATGTAATATTCGATAGAATGTTTAATAGAATGTGAGCATGTAAAAACAATTGATTTAAACATGCATTTTGTTTAACTTCAACACAACACAGAACATATATTTACTGTCATAGCATAAAATTCAGTGTATTTTATTTAGTAGCAAGGACAAAATTATTTAGTAACATCTGTGTAACTCTACTAGCTGGGGAGGCTTACAGGTGCTACACCTTGCCTAAGGGTGACCTGGAGGTAGTTGTGACTAAGGATAACCTCATTCGCCCACGTCGAAACTCCACAACCGGTTGCAGTTTTAAGTCAATGCCCAGGACCAAAAATATACAATATATACACATGTATTAACTAATTTACATAGAATTAATCTCTATCTATAGTGTTCGGTAATTGACAGATAATAGTGTTCACACTCATGGATTGATCTGTAATTAAGACAAACTTGTCTGAAATGTCACCTAACCTCACAATTTGCAATGCTGTTTCAATTTCTGAGACTTTCCAAATGTTACCACAGAGTCTACCACATTCACAATCTGTTCTTAGCCAGGAGGGTCGGTTTAAATAAACAAGTCTGGCAAAAGCAAAACACAACCCTTTCACAACAGCAAATACTTTCAGCTCCACAACTGTGCCATCCACAAGACCAACAATAGAGTTCTTTCTTCGAGAGCTACGGGTGTACTGTTGACAGTGTAGCACTTTACCACCAACAATGGCCTTTGTGAAAAACTCAGCTTGCTCAGCCTCATCAATTGGACCATACAAAGCATCATCATCAAGAAGAAACCTTTCCTCAATCGTAAAAGGCCGACAATAGGATGCACCTAAAAGTACTATCCCATTGTCAAATTGCTTTGCTTTTCTCAATGGTACAGTTCCCTTTAGCTGGGCTTCCATGAAAAATGTCATTGCACTTACTCCATTATGCTTAAAATTGTCAGAAAGAATACCAATGGCACGATATAAAAGAAAAGAATTTGCGATCTGCAAGGGTACAGCTTGCGTTCCATGGAAAAGCTTCAACAGGACAAGGTTAAAACCTTCAAAAACGTAAGTGGAATAGACAGACAATGGTCCCCAGTCAATCACTGTTTGAGTTAAATGATTTAACTGATGAACATTGTAAGACATATGAACATCACCATATAAATCCAGAAAATCCTGAACAAATTTAGATAAGGAAGAATGAGCCTTATTCAACTCCGATCGGGTGATGGAAAACTTCGTCAACAAAAACACCATGTGCAAGAAGAAGCATGTGCTGAAAGTATCTTAAAGGCAACACTCCATAGAGAATTACTGGACAGTAAAGAAGAAGCCACCAATGCCATTCAGAACCTTTCCAAAATGCTCTTTGGGCAAGTGAGCGAGGGACCCTAGTGACTTCATGAGGTGGTGAAATTTGTTGGAGCTTAGCATCAAGCTCCGCTATACACCTACCTAAATACCAGGGTTCTTGGTGATTACAGGAATCAAACCAAAGATGCCCCAACTGCCGTGCAACGCCGAGGTCAATACAGTGGAGATTGTCAACTGGAAATCCTCTGACTGTATTGAAAATGGCAACTCTAACAGCTTAGATGGGCCTTTTACACCATTTACAATTTCTTGCTGTGTGAATGCCATCATTGCATCACGGTTAATTTCTTCCTGGGTCCTAAGGTTATGCCCTTCTGAACTAGGCAGATACACTCGTGCATGCCCTTGACCTTTCTGGACCCTAATACCTGGGTTATAACACCAACTGCAACCACAATCACCATTGAATTGATGGATATTTTGGAGAAGAGCTCTAGCAACAGTGTCACATGAGCAAATGCAAGCAAACACCTTTGAGCAAACTTCAACACCATCTCGCAGCCATGTCATGCCAACAGATCCCAGCTTCCTCATTTCACTAGTAAATGGTTCCAAAAATTCTAGAATGTTTGGTTTACTGGATCCAAACCATAGGCCTATTAAGAAAATATTCTGCTTCCGCTTTTGGGGAGGAAGTTCATTTAGCATTCCTTGCAATGGCCATATACTAAAATTGGAAGACTTGAAAACAGGGACACCATCACAACTAAAGGATAAGCTCATTGCATCTCTGTCAGATGTAAGAATTCCATCGCCAAGAGATTTGTACATTTGCCCATCGTAAATATCACTAATTACATCATCATCTTTTTCTCGATTAAAACGGTATTCTAAATCCTTAGAAATATCATGCTTCTGAACGAAATCATTCAATTGTTTTTCAATTGGTAGATACAAAAGAAATTGCCTTGTTCAAGGAGTTCTTGGCGTACATATTCTTTTCACAAATTTCACAATTTAAGCTGTCACTTGTTTTCAGAAGTGTTTGACAACTTGGGCAGAAGAATTTATATTCAAGTCCTTCTTGAAAACCATTAAAGTACTTGTCAAACAAATATTTTGTTCTAGGCAAACGTGATCCAATTGGGAGTATCATGCTCAACAATTTAAGCAAGTTACCGACAGCAGTATTGGTTAAGTTGTTTCCAATTGCAAATGCCATTATGAGCAGGAGACACTGACCAAGAGTGATGGGTGCATTCTCATACAGTGGTTCATCTGCCAGTTTATCAGCCTCAGACTGGTAAAATTCATCACCCTAAATCAAATTGTCAAGATACCAATATTTAGTATTTAAACAGAGTTTCACGAATATGTAACACAAATTATGTGATCTGTGTAGAACAACTGATGAGGAAAGCAAAATTGGGTTTGTTAACTTACAGAAGGTCATTTTAGGTGTGTTGAAATTTAAAGCTTTATGAAAGGAGGTGATAAAGTTATGGTTTATGCATTTTTCACCATTCAAATTCAAAACAAACCTCTCTTTGTAATTAAGGTTTTCTTTGACTCAGACTGGATGTGTGGTATTTCAATGTTTTAATTTTGTATCTGATGACTGGTACAAATTGCCTGGCAACTAGGCTAACTTAATCTTATAGGTTAATTATCCCATTCCCAAGATAGAATAGGCATGCTACAGGGTCTTAAGGAATAAAAATAGGGTTTGGTATTAATAAGCATTTTAGTTTGATTTGGTGTGACCGTCTGACTTGCTCAGCGATGGTTGACAGGTTTATTCCTACTTTTTTGTATCATGCTGTTTGTTTTCCCCATGCATGCATTCTTGCATAATCCTTATTTTTAACCCTTGTATATAATATATGTGATTATAATTTTTGTTTACTCTCAGTTTTCATTAAATCAATCTGATTGGTTTTTACTTTGTCATGTTATGTTTATTTACTTGTAGAAAAGCACATGTGCTTTCTACCAACCCCATTTGCTCGAAACATAGAAATCTGTTATATATCGTTTAGGTAGTGAGTGGAACATTTACTGCATTTTTATGCTATTGTCTGCTCCAGACACTGGCCATATGTTAAGGTTTGTGATTTAACAATAATCATCTCTTGAAAATTATAAACTTGCTTTCCAGCATGTTTATAGCATGAGAAAGTAGGCCGTCCAAAAGACGGCTGGATGGCCAGCTCAGACACTGGACATGTTACGAGGAAGGACCACCAACATGCATAAACACAGATCATATGCTGACCATGGTTAGCAGGTATATTGATGTATGTATTGATATACCCCATGTAAAAGTAATGTCTGCTTGGCAATCAGCTTGTTCCTGATTGAGAGCTTGGTTTTAGTTGTAAACCAGCAAATAAAATTTTGACCATTAAAAAGTCAATACGGTAATAATATTTGTCATGCCCTTTTATTTTATAATTATTTCAAGAGGCTGTTTATAGATACTTACGATTTCGTCTTCATCACCACTACCATCTTGAGGCTGGGCATATCCATCAGGATTTTCGCCATTATAAATATCATCATTGCAATCATCACCTAAAAACATTAATTTATTTAATAATTGTTGAATTGAATGAGGACTGGTTGAGGCCGTGGTGTAATAAGATTCCTACCTGAAAGATCTTGATCTTCATTACCAGAACATCGTGAATGTAGCTCTTCATGCTGTTCAGCTGACGAAGTTTGATCGTCATCATTTTGTTCTGAGGACGCAACGTCTGTATCACAATGAAGACGACGCCATTTAGTCGTTCTTGGTATTCTGGCGTTAAAACTTTCATCCTCTGGATTTAGGCTGTATAGTTTATAAGGCCCCTTTTTCTTCCAACAGTGTCAGCGACAGACTCAACAGCATCCGCCATGTTTGGTTTTGAAGTGTGAACTGACTCCGACCGGAGAAACAGCCCAAAACCCACGCGTGACGTGTGTGGTGACGTCACGCGTTGTTGATGTTCATGCATTGCGCGCGTGACTTGAAAATTTCAAAAAAAATTGTATTCGACAGATGAGAACTCAGTTTTGCTTTGTAGCACAAACCAAAAAATTAAATTCGTTTTCTCGCTATTTGAGTGATCTATTATTGTGCCAATCAAAATGAAATACGTGCTGATTCACTGGATTGAATCCAACGAGACAAGCATCTTGGCCGAAGAATATGTTAAGGACAAAAGCATGCTTAAGGACCCAGAGAAGGAAGGCATGGTTATGTTTGGCGATGCGGCAATGAAGGCGCCTAAGGCCGGCTGGAAATCATATTTAGCAAGAGTTCTAGCAGCAAGTGGTAAGGATCTCTACATATCTTCATTAAATCTATAGGTAGTCCGTAATGATACAGTTTTAACAATGAGATTTAATCATTCAATACAAATACAGACACGCTCCCCGGCGATATATATTGTTGCCAGTTGAATATTAATGACACGTTTGTGACTATAAAATAGGGTCATATACTGTCTATAAATATGTCTGTCGTAAAACCAAGTGAAGTTTTAGCATTTAGGCTTCTAATAGCAAAAATATTGATATTCTATGCAATTCCATGCTATTCTTTTGCCATAATGGCTTCGTCAGCCACATGTTTGTTGCCTCGTCCTAGTCTTTTGCTCGGATTTCTCAATCTGACGTCATCGAGAATAATGACTACACTATGCTGTATATACTTCTCCCCAAATACCAGACATACTAGTAAAATATTTGTGCTTATTTCACTGCAGATAGCAAAACTAATCTGATGAAAAGCGAATTGGATTTCCTTAATAATGGAGATTTGGAGACTGGCAATGATTCCACAGTCGTAAGATTTTCGGCTAAAAGGCTGCAGTTGGAAGAGACTAGTGCAGGCAATAAGAAACCAGCAAAGATTATGAAGGTTTGCAAATCTTTGATACCATTATCAATTAAACTTTATATATGCATGTTGTCTAAGATGATGAAGTTGACCAGTGTTATGTTTGATATATTCATCAGAAAGCAGCAAAATTTTCCACTCACTACCTAAATGATAGAACAGATTTGACTTTTAGAGCTAAGGCCCTTCACACTTATTCACGACAAAGGGCCTAAACTCGAAACGTTGAATCTGTTGTATAGTTTGGGTAGTGGGCAATTCCATGACATAGTTCAAATTATGTAAAAATATAATTTGCAATTTTAATAAATAAAGTTATTATTGTTATAGACAATGAAATCATATTTTAAATTAAAAAATATTGATTTTGAAAATTTTGTCATGTTTGAAGACAAACTTATATGACAAATTTGTAATAAAAGGCTTTGTCCATTCTGTGTAACATCAGTCACAGTCACTTAAATGCCGGCAACAGTAAAAACATTAATTTAATTTAATTAAACTTTTGCATCAGATAGAGGATATAATTATCTTAAGTTTATAAGAAAATGCGAGTTAGCAAGCAACAGCCAAAAATATATGATGTGTTTTTCTTAGAAAAATCCTTCAAATGTAACGTCAGTCACGTGGAATTGCCCTAGTGAGTAGAAAATTGTGCTGCTTTCTGATGCTATTATCAGCTACCAACACAGAACACTGGCCACGTATTGAAGTTTGTTATGTTTGAAATATCATTTTATCTGAAGTTACCATAAGCAATTGAAAAGCCTTGTGTTTCTCGCCATCATCTACCTAAGATAGAATTGATTAGTAATTGTCAGGGCCACTTTCATTGCACTGTAGCTGCTGGAGACTAATTGTTATGGTCTTTGGTAGAAACCACAAGGCTTACATTGGCATACTGGTAACTCAACAGATTTAATTTGTAATCTATAGAAAGATTAATTGAAATGAAATCTGCTAATGATAGCTCCACAACAATGGACCTAAGCCATTCATTTAGATGAGCTGCCTTTCATAGAATAAACTTTGAAGGATTTTTATTGCACTAATCACTTGGTGGAAATTTTGATCTGGAATATTTGGTGATAAGAATATTTGGAATATCCACTTGGATTATCTACCTAACCAAATATTCCAGATTAACCTTTCATAGAACTCTAAAGACTAATTATATGTTTTATAATCTTTTCATAGAAAAATAAAGATGTTAAAAACTTGCAGAGAGGAAAGCCTATAAACAAGTACTTAGCAGGATTGGCACCCTGTTGAGTCTGACGAGTCCAGTGAAGAACATATTGACAAGTATATGTATGACTCGATGAGCTTCCAGGTGAAACACCTAGTGTACCGGTACCAGCTTCTTCAGACAAACTATTACAGGAGGAAGTAAAGAAACTACAAAGTGAAGTTTCAAGACTTCATAAAAGTGAGTCCTGTAATAAAACATTTTCTTGTAGTTGTAGTTGCCTCTGATCTTTTGCAGCATGATTAACTTTGCTGCAGATAAGGTGATAAAACTTTGCTGAGAATAAGGTTTCACTGATGAAATCAATAAATCATTACCATCATGTTTACTTTAGGATTGCCTGGTTTGATAAAGGAGGCAGTTTTGGCAGCCCTTACTGAAACCAACAAAAAGAATGATATTAACCAACCGAAGTTCTTTGTTGTTTCTAACCCCAAAACGCCTAGCCCCGACCATCTCCTCTTGCCACAAGACCATCTCCTCTTGCCACAAGACCATCTACTCAATCTGCAAGATCGTCGGCTACCCCAAGCAGCTGTTCCTCAGAGGAGCAGGATGTTGAAGAAATGGAAGGGTCAAATTCACCAAAGTTAATGGTATGTTTGAGTTTGTACATTGTGTAAAGCGCATTACAGTATTTGTCACCAAAGTCTCCTTTGATCCTAACTATGTCAATAATATCTATTAACCCATTCCAGTGCGAGTAATAAAATAATCTGGCTTTAGACAGAGTAAAATATATAAAGTGGCTAACACTGCTGTTGTCATTGCATTGGGTTAAGTGGTTAACATTTTGTTCTGATAACCAAATGCCATGTAACCTAATCTGTAAAACTGTAATAATTTAAATTAGCCCTACCGGCTGGGAATTAATGTCCTCCCAAAATTTAAGCTGACTAGATGTGATTCATAGATTGCTTGCCTTTCAATAATAATTGTGTTTCTCTTATATTTAATTTTACTTCCTAGGATTATATTGACTCAGTCCAAATGGGTGAGGTTATAAGGTCACCTAATTTCAAAATGACGGTAAACCTCATGACTGCTGTTTTTGAAAGAAAGGTTTTAGCAGAATCCTCTGTGACAGGAAAAAGCAAAGAGGGACGGCCTGCATTAGATCGCACCAAGGTTGAACTGATTATAGGTTAGTAATTGTGTTTTCTTCTTTTACCAATTGATGGTATGTATATACACATGCTACCTTTGTAACTTTGATACAGCTTGTTAGCTTGGCATGTTTCCAAAGTTGTTTTAGTATGTAGCACAATAATGCTAGTAGTCTCCTTTCAATGCAACTAAATTTTACAAGTGCTCTCAAAGAATGATAACACTGAGAAGATAAATTGTCTGGCATTAGCAACAGTATACTGTAGGATTTTCTTCCATATCTTAAAAGACTTGAAATGTAGTCTATGAAACAAATGTTCTGAAACAACTCTTAAGTGGAGGCTAGAGTTTCTGATTGTGTCTTAACTTACAAAATTGTCATTGTACATTGCAATGGCTATCTTGAAAATTTGGTTGTCTGATTATTTCAAATAACAATGCTAAAAAATATCATTTACAAATGGTCATTTTGTTTTACTTGCAACAATTCAATAATTGGCGGCAGTTGCAAAGCTTACAAATCATGTTGAGTGCAAGTTGGTAATGGTAATTCCTGGTTGTTGATAAGGGTGTCATTAGCACTGTTGGGACTGGTAACTGAAACTTGATCAATGTGGTATCTATTATTTGAAATCAATGTGAAAAAAATTGTAATCAATTTGAGAATAAATTTTGTTCCTAAATAAACCCCCTTTACTTTGGTCCTTCATTTACATTGGAATTTACCAACCAAATTGGTCATACCGTATTAACAATAGTGTTTTATTGTTCTAGCTTTTGTCATAAAAAGGTTTCCAGAGGTCACTGATGCCATCGTCAAATCAATGATGGCACAGAAATGTAAAGACTTAAGAAATTCAATGGATGGTAGTAGAAAGAGACAGGGAGATGCAGGCAATTAATAATTAAGAGAAATTGAAGGATATTTAAGAATTTTCTCTCATATATCATATATTTGCTCTCATGTATATTAACAGCTTATTAAAAAAAGGTTGCCCTTTGAGAAATTTAAACTCTAAGCGTGCAAAGCTTAATGGGAGAACCAGATTCAGGCTTGGAAGTTGAATATTGCAGCTATTTGAATGAATTGCCCGTGAGGAGATATTTTAATTATTACTACCATATGTCTCTAAGAAATGGTGCCCATATGTGATTTCTAAACAGATGAAACGATGCTCCCATTATTTTTTGCGCGCTTATGACAACCGAGTTTAGGTATTAGTGTTTAAGGTTTGCAAAGGATAATCTTTTGAATTAGCTGTATATGGGTTTCCAGTTAATGTATGATTTTCCATTTTATCATGAGTAATATATTTGCAGATATCATTTTACTGACGTACAAGTGTTTTATGTGTGCATCCATTATTATGTATGTGTGACTGGTAGTATGAAGTATTACTTCGGTATAATATGAAGTATTACTTATTTGGTCACATGTGAACCACATGTGAATCACATGTGGTTGTTCCAAATTCATCTGTTTTGAAGACACATGTGAATCACATGTGATTCACATGTGATTGGAACATGTGGTTTTCATGTGGTAATATCACATATAAAACACATGGGAATGTGATATTACCACATGTGAATCACATGTTACCACATGTGAACCACATGTGACATTACCACATGAAAACCACATGTTCCAATTTCACATGTGAACCACATGTGGTTTCACATGTGGTTTCTACATGTGGTTTTTTCGTAAGGGCACAGGTAAATTAACATTTAAAATGCCGTTTTTAGACTTTTATGCTGGGCATTAATTTTCATTACAAGAATTCGTTTTCCGCCTGGGAAATCACTGGCTGATATTGACATGTTGCCAAGAATATTTAAAAAAATATATGTATAGCTTGCTTAAAAATGCATATTTTGAAATATGAGTTCCCTCAAATAAGAAACAAAAGTGAAGTCTAAATAGTCTATTTTAAGGAGATTAAATTAATATAATTAATATTTAACTTGATAAAAAATTAGGTCCGCAGATCCCCCTACAACGGTTCGTACACCTCCAGTTCACCACTGCCTTGTTACGCCACTTTTCCTTGATGTCTTCCGCCACTGAATTCTTAAAGGCCCTGCCTTCGTGAACATAATTATAAGCTGGGGGTGACCAAGTCCAACCTACTTCCAATGTTGCCCCCGGTATGCTATTAAAAAACTCTCGATAAGGTGGATTTATATGAATAGTTTTGCCGCTATTGAGACGAGAATACAAGTGAAGGTATTATCAGTTCTAAATTAGAAACAACTTAACGTTAATGAGGAATGATAAAACGAGCAAGGATAAAATTAACCTACACATCACTAGCTGTTGTGAAACGACCATAAAGTAGACTTTCTAATGCCATCCATTTAACAGGAAGTAAATCCTACAAAATAGAATACACAAATGTAGTACTCAAGAACAGTTCGGTAAGGGGTACTTTTGTAAAGGGTGAAAAGTATTTTTCAGGGTGAAAAGTATTTTTCGGGTGAAATGAAAACTGGCAGTTGTAGTCAATTTTCATGTATGTAGTTTTCTGTCAACTGGTAATTCCAAATGTTTTGGGCGAAATCGAAAATTCATGTTATAATCTTGAGATATTAAATAAAATTAAAAGGAATCCACAACCAAAAATTGCAAAGAAGAGAAGGTCGCGTACCTTTCTGCCTAACTTCGCCTAAGGCCAACACATTTTTCACACTTTTTCGTTCCGGCTATGTCTGTGATTTGAGTTTAATAGATAATAATGTAATTGATTTACTTGATTGTTGCGTATATATTCCTCAGCTCCTGCAATATCTCTCGCCAAACCAAAATCAGACACTTTTGCCACGTTATCTTCACCAATGAGAATATTTCTGGCGGCCAAATCACGATGGACAAACTATTAAAAGACACCAGTACAAAGCGTTTTACTATAATGAAGTTGCGGTGCTGAACTGTTCGAACTAAGTATGTAGACGAAAAGTTGGTGTTTTTTGTAATTACATTTGCCGTACAGTAGCGTGCTAATGTTATGAACGAGTTCTCTTGGGACGGAAATTGAATTTAAGCTGTAGCTGACCCTCAGCTAGGCTCCCGTACAATGTTTTAAATGCCTGAGTTATGAGACTGGGGCGAGAGAAAGATGGCGGACATTTTCTTTCCTATCCAGAATTTAATATATCTCATTCTTGTTCAGCATTATTCTATCATTCTATTTTTTTAACTTGTCATTTTTTACTTAACGTTTTATCATGACTTCAAAACATATTACAATAGAAGAATTTAAAACTATTTTGGATGAGAAACTAGCACCGTCTTCAAAGTAATTATTCAAATGAGAATAAGACAGTTTCTCGTAAATGTATCTATTTTGAATATATATTATTATATATATTATGAATTTTTCGTAAAAACTGTTGTGTGTTAATAGTTTATGTATGTCTATAATTACAAATGTGTGTATATACGTATCAATATTCCTACATTATGATCCCAGATCTCTTGTGGCTTCCTGGCACTTTTAGCTTAATAGTTATTTCAGGAAGCCACTGATGACCCTTAAATATATTTGAAATAAATATGGTATATTCAAATATGAAAAATTTCATGGGTATATAAAACATGTTGTCTTGTCTTGCTTGAAAGGGCACACGAAAGGCATTGCATACGAAAGGTTAGTGACTAATCTATATTTCTGGAACAGAAACGTTTTAAACAAGTTTGGAGCTCAGAAACATGAGAGTGAAATACAATCAATTTTTCGTGCATGTAATCAAATTTGATACCATAGTCACTTCATCACTTAGGTTGAGAACATTTCGTCCGACTTTATCGACAACACTGTGGTGACAGTTTGTTTCAGCGACAGATAAGATGGCCGCCTCGCATGTGAAGGGTGATTACCGTCACTCCTTCCAGTTTTTTAATAGTTAAAAGCTTATCACGTTTAAATAGAGAAATATGACTTTTATCGGCAATAACTTTGAGCAGGAATTAATTCGTGTATGTTGTAGACCGGGAACAAAATAATCAGAAGTCATTTGATGTGCGACCTTTGTTTTGTACCTTTCAATCACCGAGCTAAATATAACTGGAGGGCGTGCTCGCCACAAAAAAAGTGTCGCCAATGACATGCCGTATTTTGACGCCATTTGACGTCATTGCCATGACAACTGATCCGATTTTCCCACGGTAATTACCACTGACCAGGCTCAATTGTGAGCACGCTACAATTTTCACATCCCTTGGCTTTGCAAAAATATAACAGGGTTTCGCAGTAAATTTCCGTTGTTTCCACATATTTTTTGTCCTTTGACCTTTTGGGATTCCACCTTGATATAGTTGCACCTATAATGTACAACCCGGGACATACCAGGGGGATATAGAGATGAATTTCACGCGGAATCAAAGAGGAAATTGCTAAGTTTGTTTCAGTCTGTTGGGGAGGGGAAGGTGGGAATTTTTGCTATATGTACTACAAATTTGCAGGCTTATTGTTAAAGGGTTTGATTTCAGCTGTTAAGTCAACAGGGAAAAGCACATTTTAATTTCACGAGTATATGTTCTCAAGGTGTTGGATTGTCATTCTAATAAAACCTAGTTTTGCCTTGATGGAGGGGCTCAGTGGCGTGGGGAATGTGGAGGGCAATTTTGCCTGGCGAACATAATGAACATTAACAGGACTTCCTTCAGATGTATTTAGTTTGGCGCTTTGAACTAGCCTAATTTCTGGCCTTCCTGATACGAACCTGAAATTTGTGGTCGAACTGATGCGCCCTAGAAAGCCTAGCATATTTAGAAAATCTTTAACGCATGGTTAAAGGCAATTCCTACATGGTATTCGAAATTTTAAATAACTAGGAAAAGGCCGTTGCACCAGCATTCTTGCTTCTGGAAATGGATTCGGTAAATGAGTGGTCGTGTTGGATATCTTTGTTTTAGACAAAATGTTCGCTGCAAAACGGAATTGAATATAACAAACCTTCCTCTATATATTTTACTTTTCTCGATAATTTATCTCTTGGACTCTTATCTTTTTTGCTAAAGTAAAAGCGATAAGATCCGCCCCACAGCTCTTTCTATGAAGTCCCAAAATTGAACCAAGCGCCCGCGATTATTGATGAACTTTGAAATCGGCTAGCTCTCCTTTTCACAGGTGTAAATAGCCACGCAGAATTAAATATTAGTAAATAGCCACGCCCGGAACGGCGCTTCGCGCCGTTGGCTCGGGAACAATGAACGCAGATTCATTATATTGTACTAGAAATACATGCATGCAGAATCCCCTCGCCCATTTGAACCAAACAATTTACTCCCAAAAGTTATTGTAACATGAAGTACTGAGTCGACGAATGTAACCATGGTAACACCCAATGTTGTTATGTTTTATATTTTAATTTGTACAAAATATTATTTTGTTTTTAACTATAAAATTATCAATTGCCCAACTATATAAAGTGGGTATGCTATTATGTACTCTTTTAGCTTTGATTTACTGTAACATTCAACCTTAGACGTTCACAAAACGTTTCGAAATTTTGAAAAACTTCAAGTGCTTTTCGAGGAGTATTTTTATACTTCGCACTTGCTTTTGCAATGAAGTTTTTGAGATTTAATGTTTTTTTATTTTTCTATAACATATTTGAATCAATACTAAAATACTCTTAAAGATCAATCAATGTTGTATTGACCACACAGAATGATCTACACATTTTCAAATTCACAAACTATGCTGCATGCTATGTTAAAAAATCGGCAAAGCAAGCATGCAAAATAGACACTTGCCTGTTTAAAACGCTCCTTTTTCGGACTATCGACTGTTTTTCCTCTTGTTAATTTGTCCTCTACATAATTTTCATTTATCTTGTTTTGGAGGCTTAACATATAAACTTACTTAAATAGAGACTTACTTATAAAATGAGTGCAAAACTATTTTTGCAAAATGGCTCTTCTCTGGGCTTGAACTTGCGCATGCTCATAACTTACGAAAAGGTCCACCCCAGTCCAGTCCTGTCCATGACAAAAAAAATTTGCATTCCACAATGTTTTCACATACCCGGGTGTAAATCTCCGAGCGGAATTAGTACTTTCACTTGCGCACGCGCCAGTTTATGTTTTACTCGTTGAAGGACAAAAACGGTTCCTAGCAGGAAAATTTACGAATTATGCTAGGCCTTCTCGTTTCAGCCACTCCTAGGCTTCTCACTCCAGCGCACCAAGGATTGCGGAAGTAAAAAGCCAGGGTCTAAGTTATATTTGAACATATATTTCTATTCATTTGACTGAGCATTTGATACGTAACATTAAACGGCGGTTGACTGTTGTGTAAAACTACCTGAAAAATACAATAAGAACTTCGACGTTTCGAGCGAAGGCCTTTCGTCTGGAAGTTAGTAGACGAAGGGCCTTCGCTCGAAACGTCGAAGTTCTTATTAATTGTATTTTTCAGGCACTAGTTTTACACAACAGTCAACCGCCGTATTTGCTATACTCTACCCACACTGGCACCGCACGTTCGAGATATTTTAACATTAAACGTTCCATAATAAAACACGTTTCATTTGTCCTCTTTTCTCGTTTACACTTCACATGAAAGTAATCAATTTTGTATCTGGAAATATCAGCGGTTTTGGGATCACAAAACTGCTCTTCCGAGGTTGCGGAGAAGAGGAAAATAAATACCTTCTGAGAAGAAAGATGAATCATTCCACTGGAAACATCCACAGCAATATTTAACAATTGACGATTATTTAAAGTCGATGCCAGGTTAATAGAGCCTAATGAGTTTTCTCCAGATGGATAGACCCTACTGTTGAGTAGAAAATGTCGTAGACTTCCACCAGGACAGAACTCTGTCACCACATGAAGTTTTCCTGAAGCGAAGAATTCCCATCTGATTAATTATTCATTGTAGTTCAATTAAATATTCACAATATTTCACATCACGGTACATGTATGAAACTAGTTTGGGCTTTCGAGGTCCAAAGTAGGCCAACGTCAAACACTAGTACCATATTGATATTAATGTAGGCAACAGGTTTTTTAAAAGCCTTTCACTCAGAAAGGTATTTTGACAATACGTTCCGCCCTTTATGCGGTTTTGGAACATCGAAGACAAAATTTCTTGGTATTTCCGTGCTTTCGTAAGCTTTTCTACGCTGACCAAACACTTGAAATCGTGTTATTAGGAAGACTCCATCAATGTGACGTCCATGAAATTAGAAGAAAGGAAAAGTCTAAGTTGTTAGGGGTTACTGAGAATTTCGACCTTTAAAACATATAGGAATAATAATTGGTTTGCCTTACAGTATTTGAAAGAACATTTTTAAATATATATATATATATATGCAGGTAAACAATTTTTATAGCTTTTTCTTATCGATCCTCTTTGACTCTTGCAATATTCTGACCATCCTCGAATTATGTTCTATCTTTATTTGTTTCTGAATTATCCAAAAAGGCGGATATTTTGAAAAAATAGATATTTCGAAATGGTAGTGATAAGTTTAAAAAGTTCGTTCGTTAGGACATATTAAACATTCATTTATATCCCTTAAAAGCATTCAATCAATTTCTATTTCTATTTTTTGCCTTAACATTACACTATTACGTACCAGCTAATGAACAACCCCCGATAAGTCTAATGATATTTGGATGCGGAACTTTGCCTACTTCCTTTAAGATAGTCAATTCAGACATTAGATCTGAGAGATCAGATTCTTTCGCACCATCTAAAAAGTGAAAATTACATGATTAGGAAACGAGAAAAAGTCGAGCGAGAAACAAATTTCGGCAGTGTGTTTGGTTAACGAAAAGATTTGCCGCAAATGTTTTTTTCGCTAACCAACCACATTGTCGAATTTGTTATTGTTTCGTTTCGTGTTGAAAGATTACAAGCTAAAATGGATGTAAACTATCTAGAAGGTTCATCCTTCGCTGCCACTATTAATATTATTCGCACTGACAAAGATTCGAGCTTTGCAAAATAGGTTAACGCGAAGTCTTCCGCAATACAAAAAAATGGCAACATGGATTAATGCACTAAAAGTTAGTGCTAACCATTGGAAAGCTTAAGTGCTAGGCTTTAAACGATGATGTCCTACTATTAGATGTCTCATAAATGTCTTGTTATTGGAATTCAGATTCTTTTTGCAATTCATATTTCAGCCCATAGGACATGTATTGTATACATCCTGTACATGATAGCATGGACCACAAACTCCGAGTGAATTAAAAATTTCATCCAATTGCTTGTAAAATACCAACATAACGTTAATTCTGACCTTTTAAAATTTTCACAGCAACGACTTCAGGGTCACCTTTCCCAGTTGTTAATAATCCTTGTTTAACAATTCCAAACTGTCCTCCTCCCAGTTTTTTGTCCAGCAACTTGAGATTACCTGGCGCAATTTCCCAATTCTCCAAGAACACAACGTAAGAAAGGTCTTCCGCTAGGTGGCAAATACATGATAGATAGATTTAGCATCATTTATATGCTTGCATATAACATACGGGGATAAGGTATGGGCGGAGAGAAAGTCAAAAGAAAAGGCGGAAATGATTTAAGGTTTGCGAAAACATGAAAAAAAGAGCCCAACTTTAGGAATGTTTTGAATTTTAAACGAGCGAGCTCAATCAATCCAAATTCTCAACAAATCCAAAAAATGGAGATACTCAACATGTTGGGCCTCCACGGCAAGTTTGCCGGTTACATATGATGTGCAATGCGGTGATGCCCTTTCGTATTATGTCGTCAGCCTGAAATAATGGCGGTCAAGTGAAAGGTTTCAGTGTCCGTAGTTAATAAATTAGTCATTTTTGATTTGGCGAAGGAGCTGCGTCAATGTATGTCAAGTTGTAAGATAAAAATGAACTACTGTATTATCCTCCAGTAATTTCATCATTAACCAACCTGTTTCCTCAGGGCAAGGCTCGGTGCTCAGTGGAGACGCTGATATTCCAGAAGCCACGATGTCTACATTACTTGGGTTGTCAATGCGACTCAACTGAAATTCCTGAGATAACCAACGGAAAGAGCATGTTCAGAATATGTAATAATATACTTGCATGGTTGTGATGCAGTTGTACTTCAAAACACATTTGCAGACTAAATTGGATTAGCCCGGCTAATCTATACTATGTGTGAGGAACTTCGAGAGAAGAAAAACCTTTGTTATTCAACTGTAAATATATTACTGTAAATAGATTGAACCATTAAGAAATCTAAGGGATCCCCTTGGGGAAGAGGAGGTGTTGATAAAAGTGATAAAGATAACCGGTGGGAATTTTGTCTGACAATGTGCGAGAGCTTTGTAACCCGGCACGCTCCCTGCTCGAAACTTCGCGTGCAATCTCCAAACAGGAGATATACTGCCTCGTACCCAGGCGCTTTGGTTTGCTACGCCGTTGCGCGAGGAGCGCGCGGCAGATATATGTGCTTTCAAAGTTGTTTGAAAATAGAATATTAATATGAACGAACCCGGCGAAGTGTAAATTTGCAGCTGCTGTCTAGGGTCACAAACCACAACAAAAAAGGATCATCTGAAAACAATGTTGATGTGTTAAACCCTTAATTTCTTCTAATATCCAAAATATTTATGATGTATATATTAAATATCGGCTCTCTAAGTATATATGAGAACAGAACAAAATAATGCGTTCAAAGATAATGATGTCTGATACGCTTCAACACAAGGACCAGGATTAAATTGAAACCAAAAATACCAATATTTCTATTGCCCAACACTTTGAAAAATAGGTACGCTAAGCGTACATGCATCTGCGCACGGCAAGACCTGGCAGCAGTGGCATAACCAGGGTGTTGACTTTGGGGGAGTTGCAAACATACTTCTTATATATTCAGGAAATGAGGAGCAATGGAACGCGAATGTTGGTATCCATGGACCACGGGTATGCTTTGAATTCCTAGAGTCTCTAGAACAGCAGAGCCCCCTCCTGCCTATGCCACTGAATGGGAGAGCAAATCTAGAAAGAGCAAGTTAATTTGGATAGAAATTTTGACAAGGGAATACTCCGATTAAAAACGTTTCTAAATTTCGAATTTGTAAAGTCTTAAAGCCAATTTCGCAAGTTGTTTTGTAAATTTTATTGAAGCACTAAACATATTGCGAACTTCAGACTTGTAATGTTTATGGAAACGAATTAGAGGATTCTTATAAGATGCTTTATAATCATGTAACAATTGTAAGGAATTCCTCTTATTCGTTCCCCAAAACGCCACAACCCATGAGTTTATAGTATGCTCGGTACTTCCATTAGTTCGTAAATCTCTTGGGAATGGGCCTTGAAAAAATTAGCTCAAATACAGAAGTGTTAGGTTCTAAATATTTATTATTAATCACCACAATACACTTCATCAATAACAGTCTTTTAAATATGAACATAAGAAAACAATTGTTCAAGAAATGTCAAGTTTCTATAGTTTCTTCTAGTTGTAACTGTCTATTAATCATCATCAGGAACTTTTAAGTCAATAACAATCTTGGAATTGTTCTTATACGACACCTACACAATAGAAAAGCCAAGCATCGTTGAAATTATAACTTCTTCCATATCTGTCGTGAGGACTGCCCTATCAAATGCCACTACCCTATCGACAATATCATCGAAGATAGTTACAGTATGTATAATTATAAAGTATGGTATATAACACAGCATACCAGATCCATATAATAATATTGTGTTGTGGGTAAAATTCAATACAATAGACAGAATAATAAGTTCAGTTCTGTACATTGTATGCCATTAATTAATAAGATCCCATCATACGACATATGGTTGCAGCTGTTGATGTTAACTTATTATCTTTACTCTTGTATTAAAATATACATGTATACCAGTTAGTTTAGTATGAGATTGTTCTGTACTGAGGTGTTGTCCTCCTGACAAAATTATCCAGCCAATATCCAATGCTTTTATTCATGATTGTTGTAGCCGTCTATAAACAAAAAATGACTTTTGTCGAACATGCAACAATACATAAGACAATATATAGTATTATAAAGGGAGAGGGGTAATAACACGGATTTGATCTCCGAAGAGGTTTATTTCTCTCCGATTGCTCCGAAGAGCCATGAAATATGGCGCGAAGTATGGCTCCAAAAGCCATCACAAAATCTGCTGTACTTCAAACTATTAAACTTTCAGAATTAATGTTTAACTACTTACCAAATGAGGATAAGTGTCCGTGTTAGATGGTAAGAAAGCAGGATAATTTCTCAAGGAAAACGGCGAGAAAAACGGGAGAACATTTGAAGTAAAAATAAAGAACTTTCGCAGCAAAAATGGCAACACAATAACACGACTATACACGAGGTCAACTCAGGGTCAATTGGAGGGTAGTAAGCTAGTCGCTGATTGGCTTATATAAGCTCGTTGCTGAATGGCTACAAGCTAACACTACAGCTAAGAAGGCGATAGCAATATATCTGCATTCGCAGATACAAAAATGCTTTGAAAACTATTTCAAAACTGCAAACATTTGGTGGTATAACCTGTGACATGACAAAATTCGTGTTTACAGAATATTTAATAAGCCAAAAATTTGTTCGAAATAATATATAAAGTTTGATCTTCGAAATGAGGGTCTTAGAAAAATCTGAAAACTAAGTTTATCTGTTTTTAGAATACTTTGAAGTTTGAAAAAATGAAAATCATATTTTACAACTATTATAGTGAAATAAATGTATATTTTGAAGGATCCTTGGTGGTAAATTTCCCGACTAAGACAAGTAATTGTGATCTTGAAGTCTGCTTTCTTGCTTTCCAGTCACTCCACAAAAGAACGAATGACAGTTTAACAAAAATGGTTGACAAACAAGAAAGCGTCGGCGCTATCTTGATCAATTGGGTCAAAATTTCCACCTGTTTATATAGATAATAGAACGTTATTCATTGAGGGAGTATAATCATATTAATACTGATTAATTTAATAGATCAATCATCGATCAAGTTCAGTTTTTGTTATATTCACATCTATCAAAGTCTCGATAACTTACGTTATCCGCCTTTGATTTCGGTGAAACGAAATATTAATTAAGTCCACTCTTACCATTACTGCTCTATTGTGCTGTTTTGTCAAGAATTCTCTTCGCAAGTGAAGCAAAAGGATGAAAACAAGAACAATGAACAGTATCGTTCCAATCACTGCACCTGCAATAGCACCAACGTTTGAGCTATTTTCCTGGTATCTTTCAGCCGGTGTTGTTTTAAAAATTGCTGTAGTATTTCTAGATATTGGTTTTACTCTAGTTTTTGCTGCTACATGACTAGAACTGTTTTCAATTCCAACATTATGAACGGCCGGGAATTTGATTGGGTAGGATGCAAATTCGTCTAAAATCATAAGAAAACATCGATGTTAAATTCATCATTGTTAGCCTCCTAGAGTCACTTAAATTGGCAATTCCAATGCCTTGTTGTCCATATAACATAACTATTTCGTTTAATATAAAAATATGTGAAATTAAGGCACAAGCCGAGACAGAGAAATGAAAACTATCCTCAATGTGCTGTTTTTCGATAGAAAATCGTACGAATAAGAGCAGAAATTATGATGCAAAAAATCACATGAAGCCTATTGAATTAAAAATATTTTCCTTATAAATAACAAACATTTTCAAAGCGAAATTTTAGGTTTTTTTAGTTTTTCAAGTTGCTACCCGCAACCTCAGATGTTCAGTACGTATATTAGTATTCTAGCTGATCCCAGAAGATAGAGCTTCTGTATAGGTTTCCGAAGTTCGTGTTTGGGCGCCTGGTTTTATGTAGCCAATGATGGATTTATTTTGAGATGGCCCCCAAAGCCCTTATAACTATGGGGATTACTGTGACGTCACTACAATTCCAGATCCTTTTCAATTCTCATTTTAATTCCTGGTATTTATTCACCTTCTGTCTTTCCTTTTGTAGGGCATGCTACGTCTATCATCTTACAAGATCTACTCTCTTTTTCAAAGTATATTATGTCCGGTCTTGAGTGCAGCATTATTTTATATCTGTTTGTATTTTCATATGCCAAAGAACTTTGACCTTTTAGTTTTGCGTAAATTTTGTGGAAGATGGTCATACTACTTATCAGTGTGTTTTGCACAGTTGCCAATTAGTATCCTGGGCAATTTTGTCGTGCCGCCATTATTATACTCTGTCAGAGCGAGGATTTTACATTCACACACCAAATGAACTGTCTATTATTTCGTCTCTTTCTCCACAAAGTCTACGCAAGGCGGATGTTCTCTTTGTTCGTCCCTAAAATCAGTGTTCCGGAAGAATACACTATGCAGGTTTTCCTTTTGCAAGTTCTCTTTTCTGCTTTCCGATTATCATTATCATTATTATTATCATTATCATATCATTATCATTATCGCGAGCATCGGTTGAATTTGTAAACTTGTCTATCAGCTCTCTCGGTGTTTTCGATAAATAATGCTTTACCTTTATAAAAATGTTAGACAATCTAGGCTTGGATAAAGAACACAAACAATATTGCATGAAAAAGATAATGTCTATCGCAATTAGAACGACATATTATGTTTCTGCTGTAAAAACAAGGAGTGGACCAATCCTGAACTGCTTAACTTTTAATATGTATAATCATTTGTCTACTAGAAATACATTCATGCAGAACCCCCTCGCCCATTAGAACCAAGCAATTAAACTCCCCAAAAGTTATTGTAACATGAAGTACTGCGTTGATCACTGTAACCATGGTAACACGCAACCGACCGTATATTTATTTTATTTTTTTTGTACAAAATGGAAAAATAGTGATAAGGTTTGTACTTTTCACTGTAAAATTATCAATTGCCCAACTATATAAAGTAACTATGTTATTACGTACTCTTTTAGCTTTGATTTATTCTAAAATTTAATCTGAGACGTCTCAGAAAACGTTTAAAAGTTGTCATAAAACTTCAACTCTTTTTTGAACAGTATTTTATACTATGAAGGTTTTGAGATTAAATATGTTGTTTCTTATTCTATAACGCATTTGAATTAATATTAAAACACTTTTTAAGATTAATCAATGTTGTATTGACCACACAGGATGAACTACGCATTTTGAAAACGGCAAACTATAGTGCATGCCAATTGACGGCAAAAACTGCAAAATCAAGTAAGTGTCTACTTACGCGTTTTAAAACTCGAAAACCTTGTCCTTTCTCGGCCTTTTGACTGATTTCCTTTCCAGTTGACTTTAGTAAGTGAAAGTCCTCTAAAATATTTTCATTTATCTTTGTTTTGTCTGTATTATTTCGCGACTCATGAGTACAAAAGAATGTACAAAACTATATTTGAAAAAAAGTTTTTTCTCGACCTAAACTCGCGCATGCGCATAAAGTAGAAAACCATGTTCGTCCATGACATAATGGCGGACAACTTTGGAATCCGCTATATTCTCACATACCCGGGTGTAAATATCCGAGCGGACTTAGTACCCTCGCACGGCGCGTAGATCAGTCAGATAATTCTTTTTGTGATCGTAAATAGTTCATATAGTAACATATATAGTAATCTGCGATTTGTGTAGCCAATTGTAAATTACCTAATATAGTGAGATTTATTGTATGTAATGTTACAAATTTTTTTCAATTTAGTTTTCATTATTATTATTATTATAGAGAGCTTTACTTGGAGACATGATTCTGTAATAAACCTTCTCGCAAAAACATTTCAAACTGTAAATAGGTCTAAACTATATGCTGACCTATCTGGATTTAGAAGCCATTCATAACTGGTGACATATATCGGCCAGATTTACTACTAATTACTCCTAATGAATCTCTCTATATCGTCGAACTTACTGTTCGATTTGAAACTAACCTACACAACAACGTTGAACGCAAGCAAGCCAAATACAAATATTTAATTGAAGAACAAAGCGAGCACTTTGCATCCGTTCAATTTGTAAACCTGTCAATCAGCTCTCTCGGTGTTTTCAATAAAGAATGCTTTACCTTTATAAAAATATTTGACAACCTAGGCTTGGATAAAAACACCAACGATATTCCATGAAAAAGATAATGTCTATCGCAATTAGAACGACATATTATGTTTCCGCTGTAGAAACAAGGAGTGGACCAATCCTGAACTGCTTAACTTTTAATATGTACAATCATTTGTCTATAATTCTTGTAAATTGTGACTGTAAATAGTTCATAGTTATAGTAACATATAGTAATCTGTGATTCGTGTAGCCAATTGTAAATTACCTAATATAGTGAGATTTGCAACTGTATGTAATGGTAAAAATTTGTTTCAATAAAGTTTTCATTATTATTATTATTATTATTATTATACTGTTTCTGATATATCCAAAACCTGGATCTGCAAAAAGCTAGACGGTATTGCATCAAAATACATCCGAAAATGGCTCGAATTTCCTATCTCTGCGACACTTAGCAACGTGCTACTTCCAAAAAACCAATTTGGTCTGAATACTATTCTCCCTTCAACAAAATTTGTCCAGTGTCAAACTGTCTCCTGGTCAGCTCTAAAATCTTCACCAAACGAAGATATTAAAAATCTATGGGCAATCACGCGCACCAGCCAGAAAATCCAATACGATATTTACAAAGACACAAAACATGTCCTTAAATCGGTTAGAAAAGAGAATGAAGAACGACTTCAAAACCACTTCATCTCGCAAGGTTCTTTCTTTTCCGATATCATTAAACATTCAACATCCGCATTCAACTATTTATGGTCATCTGCTCAAGGCAAACTTCCTAAAAACATATTTAACTTTACCATCCGGTATATCAAAAACACACTTCCGACACGAAAAACCTATAAAAAAGGGGGACTATAATCATCAACATCAGATTACTCCTTTTGCTCGTCACCCGAAACCCTGCTTTATGCCATCGCAGGATGTAAGACGTATTTGGATGAAGGCCGATTTACACGGCGACATGATTCAGTTTTTAATTTCCTCGCATCCACTCTTACTGCTGTACAGAATTCTAGACTTTACGTGGATCTACCTGGATTTATGAAACCATCTGTTCTCACCGGTGATATATATAACAAATGATATATATTTCAAATGATATATATAACAAATTTACTTTTTCAAAATGAAAATTTACGTTACTGTTATTTGTGCTAGGGGGGGGCACAGGGGGGGCACAATTTTCCGTTAGGGGGGCCTTGCCCCCCCCGGGGACCCCCCAGCTACGGGCCTGGAGCTAATTAAAGAGCAGGAAACCCACTATGAGAAAGTCAAGGTGGTCAACTTATCCTTAAGTACTATTTCAGTCGGTCATCATAAAACTTCGACGAAATGCTTAATAGTCCGAAATTTTAAGCCCAATATATCAAGTACATAAAAAAGAAAATCATAAACACGTGCATACGAACAACTATATATTTTGTAAACGTAACAAGGGTGGGATAACCCAAAACTAATGACAATATAATCTTTCTCAATAATTATTGTAATTTAATGACCCAAGCTGTTGATATAAAACCATATTTATCAAAACACAATTCAAACAAAACATATTTTGTGGGAGAAGTGGTTCTGGGGTTGTGAAGACTCATATTATGACAAACATCATCCCTGCTCACGTCACACCTTAAGCTGAACTGATGACTGAACTGAATGCTCTGACTTATAAATCAGAGCCTTGCCAAGAAATTACACTTGGACAGTCCTTAACCTGACCAAGGGGAATGAAACCCCTATGGACAGTCCTTAATAACCTGACCCAGGGCGCTAGACCCATATGGGCAGTCCTTAACCTGACCAAGGGGCGATAAATCCCTATATGGACAGTCCTTAATTATATGGTATATGTGTGACGTATATTGAGTCTATGGACCTGAAGTTGACATTTTGGAGACTTCAACCGAACCACAAATGTATTACCAAATCACAAAATAGTCTGCGACCGAAAACGTTGCTTTTTAATTTTAACTATTTAAATACTAAAGTAAAGGCATCTACAGTAGCAGCAATATTGTTTGTGTCTCTTTCCAAAATGTCCTTTCTCGAGTCCTCGATCCAGTATATGGTGTTGAAGACAGTTGATGATAGCTACTTCCATTTGTATATAATAACTATTATTTCCATAATATATTAACTACCAATATTATATCGATGAATTTGCCATTTTGAACATATTCAAGGTAACTCTAACTTAGAGCAAACGTCAGGCTGAATAGTCAAAGAGGTGGGTGGGTGGGAAATTCGTTCAATAACTTGAGTAAGGGAAGCGCTCAGTATAAATGATATCATCTTGTTAGCATCATGAATGTTATGCGCTAATTAACTTGTATTATAATTAGATTGCGCGTTGCTGATGATTGGTCAATTTGTTAGTAGGAAGCGTTACCATGAAATATCAAGGGTTGCCCACGTTAAAGCATGCCCAATGACGAAAATGATCTTTGAACTATCTGTCAATAAGTAAAACTAAACAATACGTTCCTTGAGGCCTGGGCGGAAGGAATCACCGCTTTTGAAACAGAAACTTATCTGATATCTTGTTTAACATACTAGCTTCAACGCGTTGTCTCATTAACTTAAATTTATATTGTCTATAAATTTGCTATAGCGTCAGTTCAAGTAGACATTGATAAACTACCTGTTAAGCGAGGTTTATCATTGTAGTTTTACCATATTAATCCTGAATGAATAAAGTTTCCATTATTATAATTATTATCAAACTTCCTAAAAACATATTAGCTTTACCATCCGGTATATCAATAGCACACTTCCTACACGAAAAAAACTATAAAAATGGGGACTATATCATCAACATCAGATTGCTCCTTTTGCTCGTCACTTGAAACCCTGCTTCAAGTCATTGTAGGATGTAAGACATATTTGGATGAAGGCCGATTTACATGGCGACATGATTCAGTTTTAAATTTTCTCACATCCACCCTTACTGCTGTACAGAATTCTAGTTCACGTGGATCTACCTGGATATATGAACTCATCTGTTCTCAACGGTGATAGCTTAAGACCTGACCTTGTTCGAGCGATTGAAAGCAAGTGTTTATATATTCTCGAACTTACTGTCGGATTTGAGTCGAAACTCCAAATCAACGCCAACCGCAACCATCAAAAGTACCTTGATCTAATTAAAGAGCAGGAAATTTTTCAACTTATCCTTAAGTACTCCTGTTCAGTCGGTCATCAGAAAACTTCGATAAAATGCTTAAAAGTCTCAAATTTGATGCCCAGTAGAACAAGTATATACATAAAAACGAGAATCATAAACACGTGCATACGAACATCTTAGTTACTATATATTTTGTAAGCGAAACAAGGAGTGGAATAACCCAAAACTAATGACAACATAATCTTTCTTAATAATTATATAATTATAGTAATATAACGTCACTTCAAATAGACAATGATAAGCTACCTGCACAAGTGAGGCTTATCATTGTAGACGTTTTACTATATCAATAATGAATGGATAAAGTTTACATTATTATATCTTATTTTAAACGGTAGTCTTTCAGCAAATTATCTACGTTGTTTTGCTAGGGGCCGTTATACTAATAAAAAAAAACAATTTTACGCCTATACAACTACATAGCAACAATAACAAATATACGAATTCAAAGCTCAGTATTACATTATAATCATTTCAAATTGTTCCTCACACAAACACTATATAAATAGCTTAATAGCACCAGTGCACAATAGACAGTTGACGTAAGAGAGTAGAGAGTAAGACGTGTGAGAAGTATTAAGAAAAATCCACAGCTGACAAGACGATGCTGCTTTAACGCACTGATATAACAAGACAATATGGAACTTCGAGGGAATCTATTTTGTTGCGAGTATAATTAAAACGAACCAAAAGCGGCCAAATCGTTTTCATTCGGGACGTTCGTAACACTTTCTTTGTACTATTTGAACCAATTTAGGGATTGCCGTGGTCCACACATTTGAAGGGCGGCTTTTTTAATCTAGAAAAATAGTTCCGTTTAGGAGACCTTTATCCTTATTATATGCTGCATACTGTTATATACTAATTAGAAATTGCAAGATAAAATTCGTCTCTTACATCTTGAATTTTTAAGACGATTTTTTCCACCTGTTAAAAAAACAAAACCCGACAATCAGAGACCGCAGACGATTTTGCTCAAGTGTGATAAAAAAGTATCGATTTTTCCCGCCAACACTCATCTCTCAGTTGCACAGAAATGGCTTCCCGTTTTGCAGACCTTGACGTTTCTGTTGAAGAATTCACCGATAAACAAGAAAATGAAAATACAAAGAAGAAAACTGAGCAAAACGTATCGTTATTGAAGGACTTCCTCAGCAGTAAGAATGAAACAAGAAACATTGAGAAAATTCCTGCAGCAGAACTAGACGTTTATCTTTGCGAGTTGATCATCAAGGTTCGTACAAAACAAAACAAAGATTACGAACCAAACTTATTACAAACCTTGAGTAGTATGCTAGCTGGCTTCTGAAGTGACATGGGAAAGGGTAAAAAACCCAATGCTTCAACCGCTCTCAGCGAAGACGAGATAACCGTTTTGTATTAAAAATAAATAATGGGCACTTCCAACCCCGAATCTGGGGTGACGTAAAATTGAACAAAACAGCAAGTGGAGAGGAATATCTGGAATACAACGAGAGTCAAACAAAAACACGTTCGGGGGGGAACGCTAGATATGTGTGAAAAGTAACTCCAAAAGTGTCTCTGTGCCTGGAAATGAGGGAGATCCTGTCGCTGTGTATAAACTGTATGAAGAAAAATGACCGGCAGAGATGAACGCTGACGATACTCCCTTTTATCTTACTGTAAACAATTTAACACAGCCCGCACCGGTCTCAAGCAATCCTTGGTTCAAGAAAGCTCCAGCAGGGATTAATAAACTGAACTCCCTAATGAAGAACATGGCACAGAACGCTTGAACTGTCGGACCACAAGAACTTGCAAAACTTCGCCCATTACTCTGCTGTCAACGACAGACAGCAAATGGAAATATGAAGAAGCCTTAGTTCACAGTCAAAAGGAAAGCTACATCAGTTGACTACTAGTAACTCTAGTAAATCTATTAACTTAACGGTGGCAGTTCATTAGTTGACTGAAAGCCACACCGCGACGAGCAATTGTTTTCGGGGGCAACCATTCATGGAGGGAGTATAAATATATTGATAAACACTGTTAATATCATATAATAGTGTGTCGATAGTCCTCCAAAAACATATAAACGTACTTTTGATAATAGTTTTGTGTTTTTATATCACTTACTGTCTTCCTTTAAGTTATAGATAAAACATGAGCAGTCGATCTTTATCTGATTGCGAATGTTTTATCTGAATGCGAATGTTTTATCTGAATGCAATTAAACAACGACCCATCTTATGAGGTCATTGGCGAAGTAATTTTAAAAATAAACATTGTCTAAGCCGAGAAAATCAAAGCTGAAGTTTATGTAAATCAGGACAAACTTTATCCGATTTACAAACATTGATTAAACATTCATTTCTTTTGAATTTTCCTCATGAATTTTTTAAGTAATATTTAAAGTGCTTTGCCATTAAATATTATCTTGAATATTTTTTACACATTTATATTGTACAGTAGTTAAACACGCTTGTTGTTAAATTACAATTTATCTTTCAACTCTGTTAAATGAGTACGTGAATGTCACCGCAAGCAACTCAAAGCAGAGCCTGCGGCCCTTCACTGAGTACTTCTCATTAATATATAATATTCATATCACAGTATGTATTACTCACTTCGCCGCTGCGCTCGCTCGTTCGTAGGCGATCCTTCACAACGAGTGAATAAAAATCGTACGCACTCACCAACCATAAAGTAATGTATAAATATTTATGTACCTGCAAGTCCATTGGTTCTTATTACTAGAACTATTCTTTCTGAATCCAGCCTCGTTGTGAGAATGTAAGTGTTTAGATTCCAAGTATACAATGAATTGCCTGGAGACATTCTTTTCAAACACTTTCGGTATTACCAGGGCCGTCAACCGACTGACTAACGAACTTGTACAGACTACATTGTTGTTAGTCATCAAAAATATTTTTGTCTGCCGTCTAAAATAGCACTTCTGCCGACTGAAACTCCAAATAGAATTTCTGGTCGTGTCACACCCCCCAAACCCCCTCCGTAGGCCCGGCCCTGGCTATTACATATATAATATTTACAATATAGTCATCCATCGTATATGAGCGATTCTGCAATCTGATTGGTTGAGCTACTCGCCGTATATCAGCACATATACAGTGAGTAGCAGAAACAAAAGGGCGGCACAAAAACTATAAGAGTTTTGTCAACCAAAAAAACACTTTTTGGAGCCTTAATAGAGAAAAATCCAGCACACGAAAACTTCCAGCAATTGTTTACAGGTTAGCATAAAGGATTTATAATTTAGAAACTAGTGTAAATAAAGGTATTTTCAGGAATTAGTACCGAAAACCAGCGAAGAAACATGTTCATAATAGAAATTCCTCGGAAAACTGAATAGCAAGCAAAACAAATAACTTTGCAGTCAACAAGCACTTGTTTTACATGAACACCTTATTAAAATATCTCAAGTGTTCAGGAATGTTGTTTTAAAACCGTTTCACTTGAAGTGATAAAGCAAAAGCATATATTATTAACAAAAACATTTGAATATTTTAGGCCAAGTTGGGACAACGATTGTGGCTAAACAAACTGTCAAAACATTACAATACAAAATAGTCTATTAATGCAATTAATATCCATATTATAAAACAATTATACCATTCGCTCTCGTTGTATACGGCTGATAACCGACTCGGTGCTACGCATCTCATCGGCTATCGGCTTATATACGACTCGAGCTCATGGTATAATTGTTAAATATTGGTCAGAAGCCATTCTGCACGAGTTCCAATGGCTGCGTCATCAAGATATCGACACCGGTCAGAGAAAATAAGTATTATCGAAAACACGGCAAAGCTAATCAAGGATGAAATGAAGTCAATTAAAACCTGAAGTGATTGTTACCCTCTAACGCAAGAAGATATTGAAGAATCGCTTGATTTTGTACCGATCTCGTAACTGCAGCTGTTATAGGGCATACTAATGGGTGAAGACAAGTTGAAGATTGTGTCTATTGGACAAGCAATGATACAAGCAGCAATGGGCACGAGTAGTAGTTGTTCCATTGCAGGCTGGTCACGTTCTCCAACTCCATCATAATTATGTGTCGAGGTTTCTCATAGCTACTTTCGCCATCATGGGTTTTTCCAACTGCAAAGAAGTTCTGCGTTTTAATGAGAATGTTAGGCCTGCTCTGGGACCTTAACTTGCCTTAAATCGCCAAAACACGTCAACGTAACAACTATTAGCGCCCTTTCCCCCAGGAGATAGGGGAGGAGGGTTTGGCCTGTTTATTTCAGACAAGTTTGGGGGGAGGTCTTATTCGAGAGGGGCCCGATGGAGGGAGTTGCTTAGCCGAAACAGCATAAGTCACATACTATCAAGTATAAGTATATTATTATTATTATTATTATTATAAGGTATATCATACACATTTTCTCATAATAAAATGAATTACAATGTGTGCACAGGTTTTAGACCTAAATTACAGATCAAACTTAAGATATATGTGTAATAGACTAATTAAGACCTACAAGTTATTATTAAAAATACGAGTCATAGTGGGAAAAAATCTATTATAAAATCTATCTTTTCGACATTTAAAAGAAGTGAAACAATTACTATTCCTTAGGTTCAACGAGTGCTGTTGGTTTCTCTTTACGGGTAAATGGTTTGATAGACGGTTTCCAAGTGCTATATTTTCCATTACTCTTGTAGAAAGTTCTGTTCGGCGGATATCGAGCCTCGGACAGTCGAAGAACTGCAATGCCTCAGCGTATGAATAGCCTGGTAAGATTATTCTCATAGCACGTCTCTGAATTTTCTCCACTTCCTCAGATAGGTATTTTGGAAGGTGAAAATGCCAAACGGCACAGCAGTATTCCACAATAGGCCTTACCAGTGTATAATATAAAGTTATAAGGTCTTCTGGGGGGGATACCCCCACGACGTAAAACACGTAAGATATGGAGGCGTTTGATGCTTTGCTGGTTATCATCGCAATAAGTTCATTCCATTTGAGGTTATCCTGAAAAATTACGCCCAACAGTTTATGTGACGATGTACACTCCAAGGTATCATTGCCAGAGGTGAGGGCCGGCAGTTCGGGTTTATCTCTAAGGAAGCAAATTAGCATCTCTTTACATTTTTTAATATTAAGTTTCATAAGGTTGCGGGATGCCCAGGAATCAATGGAGTTAAGGTCAACTTGGATCTGGGAGAAATTACTGCAAATCGTAACATATTCTGCAACTGAAACGTCATCAACAAATTTCCACACGCTAGATTTCTCGGTGCTGCATTGTAGGTCGTTTATCATAATTAAAAACAAAATCGGGCTCAATTTTGTGCGCTGGGGTCCCCCAGCATTGACTGGTAACCAACCAGATGTAATATTGTTAAGTTTAACGCACTGTCTGCGGTCTGATAAAAAGCTAATGACCCATGGAATTAATGATCTTCTCACTCCAATATCAATCAGTTTCAGAATAAGGACATTGTGGCCAATACGATCAAATGCCTTCGAAAAATCCAAGAGGCATAGGCGAATGAACCGGCTAGGGGAGTCCAGGTGAGAAAGCCAAGAGTGTAGCATATCAAGCAAACAATAAGTGGCTGACGAGTCTTTCAAAAAACCAAACTGCTGAGGGTCGATATTTTCTGGACATCATAGATCAACCACTGGACAACAAAGTCCTCCAGAACCTTCGAAAGGCACGATGTTAAGGAAATAGGCCTAGTATCACCTTCACAGGTTGGCTGTTGAGATTTTGGGACTGGGGTGATTAACGAATCTTTCCATGTATCAGGGAAGGTTCCAGTCAAAAGTGATTTATTGAAGATTTGTGCAATCGGTTGGGCAATGAAATATGCAAATTCTTTAAGGACGCGGTTAGGTATGTTGTCAGGACCACTCGATTTTGATGGATTAAGCGCTTGAAGTTTGTTGCAAACTTCGTAAGGTTCAATATAAGGCGCACGATCCTTTGCTGGTAAGAATGCTGGTAGTTTGGTCGCATCAAGTGGTGGGATATCAGCATTGACAGATATATAAAAATTGTTCAAAAGGGTGGCCAACTCGATACCTGATATGGATTTCCCGTCTTTTTCCAAAGTGAGATCACTACTCTTGGGTGAACGACCGGACATTTTATTAACAACCTGCCACCACTTCCGACAATCATCCTTTTTAAGATGTTGGATTTTACTCTTATAATAGGATTTCTTTCTTGAAACAATTTCCTGTTGCACTCTGTTCCTAAGGATGCACCAACGGGATATATTTCCGCTATGGAAGGCTCTTTGACGATCGATTATGAGCTGTTTAATGGAAGATGACATCCAGGGTTTGTCAGTGTGATATAATCTTATTGATTTCAAAGGGAAAAACTTATCAATAGCTATAGATAACGTAGACAAAAAGTCATCAGCAAGATCGTTGACTGAAGTATCAGGATCAAGATCAGGAAAACACGTGTGCGTGGCAGTCCATCGGCCAAAGGCGTCAGTTGCAGACTGTGGGAAACGACGAATAGAACGTCTAATTATCGGAGTCTTGGTAATATTATTACTTCTTTCTTTTGGTAACCATTTGATAATCGAGTGATCAGAACTACCCAAGGGGGGGAAGATAGATGGCTCGTTATATAAGTTATATATGTTGGTAAGAATTAAGTCTAAAGTAGCTGCTCCTCGTGTTGGAAGGGAAACAACATGCTTTAAGACAAGACATCTAGTTAGCCTCGAAATATCAAATAAGTTAAAGTCACCAAGGATAACAACCCCGCAATCAGGATAGGTGTTATAAACTACGTCCGCAGTACATATCAGATACTCTCTAAGGTTTTGATGATATTCAGCACTGGTGTTGAGGGGGGATATAAACAATACAAACGACGATACCTGAGGGAGGTCGGGGTAGGCGCTTCGGACGTAACCACAGCCACATGGCTTCGAAATGTTGGTTTTCCAGCTCATACTTACGTTGAACCGCCAGAGTTTGCGAGCAGAATAGGCATACTCCCCCTTCACGGCCAACTTCGCGATCCTTACGATGTATATTATACCCACTGATCAAAACAAGATTATCCTCGATATCTTTATGTAACCACGACTCAGTAATGACCACTAAATCTATAGGGTTAAATGCCAAATATGTTGAGAGTTCATCAACTTTAGGGAATAACGAGCGTGCATTGATTAAGCCAAAACTGGGAAGAAAGGTACATTTAGGATCAGAATTGTTTACAGGTCCATATTGACGATCAGCTCGAATCGAGATACAATTAGATAAGTTAACTGATGTATACTTTTTTCTTTTGGCTCGGTTAGTAATACGCACTGGGATTGTTTTAGGATAACTATCATATATTTTAGAATTCGCATTTCCCACTAGACAGCTCTTATTCATACGAGATGGACAGTTTATTATTTGGGAGCTGGCTTTTTCAGACGGGAGTACTTGTTCCCCAAAAGGTGTCGTACTAGATTGAGGTGATTTGACCAGTCTTTCTTTCGAAAATTCCAGGAAGGCCGATTATATAGTTTTGATATTTAGTGTATTATAAGTGTTAGCTTTGGTATATATAACAGCGTTGGGTATAACAGAAAAGAAAAAAAATAGAGAATTAGGCAGTTATGTTGGCAGAATGAGCGTACGTCCGGAGTTAGTAGTAGGAGAGAGTTGCGAGAGTTAGTAGGAGTAGAAGTATAGGCTAGCATGAGGTCTAGCGTAGAAATACCCTATATAAAGAGATAGGAGGAGTATTTGCATGTGAAGAAAAATGGTAATTCATTAGCTGTTTTCAGCGGTACATAAATCATGACGGAAGGGCAAGTGACAGACCATTGTTAATCTTGGCGCTCTGGTTGTGTAGTACGTAAATTTAAATTTGATTAATTTAGAAAATATTTATACCTTCCCTGTAATAGATAGATTAAGCTAACGTCGAAGCTAACTAGAGGATGCAAGATCGGCATAGCGTGCGGTTAATTTTACGTTAATGTAATATTTTAAAAGACAGTGTAAGGGGGTTTAATACCGTTTTAATGCTTCTGTAAATCAGGGAACTCAAATTCTAGCATTGTACAATACGTGACGGATACGTTCATGCCAATATTCGAACACTAGAGGGTAACGACACATCCTATGCCATGGGGATGATTGCTGCTGTTACTCCTGGGGCAAAATTAAGTACAAGGGTTTCAAGGAAGAAAGTTTTACCAGAGGATATTTCTCCAGCCGGTAACGTAGATATCTCGCTGCAATCTTATACCCGATTAGACCAGCTTCAATTAGTGTACCTTATATACCCTATTCCACGTATCTGCTCTGGGGCTACCAATTCCTGGTGTGCAACAAAGTAAAGCATGTATACTCCAAAGTGGAAAATTATAAAGCAATAACAAAGTGGTCAAGTGGATGAATATACTATGAACAAATAACAATCCGCAAAACGCCTTTTTGGAAAATATCCTTTTTGCGAAATTGTGGGTCCGCAAAAATATCTCTTCGACAAAAAAATGTTCGTAACATGGTCCATTCGCTAAAACGTTCATTCAGCAATGTGTTATTCGGAAAAGTGCCTTTCACCAATTAAATGTCCGCGTGCTACAGATGTGTCGAATATTTAGTTCAGCCGGACGAAAATCGACGAATGTCCTCTCTATAATGGAGAAAATGAACATAAAATTTAATTTCAAATAAATTATCTTACCATTTGAATAATTATGGAAACCAAAGCCACCAGTGTAAGCGTACGATGCACCATCATTCCAACCAAATACAAGGAGACCAAACTTTACTGCTGAAGAAGTATGATAGACTGTAACCGTACTTGGATCGGATAAGCTTAATACCGTCCACGCATATATCGTTCCATTTATCCTGTTCCATCGTACAGGTAAGACATTCAGTCTTATCCCATTCATGCATAAGCCTTCGATATCTTTATTCTGTATTATTATAGTGATTGAATCATGGTATTCTGAACCATACGGAAGTATCACTCGGTAGTAAGAAAGGAACTGACTTACTGATGGAAGAACTATCATTGAAGGGTCGGCATATTTTCCGCCAATATTTTCTCGTCTGATGTATTGCACCACTTGACATGGTTTACTACACTTAACAAATGATGCAAGATCTTTTCCTAACATCAACTCTGTGTATGTACCAGATGACAATATTTTGGTCCAGTATGCACTTTCAACAACGGTATTATTTTCATACGCAAAGATTCGAAAAATATCCCCCTGTTTTTTATCCATATCTCTTACCGGTGTCAAGATGTATTGAAATCCCCACAATGAAACAGGCAATAGGAACACCTCTAGAAAATCGTAATATCCAGAAATACCTGCATTATCTATGCCCGATATAAGAGTTACTGGTTTGCTTGCGATAACAATTGTTCCAGATAAATCCGACGAACTAGAAATGTGCAGTGCTTCAAGTTTTTCAAGGACAAGGTTATGTATAATTGTGAGGAACTGTTATCGTAAGAGAGTCCTCGATAGTGTATGGCCGCATCCTTGTTGGGTAGAACAACAATCTTGTTGTTGTTTTGTGGTGATATTACGGCGATATTCGCACTATAGCTCGAGCTATACGGCTGATATGATGCAACAATATATACTAAACCTAACTTGTTGGTGGGTAGCGCCATGTATCCATCTGCAGCCACTGTGGAGTGTTGATTATTTACACACAACACTGAAATATCTCTCGTCGATAAAATTTCAATACCATTCTGGCGGTATCTCAATTTGTCCATTCGCATAGAAATTGGTAGTTTATACTCAAAACGTTCCCCTTCTTTAATATGAAAAGTGTAGTGCCATGGCTTGCTTGACTGAGTACTAAAGATCGTTACATTTGTGTCGTATGGAGCAATAATGGACACTCCAATATAATCGTCTCGATAATTAGTATATTGAGCTGTGAATCCAATAATGAAATGCTTGCCATAATTATTTGGAGTGCCTGGATAAAGTGCAAAAATAATTAGTAGTCTTATCATGTTAACTGGATGATAAACATGCAAAAACGCCTGCCCATGTGCACGACATATTTTTTATGGACGGCGGCCATTTAATTTTGATTACTTCGAGATTCAGAGTTTAGTATTTGAAATGATACTGGCATTAATATCACAAATAGGGAGTAAAACATGCTTGTACTACATTTGCACAAAGAACTACAGTAACTGAGTTTGGAGGAAATGCAGATAAAACTGTGCTTGATAACGAACATATATATGCTAGCCGAAATTGTGGTGGGTGGCGCCAAATGTTTACAGGTGTCGGCGGCCACCTTTGTCGGCAGATTTCGTGACAACGTCGACGTTATTTCGGCTAAGCAATTATTTCAAGCAGAGAAAAATGGTCAATATCATATCGAAATTAACCGTCTGGGTCCGGTTGTACGAAGGCCGGAAAGCGCTATCCACCGGATAGCGATTTTTCAAGCTTTCTAAAATATATATTAATAATAATAGTAATTATTTTGTGTTTATTGACACATCGTCGCATAAATAATATGAATTACAGTGTAACACATAAGGTATATAAAATGTATAAAAAATTGTACAAAATTCATGTTACAACAATATTTATAAAAATGTCTATTAGGTATAAAATAATGTATATTTATTCAAAGTAAGTAGCATACTTGGAAAAAAACTGTTATTAAACCTATCAGTTCTACATTTAAAAGAAGAAAAATGGTTTATGTTCCTTAGATTATAATCGTGTTTGTGTTTCCTCGTCTGGGTGAGGTGACGCGATAGGTGGCCACTTAAAACTATCTTTTTCATAGTTCTCTCATAAAATATCTGCCCGACGTTTATCAAGCATAGGGCACTGCAATATTTCTAATGCTTCACTATAAGATCGACCTGGTAGGATAATCTTCAGTGCACGTCTTCAGTTGAATTTTCTCAACTTCGTCAGACAAATATATGGGCAGACTAAAATGCCAAACAGTACAACAATATTCTAAAATAGACCGAATCAAGGCGTAGTAGATGGTGATGAGATCATGTGGAGGAATCCCTCCCCTGCGCAGAACACGTAAAATATATAATCACTTAGACGCTTTACTAACAGACATCAAAATATGTTCATTCCACTTGACGTCATTCTGAATAATCAATCCAAGGACTTTGTGAGATGTTACGGATTCCACAACTTGGTTACTCGGTAACAAGGACTATCTAACACCTAGGTCCAACAGCTTTAATATTAAAAAAATATGCCCTATACGGTCAAGCGCCTTTGCGAAATCAAGGAAACAAAGTCTAAGATGTTTTTCAGGAGACTCTAAGTTGCACAACCAAGTGTGGATCATTTCCAGAAGGCAGTAAATTGTCGATGTTCCTTTCAAGCATCCAAATTGCTTAGGGTCAATCTTGTCTTCAATATCAGTTATCATCCACCTGACCACGAAATCTTCAAGAACCTTTGACAGGCAGGGTGTTAGTGAAATGGGTCTAGTGTCACCTTCGCAAGTAGGAGGTTGTGATTTTGGAATTGGTATGATGTTTGAATCTTTCCATATTGCAGGGACAATTCCAGATGTAAGTGATGCGTTGAAGATGGTTGCAACAGGTTCGGCTAATTCGTAGGCAAACTCTTTTAGGATACGACAGGGAACGTTATCTGGACCATGGGCTTTAGAAGGTTTAATTTCTAAGAGTTTTTTTGGATACTTCGTGTGGTTGGACAATTGGGACGGGTTCTTTGGCTGGAAGAAATGCTGGAAGTGCCGCTAAATCAAGAGGTGGAATGTCACTATTCACCGATGCATAGAACACATTCAAGACTTTAACTAGTTCTGATTGATCCAGGGTTCTTCCCTCTTGTCAAGCGAGAAGGATATACCTGCTCAGATATACCTGCCATTTTGTTCACAATTTTCCACCACATACGGCAGTCATCCTTCTTTAAATGGCGCACCTTTGTTTTATAGTACGATATTTTCCTCGCATTGATTTCATGATGGACCTTATATCTCAACGATCTCCACAAGATTATATTTTGACCATGAAACGCCTTTTGTCGATCTTTGGTGAGCTGTTTTATTGCAAGCGTTATCCATGGTTCATCGGTATGATGACGTTTTGACATCTGTTGTGGGAAGATTCGGTCAATACTTTCTGTTAACTGGTTTGTAAACGAAACTGCCAAGCTATCAACCGTAGAATTGGATTCAAGGTCACAAAACCAATCGTGTGTGGTAATCCATCTTCCGAAAGCGTCGATCCCTGATCTAGGATAGCGGCGTACTAAGGATTTAACAGATTTTACTTGTGTGCTGTGGTTGGGAATGCTATCGACAGACGGTAGCCAGTGTATAATATTATGGTCACTGGATCCTAATGGGGCGAGGACTATAGGACGATCATATAGTTTATGCAAGTTTCTAAGGATAAGATCAAGTATTGCTCATACGCTAGTAGGTTGGTCAACAACTTGTTTAAGATTTTGACTAGAGATCAAAGTGCGTATTTCAAGATAATTAAAATTGCCCAAGATTACTTCCCTGGTCAGGGTGTTTATTTCGAAGTAGGTCAATAGTATTGATTAAATATTATGTAAGATCGTTGTGCTCTGACACTGCCAGACCAGGTGGATGGTACACGATACAAATTGCGATACCAGAAAGAGGTCTAGGGAGGCGTTTAGGTCGTAGGCTCAACCATAAGCATTCCAAATTTTCACTTTCTAGGTCTACCCGTCGTATACAAGGAATGTCGTTTTTGATGCAAGCACAAACTCCCCCACCTCGACCAATTGCGCGATCTTTACGAAATAGATTGTAACCATTAATTGACAATAAGCTGTTGTCTATGTGTTCATGCAACCATGACTCAGTTATTGCGACAGTTCAGGTCTGTTCCTAAAAAAACAAATTTGCATCTCTTTACATTATTTCGCGTTAAGTTTCATTAGGTTGTTTGATGCCCATATGCTCACGGAGTTTAGATCCGACTGGATTGCAGACGACTCGCCATTTCTTGATAGAGTTTCGGAAAGGGAAACATTGTCAACAAATTTTCAAATGTCCGACCTTCCTGTCGTGCATTGCAAGTCGTTGATTATAATTAATAACAGGATTGGCCCCAATTTCGAACTTTGGGGAACTCCGGCATTAACAGATAGCCAGTCAGGAACGGCTTCACCAAGTTTGACGCATTACTTTCGCTCAGACGGAAAGTTTGCAATCCATGGAATTAAAGATCTCCTAACTCCAATAGCTACAAGTTTTTGAATGAGAAAATTGTGACCAATTCGATCAAAAGCTTTAGAGAAATCCAAAATGGATAGGCGAAGGCAATGACCTGGTGAATCCAGGTGGGAAAGCTAGGAATGCAATATATCAAGCAGGCAATTGGTGGTTGATGATCCTTTTAAACAACCAAATTGTTGTGGGTCGATATTTTTCCTGACATTTGAAATCATCCATTGGACAACAAAGTCCTCGAGGACTTTAAAGAGGCATGCCGTTAGTGATATAGGTCTTGTATCGTCCTCATTAGTAGGTTTCTGGATTTTAGGTATCGGGATAATATGTGAATCTTTCCATATATTGTGAACTATCCCATATGAAAGCGATGTCTTTAAAATGTTTGCGACTGGTTGGGCAAATAAGTAAGCAAATTCCTTCAAAACACGACTCGGTATATTATCAGGACCACACGATTTAGACGCATTGACAGGTATTAAGAGCTTTTTACAAACATCGTGGGGTTCAATACAAGGCACTTGGTCAACAGCGGGCAGATAAGCTGGTAGCAAGGTCAGATCGAGTGGTGGAATGTCAGCAAGCATCCGCAAAAAACATTGTCCGTTGTTTGCTATAACTCAGATTAAATCTTAGTACCTATTAATTAAAGCTTCTTTTACTAATTGTGAGGTCTATATCAGTAGTTTTATTGAAGAAAATGACTATCCGGTGGATAGCGCTATCCGGCCTTCGTACAACCGGCCCCTGGAGGAAAGCATGGAGATTTTTTCGAGTGATTTCGAAACAAACATCCATTTATGAACAGAGGTACAACTAGAAAGATCCAGTGCCCTCCTTCAATGGAAAGGAGTCAACAGGACGGCAGTTTGGAACACGAACAAATTTATTACCTTTCGTAAGAAAAAAATCTTTCAGATTTGGTTGGGGGAATATGAGGAGGTATATTAATCGCCAAAATAACGTCGTCTATGTAGAGATGGCAGAAGAAAGGGAACCTGGAGGATGATTGAGTTACGAAGCTTTACTCGCTTTGAGAAACTCATAAAGCTTCAAATTCATAGTCAATGACAATGTTTATTAGCAACTTGCTTTAATTAATAACATGTATACTTACTTATGAACCTGGATTGGTAAGACGGCACAGATGATAGGAATGAATTTCCATCTAGAAGAAAATATCCATAACAAACCAGATATCATTCACAGCCCTAAAGTTTATTGACGGAAAACATCTGGTTCAACGAGGTCAAACTACTGACCTGGAAATAGACTGAATAACGCATCTATTTCCCGAAAAGTAAATTCGGAAGTCATGTTGTGGCCACTCGCTCCGGGTGCAGACTATGTTATATTTCTGTATTACAGAGCTTTAACGGTTTCTTGTGACTTACACGTTTCTAATTGGGTCAATTGTGACCTTCCATGGGAAAACATACCTTAACGCCTTTGAAAAACGTGCTAAAAATTCGTTCGTTATCCGTTTGTTAGGCGTTCAGGCGCTTCAGCGTTTCGTTAAAACGATTTTGGAGAACGTTCATAATTCCTAACGGCCCGTTGAAACGCATGGAAAAAAACGTATGAAAAATGTTTCAAAAGCGTTCAAACATTTGGATTTAGCGTTCGTTCGAACGATTAGATTTCGTTCGAGCGATATTGGATTTCGTTCAAACAAACACTAAGTTCACCAACCTTTTGCAATGTTAGAATCTTACAGGATAAGCATAGAAAGTGCTGCAGAGAAATACTCCTAGAAAGCGATTCACGCCTGCTCCTTAACACAATTTGTGTAAAAGGAAATTGGGTGTTTATAGGCTACTCGAATCTTCTTCCGTGCGCTTGTCGATTCTGTCTTAGCGTGAACTACATGAAATGCTATTATTATTTTTGCCGAAATGCAATTATTTCAAGCATAACGTAAAAAAGTTTCTATTAAAAATCTACTAATCGTTTTTGAACAGCCGGTTCAGAGGGTGCAATGATGGAAAGCGGTGCCTAAACAATTCTGTAGAGTTTCATAAAGTTCGACAGGACACACAAAATCGCAAGCCATATGTCGTATTATAACAACTGTATTGCCAGATGCTTTGGCAATGTGCTAATGAACTTACATTGTCGGAAATCGGTATATCAACAGACAACACCTAACTAAATTGAGGAATTTTGCATGGCATATGCATGCAGTTTAAATTTTACATACTGTATTTAGTCTAAGTCCGGACCCGGAGCAACAAGATCTACTGTATACCTGTGCAGACAGGAATGCCGGCAGATTACAACACTTGTTCTGCACATGCATGCATTGTAGCTTGCGCAGTATAACGGGCCAATATTATGCTGCTTAATTGAGCTTACAAACAGGTCTGTGTATTATGAAAGTCTGCAATGTACAAATATTTTTTGATATTATATTCGCGAAATATGACGAGAACTGAATTGATTAGCATGCCTAACAAGATAGCCGACACATATGACATATGATGCACCATCATCATAACTTGCTAGATTAACCACCACAACGAACGCAGTCACAAGAAACACGTTCCTTTCAATGATATATATAAAATCCGTGTGTTTTGTGTGTACGAGTAAAACGAACTTTAAAACAGTTCATATTTGCACTCACGCAAGTGCCCTTACACTGCAACGTTATTTTACTATTCTTAATAGCGTAATGGGATTTGTATATGTCTCTCCATTAATATAGGATTGACACCCAGGACTGACCCCCGTTGGATTTGACGTCATATACATGCATGCTGTAGTTGTCACCACTGTAATTGTCATCAATGCGTGCCTTCGGCTTAATTCGAGGCAAATTAATCTACTATATGGCCTACTGTACATTAGATATAAGGTAAATATGAGTGAGAACACGGCGGTAATCTGGCTTAATACCGACGAATATTTAGTATGCACCAATTCAAGGGCGGATATTCATATACATGTTATATATTGTCGGTATAACATACGTGGTGAATCGAAGTAGGAGAGAAAATATATAGCGAGTCATTGTAAAATTGCATATATATGGTAAGTTCAGTTGAATATGTTTTACCAATTTAGCATACTTTATAGCCAGCTAACTATATGTACAGCAGTAAATAAGTGTCCAAGGTCTGAAGGTCGATTTTACATGTACTTTGCTCATCACTCATCAGGCAAGTTTAATGAATAACGACTCGAAAATAAATAAATGTATTCCTGTGAACCTCATGACCATAAAATTAACATTTCTGCGTTTAATTAACTTAATCTAGCCCCCTATAATTCCACCGATTGTATTAGTATCTTTTGTGTGCACGATTTAAAACCTGCTTTAGTTTAAATATATGCTGGCTGAAAACCAAATTGGCGTTACATGACATGCCTTTTTGATATAGTAGATACCGAACATGTTAACTAATTTCTGTAGCTATCTATTATAGAAAGGTTTATCTAATGCAGTACTGGTATATAACTCGCTTTAGATTGATTATTATGACAAGAGGAAATTGATGTATCGTTCAGATGGACGTGAATAAATATCAGTTGAAAGGTTGCCAGACCTTCAAAGTGGCTTGGCATGAGGTTTTCGTAGTTTAGCTTGGTGGTCACATAACTGGGATAATTTAAATAGGGTGCATTTACCCACACTCAAACAAGAATTCCTTACTAAGTTTATAAAAACATTTTGAATAAATTTGTGTGTAGATGCAACCTCAAAATTGCAAGGATAATAATAGGCAGGACAAGCATAAAAGATTTTGCCAGACACATGTCATTGTGTTATGTTGCTATGTTATGCTTACTTGACAATGTGGATGTCTGGGGAAGTCTTGCTTGAATTATCGTAGGTATGCAGGAGGCACAAATTGTGTCACAAGTTGATGTCTCGAAGTGAATGAGGATCACTCTTTTGTTATATTGGTGAGTATAAACTCCCCTGTGCATGGGCTTGGGACTGTCGTTTCTATATGGGCGGCTGGAGTGTACTTTCGAACCGCTGTTTCTATATGGGCAGTTTGCTATTGCTATATGCCTTAGTAAAAAAAAACTGTGCACTATTGCTGCCAGGGTCGAGTGTTAGGTTGCTTTTCAGGGTGGAAATCCGGACATTCGGAATTGCGGAACGCCGGACATTCGAATTTAAGTCGCGGAACGCCGGACGTTAACTAACGAAAATTTACCATTTATGCCAGGTCTTAGACATGGCATAATTGGTTTCCTTTTCAGGGTACTATAACTAGCGCAGGTAGCTTAGAAACATTTAGACAGTTGACATTTTATGCTATTTTCTATCATTAATTTCTGTGTAGATGCTCTAGTATGGAGGGAAATAAAATATTTCCTGATGAAATTCTTAGAGATACATTAGTGACCACCAAGAACTTAGTTAATTAAAAACATGTATTGATCTAGAGTTAATAATTTGCGGTTGGGGACCGGCGTAAGGTGATGTAGTTAAAATAGTGTCATTTAAATGCAGTTTTCTGGAACTACCGTATATGCAGCTTTATAGGATGTGCCGGGTTTTTTGTAGATTAACCTCGGCCTTTGTGTGGTGTTGGACATCTTAATTACGCTCCCTCACTAAAACTGTAAAATTACTTCACCTAATTATTCCTACAGCGAAAGTTGGTGAGGAACCTGTGATTAGGTGAAATGTAAAAACGGATAACAAAAAAAAATGCTGTTCAAACAGCATAACAATTGTATATGTGGTCGTGTGCTCGCAAAATGAGAGCATATAACTGCAGTGTAGGAAAAAATATGGCAACAAAAATGGCGACCTTGGAATTGATGTAAATAACTAAATAAATAATGAGAATGAAACCAATGTCTATAGTGTTTGCTCCCACAATATAGATACAACTTTAGATGCATCCGTTTTAATAACATAGCTGTATTAATTGATGGAGACTGACATAAATGGCCTGCGATAATTATACCACAATGGTCTTCACTCTTTAGTATAAATACGGCTACAGAATACAAGTTTGGTTTATAACTATATAAAAGGATTGGGCACATAATAAACATTCATATAATCTATACTCTTTGACGCGCAATAGATTTTGCTTTGATCTGTTGACAATTTTTTCTTCATAATAATTATTTCAGGCAGGAAATTAAATCAATTGGCGCGAGATTTAAGCTGCTTAAGGAGAATAGCCAGACATGCATACTATAGAATATAGCATATCCAAAGTTCAACTGTCTAAATTATAGCCTGTTCCTTGCCTTGTTTTGGCAGCGTGGTTTCCGCACCAGAGGTTTGAAACATCTTCCAGAATAGTTATTAAATATCTCAATATATGTCAAATTTAAAGAATACTGCACAATAATTCATACTGTACAACTTCATGTAACTAATATAACTGCTGTACTATATCTTCGAATTTCGAAACAATACTCATAGCGTAATTTATCAGAATGTTTAGTTAAAGTAGTACTTTTGTGCGCCGATAGAGGTTACTTGTTTGCCACATTATTCTATTCTGTTGAGAGCTATCCTTAATCTATGCGTTATGGCGAATTTCGTTAGGAACGTTCAATAATTTAATTCGTTCAAACGACTTCTGATAGAACGTTTTTTTATCCGTTCAAATCCTCGACTTTATTCGTTCAGATTTTTTACTCAAATCGTCCAAACGTTTCTGAGATTCGTTGAAACGTTATAACAAAGCGTTCTCTATCCGTTCGCTATCCGTTTTTTTGGCCGTTTCAACGAAATATCGTTAAGGTATGTTTTCCCATGGAAGGTCACAATTTCCTTATCGCAAGGATAATAGGCAAACGGAGGTATTTTAGGCAAAAAGTTGCAGTTGTTCCGACTTTATAATTCTGAGAAAAGGGATTTACAATTTCCAAGAACTGAACAGCCAGTGTTTTGAATCTTTGATAATTCAAGCTGTTTTGACATAGATGGATGAGGGTATTTTCATTCACAGTGTACTCAAAAATGTGTAATCACCTCAACAGAACGAAATAGTCCTGGAATTTGACTAAATTGACCAGCAAGAAAAAAAGCGTACACGAAGTGACGCACATTTATATGTGAAACAAGTTTCATAATAGGACAAATATAACTTCCACAATATACATTTCTTCAAACATCTGTTCAATAATATACCTCTAGCAAACCGCTATCCTGACAACACAAACGTGTCGAATATTTGCCTGACCGGGACAAAAAGATACAGCTGCTCTGTATTTATAGAGTATCAAACGTTTAGTGAAGAAAATGAACATAAAATATCACATAGAGTAACCTACCATTTGAATGATTATGTAAACCAAAGCCACCAGAGTAAGCGTAAGAAGCACCACTATTCCAACCAAATACAAGGAGACCAAACTTTACCGCCGGAGAAGTATGATAGACTGTGACCGTATTTGGATCCAATAATCTTACTACCGTCCATACATATTTTGTTCCACTGATCCTTTTCCATCGTAAGCCATTCAGTCTTATCCCATTCATATATAAGCCTTCGATATCTTCGTTTTGTATCGTTATTGTGATGGAATCATGATATTCTGAACCATAAGGAAGTATCACACGGTAGTAAGAAATGAACTGACTTACTGATGGAAGAACTATCATTGAAGTGTCAGCATATTTCCGACCAATATATTCTTGTCTGATGTATTGCACCACTTGACACGGCTTACTACACTTAACAAATGATGCAAGAACTTTTCCTAACATCAATTCTGTGTATGTACCAGATGACAATATTTTGGTCCAGTATGCACTTTCGACAACAGTATTATTTTCATACGCAAAGATTCGGAAAATATCCCCCTGTTTTTTATTCATTTTTCCTACCGTCGTCAACATGTATTGATATCCCCACAATGAAACTGGTAATAGGAACGCCTCTAAAAAATCAGACCCTCCCAAAATACTTGCAGCATGGTCTACGCCTGATATAACAACTACTGGTTTGATTGCAATGACAATTGTTCCTGATAAATCAGACGAACCTGAAATGTATAGCGCTTCAAGTTTTTCAAGAACTAGGGTTATGCATAATTGTGATGTACTGCCATCATACGAGAGCCCGCGATGGTATATGACCGCATTTTTGTTTAGAAAAACAATAATAGTGTTATGTTATGTGCCGATATAACGGCAATATTCGCTCTATAACTTGAGTGATACGGGTGATATGATGCAACAACATAAACCAAACCTAGCGTGTTGGTTGGTAAAGCCAAGTATCCATCCGCTGTTATACTATAGACATGGCTATAGCGTTGGCTATTTAAACACAACAGTGAAATATCTCTCGTTGATGAAATTTCAATACCGTTCTGGACGTATTTTGATTTTTCCATCCGCAGATAAATCGGTAGTTTATACTCAAAACTTTCTCCTTCTTTGATATAAAAAGTGTAGTTCCATGGCTTGCCTGACTGAGTACTAAATATCGTTACGTTTGTATCATAGGGAGCTAGAATCGATACTCCAATGTAATCACCTCGATCATTGGTATGTTGAGCTGTGAATCCAATAATGAAATGTTTGCCATAATTATTTGAAGAGCCTGGATAAAATAAAATTTAATTTGTAATCTTATCACGCTAACTGTACGAATAACTAGTTTATCGTATTCAAGTTTTCAGTATCCTTTGATATAACGGGAACGCATGTCCACGTGCACGACATGCAAGATTTTTTCGAGATTCAGAGTTTAGTATTTGAAATGACACTGGCGTTAATATCACGAATAGGTAGGGAGTAAAATATTCATGTAATACATTTTCATACTTTATGGGCGAAGGTGTTATAGTATTACGCAATTATTTCAAGCAGAGAAAAATGTTCAATATCATATCGAAATTGGTTTTATGGAAGAGAGCACAGAGATTTTTATAGCCGTGATTGCCAAACAAACGTCTATTTTTTGGACGAAGATACCATTGTAATACTGCGCCATAAATCTTAAACGACTATAGGACGATCCCTTGCCCTCCCTCAATCGACCAGATTTCAACAGGGCGGGAGTTGGGAACACGAACAAATGTATTACCTTTCGCGAGAAAAAATCTTGTAGATTTGGATTGGGGAATGTGACGTGGTAAATTAATCGCCAAAATCAAATGACGTCTGTAGAGATAGTGCGGTTGAAGGCAGAAGAAGAAAGGGAACCTGTAGGTTGATTGAATAACGTAGCCTTACTCATTTGAGAAATCCGTAAAGCTTCGAATTGATAGTCAATAAGTAAAGCTCTCTACAACTTACTTTAATTGAAGGAAAATATATTTGTAATTGGTCTTAACTTTAAAAAAATTCAATGACAAGTATACTTACTCATAAATCTGGACTGGTAAGACGGCACAGATGATAGAAATGTATCTCCATCTAGAAGAAAATATACAAAATAATGAACAGGAAGTTCGCAACTCCTAAATTTTTAGAAAGAAGATAATATCACCCATAAAAAAATAGCTATCAGCGGATATATGCTCAAATGCAATATTTTAAACATGCGAGAAGATATTTTGTTCAAAAAAATTTTGCGGAGAGACATTTTGTCGCATACCTAATTTTATGAAATTTTTATCACTGCACATTGCATAAGCAATAAGTCGTCTGCCAGTCTTGAGGCTACGGGTACCCAGCAGGAAAATTTTAGTGAGGATTATTATATAAGCATACCCGCCTCCCTAAAAGCAATCCATGACAATAATTTTTTTCAACCGAATCAGTTTTTTTCACATAAAAATAGAAAAAGTTCTACAATTATAAACTCATTTTGGCGCCCTTAAGCTCAATAGGACATTTAGGTAAGTGATAAAAATTGATTTCGAGAGTTTTAAGGGTTCCATTAAGTAAGAATTTATCAAAACAAATGTTATCACTGCACATTTTTCTGTCTATCACTGCACACTTTCACTTTATCACTGCACAAATTGGTTGTCATTGTACACTCAAATTAAATCATGTTTTGTCGAACAAACCACTTATTTCCTAACTAATGATTGATCTGTTGCAAAAACGAATTTACCAATTTGGAAAAGTACTCATAGGAATGCCCGTCGCTCAGAGTTGATTTTTTAGACTATAGTCAGCGGAAAAAACGATTAGGAAAACAATTGCGACGTAGAATTCCTCAAAACGCCTTTCCCCAACATATTATTTTGCGCCAAATCGGCGATCGTTGAATTATAGTTTTCCAAAAATGCCCGTTCAACAAAATACCTCTAGCAAACCGCTATCCTGACCACACAAACGTGTCGAATATTTGCCTGACCGGGACAAAAAGAGACAGCTGCTCTGTATTTATAGAGTATCAAACGTTTAGTGAAGAAAATGAACATAGAATATCACATAGAGTAACCTACCGTTTGAATGATTATGTAAACCAAAGCCACCAGAGTAACCGTAAGAAGCACCATTATTCCAACCAAATACAAGGATACCAAACTTTACCGCCGGAGACGTATGATACACTGTAACCGTATTTGGATCCAATAATCTTACAACAGTCCACACATATTTTGTTCCAATGATCGTTTTCCATCGTAAGCCATTCAGTCTTATCCCATTCATATATAAGCCTTCGATATCTTCGTTCTGTATCGTTATTGTGATGGAATCATGATATTCTGAACCATAAGGAAGTACTACACGGTAGTAAGAAATGAACTGACTTATTGATGGAAGAACTATCATTGAAGGGTCCGCATTTTTACCGTCAATATATTCTCGTCTGATGTATTGCACCACTTGACATGGTTTACTACACTTAACAAATGATGCAAGATCTTTTCCTAACATCAATTCTGTGTATGTACCAGATGACAATATTTTGGTCCAGTATGCACTTTCGACAACAGTATTATTTTCATACGCAAAGATTCGGAAAATATCCCCCTGTTTTTTATTCATTTTTCCTACCGTCGTCAACATGTATTGATATCCCCACAATGAAACTGGTAATAGGAACGCCTCTAAAAAATCAGACCCTCCCAAAATACTTGCAGCATGGTCTACGCCTGATATAACAACTACTGGTTTGATTGCAATGACAATTGTTCCTGATAAATCAGACGAACCTGAAATGTATAGCGCTTCAAGTTTTTCAAGAACTAGGGTTATGCATAATTGTGATGTACTGCCATCATACGAGAGCCCGCGATGGTATATGACCGCATTTTTGTTTAGAAAAACAATAATAGTGTTGTCATTATGTGCTGATATAACGGCAATATTCGCTCTACAACTTGAGTGATACGGGTGATATGATGCAACAACATAAACCAAACCTAGCGTGTTGGTTGGTAAAGCCAAGTATCCATCCGCTGTTATACTATAGACAAGGCTATAGCGTTGGCTATTTAAACACAACAGTGAAATATCTCTCGTTGATGAAATTTCAATACCGTTCTGGACGTATTTTGATTTTTCCATCCGCAGATAAATCGGTAGTTTATACTCAAAACTTTCTCCTTCTTTGATATAAAAAGTGTAGTTCCATGGCTTGCCTGACTGAGTACTAAATATCGTTACGTTTGTATCATAGGGAGCTAGAATCGATACTCCAATGTAATCACCTCGATAATTGGTATGTTGAGCTGTGAATCCAATAATGAAATGTTTGCCATAATTATTTGAAGAGCCTGGATAAAATAAAATTTAATTTGTAGTCTTATCACGCTAACTGTACGAATAACTAGTTTATCGTATTCAAGTTTTCAGTATCCTTTGATATAACGGGAACGCATGCCCACGTGCGCGACATCCAAGACTTTTTCGAGATTCAGAGTTTAGTATTTGAAATGACACTGGCGTTAATATCACGAATAGGTAGGGAGTAAAATATTTATGTAATACATTTTCATACTTTATTGGTGAAGGTGTTATAGTATTACGCAATTATTTCAAGCAGAGAAAAATGGTCAATTTCATATCGAAATTGGTTTTATGGAAGAGAGCACAGAGATTTTTATAGCCGTGATTGCCAAACAAACGTCTATTTTTTGGACGAAGATACCATTGTAATACTGCGCCATAAATCTTAAACGACTGTAGGACGATCCCATGCCCTCCCTCAATCGACCAGATTTCAACAGGGCGGGAGTTGGGAACACGAACAAATTTATTACCTTTCGCGAGAAAAAATCTTGCAGATTTGGATTGGGGAATGTGACGTGGTATATTAATCGCCAAAATCAAATGACGTCTGTAGAGGTAGTGCAGTTGAAGGAAGAAGAAGAAAGGGAACCTGTAGGGTGACTGAATAACGTAGCCTTACTTTCTTGAGAAATCCGTAAAGCTTCGAATTGATAGTCAATAACTAAAGCTCTCTACAACTTACTTTAATTGAAGGAAAATATATTTGTAATTGGTTTTAACTTTAAAAAAATTCAATGACAAGTATACTTACTCATAAATCTGGACTGGTAAGAGGGCACAGATGATAGAAATGTATCTCCATCTAGAAGAAAATATACAAAATAATGAACAGGAATTTCGCAACTCCTAAATTTTTAGAAAGAAGATAATATCACCCTGAGTATATAATTACAGCATGACCACGAACTTCAAAAGCATAAAAAACAGCTATCAGCGGATATATGCTCAAATGCAATATTTTAAACATGCGAGAAGATATTTTGTACAAATAAATTTTGCGGAGACACATTTTGTCGCATACCTAATTTATGAAATTTTTATCACTGCACATTGCATAAGAAATAAATCGTCTGCCAGTCTTGAGACTACTGGTACCCAGCAGGAAAATTTTAGTGAGGATTATTATATAAGCATACCCGCCTCCCTAAAAGCAATCCATGACAATAATTTTTTTCAACCGAATCAGTTTTTTTCACATAAAAATAGAAAATGGTTCTACAATTATAAACTCATTTTGGCGCCTTTAAGCTCAATAGGACATTCAGGTAAGTGATAAATATTGATTTCGAGAGTTTTAAAGGGTTCCATTAAGTAAGAATTTATCAAAACAAATGTTATCACTGCACATTTTTCTGTCTATCACTGCACACTTTCACTTTATCACTGCACAAATTGGTTGTCATTGTACACTCAAATTAAATCATGTTTTGTCGAACAAACCACTTATTTCCTAACTAATGATTGATCTGTTGCAAAAACGAATTTACCAAATGGAAAAGTACTCATAGGAATGCCCGTCGCTCAGAGTTGATTTTTTAGAACGGAATATAGTCAGCGGAAAAAACGATTAGGAAAACAATTGCGACGTATAATTCCTCAAAACGCCTTTCCCCAACATATTATTTTGCGCCAAATCGGCGATCGTTGAATTATAGTTAAAAATGCCCGTTCAACAAAATACCTCTAGCAAACCGCTATCCTGACAACACAAACGTGTCGAATATTTGCCTGACCGGGACAAAAAGAGACAGCTGCTCTGTATTTATAGAGTATCAAACGTTTAGTGAAGAAAATGAACATAGAATATCACACAGAGTAACCTACCGTTTGAATGATTATGTAAACCAAAGCCACCAGAGTAACCGTAAGAAGCACCATTATTCCAACCAAATACAAGGATACCAAACTTTACCGCCGGAGACGTATGATACACTGTAACCGTATTTGGATCCAATAATCTTACAACAGTCCACACATATTTTGTTCCACTGATCGTTTTCCATCGTAAGCCATTCAGTCTTATCCCATTCATATATAAGCCTTCGATATCTTCGTTCTGTATCGTTACTGTGATGGAATCATGATATTCTGAACCATAAGGAAGTACTACACGGTAGTAAGAAAGGAACTGACTTACTGATGGAAGAACTATCATTGAAGGGTTAGCATATTTACCGTCAATAAATTCTCGTCTGATGTATTGCACCACTTGACATGGTTTACTACACTTAACAAATGATGCAAGATCTTTTCCTAAAATCAATTCTGTGTATGTACCAGATGACAATATTTTGGTCCAGTATGCACTTTCAACAACAGTATTATTTTCATACGCAAAGATTCGGAAAATATCCCCCTGTCTTTTACTCATTTTTCCTACCGTCGTCAACATGTATTGATATCCCCACAATGAAACAGGTAATAGGAACACCTCTAAAAAATCAGACGCTCCCAAAATACTTGAAGTACGGTCTACGCCTGATATAACAACTAATGGTTTGATTGCAGTAACAATTGTTCCTGATAAATCAGACGAACCTGAAATGTATAGCGCTTCAAGTTCTTCAAGGACAAGGGTTATGCATAATTGTGATGTACTGCCATCATACGAGAGCCCGCGATGGTATATGACCGCATTTTTGCTAAGAAAAACAATAATTGCGTTGTTGTTATGTGCTGATATTACGGCAATATTTGCTCGAAAACTCGAGCTATACGGCTGATATGATGCAACAACATAAACTAAACCTAGTGTGCTGGTTGGTAAAGCCAAGTATCCATCCGATGTTTGTGCAATGCCTTGGCTGTTTAAACACAACAGTGAAATATCTCTCGTTGATGAAATTTCAATACCGTTCTGCAAGTACTTTGATTTGTCCATTCGCAGAGAAATCGGAAGTTTATACTCCAAACTGTCCCCTTCTTTGATATGAACAGTGTAGTTCCATGGCTTCCCTGACTGAGTACTAAAGATCGTTATGTTAGTGTCGTATGGAGCAAGAATTGACACTCCAATGTAATCACCTCGATAATTAGTATATTGAGCTGTGAATCCAATAATGAAATGCTTGCCATAATTGTTTGAGATCCCTGTATAAAATGCAAATTTAAGTACTGAGTAATCTGATCATGCTAACTGTATGAATAACTATTTTATCGTATTTAGGTTATCAATATCCTTTGGAAAAAAAACGCCTACATGTACGGCGACCATTTAATTTTTTATTTCTTCAAGATTCAGAGTTTAGTATTAGTATTTGAAATGATACTGGAATTAGTATCACAATAGCTATGGAGTAAAACATGCATGTAATACATTTGCATGAAGAACTGCAGTAGTTGAGGTTGGAGGAAATGCAGATAAAACTGTGCTTGATAACGAACATATATATATATATATATATATAGTCAAATCTGCAGACATGCATGTTTCGCCGTTCAACGGCTCGTCAGTGCAGCTTGTAACGCAGTCTAGATGTGAGTGACTTCGTATTTATACACCATACTCTTGCCCTCACCAAGCGCATGTGGTACAATACTCAGACACATGCGCATCCAGACGTGCGTGAAGTGTCTTTGGGCCAGAGTGCTCAAACGACCACAAGGGAAGTGAGCTTTTGCATTACAGCTTATAGCCACCAATGTATATATATATACATATATACGAGCCGAATTATTGGTGGGTGGCGCCAAATGTTTACAGGTGCAAGCGCCCCACGTTTGTCGGCAGCTTTCGTGACAACATCATTTCGGCTACCCAATTATTTTAAATAGACATAAATAGTCAATATCATATCGACATTGGCCTTCAGGAGGAGATCAGGGAGATTTTTAGGAGCGATTTGGTAACAAACGTCCATTTTCTGGCGTAGGTATAATTGTAATTGTATGTCCAAATTCTTGAAGGCCTTTGGAAGGATTCTGTGCTCTCGTTCAATGGAAAAGAGTCAAACAAAATGGGAGATGGGAACTCGAACAAATTTATTACCTTTCGCAAAGAAAAATAATCTTGCAGATTGGGTTATATTGGACGTTAAGACAATGTCGTTTGTAGAGATAGTCCTGCTGAATCCCGGAAAAGAAAGAGAAACTACAGCGTGACTTAATTTTGAAGCTTCACTTCTTTCGAGAAATGTGTAAAGCTTCGAATTTATTGTCAGTACGTAATGTTTTCAAGCAACGTGCCTTAATTATGGGTAAATATATTTGTAAATAGTCCAAACTTTCAAACCAACAACTCTACTTACTCATGAACCTGGACTGGTAAGATGGCACAGATGAAAGATTTGCGTTTTTATCTAAAAGAAAACGTTCGTAACGAAACAGATTTAGTTTATTGTCGTAAGTTTTACTAATGGAAAACCTATGGTTCAACGAGACCGAACCACTGATCTCTAACTAGACTGGATAACGTATCTATCCTTGAAACATAAAGCTGGAATTCATGTTAGGATAGCACCTATTATATTTTTCTCCTTTCACCATTTACACACCCCTACGAAAATTTCCTAGAGGAATTCCAATAGGAAAAACTCCTATAAGAATTTCGCACTATTTCCTATAGGAATTTCAAAGAAACATCCTGTAGAATTTTGTAGATTTCCTACTGTATAGGAATTTTTGGTATTCCTATAGAAATTATAGATGAAATACTAAATGACTCTGACATTACTGGGAAATGAGCCTATTACAAAGCGATGCAGAATGTGACAAATTATCATTGCAAACAAAAAGTTGTTCACTACTCTTTATTTAATGTATAAGTACACCATTGCAGTATAATAGGTTAACTGTGAGCCAGTTAGGGTAAAGATATTATACTAATATACTATTTAAGCCAATTTGAGTTAGAATATTATATTATACTATACTAATTGTCTCATAGTTTGCAGTCATGTGATTGTCAAAAGACTGCCACCCCAAGTTTTCCATGATCTGAATACATTTTACATTGTATATTCGCCAATATCAAACACACATACTGTAACTTGCTGCAGTTCATTCAATCCTTGCATCATCTGCTTGATCTCTTCCAGCAATTTGTTATTGTTCTAATCTTTCAGTCTTGAGGGCAAGGTGAACCATACATAAATATACCTTGTTTTGCCGGCTCCAAATATGCAGTATCTATCTCAAGATAAGTAAGCATATATATTAGGACAAATAACAATGTAGGGCCACTAGGGTGAAATGAGGCATGATATAATTTTAACATCAACTTTTTAAGCAAGCTATTTTTGGGTAAAAAGGGAGGATGAGAGCATTATGGATTTACATTGACTGGTGCATAAACTTTTCAGAATGAATATATATCAGTCAAGCATTTGAGCACTTGCATATGATGTGTTAAGTAGCTGGACAAACGTGCGGCTAAATAGAGGAATGGCACCCTGGCTGCCAGTTGAATTCTACCGCGCTGCAGTCTGGAATCTAGTATTTAGTTAGGTAAAATAGTTCTGTAATTCTGCGTTGCTTCCACTGACTTGTTCTTCTTTAAATTTTAACAAATTGTTTTACAGAATAATGTTATAATGTAATTTATTATATAAACATAAGTGTTATATTATAGAACTGAGAAAAATCGTATTTAAACACAGGTAAAAAATACGATATTTTTATGTGTGAAAATATAATTTTGCAAGCAAATAAAAAACCTTTACTATTTGTGTACTATTTACATATTTGTTTTGAGTTTCTATATGAATTGTCGTTTGTTTATAATTTGTTTATAAAATAAACAGAATAGTACATGGTTGTTTGGAAATATGGAATTTATTTCTCGTGTTGAAGAGAACATGGCTCACTCGTGAGCAATATTCTCTTCAACACACGAAATAATTTCCATATTTCCACGCAACCATGTAATATTCTCTATATAACAATCTGCGCATGACATCTGAATATGCTGAAAGTTATATTATTCAAGTTTTCAGTTTTGCGATTGCAGTGATCAGTATTCTAAAATCCGTTTTGAGAGTATGAAAGTTATACATTGATACGTATAGCAGTAATATGTGTTAAATTGTAGCTATAAATTAGTTTCTGAAATTAAACTATTTCATCTTCAAACTGATTTTTTGGATACATCCACAAATCATGGGTAAAATATAGGTGGATCCCAGACTGCAGCGCGGTAGAATTCAATATGGCGGCTAAGGTACCATTCCTGTATTTAGCCGCACGTGCTGGACAAACGGGCCTAGATACTTAACAGTTTGGACCGATTTTGAAACAAGTAAAAATATATAATTGTCATGCAAAGCGGACTTTGTAGTATCGAAGAAACATTTCAGATTATCGAAGAAACAAAATAGCCTACAGCAGAATTTGGACGCGTGACTCTGATCGATCGTATACTAGTTAGTGATGACAAGGATGCAATCTCTTTAACTCAACTAATATTTTTAGAGTAGCCAATACTTTCTGGTTGTTTTTTCTTCTCCATTTTCACTGCATATCTGGTGCAGTCCAGCCATTAAAATAAACAACTATTAAAATCTTATGAAAGTTGTAGCTGATATTTGAAGTGGTGAAATCATTAAACAAATCTTTAGACCCCTTGCATTGTTTACATTTTGTTGGCAGGCAAACTCTGACTATACAAAAGAATAAAATCTCCATTGTGATTCAACAATACATATCACAATAACGAAGCCCTCTTGAGAGCTTTATAAAGCTTTTGCCTGCCAGAAAAATTTAAACAAGGCAAGGGGTCTATAAACTAGACGAGGTAGGCAGCCTTTGACTCCTTTGAGTATTATACTGTCAATTATCTGTCATATACAGTACGAAAAAAGATTGCCAATATTTTCCAACAAAATCGCTCTATTACACATAAATAACAATGATCCTACCTGAATGTAACTCTGTAGCTGCTGATGTATTACAACAGAAAATCCATTTCATCTTGGGTAAAAAATGTATTCAAATATTGACAAATATAAACACAAACCAAATTAAAATTTTGTTTAAATATGGAGATGTGATGAGTGATGCATCACTCTATCCCAGGAATCATTGCTTTGATACAAGATTGACAAAACTCAAATCACCAATAAACCCTCGTATAAGCTTTGTATACAATTTGTTTATCTACCTATTATATATTGGAAAAACATATTCATATATTTAGGAATCCCATGTAGGAAGTTCTGATCTATAGAGAAATTCCTATATGAATTCTTTAAGCAGTTTCCCACCCTATTGGAATTCCTATAGAAACTAATAGACAATTTGCATTATAGCAAAGCATCATGGGAAAAATGGTAACCTTGCACTTGCAAGCGAAATGGCCGCCGCGAAGCGAGCATTTTGCATGCGAGAAATATTGCTTCTTTAAGTACTTTTTTCGTACCTTTTTTTTTTGAAGCATTGTAGTCCAAATATTTCATTGATAATATAGTTGCTTAGCTACAGATAGTAAGGTATAATATAGGACATAAATAGCAAATAAAGCTAATTTTAAAATATTTCTTTCAAATTTACGGTAGGAATTTCACTTGCAATGCACCCAGATGTGCCCTACTTTAGTATTTTACTCTGTCTAACGCCAGACGATTTTACTCGTCAGTGATACTGGTAGGGTACTGCCAGTTAATAGGTTAACAAAACTATCTGCCAGTGTCTCTTGTTAAACAAGTTGGTAGCTGGCGAGGCATTTACAGCTTTGGCTATGGCCAGTATGGGGCAGGAAATTGCACAACCTGTTGCTTGTAATTGAAGGGGATCTGGGAGGTTCAGAAGGTGGTAATGTCCCATTTGAACGGTAACACTTGAAGGCAACATAATCACTATTTGTATACTATTTACATATTTGTTTTGAGTCTCTATATGAATTGTCGTTTGTTTTACTCTCACTCGTGAGCATTATTCTCTTCAACACTCGAAATAAATTCCATATTTCCGTGCAACCATGTAATATTCTCTATATAGCTGTTTTATTTCTATTCTACCTACACACTCTAAAACATTTTGCCCCTAACCTGGTGGGCTTGCACCTTAAATATGGGAGGAGGCAACATTTATGAACTATGTTATGAGATATGAAGTACTGTAAGCAAGTTACGTATTCGAACAATAACCAGAGACACTGGCATAGGAACCACAGAGGCTGGCCCTGGGGGGGGGGGAGCCATAAAATACATTTATTTACTTAAACATATTCCCCATATATTATGTATATAGATATTATACAAAAGAATGAAAAGATGGCTTAATTATTTGAGATAGTTCTTGTCTTGTTTAAAAAATATGAGCTCTTGTCCATTGCCAGTAGTTCAATTATGACTAATTTGCTGGCGATTATTGCCCCCACCAAGGCATCCAAACTACCAAAACCGATTATGCAGCAAATTTCCCCACCAATTTTGCAGTCCCAATTCTTCAATTCAGTATCAGAACTCAGAAGCCTCAGTTTTTCAAATTTTCCTGGGTTAGCATGCCCCTTCCCCAAAACCCCTAGGTTTCTGGCCCCTTAAATATTTTCCTTGGCCACCATAGGGTAAAACCATTAACAAACAACACCAGTTTTTAGGATTACCGGGGTATTAAGTGTTGCTCTCCAGAATGACGGCGGAGTTACACTAAAACCTCAAAGTATTGGTGAATGTTATTGTGATACAGTATGGCATCAAAATGAGACATTACTACCTTCTTAACAACCCTTCAATTGGAAGCAAGGTTGTGCAATTTCCTCACCAGTCATCTTGCTTAATCAAATTCTTACCATCATATTTATACCTTACTATACCTGTAGCTAAGCAACTATATTATCAATGAAATATTTGGACTACAATGCTTCAAAAATGTGAAAAATAGTTTACATTATATATCTAGAGTACATATATTAAAGGTTTGCCTTGGGCAAAACCATGTAAATTGGAAATAGTTTTACTCAAGTTCTAGCTATGAATTTCATACACTTGCGCTAAAACCTACTATTTCGATAAGAAACGAACCGATCGCACCAAAGCAGAATTAAATAAACAGTAGAAACATAGGCAAATGCTTTCTTCTATCTTGGTCTTTTCACAAAGTAGCATAGACGGGGCGAAATAAGAAGGTTTGTGTTGGTTTTGCTTCGTGCCAAAGCATTTTAAAGTCTCTTTAAAAACATTGCATTTCGAGGCCATGTGCTTATAAAAATCGAGCAAGACATTATAGCCTAAGGTAGTCAATTTCAACAAGCGAAAAAATCCACACAAAATACTCGATCGTTGAGAAAATATACGCTATAGATCGAGCAACAACGCGCACATATTTGTATGTCAAAATGATGAGCAGTCTAATGTTTACTAAGCGTACTCACCTCAAAATGTTGAAAAGAATCTTCCTCTCAGAACGTATTTGGGAGCCTACTGCTCGCTCACTGCTCGGAGCCTACTGCTCGGTTGTTGAAAAAATCGCGCTAAGCTACTATAATTATATAAAGACTTTAATTCGGCGTCGGCCACGGACATATAGAACAAATTGAGGGTTGTTTCGCGTGTGCCTAAAAGATATAAACAAAATCTCGACGTTTCGAGCTAAAGCCCTTCGTCAGGAGAAATTAGTAGGATTTTAGTAGGAATTAGTAGTAATTTCTCCTGACGAAGGGCTTTAGCTCGAAATGTCGAGATTTTGTTTATATCTTTTAGGCAAACGCGAAACAACCCTCAATTTGTTCTATAATTATATAAAGATCAGTTGACGAATTTCCCATATAGAATTTTTAGCTTATTTTCAAAACCTATAGGAATTCCTATAGGAATTTGAATTTCTTATAAGAATTTTTTCACAATTTTCAAATTCTAGAGAAATTCCTATAGGAATTTCAATTTCTTCTAGGAATTTTTTACCATCTTCAAATCTTGTAGGAATTCCTATAGGAGTTTGAATTTCTTATAGGAATTTTTTTACCATTTTTAAATCCTATAGGATTCTGAATTTGAATTCTTATATCAATTTTTATAGGAATTTGAATTTCTTATAGGAATTCCTTTTACCATCTTCAAATCTTGTAGGAATTCCTATAGGAGTTTAAATTTCTTATAGGAATTTTTTTACCATTTTTAAATCCTATAGGATTCTGAATTTGAATTCTTATATCAATTTTTATAGGAATTTGAATTTCTTATAGGAATTCCTATAGGAATTTCGTAAGGTCAATAGTGCATGGTTGGGCCAAAAAGTAAAGCAGATTATTATCAACCTTTAGTAGTAATTCCATATTTTTACTACAAAAGTATTTTTACTGTAAAAATATCCTTAGTATTAAACAGTACAATAAATACAATACAATACGATACGATAAGATACAATTCAGTGCAAGGCAGTGCAGCGCAGTGCAGTGTACTGCAGTCTACTGCGTGTGTCTATCACACAAGTATAAAATTTCCGTTGTGCAAAGTATTTTTCGGCAAAGTGCACACCAAATCAAAATATCCTGGTATTACAGATGTGTCTCAAAGGGACAGCTGTTCTGTATTTTTAGGGCTTGAATTGTCACTGAACAATATCAACATATACAATATCATTTGAAATAAATTATCTTACCATTTGAGCAGTTCGATAAAGCAAATCCACCAGGGTAAGCATACGAAACACCGTTATTCCAACCAAATACAAGCAGACCAAACTTTATTGTCGAAGAAATATGATAGACTGTAACAGTGTTTTGACTAGAGAAACTAAAAACTCCCCACACATATTTCGTTCCATTGACTTTCTTCCACTCTACGCCACTAATTATTATTTCATTCATGTACAAGCCTTCAATGTACTCATACTGTATCACTATAGCGATGGAATCATTATATTCTGGGCCATAAAGAGGTACTACGCGGTAGTACGAAAGGAACTGGCTAACTGATGGAAGAACTGTCATTGAAGGGTTGGCATTTTTCCCATCAGTTGACTCGCCTCTGATATATTGGACAACTTGACACGGTTTATTGCAGTTAACAAATGATGCAAGATTTTCTCCCAATATCAATTCCGCGTATGTCCCGGATGACAAAACTTTGATCCAATACGCACTTTCAACGGCAGTATTATTTTCATACGCAAAGATTCGAAAAATATCACCATTTTTCTTATCAATTGTTTTAACTGTGGTCAAGATGTACCGTTTTCCCCACAAAGAAGTAGGTAACAGGAATGATTCTAGCATATCATACGATTCTGTAGAACCAGAAAGACGTGTTTGGTCCACGCCTGATATCACAGCCACTGGTTTACTTGCGACAACAAAAGCACCAGATAGATCTGACAAACTTGAAATGTGCAGTGCTTCAAGTTTGTCAAGACTAGCATACAATTGCGGTGTACTTTTATCATATGAGAGGCCACGATATGTTAAAAGTGCATCTCTTCCTAGTAGAACAGTGATGGTGTTGTTGTCATAGGCTGATATTATGGCAAGGTTTGCCCGCGAATCTGAGTTATATGGCTGATATGATGCAACGACATAAATTAAACCTAGAGTGTTCGTTGGTAAAGCTAGATATACATCTGCAGAAGCGGAGTTGTGATTTAAACATACCACTGAAATATTCCTTGTTGATGAAATTTCAATGCCGTTCATTTGCTCTCCTGTACCTTTCATTCGCAGAGATATTGGTAGTTTGTACTCGAATATTTCTCCGGCTTTGATATGGGTGGTATAGTTCAGGGGTGTATTTGGGGTTTTGGCAAATATTTTTATGTTTGTGTCATACGGTGCGAATATTGATAATCCAATATAACTATAATTTTGATATCCTCCATGTTGAGCAGTAAATCCGACGATGAAATGCTTCCCATAATCACTTGAAACTCCTAAATGAGAAACAGAATTAAAAATATAATTTTTACATAATATGGCAATCTCACGATGTTGATACTGCTACCGCAGCGGCTATACTTATTAATGATATATCTACGTGAACTGTCCCAATATAGTATCTGTACATAGTATTTGAAGTTTTGTACACATCTGTGAGCGTTTTACTCATTTCAAGGTCGTTTTCAAAGTCACAATGTGACCTTTTATGTAAAGCAAACAAGGAGGAATTTCGTTTTAATTTCTTGAATGAAATCTACTGTTCTTAAAGAATTCATTCTAAAATCCGTTGCTTCGGTACAGTAACTGTTTCATTTCAAGTTTTCCAAATGTTAGGAATTTTGACACATACATTTGTGAACATTACTGTTCATTATGGTGTTGTTGCAATCTTTTTTTCATAAATATGCAGCTTAAGGCTTAAGGCATGATTTAAGTGAGAATCGTTTTTCTGTTGATAAATCTAGTGAATAGTATTTTGCCGACTTTATTATGAAGAAAACAATTGCCAGTCATATCTTTAGGCTCTGGTATTTAAGCAGTTAAAATCGTGTAAACTATTTCTTATATTTTACAACATATATAATATTTCACAGCAGAGTGGGAACAAAATAAGTTTATATAATTTTAAAATCTAAATACTTGTTTATGTGCTTACTGACGGCCCTAAAATATAGATTAAGAATTTATATCACGACAAAGTAAAAGGGTACATTTCATTTTATTGCAGTAGATAATCGTCCGTACACATACCAATATAAACATTTATTCATTAAATTTCAAGAAATACAAGTTAACAAATCCTTTACTCTCCTACTATTATTCGTAGATTTCCACACAAATTGTTTAAAATACAGTACGAAACACAGTCACCTTTCCAGAACCGTGCTGTGGACATTTACTTGTTATTTCAAAATTTATCTTCTCTTTTTCAAATATTTTATTGAATGCCAGCATACTTAAAGCAGTTAAAGCAGAACTTTTGTATAAGGGCTACGCAAAGTACACGTACAATCCACGCAAAACCCACGCAATCAAGTAGAGGAATGAAGTGGTACGTTGCAGGGGGTAAACTTCCTTTTTGGAGCCATGTATTAATTGCACTGAACAGTTATTTTGTTTGCATTGTGTTGTGACAAAATTGAATTGACGTTAGATAAAAGTCCACTGGTCTATTGTAAAATCATAATAGCATAATTTCATATAATTTCATATGGTACATAAACAACATATCGATAACGAACTGGGTAAAAACATTTTTGTAATGTAGTGCACCACCTAACAACTTGCAGAGTTACAGTATTAATTATATTACTGAAAGGGTTTATCTTATATACTGTAGTAGTAATATAGGGCCCGTTCAACCCATAGATATAGGAGACATAGACTGATGACCTTAATATAATCCTATATTGCTGACGCGCGCCAGCTTGAGTAATCCAAGATGGCGGGCTCTAATTCATAAAGTGCGGGCTCTAATTCTGCCAGGCTCTAATTCATAAAGTGCAGGCTATGCAGGGTACTAGTTCCCGAAAACCCCAAATCTACCATGTTAAACGTGCTTTGTCAATGTGGCTTGGGAAAATTGCCTTGGCAAAAGTTCAGGAGTTGGGGCAGCGCTGCGAGAAAAAGGCAAACACACAGGATTATATTCTGGAAAACATTTAGAAGTGACAAGTAACTATCGTCTGCTTCTAGGAGTATACGGTTTAGCCAGCTATTTTGAACATTTCTCGTACATTTTTCTATTACAACAAACAAACAAACAAACAAACAAACAAACAAACAAACAAACAAACAAACAAACAAACAAACAAACAAACAAACAAACAAAAAATCAAACAACTATAAAGATTCATTGTCAATTTTCGTGTGCATCAAGAGAACAGTTTTCTCTGAAGTCTTCTCTTATCAATAGCAGCCTCTAACGCTTCCTCTGGGTCAAGATCATCATTCCTCACATATAGATCGTATCCCTCGTTTCCATCATATTTATTATTATTGGTAAGTGCTTTTTTCACTCATGGAACGTATAGATTATGCCCTAAGGAATTGGGAAATAGTAAAGCACCCTAAAGCACCCCGTCCGATTGTGTTTTTATTGCATCTCAACATGCGTGTTTTTTCACAGCGTGACGATGGCTTCCAAGCGACCTTGTGGATTCGATGCTGCACTTAAATCTACCATGTCACCGAGATTGAAGGAACAGTTGGTAAATTACTTTTATAAACAGATGGTGATTGAAAGTGGTGGGAATAAATTTCTTTAAATTTGTCCGGGCAGATTTTCTTAACATTAGTATGAAAGCAATGCGGACATTGTTCATGGCAGAAAAGCATAATCTTCTGCATAGAATGTCAGAATGTTTTGCAACGAAGTATGATGAGTTGCCAACAAGAATGCCTTGGACAGAATGCCATTTGGCCTAACAGACTACAATTTGCGTTTCTTTGCTGCAAATCGTGCTCAGAAGTTAGGCATTGAGCAGCATTATACTCAGGGGTTGGAGACCATGTTTGCTCATTTTGGACATAATTGGACATGCTTGCATCGTGGACCATACTGGCAATATGAAGTGGAAGAGATCACCAAGTGCAACAACAAGAATGTGAAGATTCTTCAAACTCCAGTAGTATTTTGGAGAGTGCTTTGGAAACGAGCGGCATCGATTTATCTGGTGAATTTGGGAATTGCTGTAAATCAGTTAGATAAGGAAGGTAATTCAAATGTGTCAGTCAAAATTATTGCTAAAACTAAAAGGAGGTATATTTTTTCAATGTTGAAACTAAGGAATCACAGTATGGAACCCTCTGAAAATAGGTTGCCCCCCCAAAAAAATTATACATACCCCTTGTATTGCTTTCCTGGCGAGATACTGTGCAGTGCCTCAAATTTAGTTCAATATTCGAAAGACCATAAAATTTTTCTACTGGAGTATATGTGAACTTTATGGTCTTTAACACTTTTAGTGGTAATTTTTAGTAACTTATTATTTATCAGCAACAGTGTATTTGTAGATGGAGAGCTTGACATCAGTTCATCATTTGATGAACAACAATTATGTTCTACTCAGTATGATGATGTCCTAATTACCAGCACTCCTATACCCGGGAAGAATTGCCAGAATGATTTAGATGCTTCTGATTTGCTTTTGGAATAAGACTGTAACACAGTTATGGAGTTATGTAGTCACTTCGCTACATTAAATTAGGAGCAGGATGATATTTGGTACTCCTGGGACATGGTCAATGACATACCAATAAATATTATATAATATATATTATACATTATATTCTATAGTTCTATACATTCAGCTCACTAGTAGGATATGAGTTGGGGTGTCTGAATAAAAAAACTGGTCCGGAACCCCCAAGTGGTTTTGACCGGTTTGAACCGGTTTTATGGCAAAGTGTCTCAGAACCCCCATGAATTTTTTGGGGCCATATTGTTGCAAAGTGTCTCAGAACCCCAAAGAACCCCCAGGTCATTTTATTTAGTAGTATACGGCTGCGCCACAGCTGCGCCACAGCTGCGCCACGGCTGCGCCACGACTGCGCCACAACTGCGCCACGACTGCGCCAGTGAGTGGACACTTAAAGGAGCATCGTCTACTACAGGTATAACAAGTGAATGGACACTTAAAGGAGTATCGCCTACAACAAGTATGACGAGTCAGTTTATTGATGAGAGTATCGCCAGACCTGTTCCCATACCTAAGACTAGAGTTCGACCAACTCCAACGCCTAGGAGTAGAGTCCGACCAATACCAACGCCTAGAATAACTGAGGCAGCAAGAGCGTTTCGATGTTTTACCCGCACGTTTAACGTAAGAGTTGTCCACAAAAAATACCCTCTTCAACAGCTCTTTGTTTCACGCCCGGGTGTTATATTAAATACCTAGATCATGAGCTTGATAAGCTGAAAGGACTAAAGTTCCTAGAAACACTAAAGTTAAAGCTCGAGAACGTTATATTGATGGTGGGTGGTGGCGTATTCTCAACCTATACCACAGGTTACTTCAATAGTAAATCAGAAGCTATATTGAATAAGGATATGATTACAACAGTTTTGTTAAGTAATGTAGAGTGTATCAACACCAAGATAGATAACTTTATTAATCTAGGTAGTGGGTGGACCGTCAATGAAGTGCTAAGCCGTCATATAAACGTCTTACAATATAGACCACTAACTGGGAGTAACTACTTGGTATTACCTAAGCATCTGCAAAATTCTACGAAAAAACTTGTCAATATTAGGAATGAGGACCAAGAGTGCTTTAGATGGTGCCATATAACACAAGTCTTAAATCCAGACGTGCATCACAAGACTAGAGTTACGAAACGTGATAGAAAGCTTGTTCAAAAGCTTGACTACACTGGGATTACATTTCCAGTGGCACTGAAAGATTACAATAAAATTGAGACACGGAATGATGTCAAAATCAACGTCTTTGGATTTGATAGTAGTATTTATCCGATATATATATCTAAACAGAGATATAATAAAGTTCTAAATTTATTGCTATTAACAGTGGGAGAGAAGAGTCACTATATCTTGATTAGTGACTTTAATCGTCCAATGTACTGCCAAACAAGACATAAGTGTAAGAAGTACTTCTGTTTAAGTTGTTTACAGTGCTTTTCGAGTGAGATTGTACTATCAAAACACAAGGAGGTATGCCTTGAAATAAACGCAGTCCAAAGTATTCAAATGCCAAAAACTGGTTCTGTAGTAACTTTTAAGAACTATCACAAGCAACACGCATTGCCATTTGTCATATACGCGGATTTCGAGTCGAATATCCAAATAATATGGAGAAGTATTTATAACTATCATGTTTGGTAGGCACATTGTCTTTAAAGACTCGCTCCAGTTTCTGATGCCTAGTCTTGACAAACTAGTAGGGAACCTAAGTGATGAACAACTTATGCACACACGTGTTAAGTACGAAGGTCAGGAGTTTAGCCTAATGAGACGAAAAGGCGTGTATCCATATGATGATGTAGATAGCTTTGGGCGGTTTAAAGAGGGACGACTTCAACTTAAAGAAGCTTTTTTCAGTGTGCTAAATCAATCAGAAATAACTGATGAAGAATACCAACATGCGAACGATGTCTGGAACATAATGGGAGTACAAACAATGGGACAGTACCACGACCTATATCTGACTACAGACGTAATACTATTGGCAGACGTATTTGAGCAGTTTAGAAAGACTTGTCTTGAGTACTATAAGCTAGACGCTGTCACACTGCTCAGTGTATTTCAGTAGTCAATCTCTTAGCTGGGACGCGATGCTCAAGATGACTGGTGTTAAGCTAGATCTGATCTCTGACATTGACCAGTACCTATTCATAGAAAAGGGTATGAGAGGTGGTGTGTCTTACATAGCCCATCGTTATGCTAAGGCTAATAACAAATACTTGAGCGATTATGATGATAGCAAGCCATCGTCACACTTAATCTACCTAGACGCAAACAACCTTTATGGCTACGCTATGAGTCAGGCTCTACCTACTGGTTCTTTTAGATGGTAACTAATAAGGAGTTAAATAGAATTGACCTAGCAAGATATAATGAAACAACAAAGAAGGGTTTAATTCTGGAAGTTGACATAGTATATCCAAAAGAACTGCATGATATCCATAGTTACTATCCTCTTGCACTAGAGAAAATTAAGCCCACACAAGATATGCTTTCCCCTTATTGTCGTCGACTACAAGAGAAATTTGAACTATCTATCGGGAAGGTAAGTAAGCTAGTACCAAATCTAGAAGGCAAGAGTAAGTACGTTGTTCATTATAGAAACCTAAGGCTATATCTTGAACTTGGACTAAGGGCGAAAAAGGTATACAGAACGCTAGAGTTCGAGCAAAGAGCTTGGCTGTCTGAATACATTAACTTTAATACAGTTAAAAGGACAGCCGCTAAAAATCCATTTGAGAAGGACTTTTTCAAGCTTCTTAATAATAGCGTTTATGGAAAGACGTGCGAGAATTTGCGAAAGCGTTGCGATATTAAACTAGTGAAAACTCTTGACAAATTTAAGAAGTTAAGTAGTAAACCAGGCTACGTATCAAGTAAGATCTTTAACAAAAACTTAGTAGCAGTGCATAGAATTAAAGAGGGGTTAGTTTTAGACAAGCCTTCATACGTGGGTTTCTGTGTACTAGAACTAAGTAAGTGCTTAATGTACGACTTCCACTACAATTACATAAAAAGGCGATACTCCGAAAAGGAAAAGTTGTTGTTTACAGACACTGACTCACTCTATAGTGTAGCCTTCTACAGACTCACCACTTTGAGCTATCATAATGCTACTAGCCTTTGGCAGAGTTATTATGTATCTAAAGTTGTTATTCATTTCGAATGGGACATACAGTCCGTGGTCTTGGATTATCCTATCCAGGCTCATCTTAATTTTACTTCCATAGATTGAAAATATAAGTGCGTCAGCGACTTTGGCGTCATCACCGGAAGTAGCACCTGTGTCATCCTTAGAGATGAGCTTTCGTAGGTTCTCATTTGCAAGCCCGTACTCAGTCATCTGGTCACGTTCGGTGTTACTCTTCCACAAATCTTTGTAGATACTATGTAGACTTTCGCCTGAACAATCGTAGACAGTCTCCCCTGCCAGCCGTATTGTAATCTATCTAGTAGTTATTTCGACAAATTATTAAGGAAGCAGCTCTTAGTGTTAGCGTTTTTAAAGTCGAACAATAAATGGAGTGATCCTGGTACTAGACAACTATCTGGCTTTAGCTTTGGGATTTCAATGTATAACTCCTCTCCAGGTTTAGCTGGGTTAGGATTCATGGTGACAACATGTCTTGTTCTCGACCTGTTGATTCCTGCCATCTCCATACGACGGAAGCCGGATTGTAGTTGTGATTCGGTGGTATTCATTGTAATAGATATAATTCTATGTTTTATTTTCTCCTTAATTTATACTGGTCATATAGGAACCATGCGAATACTATTGCTAGAATCCAGAGATTGCTAGCCAACCAAGCTAAACTTTTCGCACCCCAGGATAGGACTTGTGACAAAATGCTTAGTAGAGGTGCTAATAATGAACCTAGTTTCTGACCTAGTTTGTACACAGCTTTGGCAAACTTACTGGGCGATAGCTTTTCTAGCACCTATTACAACGGTTGTGATAATACCTGCTATTGATATTGCCACAGCTGATAGTCTAACTAGTTTTAGCTCACTCCTTAAACCGTTGAAATCTACTAACGTCTTCTTCTTGTTGTTCTCTCACCTCCTCCAATTACCTTTGTTCAAGTGTTCTATCTCTAGCCACTGTTAGGCCTATCACCCTTTCTTCTAGTTCGACGTACTCCCCTGGATTCTCCGTGTTATCTCTTTGCTCAATTGTTCTGTCTAGCGTGTCCTGGAAATGGTCTGCTTGAATTTGTAGGGCGCCATTATCTCCAATTCTTGATTATGAGTCTGTTTCTCGCTAGGATTTAGCACACCTACCAACGCCCGATTTTCTTCGGGTGCCAATCCATTTATAGTGTTGTACTCTGTACTAGTTTCGACTAGAGGGAAGTTGTCTTGCTCTGTCTCATCTCCTTCGGTGTCTGGATTCACTGCGGTGAAAGAGTAAGGGATATCCTTAACCAACGTTTTGAATTGATCTATTGATAATCTTGCAGCTGTTGATTTATTCTTACTATAAACTAGATCATTCCCTTTGCCTTCATTAAGAATTAGAATCAGTCTACTTAGAGTCCCATTTTGTTTAGTGCACTTAAAGAGAATGGAGCCTTTGTCATTCACATATGTCCTCCTAACGATTTCCCTCGAGTTGCTGTCGTTACTCAATGTCTTACGATACAGCTTCTGGGTTGTCCTATTAATTAACCTCACTCGTCTTATCTGAGTTCTTGCTAGGTCTTTATCGTGACCCCTCAAATCTTCCAATCGTCTCTCTATTTCATCTTTTTCTTGTAAGGCTAACTCGAAACATCATCTTGTAAGGCTAACTCGAAACGTTTATTATTGTGACTGTCTTTTCATCATCATTACTAGTAAATGTTGTCTCTGCCTCTCTATTCCTCTGTAGACGTCTGATGTAACTCATTCTATTTGCTACGTCAACCTCACGAAAGTTAACTTGCCTACCGCTTGAGAGGAATTCATATGCTGCGTCCAATTCATCTTCATCCATATTGTCATACACAGGGTATATATCACCCAAGTCTTCCATCTTGTGGTTTTTGAATTCACCATCCATTAAATATATACATTAGCCTATGTTTTGAATATCACTTTCGGGGATCCAGCTGTTATGTTTACTGTCATTTAACCAGAACCATCTGCTTACCCTGTACCTTTTTTCTTCGGAGTATCTTTTCAACCTTATCGACACCTGATAACTCCTCCTGGTAGAACTTACCAATTATAGGCTCACCTTCTAGGTCCTTTATCTCATACACATTAGGGTTACCACGTATGAACAACTCCTCTGTGAAGTTTGCCTCATATCCTTTAATAAAAGTGGTTTTATACTTGGATATTATAACAGTATCACCCACCTTAAATCTAGGCAGTGGTATGTCACCATATATATATAAATGGCCATATAGCGTTGTCCAAACTTCATTCACATTCTTTTTGCTTACATCTTTTGGCCTCATTTAAATAGTTCTGTGCTTTGTATTATTATAGTTATATAGTTATTGTAGCATCATACGCACCAAGTAGGACGTGTATTTGAAGCTCCTAAAAAATTGTCTAAATATATATAGTTTTATACGATGTCAACAGCTACACACCAAACTCGATCATCGAACTTAAATCGATATCCTGAACTAAAACTATCGTGGTCTGGTGATTATGAATCGCTGAAATTGTTTGTTGATAGCGAACTAAATTTCGAAGGAACATGGTCATCGATCGGTGGGGAGAAAAAGTTGTTTAAAAGCAACAATGTTCATATCCATTGGTGGGCAAAAAAGAAGTTTCTCAGGATAGAAGGAAAGCAGGCAAGTGAAGTTAAACGCTCAATTCTGATGTTGATTTTGCATGACATTGGTTCTGACGACCATAATATTAGTTCGTCTCATAACATGTGTAAATGCCCTGAAGTCAGTTCCGATATCGAAGGCGTTAGATTGGATATTACTATTTTGGAATCAACAGTGAATCAACAGGCAAATACACTTGCTAGAATGCAGGAAATTTTGGCGAAATTAGAAGCAAAAACCACCGATGCAAAATCTATACCGTTGGATCAACTAAGTAAATCTCCCAATAATACATCGGCTGGACGTGTTGTGCAATGTAAGAATTATAATAGCCCCATTGCATCTGTAATTACACCTACTCGGTTGTATTTTTCGGATGAACCTGAGCAGAGTAATACGGACGGTGCAGTCGCAACTTTAGTAAGAAAGTATTTGCCTAGCCAACCCAAGTCAAATTTAAAGAGTCGTTCAAATAATGCACCAATTTTAGAGAATCCATGCTATGATCTGCACCACAATTCACAAGTCACACAAGGTCAATTAAATATTAGCCAAACAATTGAAAAGGAATGTGTGGAGATCAACCAACATAATAATATTAACAAAAATCACTTACATCACCATGGCAAACATAAAGATCATAATACCCATTGTCCGGATGTCACAGTAATTAATCTAGACGACTATAATCCCAGTAATAGTGGAACTGTTACAGATGATACAACTCCTGTAAATAATTATCAATCTATCCCGACCCGCATCACCCAACGAAAACCACCTAAGAAACATAACAAACGTAATAAATTCGGGAAAGGATTTTCGAGCACGTACAAGGTTGAGAGACAAAATGAACTTTTATCAATATTATTACTAGACGAGGCCGGGGGAAAGTCGTCTTCCGGGATGGAAAGAGAATTGGAGAGCTTATTTGAATTTTGTTTATATAAAACCCAGGAAAATGTCAACCCAAACCTCATCTGTCGTAAGACAATCAAGTCAAGCAATTTAATTCATGTATCTGTGAACCCCGAAGTAAATAGTAAAACCGTGTCTTGTTCGTCCCATTTTGTACCTGCTATATTACTGTCAAACACTATATCGTTAGCCCCGAAAATCGATGAAATTGCTGTATTTCTTACTTCGAATCATATAGATATTGCCTTCTTCAGCGAAACATGGTTAAAAGAATCCGTTCCTGATGATGCTATTAATATTACAAATTACCAATTATTTAGGCGTGATCGTCAACACAAATCCCATGGTGGGGTTTGTTTTTACATTAACAATGCTATTGCTTGCAACCGCCTAATGGAGTTAGACAGTGATAATCACGAAGTATTGTGGTTAGTTTTAAAACCAAAACGCCTCCCACGAAATTACTCAAATATGATAATAGCTGTGGTGTATCACCCCCCAGATGCCGATTGTACAAGTATGCGTGACTATTTCCAATCTTCATTAGAATATATTGAATCTTCAATTCCTAACCCTGCAATCATTATAGCCGGTGATTTCAACAAGCTGGATTTGCAAGCTATTGTTAAATCTTTTCAACTTAAACCAGTAATTGATTTCCCCACCAGAGGTGCCAATACTCTTGATCAAATTTATACCAACTTATCTGAATACTATTCACCCCCTACTAGTGCTCCTCCATTTGGCTTATCGGACCACCTAACAATTACCATGTGTCCCAGAACGAGGAAAAGATCGCACGAGCCACAATCACGTATTGTTAAAACAAGAGACAAACGACCCAGTAATATTAGAAGTCTTGGTCGATTTCTCCAGAAAATTCCATGGGATATTTTATCGTCCATACCCTCTAATGATCAAAAACTCTATTTTTTAACTAACATTATAAATTATGGCTTGAACTTAATCATGCCTGAACGTTCAATAAAAGTCCACTCTAATGACCGACCATGGGTAAACAGTAATTTGAAATCGCTGATAAATCGACGACAAAAAGCCTTTGCATCAGGTGATATCACTCTTTTTAAAATGTTACGTAATAAGGTTAACCGTGAACGAAAAGATTGTCGTAAGAGCTATTATCAATCAAAAGTTCACAATCTACGTAACACTAAAGCCCGAGATTGGTGGCGGGAAGTGAAGCAGTTGTGTGGCACATCTAAACATAATAACAAAAGTGTAAAAGACCGCTTTCATCAAGATTTAAGGCAGGAGACAGACATAAACCTCAGTAATAAAATTAACAATGCTTTTATAAATGTGATGCGGGACTATGTTCCATTATCTGAAGATACAGCTGTAATGGTACACAGTGATGAAACGCCTATTATTGTGACCGAGTCAACTATGGCTAGAAAACTGCGAGAAATTAGTACATCGCGTTCCAGTGGCCCTGACGGCATTTCCAATTGGGTTTTAAAAACCTATTCGGATATTCTTGCGTTACCGGTTGCAAATATTATCAATACTTCCTTCCAAAGTTGCAAAGTTCCTCAAATTTGGAAGCTGGCTGACATTGTCCCCTTACCAAAAACATCTACTGTCACAGACTTGGAAAGGGAACTACGACCTATTTCCTTAACTTCCACCCTATCAAAGATAGCCGAAAGTCTTGTAATTGAAAGGGAAGTAAAACCAACCTTGTTAAAGGTCGTCGATCCTCAACAATTTGGCTTTATTCCAAATTCTTCCACTGTGTTCGCCTTGATATCGATGCTCCATTGTTGGTTGAGTGCAACAGATGGTACTGGTTCATCTGTTCGTACTGTGTTTCTCGATTTCAAAAAAGCATTTGACATGGTTGATCACACCACATTAATTGCGAAACTATTCAGCCTTGGTATTAAGCCCTGTGTGGTAAACTGGATTATTGACTTTTTACGTAATAGATGGCAAAGGGTCAAACTAACTGATAATTGTTTCTCTGACTGGCTCCAAGTTCCAGTTGGTGTCCCTCAAGGCACACGACTTGGGCCTTGGCTATTTTTAGCCATGGTAAACGACCTTGTTTTACATAATCACTCTTCCGAAATGTGGAAATTTGCCGACGATACCACGGTCTCTGAAATTGTAAAAAAAAATGAACAGAGTACTCTACAAATGGATATTGATGATATTTCTACTTGGTCTAAGAACAATTTCTTTCAACTAAACTCATTTAAATGCAAAGAAAAGGTAATATCCTTTTCACGATTACCACCTGTTTTCGAACCTATACGTATGAATGATCAAAATTTGGAAAGGGTAACAGGTATCAAATCGCTTGGAGTTACATTAAGAAATGACCTTAAATGGATAGATCATGTAAATTTAATTGTCTCCAAAACAGCTAAACGTTTATATTTGTTGAGGCAACTCAAACGTGCTGATGTGGCTTCGGCAGATCTGGTCAAATTCTTTTGTAGTTGTATAAGGTCTGTTCTCGAATATGCGTGTCAATTATTCCATAGTTCCCTGCCACGATATCTTGCAAAAGACATTGAACGTATACAGAAGCGCGCAATGAACATAATATTTTGTGAACTGTCTTACGACGAGGCTCTTAACATCGCTGGTATTTCTACCCTAGAAAGTAGACGTGAATATCTATCCAATAATCTTTTCAACGACATTGTTCTAAATGATGACCATAAACTTGCCAAACTTTTACCATCCAAAGCAGGCAATAGAGAATTGCGAAAAGAACGATCTTTTGAAGTTCTACCAGCAAGTACAAATCGTTTCGGAAACTCCTTTATTAACGTTTATGCTAAGAAACATTACAAATTAGATGTTCTTTGAACATTTTAGAATTTTTAACTTATATAGATTAGTACATTTAAGTAAATGATATATACTATATAGTATATATTAACAATTTCTAAATTGTAACATAGAATTTTTAACTATTTATAACCTTGTAACAATTTAACGTCATGTAATTCAGTCTTTTGACTGCAAGATGATGTTCTTATTAAACAAATTATCTATCTATCTATCTATCAGTTATAGACTAACGAGTCTCCAAGACATAAATCCATTTATAGATTCCCTTGCTATAGTAGTATTTCCACATCGATGTTTTCAAGGTTCTGTTGAATCTTTCGACAACAGCAGCCTTTTTATCAGATAGAGTGGAGAAGTATTTTATATCATTCTTTCCCAGCAACGATTTGACTCCGACATTGTAAAACTCTTTGCCGTCATCAAACTGAGCCATTTTTGGGTACTCACCAAACCGATCTTTGAATTGCTTAATAATTCCGTCACAGCATTGGTCATGTTGTTTTGTGCCGTTTCTGTAAACATGTATGGCGAAGGCGTACCTACTTAAGATTCAACAGAAGTTAGTATCGAAGAGTATCCCCTTATTTTGGTTTTTGTATTTACCCATATCAACAAGATCCATTTGTATTTTCTCACCAAGATAGTCAACGCGTGTTGTTCTAAATAGATGTCTTCTAACAATTTTTTTATAGCGAGTATATGTGTCGTGTGATCTTAGCCACTCCTTCGCCTGCTTCCTACTGATATTTAAACCATCCTCTTGTGCCCTTTGATAGAGTCTTTCTGCTGACTGATAGCCTGTTGCTGGATTATAGTAAATATCTCTTAGCCCTTGTTCTAGCTGAATGTCTGCGGTCATAAATTACGTTATGTACAATTCGATTAGTATCTGGCCCACATCTACTGGGTTCGAATTCTGGTCGGTGACGGTGAACTCCAACTGATTAATAACACCATTATTTATTTCCACCCGACTCTCAATATCAAAGTATGACTGAACGCTACCGATTAATGATTGTGTACTAGTGATTGGTGGTGACACGATGGTATCATCCTTTTTTCCCATCTCATCAATGTTACTATCGGCGATAACTATATTGCAATGTACCTTCACATATCTCAAGCCATTATTTATATTCACCCTATGGTCACTTTTAGTAGTTGTGTTAAAGTCGAAAAAACCATTCTCAAAACTTAGTATAGACATAAGATGATCGTCTATGGATAGTGAATAAGTGTAATCTATGGTGATTATACATTTTCCATCAATTGGGGATTTTTTTTTAGCGTTATATCTTTTGGTTTAAGAAGAACTGCAATATCCTAAAAAGTATAATAGCCTGAAAAAAGAGTTGTTGTTGTACTCAACTTACCTATAGTTGTTATAAAGTTGACGGCTTTCCGGACGTTTTCATACTCCCAAAATATGGTTGCCTTTTCACAAATATATTGGTGTATGATGTTGTTACGATTGGCTCCTGGAGATTAATGATCTGGCGGCCACCGCCGTTGCTGCTATTAATTAGAACTGGAAATTTACGCATTCGTATAACCTACAGTATGTTATATGTATGAGGCAAGTTATCGGAAGCTAATAGACAGTAAGAAACATGAGTTTAGCCTACCTTATCCCAACGCAATATCATCTCGCTTTGAGTTTAGTCTGGATCTTGATAAGGGTAACAATGTGATAGTTAAGTCATATTTTAAGATAGACGAAGAAACGAGCTATGACACGAGCTCAGACACCTTTATTAATAATCCTGATTGGAATAAGTATTTATATACAAACTACGATGAGCGACAATCCAATTTTCCATCAATATGGATCACTGGAGGAAATGTTCAAAGTGTACCAAAGTCTGAGCATAACTGCATTAGTTCATATCCCAAAGTACAAACAACTAACCTGCACAATTTCAAGGTATACGTAAATCAAAATAGCGACTTCATGAGTAATATTCCAAAGATTGAAGTCAAGATTGGTGTTAGCGAGTTTGATATTAATAAACCATATATGAGAGACAGTAACTGGCGCGCATTCGGTCGCTGGATGACAACAAGGACTGGACTCCTGTAACAGAAAAAACCTCCTGCGAAGATAAGTTTCAACTTTTCCTTTCAGAACCGAAAGACGCAATAGATATTTATTTACCAGACAAAACAGTTATTATCCACCAGAATGATCGACCTTGGATAACGAAATAACTCAAGCTCATGATTAAAAAAAGACAAAATGCATTTATCAAATATGGTACAAATTCTATGCTGTACAAGCAATGGAGGAACAAAGTCCAGCAAAAGATTAAAACTACTAAAGCTGTTTATTATAAACAGAAGATAACAAACCTAGACCAGTGTAAAAGTAGCAAATGGTGGAAAGATCTTAAATCCCTTACTGGACAAAGCATTAAACAAGAATGGTATCATCAATTTTTAAAAGATGACCAAGGTGTGCAAGGACTAGCAAACAAAGTCAACGATATGTTCCTGAGTGTTACTGAGAATTTTTCACCATTACCACTGCAGCAAAACGAAAAAATCCAAGTACCCGCAGAACTTCTTGCTACTGTAGAAGAGGTCCAATTTTCACTAAAGAGCATCAAACTGTCTAAATCAGTAGGACCAGACAACTTACCAAACAAGGTGTTGAAGGGATTTGCCCTCTCTTGTCTGACTACATATGTAATATCAAAATATCTGCTATAGTATAATGTATTATGATTATGAAGGAACTGATGAAAAGCTCAACCTTTCTAGCGGGCAAATGAGTGGAACATTAAATATGGGAAACAATCAGATTAAGTATATTGCAGCAGGTACTGACCCACTAGATGGCGGTTGGAGCGCCAGACATGGGTGATAATAGTATATTAAGTGTTCCAGATCCTATTAATGATAAGCATGTGGTAAATAAAAAATGGGTGGAGTCAAACTTCATGAGTAAGAGACTTAGAATAATGTATTGTAGAGAGTAGAGCAATGTTAGCTTTACTACCACTTTCAAATATCACAATAAAGAAAAGAGCGGGATTCCAACTGCTGCTTTCTCGTATATACCAAATATTGACACTACTCTCTACATAGACAGTATTTTTATTGACTCAGACACAGCGAAATACGACTTACAGCTAGAGTTTGAGCATCAGTACGTCACGTTAAATAATGTAGTGACAAAGATAGTAGACTTAGTAGACACACAATCACAGACAGTGAAGCGACTAACCAATGTTTTGCATTAGGTGGGAAAGTCAAACTTAGTGCGATTATCCAATCTTGATCCAATATCCGTTTCTTCAATGTAGGAGTCAAATCAAATGTCGCGACTGGTAGTGAATATACTGTCGTGTATAAACTATATGACTTGTAACATGTGACTACGAGTTTAACAAAATATCTGCTACTATATAAAGGAATTTTAAGGATTTTTGCAAGGATAAACAATGGAAATTTCTGTCAAAGTGTGGAAGCACTGTAGTCATGGCAACATGGTCAGTAAAATAAATTATTTTTACGGTTTTTAGCGTACAAATTACACTACAAAACCGGCAAAAGTAGTTATAATATTAATAGTTTTAACAATAAAATACTGAAATATATCATGAGCTTTTTTAAATTTGCTCGTGGTGGAAATTGATCGATTGGACTTGATTGATCAGTGGATGTAATGTTGGATGATTCAAAAACATCTATGTAATGTCCTTGATTCTCCTTATCGGGATACGGTTCAGGAATTCTGGACATTAGCGGGCCTTGCCATCCTGTTTCTTTGCACCAAGGACAATGATCACCTCCATCCTTAGCTTTACATCCATCTTTAATAAATTCCATGTAGAGCTCTCCGACTCTATAATGATCTGCGATAAACTTCATAATTTTAGCACAGTAATAGTAGCCTGGAGTTTCAATTTGAGTGTCACCAGATGTTTTATTGAATTGGTTGATGTACTCTCGATTGAAGAAAAAAGCATCTTTTGGATTATCAGTTACAAAACAATGAATGTATTTATTGAATACAGGTGCCCCATCAATGCGGAATGCAAGTTCTTTTGCAACCCATCGTGCATTAATCTTCACTCTTTCTTGTTCATGGGTATCATACTCCTGAACTGTTAACTGGGCAATTTCGTCATCGCTTAAATTGTGAAATCTTGGGTATTTGTCCCATTGCAATATTGCAACATAAACAATACTATCCCCAACAGCACTCCTCGTTCTCTCTGCCTCATTGTCCCCTGAATTCCCTCTTGCTGAATGTACACGGCAATATGTCCCTGTCATATAAGATTGACAACTCCGCATCTCTGAATTTAACTTCGAAGTTAGAGACGCCAACCCCTGGTCCAGCGTCTGAATTTTCAAACGAGGGTGGTTTAACAACTGGCAGTGCCATATTAACCATCGTGTCAAGCAATTTTTGACATACGCTAAGAAGAGCGGTGTACGATGGTAAAATTTCTTGGGTTCTGTTACTTTCCAGAAGGAGTAGTGTTTTTCCCGTGCATGCAGAAATATCTTCAATGATCGGTAAAATATTTGCGGCCTAAAGTGTTTTTTTTTCAGCTTCAGAAAGACTGTTAAGTTCGTCAGAATTGCCAATCCGTTTTAAACTATTGCTCAGATGAAATAATCTTTCAGTTTCGTACGACGCATACTTCACATCTGGTGATGCTTTCAAAACTATTTCTAGATCTTCGTCCACCGTCATCATTGTTATCAATTTAACATTGTCCTTGAGACCTGCACATAGTCCACGGAAATTCTTTGTATAGTCTTTATTCGGTGAAACTTCTGAAATAACTTCGAACTTGTCCGGCATAATGGATCTCAAACGCTGGGTTTTATTAGCCCATGTTGTTCCACTCAATTTTACGAAAGCCTTGGGGCGGGTGAAAAAAAACATGAGTTTCATCGCAGTTTAGAAACTTCTCTTTGCCACCAACTTCTACCGATGTTTTTGATAATAATCTGTGAGTTGATGGCGAAACATAAACTTTCTTTTCTGGCCAGTCATATTTTGGTAACTTGCGCATCTTTTGTTCTGCACTTCATGTCAAATTTATTTGATTTCTAGTCTTCTCAAAACCTTCACTGGTTCCAGGCCTAACGTAGGCCTTGTCGTCAATACTTCTTGCAAGGCAGGACTTTCTTTCTTCACCAGCACTTTTACTGAAAAATCTTTTTATCACATTTTTCTTATGCGCTCTTTGATAATGTGTGCCCTCGTTGGAATTATCTTCCGTCTTAGGTGTCTTCCTTGTACAAAACAGCATTTTTCCCTAATGACGTTTTGCTTGCAAACTTCGTTTGTTTTTAGGTCTTGATCCATTCCATGTTGTGATTGCCGAACTTTATTGGCTTCTTACCTCTGTCTTGCATGTTTTCATTTGCAATATTTTTCAAATCTCGCAATTTTACTCTCCTATTGGTAAACATTGTTGTTTCTTTTCTTCTCCCATGATATGTTGCCTTTTCTTCAATCGACTATAACAAAAACTCTTCGACTTCTTCATCAATAACTTCAGGTCTTCCCTGTGTTCCAATTTTTCTTCTTTTCAAACGTTGTTCCTCTATAAAGGGATGTGCTTTGCGTTTTCTCATCCTTTCAAATCTCTGTTTATCATAGGGAGATGACTGTTGGGTTAACTGATGAATATTTTCATGTTGTTCCTTGAGGATATCTATGGAATCTTGTAAATCCATCAATTGAACACTAGACCATTCTCCTTCTTTTCCAGCCAACTTGTTTTCCTTTTCTTCTATTTTTATTTCCACTTCTCTCATCCTTTCTTTGTAATGAGTCATGAGAATATCTTCAGCAGCTTTCTGGGCATTTTGGGCTTCTTTTGCAACAGCGACGACTTGTCCAATTGATTGAGTCATGATTTCACTGTTAAGTCCTAGTTCCTTTAACTCTTTATTTGAGCGATTTGTTCCCAAAAGCACATTTGCCACCCTCTCATCCCATTCAGAATCCATTGAGTTTAAAAGAGCATATACAGTTTCGTTGTCAAAAGATAGTCTTTCTGAGGAGATACTAGTAGATGTATCCTGTATAAGTTCCTCAAAGAATTAGGTAATTTCAACATCATCTGGTCGAAGAACAACAAAAAACCTATCTGTATTGGGAACGTGTACAATATAAACGCACAAACCATACTCTGAATGACACAAAAGTTCCTTAAATGACTTACGGCCACTGTATGTTGTGTTTTCAACTGATTTCCCTGGTTGATACCCTAAAAAGAGCTCAGAGGCATCATCAAAAGTCATGAATGACTGCAAACTACTTGAAAGTTCACGCCTGTTTGTATCAGTTTCATTTTGAAGGACATCAAGAATTGAATTCGAAACCAAATCATGTTCGAAGAGTGAGAAGTGGCTTGGCAACAACGAATGGTGAAGCAATTTGTCCTGCTATCAGTAAAACAACAGAAAAATTTGGTCGAAACAGTAAGTTTACAATACTACAGTACTTGTTTAAATAAATTTGTGACTGATTTTCACACTTTATGTCAAACTCATTAATATTAATTGTCAGGAAATTTCAAAAGAAATGCATGTTTTATATTCAGAATCTGTATCATATGATACATATGTCAGCTGATTTGCATAAAGCATTATAAAGTCTTTTTGCTCTAGTTTGTTTATCCGATACATCATGGCCGCTCATGTTGTGTATATTACTTATAAGTCATAAACTTTCTTTGTAAATGATCTAGTGCCAACAATTGTGAAAAATATGTTGATTCCAAATCCTCACAATGACAAGCTCAAATTATTCAACGAAGTGCTTTGCCAGCTGTTCAATTCTGTATATGAGTTTCTACCTCATTCTGAGTTCAAAAGTTATGTCATAACTCAACGTCAGTTGAGATTGACAGTGTGTGAAGAAGTCGAGAAAGCGCAAAAAATTTGCCATGATTTAGTCGTTGATAAAGAAAGCAAAAATGATTATGCCATCAATGTAAGGAAGTATCAGGAGTATCCAAGTAAGCCCAATCCCCAGGATGTCAAATCTGCAGAAAACACCAAAAATTGTTCGTGGAATTTTGTCAATAAAATAGAAAAGAGTATCACAGAATTAAGAGAGAGGTCATCTAAAATGTTTAATGTCTCATCAGATTCCTGCTCACAAAAGCAATGAATTGTTATTTTACCAAAGTCAGATTACTATCCTGGATGACATAAGAAAGAAAACCGAAATTGTGTTAAACAATATTATTAACTGCCACAAGCTATTAAAGAAGAGATACCATCCTGCAGCTGCAGATAATTCTGAAGACAGAAGAAAAAAGAGGAGAGCAAAAGAAAACAAATGAAAGTGTAAGAAAAGAAAGCAACAGAAATTGGAAAAGAATGCCCAAGAACTTGCATCTCTTTTATGTACAAAAGAGCCTGAGAAAATCGTCTCAATATCAGAAATGCCTTTGATAATAATGGAAGATTTGTCATCTCTAAATACAAAATTACTGTCTCCAGGAAACATTTAAAGCCTCTAAAGTATTTATTGGAAAACTGAAACAGTTTTCATGAAGATGCCAAAGAGTCAATTGAGAGCATTATCTCAGTTTTGGAAGTAAGAAAGGTGAAGAAAAAAGGCCCCGTGTCCAAGAAAAAAGTCAAAACTACTCCACATGGTCAAATGAGTATTTTGGATATGTTTGCAAGAAAGACAACAACCAAGTCCAATGAAAATGCTCAGGATGCAGATGGAGATGATATAAATAGTAATAGCAGTGATAGCAGTGATGGCAGTGATGACCTTTATTTGATAGTCTGTGACAATAATAATGTCCATGGTAGTGATAGTGATGACAATGATAGTGGAGGGGAACATATAGATAACAATGATGACATTAACAACTAACTGTAACAGCGATGTAGTGATATTACAGTCGATGACAACTTTATATTTTCCATTAAAATATTCTGATCTTTGTTGCATTATAATAATATACCCTCTACCTTTCCTAACTATAGACTATTTCACTACATCTGTTTATCATCATCATACTTCGACTTGGTTTGTGGCGTATTTATTTAAGAATTAAAAAACGAGTCGCGTGCCGTTATGGTGTAATAATGCACGAGGGGGGAATGTTGGGAGAATACGAGAGAAGCTTGTAAAACACGAGGCGTAGCCGAGTGTTTTACACGCTTCTCGAGTATTCTCCCAACATTCCCTCGAGTGCATTATTACACCATAACAGCACAAGACGAGTTTTTTTAATTCTTTTATATTATAAGTGGTAGATAAGCACAGTAAACAATTTTATTCAAAGATCAATATTGATATTCTCCTAACATGTTATCACTGACGTCACTCGCAAGCTTTTCAATGTTTTCATTGCTTGGCAACAACTACGCTTGAATTCTGGCCGGCGAAGGAGCGAAAAACTTGCAACTCAACAAAAATTAGGGATTAAAAAGGCACAAAAACTGTTGAAAATTTTTCAAATATGGTGCACAATGATAGACAGATTGGTTTTTCGTTGTTCTGCTTCACTTTTGTCCTGGATTCGGTATAAGGGTTTTTTTCAAGCTGCTTCGACGACATTGGCTGTCAAGTTGATTTTTCATCTTGAACCAAATATATCGGGCAGTTTTTGTTTGAAGGTACCTGTACTGTTTGAATATTTTTTGTGTTTTTTGCTAATTCAGTGGTTGGTGGTTAAAAATTTTCTCAGACAAACTGTCAAGAAATGCATTAATATGTCGTATTTGTGTAGGTTTTTGTCGTTGCATCTTGACAGCTTAAAAACTGTCCACATAGTGTTATCTAAATCAATGCCAAAATGGTTAATTTTAATTTTTTGCACCTAGAACTGTGGATAAATTGGGTTTGGTTTGTGTTTAAATACAGTTTTTGTACCTTTAAATGTCAAAATAGCACAGATTTTCGCGTTTCTTGTCGCCGTTGAATGCGAACTTTCAATTTCAAATTCAGAAACAGCTACGAATCTTTATTCGCCGTTTATGGATCCCGTTGTTATTTGTTGGCTGGCTTTTTCCATCTCATTTAGGTCTACTTTTTCTTGCTTTCTGACAGACTTTGGATTTAAAACTATTATAATTTTGTTCATATTGTATTGACAATTCCGAGGAAAATTTAACAAGCGGAGACAAAGGGAGAAAAAATAAAAACGGTGGCCGTGCTTTATTGCGTCGTAAAGCACGCGAATTAGCCAATCAATTGCTCGTTAGATACTACTTATAATATAAAATGGGTTATTATACTGCATTTGAGCAATTGGCTTTGCAAACTCTAACTCAAAATGTTTTCACTGCATTGTCACTCTATTATGCTTTATGTCCACATTACATAAGCAAACAAACCAAAAAATAATTCAAGTATTAATTTGACAGCCAACTTTTTAACTCCAAGCTATCAATAATTTATACAATACCTTTTCTTTATTTGTTTTCAAGCCCCCCCCCCTCTAACGAAGCCCCCCTTCTTTGTGAGATTTTTCCTCCAGCACACCCCGAGGCATAATTAATGAACAGTCACTAAAAGCGATTTTTAAATATTCAGAATTTCTCATGTTTATGAATGCTTCTCATTCCGCTTCTCACAATAACAGCCCACGCGATGTCCACGAAAGGCTCGCGAAATTCGCGGAAAGATCCACCCCTGAGACATAGTGACGCGCCCGCAAAACTTGATGAACTTTAGATCTCCCATACATTTCCTTATTCCCGGGTGTAGTAAATAGCCGAGCGGAATTAGTACCCTCGCCCCGGGCTATCGTCTGGAACGGCACTTCGTGCCGTTGGCTCGGGAATTAAATGTTGTGCACTTGTAAAATGTATAGGAAAAGAACTGTGCAAAAGCTAGAGTATAATATGAAAAATAAACAAAAAAATTATATCTGTTATTAATTAAGGCAATTCTTAAGGATACCGTAAATACTCTATTAAGCCCTCCCCTACTAAACCCCCTTACCTGTGATTTAAAGCCCTTCACCATTTTGAATAAAGATTTTCAATTGTTACTCATTAAAATTTATGAATTGATCTGGAGGTTCATATCATTCATAATAGTGGTATACTAATTATATTTATCGAAATAGATCAAATGTTGAAAACAGAATGATTCTTTCATCCTCAATATTTTCTGTTTGATAATAAGGGTTCCTTTACATATTTTATACCTTTGCTTGATAGTGTGTAACTTACTGTGTTTCGGCTATTATCAATAAGTATCTAACTTACCCAAACTTGTCTGAAATAAACAAGCAGAAGGTCCCCTCCCCTCTCTCTTCTGGCGAAATGGTGTTTATATAGGATTTCATTTTCAGCATTTTAATTTTGTTGGCGAGTTTAGGCAATTTAAAGTGAGTTTAGGCGATTTAAGAGAAACTTTGCCAATTTTTAGCTGCGATTAAAGGCGAGTTAAGGCGTGTTAAGGTTCCAGAGCAGGCCTATTCTGACATATAGAAATTTATCTTTACATCAGTAAAGTCAAACCAAATAGAAAAATAACTCATCATCTATTCTTAATTTAAATGCTTTCTTTTAAATAGCTTTGTGTTATACCTCGTGTTTGACATGTTGTTTTGTCCATCGAACATACAAAATTGCAATGTCGTTTCTATACCATAACATTATATTATTTACCTTGAGTGGTTTTGCAATTTCCCCATTTCTTGTCTTTATCGTAGTTGTTCGTGGTTGCACACCATAATCTATTCGAATTGTTGACGGTTGTACACGATTGATACCATTTGTTTTTATAAAGGAACGGGAAAACACAACATTGGTTAGATATGGCGGTCTTCACAGTGCAACTGTTTCCTGGAAACACAAAAATATTTCTTATTTTGCGAATATACTGTACGTCATAGTAATCCTGATGCCTGATGGACAAATTGTATTAAGAGAACTTAAGGAATGAAAAAACATCAACTTTATTCAAGAGCATAAGTCTATACTTTGATACAGGATAAAGAGGCAATCGCAAACAATAAATTAAGACTTAAATGTGGGAAAAGCTCTGAAAAGACAAATAGAAACAAACATGAATATTTTTTAGAGTACAATATGGAATGTCAGTTATAAATAGACCACAAAATAATAGGAAATGTACTAAAATCTTCTTAATACTAAAAATAGATCAAAATCCAAAACACAAAAAGGAGAATCAGTGGCGTGCTGGCTTGTGTTCGCCAGGGGAGGCCAGCTGGAAATTTTGCGCCCCCTTGTAATATGTGTATGGTTGAGCGTCGTAGACGGGAGACCTCTAGGGGGGTCCGGGGGAAAATTTTGAAATTTAGAGTCCCTGAAATGCTATTTCGTGCGTTTTGGGTGGCGATTTGACGGAATTCTGAGAATTATAAAACATCGTATAAAATAAAAATGCGCAAGAAACAACACATTCAGGAGTTTGAATAAATATATAATTCATAGAAGGACTTTGTTTTTTTCTTAAACAAAGAAAAGTAGATGGCGAATATTCGTGAAGTAAACGGTGAACTTCCAGTGATCGTAAGCAAAATCACTTCACATTTCACAATTAACAATTTACATACTTTGAGATATTACAGACTGGACAGTAATGCTTGTAGTTGTAGGTAGGCTGGTGAATTTTCAATCCTCGTATAAGTCGTATTCCGACTAACAGAACTGAAATTAAGCGCGCGTACTAGCACTTTGAACAGTGTTTGCGGAAGTGCGGTTGTAAGTACTGCGATATTTCGATAGCCAACATAAGAAAACCTCGCATATCGGAAATCACTAATATTTATCGGATACGTTTAGTAATAGTAATAGTCTTTATTTACCATCCTTGGTGAAAAAGTACAATGGTATTACAATATATGAATTAAGCTTATGTACAATAAGAATTACAATCGTTTCCATATATAAATATTAAATATGTAAGATTAAATTTTAAAAAATTATTTACAATTAGAACATCGCAATGCAAAAGTCGAATGGCTCTCGGTATAAGACTGTTTGTGCCTCTCAGTTTGTGACAGAGGAATTCTAAAATTCCTGCAATTTATTTTCGATCTAAGATTATGATTATGAACCAGTATATTATCAGTAATAAGTTGGTTGAGGTCACCATTATCCTGAATTCTCATAAATTCTTTCTGAGTTTGCTTATCACGTCTCTGTGCAAGTGATTCCAAGGTGTGTTTAGGAAGACCAATTACGCTCATACAACGATCCTGTACTCGTTGGAGTTCATCTTCAAGATACCGAGGTAATCCACCCCAAATTGGACTTGCATATTCAAGCAAAGGTCGGATATTTGTTGTATAGATGCAGAGACCAATCTCGGACGGCAGGTTAGCCTTTCTACACGTTCTTAATTGGTAAATCCTCTTGCTTGCCTTGCCAATAATACTTGATACATGGGTATTCCATTTTAGATCGTTCTGCATAATTATAGGTACCCAGGAGTTTAAAATAATTTACCCTTTCTATTTCAGTATCACCCACACACAGCGGGGGTGGAATTGGACCCGATTTCTTAAAAGTTATCCACATATCCTTAGTTTTTTCCCCATTAATTTCCATTTTATTCCTCTGTGCCCAGATTTCCATTGCATTCATAGCACTCTGGATAGAGTTACTAGACCCTGTAGGAACCGACTGATAACGTGTACAATCATCAGCGTACTTACACGTTTCAGGAATTACATTCTGATCAGCATAGTCTTCTATGTCATTTACATACACGTTAAACAATGTTGGAGAAACTACGCCGCCTTGGGGCACCCCAGCAGGAATATGGCTTATTGTAGATAGTACTCCAGGAAGCTTCACTTGTAGAGTTCTATTTGTAAGGTAACTTTGTATCCACAACCAAAAACTTTTACGAACCCCCATAGCAGCAAGTTTAGCCAGTAATATACCATGGTCAACGAGATCGAATGCTTTGCGTAAATCCACAAAAACAACGTGAACTCCGTCATTTAATGTATTAGAATCGGTGGCGTCGTAAAGATATTGGGTGAAATTGGCAAGTGCTGTGACCGTTGATTTACCTTGGGTAAAGGCATATTGCGTATTATTTATCTTTAAATCTACCTTGTTAAGACCGAGTTGAATTTTCTCTAGCACTTTCGCGATTTGTGGTAACACAGATATTTGTCTAAAATCATTCTTCACATCTTCGGGGTTTTTCACTTTCGGGACTGGACTTATTAAGGCGTGTTTGTATTCTGTCGGATACTTGCATTGTAGAATACTGGCACAGATAATATCATGGATTACAGGTGCCAGTTCTTCACAGAAACGATGTAAGAGCCACGCCGGCACACCATCTGACCCAGTAGCTTTTTTTGTATTAAGGTGTTTTAACGCAGCTTTTACCTGTCCAATATTCGGAGTAGGTGGTGGGTGATCCTCCAGATCATCTGCTAAATCACTTACTAACAATGAATTTGACTCACGATTCTCCCAAGGGGCAGTAAAAGCCTCAAGAAGCTCGTTGGCCACTCTTATTAATTCAGTTTTATTTGGCGCCGTGGGAGTTGCTTTATGTTCCCTGGCACCAGCCAGGGCATAAATACTCTTATACCATTTACTCGAATTTGTGTAGCGGAGTTTCTGTGCTTTATCTTTATAAAATTTATGTTTGGCTTTAGCAATCAAATCAACTACTTTGGTGTGTAGCTTTTGGTACTTCGCCATATCATTCTTCACATATGCTTTTTGTTTAGCTCGTATTTGCTTTTTGATATATGGAGTCATCCATTCTTTATCATTCGGGTGCATGCGCACTGATCTCAACGGAGTGTAAGTATCAAGTAGATTCGTAATTATATTGTTAAAACCCAACACTTTTGCGTCAACATCATGCAGATTAAAAACCAAGTCCCAATTTACCAAGTTTAATTTTAGTCCAAGAGTTCTCAAATTTTCTGGGTTGAAATCTCTAACTTGTCTTGTAAACACTTTGGTATGTTTTTTTGCCTTCGGTGGTGTTAGTAATAAGCACTGGTGGTCAGAACGTCCCAATGGGGGAAGATGTTGTACTTTGTCATAATTTTGAGACAAATTGGTAAGGATTTGATCTAGTATGTTACTACCACGAGTAGGAGCCCTAACCATCTTACGAAGATTGAATCTTTGACAAATTTCATGAGGGTTAAGATGATTGAAATCCCCAGTTATAATAATACCTGCTGAAGGTCTCTCCTTAAGCAAGTTATCAAGACAGGCTGTAATATAATTTTTCATACTTTCTACTTCATCCACAGATTTACCAGGAGGGAAATATAATCCTGCAGTAATTATGCAGCTAAACGGTCTTGGAGTTCTAGCTGGAGTATGCAGTAACCACAATACCTCTTTATCAGAATCCTCAAGGTGTTGCAGCCTTTTTGTTGGAATAGTATCACGCACGTAAGCCAGAACTCCACCGCCCATCGTGGATCTGTCTTTTCGATAGATGTTGAAACATTGCCCAATACTGACAGCGGATGACGGAATGGTGTCATTTAGCCATGATTCAGTGATAATAGCGACATCAATGTTATTCATCTCCATAACTACATGTAATTCGTCAATTTTGTTAGCAACATGACATGCATTTGAGACCAGGAACGTAGGTAATTGGGGTAATATCTTAGTACTTGTGGGAGGATAGATACAGTTAGACCGTTCATGACCTCTAATCGTAGGCGCAATTACCCTCTTTCGTCTAGATAAAAGAGGCTCGATATGAAAAACATTTGTTGGGTTAATCTGCTGACACGGTTCAAAAGGTAGTTTTATCAGATAAACGACAATGTATCAATCATTAACAATCTCAAACCCTTTTTCTCTCGTTGGCTCATCGGATCTGACAAAATTCCAATTCGGACTAGCGCTTTTGTGCGCGCTTTTGTGCGCGCTTTTGTGCGCGCTTTTGTGCGCGCTTTTGTGCGCGCTTTTGTGCGCGCTTTTGTGCGCGCTTTTGTGCGCGCTTTTGTGCGCGCTTTTGTGTGCGCTTTTGTGTGCGCTTTTGTGTGCGCTTTTGTGTGCGCTTTTGTGTGCGCTTTTGTGTGCGCTTTTGTGTGATTTGTGCAATTTCGGCGCCCCATTTATGTTTTGGCGCCCCCTAAAAAACCTTCGCTGGGGGGGCCATGGCCCCCCGGCCCCCCCTGCCAGCACGCCACTGAGGAGAATGCGTTAGCAACACAGAACTAACTACGGAACTACAACAGAACTAACTACGTCGATCTACATATCAATATACACATTAAATTGCTTAAATCATATGTACAAAATCTATTTAATCGGTGTCTTTTGTATTTTTTATTCGTATAACCCCGCAAGTGTCCGAGTACATCTCTTGGAATTTAAAATGACATTCTTGTGGCCTCCGCGAATTCATTCCAAACCATTATTACGCTTATTGTTCACTTGCTCTATTGCTTCTAAAACATACATTTGTAACTTTTCGTAATCGTCTCACATATAAAGGTAGTGACATGTTATCTTTGGGCAGGACGATCGATGTTACAACCATGCATTACCATTAATAACTCATTGAGACGTTGCACCTCATGTTCTACTGCATTCGCATATATATATATATTCCCTACAACAAACTGAATATCTGCTTTGTCGTTGAACAGGCTCCTAGTTTTCCATGTAGACACTCGATCGTATTCCTTTGGTGATTGACAACAAATAAATGACTTTGCTTATCAGCACAGAATAGGAAATGACCAGAAAGGCCACTCAGCAGTGCAACGTGAGACCCTATTTTTATGCAGTTATCTGGCCAGAATAATGGCAGACCAGCCAGTTCAGCGTCTTTATTGGTCAGAAAATGCAATTGACTGGCTAGAATAATGGTAATGAACATGCGTAATGCGACATGCGCAGCGTCAAAAACTTCAAGGTTCGGCCTCAAGTGGCCCTTCTAGTCATTTCCTATTCTATGCTTATCAGCATGAAATTTATGAAGACGCTACACGTATTGTGACGTAACCATGGAATTGCTAGCCTAAGGAAAATGTATTGTTTTTCGCTGATATGTTAACGAGTGAAGTCTTTGCGACCCGCTTGAGTTTTGGTCTCCTTATAATTGTTGATGTATTTTTTAATATAGCCGTAAAAATGTTGTTTTATTTACATAGATTTTCAATGTTTTCCAATTAAAGTATCCTATATTTTATGTTTTCAAAAGGTTCAAAATTAAAAGGAAAGCGAAATCATTTCATGTGTCCTTAAATAGTTCCCCATGGTATTTTCCCAATGTGGTACACTGGTACTCTTCTCTATCATAAAAGAACACACACTGGGAACAAACCGTGTGGATGTTATATTTAGTAAGAGGCAATTTACCGGATCTTGAGATTTAGTAAAGTCATAAGATCACATATTGAACACAAACCTTATAAATGTAATGTTTTTCCCAACCTAACGACCTTATCAAACATATAAATATGGTTTTCGTTACAAAATGTTTGTACAATCAAATTATTTAACAAGAAATAGAGGACACAGACTGGCAATCTAAGCTTATGTGTGTGATGTTTGTATGCAGAAATATGCAACATGTATAATGAGTTTGATTATTTGTATTGCACACATGTGTATTGTAAGTTATTGTATATTAATGTGCCAAATTAAAAATGATTTGACAAAACAATTGGTATTCGATGCCTCTCTTTGCTATGATCAAATGCTCTTTTCTTTATGGATGTGAAATACAAACCCCTGTCCTTGGTAATTAGATTCCAATTCAGTCCTTAATAAAGGAATAACAACTTAAAGCAACAGTAGTTTTTTAGGGAACTTTAACAAACAATTAATCAACTTTCTGACCGTTTCGGTAATAGTATTGACAAGGTCATATTATAATTACCACTACTGTAATAATAGTAGAAGTGGTTCGGCATGGCAAAAATACTTATTGGTTTAGTCATCTCCTTTTAACAAAGCATTCTATGTGTCCTTAAATAGTGACTAATGCCGGAATGATCATATAGTCTTCATAATATTGCTAAAAGTGTACACTGTTCACTGTGCACTGCTGTATTAAAATGTACATTGTTGACTTTAGTTTGTACAATTTGAAGAACTTCAGGTAAAATATATCCTTGAAGTGGCATTTGATCTTCTTCAACTTTCCCCAAACCATCAAGTCATTTAGTCATTACAAAATCTACCATGTAGCTTGCTAGCTTTCATCAATGTTTTGCCCCAGAAATCTAGTTTAAAATACAGACACATATATCCACAATTTTCACGGAAAACTCTTGGCTTGCAGTCGCTCCCAATTTTTTTCTCACTAAATTGCGTTTTACTACTGACACGACTGAATGGCGACCTTTGGCGATTTTGATTAACTTTTTACCAGGTGTGCAACCGCGCCCTCCCCCCAAGAATAGGGATTGAACGGTCCCTACTTTCGTAAATACTGTACAGTAAAAATGGTTCTCAACGTCAATGGGAATGCGAAAGTAATTCATGGTTCGTTCATAGAAGCTAAGGCGTAACACGAATACCTTTAAATCAAATTGACTTGCTTTGGATCCATTACTTAACAATTATTCGCCGAAGGCGAGGTGAATATCTGTGACTAAAAACCGAGACGAAGTCGAGGTTTTTATTCACCGATATTCACCGAGCCTGAGGCGAATAATTGTTTTAGTAAAATTACATAGGTGATTATTTGGAAAAAAATAAATAATGCACATTTCAAAAATATTTTAATTGAATATTTACGCTAAAAGCGGCTTAAAAACGCTTTAGGTGATTATCGCGTATTAATCCGAGGTAGCGCAACCAATCAGCGTTGAGAATTTGCAATAATCGCATATGTAATTTTAATAAACTACACTATTACGCAAAACTAATATATTTTTTGTCTAGAATTCTATTGTTATTCTTTATTTGAGTTCCCTTTGCTTCATATTCACTATATTCCCCTTATAAACACTTATTTAAACACTACACTATACCAAAAATAATGTGGATTAAACCATTTTACAGTGACAAAGTGCAACAAATATTTCATGTGCTACCCTTTTTGGCAATTTTGCAGATCCACTGGGGTAAATTTGATTAGCTTAATTACATTATGGGTACCTTAGAGGCGATCGCGCCTTTCTATACATGCAGTACAGATAATTGAATCCGCATCACAGTTAAATAAGCCAGTTCGGAGTTTCGGGATAAAATTGCAGTTGAATGATAAAATTGTAGCTGAGACTGAAAGAATTGAGATATACATATCGAAGTATTCAACTGTTCAATCATCATTGAGCAAAATATGCTCGAAGAACAATCGCTCTCCTCACGGTTGACTCGTATTAAGTTAGAAAATTTATTCCCGTCCCTAAGTACACCTTTCCTTTGCTTACACGGAAGACAGTTCTATTGTGGCTATATGCGAAAAAATGAGTACAAATGAATGACTGAACAGTTGAATACTTTGATATGCATATTATAATTCTACCAGTCTTAGTTACATATGATTTAACTGCAATTTTATCCCGACGCAGAATGCGTCATTTGGATGCGCAGTCGAAACCCCGAATTGGCTTATTTACAATATCATTTGTTAAAATAATGTTTTGACAGCGTTTTAAAATATTGTACCACTCACTAACCAATGAGCCATAGATTGCAATCTTATAATCTCAGCTTAAAGACTGTGCTAAACATAATCACTAATCTCTACCTGAGAAACCCGTTAGTGTTTTCAGCTATTTTCGCAGAAACAGATTTAACAGACACAGGACTGCCGGCGGTGGAAACTACCCGCAATTTCTAAGATCAAACTCATTTGCTATAACGAGTGCGCTATTAATACCAATTCACAATCTTTTACAACATTATTACTTGGAAATGTGAAGATTAAATGTATATGAATTCCAAATTCCAAATAGTTGTCCTGAATAAATATGCATGGACTTATATTGAAATTTTATTGCGAGGCAAAATAGTTACTTTTCATTTCTTCTTTCTTCAATTCACAAATCGTCCGGTCATTATAAGAGACTTAGTTTCCTATAGCAACTTTTTCATTGGTCAAAAAGGCATTCAAAAAATATAATACTTCCATAAATGGTGGTACGCTTCGCTTTGGTAACACAACTTACGGTAATAATATTAAGATTATTGTTCATACAGTTCCATACGCAAGAAAAGGAAAATGTTATCTATGGATTTCGATCCCTACCTTCTGGTTTCCATTCGCCACGAACATCACTGAGACATGAAGAAGCAAAGAAAATACCAAAAAATGTATACCACTTTATTGAATGCATAAACAGTCTAGATGCAGCCATGGGTGCTATTTGATACATTTAACTCCGGTAGTCTGTTAGGGAAAAGTTTGAACAAACAATACGTTATCGTGATAATATTATGTGAATAACGTTATGATATCTGTCTTTCTGAATAAAGATCAATATAATCGTGCTACATCCTTTAGCGCGAAGACGATTATGATGTTGTGGCTGATGTTACCGTTGTGTAGCACGAAAATTTGACATGGGGAGACTGACAAATTTCGAATAATTAAACGGCTTCAATTGATATATTTAGTCGAAACGTGAGAAATCTTGGAGTAACAGTCTATTTGACTTTACCATCGGTATTTATAATTCTGCTGAAGTTTGCAAACTTGTAATCGTTTCATATTAGACTATATATATCTAGGGAAAAAAATATGTAGTTTCGCAAAGAAAATATCAACCTGTATAGAAACGACGAATTGGCAATCATAAATAACAAGTTAGCATTCCTTTTTATTTTCAGCACAATATCGGTTTCAACTTGTAAATATATAAACAAATTTCAGATAAATAATTAAAAATTACTTATTTGGTCGTTCAAAGGCTAGCATTGCTGCTATAGTAGGTCCGGGCTCGATTCCTGGCGGATTCACCGATTTTAGGTTGTGTAAATAGTCTTTGCTTTTCATTGCGAATTGCTCTTAATATATACTTAGCTTTTTTAAATCTAAAAATAAGGGCCTTATAATAAATGTCCAGCAGGATTTCCAAAGTATCCAAGATTTGTAAGTATCTTTTGTGAGCAAATAAATAAAGAAAGAAAAAAAAAACAAAGAAAAAATATATGGGATGTTTGAGCTCCCACAAGCTGTTCATTATTTCGAAATTTGTAAGTTAGCTGAAAGGTCCTTCATTGGATGAAACAGACTGTAGCAATCTCGCACCCCGAACCCGCGATCTTCTGGTAGAGGCTAGCAAAGTTCTTGGGATGGTAGGTACTTCATCTTGCAAGAGTATTTTGGATCCGTATGACCCTGACTTTAAAGCTATCCTTATTCCTAACCCTAACGAACCCTAACGCATATGTACGGATCCAAGTTGAAGTACTTACCTGGGGCTTGCCGGTGAATTTTGCACGAAAATCAATACATTTGGATCCAGTACTCTGCTCGACATTCATAAATAAACATGCTTTCAAGCGAAAATAAACGACCTTAGTTATTCTAAGAACTCTTGTCAGGGCAGGTTCTTATTACGATCAAGCGATCAGGTTAGGTCATGTCATGGCGGCTATTATATAGATTATGGTCTATTCATGGATCGTGTTTTTGGCCATGATATTAATCCCCGAGCCGGCCCGAAGCGCCGTGCGAGGGTACTAATTCCGCTCGGAGGTTTACACCCGGGTATTTGAAAACATTTTGGAATGCAAAGTCGTCCGCCATTTTTTTTGTCATGGACTGGACTGGACTGGACTGGACTTTTTCGGAAGTTATGCGCATGCGCAAGTTCAAGCAGAGAGAAAACTTTCAAAAATAGTTTTGCACTCATTTAAGTAAGAGCTATGTAAGTAAGTTTATATGTTAAGTCTCCAAAACAAGATAAATGAAAATTATTTAGAGGACAAATTAACAAGAGGAAAAACAGCCGAAAGACCGAAAAAGGAGCGTTTTAAACAGGCAAGTGTCTATTTTGCATGCTTGCTTTGCCGATTTTTTAACATAGCATGCAGTATAGTTTGAATTTGAAAATGTGTAGATCATTCTGTGTGGTCAATACAACAATGATTGATTCAAATATGTTATAGAAAAATAAAAAACCCATTAAATCTCAAAAACTTAATTGCAAAAGCAAGTACGAAGAATAAAAATACTCCTCGAAAAGCAATTGAAGTTTTTTGAAAATTTCGAAACGTTTTGTGAACGTCTAAGGTTGAATGTTACAGTAAATCAAAGCTAAAAGAGTACATAATAGCATACCCACTTTATATATTTGGGCAATAATATTTTGTACAAATTAAAATATAAAAAATATACGATGTTGCGTGTTACCATGGTTACATTCGTCGACTTAGTACTTCATGTTACAATAACTTTTGGGGAGTAAATTGTTTGGTTCAAATTGGCGAGGGGATTCTGCATGCATGTATTTCTAGTGCATAATTATTATAACCTTCGAACTGCCAATTTAGTTCAAATGCCAAATTTAGTTCAATTATGACCTTATATGGTGTTGTTATTCACAGTTTTGTTTTTGACGTAATGATTGTAGATTGTTCATTTCATATGCGACGAAAGAACGAACGAAGTTTGGTAAAGTTATAATGTGTTTGTATTGTTAAGTAACAAATTGCGGTTAAATATGTAACGTTGGCTGCTCCATAACTTTATAAATTTCCAGTCAAGCATCGTATTAATTACACTAAACAAAACGTTGTAGGGGTAAAAGAGAATGGATATGAGAAATTAACAAACAGCCAATCAGAACCAGATTTTCGCCGCGGATCCCTAGAGTCTCGCTAGCCTCCATCAGAGGATCGATCGGAGGCTCGGGGTACGAGATTGAGACGTAGTTACAACCTTGAAGTAAGCGAAAAATATAGTTATATTTGCTCCATCTACATGATATCGAGCACTCTGGCATTTCGAGGACCAAAACACGCTCATATTAGTATAATGGGTTCTCAAAGATCCTTCTTAATTGAAAATTAGGTTAAACGTATTTCGATTCGAAACTTTGAGAAAGCATATGGCTACCTATTTTGTCTAAAACCCATGATTTGTTGTCAGTAACATTGAGAATTTTTTACCGAACAAATGCTGAAATTGAGGCTGATGCGCGGGAAGAGAAGGAAATTCGCTGAAGTTCCCCACCTTCCCAGGGCTTCTACCTCTCCAAGATAAAGGCATAATAACACACCATAATATATCATGGCTCTAAGGGACCGGTCATTATTTATATAATTATTAAAAAATGGTTAGGTAGCTGAAAAATTGGAGGATAAAAAGGTTGGGAAAATTGAAATTTACTGATGTTCAGGGTTGGGTAAAAAAAATTGATAACTTTCTGCCAAAGTTCAGTGTTTATCACTGAAAAATGTCAGCATGCATTCACACAAAATTTAGTCAGTATTTCTCATCATATATTAATGGGTATATCTCATTCTCAATATCTAATTTTAACTGAATTGGAACATTTAACTGAATTGGAACAACAATGCTCCTATTTGTCTTTGTCTTTTTTGGTCTTTTACCTCTACTGTTTTAGAAGCTCTATAAAACCATTTTTACAGATTATTATAAACATAGTATTCTGTATAAATGAGAGAGTAAAATATGAGAATCTATGGCTAATTGGATGAATGAAATGTCATAATGTCATCATGTGTTTTCAGCCTACTGCATACAATTCCCCTCACAGTTACTTAATTTTTTGTGAGATACTTGCTTAGTTGCTCTTATTTTTTTATATTCAATTATAAGATTATCGGGAAATATCTGTGCGCAGTCTATTTTTTCTGTATAAGGAATTTGGCCAGCCTTGTATGACAACACAATATCCACAGACGGTAAAGGCCTCAGTGTTTATTTTAATATACATTCACGTCATTTCACTTCCCATTGCAACAAACTGCAATTAAAATATTCCACCTGGAATCCTGGTTGTTTACTGAAGCCAGAAAGACATATTTCCTTTGTCACTTGTTAAAATGGCGTATAAATAAACTTTTCAAACTTGACATTTCGTATACAGAATATGCTCCTTTACAGAATTACAGTGTTCGCTGGCACTGCTTATCTTTGCAGCTAACCCAGGATAAATTTTGATTTCACCCAAAGGACCCACATAATCAACTACATGCTCTGTTCATCCGACTCTACTGTAATTACTTCACGAGATCAATATCGTTCAAACCACTGTTCTTGAAGCATTTGAAGTATATTTTTTTCTTCGGCAGCCATGTTTAGTTCAACACTCGTCGCAACAAATCGGAACATCATCGGCTGGCAACGGAACATCCCGTTAATTATGTAAATTTCACGCGCGAAATTCCGCGAACATGCCAAACTAAACAACATGCTAACATCACATTATGCATTAATATTTCAACAAGATAAGTACAGATAATCGGGTAAGGTCTGCTTGATGGAAGAAGCAGAACAAAAGTAAAGAAAAAGCATGCTCGTCGCCAGAGTTAAGAAATGCAACAGTAGCAGTGACACAGTCACAGTGAACCGAATCTTGACCTTGTAAAAGTTCGGTCAGCAAGACAGTAATATTAAATACGATTGAAGATTTAAAATTTGAATGTGAACAGCTTTGTCTGAGCATTAAATCTTGGATTCATGTATTGTAACCGAAACTTGGTTAAAGGAAAGAGACACCGTCAGCATTGCTGCACTTTGCCCTCCGGGCTACTTTTTTAAATCCTTTCCACGACAAACTGACCGACCGGGGGGTGGTACTGCTGTTATGTTTAAAACTAAATTTAAAGTCTTACTACTGGATGGCGGAGAAAAAAGGTCGTTTGAATTTTCTGAGTGGAACTTTGTAATATCTGGTCATCATATGAAAGTTGTCGCGGTCTATTGCCCACCTTATTCTCAGGCACACCCTGTTACCTCTTGTATATTCTTCCAAGAATTTTCTAATTATCTTGAAAGCATTGTTATGTGTCCAGAAATCTTAATAATTACTGGAGACTTTAACTTTCATTTTAATGACCAGTCTGACATTGGTACTAAAAGATTTATTGATATGTTGGAAACATTTGGGTTGAAGCAACATGTCATGGTTCCAACACATTCTTCAAATCATACATTGGACTTATTGATTACTAGATCCTCAAATGATATTAACATCTCCTCGCTGGAAACCACTTTCTTCTTGTCAGAGCACTGCTTTGTAGAATGTTACTTGTCTATATCTCATCCAGATCTCTCTACTAAAGAGATATGTTTCCGCGAGACGAAAAAGATTAACCTTGACAACTTTAAGACTGACATCTTGCAGTCAAATTTGTGTATGAATGATTCGTGGTCCAATGTAGATGATCTGATGGAATGTTACAATGACACACTAGTGTCCATTTTTGATAAACATGCTCCTATTCGAAAAAAGATTATTGTCGCTAAACGTAGACTGCCATGGTTCAATGCAAATGTTAAACATCTAAAAACGGAACGAAGGAAGCTAGAAATAAAAATGAGAAAATCTAAACAAAATGTTGAGCGAGCTGCATATCGTAAGATATGCATTAAATATTCTGCACTACTTAATGAGGCTCGAAAGAAATACTATACTGACCTTATTGACGAATGCCCAAATGATTCGAAGAAATTGTTTAAGGTTGTGACATCGCTTTATAAGACGCCGAGGGATGGACCACAGCTACCACCGCATGATGATTTATGTCAACTTACTAATATGTTCGGTGAATATTTTTACCGCAAAATTGAAATCATTAGGAAGGATATCGACAATATTACTATTGATCCACAGCCGGTTGAATATCGTAGACCAGAATTTAAACTAGAATCGTTTACTCCTCTTTCGGACCAAGAGGTTCATGACATAATCATGCAGTCGTCCAACGCATCTTGTGAATTGGACCCAATTCCATCATGGTTAGTAAAGCTGTTCTCTAATGAATGAACACCTATTGTTACGAAAATCATCAACTTATCCTTGCAAGAAGGACATGTCCCGGACGCTTGGAAAATTGCTCTATTAAAGTCATATTTAAAAATATCTGGCCTGGAAGTGGTTTTTGAGAACTTTAGACCTGTTTGTAACCTATCTCTTATATCTAAATCCACTTAAAAGGCTGTTATTGAACAGTTGTTTGAGCACTGCGACGAAAATGCACCTTTACCAAGCAGTTAATCAGCATATCGGAAGAACTACTCTACTGAGACTGCTCTCCTGAAAGTTCAAAACGACATTTTAACGAGTATGGACAAACAAAAAGTAATCTTGCTCGTGTTATTAGATTTAAGTTCGGCTTTCGACACAATTGACCACCAACTTATGATTGATACCTTGGAGTTTGATTTTGGGGTAACGAGTAAAGCACTTTTGTGGATTAAATCTTTTCTTTCGGACAGGAAGCAACAAGTTTATATCAAGAAGGAGTTTTCTAAGGACTACGATGTCAACCATGGAGTGCCTCAGGGAAGTTGCCTTGGACCTGTCCTCTTTTTACTGTATATATCCCAGTTATTTGACGTTGTTAGCAGGCATCTACCTTTCGCCTATGGTTATGCTGAAGACACCCAGCTCTACATGTCTTTCCGCCCTGAATCTTCTATGGCACAAAGTCAAGCAATATTGGCATTAGAAGAATGTATTGCTGACATAAGTTCCTGGTTGCTTACTCATAAACTGATGTTTAAAAATTCTAAAACGGAATTTTTAATTATTGGTACACGACAACAACTTTCAAAAATTCAAATCGACTCTGTTAAAGTCGGAGGCGTTGATATCAAACCTGTGGAAAAGGTCCGAAATCTAGGTTCATGGTTCGATAACCACATGTCTATGAATATTCATGTTGGGAAAGTCTGCAGTAAAGCATTCAGAGGACTATACAACATACGTCAAATAAGAAAGTTCCTATCGATGGACACGACGAAAACCCTCATACATGCTTTTGTGACGTCTCACTTAGACAATTGTAATTCCCTTTTAGCTGGAATCCCTCAGTACCAACTTCAAAGACTCCAGAGAGTTTTAAATGCTGCTGCTAGGCTCATATACCAAAGTCCAAGACTTTCCCGTATAACACCAATTTTAATCAGTCTCCACTGGCTGCCTGTCAAGTTTCGAGTCGATTTTAAAATTGCCCTATTGGTTTATAAAGCTCTTAATGGTAGCCCTCCTAATTATATCTCGGCGTTACTGACATTAAAACCAGCCAGCAAATACGATTTAAGTTCAAATGACCAAGATCTCCTTCAAGTTCCTGTCACTAAACTAAAGACCGTAGGAGACAGAGCTTTTACATCTGCTGCTCCTCGAATATGGAACACTTTGCCACTAGAAATCAGACAAAGTGAAAACATTAGTATTTTTGAAAAACAATTAAAGACATTTCTTTTTAAGAACGCTTTTAATCTCTAGTAGAACTATAGTATTTTAAATTTTAGTTGAAGAATCATAGTATGATGAGATTGTACAGCGCTTTCAATATATATATATAATTAAGCGCTATATTTAAATAAATATTATTATTATTATTATATTATTATACCACGAATTTGCCATTCCTAAGACCCTGGTTTTCAAGTTTTTTATCAGTTTATAGCTATAAAATTTCTCGGGTTTTTTTTCGTTTAATGATATATTTTATGATCCTTGATATTTCCCACCATATTGTTTGAAGCCTTTATTAGCCTTTATTCCTTTTCATTAGCCAAATGAGTATGATTTGAAACCGAGGTGCGTAGCACCGAGTCGGCTGTTAGCCATAATACGACGAGAGCGAATGGTATATTTTTGTTTTATAATATAGTCTTATAGACATTAACTGCAGCAATAATATACTCTTCTCTGTTGTAATATTTTTACAGTTCGTTCACCCACAAACCTTGTCGCGACTCGGATTGAAAATTTTAAATGTTTGTGCTATATATATATGTTGTTTTTTCATAACTTAAAGTGAAATAATCAGTGTTAGTACAGTATTGCTTGATATAAAAAGTTTGAGATATTTTATATAATTTTTGTGTAGCAAAGTAAGTGCTTACTGACTGCAGCAAATGTATTTGTTTTTTCGTGCAGCTTGTAGGAAAATTTATATTCTCGTGAACATGTGTTTTCGCTACTCTTTCGCTATTAATTCTGTAGAAAACTTTTATTTAAACTAATTTCTATATATATTAAATGTATTTCCTACCCCGTAAAATGATTTTTGGAGTCTTTTCTGTCTGTTCTTGTCGCTTTCAAAGCGAATATTTCGCTGTTTTCTGGTTCGCAAAACTCTTGTAGTTTTTGTGCCGCCATATTGTTTTCGCTACTCACTGCATATGAGCTGATATACAGCGAGTAACTCAGCCAACCACATTGTAGAATAGGTCATATACAGTGGATGACTATATTATAATGGTTGTTATACGGTCTGTTTTTCTTCGGCAATATTTAGAATCACGAATCGTATACTGTAGTGAATTTTCACGCTGGCGTTCGCCGTTTTATGAATATATAGCCGGCGCGAAAATCGAAGGATGCATCTTAATGCTCATTAATGGTCTTAAATTTCGCTAGAAAACTTCTCTATTTTATACCTGTAGCTTGAATTATACTATAATAGGTTTATACTAATGCTGCATGTATGAAATTAGACAGCTCGGCCTCGTTATCTCTTAGCGAATAGTCAACTCTGCCTCATTGCCTATAAGTGTCCATTGGCTATTGGCCTGGGTTCAATCGAAACGAGTGAAAGCGAACGAATTCGGACAATATATTAGACAATATATCCGACAATAAGTCAATATATTATAAATATAGGAAATTTTTTATCACAAATCTATACACTTGGTAGAAAGTTTGACAAACACTTACCAAAATCATCAGTTTTAATAATGTTTTGTTAATTTATGTTCTTCATGACCATTCATGATCAGTAGGTAAATACAGTAAAAATATTGCAAACAGATATATATATATAATATATATATATATATATGCAAAATTGCAAATTCGGTATCTTCGCAATTACACGCACGTATCTTCGCACGTAAACAATAGGAGACAACAGCTCCAAATAGAACAATATCAGATATACAGATAATTAATAGAGTTGAATTATCTATCATATAATTAAACTTGTCGCTAATAAATAAATATAGCACACATTTATCGTCTCTAAACGATAACTACCAAACTGAATTTAAAATGGTTACTCGGCGATTTGAAACGTTTTATCTATATAGGTTTGATATCTCAGAAACTTATAATATTTAAAATATAAGGTGTAATTTTTATCCTTTTCGCAATAACGTCATCAAATGTGACATGTGCAAAACTCAACACGTATTGAGAATGTGGGATGGCCCAAGCCTTTTATCGCACCCAACAGCTGGACTATATATTCGTGCAGATGACAAACAAAACACAAAACGTCGATTCAAAACTATGAACATGGCATTATCAGCCGACGTCAGTCTGCACGTACGCGTGTGATTTAGCCTACATATAATTTTAGGGCTACAGATCCCACAACCCTTATTCGTTTTATGATTTTTATCGAGACATGCGCCGATTTGTGGTAGAGAGCAACGATTTTTGACTCAGACTAAGCCCAGAAAAATAGAAAAGTCGGGATAGATATGAGGTTCGTTTCACTGATTTTATCATTGCTATTTGTAATTATAGTACTTAAATTGATAATTTTTCTCAGAAAATGAGATACAACGTCATAATTATGAACATACGTTTACGGTCGTGGTATTATCTGCACGTAAGATCATATAAGAAGAAGGAGCAGTGTTCTATAGAAAAGGTGCAGTTAAAGAGTGAAGTAATTTTAATGGCTCAGACTTTATGTATACCGTTTCTCACATTACTTTACTTACAAACTGCTGTTCTCCAGTACTAATTTTTTCGATTAATATTTCGTTCCTGGTCGAATATTTTCCATCACAGACTCACATTTGGTCACAAACTTCATTTAATTTATGCATGTTGCAGCGATGAATTCTGCTATTGCGATCGTGAATGATCTTCTATATTCGAATTTGCAGACGAATATAGAAGTATTAACAGATTCTACTTTTTATTTATGAAAATATAGCAATCTGATCGGCCGGCGAGTGTTTCGGATTGGTCCGGTTTTTGACATCCTGCCCGCTCTGAAACTGAACCGGTCAGCTCTGAACGCAACCGGCCCACTCTGGATTTCGCGACAAAAAACAGAGGAATGAAACAATTTTAAACGCCGTAAAACTACCCATAAAGTTCAAAAAAGCTAGCCTAACAATAGCTAAAGTACGAAAATGAATTGCATTAAACTCTAAAGGCTGCATACTACATGTAAGCACGTATATGTACACCAGAATAGACTACAGTATATTGTTACGAAAGTATTTAGAATTGTAGAAAAATAGTTCAGTTTGCATCGCAGGCCATTGTAAACAATTAATTACGTCAAATGGAAAGATAATGGACATTCTTTGCTACAAAAGGCAGATAAAGTAATCCCATTTAGATCTTGCGCGAAAGTGTCAGTTACCTTTCCATTAGGCATGATAAGTTTAGATAAATGATACTTCAAACTGTCAAAGTCTGATAAGAACCTTGCATGATTGGCAGATGTGTTTGCATAACTCAAAGTTCAATGTTAGACTGTACATTGACCTTGCACGTGTGCATGCTTAGTGCTTTCCTGTTAATCATTCTTGGGTATACTTCGCGCGTCAAGTAACTGTAACATGACATAATGTCAAGCGTAGATCGTTAAATTGTAATTAAAGTTAGGCTAAGTCGTAAAATAAAGTTCATATACGTACAGTTTGAAAGTTTTAATATAAAATTATGTTAAGTTATTTAAGTTATGCAGATTTTTAAATATGGATCGACTAAGCATAAAACAGACTCGACAAGTGCGACAACGCCTTATATAAACAGAGATAAAGAGCTGGTACGTGGTCTCAACGCCAACCACCACCTTTACATCTTTACGCTGATTGGCTGGTTTGGAATCGCAATACTTGCCAGATAACGTGTCCGTTCATCAGCTGAACCGTTATTATAAAAAGGGCGAGCCCAGCTCGCAAGAGGCAGACACAGAGAGAAAAAGAAGAAGAAAAAAAGAACATTATATATAAACTGAACAAAAACTGAAACATTTTAGTATATATACATATTGTAAATAACCAAGTCAAAGATAAAAGTCTCGGCAACTGGCAAAAAATTATTTTTCCAATAATTATATGCATGTTATTATCGTGAAATGGCCAGAAAAATATAAAATTTAAAACAGCATACCTTGTGCATTGTTCTTTTAGTAGAAAGCATTGATTCAATAAAAACACATTCACTGCTCACCACTTTATATGCGTTTTTGATGGGCAAAGCCAAAGCGAAAGTCAAAACAAGTGAACCTGTTCTTGTCGAAGCAACACTGAATTATTGTTAAAATGCCATTCCGAAACCTTTCATTCCTATATACTTTTCTACATGCCACCGTACTTGATCAATGTATGTGAAATGTAATGAAAATGTACAAAGATCGTGTACATTTTACAGAAACTATATGTTTTTTGTTGGTTTCTTCCCAGTTCTCTCAAATTTTTGTATATTCGTGTTTTCTTTCAATTTTCAAGTTTTGTCAGCCTCGCTTTGATTTCACTACTGCAGTGATCACTACTGCAGGAATCTACAAGTGGAATCAACACTGGAATACTGATGACACAAGTATCGCTTCTGTAAAATATGTAGTCAGTCATCACCCAAGATTGCAAGGTCGGATACACGTAAGAAGACAACGCCGTCGTTGTATTTATTATGCCAACAGCACAGCTAACTTACATCCCCTTTTGGTAGGTGATTTGGCATTCAAATTGAATCCAAGTACCGAGAGAGAGAAAATTCCAAGTATTGTTAGCAACAGGAGTGACAAGGTTGTGAAATAGCTGTTGGTTCGCCCTATCGCGAAACGCAAATAGGTAGATAGATAGATAGATCGTTTATTAAATAACCTTGTTACAGCTGAAAACTGAATTGTTAAGGTATAAGTTTTAAAAGTATATCTACAAGTACTATAATAAGTATGACTATGAATACAATAATTATTTAATCTTTTAAACTTTGAAGTTATTAAGAATTTACTAAATTTTATCTAATTCAAATCATTATATCGTTTGGCGCTTGAGTTTATAAAGCTAGGATAGTCTAAAACGGTCCGTGTTACACACAGGAAGAGTAAAATGTCTTGTTCTCCTCAAGGAATCCATTGTTTGCTTATTGTATGGAAGCAGATTAAAAAGTTGATCCTTTGGATTAGCTAAAATCTCAGCAAGGAATTCGTCACACATTTTTAGTCGGTAGTCAGAGAGTTTGGGAAGTCCTGATTTTTCAAGAGCGGCACAGTATGGTATGTCATAGCCATAAATAATCCTCAGTGCCCGTTTCTGGATTTGTTCTAGAGCGGAACTTAAACAGTCTGGTAGATTGAAATGAAAGACTTGGCAAGCATACGTCAAAATCGATCGAATACGTGTGATGTAAAATTGGAATAAGTTATTTGGTTGTATCTTCGCTTTCTTTAATTGGGAAAGGAAATATAGTCTTTTCGATGCTTTCTTTGTAATGTTTTCTATGTGTTGGTTCCATTTCATGTTATCTTGTAAAGTTATTCCTAGGACATTTACAGATTTTGCAACGTCTATGGTATTTCCATTTATGTGTAGACTCTCGTATAAAGTTGGGTCTCTTTTGAAGGAAATTCTTAGTTCTTTACATTTCCTGGGCTGGAGCTGGAATTTGTTGTTTTCGGACCAAACTGATACTTGGTTGGCCATTGTTTGTGCAAGGCTTGTTTGGTCTTTGTGAACGATTTCGAAAGTTGTGGTATCATCAACAAATATTACGTTTCCATCGGAGGAAGGTATTTCTAGATCGTTTATCATTATTAGAAAAAGCCATGGTCCCAGTTTAGTGCCCTGGGGCACTCCCGCAAGGACTTCTTTCCATTCTGAGAACAGGTCGCTACCCAGTTTAACTCTTTGTCGCCTGTCACTAAGGAAATCACAGATCCAGTTAATTATGTGAGGATTTATTCCAAGTTGTTTTAATTTTGCGATAAGCAAATTATGATCTATCATGTCAAAGGCTTTTTTATAGTCCATGATTAGGATTCTCACATCGGCGCTGGTACCATCAGTGGCCTTCAGCCAATGGTGGGTGAGATTGATGAGGGCATGAGTAGTTGAAGATCCTGGAATACAACCATATTGGTCGGGTCGGATATATTTTATTACTGCTGGTTTTACATGTTTTTGTACTACATAGTCCTCAGCTATTTTTGAAACGGACGGAGTTAGAGAGATTTCAATTTCAATTTCAATTTATTAAAGATTACATAAATTCGCACCATCGGTAAGGTGAATTACATTATATATTACAGGGTGTAAAATGATATATTACATTCAATTGGTATGTAGTTAAAACTATTGAAAAATCTTAGTTAAAATATAGCATGCAATAATATATAGTTAAAATTTTAAAGGATCTCAGTTATTGCTGATTATAAACCACCGTCATAGTCGGAAAAAAACTATTTTTGAATCTATCTGTTCTACATTTATATAAAGACATATTATTTCCACTACGCACCGATCGTCCATGCGATTCATACCTCGTACGAGGTATAAGGTAGGAAAGTTTCGAACTTGACTGGGTTTTAAGTTTATTAAAAAGTTTCAAACACAAACGTTGACGGTTGTCATCAAGTCTTGGACATCCAGTAAGAGCTAAACCTTCGCGGTAGGATAAATGTGGAAATATAGTGCGGAAAAATCGCTTCTGTATGCGTTCGATCTTCTCAACAAGAAAAGAAGGGAGGCATGTATGCCACACAGCGCAGCCATACTCCAAAATGGAGCGGATAAGAGATGTATATATACTTATTAGGTCATCTTCAGGCACTCCATTACGCTTCAGAGTACGAATAATATATAAACGTCTTGCGGCTTTCTTCGTAATAATATCTACGTGATCATTCCATTTTAAGTCGTCTTGGATTTGAAGACCTAACAATTTATGGCTACTAATCATTTCGAGCGGTATTCTATTGATGGTAAGCTGTGGTAAATCAGGCACATCACGTTGGAAATTAACTCTCAATTCTTTGCACTTTTTTGGATTGAGTTTCATAAAATTTTGGTCGGACCAGGTTGAAATATGGTCCAGTTCGTATTGCATGTTGGATTGGCCATGATTTGGGATGACTTCGGAGATAGTAAGATCGTCTACATACTTCCATTGGTCTGACTCTAATGTTTTTAAGTCGTTGACCATTACCAAAAACAAGATGGGACCTAATTTTGTTCCCTGGGGAACACCGGCATTTACTTGTGCCCAATCGGAGATTGATTCCCCAAGTTTGACCCTCTGTCTGCGATCGGACAAAAAGTTACATAACCATGGAATAATAGATCTACGAAGTCCCATATCGATCAACTTAGCAATCAGCACGTTCAAATTAATTCTGTCAAAGGCCTTGCTAAAATCCAGCAAGATAACATCCATCAGCATCAAGTTTGGATAACCAAGAATGGAACATATCAAGTAGGCATAAAGTAGTGGATGAACCGCGGAGGCATCCAAATTGCTTAGGATCAATTTGATGTCCGATATCTTCCAAGATCCATTCAACGACGAATTCCTCTAGGACTTTTGATATACACGACGTTAATGAGATTGGACGTAGATCGTTTTTTTCTTTGGGAGGTGTCTCTTTTGGAATCGGGGAAATATTTGCGGATTTCCAGTGGGAAGGGACGGTAGCCGAAGATAAAGAGAGGTTGAAAATATCTGCAAGTGGGTCGGACAATTCGTAAGCAAATTCTTTAAGGATGCGAGGCGGGATGTTATCAGGGCCAGCGGTTTTAAAAGAGTTAAGACTGAGCAACTTTTTACACACTTGGTAAGGATAAATAGTGGGTACTTGATCAACAGCAGGTAAGTAGGCAGGTAACATACTCGTGTTAAGGGTTGGAATATCTTCATTTACGGAAAGGAATAAATGGTTCAGAGTTGTCACCAATTCATCATCAGTAAGTAGGACATCAGATGGGTCTGAGATCGTTATTAATATCGTTTACTTTGGAGGTTTTAGGTACAAGTGTAATATTTGCACATTTCCATATATATGGGAGTTGTTCTTCAAAAAGGGAAGTATTGATTAGGGAACTAATGGGTGACGCCAATAACAATATTAAATGCCGTTCTCATTACGGTCGTTTTGCCCACGCTGACGAAGCGACCGATTTTAATCACGTGAAAAATCAGTCGCTTGGGCACGCCAAGTAGTTTAACTTTTATGCATGTCCGCGAGCAGCTAAGCGGACAGAAAATTCTCACACTAAATAAAGACTTACAGCTCAAGTTGACGCATGTTCGCTCCGCCAGCGCGGGCAAAGCGACTAGAATGGAAAACGGCCTTAACATTTGCCGTGAACCAGTAATTCGAGATTCGAATCATACTGTATCATTACTAGAAATACATGCTTGCAGTAACCCCTCACCCCATCTGAACATTGACAGACACTACATTCCAAAACATTACTATTACTAAGCTTTTTAATCACAAAATCTGCATCACAAAAGGTTGTAGACGGGTCGGATATCACGGCTCAGACGCGATTAACCGCGTTTTTGTGTTAAGTTACTTCTAGGCAGTACTGAAGTAACTTAACACTGCGGGTCGGCTGTGGTTCGCGCGGTTGGCGGCTTCGGTTCGTGCGGTTCGCGGCTCCGGCTCGTGCGGTTTGCGGCTGCGATTCTCGCACTTTTCGGTTGCGGTTCGGCGATAATTTCACTGCAAATAGAAAAACCATGCCGACGTGTTCTGACGCTTTCCGACACAACGGTTATTATGCGGCAAAAAGGACTTGTCGCTATATGGATTAAGTTGTTTACTAGCTATATTACCACCTTATCTAATAAACTGTAAAACATACACCAGTGATATGAATTTTATGTTATAAATATGCAAAGAATGAGATGTTCAGGCGAAATATACTAGACTAGTGTACTTAGCTAGAGATAGTCACCATTACAAAGCCCGCGGTTTCGCCACATTCAAAGCGCCAGCTACACAAGCATACAGTATATATTGACGGAAGTTAAATCGCTCCAACTTACATAAATTTTCTACTTCATTGGAAAAACAAAAGCCGAAGCAAATCAATTACTACGAAAATGATGGTTTTTTATGATTTGGTTAATAAAGCTGAACTGGATAAGTTCATGCCAATAAGACCTTGTCGCTTAAATACTAATGATAAACCATGGATTACTAGTCGTATTAAATATATTATTGTAAACGTCAGCGTGCTTGAAAACAAGGTAATACCCAACTTCGCAATTATTTCCAAAATAAAGTATCGAAAGCGATTAAACATGCATGCTTAGATGAATTATTACAAACATAACCCTGAGTATACCAGATGTAGTAATCCACGAAAATGGTGGAAGGGTGTAAAGGCAATAACGAGACAGCCACAAAATAAAATTCCAAATACAATGAAATTCGGCACTAGCGACAAAACTGGAGTCGACTTGGGAGAATCAAATAACAGTATGTGTTTGAAAGTTGTGGAGGAATATCAACCCCTAGAACCAATAGTTATTCCACTATATTTTATTGTTCCTGATAAGTTCCTATTATCACCTTCTCAAGTATCCCGAAAACTTAGTAATTTAAATGTCAAGAATGTCTGGTGGCCGAGAACCCATTCTTACTATTGTATTAAAGAATCTAAGTGCAATTTATCTACACCCTAGCCTTAACGCATATCTTCAACTCTTGCCTAGTGGAAGGGTATTTCCCAGCCCAGTGGAAGAGTGCTGATGTTTGTCCTGCCCCCAAGAAAACGTACGCCAATTGATGACCCAGAGAAAGACTTAAGACCAATATGATATACTTCACCTGTAGGAAAGCTTTATGAGAGCCACCTAAATGCACTGCTACTCAGCCATGTTGGTCCCAAACTGGATAATCGTCACTTTGAATCCCTTAAAGGTTCATCTACAACATGTGCGTTAGACAATCCAAACGACGCCATCTGAATCTGTTTTTGTGACTTGAGTAAGCGTTTCGACGGAGTTGATCATCATATTTTACTGGATATTTTGTTGGATTTGGAGGTCCAACCGTCATTAATTCAAAGTATCCGAAATTTTGGAACAGGACGTGTGCAAAAAGTGTGTATTGATGAATTATCATCTGGTTGGAAAGGGGTACCAGCTGGAATTCCCCGGGGTAGTGTATTGGGACCTATCCTTTTCCTTCTAATGGTAAACGCCATAGCTATTAGAGAATCGTGGAGGTGGAAGTACATGGATGACCTAATCATAGGTGAAATTATTCATATTATGCATAACTCCTGCTCTAGTACCCTACAACAAAGCTCGAATGACATCTGCGAGTTCATCAATGAGAAGAAACGTTACTTAATCCAGTAAAATGTAAAGAGATGCTTATTTCTTTCAAAAAGAGTATCCCTATCATGGATCATAATTATTACTATTAATAACATTCCGATTGGAAGGGTTTCAACGTATAAACTGCTGGGAGTAAATTTGTCATCAAACCTAAAGTGGAATGAGCATGTGAATATGATAAGAAAGAAAGCTGTAAAACGTATATACTCGGTTAGATTATTAAAAAGAGCTGGAGTAACTAATGACGACTTGATTACATTCTACACAACGTGTATAAGATTAGCACTGGAATATGCCTGTCCAGCTTGGTTCTATAGTACGACCGAATACTAGCCTGCGTGGCCGGCACTCGTTGGAGGGGAAAAGAAGAACAGGGAATGAGGGCCTGCCAGAAAACCCAGCTTTCATGACTAAACGTCCTAATAAAGGCTCATTAAAATTGACCAATACAAATGCAGCTGGACTATAGGGGAAACCCCAAACCGAAGGAAATGTATTCGCTTGTGCATAAACATGTCAATCAAGACGAAGAAATGTTATAATATATTCCTGTGTGCGTAAACATGTCAATTAATTCTTGGTGTTGACCAATCAAATTCTACGTTCAAAAATTGAACGGCGTTTAGTCATGAAAGCTGCGTTTTCTTGCAGGCCCTCTTTCCCTGTTCTTCTTTTCCCCTCCAACGAGGGCCGGCCACGCAGGCTAACCGAATACTTGAGAGAACAATTGGAATCCATCCAGCGTAGCATTATGCGCAAGGACTGGACGGAACCTAGTTTGTTGGCGTGGTAGTAAACCATTTCTTATTTTTTCCTTGTAGATGGTCTACATATTTCTATGCTGTATATTGTAAATTTTAAGTCCCTTAGCTTGTACCATAATGCAGCTATCTTCCTGTGTTTTCAGTGATTAAGGTTGCATTTTTAGCAGTTATGAAATAAAATTGATGTTTTCATTATTATTATTATCATTATTGTTATTACAATTTATTTGAAAACGGTAGCCCTTCAGCATAAATTACCCATCGTGGTTACAGCGTTATAAGATGAGGTAAATGAGATTCAATATCAAAGACGTAGAACACATACCATGGTTAACATATGAAACATAAAAATCATGGTTCAAAATGTCCAACCGGCAGCAACCACCGAAATTTACCTTCAGAACCGTTGATTGCAATGCCGCTTCCACAAAATCCATGCCAAATGACTGCGTCTGACCTGTTCATTTTAGAGAACAGTAACTACATAATTTAGTTGAATACTACTCGCGATACGTCGAAGTTGCGACATTACGCAAAAAATACTAATTCTTAAGCAGTTTCTGAAGCACTGAAAACAATATTCGCACAACATGGTATCCCTAATGAGTTACGTTCGGTTAACGGCCCACAATATTATAGTGATGAGTTCGCGCTATTTGCGAAAGATTGGACTCATTCATACCACGAGCGGCCTAGTTCCCTCAACCAATGGGAGAAGCATAATGAGCTGTGTGACGGTGAAAGAAATACTACTGAAAGAAAGTGATCCAGCAATAGCATTGCTGGCGTACAGATCTACTCCATTATCTATAGCGGTTACTCTCCAGCCGAGCTCCTGATGGGACGAAACATCAAATCCACAATACCAACTGTGCCAGAACAACTAACACGAAATATTCCAGATATGAACTCCTTCAACGTAAAGGAAGAACTGCGTGCCGAACGACGTCGCATAAAACATAGCACATGTTAGAGTAGACATACAGTAACACATTTTGTCCCGGTGTCATAGCGCATAGTGTCCCCGCAGAAAGTGTCCCCCCCCCGTATACACTATATCTGCCAGCGGATAGTGCTTTCCCGGACAAAAGTCACTAAGTAAATGACAGGAGTTTTTTCTCTTTCTTAGTATGCCTTTACATACGAATGTGGGACGTTTCTATATAGCTTTTGATATATTTGTATTGCTTTTTATAAACCACACGTGGCCTTATTCAGCTGTATTTTTTTGCTGCCGTAATAGCTGTATTTCAGCAGTTATCATAGATATATTTACGCGTGAAATAATGTACTAATTGTATTTCAATTATTGTTTGGCATGTTTTACTTAGTACTTTGAAGAACCTACAAGGATTGATTTTATCCGAGTACGTAATCTACCGGCCGTTACTTCATCTCGCCTATACCGACAGTAAATTCTGTCAAGTTCTTAATTTAGCAAGCGCCAAGTGCCTTTTTACAGCATATTCAAACAGAAATAATTGAGATGTTTGGTGAGCAGGTGATGCTTTCATATTAACAAACTCAGATATTTTAAGTATCCAAAAAAATTAAGTAAGACACAATGGCACGTGCTCAACTATAGCTGTCTGTTACTTTATAGAAAAAAGCAAATGATACAATTGCTGGTTTACGGTTTCCGTGTGAGACTCGATCAACAATTTTTAAAGAATATATCCTGAAAGCGGCCGAAGTGGAATTCAAACAACACAGCGGAAAAACGTCTGCGCATGCAGAATTTAATTTCCAACCCTGAAAACAAAAACATGGCCATGTACACGTTAAAAATAAGTGAAATAAACAAAAAAATAAAGCAGACGGATAGACCAGACCTTAATTATTAGTCCTCTTTAATGAGACAACGCGTTGAAGCTAGTATGTTAAGCAAGATATCAGATAAGCATTCTGTTTCAAAAGCGGTGATTCCTTCCGTCCAGGCCTGAAGGAACGCGGCATTGTTTAGTTCTACTTATTGACAGATAGTTCAAAAATAATTTTCATCATTGGTAAAAAGAAATAAAAATGAAATAAAAAATCGTTTGTTTGTACGGGGATGTATCGAACACTTCGTGCAAAATCATCAATTACACAAGTTTACACCAAAAATATTATTAAGCAAATTCCCAGGAATACTAACTCCTTACTAAACGAGAGTGAGGGCTGTACGGGAGAATATTAAACCGAAGTCTTGCTGTATTGACCGAGCGATAGCAAGGTCAATACAGCAAGACCGAGGTTTAATATTCTCCCGTACAGCCCGAACGGTCGAGGTTAGTAAGTTGTTTATTATATGGCAATTGATTAATTGAGTAGTTATTTGTAACAGTGGAAAACATTCGCAGATTTGTCATGCGAACGAAAGCAAAGGTCAAAGTCCAAAAGCCGGTTCATTTTCAAAATGTCAATATCATTCGTACAAATGCATCTGGCTAAGTAAAACACTACTGGAAATACATGCATGCAGAATCCCCTCGCCCATTTGAACCACACAATTTCCCAAAGTTATTGTAACATGAAGGCTGAATCGACCAGTGTAACCATGGTAACACGCAACACTGTATATTTTATATATTTCTTTCATTTTACAGTAATTTGTAAAAAATATTGATATTTTGTACTTTTAACTATAAAATTATCATCATCAATTGCTCAGTATTTTATATGCTTTTCGAAGTTTTTGAGATTTAATATGTTTTTTATTTTTCTATAACGTATTTGAATCAATACTAAAATACTTTTAAGATCAATCAATGTTATATTGACCACACAGAATGATCTACGAATTTCCAAATTCACAAACTATACTGTATGCTATAAATCGGCAAAGCAAGTATGCAAAATAGACACTTACCCGTTTAAAATGCTCTTTTTTCGGTCTTTCGACTGTTTTTCTTCTTGTGGATTGTATTTTTGATTTGTATTTATTATGTCCTGACTCCTGAGTATTATAAAATGGGTGCAAAACTATTTTTTAAAAAAGTGGCAGTCTCAGTCTCGGTCTGAACTCTCGCATGCGCATAACTTAAAAAACCGTCCATGACAAAAAAAATGGCGGACAACTTTGCATTCCGCTATGTTTTCACATACCCGGGTGTAAATATCCGAGCGGAATTAGTACCCTCGCACGGCGCTTCGCGCCGGCTCGGGGAATACATATAACACGTTTTTATAAAATACTAGAAATACATGCATGCAGAATCCCCTCGCCATTTGAACCAAACAATTTACTCCCCAAAAGTTATTGTAACATGAAGTACTGTGTATATCATTAAACTGTGACTGTGTCGACGAATATGTAACCATGGTAACACGCAACATTGTATATTTTTTATATTTTAATTTGTACAAAATATTATTTCGTTTTTAACTATAAAATTATCAATTGCCCAACTATATAAAGTGGGTATATGCTATTATGTACTCTTTTAGCTTTGATTTACTGTAACATTCAACCTTAGACTTGCACAAAACGTTTCGAAATTTTCAAAAAACTTCAACTGCTTTTCGAGGAGTATTTTTATACTTCGCACTTGAGATTTAATGTTTCTTTTATTTTTTTATATATCATATTTGAATCAATACTAAAATCAACTCTTAAATATCAATCAATGTTGTATTGACCACACAGAATGATCTACACATTTTCAAATTCACAAACTATACTGCATGCTATGTTAAAAAATCGGCAAAGCATGAAAGCAAACATGCAAAAAAACAGCAAAATAGACACTTGCCTGTTTAAAACGCTCCTTTTTCGGTCTTTCGACTGTTTCTCCTCTTGTTAATTTTTCCTTTTGTTTTGTAGAGTTAACATATAAGCTTACTTACATAGAGACTTACTTATAAAATGAGTGCAAAACTATTTTTGAAAAAAGTTTGCAAAATGGAAGTCTTCTCTCGGCTTGAACTTGCGCATGCGCATAACTTACGAAAAGGTCGAGTCCCGTCCGGTTCCGTCCATGACAAAACAAAATGGCGGACGACTTTGCATTCCACAATGTTTTCACATACCCGGGTGTAAATCTCCGAGCGGAATTAGTACCCTCGCACGGCGCTTCGCGCCGGCTCGGGGATTAACACAGAAATAGAGATATTTAATAATTTAATAACAGTTTTTCGAAAATAGCAGAAAACAACTTGGAAAACAAGCTGCTAGTTGAACTCATTTGATAAGTCATTTTTTGTTTACTCTTTAGACTTTAAATGAATAAAAAAATTAAAGCAGACTACGAAATTATCTAAAAATACCTAAGACTGTGTCGCTGTTTTAAAGTTATACTTTTTCAAATGTTTTAAAAAAGTTTAAAATTCCTTCTGGCTTATTTCAAGCGATTTTTTTAGCTCTTCGTATGGTCAAAACACAAACAATTCTCAGCGACTACGTTTAAAAATTTACCTTTTTTCGATTTAAGCAAACCAAACTTGATCATAGAATGCTAACCATGGCTCAATTCCCTATTTTTCCATTCGTGGTTGTTATTTTCTCCGTTTTCGAGTATTTAAAAAGTTTCTTCAGCTCATTTTCTTGTCTAAAACTCGGCTTTTCTTCGCAGGGCAATAAAAATTGCGTATTGCCCGTGGGCAACACGGGAAAATCCTGCCTCGTCAGCGACCAATCAGATTGCGAGATTCACCAAAACAAGCACTTGCCATATAATAAAAGGTTCTTAATGTCCTTAATCTTTCGATGTTTAATTGATGTATTCGCAAAAAAAATTTCATTCTACGCGAAAAAAGATATGGACAAAAATGTGGATCAATGAACCTACGAAAAATATTCTTGCATGGTTCCGTATAAGAATTTTTGACACGATAAATTAATCGCCAGTCATCTTTGGTTCATTTTCTTACACTATTCTATTTCTTGAACTTTGTACACAATAATTTTTTTAAGTTGACACATTCATTATTTCGCTCACAATTTTATAGCAAAGACACACGAGTAAGTCACTTCTTTTGAAGGCCAGTTTGAGTCTTCGCCCCACCGGAATTCACCGGAATAGTTGGAAATCAAGTTTTAGCCAGGTAAATTTCAGTCAAGTTGGCGCATGCGCAGTTGTTCACAAAGTTCGTCTACACACGATAGATACAAGTGATATCACTTCCTCCCACATGCTAAATAATGGATCATTGATTAGTATTACTATCAATATAATGAGTCTCACCGGTGTGGGTGCAGGCTTCAAACCTGTAGCCGATTAGCGTCGGTGTGGTTCGATCGCGCCTTTCGGGCGAATGGCAAGCGACAAAATATTCTGTTCCGTTTTCCCGGCATAACATCATGATTGTTTCATTGGAAAATGGTCGATATTTCTAAATATTGGTTAAATATCGATGATAGTGTGCTCTGTAGTATATCACTATATATACAGTACAGTGTAGAAAATGAGTAGTTATGTAACCACATTCTCTCAATACTTATTGGGAGTAAACGGTCTGTATTGTTCAAGGACTAATATTTGCAATCAGCGAAGTACTACATGTATAACTTAAAACCTATGGCTGTACTTAATATTGCTGCTATTCATGTAATAAACTTAACTTTAATTAAAATTGGCATACATGAAGTGGGTTCCAATAAATGCGTATACGGCGGAAGACATGCAGGATCTGATAGTAAAATCAGCATAGCCATATAATAATGGAAACTTTATTCATTCGTAATTAATACGTATACAATATTACAATGATAAACTTCACTTTTACAGGTAGTTTACCAGTGTCTACTTGAATTAACTCTATATATATGATAAAAATATTAGTATAACATTAGTTATGGGTTATCCCATTCTTTCTTACGTTTACAAAATATATAATATGAGGACCTGATACAAGTGTTAATAATTTTCCTAACAAGATATTTTCTACATTGCTCGTCAAATTTCAGATCTTTCATCATTTCAACAAAGTCTAGTGAGGTGGATTGATTGAAAACTCCTTGTGAACTGATAGATAAATTGACAAATTTGCCTTCATCATATTTGCTGTGATATTAATAATAATAATGGAAACTTTATTAATTACGATCAATGTTTACATACTACAGTGATAAACCTCTCTTTATATACAGGTAGTTTACCAGTGTCTACTTGAATTAACTCTATATATATGACAAAAATATTAGTATGACATTAGTTGTGGGTTATCCCACTCTTTGTTACGTTTACAAAATATATAATATGAGGACCTGACACAAGTGTTAATAATTTTCCTAACAAGATATTTTCTACATTGCTCGTCAAATTTCAGATCTTTCAGCATTTCAACAAAGTCTAGTGAGGCGGATTGATTGAAAACTCCTAGTGAACTGATAGATAAATTGACAAATTTGACCTTATCATATTTGTTGTGATGTTCCTTGATCAGTTCCTGATATTTTTGTCTTTTACGGGTTGCATTAGTTAGAAGATTAGATTCAAATCCGACAGTAAGTTCGAGTGTGTAAATACATTTGTTTTCAATAGTTATCAAAAGATCAGGGCGTAATCTATCTCCAGTGAGAACAGATGGAATAATATAGCCTGGAAGGTCAACATAAAGGTTAGCATGTTCTACGGATTTAAGTGTGGATGCAATAAAGTTTAGAACAGAATCATGTCGCCAGGTAAAACGTCCGTCAGTTAGGTAGGTCTTGCATCCAGCGACGACGTGAAGTAAAGTTTCGGGTGCCAAACAGAACGAGCATTCAGATGTAGATGATATTTCCCATTTTAACAGGTTTTTGCGAGTCGGAAGCGTGTTATTTATGTACCGGATGGTGAAGTTAAATATATTCTTTGGAAGTTTACTTTGTACGGAGGACCATATGGAGTTGAACGAGAGCGTCGAATATTTAATGATATTGGAGAAGAATGAGCCTTGTGAAATGAGGTGGTGCTGAAGCTTATAATAATAATAATAATATAATAATAATAATAATAAATAATAAAAATAATAATGATTTATTCACAGCATTTCTGCAGGGTAGCTTTACATCCGTGAAAACCTAATTAATTACCATAAATGTCCATGTCTTGTCTCATAGTAACTGGAAGAGATAGTAAAGCCCGACGCACACTAGAGCTATGTGCTTAGCAAAATTTCATTCGTGACCACGTGGGTAACCAAATTCCCCAGTGTGCGGTGACGTTTTGGGAGTTTTCCTTCACGCAAGCTTCAGGCGAAGCAGAATAGCAGCCATGTTTGATAGATAACAAGTTTGACCACGCATGCGTATTCGCATAATATTGCAAGCTGTTTGCTTTTCCTGTGCGCACACTTGCAGGAAATCGTCACTCGTGCCAAAAATTATTCAACATGTTGAATATTCGGCGCCGATGGTACGCGTGAAGGAAAACTCCCAAAACGTCACTGAGGGAATTTGCTTACGCAAGTAGTCACGAATGAAATTTTGCTAAGCATATAGCTCTAGCGTGCGCCGGGCTTAATACACAAGTATTAGTCAAATAACATACTGTCTGTTTCTTGATGTGCTCGCGCTATTATAAAATGACCGCACTATTTCATGGAAGATTCACACTTGGGAAACAAAAATCACCTTGTTTCCGTGTAACCAATGGCAATGGGAACGGACGACGTAACTCTTATTAAGTCCTGGCTCCAGCTCATTTTGCAAAAAATATACAAAAATCTAAATTACACGAAGGTCATTTGAGCATTCTTCACCAAACTTGGCAAGTTGTTAGATCAGCCTAATATTAACAATTATCACACATTGGCTGCCATAGCAACTGTCACGTGACCCTGCAAATTGTAATATTGCACGGCTCATCTTTAAGCCATCGGGAGATGGGTCTGGAAGCAATGTCACGGATTGAGATTGTCTGAATTAGTAAGCGTTTATCCCCGAGCCGGCGCGAAGCGCCGTGCGAGGGTACTAATTCCGCTCGGATATTTACACCCGGGTATGTGAAAACATTGTGGAATGCAAAGTCGTCCACCATTTTTTTTTGTCATGGACGGTTTTTTAAGTTATGCGCATGCGCGAGTTAAAGCCGAGAGAAAACTGGTAACTAGCTACATCATGATTGGCTAAGACAACGATTTTGTTTTTATATGCAAACGTCAGAAAAATAACTGCCATTTTGGCATTTTATTTTTGGCATTTAATTTATAATGCATTTATATGAAAACTTTTTTCAAAATTGTACTCTGGAGTCGGGACATATTAATTCAGACAAATATTAAGTCTCCAAAACAAGAGAAGTGAAAATTTTTAGAGGACTTTTATTTACTAAAGTCAATAAGAAAATAAAGCAGTCGAAAAGCCGAGAAAGGACAGAATTTTCGAGTTTTAAAGCGTTTTAAATTAAACGGGTAAGTGTTTATTTTGCATACTTGTTTTTGCAGTTTTGCCGTCTATTGGCATGCAACTATAGTTTGTGGTTTTGAAATTGCATAGTTCATCCTGTGTGATCAATACAACATTGTTTTAGTGTTAATTCAAATGCGTTATATAGAAAAGAAAAACATATTTTATCTAAAAAACTTCATAGTATAAAAATACTGTTCAAAAAACAGTTGAAGTTTTATGACAATTTCGAAACGTTTTGTACAGTAAATCAAAGCCAAAAAAGAACAAAATAACATACCTACTTTATATAGTTGGGCAATTGGTAATTTTATTGTTAAAAGTAAAAATATTATCACAGTTTGTACAGAAAATAAAATAAATATAGAGTATTTAAAATACAGTGCTCGCTTGCGTGCTACCATGGTTACAGTAAACGATTTAGTACTTCATGTTACAATAACTTTTGGGTTGTTCGGGACAATAATTATTTGGTTCTAATGGCGAGGGGTTACTGCATGAATGTATTTCTAGTATTGAAGTTATTGAGTCCAACTGGAATGGGTGTCTCAACTAAAAAAATAAGGAGCAAAAGAAAAATGTTTTCAAAATTAGTATTTTTTCTATTTTTTTTCTCTATTTTTTGTACTTTAACGGTTTAGAGGACACCCATTCCAGTTGGATCTAAAATAAACAGCTAGAAATTAAGTCAACTTCCGATGTAGAAAGTAAGTAGGCAATTGAAAAAAGTACGTCTCCCAAGTCTGTTTGAATCACCACATTGAAGTACATTTTATTGGTCACGTACTTGTTTCTCGTAGCTTTTTTACCATTTTCATCTACAGTACACAATTTTTAGCTTAACCGATGAAATTGTATTTTAATCTAGACATTTTTTTCTTAAAAAGTGTTGTTTTAAGTTGTAATTTCACTGGCAAATAGGCTTTATTCTCAATTGTTAAATGTAAATTATTGACCGCCATTTTGAATTTTAATTATTCTTATCTCCATGGAAACAGCGAACACAGCAAAAACTTCAGGGATTTCAAAGTTTGTTTTGCGTTTGAAAATTAAGTTTTTTTATGCAAAAATGGAAAAACAATTATTAAAAATCACTCCAGTTTTACTCCAAAGAACAGGTACAATAAAGGAATGTATTTTTTGTTATAAATATGCAGTTTACGGCATGATTTCACTGATATAAGATTCGATTGAGAATCGATTTTCTGTTGAAAAATCTGGTGACTAGTGTTCTTCTATATGAAGAAACAAATTGTCAGTCATATCTTTAGGCTCTCATATTTAAGCAGTCAAAATTGTATCAGCTATTTTACATATTTTACAGCATATACATATATATATATATATACAATATTTCACCGCAGAGTGGGAACAAGATCAGTTTATGGTTTATACGATTACGATTAGTTTGTGTGCCCATATTAAATTGTTTAAGATAGCAGTAAAATATAAATTAAGAATCTATATCTTGAAAGGAAACTATCACGGAATAGAAAAAAGGTACATTTCATTATATTGCAGTAGATAATCGTCCCTACACATAGCAATATAAACATTTTTTAACAACTCTCCTAATAATAATATTATCCGTATATTTTCAAATTACAACTAGAAACCCAGTTTGTAGACTCCGTGGTGGTTGTCAAGACACGCGTCATATGGTACGCATATTAAGCTGGTACATCAAAAAATCTTTGCTTGAAGATAAAGAAACTGTGCGGTGTAGAAATTTCTGAAGACGATGGCAACTCGAACTTATTGTTAAAGCTCAATTTTGCAGGAAAAACCTCCTGATGAATTCTCTCTTAAAATATGCATGTTACAGTCGCCAACACAACAGCCTTCGAAGCGCACTCATCAAATAAATCAGTCACAATTAAGTTCGGCAAAACAATTGTTTACAACAACAACAACCGAGGCTGACGTGACCGTCGAAAGTGAAGCATGCTCAAACACACAAAGTCAAAGTGGAAGTGGGCAAGCTGTTAATATGTTGCCTAAACAATCTTCAGAAGCTGGGTGTTCGTTTAATAATGCGCTGGAAGCGGTTCAATATCTTTTAACCGAAAGGCAACAACAACTCATAACACGCGCGTCTAACACTAGATATGCTACTGTACTTGCAGGTAATCTTCCAGAACACTGTCCGACTGTTGTCAATTAAATTAAAAAGCTGATCTGTAAATTAAGATATAAGGAAGTCTTGCGAGAAATTATGCAGGCGTTCAACAGGATCAGTTTTATTTGGAAAAGATTATGAGAGCTTACAAGACTTCGACTTCAAGAAAATCTGGAACGAATTAAAAACAATATTATGCAAAATTTAAGTATAATTAAAATTTTAAAACACCCACTATATCTGGGTGTTTTTATGTCACGTGACCGGCCGACGCCAGGGCCTTCCCCCCTCGAAAGGCCCTGGGATCGAGGTTGGCCTGCATAATTAAAGCAGAACACTTGTAAGGACCACGCAAAAGACACGTACAATCCACGCAAAACCCACGCAATAAAGCAGAGAAATGAAGGCGCGCTGCTGGGGGTAATTTGGCTTTTTGGAGCCATGACTTAATAGCGCTGAGCAGGACAGGACAGGACATGACATGACATGACAGGACAGGACAGGACAGGGCAGGGCAGGGCAGGGCAGGGCAGGGCAGGACAAGGCAAAGCAAAGCAAGGCAAGGGAAGGGAAGGGAAGGTTAGGCAAGGCAAGGTACTTACATTGCATCGATATTGTTTAAATTGACAGATAAAACCAAACTTTGCATCACACCAAATATCATTCCATCCGCCGCTTGCCAACAAAATGGTACAATTTCCATTTCCTCGTCCGTTGTTTGGCCACAATCCCCCAGCTTGTGTAGGCTGGGTTTACTCCACACACGGTGACAAATTTGTTTGGCTGATCATGTGCTCTGAAAAGATGTTGAACTACTAACTGAATGCATGACATGGTGTATACGTGCGTACCCTTGGAACTAGAAAGATTTGCCGATTTTTAGAATTAAACGGAAGAGATTGCTAAGCCTTGTTTTTGCTATTTATATATTTTATATGTATTATTTTTCAAAATTTCTCCGAATATTTGTTGGCGTTCGCTACAATAATAATAATAACAATAAATAATAATAATAATAATGATTTATTCACAGCATTTCTACAGGGTAGCTTTACATCCGTGAAAACCATATCGAACTACGAGATGAGAACTACATTCTGTTTGAACGATAAAATATCAACATGAATTAATTAAAGCATATTTTAAAGAAATAGAGAACATTTTTGTATACCAATTGTCAAAGTTCGCATTTTACGGCCTTTTATTGGACGAAATGAAAGATTCACACTTGGGAAACAAAAATCACCTTGTTTCCGTGTAACCAATGGCAATGGGAACGGGCAACGTAACTCTTATTTGGTCCCCAGGCAAAACATAGAGGACTGCATCTTTACTGTTTTGCTGTACTTTAATACAAAATTTATGAGTTAAAGAAATTGTGCTTATTGATGGGAGCAAGACTGCTTCGCTGGCAGACAAAACCGACCGCATGCTCAGTAAACAAATAATAAATAACTCCATAAGTTGCGTATTTCCATTCTTCCCCATCGATACTGAAAAATATTTAAATCGATATACTTACATGCATTTCGAACGTCGACAGCTCTTGAGACCTGGAACATAGTAAACAATATCATTAAACTCATTCCGTAATTAATGTTCTGTAACTTTTGTCATGCATGTCCTGTTGACCACACCTCCAACCATACTTTCAACCTTTTGTATTATATGGTTGTAAAGTAAATAAACAAATACGAAATACACTAAACTGTGTAGAGATCTTTAAACGATAAAAAATTTCGATGTCTCGAGGGAAGATCGACCGTCTTCCTACAGTCTCATTTATAATGGCAAAATCAAAACTTAACTCGAAAACATAACTGTTTACGAAGGCTGATATTTTCGCCATGTCCATATTGTACTTTGTTAACATTTTATCAGTATGGAAACTTGGTTAGGCAATACGGTTACATAAATTGTTGTAAAACACGGCGAGTTGGGCGAAATTATTGGTAAGAACTTTCTATTCGTCCGTCCGTCTGTCCATTCATCCATTCATCCATCCATCTATTGTGCTTTCTTTGTTAATAAACTCACATCTGAATTGGGAAAATATCGAAAGCATCCTCATTAAAGTGTGAAGTGTCGTCATTACAAGCGGACTTGGCTGTTGATAGCATGCAAAATTTATTTTGAAATCTCCACCGAGTAGCAAATTTATCGAAGAAAATTCCATCATTAAGAGGTCTGTACACAAGTCCTGGGCATGACGAACTTTTGAAGAAACTTTTGTGTTAATTCTGATCCAATTTCCCCCCCAAATATTTGCTGTCTATATAATTTAATGTCAGTTACTGACATATGTTTGACAATATATAACAGACAGCTCCCTCCCTTTGTTCCCTTTGTTTTTTTGTCTCCTAATTAGCCGAAATTGTTCTATTGAGAGCTGTTTGACTCCTATTGAAGTTACTAAGTCTAAGTGCGTATCTGTAATTGCAAGAATATGAAAATTTGCATATACCTGTATATCTCTGTTTGCTATATTTATACTGTATTTACACCTACTGAGTGATGATGAAGTATACATTCGTTGATGAGACGAAATATTTTTAAAACTCACGTTTTTGGCAAGTGCTTGTTAGTTCCTACAAGTCTATTGCTAAAATTGTCTAAGTTATATCTGGTCAGTGCGGTTTTTGACAAAATAAGACAATAAAATGAATACTTCAATAAATTAAATAATTATTTGTTTGAAATATAAACTTTCTTTGGATGTGCACCGAAAGGCGAAAGCTCTTGATCTTCTAAAACTCTTGTCAGGGACCGCTCAATAATGATTAATACAGATAGCCAATCTCACTGTTTGGCGCAATATTTATTGCAAAGGGCTGACAGGAAGACGGAAGCCATTTATTATTATCATTCAGTAAGCATTAATCGAGAGAAATTGCACATACATGCATATCAAAGTTTCGGCTACACAGTGCAACTATAACGTTCATCGCAAAAACAAAAAACTACTTTGTCAAATGCTTGGGGCAAGGTTAGATGGGACTTGTTATTCGATAATTTTAGCTTTAGAAAACATTCGTGCGATTTCCATAATAAAACTATTCCACTTCATTAATTGCTTCTCTACACATAATTTGAATTCATAAGTAAATGTACAACAGTCTTTGTACAACAGCATTTAATAATAAAACTTCATATATCGTATGACTGACGGATAAGCTGATATTGCCGAGAAAAGAACACACATATATATATATATATATATATATATATATATAGCCACAATATTACATATTCAATAATAACTGATAGAGTTAAACCAATTTAGTGACTAATTAATATTCATTGAGCGTGTGAACATTCCAGCTGCTTAATTAGACTTTCATGAAGCCGTTTGTCTTTCTTTAGGCAAGTTATTTCTGCTGGGTGCGGGGCGAAGGATTTTCCCGACGTATATCAACATGCGCGTGCATTTATTTAACATAATAACCGCTGACCAAGTGTTACAACATAGCAGATATAGCATGCACAATTTATTTTGAGATCTCCAACGAGTTGTCGTTGAAACTCATCGAAGAAAGTTCTATCATTAGGAGGTCTGTACACAAGTTCCAGCTATGCCGAACTTTTGAAGAAACTTTTGTATCAATTCTGATCGAAATTTCCCCCCGAATATTTGCTGTCTATATAATTACTGACAGATGTTTGATAATATATAAAAGGCAGCTTCCTCCCTTTCGTTCGCTTTGTTTTTTGCATTTTGCCGATATTGTTCAATTTGCAGCTGTTTGATGGCTTTTAATGAAGTGACTAAGGGCGCTTTCCATTTAATGGCCAGATCGCCCTGTCCAGAATTTTTGTCTCTGTATTGATGGATAGTTCTGGTCCAGATTTTTTGAAAATCTGGCTAAAATGGACCTCCTTTTGAATTGATCCAAATTTTCCAGTCAGACTGGTCCTAAGCCAAAACGTTTTGTCATGTTTCATTTAACAATTTGATTGACCTGACCGTGTTAATGGAAAGCGTCCTAACGCTAAGTGCGTATATGTAATTGTAAGCTAGGATATGAAAATTTGCATATATGTATCTGTTTGCTATATTTATATTGTATTTACACCTATACCGAGTGATGATGAAGTACATTCGTTGATGAGACGAAATATTTCTAAAACTCACGTTTTTGGTAAGTGCTTGTTAGTTTCTTCCACGTGTATAAATTTGTGGTAAAATATTTTCTAAGTTATATCTGGTCAATGGGGTTTTTGGACAGTTAAAATCAATAGGACGTTAAAATCAAGACTTCAATATTAACTAAATTAAATATCGAGTTGTTTTAAATATAAATTTTCTTTGGATGTGCACCGAGAGGCGAAAACTCTTCTAAAACCATTGTCAGGGAGCCATCCCAATAATATGACACCTGATGAAACACTGAAGTTATAGGATAATGGCATATGGAGATATATCTATAGCTCGAACGAACTGTATAGAATTCGAGATGATCCGCTTTATCCACAGCTATATCCAATACAATTTATTAAATAGTCTTAGTGCCTGTTTATATGATTCCGCTTACCCAGACGTCTCGCCTAGCTGGACGAATATTTCCGTCTGTTCATATATGGAGTTTTTCATCCCTCTTGCCGAGATGAAATTGCAATGTTGTTCTATATAAATAGCGCGTGCAAAACATGTACATTTCATGCACGCAACACCTAACAATTTATGGATTTTGTTGTTTTCTCGATATTTTTGCAATAGCTTTAGCAACATATTTGATGCTTGTTTGTAAAACAAACATAAAACTACGTAAAAATCCTCAAATTATGGGCGGCAAAATTCGAAATTTGGTTTCTTGATATCATCCCGGTAAGCGGGCTGGCGTGTTAATATGCCACCTACCTATGGTCTCGGCTCACACAAGCGGGATCTCGCCAAGCTAGCGAGTTTTATAGTAAAATACTAAGAGGCGAGATCATAGTTAGGCGGAACGGCTCGGTATTTTTGGTCAGAAACATAATTTAGAGAGCCAATCAGTTTCGCGCAAGTATTTTGAAGCACTAAAGACCTTACAGGAAGGCGGAAGCCAAATTATTAATTATTTACAAGTAAACGTAAATTGAGAGAAAAATCGCAAAAAGAAAAAGAAATTCTACTTTGTCAAATGGGCAAGGTTAGATTGAACTTGCATGTCCTTGGATAAATTTGGCTTTAGAAGACACGCATTCTTGAGGTTTCCGAAATAACTACTCGATTTCATCAAAATTAATGCACTGCACGCTTATATCTACACATAATTTCAATATTCATACAACAGTGTTCTTTGAAGTTATTACTGGCGGATAACCATGTTGGCGAGAAAAGAACATATATTCAAAAATAACTGGTAATGTAATATCCATTTCGTGCCTAAAACGACATATATATATTATGGAGTTGAACCAATTTAGTGAATAATAAATACTCCGTTGACCGTTGTCAATTTGAACATTTCAGCTGCTCAATTAGACTTCCACAAAGTCGTTTCTCTTTCTTTAGAAACAACAAAGACGAGGGAATTTCAAGCAAGTTATAGTATTTCTGCTGGGCCCGGGACAGAGGATTTTTCCAACTTGCCGTCGTTTTTAGGCAAACTAACATCAGGTCTCTGCAAAATTATCTCCTTATCTTATCTTATCTGAACCAACGTTAGACAAAATTCGATGTTCAAAATCATATTTATGGTCTGGAAAACGGATTTAGATTAATTAATAATAATGTCTCTGCCTAACTCCTAGACCAAGTGCCTTCCCCCGAAACGCCGAAATTTTTCTATATTTTTCAGGTCTCAAGCCCTTAAGGCATGCAACGAATCTCGTCAATAATATAAATACCTTTGCTGTTACGTCATTAAATATCACAAGTAACTGAGGATTAACCAGTGTTCGATTGTTTTGTCCATGCATGATTAGTCAGATAAAATTATCGTCGTACTTTTTCATTTCAGGGTAAATTTCCTGTCAGTATAATTTGTAAAGCGTTGATGATTGGATGACCAAAAATGTATCTGAAATATCATTTCCTGTACTTACTCATAAGATGCATAGTTTTGGTTATTGCACAAGGCCATGCAAGTGAAAGTTTGAATTTTTGTTTCAATTCCACTCTTGAAGGTAGGCAACCTTTACGATACGTACCTTAGCTTACTAACCTCTATAGACGAAGGTCTATCATCGCAGTTACTGCACGAGCAAAACCACAACAGCTTCTTGTACAATATTACCTACCCTAGACCAAATTTTTCCGTAATTTTTTGATCGAATTTTATTATATTCTCTAGGTTTCAGGCTTAATACAACAGTTTTAAGGAGTAAATGCGTTTCCCAAATGATACATTGCATAATAGAATGTATCACTGAGCCATGTTGTAGATCAATCAACTACAAGAAGACATTGACCTTACAGAATAAACCAAATTGTGAAATGCTACATAACGTGGTCTACAATACATCTGAGAATGTATTGGAAACAAACGCTGCTTATGATTATGCTTACCTGACTGACCCTCAAAAGGTAGAAATTCACGGTAGAATAGAAATAATGCTTACCTCCAATTTTGCGATATGTAGTCCTCGGTGTAGGCGGACTCATTACATGAGTATTTTTTCAGTCTGGTGTCAGATTTCAATTTGCCTGTACGAAAATGTACGGAAATGTGGAAAGGTATAACCGGTGTATTCGACTGTTGCAGTTTCGCGATAATCCGATATTTCGGTTGGTATTACATGGAATTCATCCCTCGCCAATATCTTCCGAAAGGCTAAGAGTCATGAGACAAACTATATATCGCTAGTATCCTTGAGCAATTGCGGGAAGTATTTTTATGTATTGTTCCTTCAGACTTTTGGTATGTCTAGAAATCGAGTTTTTAAAACATTTGGCGGACGTATAAATGTCAGCCATACTGAATTTAATTGTAGTTTGATTTAACCAGTGGCCGAAGCCAAACGATTACGAGTTGTGACGGCACTTGCAAATGCTAAATAGTACATAGTGCTACGGTTTTCAGGAATTACTCTGATTACAACGTAAGAGAACCACGAGTACAACATTTCCAACATGTACAGTCACTCTACATTTACAAAATCGTATTCAAAATCATTTTTATTTCAAGGCTAGGGAAGCGAGAGTGTATTATTGTTATCTCTGCAATCAGTATTTAGTACTGATTTGCTCATGAAAACAAAGCCAGTGAATGACGAGATTTCATTTCCTGTAGGAATACAATGCAAGCTGCTTGGTATTGGACAACATGATAAAAGGTATCTGTTGATTTGTATAAATGAAAATATATTTGTCTATGCGAATTTGAACAGTAGACGTATTTACTTATTGGTTTCAGTATTTTATAAAATTAATGATTTTCACTTGTGAGTTAATGCTATGAGTAGATAGCCTGCAGGTATAACCCCTCTTGCTACCCCTAAATTTTAGTTTCCAGGGGCCGGTTGTACGAAAGGCGTTCTAGTCGCTACCCACCGTTTAACTCTCTATCCGCCTGATAAAATTCAAACGCTCGAGAAATCGCGTTATTGTACGAAGCCCGTTTAGCGCTATCCACCGGTTAAATTTTGCTAAACGGTGGATAAATTTAAACGGTGTCTTGAGGTCGTTTAAGTCGCTATCCGGCGGATAAATTCGAAGTTCGATCAGTCAAGAAAAACAATGAATATTTCGCATGAGAGAGGGCTCAAATTGTAATAAAAAGACAAAAACCTGTTGGGGAGTCCCTTTTCTATATCGAATAAGCATAAAAACTCACTTTTGACTTCTCTTGAGTCCTCGTGGTCTTAAAATTCACGGAGCCAAGGTAACTAGCAATGCAAATTATGCAATTTCTTTGTTGTAATGTATTTTATTTTCATGCCCGTGTCAGTCGCGCGGTTTATACAAGTTCAATATTCTGGCTTTTTTCTCCTTTCCTTTTGAAAACAAGCAGTACGTAAAATTCCAACTTTTAGTTATTTTAAAAAACAAACAACGAACTAGTGTATGATGACACAACTTTGCCTTTGGAAAGCCAAACAAGTATACAAATAAACAGACAACAAGACGCCGAAAGACGAAAAATCTTTGTTCGCTTGCTTAATGGCTTTCATAAGCCAATCAAAACTATTTTGAACCTAGTGCAGGGTCAAGGAACAAACGACAGGAGGCCCAATCTTACCCTGTGTTAGTATATTCAAAATAGCTTTATATAATAGTATATATATATATTCAAAATAATTAGAAAATCCTTTTTGAGAACTTACATGTGTTTCCTGAAAGATTTTAACGAGAACCGGCCAAGGTTGGGGTTGACATGGGGGTTAGACATATGAAACGGGGGAAAAAACATTTGTTGATGACAGAAAAAGTATGTTATGTAAACATTATCGCTCTTCCGATGTAACGTAATTTGGCGACGGTGCGACAGCCGAAATTCGCGTTATTCGATTGATTTCTGTCAGCGTTTGTCCCAATTAGTCCAATTAACCGTCAAGTCTCCAGCCTTGTATATTTGCTGTTGCTAACCCCCATGTCAACCCCAACCTTGGCCGCTTCTCTTTAAAATCTTTCAGGAAACACATGTAAGTTCTCAAAAAGGATTTTCTAATGATTTTGAACATACTATTATATAAGATATTTTGAATATACTGTTATATAAAGATATAACTTAATAAATTAATAACACAGGGTAAGATTGGGCCGCCTGTGCTTAAACAAGACAACGCAACTCGCAGTATTTGCTATTGCAGTCGCATAAAGAAGCCGAAAGTCTTTGAAGCCGGTTAACTAACCGTTGGATAGGAAATTTATCCGCTGGATAGCGGCTAAACACCATTTAAGTTAAACGCCTTTCGTACAACCGGCCCCAGGCCTGTCGTGTGAGACATGTGCGCGCTCAGATTGACCGAGAAACATGTCATACCATGTAAAACAATGTTTTGGTAATTGCGTTAACAGAACGATTGCAATATAAATATATAATTTGTGGGCGCCATAACTGTGCAATTGAAAGTATTCTATTACACAACACTCGACTCCTGGCTCAACCGAAATAAGGTATATTGGAGTGAATTATTGGTCAGGCAGCCTCAGACAAGCTGAGACAGCTTGGTTGAGGCGGCACGCTTGACTCTCTGAGCACCACACACGCTAATCGAGGGTGGGATACGGATGGGCCGTCCTCAGGCCAATGCGCCAGACCTTGCAACTGAGCAAGAAGTGAGTATTCTACTCTGATAATCCATTTATACTTGTCCGCCTACACACTCTGCCTCTCTCTCATGTGGCTATATTTGCATTTTGTTGACTTTTCTACCTATGATTTCCGCTTTGCATATCATTACGTATATTGTGAATAGTGTTTGCTGTGTAAACATTATGCAAGGGGGTAAAATCATCGCAAAATTAAAATGTGGCTTGTTTCCTTGTGTAAAGGAAAAAGATATCGGTTCACTATTATTTGAAATTGTCTATTTACTTGAAAGCTGTACGTACGTAATCGACACAGCGAACTAGAGCAGTGTATATGCTATATCCACAAGGCATTATAATAAATTGAATGGCTTATTTAATTAACTTTGTTCACCTGGTAGATTCAGAGGAGATTTTTTAGAAACTCGCGTATTTGGGCTTTGTTTTCACATACGTAATTGTCCGGTTGCTATGGAAATCATTGTGGAAATCACAAGCACGCCTAGCCAGTAAACTCTAAGTAATCTGGAATGATAAGTTGGCCGCCATGTTTGAAGGCACATAAAATATGAAAAAATTGTTTTACTGCAGAAATATAACGCAAACAAAAGGAAAATCGAGCAAAATACCGCGGGAAATTTTTTTAGTTTTTTTGTGGTTTTGGAATTCCTAGAAAGAGTTCGGAGATATTATAAAATAAAATATTATAGAAAAAGCATTAGCGCTTTTTATAATGTACATTTAAGCATGCAGAAACGTAATTTAATAAGTACAAAAATTAATTAGTCTTATTGATGGCCAACAAGAAGATGCGATGCCGAATTGCCGAAAATTACAACGCTTGAAAAATGTCAATTTACTCACGTTTTAGAAGGAATAAAACAAGGACTAAAAGCTGAAGATAAATAACAATGCCTGGGGTTTAGTAAAAAATACGTTTTGGGACTGTCAAACTGTTTTATAGTATATTTCTATTTAGTTGAAGAGCGAAGTTTCCTTCGACACGTCCAAACTTTCATCATTTTTTCAAAATACAAAAGTGAAACTCCTCACTTTTTACTGCAGATAGATGTAAAACAGTCAGAACTAATTGGAAAACCAGGTTTGAATCCCAATCATTTCAGTCTTTCCATGGAAAAAGTGTTTTTCTTTCGAATTTTTGCACAAAAACAAACTTTGGATTTGAATTTTTCTCACTCCTCGAAACTGTCCTTTGAAGGCTTCAACCAATCATAGGACTTCGTCACTTGAGTTATCATTCCAGTTTACTTAGAGTTCACTGCGCCTAGCATAAAGCTAATCAAAATCGCCAGAGGTCGCCATTCAGTCGTGTCAGCGGTATATCGTTAAGAATCATTAATTATCCAAGATGTCGCTGAGTGAAAATTTAATGTTTTCAGCAATATATTGTGGAAAAACTTTGGGAGTGACTGCAAGCCAAGAGTTTTCCGTGAAAATTGTGGATATATGAGTCAGTATTTTAACAGAGGGATATATGTGTCAGTCACTCCTACTTTGTGTCAAAATTTACCACATTTCAGATCGAAATTAAAAAGAGGGTTTCATCGAAGCCCTTAGAAGAGGGTTTCATCTTGTTTCTCAAATGATAATAATTTTCCAAAATAATAAAACAAAAAAGTTAAATCGGGGCCGAAAATCAGCAATTTCGCGCTGCCAGCGAAAATCGGCCATTTATACAAAACATCCCAAGTATAAATGCTGATCAACGCTTGATTGAAATGGTAACCTGGGAACATTAGGGGTCGTTGGAAAGTTTATATTGCCCACAATTTACTCGTCTAAACAATATTTATTCAAAAACACCCCCCTTTGTATAGCATTGCACAAAAAATACCCAATTTTCACCTCACTAAATTCGTCACCAGTCCCCCAAAATTTGTTGACACTTCCGGCAAAATTTGTGCACATTTTCCTCTGGCTATATTGACTATCTTTTTGCCAGGCGTGAAGATGGTGCGTGACATGAGTGTTTGCTTTCGAATTGATACTGATAAAAGACTGGAAATATTGAGTTTATTATGTGTTGTTTTTAATGGGCTATATGTCCAAAATAATACCGGATTGGCGATCGCGCGTAATTACATTTTTCTTCATCCAGTGTCATAGTTGTGTTGTTATATTCCTTGTTGGCAAATATGTGGGTAATGATGGCTTTAAAAGGACAGCTAATATATGGAAACGTGGTTTACGTTGCATATCATAATTCTGAAGACCATTGTACATGTAAAGACTTGCTTAAAAGTAATGAAATTAAAATTTTGTTCAACTTTTCAGTGTTTAACTTTCTTAGTGTTTAAACTTTACTTCTTAAATTTTAACTTAGTTTTAACGGAGTACGATCTGCTGGACACTGCTTATAGATTAGTTTTATACTGTTTTTATGTACTCTCACAATATTATGAATAGCACAATGAAGTCTAGATTTTCCATTCATGTTTGTTGAGCAACGTAGGCTTTGAAAATTTTATTTGTAAATTATAAACAGCTGTTACAGTGCAAGGAGAAATTTGTCCATTTTTTTCCTCACGCACATCGTAAGGTTGGTGACATATATTTACATTAACTGGGCTTGCAAAATATAGAACAATCCGATTTGAGTTCGTTTACCTGGAAGCTTGGTTAATGGGTGCAACTGTCCTCTGGCCACTTTGAAGGAAACTTTAAGTGGGACATGCGGCTCTGTGGAGGCATATGCCTCTCTTCTCCCTGCGTTTCCATGCTACTGCACATAGAATGTCAACAAAGTATACAATGATTACAAATATTTGTATGTTGATCTTAATTTTTATGATGGTTTTCATTAACAAAAACTTGTTACACGTCGGTCGTTCATCATTTAGTAATACCCTTTCAGGTCAAGTATATATTGCACCTAAATCTTAACAACTGTAATTCATAAATGATATTTATTATTACAAATAGTAATATTACAGAAATGGCCTTTCTTCAATTGACCAGGATAATCTTTTAAGGGCTACCAATCTGATTTTTTATGTAAACAGAGTAATGTAATTTGTATTAGCAGTTGTAGTGCCACTGTTAATAGATAAGGCTCTTCACACATCACTTTAGCTTGGCATTCTATTGAAACTAATTGTTACAATACTAATATTATAAAAACAGTGGCGGACACTGGGGGGGGGGGCTGCAGGAAGATGTCTCATTGTATACCAACAATATAACCAAGTTGTGACATGGTTTTTTCAAACATAATCTTCATTAGGACAAATTATTATTCTGTTTGAGCCATAAATGGTTTGAAGACTTCATTTTTTAACCGCCGATATTTTGCGAAGTGCCCGTCACAGTATAAATATTAATCCATTAGCTTACAATGCGCCCAGATGCGCCCTACTTTAGTATTTTACTCTGTCTAATGCCAGACGGTTTTACTCGTTAGTGGTAGGGTACTTCCAGTTACTGAGTTAACAGAAGAGAATTTAGTTTTCAAGTTCATATCCACTATTTTTCAAAATTGTTAATCCGGTACATACTATAGGTAGGCTAAGCGTACATTTATCTGCTAAGATATATGCTGTTGTTGTTCATAGAAAGTCATCAGCCTGGTAGCCGGTCTTATACAATTTTGTATTAATAAATTGTTATTTGTTGATCAAATAGATTGCAGTGGGGTACGCACGCCTCCTAACCTTGGCCAAGAGGGTGTAGGAGAGGAGCCAATTTCCGTATCAAAGTAGTTCAATATTTTACCATCTAGCCAAACTTATTTTTCCAAAATTCAAGCTCACCCTTCAGGCTCGGTCGGCAGTCGTGCTGACAGTCACGCTATCGACGATCATGCTGGATCCATCCCTGAAACCTGATATGCTTATAGTGGCTGTCAAGTCCGTTTTGCTGACGCGCGTATTTTGTTTAATTTACATATATTGTTTCAAACAATAATAGGTAATTGAATTAAAATTCCGATATGGAGATCCACACATTAGCTCATTACGCATTCAGAATATGAGAATACATCACGAAAGTTAAAATTGAACTGCTAAAGAGACAATTTAGCCCAAAAACGACAAATTTCAAATGGAAGATTTTAAGAAGCAACTCTAACAAGGATACGGACAAAATTTGTCTCGATTTTTAGCAATTTCGGTGGTTAAGCGAAGTAAATTACAATTTGAGCAAACAACAAGAGCAAAGGTCAAATGATTTACTTCATTCTACTATTTCAAGACGTTATCGTGCTTATAAGACAAGAAAGATAAAACAAAATCATGTACTTGTCTAAAATATACATAATATATTTTCAGTAAACCTATAACTAATTGTTTAATAGTAATAAAGCATCTGTTTGTGGAGATTTTAAGATTATTTCAATATGTTTCAAAACAAAATATGTAAACAAACCATGCCAATGTCTATGACATGAGCAGAACGGACTTGACAGCCACTTTAACCTCACATGTAAACACAATTTTTTTGGTTTTCTGGCCAATCCTACTTGCTAAGTCTCAGTCTGTAAGTCCGTCTCATAAAACGTGCCCCTTTGGCCTTTAATTGAACAAACTATAGAGGCATCCTCCCAGAAACATGGTTTGGTATGCCTCTGTGAATGGCTGAGTGGATGGTCCAATTAACTGATGGATAGATGACTAGGAGCAAACTGGTCAATAAAGTTTCGATAATCGCAGACTACATTGCAATGAGTACATGGAATCTGGCTTGCTGATGGAGTGACCTGCAAAACGTTGAGAGTTGAGAATTTACCTTTTGTCTTATAGTTTTATTATAGGTCCCAGCTTCTGTTTGGAATGCAATTCGTATCTATTATGTTTTAGTAGAATCATACTAGTATACTATTGCAAATGCTGTAATTTGATTGGCTACGCTACTCGCTATCTAATTGTCGATAGATAGCGAGTAGCGAAACAGCCAGCTCCTCGGCGCGATTTTTAACGAATTTATTTTAATAAATTATGAAAAACGTTTTGAAATACTGTTTTCGTGCTGGTTTCTACTAAAACAATTAGATTATTCGCTCTCGATTTCTATGAGATGATAGTTGATTCGGGCTTCGCCCTCATCAACTATCACCTCATAGAAATCTTGGGCTCATAATCTAATTGTTAAATAGAGATTTCTAGATAACAACACTTTAGCATTCTTTACCTACCAGGACGTTAGTAATTTTAATCTTATCTAATATTCCGGGCTAATATTACGCCGTAAAACATCAGAAACGGCTGCAAAGCTTACTAACTTCACTTCAGTGTATCATTTGTTAGAGAACTGTCGTATTTCAACGTTTACTTCTTCGATGTATTTCGGATTTACAATTCAATCTCTCCTCGAGGCGGCGATTTTGTTTAGCTACACGTGTTATATATATTCAGTTAATTATAGATCAGTGTTCCGTTCTAGTCGCTGATTGGCTAGAAGTTATTCTTACAGTTACCACTTCTTCTTACTGACCCGATCACAATGTTTACTGCGCGTACGAGCAGATGATAACACTCGAATTATTGCTGCAACTAAGTGTAGAACAGTGAGAACTCTATCCAGATAATCAGCATTGGTTACTTTAAATTGAAGAAAGGCTTGCTCATTGTTTCTTGCTCATTTTTGCTCAAAAACAAACCGTTGACTGAATTTTCCACTTTTCGAAACTCTCCCTAGTCCTTTAAAAGGTGCGTTTTTCCGACACGGTTCCCGCTCAGAGCTTCAAGTTAGCTTCATCACCAATCATAGGACTTGATCACTGGAGTTAGAGTTCCCGTTTACGTAGAGTTTACTGTTTTATAGCGGTTGGCCGAGTTATGTATTTGGGTCTCAGGGAGGGCTGGAACAAGGAAAACAATCTAGTTAGTATTTAAATGATAGCTAGTTTTGTCTGTATGTTTAAAATATATTTGCTTGATCTTTCAGGATTTCAGATTTATATTCCAGCTCATGACAAATGTTTGACGATCAATAACGATGACGTCATAGCGACGACATGCAACACTGATGATGTAAAGCAACGATGGTCGTGGAAAAATGATAACCAAATAAAAAATCGAAACTCTGGTAAATGTGTCGACGTAAATGGTGCTATTGCAGATTGGACCAGACTACATGTATCTGTTTGTGACCATCTTAGATCTAGTCAACTCTGGTCGTGTACTCAAGATTTAGTTCATGTCATTGGTACTACCTTTAATATGAACCATGGTAATTTACCCGGGGGTCAGGTTATGTTGTTCCATAAGACTGGCACATGGAGTCAATGGAAAATCTTTGGAATGACTGCTAATATATGTGCAGCTAAACCATAACCTTACGTTGTTTTAGAAACTTTGATTGTCGAAAATTATATTCCTTCTCCTTAGGTTAAAGATAAATCATTTGAAATTACAATTCGGTAACATTTTGGCTGAAACACTTTCACGCAAATATTGCTTCACCATTTTGGCCGTCATGTTTTTGGTCGGATACATAATAGTATTTGACCAAATGTAGCGTGCCGATACTCAATAGACTTCACGAACTCGGTTTTAAACTCTTTATTTCCCAGTTATATTACAGAGGCTATAGCCTTTCATGTGCGACCCTCTCGCTCTGAGGTGCGCGTTCACTCCCCCGTCATCGGCTCAAGTCATTGTCTAGATCATCCACTGTCCGGAAACCACCTCGGTTTCACATTACATATTGTATACACGTTACACCATCTCCCTACATAAAATTCTTGCCCACAAGAATTGTACATTTACAGAATTATGAATTATATAAATTACTACAACAGAGTTTGTTCTGGGAGTCTTATTACGCAGCAAACCCATACCGATCAGGCGCATGGACATCTTGCCTGAGATTCCTAGGCCTAACCCGAGGGACATGTGGAGCATTTTCGCAATTAGGTTGAACGTTGTTTGCGGGAACATTGTAAACCACCTGATCGCCCCCAATTTCTCGCGCAGGGCAGACAATGTCTCCACAGTTTAATGGTGCATAACCACGCTTCAATCGATCATGATGAACCACCGTAATCTTACCTTCGATCGATTTGATTTTATAATCAACGCCTAACCGACAAACAACTTCGAACGGCCCGATCCACTTGGCCCCAAATTTCCATCCTTTTGGTCTACGCAAGTAAACTGTTTCACCTGACCCGAATTGGCGCCACTTTTGCATTCTCTCTTCATTACCTTTCATTTGTTTCTCCCTTGCTCTCTCTAAGTTTACCTTTGCTACCTCTCTCACCTCCTTAAATATCTTCCTAAGAGACTGTGTGTATTCGGATTGTGTGCTAGGGTCTTTCAGTGGGAGGCCTAGCTCTAATTCTAAGGGCAATCTCGGCGTACGACCAAAAACTATCTCATATGGAGATGTTTGCAATGACTCTTGTCGACTCGTGTTGTAGGCGAAAACTACTGCGTCTAGCCATAAATCCCAATCGTTATCGTGTTTTGTACAAAATGCCGCTAACATATCTTGCAGTGTCCTATTTTGCCGCTCTACTTGGCCGTCGCATTGAGGATGATACGCCGTTGTTCGCGTCTTGGTGATTCCCATTAAATCGCACACTTCGTGCATTAAATTACTTTCGAAGTTCGCCCTTGATCAGAGTGTAAGACAACTGGGGCCCAAATCGACTGAAAACTTTATCGACAAGTATTTTAGCTACTGTGGACGCTTTTGATCTGCAGTGGGAAACGCTTCACACCATTTTGTAAAGTGGTCCATTAAAACCAATATGTGGCGATTGCCACGACTAGTTTCAGGCAAGGGGCCCATATAGTCTAAAGCCCAAAATGTAAATGGTGTGCTCACTTCTAAACTTTGCAATGGGGCAGTTCCACTATTTGCTGTCGGCGCTGGCGCTTTTCTTTTGATGCATACGTCGCAATGGCGGATATAATCTTCAACAGATTTTCGCATATGTGGCCAAAAGAAACGTTTCCTAATACGGTCTAGTGTTCGTGTGACGCCTAGGTGTCCGGTAAATGGGCTATCATGGGTACCCTTAAGTATTTCGTTTTCTAGTGCTTTGGGTACAACTACAACCGGATCGGGATGCGTATTTCGTGTCTTAAGTGACCGATAAAGCAACCCATCTCGAACAAACAACTTTTGTAATGATGCCAAAATGTTACTAAGTGACGGTCATGTCGCCATGTCGCAAGCTTCTGTTTTGGTGTGCCGCTAATTTTAAGTTGGATAATTTGAGAAATAATCGGGTCTTCTTGTTGCGCAGTCCGTAAGTTAATTGTTGGATTAACGCTTATTGCACAATTAGGTTTATCTTCGACAGAGTCCTGTAAATACGATGTCGCAGTGGTATCAGTTTGGCATTCTTGGACTGTGTTTTCATGCATGTGAGATTCGCTAGGAATAGGTGCTACAAGACGAGACAGAGCATCGGCATTATTGTGGAGTTTACCTGGCTTATGAATGACTGAAAATTGAAATTCTTGTAACTCCATTACCCACCTTTCTAACCGTCCTTTAAGACGTATACTATGTAGCCATTTTAAGGCACTATGGTCTGTTATAACCTTGAACGGGCGGCCTAATAAGTACGTCCGAAAAGTGCGGATACCAAATACAATCGCAAATGCTTCTTTTTCTGTTGTGCAGTATTTTCGCTCATGGGCGGACAAAATTTTAGACGCATATGCTATGGGTCGTTCTTCGCCATTGTCATCAATCTGTGACAATACCGCACCTAGTCCTATATCCGATGCGTCTGTTTGTAGGATAAATTCTCGGTCAAATTTGGGATGGACTAGTACCGGCGAATTACACAGACATGTCTGAAGCGTTGTAAAAGCATTTTCACAATCTTGGTTCCATTCAAACTGTTTTGTACTGGTTGTTGAGGTCAATTTAGTCAGAGGTGCCGAAATGGCTGCGTAATTCTTAATAAAACGGCGATAATACCCCGATAAACCTAGGAAACTTCGGACTTCCTTGACTGTCTTTGGCACCGGAATTTGCTTGATTGCTTCGACCTTTGACGGAACCGGGCTTATACCGTCTTCGGATATCATATGTCCTAAATAGTGAACCTTCTTTGCCGCAAAAGTACATTTTGACACATTTAACCGCAGATTTTGCTGCTGGAAACGAGTTAAAACCGTTCTTAACCTATCACAGTGTTCGGTAACGCTGTTACTAAATATAATTATGTCGTCCAAATAGCAAAGACATATACTATAAGTAAGACCAGCTAAAACTAGTTCCATGGCTCGCTGGAACGTTGCGGGCGCAGTTGCGAGGCCAAAAGGCATTCGGTTGAACTCGTATAAGCCGCTATGCGTGATAAAAGCGGTTTTTTCACGATCGTCAGGATGAACTGGAATTTGCCAATAGCCGCTTTTTAGGTCCAAAGTGGAAAAATACTTCGCGTTTCCCACCGAGTCGAGTAAATCGTCTACCCTTGGTAAGGGATGTGCGTCATGACGAGTAATCTGATTAAGATGCCGGTAATCAATGCAAAAGCGAATATCACCTGATTTTTTTCGCACTAAAACAATTGGGCTAGCCCATGGGCTGGTGCTAGGACTTATAATTCCTTGATCTAACATGTCCGAAATTTGTTTGTTTGACTCTTCGCGAAATGCGTATGGCATTCGTCTGGCTCGCTGCCTAATTGGAGAATTGTCACCGGTGTCAATTTTGTGCTGCGCTACGTTTGTTTTGCTAATTTCACCGCTAAAAAGTTCCTCAAACTCTTCTAACACTCGTTTCACTTGTTGTTTTTCAGAATTACTTAAACCCGGGTCTAGACTAGAATCAATTTTTGACGCCACGTGATCTGCTTTGACGGCATTACAGTTAACCGGATCGTTGTTGTTAGCAACGGTCTCTTTCTCGACTAGAGGACAAAATTCCGCCAATTTACAACCTTGTGGTAATTCAATTTCGTTGTCCGTAGTGTTAGCTATTCGAATTGGCACTATTTTACCTACAGGAGTAACAACTAAATGAGCTACATGCAAGCCTTTTAAATGTCTAACACTATCTGATTGACTACCTGATATCATACCAACCTGTGAAATGTTTTTCACCAGCACCTTACCGTCAATTATTATTTCCGATCGAGCCGGAATTGCAATGCCCTTAGGAAGAATAACTTTGTTAACACCTTTCAACTGAGATTGGACAAGAAGCATGCTTGTTTCAGTGGTTTTACTCGAGTCATCGGGGGAAGCAACAGGCGGATTTGCCTCTGTGATCACAACTCCGCTCGACTGTACCTTCATTGTTGGATGCTCCGCATGTAATGGGAATTTCCATAGGGCCCCACTAACTGAAAACTACTTGACCTCCCCGAAAATCCCTTGAATACCTAATTTGTGCTGCGTAATAAAGTCCCATCCCAAAACACAATCGTAGGGTATATTACTACTTACAAGAAAACAACTATTATATTTACGTTGAGAATGAGGAAAAGTGACACTTGTCACAATGTTGCCTTGAATATCTAATTCCCCACCTGTAATTGAAGTGCAACGCTGTGATTGCGATTTATCTAATAGAATACAGTCAAAATCGAGAATATTATGAATGTTATCATTAATAAAAGACTTCATTGATCCAGTATCTAGAAGAGCATTGACCGGTACACCGTCAATGAAACATGTTACGAATGGGTGTGCAGGCAAGCTCTCATTACAAACATTAGTACTATTAGCATTAAGAGAGTCACAGTGCTTACTTGTTTCGGGGCTGTCTACCGGCCTGTAGTTCCTCGAGACGCCCCTTGGAAGTTTAAAGGTGCATAGTTTCCACAATCGCGAGCAAAATGTCCATATCTTTGACATTCATAGCACCGTACATTGGAATGGTTTTGACGTTGGCGTGGACTGCGGCAATCACGAGCAAGGTGACCTGGTTTTCCACATTGAAAACATGTAGCTTTCGATCGCTGTCGATTTATAGGTTGGTTAACTGCGGCGGCATAGAACTGTTCTGAAGTGGCCATCTGATCTTCGAGCGCCTTCTGTCGAGTGGCAAGTTCGTTCATGAGACCCACGAGTTGGTCCATGTCGGCGTTCGGTTTGGGTGTTGCGGAGCTGGCGTTGGTTGTAAAGGATGAGTCGTGTTCTTCAATCGCACGATAACGCTGAACAAAGCCTAGCATTTCGTTCACGTTTGGTGTGGGGTTATGAGCCAAAAGCTTCCCTCTCATTGGTTTGGGTAGACCACGCATAAATTGGCGCGACAAAAGTGCAGATGTGGCTTCGTCACCGAGCGTTGGGTCGGCTTTTTCCCGAAGTTGTTCCAGCTCCCACTTGAAAACTGATGGGTCTTCACCGCTCCGAAGCATTCGGGCCTCAAACTTGGCATAATAATTTTCCCTCTCGACTGGTGGGCACAGGGCTTGTTTCAAGCGCTTCGTCGCGGCGTCGTATGTGGCTCTCCTCGGCAGGAATGGCGTAGAAATGACTAGACGCGCGGCCACGGAGAAACGCAGGTAATTTCTTGATCTTGTCGTCGTCTTTCCAACCATTGACTACAGCACATGCATCAAACTCTCTTAGCCAGGCGACAACGTCGTCTCCGTCGAATTTTGTTGGCAGAATGCTCGTTGACATGATTTCGTTTTTTGTTTTACCGCTGCCACCAATTGTAGCGTGCCGATACTCAATAGACTTCACGAACTCGGTTTTAAACTCTTTATTTCCCAGTTATATTACAGAGGCTATAGCCTTTCATGTGCGACCCTCTCGCTCTGAGGTGCGCGTTCACTCCCCCGTCATCGGCTCAAGTCATTGTCTAGATCATCCACTGTCCGGAAACCACCTCGGTTTCACATTACATATTGTATACACGTTACACAAAAACATGGCGCCCAAAATGGAAACATCCAGATATGTCTGTATTTCAAATTAAGAAATAGAAAACATTTTCCATGTTTCTAAAACACGCGTGGGAGTTTGGAAGAACGAGAAATAATCAGTGGGAAAATGAGCCGTAGGGCGAGTTTTTCCACGTTATTTCGAGTTCTCCCAAACTCGCACAAGTGTTTCTATAAGTGTATAGAAGAAACACAGGAAAAAATGTTTTCTATTTCTTTTATAATATAACTCAAAAGACATTTCTTAAACTCGATTAATTTACAAATTCTCATTACGTATGCATGCTGACCTTTGCTCGTCAATTTCGCTGCAAGAAAACAACTCTGTTTGAAAATTAACAGTCAAAAATGTGTAAAAGCATTAAAATTGTTTTTAAATAGTATTCAAAGTTTTATAATTCGCATTAAATTCGGGGTTTTTATGATTTTAAATTTTGGCGGGAAAATTTCCGTGTTTCTATACAGTTTTAGTAGAAATTGTGAGGTGTCTATTGCTTTTCCTGCATTCTGATTGGTCCAAATTGAGCCTCTAAAAAGTGATAGTCACTGCCCAGTGACTATCGCTTTTTTTCAAAATGGCTTCTTCGCAAGCTGCCGAATTTAAAACAAAAACCTGATTCAAAGTTTTAAATGAAAAAAACTGCCGATAAATTCAAGGAGGATATATTTTTGACATTTTTAAAGGTAAGCGATAATAAATACACTATTTTTCTTCCATGAAAGGCAGCGTTTTCTCGCTGTTGAAATGAACATGTATAAAACTTTTTCCGTACGGCTCAACTACAAGTGTTTATTTTGAAAATTATTCGTTTTATCCTCATTTATATCGTTATATTCAGCAAAAACCTAGCTGTGATATATTTTTAAAACCATTCTACTTTGTATTTGAGCCCTTCCAAAGTATTTTTCTCACGAAATTGTTTGTTTTTGTTTCGCTTCGATATGTTTTTGACACTCGTCTTTTGCCGGCATGTTTTTAATAACCGGCCGCTGAGAAAAGCGCTGAATTTTGTCCTATATAGCCTTTTCAACTGACCTCATAACTTTCTGTGTTTGTTTTTCTCTTTGAAATTTCTACTAAAACAATTAGTCGCCTCAGGCTCGGTGATTACAAGCCTATAGTCACTTCGCCTTCGGCTCAGTGACTATAGGCTTGTAATCACCTCGCCTTCGGCGACTAATTGTTAAATAGAAACACGCCTCTCGACCAATCAGCACGCTCGTACTATAAATGTTATATTATAATATATTATGCAAGTAGGTAAGACATAACTTCTAATACATTACCAAACTTTACGCATGAAAATAAGTTATACAAAATAGCTTTCTGTCGTGAGCAACATATTAAAATGTTTATAACTCAAGGAGGAATACTGTATTTGTATGGAGCTAAATATTGCCATTAAGATTCGGTGTAATGATCAACAAAAATATAATATAATCAGCTTTTCAGGTTGCCTACTTAGATATTGCAAATTTTGTGACGTCATATGACATTTTGTGGCGTCATATGAAATTTTTCTATTAACGTGGTCAAGTCAAGTGTTTGCCTTTTCTGCCTTCGTCTGAACAAAATATACGGCGGTTGACTGTTGTGTAAAACTACCAAGAACTTCGACGTTTCGATCGAAGGCCCATTTGTCTGGAAGTTAGTAGAATGGGTTGAGAAAAACATGTGCTTTTATAGTGAATACAAAAGCGATCACGTGATAAAAAATAAACCAATCAGATCGATTTAATCAAAAGAAACTATAAACAAAATAAGGAAATCACATCACAAAATATATTAGCATATAAGGAGCAGCGAACAAAGATAACAAAGCAAGAAAGACAGAAAACAAGGAACGAAATATTAGATAAGGTGAGATGTAGAGTATCTGCTGATGGCAGGCATAAACAGATAGGAGTTAAATGTAAGAGAAATGCTCGTTAATGCCGAAGCATTTCTTGCCATTTGCAGCTATCATTGCTGCCAGAAATGGGACACATGGCTCGAATTTTCATATCTGAAACACTGTGATTGCCAGTGTTGAAATGTCTGGCAACAGGTTGTTTAGCATCATTGTTTACGACAGCACCACGATGCTCACCAAACCTTATCCTTAAATATCTACTAGTTTCACCAATAAAAAGCATGATATTTTACTGCATGAAATGCAGTAGATGAGAGGAGAGGAGGTGTACGTGATATAGTGCTTTATAGTGTACTTAGATTTTGGTGCCGAAATTGTAGTGGAAGAATCTATTTACCTACAGGTTTTAGACAGCTTCACACCGCAAGGAGACGTGCTATTAGGTGGCAAAGAGTCCTGTGGTGGAGAGCTGTGTACTAGGGTTCCACGGATACTTATGTCGAAACGAGACTAAGGGATTTTCGGTGTTTCAGGGTCGCTTTTCAAGATATGAAAATTCTTCCTAATGACATCCCTTACTTTGAAATTGAAGGGATGGTAACTGAGAACTAGGGGTATTTTGTTGTTGGGAACATTAGACACAGGGTCTCTAAGAGTTTCGGATCGGGGGATATTGGAGGCCTTCCAAAAGGCAATATTTAAGAGAGGGGCTGGATAACCGCGTTGGACAAAAAGATTTCTCATTTCTGACTTTTGGTATTGAAGTTCTCATCTTCACTGCAAATGCGGCGAAGGCGAAAGAACTGAGAGAAGCGAATAGGCCTTTTAGTGTGGTTGGGGTGGGAAGAAGTAAAGAGAAGATAGCAATGGGAGTCAGTCGGCTTGTAGAGCACAGAAGTAACAAGTCTATCGCATTTGATAGACACAAGTATATCTAAGAACGATACACTTGTCTCACTGATCTCCCACGTAAACTGGAGTGCTGGGTGGTAGTTATTAACAAAGTTAACAAACTTCTCCAACTCTCCGCGGGAACACGATGCTGTGCCGAAACAGTTATCAATGTACCTACCAAGATAATCAGGTATGGGATCAGTGTGTTGCCCGAAGATCTGCTTTTCCACAAAACCAACGAATAAATTGGCATAGTTGGGGACCATTTTAGTTCCCATGGCTACACCACTTACTTGTTGGTAATTGTCACGGTACGGGTGAGTACTAACTCCGCCAAATGAATCAAAGCAGTGGTAGGCGGTTCCTTGTTAGGGCGCTTATCCAAGAAGAATTTGAGTGCCCTCAAACCATCATGATGTGGAATGACAGTGCACAAGGATTTGATATCCAAGGTGAAAATGAGTTTATGACTGTTATGAAATTGAATGTTCTGAAAGATTTGGAGAGCGTGTTTGGTGTCCTTCACATAGGATGGTAACTCCTTAACCAAGGGTGCCATATCACGATCGAGGTAGCCAGAGCTGAGCTCGTTTCGGTTGGACAACCGCAAGCAGAGACAATGGGTTTGCCTGGGTTGCGGGTTTGTGGATTTTGGGTAAGAAGTACATGACAGGTGTGCGGAGTGTGGTGGTTATGAAATGCTTGCAGTTTCAGGAAGATCACCAGAGGCGATGAAGTTCTTGATGGTGGTGGAAATGGTGGTTTGATTGGTAGAAGTCAAGTATTTCTCAATTCTGCCGTAAAAAGTGGTGTGACTCAAATATATATAAAGATATAAATCAGCTCTCCGAACAACCAAGGCACCAACCTTGTCAGTAGGTTTGATAACACTGTCTTCCCGAGGACGGAGTGATTTGAGAGCACAAAATTCAGCTTCAGCGAGGTGAGATCGCCTTTTGGGCCTAAATTTGGGGAATTGTTCTATGTCATGTCGACATCGTCGAATGAATAGCTCCAAGGACCGATGTTGGTCTTCTGGAGACCTGGGGCCGGTTGTTCAAAAGCCGGTTAACTTAACCCTGGGTTAGTGGTAACTTTCATACAAGTTTCCCGACATCGGTTATATTAATATGAATACTTTTTTCTATCAACCTTGTAGTGGGCGATAGAAGTTTTTGTTTATTTTGTTTTGAAATAAACAAACATGCAGAAGTATACAAACCAGAACAGCAGATTAAAATTTAACCCGGGGTTAGCGTTAACCGGCTTTTGAACGACCGGCCCCAGGGAGATTTTTTAGGGTTGATGGCCTCAAAACGTCCTTTTGGTAGGCGGAGGGGTTGTCGCGAAAGAAAACAACAGTCAACCGCCGAATATTTGTTACACTCTACCAACACTGGCACCGTACGTTCCAGATATTTTGGTGGATACTGTATAGATCTTGCCTTGCACAATTCTATCTTTATAAGTACTCTATATGAGAACTTATTTCTCCAAATGATTTTATTATACCATATGTATTCATGCACATCCCCAGTATCAGACGGTTAATGCCACCAAAAAAGGAGTGCCGGCAAAAGGCGCCAGGCAACCTTGCACAACAACACGTTGAGTCTCAGAGTGCAAATGCATAAATACATATGCCAATATATCATTCACAATCAGTTGAGTCCTTGAGCCAGACCAAATATACAATGGAACTTCATGATGTATTATTGATATCATTAACAAAATGACTGACTGTAAATGTATAATGTTAGTTTTGGCAGATACTGTATAGATATCCTGCCTTACACAATTCTATGTTTATAAGTACTGCATGTATATGAGAATATATTTCTCCAAATTATTTTATGATATCATATGTTTTTATGCACATCCCCAGTATCAGGCGGCTAATGCCACCAAACATGGGTGCCCGCGAAAGGCGCCAGAGGCAACCTTGCACAACAACACAGTGAGTTATAGAGTGCAAATGCATAAATACATATGTCAATGTATCATTCTCAATCATTTCAGTCCTTCAGCCAGACCAAATATACAATGGAACTTCATGATGTATTATTGATATCATTAACAAAATAGTTTACTGTAAATGTATAATGTTACTTTTGGCAACGTTAGATCGCCATTATGAACGATTGAAAAGCATCTTACAAAACAGTGGCTTACAATTACATAGAAACAAACTGGTAGAATGACGTATAACTGACAGTTCCGCCTACATACATGATTAATGACTAGGTTTAAATATGTATAATATTTAAACTTTTTTTGTTTTTTAACCAGAGAGCGTCCAAAACTTAATATGAATAATCCTGGTTCGCTTCGGCAAACATTTTAAAATAAATATATATTACATCATAGCAAAAACAAATGATACGATAAGCTTATGGTTATGGTCCGGCCAACAATTTTTATAGAATCCTAAAAAACTGAAGTGGTTTCAAACAATCATGTATAACAACGTTGTTCAAATGCGCATATCGTTGCCTCCCACATGCCAACTACGGGTCATTGATTGCTATATCAATACCAATCTGTTTAGTACTACTATCGCTTGAATGAGCCTCACTGGTGTGGGGCGCAGGCTTCAAACCTGTAGCCGATTAGCGTCGGAGCGGTTTTACCTGTAGCCTTTCGAGCGGTTTTATGAAATTTTGTTTCAGAACCAATGGTGAACGACAAGCGCCAAAATATCTTGTGTCGTGTACGTGTAAGAAATTAGTAGGACTAACATGTGCAAGAAACCAAGTATTCATGCATGCCCTAAAGCCTATACTTCATATAATATCGATCTCGAACGTGTGGTGCCAGTGTAGGTAGAATCTTTACGAAGATACTGCAGTTAAGTTAGATCAAACTACCTGAAAAATACAATAAGAACTTGGATGTTTCGAGCGAAAGCCCTTCGTACTAACTTCTTGCAATATACTTGTTATAAGCCTGTCCCTAATCCAACTTAAATAATAGACATGCGCACAGTACATGCAGGAGCGTACCGGCCGGGGGGTGTGACACATTCCACTTTTTTTGAATAGTCGGTAAATTGATATAAGATTGATAGTGGTCGGTTTTTGAAACCAAAGCGGAAAGCGGTCGGTAAATTTTAAAATTTCAAACAACAACAGAGCCGTCGGTAGCAATTTGCTCATCCAGGATTGTACTTTTATTCATACTCTAGCTATTTTTGCAGAGCCAACTACAATCAGCTCATCTCTAATAGTTGGTCGTTACTTTGGCATTGTGTATATATATCAAAAGGAGCAAAACCAATTCACTGACGCTTGTAAAACCAATTCACTGACAACTTCAGTTCAAACGATAAACTCCTTAATATTTACCCTTTGCCATCCAGCTACGAGTCAATGATCATGATGTTTCATTGTCCTTTCATTGTTTAGAATATACCATTATTCTACATCCATATTTGATACGTTATGCAAAGGGATGTATGATACTTATCCTTGAACTATTTCTGCCTCGTTTTCATGGTATTGTAGCATTATTGAAGACTCGCCTTTCTTTTGGGCAATGTGATCCAAAGTCCCCTGATCTCGAAATAGAACTGGATTGAATATCCATTGTATTAACATTATGACGGCAGTCAACTATTACTAAGGAGCGACCGATAAGTATTACAGTAAAAATATGTTGCCCCATATGTTGTATTATCTATAGGTCAAAATATGTAGCTATCTGGTATATTTAAACTTTGAAGACGTTTTAGCAACAATAAATGGAGACCTTTTCGATCAACGTTCATTTGATCCTTCAGTGAGAGCGGATTCACTTTGATTTCAGATGTGCATGACATACAAAGACGGTACGGTCAAAGCGAATGCCTGGAAGAAACTGTCGGAAATTTCTGACAGGGACGGTAAGGATTAATCATTAATGTATTTAATCAATATGCGCTTCCGTTCCCGTTTCATGAAGCCACGCCTCCGCATTGCAACCAACAACATAGCCAGCCATTATTGTAATATTGTTTTAACTTTTAAGTAAATATTTGGAGCACTATGTCTATAAAATTTTGAACAGGAGAATGAACTTTGCAAGATACCCATTCAAATGTCGACGACTTTCAATTGACTGAATTTGCAAACAGGCTGAAGCCTGAAACATTTTAATAAAGCTAAGTATTTGTTTTCTAGTTTTATCATATTAATGCATGAATAGCTAAGTTTTGTTTCTAGTTTTATCATATATGAATTTCATATAATGCGTTCATGAATATCTGAATCGCGTGAGTATCCAATATACTATAGATATACTAATGGCATTAAAGTAAAAGTATATTATTGTATTTTTAATACTGTAAATTTTCTTACTAAAATGGATTTTTAATATTTTAGTGGATTTTCTTCAAAGACAACTGAAGAACTTGAAGGATAGTTTAAAAAAATGTCTCCACAAGAGGTCGAAGATGACCAGATCTGGGGCAGCTGCTTCATCTTTGCCTCAGTGCAGGTTCTTCGAGCAAATGGCATTCCTACACGGCGGTGTTGGTAACAGGCCCACAGAGAGCAATTTAGCAACCCTAAATGCTCTGATATCTCCCCCCCCAACAACTCCGGTTAGTCAGAGTATAACTCTGACTGACGATTTTCCCACAACTTCCCACACGCCACAAGAAGCAACGAGAGCAAGCAAACGACCAGCACCATGCACAGAATTGTTTGCCGCAAACAGAAGTGGCAATCGCATGAACAGGGATGTAGCAGAGCTGATGCTCTTGAAGCAGTTGAGTAACACTGATGCTTCATACAAAAAGATGGCAGAGGATGAAGATTTGTTATATTGTCGGAGTCTGGTTCCCATTCTGAGAGGGATGCCAAATAAGAAGAAGAGGCTGGCAAAAATTAAAATCAACCAGTTGTTGTTTGACATTGAATACAATGATGACAATGTTGTTTAGGTATCACCACTTTCATTTTGTTTGTATGCAACAGTACATATTATGTAACAGTGCATATTATCACCTATTTAACAGGATTATTTTTTTATTGAAATGTTATCAATATAATTTAATAAAATCTTTTTCAAAGTGTTCATTCGATAAAATATCAATAACATTATTCAAGATCAGTTTTCAAAGTATAAATAACAATTTAATAAGTCTGCATGCAATTTATTAATATCAGTTGTCTCAAGAATTTCCTGTTCTTGTCACAGTTGCCCATTGCCAGTCCACTGCTCCTTCATTCATGAAATAGTCTTTGAAGTCGTATCTCACTTGCTTTGCAGTCCTTGAGTAATTATTTGACCCAGTTTGAGCAATAGGTATTAAGCCATCTGAACTGTCATGGTTTCTCCACTCACCTGGAATTGTACCACATGGATTTTCTTGATCCACATAATTTGCCGGGCAATAATTGTAGGAATTGCTCCTTTGACTTAGAGTAAGACTCATAGGAAAATTATGCAGAGCCACAATTGCTTTGGCGATAAGGATGACCTTTTGCTCTGTTGCAATTGGCCTGCGAAAAACTCTAAAACGAGTTGTTGCAATACCGAATGCATTTTCAATTACTCTCCGTGCTCTTGACAGTCGATAATTAAAAATTCTCTCATCTAGAAGTAAATACTGGTTGGGGTAAGGTTTCATGAGGTTTGGTTAAGACCAAAAGCATCATCTGCTAAGAAAGCATATGGGAATGTTTTGCTTGGGCAACTTTGCAAGGCCTCTGGTTGAGGGAAACTGAGCAACCCATTCTGAATTGCTCGGCCAAGGTAACTGTTTGTGTATACGCTGCCGTCAGCTTGCCTACCAGTGTCTCCTATGTCTACCAATGTAAATTCGTACCGAGCATTACAAACAGCAAGCAACACAATACTGTGAGTTTTTTTATAGTTAAAAAAAATTGAGCCTGAACGTGCTGGTGCCTGCATCACAACATGCTTTCCATCCAAAGCCCCGAGTGCATGAGGGAAATTCCACATCTGTCCAAAATCGTTTGCAATTCTTTTCCAGTCATTGGTATTGCAAGGGACACGCAATCCTTGCTCGGAAAGAGCGTTCCACAATGCATCACAAGTTTCCTGCACAATTCGCCCCACCGTGGTAGGACTTATACGATAGCTCGCCGCAATTGTAGTGTGAGCATCACCCGTGACTAGATATCTCAAAGTAACTGAGAGCCTTTCGTCTGGAGGAATTGGTTCTCGCATTCTGGTGGACTTTTTTGTTATTAAAGGAGCGACCCAGGTCAATAGCAGCTCAAAAGTGCCGGGCGACATCCTAAACAGCCGAAAGAAGTATTCTGGGTCGCCAAGCATCAATTCCTTCACAAGAATGTGATATTCGCCCTTCGTCTGTCGTTCTTCGTATATTTTCCTTACCCAGAATCTCTTATTATATTTTAAGCGCTGCCTTCTCTTTCTTAAAAGCAACAAAGTAAGTATTTTGCGCCTTAAAAACCATCGTATGTTGAAGGCAGCCATTTTTTGTTTACTTGTTTTGTTACTTTGTCGCTTGTTCGCGCTCGCTTATTGGCCGCTCGCTGTGGAGATTGCAAACATTCATCGCGCGAACTGTTCGCGCGAAAAAAATCGCGTCGCGCGAAAAAATTCCCCTAGTGGAAAACGGGCTTAAGGTGACGCGCGACCCGCGCCAAATAGACTATGCCGACGACGCTGTATCAATTTAAGCTTAGCAATGAATTTGTACGGAATTGGGCTTCCTATATTTGCACGCGCTTGCCTAATTAATGATATCATCAATCACGAGCATTTTGATTGGACAGGCATCTATTCATTAGCGTACGTAACAAATGCAAGCTCCTCATTATTGACTCAATCTGTAAACCGACTAGTCGTGTTTGCAGGAGTTGCGTTCGAAAACTATTTTCTCAAAGCGATATTTGGAAAGCGATTTTATTTTTGTATCTTGAAATGGGTGGCTCATTGAGTCGCTGTGTCTCTGCTTGTTTTCGCCGGCCCGCCGTGGAAACCGCGCGCGTGGAAAAAGATCATGTACCGGTGAAACGCAAGCAACATCTTAGAAAGTTGAAAAAGAAAGATATTTATCTCAAAGAGGAATCCGTAACATCCGTAAGTAATCATGTTTTGTTTTTTTTGTATAGTTTAAAATTTCAACTCTATCGATTTTAGTGTATTGGGCATGATTTGATCTTTAATTTTACCACACTACGTGGACTAATGAAAAATTTCGCTAAAATCAATTTATATAGTTTGTCGTTAATGCCAATTTCAAGATTTCTAATTCTTAGATCCTCTATTTTCGCCTATAAACTTTCATTTTCGCGACAACAAATTTAATTTATGTGTTTACGCATGTAAATTTCCTATTTAGAGTAAATTTTCAATTTCTAATCCAGTTAATATAAGTTCAGTGCTTCGCTCGGTGACTCCGCTACCCAGTAACTTGCGGGTTCATTTTGCTTTCTCGAAAAATGAATTGTCGAAAAAAAAAGCGAACAGTAAAATATTTATATGGTTTCAAAAGCCATTTGAAACTGCTTTAATAGTCTAAGTGAAAAGGTAAGTTTCAATTACACGAATTCATAGACTTATATAATTAAATTTGTTCAGTTGAGTTCAAAAATGTTAGTTTTTGAAGTTTTGGTTTAAGTTTGAGGCTTGAGTTTGCACACATTAAACTTGAGGTATTTATACAGCAAAAAAGAGTATATAATGGCAAGATTTGTTTATTTTTGCTCAGAAAATTAATGCTCAGTGAAGTAAATATATTATAGTTGTCTTGATACCATTTAAATTGAATTGAATTGAAAGGTTAAAAAATTACACAAGATTAAAGGCAGCAAACTTTGTGAATACCAAGGATTTTTGGAAAATATTCTGTTTTATAAATCTTTTGTTATGATATATTTTCAAGCTTAGCCTATTACATTATAAAACAGTTCCAAATTTGTAGAGAATGAATACCCAGTGAAGTATATGTTATATATATTTTAGAAATATATTACTATAATATAGTCATAGTATAAAAAATCTTACAGTTCAAAATTTGTGGTTTGCAAAAACAATTTGCATGAAATGAAAACAAACCTTTCAGTTTTTATATATTATAAAGAATTTCAGTGCTCAATCTATTTTCATAGTTGAAAATATTTGTTCATGGGATCATGGAAATAGTATTAATGCCATATTTCTTTCAGGATGATTCCTCTGCTGTTCAAACTCTACCAGCTTGTGCTGAAAGTGTCAATGCTGAAGTTAAAGCTAACATTTTGCCAGGTATTGATTGATTTTAATGCTTTTCAGTATATATACTGTACATAGATAGAAGGAGAATACACATGTGATAAGGACCGCCCAGTGAGCTGTTGATCCCGGAAAAATTATAACTTAAATTTCGGGGTGATTTCCCATCGTCAAAGATTTTTGTGTTCATGACAACATGTGTTTCTGTCAGAACTGATTTTCATATTTCTGAGCTTTTAGCCTGGCTTTAGGACGTTCGGCTGGATCGCGTTATTTAGTCTTGAACATTTTAATGACATTTGTTGATCCGCTTTCAGGAATTAAATACTTTACGGGGCTAAATCTGGGGTCACTCTCAGGAATGGCAAATTTCTGCATTCTGGGAAACTATTTGACAGTAAAATATATTGTGCATATCTCACTTTGTTTTGGGGCCCCTTTTAGCTGGCGGCAAGGAGCAGATTGTTCCCGTTGTCCCCTGCCCTCTGGCGGTATGATATTGCTCATGTGGTGTAACAAAATGTGATGTCTGTGATTAATCTGATGAAGATATTTGTAATAAAACAACGGTCTGAACGCGAAAGAATTTCACTGAAGTGTACATGAAAATGAGCGAAGGCATTATGTTTGCAGTGCAGTTTTAAAATACCAAGTATTTCAAAATGTTTTCGCTAGCCGTTAAATAACGTACTTTGTTTTTTGTCTTAATAACATATCTTTGAGGCGTTCTCAAATAATTATTCAGCCCTTGGAAATGGCATCATTCACAACTCGTAATTGTTTTGTCTTCGCAATTTTGGGTGACAAATTCCACTGCCACTGGGCAAACTAAAACTACTTAAATGAAATCCAACACGGCTGACATTAAACATACGCAAACTTTCCTTAGTAACTCGATTTCTAGACATGCTAAAACAACAAACTGTACGCAAAAATACTCCTCGTTGTTTAAGGATTCTAGCGATATATAGGTTGTCTTTATATAACTCTCAGCATGTCGCAAGACAGGCCTTCCCAGGAAGAATATGGTAGGGGTGCAACCAATCACACTCCTTGAGCTATCTAGGCGTGCAGTGGAGTGTGATCAATTTTTCAATCCCTGCATGGTCATGCATAGCTTTTTTACAAGTGTTTAATAATGGTTATAGCGACTAGACTAAAATCTGGTTATAGAATGTTAAAATATGAAGCACGGCTATACCAGAGAATATGACAAAGTAAACACTAAAAAATATAAGAGCTTAGAAGACGTCTAATTTCTGGCGATTTGCGCTGAAAAGATAAAATATTATAGTTTTGTTGTTTTGCGTTGTAGCCTAATCGAGCTTACCGAGGCGTTCGATCAATCGCACTTCAGTTGAGAAGTCCTGGCGTGTGTCAAGGTGCCCGCGTGCGATCGCACGCCATTCCCAGGAAGGCCTGCAAGATATAAGCGAAAACGGCCACTTCGATGAAATCCACGAAATATTAAACAAATTGCAGGAATCAAGTTGACTAAGTTTATGGTGCATATTATATCCAAATTTCACGAGAAATCATGCCATATTACTTAACAATAATATACATAAAAATGTTCGAGACAATTTTACTTTCGATTTACCAGCTTCGGCGAACCGTCCACTGCTAAAGATTTCTCTCCTTTTATATATCATTTGTATGCATTGCCAAAGATGTGAAAGTCAACTGAACCATGTGAATTTATTAAATGTCGTTGTAAACAAATTTTCCCTCTTTAATTTTAAAAAACTAGGCCGTCTTTGGTAGCATGACAACGATACGGTTCTGATTTCCTTGGTGTTTTGCTTATGAATTATTAACGAGCTTGACAAACGCATTGAATCCTCTCCTTCTATTTTCCAGTTGTTGAACCTGCAAAGCGCGGTGTCAGTCTTGCAGACGTGAAGGTAGAGATTTGTGACGTAGTTGACTTGTCAACAGCTTTAACTAAACAAAGTGAGGCTGCAGTTTTACCTCAGAAAGGTAAGACTTTTTATCTTAACCTGTATTAGTTTACAGTATTAGTTGTCAGTTACACATGCTCTTGTTGTTCACCATTCACACTGAAATTCCGGTAATTCCAGATAGAAAGTAAATAAAACACGTATGTTTGGTTCCCCCACAGGGAAAATTACCGGCCGGTTTCATACGGCTGATTACGTTCCATTTACACCTTTTGTACGTTTTCTTACGAGTTCCAATCTCTTCATGCGCAATTTATCACCGTCATTCAAAATCTTGGAATTAATATTAATGAGCTTTTATAAGACATGCGTTGTCAGACACAATTGTAATGGCCGATGCAAATATTCCGTAGTCTGTGCGGGATTTTCCAATCGAAGTTTGCATTCCATTTGCACTTGCGATTTCAAACAAGCGATTTCAAACTAGATAGGTTCATTTAAATGGTAAACAACCTCAAACTCCTGCCGAAGATCCAAAGCCCGGCGAAAGATCGGGCTCTGAACGGGTTACACTAATTTTTATCTAATTTGGTTAAAGTATAACATCTTAATGAAAATGTTCAGTTCATTTGAGAAACCGTTTAATTTGACATAACATTTTAATTGGTTTACGCAGATGAAATCATTGAAACAGATGATGCACCAAGTAATTTACTTCAACTGCTTGAGGAAATCATCCGTGGCAAAATTGAAAGTAAGTGCACAAATTCTCTTATTTATACACATGTAAGAATTTGGTATTTTATCCAGGTACTTCAAGGTTATTTTTTATTTATTGTAACGGTCTCGAGCATGTGAAAGATTCGATGGAAAAGAATGTCGCTATATCTCCCATCAGTATAAAGGCTAGCCTAAAGGTTCGGTCACACGAGGCGAAAAGTCGCAGGGACTGGTCGCGGCGACTTGTCGCGGGGACAAATTTCATCGTGTGACATATGTGAAAATCTTGTCGCGGGGACTAATTTTTGTCCCCGCGACAGGTCGCATGAAATCAAATTGATTTGATTTCATGCGACTTCAGTGTCGCGGGGACAAAATTGAGTTCTTGCGACTTGTCGCATCAAGTGAGCAGCTTATGCGACAAGTCGCTGGGACAAAATTAAAATTGACCAATTACAGAACATCATCCCCATAACGACTTCTCGGCTGACTGCGACTTGTCGCATGGAAATGTCGCTCCGTGTGACCACAAGTCTCCGCGACTAGTTGTCGCCTCGAAACGTCGCCCTGTGTGACCTTTCTCATGCGACAAGTCCCCGCGACCAGTCCCTGCGACTTGTCGCCTCGTGTGACCCAACCTTAAGTCATAGACCCTATCTTGACTCATTGTTGAGAATTCCTAACAACCAATGGGTCAGGGTGTATGACGTAGACTATATATATGGATACTGACCAGCATAAATGAAACGGTGACCATGACTTGAAGACTAGAACGGCTGAAACTAATTGGAAAGCATGCTTGACTGTTGAGAAACAAATATTGCATATCCCTAAAGTCTAGCTAGCTGGCAGTCAAGCACAATACTGAATTACTCACAACTAAACATTTAATATTTAATTTTTAGGTGAAGTTGGGGGGAGCAAAGCTCCAGAGAAATCTCAGACTGAACATTCTGAGAAATCCTTGCCATTGGTTGAAGTTAAGGCCGGGAAACTCCCAGTGGCAAAGGGTGACTCTGGTGTTCAGCTGACGAATGCCTCAAGCGATGGTGCTTCCACTTCAGTAAGCATAACTTGACCTTCCTTTCATATATACAGTTCCAATTAAAAACAATCTTAAATTAATAAGATTATTATATCTATTAACCGATACCTCTTTCAACCGGGCACATTCCGCCGGTCCCAATGTTAATAAAATACTGTATTCATAATCCTTATCAAGCGCACCAGTTTTTCGCGGACACATTGACGACGTTTCATTCGTACCATTGCATAGGGATTCCGCTGTAGCATCATTTTTATCAATAATGAGAAAGGAAATTACACACACTTGTGCATTTTATACTTAAGAAATAGAAAACATTTTCCGTGTTTCTATACACTTATAGAAACACGCGTGGGAGTTCGTGAGAACGAGAAATAATCAGTGGGAAAACGAGCCTGTAGGGCGAGTTTTTCCACGTTATTTCGAGTTCTCCCAAACTCCCAGAAGTGTTTCTATAAGTGTATAGAAAAACAGGAAAAATGTTTTCTATTTCATTTATAATATAACTCAAAAAACATTTTTTAATCTCGATTAATATACTCTCATTAATTCTCATTACGTACGCATGCTGACCTTTGCTCGTCAATTTCGCTGCAAGAAAACAACTCTGTTTGAAAATTAACAGCCAAGAATGTGTAAAAGCATTAAAATTGTTTTTAAATAGTATTCAAAGTTTTATAATTCGCATTAAATTTTTTTTTTATGATTTCAAATTTTGGCCGGAAAATTTCCGTGTTTCTATACAGTTATAGAAACACGCTTCTCGACCAATCAGCACGCGCGTACTATAAATGTTACATTATAAATTGTTATACATCGTTTTCTGACAATAATTCGCACGTGTCTGAATAATAAGCAGTCTTAAGGTAATGTTACACGAGACAACTTTTAGCTCACAATGCAAACCGTTGTAGAACCAATCAAATTTCGTATAACCTCATTTGCATTGCGTGTTCTCGCAAAATGTTGTCCCCTGTAACATCGCTTATACTCTATGAACCAGGGGTCATCCTAAGAAAAATTTAGAACTGCCCATTTTGGCGGCGGAACAGGCAATGGGTCGCAAATTCCCTCGCGTGGGAGGGGGGCGGCTGGCTAGCCTGGCTTCAAGCACTGTCACAGGGCTATCCCAAAAGTAGAAATGTTTAGGAATTTGTTAAAATGTAAAAAGTATTTGAAAGTATATATATGATCATAATGACCAATTCAAACAATATATTAAATATTGAATGTTTACACTCTTTTCGGGTTTGTGAATTCAACATGTTCTTATCAAAATTCAATCTTTAGACTGCCCATTTTAGAGTTTAGAACTGCCCATTTTACAATTAGAACTGCTCATTTTGGAAAATGGGAGGCCCCTTGCTATGAACTCTCGCAGGATTTCGTCGGTACTCCGGTTTCCACCTCAAGTAACATCGAATTACTAAAGATTGGGTTTTACCTACCTGTAGGTTCAGTATTCCTTTTACTCATGCAGTTGCATTAGTTCCATATTAAATCCACCAATATCATGCTTTCAAGCAACTGCAAATAATATATGATATTTTTATGAAAACATCATGCGGTTGAAGCAGACAAGGCGTGTTTAACAACTTTCTCAAAAAGATAGGATCTAACTTATGAACAATTGTTTATTAGAGAAATAGTGTAAATCGTTATAACAGGAGAAGTACAATAGATAAAAATCACTAGAATATTAAATATCAATTTTCACAGCTACCTTCCGCCAGTGATATTCAATGTTCATCAAAATCGCCTGTGGAAGAAGTCTCCATAGTAGCATGTGAGTAATTATTCAAATTTACATTTCCCAACGTTTTCAGCTTCATATTGTTGGAATAATGTTTACAACATGAGTGGCAGTGTTGTAGTGAATGTACCACGCGAATTTTGTAAACAACTTGGAAATGAATAAACTCATATGCAAACAACAATCCTGGCCAAAAATATTGGCATACTTGACATTCAATTTGTTGAATTTTACTCCCACAACAATAAAAATAATATCGACACCACCCCAATACAATGTTGTGTTTAGTGTGCGAGACTTGCAAGGTGTTGCCATAGGGTGTCTGAATATGAAATTGTGAATACAATGCGCACATCAGTGTCTGTAAATCAGAAATTTGAAAGTGGTACAGGGAATTGTTATTTTTACTAAGTGTGTCAAGGATGGTTGATCAGAATTGTATTTACTATCATTTATGATTCGTAGTTTTAACACAAGAGTTTCAACCACGAGCGCTTGTAACTAGTTTCCATATGAAAATATACATGTGATCTAGTTTAGGAAATTTGATTGTGTGCTAAAATCTTTAAATATTCATTAATATCATACTATTTTCCTACAATATAGCTGAAGTGAAATGTGACAACGTGTCTCAGATCATCAGCTCGGAGAAAGCACTGTCATTGGTTGATGGGAATACCGGGGATATCTCGGTAACAGATGGCACTCCACTTCCTGTTGCGAAGAATATTGATGAGCTGAAAGATATTACGTCATCAGTTGGTGCTACAGCATGTGTAAGTAGATAATTAATTCATGGACATTTTGAAAAAAATGGCCACCTAATTCATATTCTTTTATATAAGTGAAAACTTGTTTTCCCGCACATGAATATCAAAATAAATCGAGTTACGGCACACTGTAAAACCATTTCTATGCACATAATTATAAAGATTACTAATTCGCTGGCCATTTTTTAATAAGGTCTATTTTTGTCTAATTTTTCATTCTCATTTATTCAGTTTTAACTTTAAAACTATGGGTGAGGCCCGTTATATTCCTGCCTTTGGCTTTGATCAAGTCAATTAGGTGACCGTTGCTTATCTGTCTTTTGCGATGCAAAGTGCATGTGAATAAATAGAGAATCAGTTATTAATAAGTAAAAAATTTAAACAGCTTTTCATTGTCTTGTCTCGTCACATCTCGGTACTAGATTAAGGATTATTTAGGGCTGCTATATTTAAAGTTCCTTTATCATACCCCTTGAGGCATTTTGGTTATTCTCCGTGGTTACATCGTCAGCCTCGTCAGGATAATAAAATTCGCTTTCACTGTGATAGCCTTCGTTATCGCTATCCACTTTTATGTAATAAGTAGGAAGTTTTATTAAAAATTTACGAAATTACGCTTTTGTTTTGTGAAAAACGTTAGCGGTCCGTATGGGAAAACCGGACCGCTCGCCAGCGCATCAGATTGCAGCATTCACTGTGAAACCGGACCGGGAAAAATAATGTGTCTTACTGTATTAACTCATGCAGCTCATTAGTTCCATATTAAATCCACCAATATCATGCTTTTAGTCAATCGCAATTTATATATATGCAACTGCAAATAATATATTATTATATAACATCATGCGGTTCAGTGAAGCAGACAATGCGTGTTTAACAACTTTCTCAGGATCTAACTTATGAACAGTTGTTTATTAGAGAAATAGTGTAAATCGTTATAACAGGAGAAGTACTATAGATCAAAATCACGAGAATATTAAATATCAAATTTCTTTCTTTCATTTTTCACAGCTACCTTCCGCCAGTGATATTCAATGTTCATCAAAATCGCCTGTGGAAGAAGTCTCCATAGTAGCATGTGAGTAATTATTCAAATTGTAAATATTTGACTCACATTTTCCAACGTTTTCAGCTTCATATTGTTGGAATAATGTTTACAACATGAGTGGCGGTGTTCTAGTGAATGTACCATGCACGCGAATTTTGTAAACAACTTGGAAATGAATAAGCTCATATGCATGCAAACAACAATCCTGGCCAAAAATATTGTCATATTTGGCATTCAATTTGTTGAATTTTACTCCCACAACAATAAAAAGAATATCGACACCCCCCTATTCCCCCAATACAATATTGTGTTTAGTGTATGAGACTTGCAACGTGTTGCCATTGGGTGTCTGAATATGAAATTGTGAATACAATGCGCACATCAGTGTGTGTAAATCAGAAATTTTACTAAGTGTGTCAAGGATTGTTGATCATAATTTTAGTTACAATCATTCGTAGTTTTAACACAAGAGTTACAACCACGAGCGCTTGTAACTAGTTTCCATATGAAAATATACATGTGACCTAGTTTAGGAAATTTGATTGTGTGCTAAAATCTTTAAATATTCATGAATATCATATTATTTTCCTACAATATAGCTGAAGTGAAATGTGACAACGTGTCTCAGATCATCAGCTCGGAGAAAGCACTGTCATTGGTTGATGGGAATACCGGGGATATCTCGGTAACAGATGGCACTCCACTTCCTGTTGCGAAGAATATTGATGAGCTGAAAGATATCACGTCATCAGTTGGTGCTACATCATCTGTAAGTAGAAAATTAATTCATGGACATTTTGAAAAAATGGCCACACAATTCATATTCCTTTATATAAGTGAAATATTGTTTTCCCGCACATGAATATCAAAATAAATCGAGTTACGGTATACTGTAAGACCATTTCTATGCACATATAAAGATTACTAATTCGCTGGCCATTTTTGAATAAGGTCTGTCTTTGTCTAATTTTTCATTTTCATTTATCGACTTTTAACTTTAAAACTATGGGTGAGGCCAGTTATATTCCTGCCCTTCAGTTATTAATAAGCAAAAAATTTAAACAGCTTTTCATTGTCTTTTCTCGTCACATCTCGATACTAGATTAAGTATTATTTAGGGTTGCTATATTTAAAGTTCCTTTATCATAACCCTTGAGGCATGCGCATTTATTATATATCTTTCCCATGAGCCTTAAATAGGCAAAAACTAAATGTGGCTGGAAAAATCAGCGGTCGTTGCCAGTCCTAAATTAAAACAATTACTACAAGCGACGACAAAGCATTGCATTCCATTTGCACGCCAGACAAATGTGAAAGAAACAATTTTTCGGCGAGCTGCAAGGGATTAATTACATGTTTCTGCAGGAGCTAGTGCATTGAACAGTTGTATAACAATCTTGGAGAGACGGCGAATTATCGTTCATTCTTTTGTTTAATTTTGTCTACATTGTGTCGATCCATTTTCTTATGCGTCTTGTCATTAATAACTAACTTCGATTCTTAATCATTTTAGCTGCTCGCTTTTAAACTTTTACCATTCATGTATGTTTGATTCCGTCATCAATTTTTTTGTTAAAATTTGAAAAATCCGACTTTAATCAACACATATGTATAGGTTTTCATATGAGGGGTGAGGTGATATCAGTTTTATGGCTCGAGGACGATATCATTATTGTCATGAGTGAGCGCAGCGAACAAGGGACAATTATGATATCCATATCGTACCGAGAGGAATAAACTGATATCACCGAGTCATGAGTGTGATAACCTTTTTATCACATCTAGTACCTTTATCAGGGTTATAAGCATTGGGAAATAAGCCTATGTAACTATGCCCTTACACGTATGTGTAAATAATTATATTTATGTATAATAATCATATGTTTTTCATTTTCAGAATTATGATGAACCTTCGACATCCAAACAAGGTACTAAATTCTTAAAATTCACAATATCAAGCTGATTTCAACGCATGTTAGTTGCACCCATAAGTAACAACATATGAAAAAAAACACGGGAAAGGTTTTTTAAATTAACATCCGTTGAAAGCAGTTTATGTTGCATCAATTTACTGCTCGTACTATCGAAGGATTTCGAAAGTTGATTTCGGTCCCCGTTTGTTTCTGAATGTCATCGATATTTGTTGTAGTCATCAGTTGAAAAATACCGCGGCTTGTGGAGGGTTGTGTTTTTGGGGGGCTGAGAGACCGCTGCTTTTGCGAATTTTGAAAGCGTTTTAAGGCCGGCGCACACTGGAGCTATGTACTTAGCCAAATGTCACACGTGCACAATGGCGTAAGGAGATAGCTCTCGTGTGCGGGCGATTTACGAACGACTTTTGTCATTCGTGCCACTTACGGCAAATATCTAACATGTTTGATAATTTCTGCCTCGCGTGCCAAAATCTTTCCGTGTGCGGCGAACGAAAGCTATCTGCTTGCGGATTGTCGTAACAGCGCATGTGTAGTATACGAAAGTAAACATCCAAGATGGCGAACAGCTCACAAAATGGATGAATGTGAAGACGAAGAGGTGTTGTTATTTTTTTTGCATTGTGACAGTGAGACGTTCTCTCGGGCTGATCGAAAACCGCATTTGCGTGTCTTGCTTTACTACCAATGGGTTCACCATAGTTAAAATGCTTTCAAATGACTTCCTGTCAATACGATGATATTGTCGAAATTGCTCTGGCTCTTCGGCATTTAGTTCTTGAACAAGATTCGCGTAGGCTCCTTGACCCTGTCGTCTCATAATCCATCGCTTCGTCCATGTCCGACGATTCAATGCTCGTAAGCGTCGACGGCGACGACGCAACAGCAAACAAAATAACAACACCTCTTCGTCTTCACATTCATCCATTTTGTGAGCTGTTCGCCATCTTGGATGTTTACTTTCGTATACTACGCATGCGCTGTTACGACAATCCGCAAGCAGATAGCTTTCGTTCGCCGCACACGGAAAGATTTTGGCACGCGAGGCAGAAATTATCAAACATGTTAGATATTTGCCGTAAGTGGCACGAATGACAAAAGTCGTTCGTAAATCGCCCGCACACGAGCGACCAATGGCTTACGCCATTGGGCACGTGTGACATTTGTGCGCCGGCCTTTAAGGTTAATGTTACTTTCAGGAAGTCGCTTCTTTCGGGAACTGTTACTTTCGGAAACCTACGGTACTTTAATCGTCTTAGAAAAGTATACTCAAAAAGTATGCGAAGAAACAGATTCCGAAGAATAGTGTCATCTTGGAATTTAATATATGAATTAAAACAAGACGAGTTTTTTTTAAATGTAAATTTTCGACTTTATTTCAAAGTCAACATCGGACAGAATGAAATACAATACTTATAACATACAACTGTTTGTTCGTCAAGATGATGTTATTATTCTTCGGAATCTGTTATTTGTTCTTAATGTAAGTCTGTTTAGAATAAGTTTATCCGCTACAAGAATTTTCACAAAAGTGTGCAAAGTTCTGGCTTTCTACAAGGACTGTCAAATCTCAATCTTAAAATTCACATTAAATTATAAAATTATAAAATATTAGCTAAAATTAAATCATAAAACCGATCGAAGAGCGCCATCTTGAATTGGGATAAATTGTGGTTTGGCCAGGTAAACTATTCGTAAAGGTCAGATTACAGGTATATGGTGATGAAAAAATAATTTTCCTTAAGAGGAGATTTTTTCTATGTTACGTAACAAGCGCTCAAAACCATAGTCGCTAAAATACAATGTCTGGAAACGCGCCAAACTTGAAAGTTTATAGCCATGTCCGCCGTGGGTTGATGTTGAGGGTGTACGGAGAGTGCACGTTTTCTTTGTTTTACAAATGTTAATATTCAGCTGCACGGAGTTTATTGGCTTCTTCCTTCATTGTGGTAAGAGAACAATGTGTTTACTGAGCGTGAAGGTGCACAAGCATGAACAAAAACATAGAACAAAAGCTTTAGATGCGTTTCCAGACACTGTTATAGGGACTATGTTAAAAATAATCAGTATAATATTATAATGTTACGTAATGTTACCTGCATTCGAAATTTTACATTTTTTGTACTTTTCTCAATCGTCAAACGAACCTATAATAATATATTTATTTCATTGGTTGTTAAATAATGCCGAAATAAGAAGACTTTAGATTTACGCCAAAGATAAAACGACGTTGCTGCAAATATGGCCGATCAATTTAGTCAGTCGCATCTGTACGTAATATTCTATTAGTATTCTATTTTTAAATAGTTTATTATTATTTTATGTTTCTCAACTGCCAGATGCATTTAAAAAGTGAGCTAGCTAAACTAGAAAATAGAGCTAAAACAAAGTAATTTTGTGAGGTACGCCAAAAAGATATTAGCATAGGCGTAGGAAGCAACTTCAAGTTGGGGTGGCACTTGGTCTTAAGGGCACCTCTTCTATTAGAAAAGGGCACTTTTTCCATTGTTTTAGCTGGAGAAAAGGGCACTTTGCCACTGGATATTAGGTTTTGAACGCTTTTCATCGCAAATACGCGACATAGAAAAAGTCGTCTCTTAATTGACACAACTTTCATATCTTCACCGAAACCAGCATTGAATCATCATGCATTACTTTTGCATCACAAGCAGGGTACGCAAGGAGTTTTATTCACTGCCACTGATCAACATGAACCCAAAACTATATTTTGACCTTGGATGCTATTTCTAATGTTTAACTGACTAATTTATTTAAATATTTAAATGAATGATTAATCGAAGATTAAGAAAATTTCAATTGCTTAACTAGTCTATAAAATTATTTCAAGGACTGTAATTGGCATACTAGGTTATGAAAATACGCATGTGATTAAGTCTAAAATGTACGGATATTAAATGACTTCGAGTATAAGTTCTTTCAGGGGTGCCGGAAGGAACCCAGGGCAGCGGGGGCAGAATCTTGAAAAAAAGGCACTTTCATCTTTACTTGTATAGAAACTGGGTTTGCATAAACATTATCAATGCGCTTATGGATAGCAGCAAACATTCTACTGTTTAGCCTTAGGTTGTTTTCAGACATGACTTGATACAATTACGCATGACTCTAAAACTTCTTTCTGCACTAGCGGAACTCATTCGAACAGACATTTAAAATATAAACACTTTATGAACTTCGTGAAGACGTTGCTTCCTGCTCTCGTGACCTTCATTGTACTTCGGGAGAGACATTGCTCTCAGCGTCGTGACCTTCTTAATGGGTAATGAAAGTTCTTTGTTATACAGTATTAGCACAACTTTTATCTCAGGATGATAAAATAGATTGGAGTGAAAATATTAGCTTTTGTTAAGGCATCAGCTCAATATACGTAAGGTACTCGGCTGCCCCCGTGTGCCCCCGTAAGCATAGGGCAGTCGGAGTAGCTGCCTCCGCTGCCCCCGTGGTTCCGGCGCCCGTGAGTTCTTTGAACTAAGACGAACTGTTTTTTATTGTCATTGCTCTTTAAAAACCTATTTGTGTCGCATAAGACAACAAAACATGGAGAAAATTTATTGTCAAGCCATACCTAAATGTGCCGTGATAACCAATTTGTGCAGTGATAAAGTGAAAGCGTGCAGTTATAAACAGTACTAAATCGGTGGAGTGATAACATTTGAAACTTTCAATATCGTTTCAGTCTAGATTGTAGAATTTAAAATTTAGATTTGACACCTTTCCATATCAGGTGTAGACTATTTTTATGTCACAAAATTATTGTCATTGATTGCTTTTAGTATAGGCATGGTTGTATTTTCAGTCAATATCAGGGGTCATCTGTAAAATTTTCTTGGGGCACGTGCAGCAGTCTCTGGTCTGGCACTGGCAGACCCCCTAATGCTTATAAAATGCACAGTGATAAACAATTCATTAAATTAGGTATATGTGTCAAGCTCATGGCAATCTAGGACACATTGTTGTTAAAACGTACATTGCCTCCTAGCTACCCACACTTCCCGACGGCGTAGGGCAATCCATGCCAGGAAGCACTGATTGTCAGAGATATTTGCTTTCAGAGTTAATTACTTCTGAGTTAATTGCTTATTAGTAACAAAAAATGCTTGCTTTGACACTTGCATACATACAGATTGAAGGCTGAAAACTAAATTAAAGATTTTGCGTACAGTATCACACTTGCACCATAGTTTTTTCACAGGTGTCATTGTATAGACAACATTTTTTCACTCCCAAAAAGGATATTTTTGAGAGCAACAATGGTCTCGAGGTGGGCAAACAGGGAAATATGTCAGGAAACATCAAGATTTTCAGATATTTCCGCGTTTCCTTGTTCGCGAGTCTTAAGGAAAAAATTTAGCGGTTATCAAGTATAGTTGCTCAATCTTCCCAAACTTATTCCATAAACTTTTAGCCTGCTATTACTATACCATGACCAACAGCCAATTACCAATTAAACGTCTTTACAAACTAAGAATGGAAAAAATATCAGATATAATATACATGGAAATAGGAATAGGTTTCAATGCAGCTTGTGTTTTCGCCGGGCAATATATCAATATCACAAAGACGAAATATAGTATCATGAAAGAGCGCAATATTGTTGTAAAGGTATGACGTAATCAGCCACGGGTTCATATTAGATCCATTGAATAATCACTGTCGAGTTCCAAACGATATACTTTTGTACGTACGTAAAATAGCTTTGTAGGACTGTAGGTAAAATAGCTGAATGTATATATTAGACACATACTAGTTCGTAGTAAAACTTCGCCTATTTTATAAGTAACTGAAGCTCATTATTCTGCTCCACTTGGTAGCGATTCGTTTCAAATTGTCCTCCATGAATTATCTTATGCATGAGCTCATTTTGAGGTCAACTTCAATTGGTCGATGCAACGAAGAATGAACACATATAATTTATAAAGAGGTTTTCTCATTGCTTAGTAGGATCAGAATTTTGTCAATTCTAAAGCTGTGCAGGTACATAAAGTTCTGCATAAACCCCTAATAGTAAACAAAGCTCTAAGTATATCTGGTTCGTAGGGAAAGAATGAAGTTTAAGGTCGCCTTACCCACGGAGAAATGGCATTTGTTCCTATTCCTTTTGTTGTTTTCATTTGTTTCTGTTGTGTCTACATACGGTGCACTATTATCATAACAAAAATCACATTAGGGTTGGATACTTGGTTGTCCTTGTCAGTGAATCTTTCATATTTCCAACCTCCTTCCGTGCATGAACATGCGAAATCGATGAACTCAGTACTTGCAAAACGTGAGTTCAACATGTGTTTTCAATCGTTATATAGGATTCAATTTCATACAATGAACATGCCTAAAAAACGCTCTCGTTGACGACGAGGACGGCTCAAGCCCCCCTGAGAAATCAGTTAAGTCGTATATGGCAGTAAAACGTCAGGCATAAGGGAACTTTTTTTTCCATTTACTCAAAAGAGAACAAAGAACGTTTTTAGTTTGTCAGGCAGTTAAAGCCACTTTTAATTGTTAAACTGTATAGTCGAGCATATATAATTTCTATGTAAAACTTATTTCCAATCTTTAAAATCATATATAATTACTAGTGTAAATAGACTGGAAACATACAACGTGTATTCTTCACTCCTATAATCTATAATCTATATTCATTGATTCAATATTCGTTCATCTAATCCATCAGAGGAATTCGCTCTGACATGTGTGCCAATGGCAATGAATTCTAGATCTCTTCTGCGTGTTCTGAAATAATGCAACGTACGGATCTCTTACTGACGTGCTCACTCATCTTACAGAATCACGTTTATATGATAGATTTGCAATAATGACTTCAATGCAGCTGTTGCTTATCATCGCTCATCAGTCTTTTAATTTTATAGAGCGCGAATAATATCGACTACCAATTCTCATTAGGCCGATGCGGTTCGATCACGTACAAAATACCTAAGTATCATCTTATCATCATTTATATATCTTACCTTATTGCATACGAATAGGAATTGTCGATGTATAAGAATTGTTATAATTTTGTTGCATACGACTGACATAATTCAGCTTCACACAAAATGGACAATCTTATATATTTTCTAAGCCTTTGGACATGAGATATTACTTCCAGTTAAATAGAGATTTTGATAAAAGTGACGTGCTCTAGAATTGCACATAAATTTAACAAAAGCAGACCTCAACTGGATCAGGTGCATGGCATTAGGAAATTACATTCGTCTCAACAAAAGGTTTGAATGCTATTTTAATAATTTTTAAAAATATGCAATAATGTTGCGGAATATATATCTATTGCATGTTTGAACGTTGTACAACTTTAAAGAAGAAGTGCCGTTTACATGCAGTAGTTATTATTATTCTCGTTTATTCGTTTGTTTGTTCACGAGGGTAACACCGGGCATGCATCAGCTGATGTCGTCAAGAAGTGTTTACCGTTTAGCGAGGATCGAGGGGGAGGATAGAGGGGGAGGAAGGTGTATGGATCACGTTTCTCGAAAAATAGAGCAGTAATTTTACTATTCACAGATAAAAATGTTCCATTTCGCATTTCACAGAAATATAATGCTGTAGTTCAATTGTATATTCTTCACCTCACACTTGGAATGACCAGAAAGTCGTCACTCTATGTGGCTTTATTGACTATGAATTATATAATAATATAATATACTTTTCGGGGGCGTCTTAAGTACTATACTTTTTGTTTTCCGCAGATAAAATCCCTCTACTCGGCTCTGAAATCACATGAATTTCACCATTCAAACTACCTAAATCACGATTCACGGGAAAGTACATAGCCAATACGGGAAAGTACCCTTTACCCTAGCTCTTTAGATTATAACTAGAAATTAATTCGAGCATTATTAGACTCCTCATTTTGCAGCATACCGATGGAGGGAGTTCGTTGAAAACCGATGGAGTCTGTCAATGAATTAAACCCTATTTTGTTGCGTGATCCTAACACGCGGGATGTTGCGAGACTTTCTGAAAGCATAAAAAAATACGAGCAGATAGGCGTGTATTTTTTAGCTTTCAGAATGTCGAGCAACATCCCAAGTGTTAGGATCACACAATCCTGCACGGAAAACCATTTGGTAATTATTTTATAAAATAACGACAAAGAAGCAACGGACATTTTAAAAACCCCGCGAAACGCCTAAAATTTCCGTGCATGATTGTCTCATCCTGCACGGGTATTGACCAATCACAGCTCGCGCAGAAAACATGTTATTTTATAAATGTATTTGATGAACGAATATTTGCGTTTTCCACCATGTCGACTAAATGAATTGGATCATGTATTCTAATATTGGCTGTCTCAAAGACGTAAACATACACGCGAGCTCAATTACTGGGAGTACTGTCTGTTGCACCGACAAACATTCACATAACTACGACATGCTGTGCAATTCGTGACCTATGATTAGTAAGTTCAGGCGTCCCCAGTGGGCATGGTGTTTGCGTCATTTTGTCATTCATATCGTCAGTAACTCGCCCAATTTCTCGACTTTTCAAGATTGTATAATATATAACTTACAGGAAATGCAGTAACTTCCATTATTTGTTCGATGGCTTCCACATTAAACCAGAACCACCGAAACTATGAGTCATTTCGAGTATCTCATATAATATTCATTACTAATTAGACCTAACTCATCTAAATACATGCTAGACTTATCTAGAAAATTAATTATCATACTGTTCATATATGTACATGTATTGTTAACACTAATAATGTAAGGAAATGTGACGTTTTCGTTGTCAAATCGATTCGAGTCCTTCTCGGATCACCAATGTCCATTACCGATCGGTTTTCCGTGCAGGATTGCGCGATCCTAACACGCGGGATATTGCGAGACTTCCTGAAAGCGTAAAAAAATACAAGCCGATAGGCGAGTATTTTTTAGCTTTCAGAATGTCGAGCAACATCCCAAGTGTTAGGATCACACAATCCTGCACGGAAAACCATTTGGTAATTATTTTATAAAATAACGACAAAGAAGCAACGGACATTTTAAAAACCCCGCGAAACGCCTAAAATTTCCGTGCATGATTGTCTCATCCTGCACGGGTATTGACCAATCACAGCTCGCGCAGTAAACATGTTATTTTATAATGATGAACGAATATTTTTGTTTTCCACCATGTCGACTAAATGAATTGGATCATGTATTGTAGTTTGGCTGTCTCAAAGACGTAAACATACACGCGAGCTCAATAGACAATTTGCATTATAGACTAAATTTTGTTCTACGCAAGGGGAGGGGAATCAATCACAACAACTATACAAGGAACATAATAAGATTAGTAAAATTGTAAAGTTTGGTTGCGAAATGTTGTAAAATGCGGAAAATATAGCCTTGTAAAGTTTCAATTTTGTATACTTTTGTATTACGTGCAGAAATTCCTACCACATTTCGGCCCAAATGTGGTAGGAATTTCCGCACGTAATACAAAAGTATACAAAATTTGCAAACTTTGCAAGGCTATATCTCCCGCATTTTACAACATTTCGCAACCAAACTTTGCAATTTTACTAATTTTAGTATGTTTTTTGCCTAGATTAAAAATTAGTCTATAATGCAAATTGTCTATTACTGGGAGTACTGTCTGTTGCACCGGCAAACATTCACATAACTACGACATGCTGTGCAATTCGTGACCTATGATTAGTAAGTTCAGGCGTCCCCAGTAGGTGTTTGCGTCATATTGTCATTCATATCGTCAGTAATATCTCGAATTTTCAAGATTGAATATATAACTTACAGGAATGCCGTATAACTTCCATTATTTGTTCGATAGCTTCCGCATTAAACCAGAACCACCGAAACTATGAGTCATTTCGAGTATCTCATGTAATATTCATTACTAATTAGACCTAACTTATCTATAAATACATGCTAGACGCATCTAGAAAATGAATTACCATACTGTTCATATATGTACATGTATTGTTAACACTAATAATATAAGGAAATGTGACGTTTTCGTTGACAAATCGATTCGAGTCCTTCTCGGGTCACGCAATCTCCATTACTCGTCATTCACCTACAGGTTTGATGTAAATACCTCGAGAAAATCATAGAGCTAGCTATTATACTTAAATTATTAACACTATTGATATGCGGAAGTGTGCCATTTTTATTGACAAGTTTCTCTAATAAGTAGCTATAAATACCAGGAAGAACTTCAGAACTTGATCAAGGAGGATTATATGATATGATATACAAGGATTAAACAGTAATCAGAATAATTGCAATAACATATTCACCCATACAACAAACACTGTAATTTATTATATAGTATTATGCTAGTTGCAAGTCACGTTTTAGGTATTAAACGCGGAAGTCGTGCATGCTTTACACAGTATTAGGTACTGATGATGGTAATAGAAGGGTACTGGCGGCGCAGTGGAGTAATACATATCGGTCATATGCCTTTCACTTCTGTGACTGAGGTTGGAATCTTATATTATACGGTGTGTGAGTACATTTTTTTAGTCTCATGAGATGTGAGTAGGGTGCCTTGTTTCTATGGTGCATTTTCCGTGTCAATATTCGCCCATCTGAATTGTTTGGCAAGATATCATTCGTTATATGAAATTAGCGATCAGGTTGATGACATTTTGGTATAGACTTTGTCATTCAGCTATAGGTCTTGTCATTCGGCTATGGACTATCGTACTAATTCACATTACTCGATCATATCATATAAGAACATCTATAAACCGACCGGGAAACACAAGATAATAGCATTTTGTCTAGCGACATATTTCTTGGTTCTTAGTAACTTGTAATCAATAATCGTCTCAGGCACGCAAAATTTACTTCGAATACTATACACAGAAGACCTATGGCAAAGCGTCCTATGGCAAAGTCTATAGCCAAATGACAAAGTCCCTTACTACTTCATGTTAGGAACACATAATAGTTTGAGTTAAATAATTAGATGATGTTAGGCTTGGGCTTGGGGTTACGGTCAAGGGTTGTGTTAGCGTAAACACCACCTAGAATAGCTACGCGGGATATCGTATATCCGCCGGTATATTGGTTCAAACTGTTTTGTCGTATTCCTTACGTGAAGTAGTAACCACAAAGTCTATAGCCAAATAACAAAGTCTATAGCCAAACTAGACCAAGTCTATAACAACATCTATAGCCAAATGACAAAATCTATAGCCGAATGACGAAGTCTATACCAAAATGCCATTAACCTGATTGCCAATTTCATATGACGAATGATATTTTGCCAAACACGGTTCAGATTAACGAATATTGACATTGAAAATGCACCATATGTTTCAGCTATCGTATGCAGGTTTTCTCCGAGTATTCCGATTTCTTCCTGTAAATCCAAATGTCCAACATAATAAATATAAGGAATGGCTCTTTCTCGACCTCAAGTGAGAATAGTTCAGACAGATATCACAACTATCCTGTATGGTAAAGTTTTGTTATAATTTAGTCACTAATATGGATGGCAATGCTTAGTATATGAGACCAATCGTGCGTAATACCATGGGGGAGCAGTGATACAATCTTGATGTCTATGCAGTTGATCCCGCCTTTTATCATTTAAGTAGACATGATGATAGTCAAAACAGATCGAAGGACCAAAAACAGGGAATTTCTAGGACACAAGACATGATATGGAATGATTCACTGCATGTGCGCATAGACCTCTGGCTCTGTGTGGGAGTTTGTGGGGTACATGAAATGATGAAAACGAGTTCCAACTACTTCAATTGCATTTCAATTTCACGAAAGTGACGCATATTTACTGCAAGTTTGCCTTGTTTACGCAAGGACAACTTATAGATCACCTTAAATAAGTGTGGAAATATAATTTGTATGAAATAACAGTATTACACTTTACTGATAAGTTCAAAGCAAATCTCACCGTAAATCACATGCCGAATTTCCTATCTGAAATCACTAATGGCTAATGGTAATGCAATAAATCATTAGGTTAATTGTGCATGGAGAACGTTTGTTGAAACCTTGTCACACCAATCTTGATAGAGTTAGACATTTAAATATCATGGAAAGACTTCGTTCGTAAAATTGAAACTTTTTTCCGAGATCAAAGGGAAAATATTGAGAACCAGGAAGTATAATACATAGAAATGAAAGTACAAAAACAGGAACACGAACTCGGACACTCAGTTTGGCGCCGGAATGACTATCGACTTCCGAGTATAGAGATAGTGGAGCACGTGTATCACAAATTGATTTCAGTATCAATAATATATTTAAGAACCTTTTTATCACTATATCTGACTACGAACGCAACTTTAAAATGTTCGGTTTCGACACCGTTCGATTACAGACTACAGTTTCAGTGGTGGACTTGCTACAAGTCGACTCGAATATTAAGACGCGCGGTAAAGCCAAAAACGTGCAAAACGATTGCAAAAACGTGCAGCACGCATTATTCTAGATGCGAATTATTCTACTCCTTCTGTTCTTCTGTTTTTCCGAGATTAGCCATAATTCTAATCTTCGATTTAGTTAAATTTAGGAAGCTTCTTTTACTGTTTAACATCCTTATAAACCCTAGTTCTCCATCTTCGTTTAAATTAAACAAATGTTTAAATTATTATCTTCCACTCGACAACGGGCTCTTACTAGAGCTCGTGCATACGACCTTAAACTGACTTCTCCCGTACTGACTCTGGTAAGAGGACATTTCTTCACAGTGCTTCAATTCTTTTTAACGCCTTGGATGTCGAATGTAAACAACTTGCTATCTCACCTTCATGTTCCTCAGACGCTTTTACTTTAATAACTAATGCCAAACACAAACTTCGTGCAATCTTTCTTAATAAGCTTATAACTTTACTAACCATCATGAAGACCTATTTTGTAACGATTGTAAATATTTACTAAATTGTAGATGTATTAATTACTAATTAGCTTACTCTATATAATTAACATTTTTCTCACGGTAAATAATAGTAATATCATTCTGTTATGTTTGTAAATATTGTAATATTGTGAGCGCCGTATGTTAGATAACTATTATGGTTAATACGTTTCCCTCTTGAAATCAAGTTTTACTACTACTACTACTGACTAAAGTCCAGACGCGCAGTTAAGCCCAATTTTCTTAAAGCGTGAGTCGGAAATTGGCTACTTATACTTTAGAACAATTTTTAATGCGAGTCGACTTGTAGGCTGTTGCAAGTCTATTTCAGTGGGTACGAGTTACAGTAATAATAAATGTGATTAAGGTGTAGCAGACCGATTCGCCACCGACTCGTTTAAATCATGCATGGTTTATAAACCATTAATTCACTCAACCGTCACCGACAGTGGTTAATAAATATCCCTTTCACCTCAGTGACCGTCAATTCCTGCAATAAGCCAATAATCCACTCTGTAATTCTCAGTAATAAGAACTCAGTTTCTGCATGTGAGAACAAAATGCTCCCACTTTCTCTCTTTTAAACACTTCAGGTTTTTCTTTCAGGTACTTCGGTTTCCTTCTGTATATAGTTGTTAGCCCACAAGGGATGCGACATTTTTAGAGTTCTGTAATGAATTTAAAGAGGACATTTAAGAACTGACAGAGTTCATCCAGTATATTTATTTTATAGTTTTGTTCAGTTTAGCAGGCATAGTTTGATAAAATACAAATGCATATGTATTTTATCATGTATTGCACATCGTGCCTCGTTTTACAAATGTATTGCACATCGTGCCTCGTGGTCTGCGCCAAAAATTAACAATATTGGACTTTATCAGCATTCATGTCGAGACTGAAATAGTGTCAAAAATAGGAACACTAGTTTTAATTTGGTGATTTCTGACGGCTTAAAACTTCCTTGGTATGAGCAATATGCATGCCTAACATACATAATAAACCACAACATTCAACAACAAATATATTTTTACCATTATAATTAGGGCTAAAATTGTCGGATACATCAGGAAACAAACCGGGAGAGCTAAATCGCTTGAAAACAGTCCAGGCAATGGCTATGAATATTTATGATGCAGAGTGTTTATGTTTGAATAAGATTTTAACAAAACTGCTGAGCAATGGATGTTCTTTATATTAGGTAGCTACCTGTACGTATACACGCTTATAGCATAAGAGAGCACGGTGACTTTGCATCCTGTTCAACTCTCAAAATAAGTTCTGTATTGGACTGCGCGCATTGGAATAAAAAAGCCTTTTGTACTCTTCAAAAGTTTGGCGGTTTTTTCCTCCTCTTGAAAAGGTTATAGAATCATTGTGAAATACCATTTATTTAAAATTTGTTTATTTTCCTATCTTATACAACAAATTTGAGAGGGTCAAGAATAATTCAAAAGCCGTAAGGTCATAAAATATTGACTTTTCTCGCCACACCTTCGTGAGTTGCAATCGGAAACTACCGTACGGAACGAGCTTCTGTGACGTCACAAAATTATGCTAATTATTCTTGATTTGTTTTCAAGCATCGAAGCGAAGCGAAAGACAAAGCGTGTGACTTTGTGCGTGGGGAAGGGACATATTTATCGCTCAACCGGCAATATTTTTAAACTTAAACATGTGTTCTGAAAATTTGTAGAACAATCTGGAAGCCGTGATCTTGGATTTGTAGTTCGTTCGTATCTAATGGCCGATATGGAGCGAGTATATTGTCAGGAATTAACGGAATGTTTGTGGCGAGCGAATTTTTGATCTGTGATCTCGTTTTATATGACCTGTACGTAGAGTTTTGAGCGCCTTTGGAGTAAACGCACAATGTCATGTGCCAAAGTTATTAGTAGAAAGCTACATGAAAGCTACGATTCTGAATGTTTATACCAAGGAGAGTTCTTACAGCTGGACAACGATTTACAATATGTCCGCCATGCTAGAATGTTTGTCATGAGAGATCGAATTTGTCTGGCGTCTCTGGACCACGAGGATGGCGATTGTAGTATTAATAATTGCTTAGAAATATCTCGTTCATGTGTCAACATTGACTTTATCAAGAATTCTCCTTATACGTTTAAACTGAATGTAAAATACCCCGAGAATGAGACCAATGTTTATCAACTGTGCGACAGACACGACTCGTGGCCAGAATTTTTACGATCCTTTGATCTACACGATACTGTTGAGGAAACTAGCAATAGACAACGGGTTCTACCTAAAGTCACTTTCGATGAAATGGATGATTATATTTCTGATTCAGAAAGTGAATGTTCATCACTTAGCGAGGGTAGCAGTGCCGACGATATTGGACTACCTAGATATTTTACTTTATGTGCTGGTCAAGGTCTTGGCATTGGCACTATGTCCATGTATAATGTTAATAATGCTATGATGATGATGAATCCAGGCCATGTACGCAGGCTGAATAAAGATACTTCAAATCGACGAGGCTCTATAGACTTCCTAGGCTTACCCTCCAGTGAATCGGACGAAAGTCTACGGCATTCAAATTCCTATCCACAGCTGAACTATAATACGAAAACAGAGCGAAGTAGATCTCTGCCTAACTTAACAGAATTAGATAGTGTGTTAGTGGATGAAGATTTGAGTTATGGCAGCTTTAATAAACCAAAACGTAGTGAATTTGGTTATAATACACATAGACCTAGATCCAGTGATGCTGAGAAAGCAGCTAAGTTCCTGTCATCAGTGGAGTACAGAACTGAATACGGTAAAAGACACGCAAATAATCACAGAGACCTTTATCTTAATGAACAAATACGTAAACTTATTGCACAGCCTAGTAGCGTTAAGTTCTGCAATACTGCCGGCAGGGCTCAGGATAAGAATGAAAATAAACTTGATCCGATATGTGAGAATATAACGCATGAACATTTTGCTGAGCCGAAAGCCATAACTGAACAGCCTAAACCAAGATCATACGAGGTCATTGATACAACCGGTGGTAAATTCAAGCTATCTTTTAAGAGATTTTGGAAACGCCGAGAAAAATTAAGTATCAACAAGTCTGGGGTTAAGTCTGAAGCGTCAGCCCAACAAGAGAGTGACCTGGAACATGTTTTTATTAATAAACTTGCAGTGGATTATAAATGTAATGTACAGTCTATGCCAAGTTATGCAGTATCTAGTGACCGGAGAGGAGGGCTTGGCTCTGATGTTAGTGGGAAAAAAGAACAAGTTAATATATCTACTGTTACCAAACAAAAAGACTGCACATCCCCTACAGGTAAGGACATCACATGAACTTGTTGAATGTCTTATGTTTGCTGTAAATATTAGGAAATTGTTGACTCTATTTAACTGACTGGCAGCTGCAAATAACCCATTTCATATTTGACATCAGTACGTGGGATTTAATAATCCCTAATATTGAATATATTTCCCTTAAAGTTGCAATTATCAAGCGAAATTGTACAAGTTATAGTTTTTCCGCATTTGTATTTCCGCATTTCTATAAGCAATATGAAATGATCAATATGAATTGTTCAGTCTATTATAGCTTTTCCGTAGGCATTTGTATATGCTTTTCTGTATACTGCTTTCAAATGCCATCGAAAGGACGCTTTTTGGCAGACATTTATATAGCTCTATATATTTTCTATAACATGCAAGAACATATGTTATCCCAATTTAGCTGGATTTAAATATAGAATGCTATACTTTTTCTTTGTTTACATGGTTTTCAAACGCCATTTAAAAGACAATGCTCACAAGTAGATGTTGAAGTATGAATACCTTAAATATCGTATAGTATAAATATACTGTACTCTGGTTGTAGTAAACACAGCTAGGCGTCATGCGATGCCCTTTGTCAAGCATTAGTATTTGAAATTTACTTGCAAGGGTAAAGAATATTTCTGATATTTTAACTGGAAATATGTTTACGTTTAGCAAGGCAATGTAATGTTAGTTGGGGCATTTCGTATGCATGTGTAACATCTGTTAGCAGACAACAGCAATAACATTTTCAATACGAACTTTGATCTGTAGCGGTATAGGTGTCAATTTAAAGCATTTTCACGCCTTTGTTGCTTTGATTTGGCGGTAGCAGATGCTCCAATTTGTGGTCTATTCTCATTACGTATCCATAATATATCTAGCAGCCTTTGTTGAGTTTGATTCTAAGCTCGAAAGAAGCGTTTGGCCAGATGTCTAGATGTAAAAAAAGCCCCAAATGCTTTTAATTTTCAAAGTAAAACAATCCAAAATTCATTTTTAAGGCTCCCTATTGTTCCACAACATACCACCTACAGCTAATCTAATTGAAAGCATTCTCTTGTTGACATTGTCCCACATTTTTTGTAGAACAGTTTAGGATTTCCTCCCTTTTTATTTTGTTTAAAAACTCTGAGACTTGGTATATGTCTGTATGTAGTGTTTCAATATGTTAGTAAGGCTCCAGAAGCGTAAAGATCAATCTAGAAAGTGATTAATTATTTATTTAGTGCATCATTTATGAGGCTATTATACATATCTAACATGAGTTATGATCTCTCAAGGTCATGAAATGCCTAACCTTTGTTCTTACTATGGGATGGTATATTTCCGTGTATTTTGATTATTTTGTTTTAGCCATAACAAAACTAAATCAATTTGAGTGCAATGACACTAGATCAGTGTTTGTGGTTTGAATAATTTATGCAATTATTAAACTCTTGATTGTTCCAAACATTGAGAACATGCAGGGTTGCCAAATGAAGATGAATATTAACATAGCATTCTGACAGATTTCATAGCTTAATACTTACAGCAGTAAGATGAAAGAGAACTGATGCTGTATTGAATTTTTGGCCCGGCTCTCTAGAATATATTACTCTTAAAACACAATATAGACTTAAATTACTACGATGTCCTTGCAGTACACGCCACTGCCCATTTAGAAATACAAAATGTGTTAGACCCCGTACATACATGTGTATCTGTTGATAAGAATGCAATTATAAAGTTTCTATTAAAGCAATGTTATAGGATTTTCAAGCATACACTCTTTTAGGTAAATCATTAGTAGTCATTTGCTATATTGCACTTGATATTGCCTTGCTTTAAAGCAGGGATGGATCCAGCTTGATTTGATAGGGGGGTGCTAAGCGGGCTTTGGTCATGAAGCAGGGCGTGGTCTGCGACCGAGGAAGGGTGAATCACCACTGAGGAACCCCTACAGGGTCAAGGGGGTTATCTTGACAGAAATATGGCCTAGATGGTTAAAAAGGCCCATCAATGGCCCAATATTATATTTTTGTTTGATAAATGCCCTGTCAAATCCAAAATTTGGATTTGATATGGGAATTGGCACCCCTCCTGTACCCCCACTGGCCAAGGCTAGGGGGGTGCGCACCCCCCTGCACCCCCCCAGTAAATCCATCCCTGCTTTAAAGCACATCACGTACATGATAATGTCCCTCACCATGTGCTTGTATGCAGATTCAACATTTCTAAATTCCTTTCCTATTGGAAATCTTTTTGGGATGAAGACGCATGTGCCTCTTGAGATTTTTGGAGGTCAAATTATGCTCCTCAAAGTTTTTAAAACACACTAAATTTTGTTAAATTTACATGTATCATCTTGATTTGTGTGAATTGTGGCTGAGCTTCCACATTATGACTGAGTGAATATATGGCCACTTGTAGGTGCACCATGTTAATGTACATGTGGATAAATCCCACCAAATATAATTGCCCTATACTGCTACAGCATATCAACAACCCTTTTGAAGCAGATAACTTTGCCATGTTTGCAGCAACATCATGTATATTCGCACAGTTCCTCAAAGTTCCTCATGGTTATCTATAAATCTGCAGGATGAGACATGATATTGGACCACCTGTGTGTCACTAACTCTAAACAAACACTTTTAACTATTTCCTTGTCGAATTAGAATTAGGTCTTTACTCTATGAAATATTGATTTTACTTGTTAGTTTGTCCTAGTGTCAGAGTATATTCTTAAAATATTATTAAAATATATTTGGTATGTAAAGTAACTTATTCAAAAAGGAACTTTTTGGCAACTTCCAGTCTACCATAGTACTTCGAAATGTCAAAACATGCTTCCTGGACAGCCATCACCTTGGATTTATAAAGATTTATCTGGATGCTTCATTGCTTCAACAAGTGAAGCATAAAATATGGGTTGTGTTGTGTGGTATATTTATTTGTAGAAAATGTTCTGTTGATCAAGGGAGTCTCTAAGTTACAGACGTAGTTGGATATACATGCATTGTAGATGCACTGTACAGGTGTGCACATACTGTAGGATTTTAGTGAAACCCAATTAACTAATGTTTTTAAAGAATTTGTATTTAAAATTTATAAAATAGTATAATAAATAAGTAAATGAATAAAATAACTGTTTTCTAAGGACTGTACTCTGTACATTTTCTATTCATGTCATAAGTGTGGCCAGTCTGGCCATACAACCTGCTAAATCTCAGCCTGCATTTCTTATCAATGGTGTTGTGTAAAGTTTAGGATTCTTTATTTTTATTGTAACTGTAGATTTTTTTCCTTACTTTAATTTACTGTGATGTGTACTGTACTGTATTCTGTAATAGTGGGTCTGACAGGAATCCCTTCACTGTAATTTATGGTTATAGTTGTGTTAATTGCTGGTTGAAAGCTAAAGCGAGAATGTTAAGGAAATATCTTGTCCTAAATATGTTTTTTCTTGTGTCACTACAGGTGTCCAGCCAAAGGAGAAAACCAAGTTAACTCCAAATTCTCAACCAACATTCACAGGTATGAAAAGAGCTTTATTGTAGTGTGCAGTATATACTATACCTTGACGTTGGTCAAACGAGAGTCCATTACAGTTAATAGTCACAACATTCAGGGCTAAAAATAGCGGACGGTAGGTCGCCGAACAAAATGACCGGTTAAGTTGATTTTATCTCGGTCAAACTCTTTTTCTGACCAATCATTTTTTAAAATGAGTAAAATACAGCAAAAACTAAAAAAGATCACTATTACTGTATATAATGAGCGAGCTATCATTTTATTACTTAATACGCATACATTAAAACACTTAGCGGGAAACAAACAAAAACAAATTTGTTTCGAGACATCGCTTTTAGAAATCACGTTGTAAAACAGTCAACGTTTTGAAATATACAATCTTTCTCTCACAAGAAAAGACGATTTAATATTCGGAAGAAAAATACGATTTAAAATTCTATCGGAAGATATACAAATTATGCGACCGGTCAAAATGACCGGTGAGGTAAATAATTGACCGATCAAGAGGCGTTTTTGGCCGGTCATTGTCCATTTACCGTCCGTTATTTTTAGCCCTGAACATAATATATAGTTGAAATACTTTTCCAACATAATTGAATTACTTTACGTACAGTAGCTTATGTTATGCTAAAACGTCTTCAGAAGTCAGAACACGTGCACAATTCTTGTTTTTCCGAGGCTTGAAATGATCTATAATTGCTAAATAGCTCTTGTGCACTACCATTATAATCCGGATTAAAGGTTACAATATATTTAAAACCCTGATTTCCAATAGGTTAAAAGCTGTTGCTTATCACCATGTAAAGCTACAAACAACTAATAAGTTGTGTATGTTACCGTGCAAACGATTGTAAAAACAGTTGAATACTCTCTGCCGTCACATTAACAAATAAATCACTTGTTTATAGTATTTCGTTGAAACGTAGGCGAGAAATTAAACAGCCGTTGGAAGTCAAATAATTGTCAATGTACAGTGTGTGTACAGTGCGTATACAGTGCGTGTACAGTGTGTGTACAGTGTGTGTACAGTGCGTATACAGTGTGTGTACAGAGTGTGTACAGTGTGTGTACAGTGTGTGTACAGTGTGTGTACAGTAGTATGTATTGTCGAGGCGAGCCTGAGCGAGCCCCATAGTTTGGTGGCTAACCGAGTTCTAGCGCAGTGCATTATGGTGCGTATGCCGTGCGCACGTCGTGCGCACGTCTCGGAACTTTTATCATGGTTATTAAAATCCCACCGGCCTTAATCCCACCGGTCTTATTATGCAATTAATAGTTTTCAATAAACAAACGTGCCGGAATTTCTGTCAATATTGAATAATCCCACCGGTTTCTCTCTCGTTTTCTTGGGAAATTTACAATTTTACATGCGAGGAAGTATGATCGCATGATCAAAACTTTCTGCAAAAGAAAAGCAGAAGGAGCGTACCGATCGCACAAATAACAAATGGAAATGCTGATGAATGATATAACAAAATAAATAGGACCAAAAAGGTTTCTTTATATTGTAAATTTCCATAGTGGACTAAAATTTGAAAACCTTTCAAATATTTACACCCGTTTTCAAAATTACGCGACCAGTCTACATGCAGGTATTATATCAATCCGAAAACTGTTTGGCTATGATAATAAGCCTCGAGTTGCGTGTTTCGTACAGATATTAGCTTTGTAGCTATAATATTAATATAAAGAGTTTGAAAAACCAGAGATTTTACAATAAAATTATACTGTGTCTATGACCGCAACACAGGGAGCCCACCCTTGGTCTTGCTGGAGAGCAATATATATTATATTCTAATAAATATAAGAGCCCAGTATCATGCTTTTAAAACAGCCATACACAAATATATGTATAAAAGTTTATATAATATAAGTTTATATATATAGCTCAGCGTTGACGTGCGGGCAGATGCCTTGCATTTTGCAGGCTGGTGGCGGGTTAGGGCGAGTGAGCAGAAGGGAAAAATAATAAAGGGATGTAACATCGACCAACGGCGGACTGCAAAGCACTATACAGCTTGTGTAAATAAAAAAATCAGAGATTTATGGTGTTAGAAGATACATTAGGGGACTGTTCTTTCATATCGCATGGTTAAAAGCTTTAAAATCGTCGCTCAAGAGGGTGATTTTCCCGATCGATTTACATATCTTGAATGTTTGGATGTGTTCCATAGGTTGCTGTGACAGTAAATTGACTACGTCGTCACGCTTACCGATTGCCCACTACACACTGCATAGCTCTTCAAAATTCTATGTAAAAATATGAAATAGTATAACTGTTCGCATATAAAAATACATGAAGTTATCAAAAAACCGTTGACAATTTTGAAATCACTGAACCGAAAAGTTTCAAACTAATGAACAAAATTTGAATAACTTACCACGTAACCGCAACGTTGTCGGGATTTTGTAAATTAGTTGTAGCTGTAGATGACAAGTTTGTAAGGGACTTGTCAGAAATTACCAGGGGGGAGGGGGGTGGAGACTTAAAAAAATAAGTTGAAAAACTGTGACCCCCCAGCAAGGACGAGCATGAAATATCGTGACCCTCCCCTTGGCCGTGGGCAAAAAAATTCATGACCCCTCACCTTCCTGCTGCGCAAAATCCTCCCTTTATGACTTAAATTTTTATGACACTCCCTTTTCAATGGTTCAGTTTTTAATGACCCACCCTTTTGAAGGGCTGAAAAAATTAAGACCCTCCCCCTTTCTCCCCCCCCCCTCCCCCCCCTGGTAATTTCTGACAAGTCCCTAATCTGAGAATATAATTAATATCCGAAATAATTTCTTTTGTTGACATTTGAGCGCCGAAACTGTGGCCGAAATCCGAACACGAACCGATGATTTGTCGAACTGTAACGTGTCACAGCAACCTCTGGAACACGTACTTCCGCCGTTGGTCGATGTTACATCCCTTTATTATTTTTCCCTTCTGCTCACTCGCCCTAACCCGCCACCAGCATATGCCCGCACGTCAACGCTGAGCTATATATATAAAGGGTCTATAAACTTATATTATATAAACTTTTATACATATATTTGTGTATGGCTATTTTAAAAGCATTATACTGGGCTCATATATTTATTAGGATATAATATATATTGCTCTCCAGCAAGACCAAGGGTGGGTTCCCTGTGACCGCAATTGTTGGCACACTATTCTTCGAATTTTCAAAGTCATTGACGAGATAGATCTTGTTGTTCGGCTTTGTTACTTCTTTAGTTTCTATATCTATAAACTATATTTCGGTTCAATATTCTTCTCTAACCATTAAATATGGTTTCAAATGACTTTACATCTGCTATTTTTAGATCGCGTGACAAAAACCATAGAAATATCAAATATATACGCAGACTGAATGTCAACTCAATCTTTTTTCCTCTCAGATTTTCGAACCTTTGATTTTTTCTATTCTATTGTCATTTGTCATTCCTATTTCATTTACAGTTCTAGCTTCTGACACATTTCTACCAGCGTGAGCGTGTTAATTTTCCATCACCCTACAGCCTACATGTGTGTTTTCTGAAAATGTAATCAAGTCTTGATTCTCAACGATACTAGTTGGTATTTTGCACAGATCGCGCAACCACTTCACCTTGATGAGTAAAGTCATAATAGAGTAAAAAATTGGCGCATTATCTTAGCCTGTCATCGCTCCTGCTCGGGCTCGCCCCGATTAAGCTTGGCATCTCCATAATATATTATTTGATCTTCCGATGATCTGATAGCGAGTGAACATGCTGTGCGTCCTGTATGCGCAAGTGTACAGTTTCTATCACCCCGAGTGTCTTGTCTGAGCAAGGAAATCGGCTAAAAATAGACTTAATCGGGAGAAGCGGTTTATGCTTGCTGCCACGAAAAATTCATTCAATATTAGTTTAAATGATTACCTTTGTTTCATTCTATGCTTACGTGCATAATCAGAGTAGTGCTAACTACAGTAGACATGTGAATTTTCCGAAAGCGGAAAAATCTCTGGTTTGTTATTATTCTTTGTTAATAATAATAATTATGTTATTCCAACTTTATTTCTTTAGGCAAGGATACAATCAGAAAGAAGATTGTCAAGCGTGTTCTTTCTCCTTTTACCATCCTTCGATCTGTATCAGAGGAAGAGAAAACCATCAATGATCTACCTCAAACTGGAAGCCCAGGTTACGAGGGGAAATCTAATGATGTGTTAGTTGAAGCTCGTCCTAAGAAGCTGCTTGATATGAATCCTTTATATCTTGCTCAAGAGTTGTGTTTGATTGATAAAGAACTTCTTGTTCGTATTCCTTGGAACGAATTATCCACTTGTGGCTGGATGACCAAGCACAAGGTATATACTTTATTGGCCCGATTTATACTAGAGGGGGTGGACGAACCTGACTAGTGAAGAAAATATATCTCGTACAGTAGGACCATTTGTCTGTGTATCGCGACTGGGAAAACGCTGATCCGTAAACACGAACCGTAGATCGTATAAAAAGACGAAATTGTGTGCGTAGTTCGCCTTAACGGAAAATCCGTCTATGTACAACGAAAGAAGTGCATGCCATAGTCCCCAACTATAGAATTCATAAAAATCGCTTGTGTTGGTGCATGCCTTCGGACCTCCCTGGAGTCTTGCCTTCGGACCATACTGGCACTGCGTTTGCTGTAGGTTTTCATTGTCTAGTTTTCGTGGTTTGCATCTAAGCACGAATAGTTGTCGATAAAACATTGTCTATTCCCATTTGAAACATTCATGTTTGTCAAGCGCATTTGACAAGTTTTAATCAAGCTAATTGGAACCAAACCTTCAAATGCTCGCAACAATAATTGAACCTTTAGATGATCATAGACACCCATTTAATCAAAATAGTTTTTGTCTCTAACTACTCATTTACATAATGATGGTATTAATGTTTGACAATTCTGTGGTTAATAGTACCAACGTTCTCCGAGTGTCATGGCAATGGTGGAATTCTTTAATCGCATTGCTCTTCTTGTTGCCTCGGAAATATTGTTTGAAGTTGATCCATTGATGCGAGTTCGTGTTATCTCCAAAGTTATTCAGGTTTGTATATTTTGTAAATTTAATTCCAGGGTGGATGTAAGTGGTTCACGCTATATTGGGCACATTTTTGTTGTTGCTATCTATACTATACCTTGACAAGTGATCGGCCTTTCAACCGTTCTTTTACTACGTAATTGACTTGCTCCGTATATACTCACTTGGTCTCCTCAATTAAAATATCTCCTCAGCTTCGTATCCAAATTGCCCATTCTGATCATGCAATGTTTACATGCTTTATCAGACTTTCTCTTTATCCATTTTGTATGTATATTGCATGTCTATTGCATGCATGCCTGCGTGCATGGTGCAATTAATAATTGATGGTAATGTTTTGCTCATAGGTCGCGAACAAACTTCGTGCAATGGGTAACTTTAACTCATTGAAAGCTCTCCTGGGTGGTTTGCAATGCACACCAATCTATCGTCTCAAGGAGACTTGGAAGGAAGTATCGTCAAAGCGGAAAAAGTAAGTTAATAATCTGTGGATAGCCTTATTAATTCAAAAGTTCTCCTCACCTAATGTCCAGTAAAGGCCTAGCTTATTGATTCAGTGTAACAGCAGGAGGACGCCGGAGTACAGTAGCAGCAGAAAACCTGCCTGTTTCTTACAATCAAACTGGAAGCATTCTTCTCAGTCACGCGCGACTAAGGCGAAAGCATAAGCAGAAAACTGCATACTTCATGAATCAAACAATAGCCGCAGAGGTGAAAGACACGTGCGCCACCTTACTGTACCTTGCCACCTAACCCCTGTAAGTTCCTACTCTGTACCGTACCTACTCTGTACCGTACCTACTCTGTACCGTACTGTACTCTACTGTACTGTACTGTACTGTACTGTACTGTACTGTACTGTACTGTACTGCACAGCGTGAACAAATTACAGGTAGTATTTTTTTAAACCTAACAGAGCTGCTATCTTCTTACAGGCACTTCCGCGATTTAACGAAGCTAATGTGCGAAGAGGACAACTTCGCGGCATATCGAAACGAGGTGGACAATCTAATGAACCAGAAAGCTCCATGTCTACCATTTCTTGGTGATTTTCTAACGCAAATTGCCCAGACGCAAACTTACTTGGCTTGCCGTAAGAAGAAGAGCCCTGAACCTCCAAAGAATGAGAGTTCCTCGGCTACGGAAAGCGATGCTAGCCCAACAACACCAACACCTCAGCTTATTGAGAAACAATCTTCAAGGGGGGAGACGCCTTCTCGTACGAGCTTGGTTAAAAGGCGAAGTACTTCGATTAAGGTCAAGGATAGCCGTTTCTCAAAGTCGTCTCCTAACCTCCCCACATCTTGCCAGCGGACTCCGGAAAGATCGTCTCATTTTCGTTCGCCCAGATTCCGAAGGTGTCGGAGTTGGCAACAGAGTAACGACAGCGGGATACAAGTGAATAACAGTAATAGCTCCAGTCTGTCTGCGAGTTCAACATCTTTCCTAACCAGTAACACATCACTGGGTAGTGGTACTTTTGGATTTCACTCCAGAAATGGAACGAGCGAAGAACGATCAGGGAATTCAAGAACGCAGAATCTCGGCAGATCTAGTTCTACCAGTACACCGATATCTGTGAAGAGTTCCATGAAACTTAAACTTCGTCGTAATCAAAGTGTTTCTGATAAATGTCTGTCGAACTCAGATAGTGGTACTAGTTTAAAAAAAAGACTTTCGTTCATGCGTTCATTTCGACGGAGTAAGAGCATGGATCAATCGCCGTCTAGTGCAGAGAGTATACAGAGATTGTACTCGGCTAGGATGGAGAATGGAGGAAGTCCTGGAAAGTCGCCTGATGTGAAGGACGCTAGGAGCATGCCTGAACCAGAGACCACTGATGAGACAGGTACTGTACATCTGCTATTATCAGACGATAATCTTGAGAAAATAATGCCCGTGTTAATATTAGAAGACATATGAGACGTCTCAAACCGTTAAACGCGTGACGCGACTCAGGCGTTTAATACGAAAATGGGAATTAGATATAAGAATAAAAAATAACCTCTTATGTAAAGTTTTTGGAAACTTGATGAAAGTACAAATGCACATATGAAACATTGACAATGTTTTCTGTCACGTGTGTATGGTATTTTCGCTTAACTAACCAAAAGCAATGTGTTGGCCTAGCTGTTTGTCTGACACTTTACGAATTTGTTAGACATTACCAATGGTTGATTTAGCGAAAATAACGTACGCACATGACGAGATGAACGACCATATTTTCCTGAAAACTTGGACAAAAACATCGATAATCAATTATATTGTACTTTCATCGAGTTTGCAATACTGGTATTCTACTATGATACCACACTGTACAGTCATGGTTATGATACAGTATAGTAAAAACCCAACACTGTATTCGGCTTGTGCAGTCACGCGAGAATATCACGTCACGCTATATAACCGGCAATTTGGGTGGCATATCGTGGATTTCATCGAAGTACCGTTTTCGTTTATATCGTGCAAAATACTGAGAGTTATAAGATAAAATATACCTCTCTAGAATCCTTGACCAACAATGAGTGTTTTGGTGTATAGTTTGTTGCTTTACCATGTCTAGAACTCGAGTTATTCAGGAAAGTTTGCGTACGTATTGATGTCAAAAATTGTCATCCATCTTGAATTTGATTTTAATTAGTTTGAATTTATCCAATGAAAATGGTGAATTTTGCCCCCCAAGAAACCGGAAGCCACACAATTTCGAGTTGTGACGTCACTTGCACAAGCCGAATTGTGAAGAAATGATCAATTTCACCCAATAGACAAATTGGTGAACACTGTTTACATTGTTGCTTCCCAATTCACAACTTTGGGTAACAGGTATTCCTAGCTACTATTGTTCTAGCTTGCCAAAATGTATAGAATGGAACAAACGTTGCTGTAAGAGTTGTTCACTCAATATAGATCATTCTAATGCTTAGTTTTCGCAAACTAGAACAATAGTAACTAGGCATGTGAGTTATCCAAAGTTGTGAATTGGATATAAACAAGCGTTAGCCAAATTTGTCTATCCGGCAAGACACACTGTGCCTATGAATACATGGTATCATATATTCAGTAGCGTACCCAGCCCGCCGATTTAGTCCCGCTATGCAAATTTGTTCGTGTTCATTGACGGTGAAAACAATCAATTTCTAAAGAAATGAATAGTGATAATGATTTGAATGGAATCTGCATAGCGGGACTAATTCGGCGGGCTGGCTACGCCACTGCATAATTATATTCCCCTGGCGATGGTTAACAAATATTGTACAGTTGTATTAATGTTCTTTTTTTCTATTTTAATCCAGGTACTGAACTACAACTGTGGCATTTCCATGTAGCTGCGATCCAGTACAGCTTCCCAAGTCGACCTCATATCAAAGACTTTCTGCTTTCAACGGCATTTAACTCTGAGGAAGATAACTACAAAGTGTCATTGCAGCGAGAACCACCTGCTAGGAAGCCAGAGTCTGTTTCATGAGACTAAATTTTTTATCCCGCAGCGAAGATGGCTGCAGAGAGTATATATATTGAGAGCTATGACCTATGCATCATATTTGATGTGTAATGTAGAGTATATAGCTTATATTTCGACTCAGAGTATATATATGTTCACTCTTAAAGAGTTTGCGTTTTTTGTAAATATTTTCTTTTAAAAGATCTGTATCTCAGGAATGCCTGAGCAATGTTCTATAACTCGCTAATAAATAGCTCAACTTTACCAAGAGTGCTTCAATATCGTTTACGCGGTACGTTTACACGCTGCGATATGTCGGGCCGATTTTAGGTTTTGCTGAATGTTAATAACGAATATTTTCAGTTGGTGATGTTGTCAGATGACGTTTGCCACGTAATTTTCAAATATCATTAACGTGCATCTGAAATCGGCCCGACAAATCGCATGTCTTCCAACATGATGCCCTATAAAGCCCTGAGCAAACTAAGAAACATTTGATTATTTCTGTAATTCTTTCAATGTCTCCAAGTCGGCCGACCGTGGAAAATAATGATAATAATACCGGAAACAAATCCCTTGAAGCAAGTGATTCCCAACAAATTCAGAACAAAAGGTTCTCAACTCGAAGATAATAATTTAACTATTTACCAAAAACAACAAGGTTTGCAAAAAAGCAACACGGAATTGACAAAAAAGTTTAAAACTTCATGTCTTCAAAAAAACAATTCGCCCAAGAACACAATCCATATTAGGAAAATTTTGGTATGCGTTAATTTTCACCGACGCGAAGGGTGAAGATTCATGTATCGCTATTTATGTGTCAGGATCAGCGGTTAGGGTTAGGATCATGGTTAGCATTTGGGAAGTTTCCCTGCATAGACGCTCGTTGTGTAGCTTTTCGACATTCAGAGCTGCAGTCGCAGGGGGAACTATGGTTAATTTCCATATGAACAATCTTATTCCTAAACCTAAAGCCTGTTTTCCACATAAAATGTATCGTAACGTACCGTAGCGTATTCTTTTGTTTAAGAGTTATTAGTTAAGCCCGAGTGCTAAGGAAACAAAGAAATACTTTACGTTTCGTTACGATACGGTTAAAGTGGAAAACAGGCTCAAGCCTAGTTACAGCGGCCTTACCCATTACGACTATAAGTAACGCCCATAACACCCACATACGTCACTGGTCACTTTCCTCAAGCAGACAATCCTACAACATGTCCACGTCTCGCCAGGACGCTCAGATTCCAGTACAAAGTGATTGGAGTGCTATAGCACAGCTCTAGTTTCAGAGGATCTGCGACTAATTCCGGGACCACACGAACAGTGAACCACACGAACCCTACAACAAGAGGTATATATATTCCGTTGATTTTCCTTACCGAATGCGCTATATCTTTTATTCGCCAACGCCTTAACGCGAGCGAAATTGCATACGTGCACGAGCGGTTTCACGCTTTTAAATTAATGTGTTTCCATTTGGGCTGGCTTAGCCTTTTCTCGCCCATCTCACAGATTATTGACATACAGATGTCTCACTTCTATACCAAACCCGTAAAGGCGGGGTTTTTGGCGGCCATGTTCTTAACAAGTGCCGTAAAGAGAGGCATGCACACCCCGAACACAAAAATTTCAAGATGGCGGCCTTGATTTCAGCCTTTTCAGGAAGTAGAAAGCAATAGAGACGCTTTTTTATTCTCTTGATTAAGGTTTATTGTTACCGAATGATTTATTACAAATTCAAATAATCTGTGCGCGTAAGATATAATTTAAAGGAAATATTCTTAATACTTCTTTTTGTTTTTTTTATCCTCGTAGGAGTGGAGGCATAATAACATTAACAATTCATACTCAATTACTTTAGTCGGATATTAAAAATATCATGTTTGCTACAGTGTACAATCTTTTTGTACAATCCTCAGTACCAAGAGAACTTCCTCTACAGTTGAATGATTTGATAGAAAGGATTAAAGATAACATAATGTATATTTGGGAAGTCAGCAAAATTTCTAAAACAAGACAATATTCAGAAGACATGGGTCAATGTAATATTTTGTAAGTATGGAAAAGAAATTTATGCAAGACAAAGTTGGAAGTCATATATAAAACTGAAAAAGTAAATGAAAACTAAAATAATTGAAACAAAAAGCAATGTAAATTTTATAACATGATCAAACTTGTTTTGGACCCTGTGTTTTAATGGAAAGTTTCATAATGGTTTGTTGTGTAGCAAATAACACTGCCTGAGAGAAGAGTATAGATATGGAAAACAGTCGATAAAGAACACAGACAATTTATTACCCACATAATAGCCAAAGTCATATTAGAGATGAGAAACTTGTGTCAGACAGAAACGTTTTCTCTAGAAACCCGGCTGAATATAAATATGAATTTAAGACTCGTCTGAGATACGAGTTTCTCGTCTGAGATACGAGTTTCTCGTCTCGTTTCACGCCTTCACATGCCGCCATTTTGAATGTTTTCAGGGGGGTGACTGCCTCTCTTGACGGCACTTGCTAAGAACATTGGTGAACAAAAAACGCCTTACGCATTTTTAATCAGCACTCAGCAGTCACACTACTGTATGTCAGTATTCTGTGCCCATGTTGTCTTGTATAGTTCTTGCATGGAATCTACTGTATGAGTTGTCTATGCATTTCATGAGTGCTTGATTGGTTCTGTTATGCCCTTTGAGCGCCTTGTTTTAAGTGTATTTCTTGCTTGAGATGTTTAATATTCAATCTTGCCCTCCATGTCGATGTTTGTCTATTTGAATTTTGAAATGTGTTCTTGCTTGAGATGTTATTTAAGTCTGTTCCTCGTGCAAATGTTTGTCTATTTGAAATGTGTTCTTGCATGGGATGTTATTTAATTTTGTTCCTCGTGCAAATGTTTGTATATTTGAAACGTGTTCTTGCTTGAGATGTTATTTAATGTTGTTCCTCATGCAAATGTTTGTTCTTTTGAAATATGTTCTTGCATGGGATATTATTCAATTATGTTCCTCATGCAAATGTTTGTATAATTATTTGAAATGTGTTTCTTGCTTGAGATGTTATTCAATTATGTTCCTCATGAAAATGTTTGTCTATTTGAAATGTCAGTTCTTGCATGGGATGTTATTCAATTATGTTCCTCATGCAAACGTTTTGTCTACTTGAAATGTGTTTCTTGCATGGGATGTTATTCAATCATGTCCCTCTTGCAAATGTCTGTCTATTTGAACTAATATGTTTCTTGCGTGGGAATTTATTCAATTTTCTCCCTCTTGCAAATTAATGTTTTGTCATATGATAAGTTCATGATTTGTTCTGCTATTCGTGGTTTTCACGTCCGCCCTTGCTGGTGCAAAAATACCTTTAAAAAATCCATAAATTATTTACTCTGATAAATATCGGAACTTTGTAGTTGTCCATCAGCATTGGCCTACCAGCAACACTACAATCAGCAAAGGTCTAGAATTCTTTGAAATGTTGAACTTTTTGTGTTTAATTTTGTGGCTTTTATCAATTCGAATCACCTTTATGTATGGTTGTGTTTTTGTCTATGTGCCTATGATGCATTTTGTACGCGTATGTTATATATTGCACTTACAGACCGAAAGCCAGATGACTCAGCTCCAAAAGCGTATTGAGGCCCTAGACGCCGTTAATCAAACACATATCGATACTCACCTCGCCCTACGTTCTACGTTCTATCTACAATTGTTGGTCATGTTATATTGCTATGAATGAATATATCGATTATCCCTTCTCTTCATTTTCCTTTTCTGGAATTATCCATACGCCCCAATCCCCACCTGTCGGCCCCTGGGTCCCCTCAAGGCTGTCGTCCCCTGGGTCCCATATTCTTAACTCTACCATTCGTCCACCCTTTCATCTACAATATTTCCTCTTCTATTTTTAACTGTCAAGAAACCTTTGTTTTCAGGATTGAGAATTCTCGGTAGCCGTCCACCTCGTCCAGGATGTCATCAGAACGTAACCACATTGGGAGAATAATGATTGATGGGACTCAGTGGGTGGCAGCCAATAATACGCTCTTTCTGTTGCCTCGCTGTTGAGATCCGCAGTAAATTGTACTAATTTTGCATAATATATTTACAACCAAACATTCCATTCTTGTAAATTCTCTGGTTGTGTAAGATCTATACGACTTGTTTCCCCCAAAAGGCCGTTGTATCTGGGAAATTGCCATCAATCCAAGACTATGCTAACTCCACCAACATTTTCATCATCCGCATATCTAGGCATACAAAGTTTGCCTGCCTTGTATTCTTGCTGTCTGGAAAACAAACACTTTTTATATGCTTTCCCGCAATATTGATGACCGTGTGTCGTCAAGCCTACCCTAAATGCCTTCTATAAATGTGTAACAATACAGCTGAAACACCTGATGGTTGAGAATAATGGGTTTAGTTCAGTAAAACATGGCGAGAAAATCTTCGTAATGGAGCCACTTTGGTACGTTTGTAACCGCCATTCCTGCTTCTTGTGCTACCCCACGTCGGATGGTCCTCTCCAGCAACTGCACAGTACTGCCTCAGGCTACCCAACGTCCTCAGGGCAGGAGCCCCAGCTCATTTCCTTGCGCAGAATCAGACCACGACAACTGAGGCTGCAGACGATTACACAGAAATTAATAACGTTAAAAACTTTATTAAGGCTTTCCCATCTCAATACCAATCAAAACGTAAACTTCTGGAAACATCTTGGGTGTGGTTTTTCGGGGGGTTTGTTTCATCTTTTTTTGAGTTTTGGGGAGAAAGGCTCCCAGCTTGGAGACCAGTAGGTAGGCCTGTCCAATGTTGTGTTCATAGACAATTATCTTACGTTTTGGAATCAATTATCAGCTACAATCCTGGCCAAAACCATCGGCGACACTCTTCCCATTTGACGTTAATTACTATACCACTGCAATAATTCTTCACAAACTCCTCCTCTCCCCCCGTTACAATGTTGAGCGTACTACAAGAGGTTTAACTATGTTCTGGGGGCTGAATCAACAATGAATAGTGGGGGGTCGGGGGCGGGCTGTCTAAATTTGCCATGATAGTGATAAAGTTGTTCAAATAATTGGAAGTGTCGCAGATTTTTTGTCCAGGATTGTAGGTCATTGAGCCCGATCATTACAACTTCAAATTCTATGGAATTTAGTTTAGCGTAACAAGTCAAAGCATCGATCGTGCTAACACCATATTTCTGAGAGCTCTATAGACCACTTTCATAAATGAGTTTAAATATTCTTTTATGTGCATCTTAAATAAGCCTTATCAGCCTCGTTTCTGTGACTGAAATTCTATTAAATGATTTAATTTTTACATAGCTAGAACGAAAAAACAAATCTTTAGCTTTCTAAAGATAGTTTTCTTGCTTCATTACGGACAAATGAGTTGAGCTCAAATGGGTCTTTTGGGAATTAAATTTGCTTCGATTTGCGCGGGTTAATTCCCATCGGTGGAAGAATGCAATTTCGACAAACAATTGTTAACAGACAAGTACTGGGTCAATTTTGTCCGTAATGAAACAAAAAAAACATCATTGGAAAGCTAAAGAGTTGTTCGTTCGTCCTATGTAAAAACTAAATCATTTAATCCAGTATGGGACGCATAGCAACCAGTCAAAGTTGTATTGCTTTTTTTATACACCCTGTATAATTTATAACAATTGCATCGTCACTCATATCAACGAGCCTGAACAATGTGCGAACTACAAAGCGGCTAAATGGAAACTCAGGATTTTTAAATTCTATAACAGTATTCTCCCTTGATTAACAACGCTGATTATATTAACGCAAAGTCAAAGAACTACAATTACGAAAGCGATATATTTTTTAAAACCTTTCCTAACAACCTAAGACTTACGGAGAAGAGCCACATATTGATACGTTATGCATAGCGAGATCAGGGGCGCACATTAGGGGGGGTGTGGGGGGGTGTGACACCCCCCCAAAATTTGTGAAATATGCATGAAAAGTCGGTCCCAAAACGTTTATGGGACAAAAAAAGTCGGTCCGGTTTAAATCTGAAGCATAAAAGTCGGTCCGGTTTAAATCTGAAACATGGGTGTAAATTTACAATTGACCCATGAAAATAACAAAAAACTCATGACAAAAACTGCGAAGTTATACTGGCTGCGAATATTCCCAGCCGGTCCACACTCGAAATAGCGTGCGACGCAGACACCCGCTGACCCGCCTTGGCGCCTTCAAATACTCGAAACAAACATCTTCCATTAACATGACAGACTGTTTACTATGGTATCAGATTACAACAAGCCCGCGGCGCAACAAAGATGCACATTGTCATATTTGTCATGCAGTCGTATGACACTGAAAATTTGAAAGGCAACTATTCTGAAAGCCCAACTGCTCAATCCTTAAAACTCTAGTATCCGCGTTTTTAAATAAGTCCACGTTGAAATACAATCATGGAAACCAGGTATGTGGCACGTAACCCTTATTTTATAAACATTCATAGTAACATAAACCGATAAACGTGTTGCATTACTTGCATAATGGCAAACATTTGATACAATTTCTCATCATTTGTGTGTTTATTATCAATATATCGTTACATCAAATGCTGACTAACTTAAACAATATTTTGCGTTGGTTCAAGATAAGACGGGAGAGGGCCACCCTCAAGCAATCATGCATGTCTTCTCTAGACGAGAACAGTATTGATACCGCCAACGTAGTCTTTCAGTTCTATGATTATACGTCTTCAATGTCTGGCATTTTCAAGGGATGTTAAGCAAAATTAAAAGAGCATCTTGGTAGAGACATACCTTATTTCCCATGTCTTGCACACCGAGTCAACACGACGGTAGAGCATAGCTGTGAGGCAAGTACCGCTGCATGTCACATGTTTGACATTAATTCTACAGGAGTTGTTTGTCTTCTTTACGTCAAGTCCGAAACGGTATAGCATGTTTCGTGAGAAAGTTAAGGAAGGAGATGTTGAGAACGCATTAGATTTAAGAAATCTTTCTGCGACACGTTGGGTGGCCCGTGCAGATTCCATTCGAGCTGTTTGGTCAAGTTATGAAGAGATAATCAATGCGCTGAAAGAATTGGAAAATGCTGAAGATACAAAGACCAAAACAAAGGCAAATAATTTATTGGCAAGAGTATGTTCGTTCGAATTCCTTGTTATGCTAATGTTCATGAGGAATGTTATGGTAAAACGAAGATCTTGACCAAACAACTCCAGACAGTTGACATTAACGTTGTCGATACCCTGGACGCTGCCGAAATAGCCATTGCTACATTGCGCCACCTACGCAACGATGAAGATAATTTGAACAAACAGATAGATGCGTCGATTATATTCTCCGAAAGTCTTGGAATTGACGCTGTTGAGGAATACCAGCGACACCATCGTCCAAGGCCCGCTAAGGCGAATTGACGAGTGACCTGAGACAGAAGCACGCTTGGATCTAAACCAGTATTATCGCAAGGAATTTATTCAAATTCTGGATGTTCAAGTCAATGCTTTGTCGGATAATGTCAAAGTTGCCTTCGACATTCTTACCCCGTCTATTGCTTTACTTCTCTCACCGTACGAGGAAGATCCTAACCGGAAGATATCGAAGGCTTAGTAAAGATGCTTCCTGTCCCATTACAGCCTGACGAGGATGTCGTAAATGTTGAACTTATAATTACAATGTTTAGACATCATTGTGAAGATAACAAGCCAGATATCAAAACCATCGAGGACGCTTCGCGATGTGCTAAAGAGTGGCAAGCGATTTTTCCTTTAACAAGTAGATGCTTTCAGCTTATATTGACCGTGCCGATTACATCAGCATCAAGTGAACGCAGCTTTTCCAAACTTAAGTTGATCAAGACAGCCATTCGTTCAGTAATGAAAGAAAGAAGGCTAAAGGATCTTATTTTACTTGGATGCGAAAAGGATTTGATGGATACGATTGACATAGACACTGTTGTTTATCGTTGGGCAGAGCTGCCGAAAACGAAACGACTCATTCACGTGAAGTAATTCGAAAAAACTGATTAAATTAATATTCTTCCTCGATCAGTTGTTATCTACGGTAGTGATGTGCGCTGTTTTGATGGTCATCAAACATTCAAACCCATCGATAATTTGAACTGTGTTACGCATCAAATACACTTATTGAACTGGCTGGACGCTTTTAGCCTTAGTTACGTTGAAAATCTTTGCTACTAGCCTACACTTAGCCAGCATTATAATAATTTTATGATATTATGTATATATTTACTCGGGTATAACACTATGTTTCGAACTGTAAAATTGACTGCTAAATTTAGAAAATAGTTAGGTGGAAAAAACATGATTTGGAACAACGACCATTTTGAAACTGTAAACAAATATATCCTTTCCACTTCTTTACCGGGGGATTCGTACAGTTATAGCTTCTCTTGAATTCGGCCTATTTCATGCGTCACGTACAGGCATACGAAATAGCCGACTTATCAAACACAAAAATTAGAAAAGTCGGTCCCAGAACAGTGGACACCCCCCATCTTTTTCTTGAATGTGCGCCCCTGAATACAGAAAAGAGCATTCAGAATAATATTACCTGGTATCGATTATTCCGTAGCCTTAAACCATCTTAAGATGCAAATGTTGAGTGAAAGACGTGAGAGTCATTGTGCAGAATTGATTGCAAATATATCTGTGCCTGCATGCATGAGCACCGTCTACGCAACCTACTCCCAGACCGCGTTAGAGACACAAGACAAAGAGAAACAAGATCTGATGCCAATATGTACTATAATTTTAAATTTAGAACAGAGAGATTCAAGAATAGTCCTTTAGTCTACGCTATAAATTGCCATAACAGTAGTTTTGCGAGACCCTAGGTTTTATGAAGCCTTACTAACTTTGATAGTGTAAATAAAAACTTTAATAGTTTAAATAATTTATAGTCTATTAATAAACAATGTAAATTTTAATCATTTGACTCTAATTTTAATGTAATTGCATGGTAATTAAGACTATATTGTCTTCTTCATGTATTTTAGGCTCCAATAATAATAATAATAATGAAAACTTTATTGATATAACTTTTTCTTAGATATATACAATTGTAAATCTCACTTCTAGAGGTAACTTACAATTGACTACTTAAATCACATAAGGCTATATAATATATATATTATTAATATTTAAAGGAAATACGGATAATCTAAATATTAATTTGAGTTCAGGATTAGTCGATAATACGAAGTTCGGATGGCTTTGTATATCATTCTTCTTATGCAGTATTGTTGGTGTTGTTTGTCGAGTCCTAAACCACTCAACATTCCAATGAAGGTATGGCATTCTTTGTCAAACACACCAAGTGAGCTGATAGACAGATTCACAAATTTCACAGTTGAAAAGTTTCTATTTTGTTCTCTTATCAGGTCTTTGTATTTTGCTTTCTTGCGTTTAACGTTGTTTGAGAGGTTTGATTCAAATCCTACGGTGAGTTCAACAATACAGAGGTGTTTGTCTGAGGTGGAAAGAAGTAAATCTGGACGATATTCGTCTCCTGTTATAATCGAGGGGCTGTCAAATCCATGGAGGTTAACAAATAGTTTACACGCGTTTATAGTTTGAAAAGTTTTTGCAATAAAATTAAGTACTGAATCGGCATGTCTCCATGTAAATCGTTCCAAGTAATGTTGACAACCGGCAACAACGTGTAGAAGGGTTTCAGGCTGTAAACAGAATGAGCAGTCAGGACTTGACGAGATAACCCATCTATTTATGTTCTTTCGAGTAGCGAGAGTGTTGTTTATGCAGCGAATTGTGAAATTAAAAGTATCCTTTGGTAGTTTTGATTGGGATTGGAAACATTTGTAAAAAAGGAACCTTGACATGTCAAGTGGTCCCTAAGTTTATCCTATAACCCAAAATCTATAACCCACATCTTTATAACAAAATGACTGCTTACAGAAAAACACTGATAGCAGTGAAACAATATTGATTGGTTTAACTGAGGATTGGAGACAAGCTGTAGACAAGAAAGAATGTGTGACGTACTCTACGGATGAGCAAGGCTTTTGATACATTACATCCGGCTTTGATGATGAAAAAGTTCGAAGCATATGGTTTTCCAAAGTATCACTTCAGCTAATGCGTTCCTTCTTCAGTGAACGTTTTAATAGAGTTAAGTTAAATGCAAATAATAGAAGCTGGTGGAAATATGTCACAATGTGATGCCCACAAGGATCGTCTTTTGGACCACTTTTGTGGAACTTTTCTCAAAACGATTTTCCCATCAAATTAAAAACGATACTTTATACATGCCTGCGGATGACCATCAAGTCTACAAGGTTGGAAAACATATACAAAATGTTGAAAACAACTTGAAGGAAGAAACAAAGCTGGCCTCTATGTGGTACAAAGAAACTCTTCTTCGAACTAATACAGTGAAGTATCAAATCCTTACAATCAATCCCAGGCGAAAATAACAAAATAATAGAATAATTATTATTAGTAAAATTACATAGTTGATTATTGAAAATTCTCAACGCTGATTGGTTGCCTACCTCGGATTAATACGCGATAATCACCTAAAGCGTTTTAAGCCGCTTTTATCTTAAATATTCAATTAAAATATTTTTGAAATGTGTATTTTTATTTTTTCCAAATAATCACGTATGTAATGGAACGATATAAAGTCGTCAAGTACACTCAAAATTTTAGGAGTTAACTTGGACGATCAATTAATTTTTAGTGAGCATATCACTGAAACTTGTAAACGATCTAGTCAAAAAGTAGGAGTAATTTTAAGGCTATGTAACCTAATCTCTACAAGAGCTAAGCTAGACCTCTACAAATCATCAATACTCCCACATCTCACCTACTGTCACCTAGTTTGGCACTTTTGTAAGGCATCTGATAAACGCAAATTAGAAAGGGTTCAGGAACGTGCCTTACGGGCAGTATAAAATACTAAGGAGGCCACTCATATGGGCAACTATTAATAAGCAAGTCTAAACTTCCTAGCCTTTACAACAGGCGATTGCAAGACATTGCTATTTTGATGTTTAAAGTTACAAATGGTTTAACCCCAGTCTATGTAAATAGGATTTTTCAAAACATTGATAAGGGCAATTATTCACTGGGGAATGCAGACTTTCATAGACCACGTTATGACACGGTTCAGTATGGAAGCACTCGTTACGGTACTTTGGTTGGTCCTGCATACTTGTGGTCAAAACTAGCTTGGTAAAGAAGAAACAGAAATGCCTACATTAGAAAGTTTTAAAGCATGCATCAGAAAAAGAAATTTACAAGATATTGTAGAAAATAACTGCAATAATTGTAATCTTTGTTCCACATAAAATATGCATGAATAGATAGACATATATATTTACTTCTTATAAAAACATTATAGACACATATAGTTATATAGTTATAGACACGTATAGTTATAGGTACTATAGGTACTATAGGTGTCCCCAATTAGTTGTAAATAACTAAATACATAGACACATTTAATAATGTTTTTATTATTATTATTATTATTATTATAAGGACTTTATCTAGATAAAGCTAGCTCCATAGCAGGGCTTCATAATTTATAGGTAAAGCCCTCATAGCAGGACTTTAATTAAGTACAGCCTTGGACAGCGATATTTATACTAAATATAGCTCCGTGAATAACAACGAAAATCGCGTCAATTGTGTAATATGTGCATAATAAAGATTTAATTTATAGTCAAGGTTGTGTCATAGCTCAAAAAACGCTTTCTAAGGGTGATGACAACAGCTCATGGCTATATTAGAAATATTTGTACTGAGGGGTGGGGAAAATAGGACCCTGGTGTTAGCTTCATAATACGCTGCCGTACGAAGTAAATAATTATATGAAAAATTGTAACTTAAATCATTGTTAACGGGTGGTGCCAACATCAATCTAGTTTTTAGCACTGTTCTGAACGGTTATTAACCGGTGTAAATGAACGCCCTAGTAACGATTGATCTTTTACTTAAGCAACCGGACTATAATCTTCGACAATCTTTCAAAAAACAACGTTATGGTTTCGCTGCACATATGTCAGCAGTCGTCCCAAAGATTTTCCACTGATTCCATGAGCCAGTATTAATACTTAATATAGCCGGAACCCCCGGTTCACGAACGTGCATATTTAAGGTGGTGCCAATGACATGAACTAAATCATCAGTACATGTCCAGAGTTGGCCAGACTTGAGGTGGTCACAAACAGATACACGTATTGTGGTGGAATCTTTAATAGCACCATTCACGTTGAGACATTTATTCGAGTTTTGGTTTCTTAATTGATTGTCATTTTCCCACGACCAGTGTTGCTTTGCGTCATCGGTGTCACATGATGTCGCTATAACGATGTCATCGTTTCTGAACGTCAAACATTTTTTATGACCAGGAATATAGAGCTGAAATGCTAAGAAGTAAAGCAAACATTTTTAAACGTATAAACAAAACTAGCTATCGTTTTGATACCAAATAGACCAGTTTGCTAATGCAAATTACCCTTAGTTACAGTCCCCCTCGAGCAAATAAGTTACTCGGCAACGTATCAGCCCCTTCATAAAGTAGACGTTTGGGCGCCGAAGTAATTAATTTTTCCCCAATTGATTGCGATTCGGCTCGTGCAAGTGACGTCACAACTCGTAATACGTTTGGCTTCCTCAACTTTGGGTGGCAATTTCTACCATTTCCATCTGACAAATTCAATCGAATTAAAATGCAATCCACCATGGCTAACATTAATCGTACGCCAAATTTTCTAAATAACTCGAGTTCTAGACGTGTTAAAACAACAAATATACAGTAAGGTATTCCTTGTTATCCAACCGCGATTCCAGCGATATATAGCTTGTCTCATAACTCTCAGTCCTTCGCAAGATATAAGCGAAAACGGCTTTTGATGAAATCCATGATAATGCCCCTCGAATTATAGAGAGTTAAATAAAGGGAACATTTAGCATGACGTAATATTCTCGCGTGACTGCTCGAGCTGAATATATGATAATAAAGTCTTACCGATGTCAAATTGACAGATCTTCCCCACTTTATCAGGTGGACAACGACAGATGTAATAAGGTTCTTCACACAGATCTTCACACGTTACGTCTAAACATGGATTTGAAGCACAACCCTAGAACAAAAATATATCTGATGCAGCCAAAAAAGAATATAATATAACGGTCATCCAGAAATGAAGATAATCGAAGTTCTATTCGATGCGATCATTTTACATGGAGATAAGTCCAACTTTTTGTTCTAGTATGGGCATGATGGTGGTGCTTAGTGGGGTTTGTCTATGAATATTATTGCTTACGAGCCAACGGCGCCGTTACAAACGATAGCCCGGGTCGTGGGTCGCTCTACTATGCACACCCAGGAAAAGGAGAGCTAGCGATTAAATGTCCATCAATGAACGCGGGCGCGTGGCTACGTTGTATGGCAGCACAGTGTGGCAGCATGGGTACAAAGAGGGGGGGGGGGGGTCATCACACTGACCTCAAAATATGGAGGATTTTGAGGAGTGGAATGAGCGAAATCCTATGAGAGTGGAATGATCCTAAGTGGAATGATCCTATGAGAAAATAGTTTGAAGAAATACAGAAGTGAAGCGAACTTTTTCGCTTCTATTTTGAAAAACGATATGAAGAGAAATATGATGGAAAAGTAGGGTTGGATTAAATATGATGGCACCAGGTTGCTAAATACGATATTGCCTCCGTCTGTGCTTATTAATTTTCTATTCTGTGGACAAGCCACTAGCCTCTGCACAACTCATTGGCCAAGGCAAGATAGGATTGTCTAATTTGTTTCATTGTTTATGTATATGTAGCTAAAAATGTTGCTTGTACACCGTTTTTCATTCTATTTCAAAGTAGATATGAGTTTCTTAAATAGACCTCTTTTAGACTTAAAAACTCACCCTAATCGCTTTGGAATCATCTTTCTTGTAAACAACAGACTCGGTTGCTGTGACCAGACCATCAGCACTGGAGCTCAGATGACAATTGTCTGTATCGGTTGTCGTTAGATAGGCGAAAGACTTACATCCAGGAAAGCTGATACATTCCACAGAACAGAAAGTCGACGTGGTTGCTGTTGCAATTTTTATCGCATCAATTGACGGGAAACCGCCTAAATAAATAAACCGCCATAATAAATCTGTGCTTATGGGAGAAAAGGTTGAAACATTAGGCTGAATACAGCGTCATCATCATCAGGGTACTGTGATATATAACATTCATGAGAAAAACCAGCACTGCGTGTCTGCGTTGTAAACATATAAAGTCCGAGCGGGATTTGAACTCACCTATCACCCCCACTAGAATTTATATCGTAGCAAGGGACAGACAATGAATATATTAAATTAGCAAGAATTTAAATCCAATGCTATGAACAATTCCGTTCTCAATTCTCATTTCGCAATTTTGTTCACAACCGTTAAATTGCTTTCATTTAATTGGTGGATTGTGATCACGTGATATTGAAAATAATACCATTTTGATAATGGAAAGTCCATTGCACGGTCCAGTCGTGGATTTTTGTTCTCTTCGTTTTTTCCCAGTGCGCGGTATAGTTTTCGTACGTAATTTAGCCCTGATGGAATTTAATGCAAATCCATAATTCGTGCGAAGCGATAATGTAGAGTTAAAGGCGCATGTCACGACGCTGATTGGCTGCTCCTTAATTAGCTAAAATAGATTTTTCGCCTACGTATTTAATGAGCGCGGCCTCTCCCCTCCACCTAGCCTGATTTAAGCCAGTTTTCCACTAGACGAATTTGTTCGCGCGAGGCGAAGCGAAAAAAACAATTTCGGCAATGTGATTGGTTAGCGAAATAATTCGCCGCGAAATGTTTTTTCGCCAACCAATCACGTTGTCGAAATGCATTTTCGTTTCGCGTCGCGCGAACAAATTCGCCCAGTGGAGAACGAGCCTTTAGGTCAGTTTTATGCTTCACTGCGGTAGAAAGTACTCGATATTGAAGTCAACCCGCTGAAATTCGGAACGCGGCCGAGATAGGGAAGAGAAGGAAAGTCTCTGCAGAGGAAAGAAGGGCGCGGCGAGAACAATGACTTAAAGCAAACAAGCTGTATATACTGTGAATTGTGATCACATAACAAAGTTAATTTCATGTGTTTATTATAATCTCATAAGAATAACAAACGAAACATTCCGGAATCAATTTGGTAAGTTCAGTAGTTTACATGCATGTAAGGAGCGCAAGAATCCAGGTCATACAGTGTTTACGTGTTTCTGAGGGTGCGCAGCTCGTGTCAGGATATATAGCATATAAGATATTAAAATGTTATAAAGCTACGATAAATTGTACTTATTCATAATTATCACACTAAAACCAAGTTAAAAGTAATTGCATCTAATTTTACTTGCATGATTAGCAGTTTCAACAGGCAGTAAAAATTTGTGTCTTCGCTTCGTTTTCACAATATTATGAAGAGTTTCAAATTTCAAAACAATTTCCCCGTCTAAAAGCAGTAGCAATACAAATGGTAGTCAAATAGTAATGATGTCGATGGCAAGATGTCAAGTTAGTATTATTTTGTAGTATTTCGAACGACGCAGAAAACCCAAACAACCTGTCAGATTATAGTCATTATACATGTATAAATGCAAGATTTCACAGCGCTATCAATCAGTAGACATAATAATTTAGTAAGAATTTCAAATAGCAAATCATAGCCGAATTGCTGATATATAGTCAGCGATAAATCACGGTCAAAATAGTTAGATGTTTCATATACTGCGAGTACCGAATAATAAATATTGAAGCGACAACTGCATGTGTCTGAAATTAGCAGGAGGAATAGAATATATAAACGTCGTTTGGTCGCCGACAAACGTAATTGCTCAATTACGCATGCTCAATTATGCCTCAACAAATTTGGTCCAAATTAACTTTTTGTAGCATAAAGTTGTTTTGTGACCATGATTGACGATTGCAGACAAATGCTAGCTGAAACCTATACGGTTATAGATCCGACATTACTTGTCACAAGACTCGCACCGAAACACATCCATATATTATCATTCAGTATGCAATATAAAGCGGCATTTTCACGATTAAATTTCATGCCGTCTCTCGTATAGTCTAGCGGTAATAGAGACCTTAAGGCCGGGCTCCACTTGCACGTACGTACGCACAATTAATTGCACGCACGTATGTGTTTATACTTTCGTGAAATTTGATTGGTTAAAAACTTGACGGCCGCACAGAAAGTAGAATACAGTTCTACTGTCATACGTACAAAAAGTTAGCCGCGACGGTCAAGATTAGCGATCATTTTCGAGTCACAGAACACTTGCACGTACGGCCAGCGCGGCCGATTTTGCGCATGCTCTGTGACTCGAAAATGATCGCTAATCTTGACCGTCGCGGCTAACTTTTTGTACGTATGAGAGTAGAACTGTATTCTACTTTCTGTGCGGCCGTCAAGTTTTTAACAGTAAACTAAGTAGGTTAAACTAAGTAGGTTAAAATAATCTTATGACTTAATTGATGTTCTAGCTTGAGTTTAGTTTTAAAAATATTTATGTTTTACGAATTTTTAGTTTCATTCGGTAGATTATTCCAGGCCACTGCACCTCTGTAACTAAGTGCCTTTTTCAGGGAGTTTGTTTTAGGCTTTGGTGGTAAGAAATCGTGTTTGGCTTGTCTCGTTTGGTATTCATGGGTCTCATTCGATATTTTTTATCACGTGATCGCTTTTGTATTCACTATAAAAGCACGTGTTTCCCCCGACCCATTCTACTAACTTCCAGACGAAGGGCGCGCGCTCGAAACGTCGAAGTTCTTGTACAGCAGCCAACCGCCGAAGCATTGAATTAAAGCCTGGCGCATGCTTTCTGCACTAGCAACACGAGTATAAACGGGGGAATAATTCCATTCAATCAATAAAGACTTATAAAAACAAAGCAGAGTTTCGTTTTACTTACAATGTTAAGGGCCAACGGCCATTATCGTTCACCATAGACGAGATCCCGCTTCTTATAGTTATAATATCCACATTATTATACCAACATTGTTAGAAACGGAGAGCCCGGCTGCATGCTGTGCATCACCTCGAGAGAAGTATTGTAAGATCCCGCCTTCGCCAGGCTCATATTCAACCTTGAGCTTATCTGCTAAGCACGGCTGCGATAATTGCGTTAAAAATATTAACGCCGAAAAAATGTCTTATTCGCCAAAAAAATGTCTACAAAATCCAAGCAATAAGAAACTAATGACTCTAAGCCTCCTAAATCTGTGGCGACCGGCATATTTTTCATGGAAGTTTCATTTCCCAATATATCACACGGAAATTTGTTGCTGGCGCTTGCCGGGTTAGCCTGCCGCTTTCTGTAAAGTCTTAATTCCGCGCTCTCAATTAATTAATTGATTGATATCCGCTATTTCGCCACATATAGTTTGTATTTCTCCAAGAAAAAGCATCCGTGGAATTATGCCTTAACACATACCTTCAAGTTTAACAAACTGTTCCTCACGGTGACAAGCATTGCTAGAAACGCTTTTGAATAGTAAAAGACTGGCAATCACCAAACTCCAAATAATTACTTGTCCAATGCCCCTCATAATACGTGTGTACTATGCCTATGGATTTGAAACGGACTATCTAGGAACAGCTTTGTTAAGATTAATTAAAAATGCTAAATGTGCATCATTTAGTTGCTATAGTATCAGTCAAAACATTATGCATATTAAATTTTCACAACCAATTTAAATAATAATATTTTCCCGCATTAGCAGGTCTTTAATGTACGGTCGTTTTACGCGCGTGGGCTATGCTTTAAAATTTGTATTGCATAACAAAAATATCGCGAATTCACTCGCGAACTAGCACGTCAATATGAATGTAGCAGGACTACCAGGGCCTGATTAACCATATGACAGAAGCGGCATATATGCCACCGGCCCCGCGCTTTCAAGGAGCCCTGCGCTTTAAGCGAAAATGTACTTGCCAGGATTCGAAGCACGAGCTTTGTCTGGAATTGGTTTGTGCGAATTTCTTTGTGCGTGATCATTCCTCTAGATCATTCGCTTTATTATTCTCAAACTTTATTAGGAAAAAGTGACAGACCATTTACCAATAGTGAATGTTATAATATCAGATACGTTACTGTCATTACGTCTTTCAAATTAAGATTGCAATTCAACCATATATATTTAAAACGGGTTAATTTTTTCAGGTTATAGAGCAGTCGGCAAAAGTCAAAGAGGTCCCGCGCGAAAAAATGCCACGGGACCCGCGCTGCGCATGCCTTAATCCGGCCCCTTAACACGAAAGTTAAACAAACCTGCAACAGACTTGTGCTAATGCTATCTCGACAATTTAGCTATTACCAGGGCGTATTCGCACGACTTGCTCCCAGCTTGTTGAGAAGTTGTCAACGGCTTGTTGACTAAAAACTTGGGGTGTACCGGATAACTTATAGACGGATAACCGGATTACGGGATACCCGGATAAACGGATGGACGGATAAATGTAACGGATGGACTGATGGGACAGATAAACGGATGGACGGAAAAACGGAGATATATTTCGAGTATTATTTTACTAGAAATACATGGAAGCAGAATCCTCTTTTCCTTGGCAAGTTCTTTGACGAGTGTATTTGTTCGTGTGTAGGGCAAACAAGTTTTTTCCTCGTCTTTTTCGATCAATTTCTCCTGATCTGGTACGACTAGCTTTTGAAAAAGGTTCTTTGTCAAGAAAAACTTGTCAATTTTTTGTCCTACACACGAGTAAATAGGCTTGTCCAGGAAAACGTGTTCGTCTGTACGGGGCTTTATAGTTCCCAAACGTCATTGTAACATGAAGTATTTTAGTCATCACTGTAACCATGGTAACACGCAACACGGTTATATATATTTTTCTTCTATCTTTGTACAAAATGGTAAAATAATTGAATGTTTTTTTTATTTTTAACAATAGAATTATCAATTGTCCAACTATATAATGTTAGTATGTTATTATACACTAATAATTCAACATTAGACGTTTCGCAAAGCCTTTACAAATGTTCATAAAATTAAACTCTTTTTGCCGATAAACGTCGTCTTTGACATTCAAATAGTATTTGAAATCATGTTGTTTCTTTTTTCTGTAACGTATTTGAACCGAATATAGCGGGAAAACATGAGAGAAATAATAGATATAGTATAATAGTAGATATCGAATATTAGTATAATTTCAGTAGTAAATAATGGCTTTCAAGTGTTTCGATTGGTTGCCTGGGGCCGGTTGTACGAAGGCCGTTTAGCTTAAACGGTGGATAAGCCAAAATTAAAAAACATTTTCACACATTTGGTGAATGACTGAACTTAAATCTTATGCCCTTAATATGTAGCTGCATATATAATTGTTCTATTCAAGTTGAAATATTTTAGCTTGGTTGTTCGATGAATGTATAGACTTGATCTATATTTTCGAGTTATCCACCGTTAAGCTAGACGGGCTTCGTACAATCGCCCTCTGACCAGTAAATCTGAGGCATTATTTACTAGCCGGAGTAGTAAATAATGCTTTTCTTTCAAAATGCCTTCCCGAAGTCGTTTTGTGGTGATTTTTCTCCATGAAATAAAATAAATACAGGATAATGCAGTTCCACAAAACACAAAACTACCAACAACATATGGGGTTACTTTTTAAAGGTAAAAAGTGTTTTTGCAATTAATTTATTAACAATTTGTTTGACACATTTAACACTTACGAGCGAGTGAGAACCAAAGAGCGGCAAATTGCAATTGCCAAGAACGTTCATTCACATTTAACATGAATTTGACAACAATTAACTTTTCTTAAACGTTTTAAATTGTTTGATATATATCCTGCACGATCTTTCTTGTACATTTTAAGCATTTTCAGCGCCATTCGGTCATTTAGACTTGTTGTGAACAAACTTCCCAAGTATTTTAGCAGACATTACGTATTTAAAAAGAAGAATATAACGGAAGCGCATAACTTAATTATAACTTAATTATACTAAAACAATTATTTACCTCAGTCTCGGTGATTATCGGTGAATATTCACCTCGACTTCGTCCCGGTGAATATTCACCAATAATCACCTCGACTTCGGTAAATAATTGTTAATTATTATGGCAAAAAAGCGAAGCAGTTCCTTACAAATTTGCCATTTTGCAATTGGCAATTTTGCCGTTTTGTTTTGAATTTTTCCTTCGCAAAATTATTTGGTATGTTTTATATATTCTTAAAATTTTTTTTTGGTCCGTTTTATGTTTGTTTCCTCTTTCTGCCGTCGGGATTGTTACTAGGTTTGCAATATGACAACATCACATCACTTAACTCCATTAACCTTCTTTTTCCTGTCCCTAAGGTAGTCTAAGATAGTCTAAGGTAGTCTAAGGTAGTCTAAGGTAGTCTAAGGTAGTCTGAGGTAGTCTAAGGTTGTCTAAGGTAGTCTAAGGTAATCTAAGATAGTCTGAGGTAGTCTAAGGTAGTCTAAGGTTGTCTAAGGTAGTATAAGGTAGTCTAAGGTAGTCTAAGGTTGTCTAAGGTAGTATAAGGTAACCTAAGGTAGTCTAAGGTAGTCTAAGGTACCCTAAGGTAGTCTAAGGTAGTCTAAGGTAGTCTAAGGTAATCTAAGGTAGTCTAAGGTAGTCTAAGGTAATCTAAGGTAGTCTAAGGTAGTCTAGATAGATAGTAGATAGATAGTATTTATTAGAAATTACATTTGCAGCTGGATAGCTGAATTGCGTAAATCTTTACATCTATAACAAATTTTAAAATACAATTGTTAAAATAGCCTACAATAATCAGTTAATATTAAAAAGGATAAAATGTCTAAATTTTCTACTTTACTTACAATTACTGTATATAAAACTGTTTTTCAACCTATTGGTTCTACATTTGGGCACATTAAAGTTCCGTTTATTTCTAAGGTTAATGTTACACATGTTCTGATCAGGTAATAAGCAGTGTAACTTGTGATTACTATTGGACGCGATATCTTGGAAAAGTTCTTTCGTAAGGCTGTCTCTTCGATCGTAAAGGGAAGAGAGGCCACTAGCCGCCAGGGCTTCTCGATAACTCAGCTGGTGAGAGAAAATTATTCTTAGGGCCCGTTTCTGCAGTCTTTCTATATCGTCCGCTAGGTATTTTGGAAGTCCGTTGTGAAAAACTTGGCAAGCGTACTCGGCAATGGGACGAATGCAAGTTACATAAAATGTTAATAAGTCTTTTGTTTGCAGATTTGCTCGCTTTAATTGCCTTAGGAAGTACAAGCGAGTAGATACTTTACGTACAATTTCGTCTACGTGGAGGTTCCATTTAAGATCTTTCGAGATGTTGAGACCAAGGAGTTTTACACTAGGAACAAGTTCCACAGGGTTACCATTAATAATAACCGGGGGGAAATCAGGAGCTGACCTGGCGAAGGATATTCTCAATTCTTTACACTTTGATTCATTTAGTTTAAACTTATTCTGCTCAGATTTCATTTCTAATTCGGAAACTGCCAGTTGGATATTGCTTACATCACCCTTTCCAACGAGTTCAGCCATGGTCATATCGTCCACGTACTTCCATAGGTACCCTAAGGTAGTCTAAGGTAGTCTAAGGTAATCTAAGGTAATCTAAGGTAGTCTAAGGTACCCTAAGGTAGTCTAAGATACCATAAGGTAGTCTAAGGTAGTCTAAAGTAAGTTAATGTAGTCTAAGTTAATTTAAGGTAGTCTAAGGTGGTCTAAAGTAGTCTAAGGTAGTCTAAGATAGTCTAAGGCAGCCTAAGGTAGTCTAAGGTAGTCTAAGGATGTCTAATGTAGTCTAAGGCGCTCTAAGGTACCCTAAGTGGTACCCTATGGTAGTCTAAGGTAGGCTAAGGTACCCTAAAGTACTCTAAGGTACCCTGAGGTAGTCTAAGGTATTCTAAGGTAGTCTATAAGGTAGTCTAAGGTGTTCTAAGGTAGTCTAAGGTAGTCGAAAGTAGCCTATGGTAAGCTAAGGTAGGCTAAGGTAGTATAAGGTAGTATAAGGTAGAATAAGGTATTCTAATGTAGTCTAAGGTAGTCTAAGGTAGTTTAAGGTAGTCTAAGGTAGTCTATGGTAGTCTAAGTTTAATCTGAGGTTGTCTAAGGTAGTCTACGGTAGTCTAAGGTACCATACGGTAGTCTAAGGTGGTTTGAGGTAGTCTAATGCTGCCAAAAGTAGTCTAAGATAGTCTAAGGTAGTCTAAGGTTGTCTAAAGTAGTCTAAGGCAGTATAAGGTAGCCTAAGATTCCCTAACGTACCTAAGGTACCTTATAGTACCCTAAGGTACCCTAAGCGACCATAAGTTACACTAAGGTAGTCCAAAGTAGGAGGCTAAGGTAGGCTAAGGTAAGCTAAGGTAGGCTAAGGTAGTATAAAGTGGTATAATGTAGTCTAAATTACTCTAAGGTAGTCTATGGTAGGTCTAAAGTAGTCTATGGTAGTCTGAGATAGTCTAAGGTACAGTAAGGTACAGTAAGGTACAGTAAGGTACAGTAAGGTACAGTAAGGTACAGTAAGGTACAGTAAGGTACAGTAAGTAATGTATGCTATATATTATTGTATGCCTATTTCGGTTGGCTATATATTATTGTATATACAGCAAAAATGTGTATATTCGTAGGAGTAAGTAAAGATTGAGGATTTTTACTTTTTTGTGAATGTTCAAACTGAGTGCTAAATTGTACCTGAGCTAATATTGCACTACAAACTACAGTAACATTAATTAAACTAATTTGTTGAATCTTGTTTTCTTTTCGCTTGTCTTTGTAATCGATTGAGCAATCTGAATAGTTCAATTAAGGTATTAATTAGGTTGAAAATATTGGTCTTAACCGATGTGGCGAAGTTGCATGAAGCTATTGGCGCCCGGACCGTGCGAATTTTCTTTTGAATTTCTCTTTCGGTCCTTCTGTGTGTCGGTAGATGGAATAGACCTCCTCAGCTTCGTTTCTGTTCACCCTTTTGAGATATGTAATGTTGTGGTTTCTATTTAAATTAATGATATTCAGATATGAATCAGAGCATTCTGATTAGAATGACACAGGAATCGATATGTCACAGTATCTCAATAGGGATCACATATGACTTGAAATGGCTAATTTGCCTACGAAGCTGAGGAGGTCTATTGACACCAAATTGTGCAATTTTCGCTTGGCGTGGTCCTTTTAATACCATGTCTATGCCATGTGATGGATCATCTAAATATACCATAAATCCTTTTACATATGATTGATTACGAACGTTACGAATAGTGACCTGAAATTAATCTACTAATTCCGCTCGGAGATTTACACCTGGGTATGTGAAAACATTGTGGAATGCAAAGTCGTCCGCCATTTTCTTTTTCATGGACTTGACTGGACGTTTTTTTAAGTTATGCGCATGCGTGAGTTCAAACCTAGGGAAGACTTCCATTTTGCAAACTGTTTTCAAAAATAGTTTTGCACTCATTTTATAAGTACGTCTCTATGTAAGTAAGTTTATATGTTAAGTCTCCAAACATCATTATCCCAAGAACAAATGCGTTATTATAATCCAAATTTTATACTCTTTTTGCTCTTAACATTTTTACTATATTTGTCATAATAAATTTTACTCAACTGCCAAATTTAACTTGTGGCAATTTTGGCAGTATATATATACACTGTATATAACATATACTATACTTAACACAATGTACATATACTCGTATCAACTTTATAAACTGTAAATCCATTGTAATTTTATACTAAAGATGGATATCAATAAATTATTATTATTATTATTATTATCAAAACGATTTTGGCTTAAAATTTATTTAAATTATAGTCTATCAAGGCTTTCGTGGTAATAAAATCATATATATACAGCTTTGTTCCACAGTTAATCAGCTATCATTCAAATGTTTTGAGAAATTATTGGGGTGGTGTTCCTCCCCTTCGGCCCTCTCTGGTGTCTGCCACTGCCTTAGGGTACTTCCCATCATTTCAAGTCAAATTACTATTTTTCTTTATTTTACAAGTTTTTTCATTGGGAAATAAAGATATACATATAGTATTTAAAAAATGCACTTAAACAGGATGGCTGGCATTACCACACAGAGAAGAAGTTCTCCAATAACGGGGTTCAAAAACAATTGAAATAATTGTACAATAAACATTGAGAAGTGAGACAAACATTAGAACAAACTAGTCAACAAACTGGCAAACATGCAGACGACAAATGAAACAATGGAAATTAGAGGGGAGTTAACAAACAAGTAAACAAACAGACAAAGAATAACACTGGATAAAAAACGTTGACGAACGAGACAACCCGCAAATTGATCATGCACTATCGTAAAGTTGGCAACATGGTTTCGTTGACAAGTTAGTTAACGAACGAGTTGTGTGATATTTCACACATACATACTTAAATGTCCTCGGATATTCAGGATTGTAGGTCACATTCAGCCTCGTACCCAGGCGCTTTTAAAGAAAATATCGCATTCAGCTTATATTATAGAGATCAGTGGCTAAGCTGAGCGAGCGCGCGGAGGTGCTTGGGGAGGTCGCGACGGAGGAAGCGCCTGGCAGAAAATGTATTAAGATGGCGGCAGTGATTTTTAATATCAATGAACGCAAATGAGAAAATCTTGCAATTGTCGTCGCAAACTGAAAGTTTTTTACATAGTGTTGTATGTTCAGGAAATATTTTGTGTCCAAATGATGAATGCACTGCGAAAAGAGTTTTTTCTGGCAAACAAAAAGCATTTTTATATTGTACTTTCATATATTTTTTAAGTATTAAATAATAAAACATTAAAACCAATGCAATACTGATAATTTGCAATTTAATTTAATATTGTTAAAATTATAAGTTAAAATTGTACTTTCCTGCCAGTGTCCTGGGCCCCTGGCTAATGTAATCTCAATTCCCATCTGAATATCATTAATTTGGTTTTCTAAAAACAGAATTTCTGTTTTATGCTCACTGAATTATTCCATGCATGTGCTTTCTACCAGTTGTTTTTACACCAATCCCCATACACCAATATATCAGAGATTGTCATATTCAGTTACAGTACTACCTAGAAGTAACTTAACACTGCGGTTCGGTTGCGGTTCGTGCGGGTAGCGGGTGAGGTTCGTGCGGTTAGCGGTGTGGTGCGTGCGGTTAGCGGGTGCGGTGCGTGCGGTTTGCAGGTGCGGTACGTGCGGTTTGCGGGTGCGGCTTGTGCGGTAATCTCACCCCAAACAGAAAAATCACAGCGTCGTGGTCAGACGGTTTCCGGTACAACGGTTATTGTGCGGCAAACTGACTTGTTCCTATATGGACTAATTTGTTTACTAAATTACCACTTTCTTTAATAAACTTTATAACATACGCCACTGACATGAATTTATATTATGAATATAAAGAGAATGAGGTGTTAAGGCGAAGTATACTGTAAACTCAGATCAACAAACGTGTCACCAATACAAAGCCTACGGGTTTGCCACATTCAAAGCGCCATCTACACAAGCATACATACTGATAATTTTATCAATCCATTCAATCGCTCTACTATATTGTTCTACTGTACTTGCTTTGTCATAAATATGACACAACGGTTGATAAAATGACAAGCTTCTCACACGTTGTCGACAGACTTGCTACGAGATTGTTATGAAGCCAACAACTTGTCAACAAGATGTGAGATTTTTACATGTCTAGATAAACCTACTAACTTTTTGTCACTTACGCGTATCAGTTTAATAGCCTAGAAAAGGGTTTATATAGCATGCAGCAAATTCCGAAGTCAACAACGCATTAATCTAACAATATTTTTAAAATTATTATTGTCAGCGCATACCTTTTCGTTTGCAAATTAGACTTTGTCGCATCTTCCCTTGTATTGTAGTTACTTGTATAAGGCCTGCTCTGGGATCTTAACTCGCCTTAACTCGCCGCGAGATAATGCGAGTTAAGGCGAGTTTAGGCGATTTAAGAAAAAACACAACTTTCAGGTAATGCGTTTTAAGGCGTTTTAGGGCGTTTTAGGGCGATTTAAGGCGATTTAAGAAAAATACATGGTAATTAAATATGCAAGTATAGCACTTTAAGCAAAATACAGCAATAATACATAATTAATAGTGCATAGTGTGTCTGGTAGACTGTCATGTAAACAAGACCCAGTTGAAACTTATTATTAATTTGCTTGTTATTTTGCCGTATTACTAATTTTAAGGTTATACCACCAAATTTCTGGAATTAATACAATGAAGAACATAAACCTGTATATAATAACATGTATTTCTAAATTGAATTGCATACTAATACATATTACTAAGTTCAGGCCTGGAACCACAATCAATTGGAAATCTAAAAAATCAGGGTTGTGGCTGGATTGTAGGAACAAGAAGTTTTAGTGCACCCATGGGGTTGCTAGCCTATATTTTGAGAATTTCCAAATGCATGAATGCCTTGTCAATATCTTGGAAATTCCAAGGGTACTGAATATATTAAAACTGTGATCATGCATGTTCCAATTCAAACGAATTTACTATTTACATATGTGTTAAACTTAGTAACTTACCAAATAAGCCTGATTTACGTTGCGAATATAGTATTTCATTTCCATGTGTTTATTTAATAACTAAAACTCAACATTGATTAGTATCTATTTCAATTCCCCTCGATATATAAAGTGCAGTATTTACAAAAATTCACTAATGTTAAAATTTAGTTTATATAAAGTTTCATAGAGTTGAATAATATATTTCCGCTAGATAGCCTGAGAGAAGGCTCGTTTCTCCGCAGTCGCTAACATGAAGTATTTAGCTGAATTCGTGAAAATGCCAGATTTTGGTATCGACCCAAGGTCGTACGCTAAAAATGTTGAACGATCACGGATGTTTATATAAGACGATATGAACCGGACAATGCTGACTATAAAAGTTGACTTGGATCATGCTGTGGTTTATCAATTTATGTAAGTTTCAACACTGTTGATATAAAATATTAAATGTTGTGCACTACTGGGACTGCAATTCAGCACTTGTATATAATGTAGGAAATGAACTGTGCAAAAGCTACAGCATTATATATACAATAATATACCCTAGTAATCCCTCTACCCTGTAATTTATAGGCTCCGCACTATTTTCAATAGAGGAAAACAAAACAATTTATGAATTGTTCTGGAAGTTCATGTCACAATATTGGTATATTAATTACTTATCGAAATAGATAAAATGTTGAAAACAGACTGATTCTTGCCATCCTGACTTTTCTGTTTGAATATAGGGGTTCCTAACTTCATACAGTATGTCATATTATATAACTATATGCTTGATAGTATGTAACTTATGCACCAATCATTGGAAAGCCTGCACCCCCCTACCCGGGACATGCCGGGAAATAGCGGGGATTTATTTGCAGATTACCCTATCGGTTATGCCTGGGTACTCGGGCATTAGACAGCATGTTTGGCCTCCAAAGATCAAAATTGGGGAAATTTTAGAATAGTTTGTTGAATTTTAAAAGCAATTATTATGGTAGCCTTCATTTTTGGTGCCTGGGTAGCGGGGGACTTTAGTCATGTTTAGACTAGTAAGAAGGCCATGTATAGCGGGGGATTAGAATGATTTAGGACACAACCTTTATCTAATGCCCCGCTGTTCCTCGGGTAGGGGGGTGCAGGGCTTTCCAATGACTAGTGCATTCCTGTGTTTCGGCTATAATCAATAAGCATGTAACTTCCCATGTTTTGGCTAAGCCCCCTCTCTCCAGCAAGCCCCCTCGGGTAAGCCCCCTCCTAATCTTTTCTGAAATAAACAACCAGAACCCCCCTCTCCTGGGGAAGGGATGTTTACACTGTATATAGTATTTACTATTTTCAGCATTTTAATTTGGTTGGCGAGTTTAGGCGATTTAGTGCGAGTTTAAGCGATTTAAGATAATCTTTGCCAATTTTTATCCGCGATTTAAGGCGAGTTAGGGCGATTTAAGGCGAGTTAAGGCGAGTTAAGATCCCAGAGCAGGCCTTGTATATGTAACAGAGAGCTGGACATATACGGCATAAAACTCCCAAGGTGTTAAACATACGATAATAAAGAATCGTAGGATGCGACAGTTCAATCTTGCCGGTTTTGGCACGGAACTTTACAATGTTAAACCTTGAAATATCACAGTCAAACAAGTCAGACCTAGTTTGCCTACTCTACGTATAAAGGAAGTTGTAAAAAAGCAATTAAACTTTTCATAATTTAAGTCAAGTTAAGCTTTAATAGTTAAATACCGGGTTTAGCTAAGAATATTTGACCTCACACATTTGTTATGATAGTCAAATATATAAATATTTCTCTTTACGTAAAGTACTTACTCTGGTGTGTCCAATGTGTATCAAATCCATCAATAATCTTTATTGTATTCAGAAAAGCCTGTATCAAACTCGGGTCTCAATCTCAGATCTCTCACTCCGCTTATATATAGCTTTTCCACAATGTTTGCTTTGATTTTGCTAGCATTTGAAATCCCGTTGAAAAATACACCGTTCATACAAATATCGGTCTGGTTACGTAAATCTGCATACTGTTTATGACAACCTTGGAGTTATCCACACACGTCTCGGAAATACCAAAATACTCATTAGCGCGCCGGGCAACGCCGGTGAATACATGCGTTGAGAATAAATACAAACATAAAGCTATATCTGGTATCAGAAACCTCACCTCCTACATCAGAAACCTCAATTTTATAATAACATCCAACGACCCTCCTATAAGATAATGGACAAAGCTGTCTCTTCACCCAGTTTTCATTACTCCCCTTTTCCTGTGAATCCCTATTATTTCCCTCCATTTCGGTCCCCAATATACCATCCCACATCCCAACCTTTTCCAAACCCCCCTCCATTGATGTCAGTACAAACAACAGGATACTGAGTACTGATAGACATCCGCGTAATGGTCGTTGTCGCCGTGCTCGTACTCATAACCCTTCAAACTGTGTCTGCGTGTCTGTACATAGAACTAACTTAAATTCAGATTCTCATACAAAATTCCTACGTTTCGCCAATGTAAATGCGAGATCTCTTAAAAACAAAACAGCCAAATCGTTGATCATGTTTTGAGTAACAATATTGATGTGTGTATTGTGACAGAGACCTGGTTAAAAGACGTTGACACTGTTAGCATAGCCGCGCTTTCTCCCCCTGGTTACTCTTTTAAAAACCTTCCTAGACAATCTAACAGAATGGGTGGAGGCACTGGTATTATGTTTAATACCAATTTTAAAGTTACTTTAATTGACGGAGGTGAAAACGATCTTTTGAATACTCTGAATGGAACTTGACTTTACTCAACCGTACGATTAAAACATTAGCAGTCTATCGTCCACCTTATTCACAAACTCACCCTGTTTCTTCAGGCGTTTTCTTCGAAGAATTCTCAACTTACTTGAGAGCATTGTTATGTGTACAGAAGTATTAGTAATCTCCGGTGACTTTAATTTTCATCTCGATGATCCGTCTGATACTGACGCGAAAACATTTACTGATTTATTGGAAACTTTTGGCTTATTACAACATGTTACTGTACCAACTCACTCGTCTGGGCATACCCTGGATCTTCTAATTTCCGAGATCGTCCAATGACATTAATATCCACCTAGTCAAGACTACTTTCTTTTGTCAGATCATTGTTTTGTTGAATGCAACCTCTCTTTCCTCGCCCGAATTTTGTGACAAAGGAAATTCAGTTTCGTAAGACAAATCATTTGAATCTTCAGGCCTTCAAAGCTGACATCACTGATTCCAAACTGTGTAATGACCCATGCTCCAATCTAGATGATCTGGTGAAACATTATGATAATACGCTATCACATATTTTGGGAGAAACATGCTTTACAAAGAAAGGTAGTGGTTGTCAGACCAAGAGTGCCATGGTTCAGTGAAGAACTTAAACGTATTAAGGCCAAACGCAGAAAACTGGAGAAAGTAATGCTACGATCAAATTGCCAAAATGATAAAGACGCTTATCGCCAAGCGCGTAACAAGTATGCTGCCAGTTTGAAAAATGCTGTGACACAAATACTATTCTGATCTTATCGATCAATGTTCGGGAGACTCAAGAAAACTTTAAGGTTGTGTCTTCACTTTGCAACACACCTCAAGAAAACGCCTTGCCTCCACATGATGATTCACGTAAACTGGCTGATGAGTTCGGAAAATATTTCTGTCGAAAGATTGAGCTAATTAGAAATGACATTGAAAACGTTGTAGTAGACCCACCATTAGTAGATTATCGTTTACCTGATATCAAATTAGATTCATTTAAGCTCCTGTCAGAAGAAGAAGTCCATAACATAATCATGAAGTCGTCGAATGCAACATGTAACCTTGATCCTATTCAACATGGTTGCTGAAATTATGTGCCAGTGAGTTAACACCTGTCATTATGAAAATGATCAACTTGTCGTTAAGTGAAGGTCACGTCCCAGAAGCATGGAAAGTTGCCATTCTTATTCCAATTCTAAAAAAATACGGTCTTGATCTAGTCTTTGAGAACTTCCAGGCCCGTCAGTAACCTGTCATTCGTTTCTAAAGCTACGGAAAAAGCAGTTGTTAGCCAGTTATTTGAGCATTGTGCTGATAATGCTCCTCTTCCTAACAACCAATCGTCATATCGTCAATTCTACTCCACCGAAACGGCTCTCTAAGAGTCCACAATGATATCCTTATGAACATGGACCAACAGAAAGTAACTCTTTTAGTGCTCTTGGATTTGAGTGCCGCCTTTGACACCATTGATCATGAAATTCTGACGGATATATTGAAGTTAGAATTTGGTGTGATCGGAAATGCCTTAAAGTGGATTAAGTCGTTTCTCTCCTGTAGAAAGCAGCGTATTAATATTAAGCAAAAGTTTTCCGCCAATTTTCCGCTGAACTGTGGAGTTCCACAAGGAAGCTGTCTTGGACCAGTCCTTTTCCTATTATACGTGTCTCAACTGTTCCAGATTATTAACAGGCATCTACCTTCTTCCCATGGGTATGCAGATGACACTCAACTTTATTTATCTTTCCGTCCTGAGTCACCCGTTGTCCAAGATCAAGCTATTCAAACTATTAATAATTGCATCGTCGAAGTTCGTGCTTGGTTAGTTTCACATAAATTAATGTTTAACGACACTAAAACGGAATTCTTGATAATTGGAACTCGCCAGCAGCTGTCTGAGTTACAATCGACTCGATTGAAGTTGGTGATGCTGATATAAAACCTGTACAAGAAGTCCGAAATTTAGGTTCGTGGTTTGACGAACATATGTCTATGAATGTCCATGTGGGCAAGGTTTGCAGCAAAGCATTTAGGGCTTGTACAACATTCGACAAATAAGGAAGTTCCTCTCCATCGAATCAACTAAAACGCTCGTACATGCCTTTGTGACGTCACACTTGGACTACTGCAATTCTCTCTGGTCGGCATTCCCAATACCAACTTCAGCGTCTTCAACGAGTTCTCAATGCCGCTGCTAGGTGACGTGTCTTATACCAAGATGCGCTCATATTACCCCTGTCCTGATGCACCTTCACTGGCTGCCTGTTAAGTTTCGTGTTGATTTTAAAATTGCACTCCTGGTATATAAAGCTCTCCATGGGATGGCGCCAGGCTACATTATGGAACTGTTGTTAGAAAAACCGAACTGCTGTTACCAACTGAGATCTGATGATCAGGGACTACTTTTTATCCCAAAAACTAGAGCCAAGACTCTTGGTGATCGAGCATTTGTGCATGCAGCTCCGTCAATTTGGAACATGCTACCTTATGGTATTAGAAATAGTAAAACAATTGACTGTTTTAAATCTCAATTAAAGACTTTCCTTTTTAAGAAAGCTTTCGATTCTAACTTTTAGATTTATAGACACTTATACCTTAATTCTTAATATTTTAGCTGCTTGTATATAGTAGAACTTCATTGTTGTAAAGCGCTTTGGAATATTTTATATAATTTAAGCGCTGTATAAATCTTTATATATTATTATATTATCAGTATCACTGAGAGATTTCTGGATCGAATGTTTCTTCAATATGAGATTTTCAACGAAGTTTTCCCAGTGGGGATAAGCCTCCGGAAAAGGTATGTGTTATTGTATTATGATATCTTTGCTTGAGGTATGAATATTTGCCATATATACATTATCGCTGATTACCCTGAATTGTAACTCGCAGTGATATATAAATCATATGATATGGTGATACAAAATACTCACAATTATATATCCTTACGCTACGTATACGCTAGCCCGAATAACAACTTCCGGATTTGTATTACGTGCGGTAGCCATTCTTAGCAGACTTTATTGAACTACCTTATGTTATTGTTTGCAATACTATATACCGTATTTACCTCACATTTTCATGCTATACAAATTACAGTCAACGGCGGAGATGCGTACTCAAGTGGATGACGATCGCTTCCCTTGTGGTCGTTTGAGCACTCTGGCCCCAAGACACTTCACGCATGTCTGGATGCGCATGTGTCTGAGTATTGTACCACATGCGCTTGGTGAGGGCAAGAGTATGGTGTATAAATACGAAGTCACTCGCATCTAGACTGCGTTACAAGCTGCACTGACGAGCCGTTGAACGGCGAAACATGCATGTCTGCAGATTTGACTATATATATATATATGCCGCTACTTTTCGCTTGCTTCCTCAACCAAACATAATCTCATATCGTCTGTCAGTCTATTTACAAATATTTTAATTGACTGTCTATATAACAGGTATATGCCAATATGGTAAGAATTATTGCTTCAAGAGTCAGCTTACATTGCATGCATTGCATTGTGAAACAAAGTACATGACAAAGCTGCATTACTTTTGCATGTCCGTCTATATCAGAATTTTGCCGAATGGTACTTCTATTGACCCATACTGCATTCCAGAAAAAAACAATTACCAAATTTGTAGACTAGTTATTGCGATATTTGCTTTGAACTTTTGTGTTTACCTTGAACTAAGCTATTTGTGTGGTCTGAATCCTAATTTGCCCACGGAAAATTCCGACTTGGCAAGTCGTATTGTTTTCGTGTTCGCCCTGAGTTGCATAAAAAATGCATAGAAAATGTATGCATTATGAATGCATAACAGCATAAATACTTTCTATTTATTGTGCCTCAGCAAACAATGAACTATATTCTTGGACCAATTAAATATACTGTCGTATTTAATACAAATATGAACAACTTGGGTGCGCCGGGCAACAACAATCAATTGTTAATTGGTGTAGCCACAACACGCAAAGTTCGTCGACTTTAATCGTCACAAAAACCCGTTTTAAGGGCGATCTTTCACCATCACTATTTGCCCAGTGTTACTTTCACATGTGGAACTGTTTTCTTTCTTGTAATTTCTTTGATTACTACGTCGAGAGGCACATTACGGCGATTTATTCCAAAATTTCCATGTGAATATGCTCATTATGACTGACAACAACATACACACGCGAGCAGAGAAACCAAATCGGTGAATTTTAACAATATACCAACTCCTTTACACATTTCCAATTAAACTTCAATAATTCCATCGCCTAACATAGCGCAAATTGAAAATATTTCCTTCAAATTGCTTCGACTGCACTCCTTGTACGACGGCCATTGGTGGTCCCTCCAATATGGCCGCCAAATCCAAAACTGGCTTCAATTTTCATAGGTATAGAAGCTCGATCCAGGTACTATATTTTCAGAACAGTGGTTCAGGAAGGCTCCATGTCGGATTTTATCTTGGTGTTTCCACTTTAAGGAAATATCAGTTTCCCCCTGCTAGAATTGGTTTTGATTTTGATAAGAAATCATCTGATATAATGGAATGCACCTACTACTCTTTCATGTTGGTATTTCAAAATGGATTTCATTGCTTTAATGGTGCTGAAAAATTCGATATCTGTGTTGGTGTTTCATGCTGGTTGACATGACATGACATGATAACAAGTACATGTTATACACTCACCCTCAATCAATATCTCATGAGTTTTCAAATTGCAGGAAAGTTGTTATGTGTATTCCCTTCATTGATCACATGCAATCGAACTGATTACAATGAAACATATCCTTTCTCATCAATTTTGATGTTTTTAAATTTATGCATATGTAGTCATTGTGCATTTTCTTTCTCGACGGATGGACACGCGCCATATTTACGATCAGTTGTTTCAAATATTTTTATCTCCGGACGTGTTTACTCTCTGGCAACAGGACAATCGTCATTGGATAGCTTATGACTTCCTCTTTAAAATTATATGTGGTTTGTTCCGGTTCATATTACACATGCAAAGTTTACTTTTATATAAACCTGGATTGCCAGAACAGGATTTATAATTTGCCCAGCAATGTTCCACTACTGAAATTACTGTCAAGACGTGTGCTTGGATATGTAATGGTATATTATCCTGTTATGGGTAAAGCGCCTACTGGTTAACATTTTAGACAGCAGGGGCCGGTTGTATAAAAAAGTAGTTAAAGTCAACTATAGTTATTGCGAAAGTAAACCAATCACAATCGCGAATTTTAGAGTTAACTACTATTTAACTACAAAACGAGTAGTTAAAATGTTGTTAAGACTTTTATACAACCGGCTCCAGCATGGAAAATATATAAGTATAGGTTATCACATGAGGGGTGAGGTGATATCAGTTTTATCGCTTGAGGGGCGATATCATAATTAATTGTCACGAGTGAGCGCAGCGAACGAGGGACAATTGTGATATCGTCACGAGAGTGACAAACTGATATTACCGAGCCCCTCGTGTGATAACCTGTTTATTACATACTTGTGCCTTTATCAGGCTTCAAATATGGGACATATTAAAGAATGAGCCATTACCAGAAATATGGGACATTTTGCGACTGCGTTTGCTCAGCGGGTATACACTTTATAATAGCATTCTACGGGGAATTTTCCTACGGCAGACGGCTTGCAAAGCCATAACTTCCCAATTTTCCTACCAAAATGTTCGCAAGAACGCAGTCGTTTTGAATCTGCGAATATAATTTAACATTGCGCACGGTAAAACAGCGTTTAGACGCTTCAAACACGGGGCGCATGCTTATTTCGCGATAATTTTATAGTAATGGATGCAAAGTCATGCGACTTTGAGGCCAAAAGTACCGCACTTTTTTATCACTTCCATAACAAACATGCACAACAGGAGATAGCGCAATATCGCAGGAGTATAAAGCTGTGCGTATATTTTAAGAATGTTATATATAAAGCGAGAAACGAGAATGCATGTTTTTATCCCTCGATTGTAGTATGAAATCCAAGCATGACCTGACACCTGATACTTGCTGACCTTTTGTCTGTACATGTTTTGCCATGGAAAATAGCTCGAAATATATGCACGCAAATTTCTTATTCGACACGAAACTAAGTCACCAGATCACGCAAATCTCTCTGTTTTTCTGTAGTAAAAGACTGGAAACTAGCCTTGCTAATACCAAATAAACATGGCTGCTCGAAGCAGCATATAAAACCTTATCAAGCTTGTCTTTGCGCAAAAATTTAGATTTAAAGACGCCATATTGACGACTCTTAGAACTACGAAAAAGGCGAATTTTCAAACGATTTTGGAACCAGTTTGCCGTGGAATAACCCTCGCTTATTTTAGCTAAATTAACAGTTCAAACATCACCAAATTCATAGCGAGCTCCGCACTTTACATCGCTCGAGAGGATGTTGGACTATTCGACGAAGTTTTATCTCATGTGCGACCTAAATTACTATAGATTCTATTGTATAATGCGTCGAATTGGCAGTGAAATTGCATCAATCTCGGGAACCTCCTAGACGTGGGGAAATGCTGGCTATTTTGGTCTACAAATATTGCTTATTCACGTCGCTGCCAACATCGAGCTGCGCAACCATGAATTATTTAACCAAATAGGTGAAATTTTGATATTTTTGTCAACTCCAATACATTTTATAGCAAAATTTGGTCGCCATATTGGTGTAATACGCGCATGCTCGTCGCCATCTTGTCCCATATTTCTGGTAATGCTTCCTTACCAAGGCTTTTCAGATCCTTTTTCAATAATTTGAAACAACCCGAAAATTTTGTTATCAAAACAAATATTATTAGACTAGTTTGTCTATAATGCGATATTCTAGGAATGGCTATGAATCCTAACGGTATTTTGTCATAAAATGTAATGGACACTTTGCATCTATTACTGTGGCAAAATAATAGGCTGAGGGCGCATATTTTAAAGAATGAAATGTGTAAAAGCTACAATGCTATTAAAAAGAAAATAGAAGTTTTCGTACACAACTCTTAATAATTTTTACAAGGTTTTTGAATTGAAATATTTGTTGTTTACAGCGTCAGCATAATACTCAAGTTTTGAAATTTATGTTTTTCCTATCTTTAAGGTGGCTCGATACAGTTTTCAAAAATTCAAGCGTACAACATTTTGAAATTATTAAACTCCGTATTTTTAGGTCTTATTCACCAGATATCGGGGTTTTCCTATATTTTGATGTTTCTACTTTCAAATTATGTTAGTTTTAGTAACATAGAGTTCGTTGCTATGACAACATACGCGTATGAAATTCACTCTAAAATAGCTTATTGCCTCGTGTAGTTGGAAAAAAAGCACGGTGACCCCCAATTTTTTTTCGTGCATTATTTTACTTGCAAGACAGACTAACATTAAGCAACATATAAAAAAATTATGTAATGCCATTTTTTTGAAAAAGGTAAAAATGTCGTTGTCTTCAATAAATTTTTTTTGGCATTACGAATTTTTTTTATTTTTGGTATAATGAAAGATTTTTGTGGTGCAATACAGCGTGCAAAATTTAAACATAGGTCACCGGACAAAATAATGAGATATAGCGCATTGTTTTTCAGAAATGGAATTTTTTAATGACGTCAGCAATTGACATGAAAACGCTATAGAACACGCACAATGGCGCGAGATGACGCGAGCAACCGCTCACGTCCATAGATATAGGAGACATAGATTGCTGACTCGAGGTCACGGCACGCGCCAACATGAAGAATTCAAAATGGCGGCTGAACCGGTCAAAACATCAAGTGACCTAGTTAACGTACGTCGCTTTCAGCAACGTTCACGAAAAGATACTTCTTTTAATATGTTTTTTGCCCTTGTGGACGTATAAACACATCAATTTGACAGGGAAAATAATACAAATTACCTTCGATTCATGTTGATTTAGGTTCGGCGAAATCACATATTTAGGCCGCCAGCTCGTAATACACAAGTTTGTCGCCCTGAATCCACTTTATTTTGTTTATAAATAATCCAGGAATAACCTTTCAACTTTCTCTTAGACATCATTGCTCCAAAGGGCAGAAATATTGCAAAACGTCAATCCGTGAGCTCACTGAAACCAGCCAAATGTTTGTTATTCCAAAGAAAAACCGTCCACAACACTTGTATATTGAATACACTCCATGGTAATGTGAAATGCATGCTGTTATTATCTAGCAAATGCTTCGTTCATCGAGTCACTTGAGGCGCCATCATACAAAATGGCTGCTCAACCGGTCAAATTTTGTTTGAATTTTGGCGCATTTGTCATATAGTGACGTATTACGAGTCAGCAATCTATGTCTCCTATATCTATGCTCACGTCAGGAATGTTTGGAAGTTCTTTCGTTAATATTCGCGCGTGCACAAATTGTCACGCGGGTTTATTCATAATTATAAAATAAAGTCTATTTTCGCGATTCTTGCATAAGGGTTTCGTGATTACTATATCGAGCCTATCCTCAGGCCCTTTTTCCCGCGGGCGGGTGATATTTTGCTTCAGGGGAAAGAGTAGACGAAGGGCCTGCCAATTAATGGTCGAAAATCAGGCATAAATGTCGACAATCGGGACTCCAAAAAAATCTGCCTGAAATATTGCCCATCACAGCGTAAACGATATATTTTCGTGTTTTCCATCTTAGATGGGTATATTTTAAAAGTTATTGCTGAAATATGATCCATATTAATCGAAATATGAAACGTTGAATCAAAGTGTTTTTGTCCTCAGTCTCGATGGGCGACAACACCGAAAAATGCACTCAAAATGCGAAGGGTTCAATTGACTTCAGTGATAGTGATGTCGACATCATTAATGTGTTATGTAGTATGAGTATGTATTTGATTGACTACGAATATGTATAACTTTAAAGGAAAATTATATGCAAAATAATAACAAATATGTATAACAAATCTAAAAGTATATATGCTCATTTATTTTTGCCATCAGTAGCGTGACAGTTAGGGCAAAGTACTTTCCCACCTTCCTTAGCCTTTTGTAAGAGCCTACGTTCATAAGAATCATTAACAAACTCTTTCTCCGGACGATTATAGTCAAATAAGTGGTGAATAGCTTCTGCCATCTTGAGAACATTAGTCAGCAGGCGCTTCCCTTCGCCTTACCCTTAGTCAGCAGGCGCGTCCCTTCCCTAATTTTCCAAGCCCGCTCCAATTAATAAAGCGCCTGTGGAGGAGGTAGATATCGAGCCACCTTAACGTAAAAGTAAAGACAAATATTTATATTTCATACAACCCTATCGCAATGAAAAATAGTTTTCTCCATTGTTACATCCATAAGCGGAGCAAAACTTCACTTTTCTCTCCACGTTGTAAGACAAACAAAGCAAGCAAAAAATGAAGGTTTGAGCATTTAACACAAAATATTTTGGAAAAATGAAAAAACATTTTGCCAAAAACCAGGGGGTGAAAGAATCCGTTTTAGATTAGGATCGCCGACGGTCTCCCATTGGTCTCCTTTTCCCCCCGGGTGTAGTAAATAGCCGAACGGAATTAGTATACCCTCGCCCGGAACGGCGCTATCGCGAAGTTGGATTTACCGCCATTTCCCGCTTCAAAATCATCGTAACGGAACGGAACATAGCATTTCTTTTGTGCCGAAGTCATTAATTCTACTCGAGTGCTCAGGAAACAAAAATAAATGCTCTACGTTTCGCTGCGATGCGGGTGCAGTGGAAAACAGCCTTTAGTAATGAAATAGTTTCACTTCGCCATAATTGTAAAACCGTTCGCATGGCGTTTCGTGACCCTGGCAAAATTATGACGGAAAATAGTGAAAAATCAAGAATAAATATAGTCAGAATCGTTACATGATAGTCGATACAGTCCTAAAATTTGAATGAGTGGTATTTGTAGCAAAAATATTTCAAGAGTAATAAATTATTTTCTGTCAGCATTTTGCGCGATACACGGACACGCCAAGCCCTCGTTTTATCAGTTATATAATAGTCACAAAGTGAAAAAATATAATCATTACTAAGTTCAATGAAAATGTTCAAATAATGCACTTACATATTAGAGTGAGCAAAGAATGTAAATTATCTTCATTATACAGTATGTAGTGGCCTTTAGACACGCAGTTTGATTTGCTTGTTTATAATTGTCAACATTTCTGAAGTCAATATCACAAGTGTCAACATCTTGCAATGGCAATGTCACCAATGTGCAAGAAAAGGTTAACCAGAATACAGAATACTTGACAAGTTGTCCGAAATAAAGATCTTGACGAAATATAATTTTTAGATAATTCACGACAATTATTGCCGAATAACACCATCTGGACTGGCCCCGACAATTTGAGATACGGTATCTTAAAAATATGAAACAGTTTCATATGATATTATAAAATATAATGATGTAATATTAATTTTTCTTACTAGGTATTCTAACTGTTTAATAATAAATATTATTGTTCACCCGAATTTACGCCTATTACTAATGTCTAATGATTATGATTGCATCTTAATTTTGGCAAGACTGCTGCAGTGTTGGATACGTAATGAATATTTGCAAGTCAAATTTCATGACTCCGTGTAGCTCAGTTAAATATCGGAAACGTTCAACCTCGAAACATGGAGGTTTAAATAGCATGTTGTAACAGGGAGCTTATCAAAGGGCGAAACCCAGGACATACAAGAACATAACGTTAGAAAGTTCCCAATTGACTAATATTTACTCTGAGTTTAGCGTGTAACCGCTCCAACACCCTCAAGTATACACTTCTGTCTCTAGATGATTGTAAAAAAATTCTGATAGGTAGAGCATTAACCCACATTCTACTTGTCTCCACAATGCGGAAACTATAAACACCAATAAAATCGTTCTTGGACTTTTTGCTATCCTTTAAACTAAAACACAATTACAAAATAACACAACAGTGCGTTTTAAGTTCGGAAATCGTACGACGTTTTGTAAGGATGATAGATCTCTCGATAGATTTTTCCAACGACTTTTCAAACGAATCTTTCCGCCCATTTGGAACTTTCATGACCAGTCCATTTTCGCTCTGACTTGTCAGATTGAGATAATTATGTTCCAGTCCTTTCTGAGGGTTTGCTTTCGTTTCTTCCGGTTCCTTGCCGAAGGGGGTGTCGGATTGCTTCGCTCCTGGTTTTTCTTCTTCTGATTTACCAATTTCCTTTCTTACTTCTGGTTGATCTACTTCCTGTTCTGGGTTGTTGCCTTCTCCATGTTCGGGACTGTCATGGTGTTCCAGAGATTTATTTTTCGGTTTCGATGATTCAATATCCCCCTGCTGGTTATTTACTCTCGGTTCTTGAGATTCTATACTTTCTCTTTCCTTCGTTTTTTCAGTGCTTGATTTTTCTTCTCGACTTTCTTGCTCTTGTTGAAGTGTTCCAGGTTCATTCAAATTGCTTTCATTCTCTGCGTTCTCTGTAACCTCTTCATCTTCTGATTGTCTATAATCTGTGCCCGGTAGTTTTATTTTACTCTCGTCCCCAACAGGTATATGGAAATCTTCTTGACGAATTGTCATGGCTTGATCATCACCAGCAGTAATATTTTCGATTTTTTGTTCAAGCTTGTCATCATCCTAAAAGGGAAATCTCATTTAGACATTGTCCTACTTATTCATTTCTCTTATACAGACATTTTTATCCGCTTGAAAGAGATAGCTTTCAGACTACTTTCACTTTCCCGTATCTTTATCTAACATTAGTATAAATTTCCAGGTGACTATCGATTTTCCTGCATGCTGATTGGTCCAAATATTTTTCAAAATGGCTTCTTCGCAAGCTGCCGAATTTAAAACAAAAATCGTTTTTGAGCCTTATTCAAAGTTTTAAATGAAAACAACTGCCGCTAAATTAAAGGAGGATATATTTTTGACATTTTTAAAGGTAAACAATAACAAATACACTACTTTTCTTCCACGAAAGGCAGCGTTTTCTCGCTGTTGAAATGTATAAAACTTTTTCCGTACGGCTCAACCACTCAAGTGTTTATTTTGAAAATTATTCGTTTTATCCTCATTTATATCGTTATATTCAGCAAAAACCTAGCTGTGATATATTTTTAAAACCATTCTACTTTGTATTTGTGCCCTTCCAAAGTATTTTTCTCACGAAATTGTTTGTTTTTTTTCGATATATTTTTGACACTCGTCTTTTGCCGGCATGTTTTTAATAACCGGCCGCTGAGAAAAGCACTGAATTTTGTCCTATAGCCTTTTCAACTGACCTCATAACTTTCTGTGTTTGTTTTTCTCTTTGAAATTTCTACTAAAACAATTAGTCGCCTCAGGCTCGGTGATTACAAGCCTATAGTCACTTCGCCTTCGGCTCAGTGACTATAGGCTTGTAATCACCTCGCCTTCGGCGACTAATTGTTAAATAGAACTTTCCCTTTATAGCGTTTTCGCGCTAAGCATGACGCTATGAGGATGCATGTTGCTTTGGAACGCAATGGAGGCTGTCGGAGAAAAAAAATTGTTTTCAAGATGAAATGGCAGATTTTAACAACTTTTTGCGTCCTTCGGTAACTTTTATCAACAGGGAAACAACAAGGGGACTTTCAACTACATGTAGATGTAATTTCACAACCCTCTGTACAATAATGGCGAAGAAACATGTTGATCAGAAGGCGACAAGTGAACACGCTTCGCGAAGAGTTGCTTGCAAAAAAATTAACGTTACGTACAAAAATAGGTGAATTGGCATTTTAAATTAAGATCGGTTTAATTTTTGTCAAATTTAATATCTCTGATAGTTTCTTGTACTGGATTTCTATGTTATTTAAATTCGATAAGTTCATGAGTGCCCTTTTTAAGCTTTATGAAATTGAAAACTTTTGTGAGGAATTTGCTCGAAATTTTCATACAAAAACCTCGCATCACTTTGAGCTAATTTCTAAGCTTAAATTTTGTCAATCTGAATAAATGGTCAATAGCTATATCAAGAATGTTTAAAAGTGAAAATGTTCTCTTGGGTTTTGTCACAGTGGAGTGAAATAGCAGAGGTGCAAAATGGCTTGGTTCACACATAATGCAAGCCTATATAACTGCTTAGTGCTTATATGATTTTGAACAATTCTAGTATTGAGCCAACTTTAATACTTGGTATTATGTCTTCACCTGCCTACACTAATGATCACAAGAAATCGAGAACTACCAACTTTACTTTGTGAGACACACACTTTGAAAAAACTACATTCAAAGTAAATTCATTGCCAAATCCACTTGAAAGGTTTCGGGAACTTAGATAGTGTTGGAGCAAGGCCAATTTGTTTGAGCTATGACATAGAGACAACTTGTACTTAATAGCTATAGACACTGCTTGGCCAGTCCTATAATTTCATGACCTTTCATGTCAGTGTATTTTTTCAAACGTTTTTGTGTTTAGGCACATTAAAACTACCAAGGGAGTACTGACTCTATTGTTGTCTTTGTTTAGCTGGTCAAAATAACAGTTTCTGTCTAGTGATGGACACATGACAAAATATTGGTGTGGTAACTTAGGTTGCCAATACAACAACCCTTTTGTTGCTGCAAATCTCAGTTCTTAAAATATTTTTGCTTTAAATTTCATATATAGCCTACCACAGTTAATCAGCTATCATTCAAATACTTTGAGAAATTATTGGTGGGGGAGTCTGTCACTGTTCCTGTCTTGTTGATCATACCTTCAACCATATTTGTCTTCTATTTGGATTAAAGTTTGTAAAATTAATAAATAACCCATTTTGATTATCATATCTATTATCTTTTTCATAAAGCAGTTTGCTTCTATAATTTTGATACGGTAGATCACTTTTTAATTGAACCATTCTGGATTGTGGGGATCTTTAGGAAGGGAGGTTGTTCTGAGGTCCTGTATTACCTAAACATGGACTCAGTATGTTGCATTCAACACAGTTAGTCTGGCAACCTCCTGGTAAATTTTGGTACAGGATATGTTTGACTCAGAAATTCAAGCAAATGAGTATTCAATCAAATGAATCCTGTTAAAGCTGTGCCCGACTAATGTATATATATTGAAATAGGCAGAATAAATGCATATATTTTCCTGCAAAGATGTGTGGATAATATCAATTACAGAATGCACAGCTTGCCAGACTTGCTTCTTTCCAAGTTAATGCCAAATTCACCCAACAAAAACACTGATAGTAAAAGAGATATCATTTTCAATTAGCAGGAATCGAAAACATGCAAAGATCTGTGAAAGTCAATATGTAACTTGCCAAAGGTTGCAATTCATTCAAGGGCAAGCTCAAAAGTTCTTGCCCATGAGAAAAACCACATGTCAGTATTACAAAGATATTTTCCTTCAGAAAGTATAAAACGAGACTAGAAAACGTCCTTAGTTGAAGAGTATGTGTTGAAAACCAAACCAAATAAATTTAAAAGATTTATATGCGATTGACAAGTAATTTTAATACAGTAGAAAGAGAGTCAAAGTACAAAATAGTTTATAAACAAACAATAACAATACAAATGCGAAAAACAAATAAACATTATTTTAGAAAACGTTAAACTAGATCCTAAAGATTAACTACAGAACTGAAATCAAGACAAGATATTCACTTTTAAACATTCTTGCCATCGCTATTGACCATTTATTCAGATTGCGAAAATTTAAGCTTAGAAATTAGGTCAAAAAGATGCGATGTATGAAAATTCCTATAAAAATCATGCACTTATGAACTTATAGAGTCTAAATAACCTAAATGAATGGCGAAAATGTGCTTTCCCTATTGCAACACATATCTTCATGTTTGATAAATATATAGTTGTTTTTTGGGTAGTAACTATTAATAAAACTATTATGTGTCAAACAGATGGGTTCTAAGTATACCGCCCTCGCGTTGCTATGGAAATAACAGCGTATGAACTATAGTAGTCATATCCTATAAGTGGGACACAAAATAAAATTACTTAAATTTCCTTCGGTGAATGTTTTTAAAAAATTGAAAGTAAATTCGGAATACTAAGCGGAACATAATATAAAAAAATTAAGGTAGGTTGTAGGATAAGTTTTTTAGATATTTGCAAATTTCTTTTCTGAGAAAACTGTTCTGTAAATTTTTCTAAAATTTGGATATGTTAAAACAGGCGACTTGTAAGTTACTACACAAAAAGTAAAAAATATTCACGGAAGGAAATTAAAAATAAAGCCATTAAGCCACGCCCAGAACTTGCGGGAACAAATAGAATTTCATTTGGACAACATCGCTAATTGCGCATGTCCATGTCTTTCGCTTGATGGTCACGCGCACCCATCCCATCTTCGAAATGGTGTACAATTGCGGGCAAAATTCTCTTCGTTTTCGTTACTCTTGGCTTGTTGGACCCAAGATTGTCTGTTGGTGGTCTTTTTTCTGGTCTGGTTTGTCGATGGTTTACGCATTGAATTAATCCAACGTCTCTTAAATTTGTTTTTATAGTTGAAATCGGTATGAAAATTTTTCAAAACATTCAAACAATTCCAAATGGTCATAAGACAACTCGTAAGTCGTAACTCTCCGTACTGTAGTTGTATGGAGTAGTGTTTAAACTTTTGATTGCTTTAAATTACTTTGACAATTCTGGACAGCCTTGACGAGAGTATAAAATTTCATTTTAAAATTTTTTGTCTTCAACCAGTCGAAGATTTTGAACAATATAAAATATAATACTGAACGTAAGCTTAAAAGAAAGCTTACAAACTTGTTAACAACATACGTACTGTTTGAATTTCAAAGATTTACGATTATAATGAGAAAGTTGTGGTTTCTTCGCAAATAAGTCTCGAAAATAACTTCCCGTGGCTTGTTTCAAAATTTTACCAGGTCACGAAGATTCCACTAAGATTCCACGCGTGAGACGCGAGGATGACATCTGATCTATATAGATCGGGTTTCAAACTGTACTAACTGTAGGGAGCCACCTTAAGTTAAAATGCTAATTCACCAGGGTTTTTTCGTAAGGTTAGTTTTTGCAAGAATCTCTTTATGAAGCGTGTTCACTTGTCGCCTCCTTGTCAACGTGTTTCTTCGCCATTTTACATTTAGCAAGTTAAAAGTCCCCTTGTTGTTTCCCTGTTGATAAAAGTGACCGATCTGCCATTTCATGTTCAAAACAAAATTGTTCGCTCCTACAGCTGCCATTTCGTTCCAAAGCAACATACATACTCCTACCGTCATGCTTAGCGCGAAAACGCGATAAGGGGAAAGGTCTATTGACAGAGCTGAGGACGATTGTTAGCACATTGTGACTTACTGGTTTGTTAGGTGAAAGCACAAATTTTAATGAAACGGTTGTTTGCATCTAAAAGATCAACAGTTCCAGATAAAAACATTAATTGTCTATTCTCACATTTGAATGTTTGAATCACCTCAGTCTATGAATTTGAGGCTGATTAAAATCTGACGACAAATACTCTCGACAAACAAGAAAGGTTAATGCGAGTAAAGACAGAGTTTTTATCTACCATTGTTTATTGTTAGATGCAAACGACATCAGTAGTCACCTTATTGTCGTATGTTTGCACTTCAGGTGAAATTTTCACAGCTTTTTCATCTTGAGTTGTTTTGACATCCTCTAATATAGGTTCAGCAATTTCCTTAACAGTGGAGGTACTGGACTGCATCTTCTTGGGAGAATCGGTTGACTTTCCCGTGTCCGAAATTATATCACTGGGTTTTTGTACCTGGTGATCTTCAGTTTCGGGTGTTTGTACGTCGGATGTTCGAATTTCCTCAGAATTCTTCACCTCGGAGTTTTCACCCTCCGGTTGAACCTCTTTCGCGATATGGGCAAGGTTTTCTCGTTTATCTTCGGTTTCATTTAAAGCTGGAGTGGATTTCGGGATGGTTTTATAATCATGTAACTCTCTAGAGCCATTCAGATCCGCGGTCGCTTTTTCAGGGGACCAGGCACCGTTAGATTTCTGTCGTTTGTGAACATTCACTTTCTTCGCGAAGCTAATTGCGTGTTCGCTTGTGCTTGGAGCCTGAGGAGAAGTTTCATTCTGTGTTGCTTCATCGCTACTTTTAGCCTGTTTCTTGCCTCTCTTAAACAATTTGAACTTCTTCTTATGTCTTTTCTCGGGGCTCTGGTCTGCCTCAACGGCAGCTAGTGAACTGGCTACATGCAATCCTTTGAATAAGAAAAGCAAGATAGTTTAAGTAAACTATCTATATTTATAATTGATAGCTCTATCTGGTCTAAACTGTTCTACCTAGAGGTCCTATCCAGGACCTCTCTCATTGGTTCAGCTGTGTTACTACTTGAGGACACATAAACTAAACAAATCATTATCCGTCCGACAGATTATCCATTTAAGTGTAAACACATGACGAACTATCCCCACGAACTAGCTGGAGACTAGAGAAGAGCTGTCCATTCGGGCATTGGTTCTGAGAACAAACAACACCTGCTATTGCCTTGATCTGTTTGTCTAATGTGTTAGTAGTTTGGCACATAGACTGATCATCCGTCAAGACGAAATACGCATATAGTTCGTCTCAACGGATGATTTATCTTTTTACCACATTTACATGCAAACGAATTATCAAACGAACGATATTTCCTTTGCCAAAGTCTGTCCAGACGGATCATCCGTTTCTAGTCAGAGAAATATTGGTAGAAATTATGGAAATGAATCCACCACACGTGACATGGACTTACCTTTCGAGCTATCAGCAAGAACTTCTCCCACATTATTTTCACTTTCAGGTTTTGATTTTTTGTCCTCTTTATCGTTCTTCTTTCGTTCCTTATTTTTTTCCTTTTTGCTTTCAGTTTTAACTTCCTGGGAGGTGTCCTCGCCTGAAGTTTTCTTCTCGTCACTGTCATGTTTCGACTTAGATATCTTCCCTTCTCTATAAAAAATATAAACAAGGCATAGAAATGAAGGAATGCATGGAATGTTTGAACGCTCACACGCCAACGTTTAGACGAAAATTATAGGTATAGCTACAACACTTAAACACTGTTCCTACAACGAATTGATAACATATAAAGGGAAAGAAAGTTTTACTGACTACATTGAGGTAAGCAAAAAACTATATAATCCCCGAGCCGGCGCGAAGCGCCGTGCGAGGGTACTAATTCCGCTCGGATATTTACACCCGGGTATGTGAGAACATAGCGGATTCCAAAGTTGTCCGCCATTATGTCATGGACGAACATGGTTTTCTACTTTATGCGCATGCGCGAGTTTAGGCCGAGAGAAAACTTTTTTCAAATATAGTTTTGTACATTGTTTTGCACTCAGGAGTCGGGAAATAATACAGATAAATAAAGTCTTCAAAATAAGATAAATGAATATTTTGTAGAGGAAAAGAAATCAGTCAAAAGATCGAGAAAGGACAAGGTTTTCGAGTTTTAAACCGTGTTAAACGCGGAAGTGTCTATTTTGCATACTTGCTTTTTCAGTTTTGCCGTCAATTTGGCATGCACTATAGTTTTCAAAATGCGTAGTTCATCCTGTGTGGTCAATACAACATTGATTAATCTTAAAAAGTGTTTTAATATTAATTCAAATGCGTTATAGAATAAGAAACAACATATTTAATCTCAAAAACTTCATAGTATAAAAATACTGTTCAAAAAACAGTTGAAGTTTCATGACAATTTTGAAACGTTTTGTGAGACATCTCAGATAAAATTTTACAGTAAATCAAAGATAAAAGAGTACGTAATAACATAGCTACTTTATATAGTTGGGCAATTGATAATTTTACAGTTAAAAGTACAAACCTTATCACTATTTTGCCATTTTGTGCAAAAAATAAAAGAAATATACGGCCGGTTGCGTGTTACCATGGTTACAGTGATCAAGTCAGTACTTCATGTTACAATAACTTTTGGGGAGTTTAATTGCTTGGTTCTAATGGGCGAGGGGGTTCTGCATGAATGTATTTCTAGTAGTGAGCTTAAACAAGCGACGTTTTTGTCAACACGGACGTCACCCGAAAATTGGTATATCTAATTTTGGCGGCATTTTGCATCGTAACGCTCATGTAAGGAAGCAAAAAACTTTTAAAATCTTATCTTTTGTCATATGTGTTGAAGATTACCACAAACTGATACAAGCACAATTTTTAATGTGTCCGTGTTGACAAAACGCTTGCTTAAGCTCGCTAATATTATATGCTCTATCTCTTTGGCATTTCGTGAACTAAAACACGCTCTATATATTAACCTTAAGTTTCTAAATTCCATTGTAAATGTAGGTGTGTTTGCCTGCGAATTACCGCGAAGCAGATAATGGTCTACTAGCAGTTATCAAAGTGAGAAAATAATGTTAGCACATTTCATTATATGCACTAGTCTTACATTTCGAGTTCAAAATACATTTCGACACCTTACTAACTTTTTTGCCTAACTCATTTCGTAGCAATTTAAGTAAGCATAAGAAATTAGAAGTAAAAGTGCCTATATGTCACATGGTTGAGTTTGGCAAAAATCTGACTGAGATCTGAGAGCACATGCATAATTGGAAAATCGACATACACATGTGTTTAGGAGCTGTATTATACTTTGGAAGCCTGGCTAAGTCAAACGACTAAAATTCTTCAAAACTGACTTAGGCAGAAATGTTAGTAAGCTATCGATTTGGAAAGACGTAGTTTTTGCATCTAAAAGTGTCATCATATCTGAAGTTGACCACCATCTGCCTCTTCGTAACGCTTACCGAAACCCATCATTAGAACTCATCAGCTACCCCATGTTTATGCCCAATTAAAATTTTCGAAATGGAGATAAATTTACCACGAATGAATTTAGTGTTTAATATAATTCATCTCATCAACCATTAACCATCAAATCAGATAATTGTGGTTATTTGACCTTCAATAGTTCAGGTTTACATTTCCCCAAAATCTTTGGGTAGATACTGTAGATTGACCTAAATACACCTACGCCCGTCTCCACCCAAGTATATAAGATATGGTGACCCCCTGACGAAGACACTTGACCGGAGTGTCGAAACGTTTGGTCGTGAATGCAATTCGACTTGGCTTTGTATTCATTTACTTAAACCAGAGTACAAATTTCATAGTTAGCGCGTACACTCCATTCCACATGCGCCAACACGGACAATTTAACAGGAATTGAATTACTCCAATAAATGTTTTTTAAATTAAATCTAATGTGTATACTTGGCATATATTTCATCATATGTACAGTATGTAGTTTAAGTCTACACACTCTGTAAAGCGCTAATAGACTAAAGGGAATTAGCGCTCTAGAAATGTAAATTATTATGTTTATTAATGACGAGTCGTCAACGAGCATTTATTACATCATTTAAGGTACTCACTCATCCTTTTTGTGTTCCTTCTTTTCTTTTTTCGTTTCCTTTTTTGACACATTTTCGACTCCATTCTTCTCTTCGTTTTTTGTACTCTTGTCTGTGTTATGTTCTTTTTTGTATTCCTTCTTTCCTTTCTTCTTACCTGTAAGTAATTTTAGTAATTTAGTTTACCTTTTTTGATCATATAAATTTGTCTCAGTAAGCGGTCTATTCAGCCTTTGCAAATGACGTCACATCTCATCATTGTTTGGATTTCGCTATTTTGGGGGGGAAATTCAACTGACCAAATTCAAACTATTTATAATGAAATCCAACATGACTGACTTTAATACGTACGACAACTTTCCTTAATAAATCGAGATCTAAATACCCCCAAATTACGCCTTATTTTTCACTTTTATAGCGAGATATAGCTTGTTTCATAACTCTCCTTATTATATGCCCAGGCCGTCCTTCACGAAAATGAAGCGTTTTGATTATCTGCTAAGCGGTCGGTAAGCTGCAGTATACGGACAGCTCAGGTTTGTCTTTTTTGAAATTTTATTTATAAGTTATTCTATTTTTTTAATTCTGCTTTAAATTGAAACGGGTTTGAAATGTCTGACAGCGACGACGAAGATGCTTTGTATCATCCGGAGGAAGAAGACGTTTGGGCTGAAACTGAAGTGGTCATTCGCCTGGATTCATATGAGAGGAACAAACAAACCCTTGAAGTCAGCGAGAACATGAACGATTTCTGCAATTTTATTGCTGGCGGTCAACAACAAGAAAATACAAAACAGAAGACGAAGTACGACCTGCAGATCTGGTACAACTTTTGTCAAGCGAAGAACGAATTCAGAAGAGTAGAAGACATAACTTTTGGTCAGTTGAACCTATTACGTTGTTCGTTTGTTAAGATGTAACGAAGAAAAATGGGGAAGCGTGCGAACCTTCAACATTGATGTCTTTTCAACGAAGCATTCAACAGCACTTTAACATCAAGGATTTTACGGCAAATTTTTTGAAGGGGGACAAATTTAAATTGTCTCGAGAACGTTTGAAAACTGCTCTTTTACTACTCAGCCCAATTTATACTCACACGGCTTCGTCTTCGAAAAATAACCGCATGCGCCGCGGACTGTTTATTTTGAACTTTGTGACTTATTTAGAAAAACATTTTGTTTTAGCTTTTTTCTCAGCCACTAAAAATTTAGAGAAAATTTTTAAGACGGCTTTGTTTACTGTTGTTCTTGATTTCCATTTACCGGCCAGCGCTTCCTTTGCTGCGCAAAACTGCGAAAAACTTAATTAATCATATTGCCTTGTCATTATTAAAGCAATTCAAACTTATCTTTTTGTTTTTTCTTTTTGCCATATAATAAATAGCTTATCGACAGAGCTTGTTCGGTCCGGATAGATGGATATTGGTCTCGTTTTTTTTTAATTTCGTCTACCTATCCGGACCTCTCACTCAGTCAATAACATATATGTATATCTCAATATATGAGAAAAAACGGCATTCGTTGAAATCCACAATAACGGCAAGACGTAATATTCTCGGCTGACTGCGCACATGCAAGAGCCAGAAATGGTGCTACACATGATGGTCAACTTCAAATGTATTGATACTTATGAGAAAAATATGCCAAATAAATGTTTTCATTACATGTATGTGCCACTTAGCACAAGATCAATACACAGAGCTAGTGAACAATTTAATCTCTTTGACCAGTGAGATTAGAGAAAAGGTAATGTGTTTTGACACTTTGTTCTGTATAATATGGCACAGACTGATGTAAACAATAATTTATTCCGCCGAAATAGTATAAACCTTTGTGCCACTTGCCATGCAGCGAAAATATTCTACTTAATAACTCGGTGAGTTTTCAAAACTTGTTCTTCAAACTTGTCCAAATGTTAGAACTACTACAGAGCGTCTATAGAATCCAAAATAAAATATTGGGCGAATTTTAGCAATTCAAAGGTGTTCTGTAACCTTAAAGTAGGTAGATCTCACTAAGCACTCTCGTGCAGCAGATGGTGGTCTAATTACATCAATCAGAGTTGGAAAATAGTGTTAATTATTTTCAATCTATTTCATAGCTTGTATATAGAAGAAATTTAATTTGGAGTTCTTTAATTTTCTTGCTCCTATATAAGCCGTTCAAAATTTTTAAAGTTGCCCACCACCAGGCGCTCTTAAGCACTTACTTGGCACCCCACCAATACAATATACAGGTTAAACTAGCACTTTCTTATTTTTTAAGACTTACCCAACTTTCCAAAAAAGCTTATCTTCTTAGATTTTTCTGTTCCTGCAGGAAGCACCATATTGTTTCCGTCTGCTTCACCTGTTAGTTCTTTATGATTTTCTGATGTAGCCATTATTTTTTCTAATTTTGATAGGATGACTTCAGTTTGCTGAATTCTACAGGGCACAACATGTCATGAATCATATCATCGTGGTTTCAAAAACTAAACGTGTATCTTAATTGTTCGTTAATACTGGATAGCTCTATCATTTCTAAGCTGTTCTGCTTCGAGTTCCAGCAAAGTCAATCCTTTATTGGTCTAGTGTTACCATACAGGAGGAAACATAAACTAAACTATAACTATATTATAGTGGATAGCCCTATCAGTTCTAAACTGTTCTCCCAATAGGTCCAGTAAGTGGCACGCCTTATTGATCCAATGTTACAACAGGGGGAAATTTAAACTAAATCAACTTTATTTATATAAGCTGATCTGCATGGAGTTACAGAAAGGCTCATCCTTGGCTTTATTCGTCTAATAGTGTTACTATTATAGGAGGAAACTTAATTACATTGAGCTAACTTTGTTTATACTGGATAACTCTATCAGTTCTAAACTGTTCTCCCTAGTAGTCCAGCAAGGTGATCCCTTTTTTCCTATAGTGTTACGGCAGGAGCAAACCAGAGAACCCGGAGGTTAAATTATAATATAATCACAAACTGCATATTGCAGGATTAACAGGACTCATTAATATTATTTAGTGGCTGCGAGCAAAATTCAGAACTTCAAAATGTGCCTGCAAAATGCATCGCATTTTACGTTTTTAGATCTAAATTTTCCTAAAATGTTAGGATTTGAGATTGTGCCGGCACAAATCCAAAAAATGCCTGCGAGCGACGCTCGCGTGCACAGTTCCATGGAACAAACTTATCAAGAAAAGTATTCATTAATGCAGATTCCTTATCTTAAGAGCTCATAACATGCCATGCATTAATCACCATGTTTTTCTATGTCGGTTCGCAGTAAACATATATATATATATATATATATATATATAGATTTTCGCTTACCTCAAAACTTGTCTGCAACAGGCTGTTTCATCTGTAAAAGAATCATCAGGCAGTTTACAAGTATCGAAAGAAATGACCGCTTATATGCTTCCTGCCGGGGCGTGGGGGTGTGTGTGGGAGACAATGTGTGCATGCATGGCTTTGTTTGCGTTGTTTACGCGAAATTTATTACGATGACGACATCGTGAAATTATTTCAGCTCTTTTGTTGAGTAAACAATCCTTGTTTTTTTCTTTCAAAATACAAAATTTTTCTTCTAAACATAAATTGCATCGTTTTGATCCTCCCGTATACGAAATAGAATGTTTTAAAATTTGCCAATTAATACTGAAATCCTTATTGTTTTCTTTCAATAGAGCCACATTCAAAGAGCGATTGGCCAACCACACTAAATCTTTTCAGCATAAAAAGCATGCAAATGACACGGAACTTTCGAAATATATTTGGACATTGAAAGAAAACAATAAGGATTTCAGTATTAATTGGCAAATTTTAAAACATTCTATTTCGTATACGGGAGGATCAAAACGATGCAATTTATGTTTAGAAGAAAAATTTTGTATTTTGAAAGAAAAAAACAAGGATTGTTTACTCAACAAAAGAGCTGAAATAATTTCACGATGTCGTCATCGTAATAAATTTCGCGTAAACAACGCAAACAAAGCCATGCATGCACATTGTCTCCACACACACCCCACGTTCCGGCAGGAAGCATATAAGCGGTCATTTCTTTCGATACTTGTAAACTGCCTGATGATTCTTTACAGATGAAACAGCCTGTTGCAGACAAGTTTTGAGGTAAGCGAAAATCTATAATTTGCTCTAACTATATGTTGTCGAGCACTCTTTGCGTTTCGTAGACCTAAACCTACACGTATATATATATATATATATATATATATATATATGCATGGTCATATATATTATAAATCAACAAATGTGGTCTTTGAAACTTTAACTTTTGACTATTGAGTATTGTCCTAAGATTGTGTAAACTATAATATACCATATCATCGATCTAAATAGCTATATAATATTCTACCTTTTCAACTTTTCGGTTCAAAAACATCAATGCGCTAAGGGAATCACAGTACTATACTTATCTGGCGAATCTCGAAATCAATAGTGTGTGTCTCCTGCACTTAAACTATTTGCTTATAAGCCAGCCGCACATGAGAACTCTTGGCTGAGGTAACTGCCAAGAGATGCCGTAGCTTAGCAAGTTTCTCAGATATGCAGCGCGATAGCTTTTTGTCTCACGCCTTCACGAAGTAAAATCCCAGGCAAAAACCATGCATGGGCACACGACAGAGTGTGGCTGAGCTAAAGGCCTCGCGAAGTCCTTACCTCTGCCAAGAGCTCTCGAGTGCGGCAGGCTTTACGCTCTTACAGTTTGTTTAATTCATTTGCATTACAAAACATAAAAACCAACTGTATTTCAAAGCCTTGTGCAATTTCTGTATTCATGTCAAACCTTGCTCACCAATGCTATTAGATTACTGCAAAACCATGCAGTTTATGTAACTGAGAACGTACGATATGGCCACTTTAATCTTGAAGTACAAAGAAAATACAGAGCTTTGAGTTATTGAACTGTTTAATCATGCGTCCAAAAACTCTCGCTACGTTTGACAAGATAAATCCTGGCGCACAGGAAAGTCTGAGGTAACGACCATGCATTCAATCGTACAGCCACTTTCTCTCGCGTGCGAATGCATGGTTTTTGCTGAGAATTTTGCCTCGTGAGGGGAAGTCGTGACACAAAGATCTATCATGTTAGATATGAAAGTAACTTGCGCAGCTACGACCTCTTGTGGCTGTGATCTCAGCCAAGTGCTCCCGTGTGCGGCAAGCTTAAGTCTCTTCAATTTTGGTCGATCCTTGTGAATGATTAATCCGTCGAATTCACGAAACTTAGGCGTCGTTCAAACGTCGCGCTACTGCCGTGCCGAATGTATTACAAACAATAGATAATGAGGCATTTCAGCTGATTATGTATTGTTTTTAATGCGTTCGGCACATGAGAAGTGCGACGATTGGAACAGACCTTACTTTTACATAATTGCAACAATCCAACAATTTTGATTTGCTATTCAAATGTGTGGAAAAATAGTTACCTTATATCTTCAAAGCATTTGTTCCGGGTTATTATAGACCGATTTCCGACCAATTTTATGGTTGTAATATTTTTGTATATAGTGGTTTCAATTTGAAAAACTTAATAAACGATTCTGTAAAAAAAGTCAAAGTCAAAGGTCTTAAATAAATATTTGAAGTCAAAGGTCTTTATGTTTGAAGTCAAAGTTAAATGTCTTCCAACATTATACGTAGGATATGAAAAAAATTCAAAAGAAATAAAATAATGAAGTCGAGGCAATACTGTACGTGATTACGCTATGCTCCAGTAATTTTGCAAATGGTCTATGGGAACACAAAAGCTTCCTATTTTATGACATATAGCATATGTATAATTTAGGAAGCACATCCCATGCTATATAATCGGAGAAGCACATCCTATGCTATATATCACGAACGTGCGGTGGTAGTGCATGTGGGTAAAATATACTAAGAACTTGGACGTTTCGAGCGAAGTTATTGTATTTCCAGGTAGTTTTACACCGACTGAACCGCCGAATCTACGTTATATATCATAAACTATAAGAAGCATATCCTATGCTGTATATCATAAAAAGGAAGCATATCCTATGCTACATATCATAAAATAGGAAGCTGATATCCTACGCTAAAAATCATAAAATGGGAAGATTTTTGTTCCTACTTTCGAACATTTTGAAAGTTCACAGATAATTCGGCGAAGAAAATGAGAACCAGTTTAGACTTGCCGGGAAATCATCTACGAATAATCTCTTCCCAGATACTGGTCACGACACTGGTTAGGGACCGTTCATTTTTTATTTTATGATTTGGGGCTAAAAAACGTGGGCAACATAAAAATCTAAAGCCAAAAGGCAGGGACACGCAAAAAAGACAATGTTTTGTTGTTCTGTTTGCAAGAATGTCAGCCTGAAAGCGCTCAAAATTAAATGGTCATTCTGGGTACTAAAATTAAAAATTTTCCCTGGACCCCCCTGACTTATGCAGGACCGAATTATGGTATGACGTACTAAGCAATTGGGCTCAGCCTTCCAACAGATGCCTAAAATAAGTCCTGACACAAGGACCGTAGCTATCCCCCAATGGTTGGAGGGGAGGGGAGGCGCAGATGAAAAATATCTAAATGGATCACTAAATTTCCGAATGATAATTATTGTATATTGTACGGATGTTCAAAATCATTAGTTTACAAGTGATTACTATAGACTCTCAGTACGTTAACATAGCTTATGTCTAAGAAATGTCAGTTTCACAATAAGGCAATACGCATACAGACCTCTAATTTAGAGGATTGTGCTCCTTGCCTCGAAGGCGCACTTTCCTCCGCAGAGACTTGCAAGCATTTTTAGTAGTCTTACACGACGTTTTGAGAGAATAGGGGGAGCGCGCAAAGAATGAAGGGGAGGAGGAAAGTGGGGAAGCCTCTGACATATAATGTTTTCAAGATGGCTAATAATTATAAAGGAATACTAAATAGCATATTGTCGACAAGTCGACATCAAATAGACCATTTCAAGTCGACCAATTCGCGCGCGCCATGATGTTCGACATTACATTATACTTTTGCCAGTATTTTCAATTCAAATAATATGTTTTCAACGGAGAAGTGAACAATACGAGAAGAACAAGTGCAATATGAACGAGAAACGTAAAACGCATACTAATATTCGTCACGCACTTTGTAAAATATTCGACATGCTTCAGTCTATATGAGGGATATTATATTTCAAACAACAACATTATGCCTTCAAGACTCGAAGACAAATATGATATTATAAAGCAACTCACTCTTAAACATAATAGATAATACCCTACAATAGTTTGAGCGAACAATACGTGTGTATATATTTGTATTCAAATAATTTTTTCGTAGGAAACTAAAGAGAATAATCGTTGCGCTCAGAGCTGTCTTCTTCGACCATAAATTCGCTACATTCAACCATACCCGCGAAACGACAATAATCCCCGAGAACCGCACATTATATGGTAGAGGCTTCCTTCGTTTTTTCAAAATTGTAAAATTTCCGGTCCCTGATCAGGTAGTATTTCCTACATTTTGGGTAAACATTTTACAGCATGCAGAAAGTTCTATACCCATCGTAAATTACACAATTTAGACTGCACATTTCAGCACTATACTTCAGTGACTTGTTCCCTATTACCATTACACTTAAAAGTATTTGCAAAATATCTTCTGTTCCGTGTTTTTAACTGCATGAGTGGGCAGGCGCGTCAACGTATTTTTTGTAGACAATAATTTTTGTAATAATAGTAATTCTCATTTCATTCTATTTAGACCTGTAAATATGGTGCTGATATACTTCATCAAAACTACAGGGTAGCAAAAATTCTCACCCATTTCTGCCAAAAGCGTCTCCGTATTAACTATATTTACAAAAAATAGACTGAGAAAAAAAGGCGCATCGCCGCGTCAATTCTGGACAAATCCTAAAGAATTGATGGCTAAATGCTAGGCATTTAAGAGGATTAATAACAAATCGATAATTGATAAAATATATGCTTCCAATCACATCGGGAGGCAAGATACAGATTATTGAAACTCTATTTTCTAATGAGAGAAAGTGATGTCTTTTGCAAAATACTACTTGTTGCTCCTATACTTACTGAAACCAACAAACATATTATATGCATGCAAGCGAGAATCTCAAGCACTGCATGCAAGTGTATAATATATATATATATATATATATATATAGTATATAGACTTACCAATAACTAGAAACCTTTGACTTTGTAGTTAAGGTGCCACCTTATATTCTCTTTGTACCAAAAGGTTAGCCTCTCTGAGGTGGAATACGGTTGAATCTTCAGTTAAATAGGCCTACAACACTGTGTATTGTCGAGTTTTAAGCGATTGAGAGCACGTATCAACATTTCAAAACGACAGATCTGACGTGGCTAATTTATCACACAAAATCTCTGGTCAATATCAAATTAAAAGTTCCCAATTTCAATTCGGCAGTGTGGGAACTATTTGGAAAATGGGAACTTTTTTATGTTGACCAGAGATTTTGTGGTTATTGTTTTGTAGATAAAAAGTTTCCTCTCGAGGTTAAGGCAGGTTGGCCATCAGCTTTCAATATTCATTTTTAGCAGAGAAAATAGCTTATTCCAAACATGTTAAAAGTATTACTCATTCCATAAATATGTTAAAAGTATTAAATAGTTTTAGCAACGTGTCAAACGAGGAGAACCCCTACGCATGGTTAAAGCTATATAATCGTACTGTAAGGACCGGTCTACATAGACCATTTTCATAATGTCGCAAATAATTATTGAAAACAATGAGTGACTGGATTGCACTATTGTTATGCTGTAAAGTATTATTAAAAGGGCGCCCAGCTAGCTTTATAGTGACTATACAAATGTACGGTAGGATACGGTAGCACTATAGGAAGGATAACCCTAACGGGGAAAATGCCTTTGTCGAAAGGATAACCCTGACGGGGAAAGACACCCTTCGCGGTAGCCAACAGAAAAGGACAGCTCTCTGTTTTAATGTATGCTTTAAATTTTAATGACTGGTTGGAAATTTAATCAACTTTGGATATTACAGAATAGACTAGAACATCGCGGTTAAATATTTATGTTAATGAATAATTATGAAATGATCTCGTGCAAATGGCTTGCAGTTTTTTCATAAAAACAAAACGTCCTAACTAACATGAAAAATAGTTTAATAACGGATCAACTTCCAACAAGGCGCATTGCGTTAAAATTGCGACATTTGGCCACAAAAACACATTTGACTTTGAAAAAGCCGTATGTTGTATAGTTAATGGTCGTGCCATTTAATTGACAAGCAACAAACACTTCACTAATAAGCAACATTTTGAGGTTTACTAAATACTATCGTGCAGCAGATAGTGTTCAGCCTGCATTTATCAGAGTGAGAAAATGATGTTAAATCCTTTTGATACGTAGTTTTGTATTTATATAGGATGTAGTTCAATTTGCTTGCTCCTGCAAGTATCAACATTTTTGAAGTTGACCATAATCTGCTGCAAAATGTCACAAAATCAATTCGCAAGCTGTTTACATATATGGCCGGGATAGAATAATTATATACGAACAATTATATACCATGAGCTCGAGTCGTATATGAGCTGCTAGTTTTATAATGTACATATTAATTACATTAATAGACTATTTTGTATTTAGCCTGCGTGGCCGGCCCTCGTTGGAGGGGAAAAGAAGAACAGGGAAAGAGTGCCTGCAAGAAAACCCAGCTTTCATGACTAAACGCCGTTCAATTTTTGAACGTAGAATTTGATTGGTCAACACCAAGAATTAATTGACATGTTTACGCACACAGGAATATATTATTACATTTCTTCGTCTTGATTGACATGTTTATGCACAAGCGAAACATTTCCTTCGCTTTGGGGTTTCCCCTATAGTCCAGCTGCATTTGTATTGGTCAATTTTAATGAGCCTTTATTAGGGCGTTTAGTCATGAAAGCTGGGTTTTCTTGCAGGCCCTCATTCCCTGTTCTTCTTTTCCCCTCCAACGAGGGCCGGCCACCCAGGCTATTTTGTATTGTAATGTTTTGACAGTTTGTTTAGCCACAATCTAAAAATTTTAGAGGACTTTCACTTACTAAATTCAACAGGAAACGAAATCAGTCAAAAGACCGAGAAAGGACAAGTTTTTCGAGTTTTAAAGCGTTTTAAACTGGTAAGTGTCTATTTTACATACCTGCTTTTGCAGTTTTGCCGTCAATCGATAGCTTCGGCGTGGAAATCAATGGGGCGTATCCGTGGGCGTACTCGGACAAACAAACCGCGATCCTTAATAAAAATATAGTAAAATAGGTAAACGTAAACGGCATTTTTCGCCGGAGTATGCGTTTTTCCCCAAATTTTTTTGTCTCACCCCATGAAGGATAACACAAACTTACAATTTTTTTAAAATGCATTTGCGAGAGTAGAAAGTATAAACGGGTATACGCGCTGTATGGCTGCACTATAGTTAGCTTTTATCTTTAACAGGAATAGTATGCAAAGTGTGCGTGGTTAATCAAGAAAGAAAATTCGTATATGGGAACGTCAGATTAGCTTGTTGCGCAAACGTTCTAGTGGCTATATAATAGCATAAATAATATCTAGTGTTCAGAAATTCAGAATTGCTAACTGTAAGTGTATCTTAAACTGAAATTGTGATTTATTTCAATTTTTTTCTCTACAATATGGATATTAATCTCGAGGAAAAATTTAGAACTATGAAAATGAAATATCTGCAAGATCCTGGCGTTAGTGTGAACAGCCAACTAAAGCCAGGGTTAGTCGCTATTGCGTGCGCTGTGGAAAGCATGAAACTGACCCTGATAAATGGAATAACTATCGAGCAAGAGAAGCAAAATTTGATGCGACGGTTGTCTATCCACGGTTGCCAGTTAGCCGACCCATTTACGATGAAAGTGGAAAATGATTTTCAGAACTCTCCTCCTTTTGGTCTTTTTGACATCTTTAAGATTACCGTCTCTTTCGCGAAGGGTATGTGGAATCCTTATAAACCTGAAGGAAACTGGTGTACATGTTTATGTTGGTAAAGTTAAACCGGCCATGAAAGAGAAGACAAAAGACGGAAAACCATTCTACAGCTTGTGGTTTATTTCAGAAGGTAAAGGAGCAAATTGTAGTAGTGTTGTAGATGCATATTGTTTATGTTTAGGAGGACGTGATGGTGGGTGCAAGCAAATTGCGACTGCGCTTTACTCGTCAGAAGAACTTTTAAACAGCCGCGGAGAAGACAGCGTCACAAGTGGACCTTGCGTGTGGATTAGAAAACCTTCCCCTCAAACCACCCCGTGCGAGTTAAAAGATCTTAAAATCGGCAAAAACAATGGCAACAGCGTTGGAGAATCAAAGAGTCCCAAAAGGTCGTACACGTTTTCAGAATACATTAATTACGATCCTCGTGCTTTATGGGACAGAATGCCATGTAACACGGACGAACTAATTGGTGTGGTCGAAGCGATGACTCCAATGGTCGATAAACATACCATCCTGTACGTACTTGAGAATCAGTTACGTCTTGAAAACGATTCCAATAGGCAATTTGCATTATAGCAAAGCATCATGGGAAAAATGGTAATCTTGCACTTGGAAGCGAAATGGCCGCCGCGAAGCGAGCATTTCGCATGCGAGAAATATTGCTTCTTTTAAGTACTTTCTTCGTACCGTTTGATAATTTTTAAACAAGAAATACCTTTTTTATGCTATAAAGTTTGCTTTGACCAAAGTATGGCGAAATCGGAGCGAAAGTGGGCGAGAAAATTGGTATAGAACAACCGAGGGAGCGAGCAACAGGCTCCCAAATACGTTCTGAGAGGAAGGTTCTTCTCAACATTTTCAGGTGAGTACGCTTAGTAAACATCATACTGCTCATCATTTTGACATACAAATATGTGCGCGTTGTTGCTCGATCCATAGCTTCTGTTTTCTCAACGATCGAGTGTTTTGTGCGGATTTTTTCGCTTGTTGAAATTGACAAACTCAGCCTATAATATCTTGCTCGATTTTTATAAGCACATGGTCTCGAAATGCAATGTTTTTAAAGACTTTAAAATGCTTTGGCAAGAAGCAAAACCAACGCAAACCTTCTTATTTCGCCCAGTCTATGCTACTTTGTAAAAAGACCAAGCTAGAAGAAAGCATTTGCCTATTGTTCTACTATAGAAACGTTCTACTATAGAAACGTTCTACTATAGAAACGTTCTACTATAGAAACGTTCTACTATAGAAACCTATTGTTTGCCTATAGAAACTTCTACTGTTTATTTAATTCTGCTTTGTTGTGGTCGGTTGATTTCCTGTCGAAATAGTAGGTTTTAGCTTTGTAAATATATGAAATTCATAGCTAGAACTTGAGTAAAACTGTTTCAATTTACATGGTTTTGCCCAATGCAAACCTTTATATATATACTCTATATAAATAATGTAAACTATTTTTCACATTTTGAAGCATTGTAGTCTAAATATTTCGTGGATAATACAGCATAGTTGCTTAGCTACAAGTAATAAGGTATAATATAATGGTATAAAAAGAATTTGATTAAGCAAGTGAGGCATTTACTTCAGCTATGGACAGGATCATTACCTCATTTCGATGCCATACTGTATCACAATAACAATCATCAACACTTTGAGGTTTTAGTGTAACTCTCCTGCCTTTCTGGAGAGCAACACTTAATACCCCAGTAATTCTACAAACTGGTGTTGTTTGTTTATGGTTTTACCCTATGGTGGACTAGGAAAATATTTAAGGGGCCCAAAACACTCGATCGTTGAGAAAACAGAAGCTATGGATCGAGCAACAACGCGCACATATTTGTATGTCAAAATGATGAGCAGTATGATGTTTACTAAGCGTACTCACCTGAAAATGTTGAGAAGAACCTTCCTCTCAGAACGTATTTGGGAGCCTGTTGCTCGCTCCCTCGGTTGTTCTATACGAATATCCTGTTCTTTCGCCATACTTTGGTCAAAACAAACTTTATAGCATAAAAAAGATATTTCTTGTTTAAAAATTATCAAACGGTACGAAGAAAGTACTTAAAAGAAGCAATATTTCTCGCATGCGAAATGCTCGCTTCGCGGCGGCCATTTCGCTTCCAAGTGCAAGGTTACCATTTTTCCCATGATGCTTTGCTATAATGCAAATTGCCTATTGGAATCGTTTTCAAGACGTAACTGATTCTCAAGTACGTACAGGATGGTATGTTTATCGACCATTGGAGTCATCGCTTCGACCACACCAATTAGTTCGTCCGTGTTACATGGCATTCTGTCCCATAAAGCACGAGGATCGTAATTAATGTATTCTGAAAACGTGTACGACCTTTTGGGACTCTTTGATTCTCCAACGCTGTTGCCATTGTTTTTGCCGATTTTAAGATCTTTTAACTCGCACGGGGTGGTTTGAGGGGAAGGTTTTCTAATCCACACGCAAGGTCCACTTGTGACGCTGTCTTCTACTTAAAAGAAGCAATATTTCTCGCATGCGAAATGCTCGCTTCGCGGCGGCCATTTCGCTTCCAAGTGCAAGGTTACCATTTTTCCCATGATGCTTTGCTATAATGCAAATTGCCTATTGCAACAAGTCGCCCAAACGTGGAATTATGGAAAATAATATCGTTTTATATTTGCAACATGTAATGGCAAAAGGCGAGGCAGGTGAAAGTTCGCAAGCATTCTTAGAGCAGCAGCAGTTTACAGATGAGGAACGAAATCATGTCAGTAGACACTATAACTAAGCAACAGTGGCAGTGTGAAGAATGGTTCAATCACAAAATGTAGCTGTACACCAGTGTGCAAGAGTGTTGTTGTTGAATGCAAATGTCCCTGGGCCCATAAAAACTCTGATCCAAAAGAAGCTTTTTTCAGTCCTGAGATCGGTGGTACGCGGAGAAATGGCCAGTTCTCATTGTAGGAAAATTCAATATATTATTTCCAAATTCAGATTCAAATGTACGTGTACATGCAAACTGCATAATTATATAGCTATCCTTAGTACAGTTAAAGCCATCACCTCTATGGAAAGCTTTAATCCACCGCTCTCGTTTCTCTCCGTGCTGTCGTGCTCCAGAGAAGTGGATAAAAATATAATCGTCCTTCGCGTTTCGTTTCCACAAATGAGGCAGCCGTGAATCATTTTTACACATTCCCCAAGCGCATCTACGGGTGACTACCATAATTTCTAAAATATACGCTCACGATCGATATTTACAGTAGCTTTCGTCGATAGAAACTATACGGTTTTCGTTATAATTTGATAATAGCCACTAGAACGTTTGCGCAACAAGCTAATCTGACGCTCTCATATACGCATTTCCTTTCTTGATTAACACGCAATGCACAAGAGGTTTGTTCCTTAGACATAAGTGCATGGATTTATATCATATTTATATAATCTGTAGCTTTGCATACTATTCCTGTTAAAGATAAAAGCTAACTATAGTGCAGCCATACAGCGCGTATACCCGTTTATACTTTCTACTCTCGCAAATGCATTTTAAAAAATTTCGCAAACTCAGCACAAAAATTTGTAAGTTTGTGTTATCCTTCATGGGGTGAGACAAAGAAAATTGGGGGAAAATGCATACTCCGGCGAAAAATGCCGTTTACTTTTACCTATTTTACTATATTTTTATTAAGGATCGCGGTTTGTTTGTCCGAGTACGCCCACACATACCCCCCATTGATTTCCACGCCGAAGCTATGGATTGGCATGCACTATTGTTGTGGTTTTCAAACTGCGTAGTTCACCCTGTGTGGCTACTTTATATATAGTTGGGCAATTGATAATCTTACAGTTAAAAGTACAAAGCTTATCACTATTTTGCCATTTTGTACAAAAAATAAAACAAATATACGGCCGGTTGCGTGTTACCATGGTTACAGTAATCAACTCAGTATTTAATGTTACAATAACTTTTTGGGAGTATAGTTGCTTGGTTCTAACGGGCGAGCGGGTTCTGCATGCATGTATTTCTTTTAGCTTTGATTTACTCTAAAATACATTCTTAGACGTCTCACAAAACGGCACGCTTGGATTTGACTGACGCATAAGCATAACAATAGCCTTAGCTTTGCGATTAAAAATTTGCCCAAAAGATGCATTTTACATACGTAATGATTGGTGAGACCATCGAACAAAATCGTGTTTCTAAATCGCCAATAGTAAATTGTGTTACAAAATCACAACTTTGTGCATTATAACGGTCAAGTGATGGTACTTTCAAAATACGTTGGAGAGAGGTCACGTGGATCTTTGAACTTTGCTCGCATTCCAAACCCGGTCATATATATATAAAAATTATTAACTATGTTTGCATAAAGGAACACGTCGGCATGTGGTCAATTCCATGGCTACAGCAATAGGATAGAGTAGGATGCTGATTACTGATAGACACTGGTATGTATATTAAGGATACAGATAATCAGAATGGATAGGCGATGGCGCGAAGCGATGGAGTGCTTCAAATACATTGATACCGGATGATTGGTTTTAAAACAATCACCAACAGATTTAAAATGAAAAAAACAGCTAAAAATTTTTGGTCATAAATCCCGTATCCCGCTAAATCACGAGCTACTTTCCTACATCTCGCCATGATTTTTTTATCAATCTCGCTTCCCTCGATGATATTAAATCCCGCTTCCGTTTCGTATTTTCTTAAAATCCCGAATCCCACTCAAAATGTTGGCTCATCCCGCCATCCCGCAAAACCGCTACAGACCTCTCTGTACTTTTAACTGGAAAATTATCAATTGCCCAACTATATAAAGTAGCTGTGTTATTACGTAGTCTTTTGGCTTTGATTTACACTAAAATTCAATGTTAGACGTCTCACAAAATTTTCGAAATTGTCATAAAACTTTGAACAGTATTTTTATACTATGAAGTTTCTGAGATTTATAAATATATTGTTTCTTAATCTATAACGCATTTGAATTAATACTAAAACACTTTTTAAGATTAGTCAATGTTGTATTGACCGCACAGGATGAACTACGCATTTTGAAAACCACAAACTATAGTGCATGCCAATTGACGGCAAAACTGCAAAAGGAAGTATACAAAATAGACACTTGCCCGTTTAAAACGTTTTGAAACTCGAAAATGTTGTCTTTTTTCGACATTTTGTCTGATTTCTTTTCCTGTAGACTTTATGAAAGTCCTCTAAAAAAATTTCATTTATACTTGTCTGTATTAATAATACGTATCCAGAGTACAATTTTGAAAAAAAGTTTGCAAAATGACCAAATGGCAGTTATTTTTCCGACTGTACCGGTCTTAGGCAATCGCGATGTTGCCAGTTACCAGTTTTCTCTCGGCTTGAACTCGCGCATGCGGACAACTTAAAAAACCGTCCAAAGTCCATGACAAAAAAAAACGGCGGACGATTTTGCACTCCGCTATGTTCGCAAATCTCCGAGCGGCATTATAGTACACTCGCACGGCGCTTCGCGCCGTAGCTCGGGGATTAGTAACAATTATACCATGAGCTCGTGTCGTATATGAGCTGATAGTCGATGAGGTGTGTTGGGTCGGCTATCTGCCATATAGGACGAGAGCGAATGTTATAATTGTTTTATAATGTATATATTAATTGCATTAATAGACTATTTTGTGTTGTAATGTTTTGACGGGTTGTTTAGCCACAATTGGTCTCGCAACTTGGCCGGCCTAAAATATTCAAATGTTTTTCTGAATAATATGTTTTGTTTTATCACTTATATAAAGTGAAACGGTGTTAGAACAACGTTCCTAAAGACTTGAGATATTTTTATATAGGTTTTCATGTAAAACAAGTGCTTGTTGACTGAAAAGTTATTTGGTTTTGCTTGCTATTCAGTTTTCCGAAGAATTTCTACTCTGAGCTAGCATTCGCTGCTCTTTCGGTGTTAACTCCTGAAAAAAACTTTATTTAAACTAGTTTCTAAATTATAAATCCATTTGCTAACCTGTAAACAATTGCTGGAAGATTTTTCGTGCTGTTTTTTTCTCTATTAAGGCTCCAAAAATTTTCGGGTAGACAAAACTCTTATAGTTTTGTGCGCCATTTTGTTTTTGCTACTCACTGTATATTAACTGTTATTATACTCTCACATTCTTTCACATGCATTTAACGAATCATATATCCTTGACAGGGTCACGTGCCTGTCCGACATTTTAGGATGCAGGACCATGTTGGACAGTAGCTTATCGCCGCTTTTTTCCTAGTTTAATTTATCTCCCATTTTTACATGTTTTGTTAATTTTAAACACAAAACGAACGGTAGGGCGAGTAATGTAAAGCAAAGAAAAGGATTTGGAAAATTGAAGTCGTTTCTTTTATCATTTTTGTTTAAAAATAAAGCGCAGGAAAACATGTAGTTTTATCGCATTGTTGTTGCATTACTCTCGTTTACAAACGTGTTCTTGTGTTATAAATGTTTTGTTCGATATAATAAAACTCCTGTTGGATTCATCTTTGCCCAATATGGCAAAATATTAAGCCTCGACTTGCAATATTGGGCTCGACCTTGTGTCTCGCCCATGCAATATTGAAGTCTCGACTTAATATTTTGTCATATTGGGCTCAGAAGAATCCAATAAGACATATTACTGTACTCTCACATTTTTTCACATACAATTGACCAATCATATGTCCTTGATAGGGTCACGTGCCTGTCCGACATTTTAGGATGTAGGAGCATGTTGGACAGTATAGCTTTATCGCCGCTTTTTTCCTTGTTTATCTCACCTTTTTACGTCTTTTGTTAATTTTAAACACAAAACAAACGGTAGAGCGAAGTAATGTAAAGTAAAACAGAGAAAAGGATTTGGAAAATTGAAGTCGTTTCTTTTATCAGTTTTGTTTAAAAATAAAGCGCGGGAAAACATGTCTTTGAAATTCATTTGTTTACAAAAGGTCGAAAGATCAGTATATGAGTTCTTTTTCTGATTTCAATTATGTCAAATCGTCTTAAATAGACTGAAAGATGTAAGTATTAAGTATTATCAAGGTACACTTTTGCTTCCTATAAAACTAGTTTATTTACTTTTTGTTTTCGTAATTTAAGCAAATTCGCGGGGAAGTGCGACACAAGTTCTCGCTGTAGTTTTATCGCATTGTTGTTGCATTACTCTCGTTTACAGCGTGTTCTTGTAGTGTTATACTCGATCTTGCCCAATATTGAAGTCTCGACTTAATATTTTGCCTTATTGGGCTCAGAAGGATCCAATAAGATATAGCTAATATACGGCGAGTAGCTCAACCAATCAGATTGTAGAATAGCTCATATACTGTGGTTGACAATATTGTAATACTTTATATCTCGTGACTATCGGTCAACCAATACCATTCAAATATATTTGCTTGTCTCATCATCTAAGGATTCTGGTTGCATTTAATTTGTTTTGTTAAGGTGAATATATCACTTTGTAACGCGAAATTTGACTTCTTGTTTATCTCATTTCGAAGGCTTGTTTACAGGTTAGTATTTAACTAGAAATACATTTGAACCAAACAATTTATTCCCCAAAAGTTGTCACATGAGGTAATGAAACGGCCACTGTAACCATGGTAACACGCAACACTGTATATATATATTTTATTTTAATTTGTAAAAAATATTGATATTTTGTACTTTTCACTATAAAATTATCAATTGCCAACTGTATAAAGTGGGTAATCAAATATGTACTCTTTTAGCCTTGCTTTACGATAACATTCAACCTTGGACGTTCACAAAACTTCAACTGCCTTTCCAGCAGTATTTTTATACTTCGGGACTTGCTTTTGAAATAAAGTTTTTGAGATTTGAATAATATGTTTTTTATTTTTCTATAACGTATTTGAATCAATACTAAAATACTTTTAAAATCAATCAATATTATATTATATTGACTACGCATTCGCAAAATTTCAAATTCGCAAACTATAGGCCTACTGTATGCTATAAATCGGCAAAGCAAGTATGCAAAATAGACACTTAAAACGCTCCTTTTTCGGTCTTTCGACTGGTTTTCTTCTTGTGGATTTGTTAATCTAATCAGATTTATTAAAATTATACATTTAAGATTTGGTTGCATATAGTTTTACACAGAAAACATTTCAACGAACCCACAAGTTAAGCGAATATAGGTTGACGGAGGTATGCTCCTTGCGTCATGGCCGAAATCATAATGTCTGTTTCCACCAAACTTTGCTTCATTTTCCTCTGTTATTCCAATACCATGATCTGCTCCGTCACAACCACTTCCGCCTCCACCAATCATCATTACTGCACCATCGCCAGCTTCCCAATCACACCAAAACCCAATGTAGTTGCTGTTCTGTATATCACTGCTTCAATTGTGCTGTAGTTTTGTACTGACCGCCGTAAGTAACTGAACAACTTCTAAGACATTGGTCACTTCCCCAGATAGTATAATTACGAAAGATTCCACAACTTGTGATTTTGGATCTAATGTCCTACATTGAAAAATATGATTGCTGTTCATATCTTTGATAACAATAACTGAGAAATAAATAATATACTTTTGCAAGTAGATCACATAGAGTGTAGCTTAGTTTGGTCAAATTCTTGAACATAACTTTGTGCTAATCTCAGAGACAACGAGGGCAGTAATTCCGCTAGGCTATTAAATATTTTACACCTGGGTACTGAAACCAGTGCAAAAAGTATAGCGGAATATCACGAGTGGATGGAGCGAGATTTAAGAAACATATATGAGAAAGTCGTTGCATAGGAGGGAGCACGAAGCGACTTTTCTCGCTTTTACTTCAGAAATATGTATGGGAAATTGTGAAGTTCAGCCGAAATAAAAGACACATTTTAATAACCTATAAGGACAAGCGAAATACATGGATCATACAGCTCATATGCATATAGCTGTGATTCGTCACTTGCCGTATTTACAATTTTAATTTGTGTAAAATATATTACTGTGTCAAAATCAACAGTGCATAAACATGCACTCTAATCACCAACCGAGCATCACAAGGCAACTACCTGCATCAATTAACAAGCGCATCGCACTTATTTCATCAGATGAGCAAACTTTTCAGGAATCTGCACCCATATATCAGAACGCACTTAGGCATAGCAACTTTAATCATGAACTTAGCTACACTCACCACACACCGCAACAACAACGCAGGAATAGGCAACGCAACAATGGTGGTTCAACCCACCATTTAGCAAAAGTGTTAGTACAAACATAGGCGTAATATCCTTAGTCTAATTGACAAAGATTTTCCACCGCACCACAAGCTCCAGGCCATAAATTTTTTAACAGAAATACTGTTAAAGTAAGTTATCAAAATAACAATATCAAGTCAGTAATCACTAAACACAATGCACGCATATCTAGGAATAACAAGCAGCAGGACAGGGAAACTACCAATTGCAGTTGTAGTTGTAGAGAAAACACCATTTTACCGCTTCAAAAACTATGCATGACTAGGGACATAGTATACAAAACCACGGTCACAGTAAGCGACAAAAACACGATCAAAAATTACATTGGCATGACTGCAACCACATTCAAAGAGCGATTGGCCAACGACACTAAATCTTTTCAGCATAAAAAACATACAAACGACACGGAACTTTTGTAATATATTTGGACATTGAAAGAAAACAGTAAGATTTCAGTATTAATTGGCAAATTTTAAACATTTTATTTCGTACATGGGAGGATCAATGAGGATTATGTTTGGAAGAAAAATTTTGTATTTTGAAAGAAAAAAACAAGAATCGTTCACTCAACAAAATAGCTGAAATAATTTCACGGTGTCGTCCTCGAAACAAATTTCGCGTAAACAACGCAAACAAAGCCATGAATGCACACATTGTCTCCCACATACACTCCCACGTTCCGGCAGGAAGCATATAAGCGGTCATTTCTTTCGATACTTGTCACTGCCTGATGATTCTTTTACGGATGAAACAGCCTGTTGCAGACCAGTTTTGAGGTAATATATATATCAGTGGTATACAGAAGAGGGCTTCTGGGGCGGGAGGCGCGGGTGGCGCATTGAGCGCCACCGATGACGTTATCATGGTATTGGTTCATATTAATGATAATGTAAAGGAAAATCAAATTCAGTCTTATTTAATTGAACGAAATATAACCCCTACCTACATCGCTGTTTTCCCTAGTTGACGTAAAGGAACATGTTCCGCGAAAGTTCATATTTCATCTACTGTAAGCTCACTATAGTACAAGAGGATAATTTTTAGCAAGAGTTTGTTAAGTGTACAATATGGCAACCAAAAAAGAAAGATGACGTTGAAACCACTAAGCGTAGAATTAAGATGACCCACGGGGGAAATTATTCCACGTACGTTTAATGGCCCAAATTCCTGTTAGAATTACTTCACGAATATTCCGGTCAAGGAAGAACAAACAGAACAAAATTAATTTGTTGAAATTTCCAGTAACTGCCAAACGCCAAACGCCTATTATAAATACGAGAGTTGTTAAGGCTAATAATTTGTTCAAGATCTCCACATCAGGCAATAAAAATGTAGTAAAACGGGTGTTGCCAAACATATTACTTGCTAGATCATTTCTCAATAAAATAGACGAAATGACGATTATTATTAATCAACAAAATGCGGACATAATCATGGTGACCGAAACTTGGTTGACGGGCTATTCCCGATGAAGCCATATATACATATTCCCGATTTCACTGTAATTAGGAGAGATAGGCAACTCGAAGAGGTGGGAGACGTAGCCATATACATAAGAGAAACACTTCCGTGACTACGAATGTCTGTAGATTACCCTACGACCGACATGACTTCCAATAAAAATCTCAAAACTAACACTTGCGTGTGTATACTTGCCACCGTCGATAAATACCGAAGCAGTTGAAAGATTTAATGAATATTTTTGCTACTGTTACGAGAGTCTCTCTTATTAGCGAGAGTCCATATACATCAATTACTATTACATTTTCTACACCTCTTTTAAATTCACGGAGGGATGGAGCCAATCGTACATGTTTTGGCAAACCATTCCATAAAACTGCTCAATCATAGCTAATAGAACGCTTAAGAAATTCTGTATGTGGTTTTGGGACAAATAGTTTGCTTTCAGAACCCCTCAGATTATAAGTAAAATTTCTCTGAGCAAATATTTCTTGTAGATATTGAGGTGTGTTATTATTAAGAATTTTGTACATAAGAATTGCCTTTTGTCTTTTACGACCGATGGACAACTTATGCCATTTGAGCTCTTCTAGCAGAGAGCTTGAAGAGGTTTCATATATTATGTGGAGTTGGTAATCACGCGAGCAGCCCGATTTTGTAACTTTTGCAGTTTGCTGCTCAACTGACCACCAACGGTATCCCATACGCCATACCGGCGAGTAATAATAAAGTAGTGCTCGATTAATCCCCTATAAGCTTTCACCGCAGTATTCCTGTCAATAAAACGCCTCACTCGTTTAAGAGCACCTATTCCTGAGGATTCTTTCTTAGCGATTTCATTAATATGATCTTTCCAGCTTAAGTTTTCATCAATTGTTAATCCTAAAGATTGCGTATGGTGGACTCTTTTGATTTGAGTATTATCTACATGTGTATTAAGTTGAAGAGAGCCAACGATCATGAATTCAGTGTTGGCTATATTTAAGCTTAATCTATTTGCTTTGAGCCAAGTGTTTAATAGCTCAGCGTTCATACTTTCTTCAAGATCAATAAGATTGGAGCTTTGTAGGTTGATGTTTGTGTCATCAGCATACATACTCGCTAAGCCGTTGTTCAAACAGTTTGGTAAGTCATTGATATAGACCAGAAATAAAAGCGGTCCAATAATTGACCCCAATTAATTGGTAAACTGGTAGAAATATGCCCGTTTACGAAACATTTCTGAGTCCGATTAGGTAGATAAGATTGGAACCAAGATAATGTAGTTTGATCAGCTCAATATTGAGCACGTTTTTTAAGAACAATTGGATGAGCAATTGTATCGAAAGCATTTTTTAAATCAATTAGGATTACACCGTTAAGGAGCCAATTGTCGATACTTATCGACAACTTGTTTGTTGGCTCAAGTAGCGCTGTAACAGTACTATGCATCGCTCGAAAACCAGATTGATATTTTGTTAATAAACCATTGCTTATTAAATAGTTAGAGAATTTGCCAAAGATAATAGAAATTGGTCGGTAATTATTTGAGTCGCTTTTAACACCACTTTTGAAAACAGCTAAGTAAACGTAACCCGAATAAAGTAAGTGGCATGTTCGATCCAAATTTTCGTAAAGTATTTCGCCGAGCCGTTAAGTTACATTTTAATGAATCATTTACTCGTAGACTATTCCCAGATAATTGGAAAATTTCGAAGGTATGTGGAATTCCAAAGAGTGGACCCCTGATCCCTGTTCTACGGTGGACCTCTTAAGACCTATTTCATTAACGAGTACTCTATCTAAGGTACAAGAATCGTATGCCACCGAGTGGATTTACGAAGATGTTTATGATAATTAAGATCAGTACCAGCCAATTTGGCGGACTACCTAGAACATCGGCAATACATGCATTAATCTACCTGTTACATAAATGGCATATGGCAATGGATAGCCCAGGAAAGATTGCTCGTATTATGTTTCTTGATTTTAGGAATGCCTTCGATGCTGTTGAAGATCAAGATACAGTGATGTTTATGGATGACACAACATTGCATGAAGTAATTAATATCGCGCGCTAATAATTTAGATGGTAACCCCATTGGTAATACTCAAATGAATGTAGATAAAGTGATACAGTTTGCAAAGGAGGAAGGAATGGAATCGAGTTATGGCGCCCCCACGGGTGATTTGTTATCATTATACTGCACAGTAATTCGTCCCATTCTAGAATATGGTGCAGAGATTTGGAGCAGAGATGTCAAACACAAGAACAGAATAAAAGTATTGAACGAATTCAAAAACGATCACTTAGAATAATTTACCCAAAGCAAGATTATGATCAAGCATTAATGACCAAATTACAAACTTAGCGTATCCTTAACCTAAATTAAGAAAATGCTAGGGCCAAATCATAAACTTCATAGCTTATTACCAATGAAACTAGAATCTGTTAGCCAAAAGAAAACAAGCGCTAATACTCAAAGGATATATAATTTCTCTTGTAAAACTGAACATTTTAAACATAGTACATTGGTTTATTCTATAGACTTGAATAATTTTAAATTAGTTGATTAGAATGACATTTTTTATTTAAATTTTTAATGCACGATGTAAATACTAGATAGAATGGGTATATAGATTAGTAAGTTTTCATATATTTAATGGACGATGTAAGTAGATGAAATAGGTATTGATTAGTAAGTTTTTTACATTTGTATTGTAAACACATTGTAAATTAGCGTAACTGCTACTAAATGTGCCAATAAACCATTACCATATTAACCATATGCGGTTATAACGTAAATAAACAAGTAATAGATCAATGATCACATACTTTTTAAAAAAAATATTTCAGGTTAATATTTAATTAATACACTTTGATCTTGGAGGCTCTTTTAAATGTTTACTATTTAAAAAAATATGTCCCTACCCGCTAGGCCTTTCCTGCACGTTTGGCCTATTTTTGACCTTCGCATTATTCTCATGCATCTTCGCATTTAGCCCGTTTTGGCCTTGAAGGCCCGGAATAACTCAGCATTACTTAACAGTAAGTCTTTGATAAAAATTGTACCAAAACTAGTGTACGTAAGCGAAGAAATGAGAAGGAATGCGTAGTAAATGCGAATTAAATGCGAAGAAATGAGCAGTAAATGCGGTAAGGTATGTGAAATAAAATGCGGAGTAATGCGCAGTAAATGTGCACTAGTCATACGCATGCGCACTGTTCTAAAGCTGACACTTCGTCCCCGGATCTAAATGCGCAACGCATGAGAAAAATGCGAAGTCGCATGAGCATTGCGCATTTTTCTCATTCGCCTTCGCATGTTGCTCATGCGTTGCGCATTTTGCTCATGCGCCTTCGCATTTTTCTCATGCATTGCGCATTTAGGCCGACCCGTGGGCGAAGTGTTAACTTCGTTTGAATGCTTTTGGGAACAGTGCACATTTACTGCGCATTACTTCGCATTTTATTTCACATACCTTACCGAATTTACCGCTAATTTCTTCGTATTAGACTAATTTTGGTACAATTTTTGATCAAAGACTTACTGTTAAGTAATGCTGAGTTATTCTGGGCCTTCAGGGCCAAAACGGGCTGGACGCAAGAGAATAATGCGAAGGCCAAGAACAGGCCAAACGTGCAGGAAAGGCCTAGCGGGCAGGGACATATTTTTTAAAATAGTAAACAATTAAAAGAGCCTCCGAAATTAAAGTGTATCAATTAAATATTAACCTGGAATATTTTTTAAAAAGTATGTGTTCATTGGTCTATTGCTTGTTTATTTACATTACAACCGCATATGGTTAATATGAACCAATACATTGATAACGTCATGGGTGGCGCTCAATGCGCCACCCGCGCCAGAACCCCTCTTCTGTATACTACTTTTATTATATGGGAGCATTTGTTTTGGTGAATAGCGCAATTTGATTGGCTGCTGACGAGGCAGGATTTCCCCGTATTGCCCACGGGCAACACTGTATTTTTATTGCAATACAATACAATAAAAATTTATTTTAACACGGTAAAAATCTTCAGTATAACATAATTTACAAAACAAAGCATGCATAATGACAAAAAAAATTAGGATCTACTGTTTTACAAGATTGCCGTGTGGGAGTTCATTTAAATTAGTATAATATTTATCTACAGCTTTTCGGGACTGTGCAAATGATTGAAGCATTCGTATATTTTCAGGGAGACTATTCTACAATTGTGCTCCACAAAATTGAAAACTTCGTTTTAGATAATTAGTTCGAGGCTTAGGCAGATTTAACTTCATTTCGAAGTTCCTGAAATTGTACTCTGAGCCACGAACGGAAAAAAAGATTTTGTAGATAGGTAGGTGTATTACCTTTGAGCGTTTTAAACATCAAACCAACCTTAAACTTTTTGCGTCTTAATGACAGGTTATCCAAGCACAAAGTATCAAGAAGCACTCCAGCGTTAGCATCGTAGCTGGACCTCGTAATGACTCTAGTCGCCCTGTTTTGCAATTTTTGTAGTTTGGAACTTAGCGTTTCGCCAAGACCATCCCAGACCAAACAACAGTAGTCAAAGTGCGGTTGAATCAATGCTTGATATACTTGGATGGCCGTATTCATTGAAATACAGGATCTTATACGTTTTAAAGCTCCTATGACTGAAGCGATTTTTTTACATAGTTTATCAATATGCACGGACCACATAAGATGATTATCCAGGTGGACCCCCAAGGATTTGACCGAGGCAACTTGCTTGACCAAGTTCCCATTTATCTCAATATATATTTCTTTATCCAAAGTTTTTATTCTCTGCCTAGATCCAATAACCATAAATTCTGTTTTTACAAGATTTAAGCTCAGTTTATTTGCAACAAGCCATTCACTAAGACCTTTTAGTTCAGAATTGATGACATTTTGGAGCTCTTCGGCTGAATCAGTCGCATAACTGATACTGGTGTCATCTGCAAACATTCTTGGATTGTATGATTAAGACAATTTGGTAGATCATTAATATAGATGAGAAATAGTAGTGGCCCTAGACTACTGCCTTGAGGAACACCACAAGTCACTGGCATAGAATCCGACAATTGATCATTTACCCGGCATTTTTGAGTTCTGTCATTGAGATATGATTGAAACCAGGTAAGACTATTTTCGTCAATTCCGTAGTTTTTAAGTTTTTGCAATACAATTTGGTGATCGATCGTATCAAAAGCTTTCTTTAAATCAATAAAAACAGCTCCGTCAATTAAGCCATTGTCAATATTCATAGACCAGTCGGTTGTGGCTTCTACCAAGGCTGTTAAAGTACTATGGAATGTTCTAAATCCAGATTGGCAACTATGTAGCAAATTATTTTAGTCGAAATACCCATATAGTTGATCAAAAACGATTTTTTCATATATTTTGGCAACACATGGTAAAATTGATATAGGGCGATAGTTGCCTGGATTACTTCTTATACCACTCTTAAATATTGGGGTTATTCTACTGGCCTTCCATTCATATGGGAATATTCCCGCATTAATGATGCAGCAAATATTCCCGTTAACGAAGGTGCAATCACACTTGCAGCTATCTTTAATAGTTTGTTTGGTATATTATCAAGGCCAGCCGACTTCTTCTCATCTATCGTACTCAACAGTTGATAAACTGTGTTAACAGAGGGAGTTTTGAGTGAGAAGGAATGATCGGTTGGTTTAAGATAAAAACATGGATGAAGCTGCGACGAGAACCGAGTTTCAAACAAAAAAATGTCTAAAAGTCTTTTAAAATATTCTAAACGAAGAAAAATACATCTAAAAGACAGAAAAGATATGACTGCTGTGGTTACAGAACTTTCTCAATAAGTTTTTGTTGGCATCAGTCGAAAATACATATATGTTATTTACCGGTTGCGAGGTCCGGATGGGAAAAACTGTGCCCGAGGTCTTGAAAACGGCCCGAGCCCGAAGGGCGAGGGACGTTTTCAAGACCGAGGCACAGTTTTTCTCTTCCGCCCCGACGCTGCCGGTAAATAACGTGTTTATTTTTTAACATAGGTAAAATTTAAGAATTTATTAAAATTGAAAATTCCAGTGTGGCGAAATAATTTGAGATCAGTGCAATTGTGAATTCAAAGCGAGGCTGACAAAACTTAAACGTTAAAAGAAAACACGAAGACGAAAACTCAAGAAAACTGTCAAGAAACTCACAAAAAACCATGGTTTCTGTAAAAATGTACACGATATTTTTAAATATGGGAGTAGAAAAGCATAGGAATGAAAGGTTTTGGCCTGGTTTTCTGGTATTCCGTGTTTCTTCGACAAGGATATCTTCGTGTTTTATACTTGCTTTGGCCTTAAAAACTCACAAAGTGAATCATGCAGTGAATGCATGTGTTGTGACTACGATCTACGCTTTCTACTAAAATTGGACAATGAACAAGGTATGCTGTAATTTTTTCTGGTCATTTCACGGTAAAAAACATCCTCAACTTTGTTTGCCAAGGGCCACGGCTTTAATTTTTTTTTGTTTACAACATGCATACGAAAAGTACTTTAACAAATGGGCAGAAAAATCATGTTTTCACTACAGTTGGTCCATATTTTTAAGTTTTATGTATGGAGAAAAGTTTTTCTTCTATGATATCTGTTTAAACTGTATTTTTTTTACTTTAATGTGGCCAAATACTGAAATACATGAGCAATAAAACAAATGTGTTAGTTTTAATACACGAGCATTTAAAACAAATGTATTAGTTTTCAAGACGTATCGTACTTAGTATGAAGCCTTTGGAGTTGATGCAATTCATTTTTGTACTCTAACTATCGATAGGCTAGGTTTTTGAACTTTTTGGGCAGATTTTTTAATCTAAAAATTGTTTCACTCCTGTGTTTTGTCGCGTAATCCAGAGCGGGCCGGATGAGTTTCAGAGCGGGCCGGATGAGTTTCAGAGCGGGCCGGGTGAGTTTCAGAGCGGGCCGGATGCAAAAATCCGGACCGCTCTGAAACGCTCGCTAGCCAATCAGATTGCTTTAATTTCATAGATAAAAAATAAAAGGTTTTACTATTATTATACTAAAAAAGTCAAGAATATTTTGTGTTTTGAACATGCGAAGAGCTGGATAGGCAGTTGGAATGTGACACCATCTGAAAGAAAAATAGAAATAAAGCTGCCACAGATTTAAAGATTCTTTTCGAAAATTTCTGTTTTGTTAGTCAAAAAAGGATATGAGTATAAAATGAAGCGAACTAAAAACATACTTGTCGAATGTCGGTGCTGTTTATTTATTCATATATTTTGTTTTCAGATTTGTTGTCTTTGATTAAATAACTAAATGCCTCTACATTTTCTTGAAATACTTTCCAAAACTCTGTTACTATTCTATAAAAGGTGCAGTAGTTTCACTAACCAAAAGATAAATTTCAGTTTACCATTGACATTTTGCAAATGCTTCGGACTTTGTACTTTGCCCTCGCCTGACCATGTTTTAAATTTTTTACCAACGTAGCTACAATGCCATACAGCAAGACCTTGGTTTGATATTTTCTCCTACTGCCCGAACGGTCAAGGTCAGTAACTTAATAATATTCAATATCGGGGGATGAGGCGAAATTTTGAAGCGGGAATTAGGCTATGTCACTTTAAGTAATTTGTTTGGAGGTGTGGAAAGTTTTAAAGATGTGGTATACGGAATACGGAATTCAATTAAAAAACAACGCACAGAAGAGTGCGAATTATTGCCCTGACAATGTTGAATTTCAACTCTTAAATTCCGCTTCATCCACAATTCAATATATCCAAATCATCCCGCTCGTTCCTTCTTGTCCCATGCAGAGAAGGGAGATCATGCATGCAACATATGTAGCTTCCTATGTGCAAAAACACAATACTCAACGGTCGAATTGTCGTCGATATTCAAATCAAATTTTGTAAGTTTTAGGTGGGCGAGAATTTATCGAACGGTTCTAATAATATATTTATTTAATATATTAGTAATTGTAAAATGTCGCTATTGCATGGCTGCTATAAATATTGGCGTTTATATATATTTATTACTAGTTTTCCGCACCATTTAGAAAAAAATCCCATCGCTGCATACTTCTCGAACACTACATTCATAAAATATTTGATCTATATACTCTCTCCTTATTTCGAAATACTTTTGGCTTAAGATTCTGACTTACATTGGACTGAAATTGCCGCACAGCAAGCTACAATTTTCAACAATAAGTTCAATATAATTATATCCATCCTTTCCCTTCCGAAATTGAAATCATATGACAAATATAATTATGATCAAATGTAAAGCCTTAAAGTGAATTGTAATTAATGAAGTAAAATGAAGAATCAATCAATGTCGCAGGTGTGCTTGTATTTGCGATGCATTTATTGGAATTGACTCAACAGCATGTTTAATATCTTATGCGATTTAAATACGTCATTAAATGAGTATACTAAATGAGAATATATAAACTTACCTGTAAATCTCTCATAGCTTTCCTTTTTTACCAGGTGTACTAAATGGCCGAGCGGAATTAATACCCTCGCCACGGCAATCGCTCGGAACGGCGCCGCTGACTTGAGTACAAATGGTTTGAGCAGGTGAACACTGCATGGGTTATTTCCTTGCGGGTTATATACACGGCAGAATTTTTAAAATTAGGATTTAATTCTAAAGATTTTCCTTTGGTTAGAAAAGTGTGGGAGGATGATCCAAACAAATTAAATTTTTCAATAGAAAATTATGTCCACGTGAAAGAATAAAAATATCTTAATCATAATTTTTCAAACTCAAAACAATGTTTTAAAGTATAGTTTCCCTGCAGGTGTCAACCAAATTTTAATGCATTTATTATCATACAGTATCCAAAATAGTAACAAGATAATTGTTTTGTTTTGATATTATAATGGTGAATAGCTATATTTTATTAATTATCCTTAAAGACAACCTTTGACTTTATAGTTTTACTATAAAAATATTGTGTTTGATTTGTATCTTCCTACTAACTTTCTTACGAAGTTTTCCCGCCCAATCAAAATGTCGAGAAGTGTTTTAATTTTCTCTACAAATGGTTTAAGCAGGTGAACACCGCATGGGCTATTTTCTTGCAGGTTAAACACGGCAGATATATAATTATATACATTATAGCTCAGCAACGCTAAAGCTGCACACAGCAAGATCATTGTAGCAACACTTCTGTGTATTTCAGACCAATAATGGAACTTTTCATCAAGGTATGATTTAATATAGGAACCATTATTGTGATTATTTGTGTCATGGTAATTATATGGCGCACATATATACACGTGTGGATATTTACTTACTGTCGAAAATTAGAAGGAAAAAGTATTTTCGACCTTTGGGAGTTGGGGGTTCAGTGCCGGCTGCTATTCAGATATATGAAACCGTATGGTTGTGAGCCTGAAGAATATATGAAGAATATTCCGATGTTTAGGACAGGGCGAAAGTCCCTCGTCCGGCATAGTCGATTAGTGGTAATTGCTGGTAATTTCCATGCAGGCTGACGAGTTCCAACAACAAGGTTTTACAGCTGCAATAAAATTGTAGGTTTTGATTTGAATATTAAGTAGCTTTTTTCTTCAAACCTTTTAAATATGGATTAATATTATGTGCAACATTATAAAACCAGAGATTAAAGAAAATGTAAAGTATAATCATTGCAACAAAACTAACTTCAACTCATGTTGATTGACCCGACATGTTGAAAAAGGTTACATCGCGAAATTTGTACATTTTAGCTCAGTAATAAAGTTGTTGTCTGTCGGAGACCGCGGAGCATTTTTTGGTTTGTGGGAAGGGGGGGGGGGCGGTGGGGTAAATATCTCGGAGTGCGTAGTTACATTAGTATCGAGTGCTGCAGGCGCGAGACCATTAGGGGGGATTAGGGCATGTTCCCCAGAATATTTTGAAATCTACAATCTCTTCAATGCCATTTCTTGCAATTTGGGGTAAGATTTGAGAGCAATGTCACAAGAACTCCAAATTACGCCAAATGCTCTGTCTATTTTCAGGATCCGTCAAATTTCCTTGTCTATGCTCGTTATCCAGTTCATATGCATTGGCCACAAATAACATGCGCTGTATAGCCACTAATGAACATAAACATCAAATATTTTAATTGAAGGAATTTGAAAGGTCATGCAAGAATGTCTGTAATGCAAATATGTTGTCTCATTAATTTCAGATCATTCATTTGTGTTGATTGGACGACCAAAAATGCATCTAAAATATCACTTCCTTAACTTGATCATTCCACGCATACTTTTTATAATTGCACAATGCCAAGGAAGTGAAAGTTTGGATTTTTGTTTCAATTCAACTTTTGAAGGTAGGTAGCATTGGCACTAACATCTAGACCGAGGGTCTTTGCTGGCGACGTTTTAGTGCCAAGTGAACAGTATAGGGATTATTTTTGCTTTGGTTCGGTACAAATGTATGTATATGTATAGTGTTTGGGGGGAAAAGGAAGTAAAGAGTCTGCAGGCTTGCGAGTTGAGTATTTATTATTGCGGCGTTTTTGTGTTCTTTTTCAATTAAAAATATTTCCATAACACATGTTTATATATCATTTGTGTAGATTTCCATTTTTATATATCTTGTAATAAAGATCTTCTTCTTATGTGAGGTTATAATTTCGACCAAAACCTCTGCAGCTTCTATTTTAAAACTACCAAATATACCCCCACATATGTAATTTGCTTGTCGATTTTCGTTATATACTCTAGGTTTCAGACTCAATACTACAGTTTTTATGACTAAAGGCGTTTCCCAATGGATAGATTGTGTTATTGAATGTGTCACTAAGCCATGTTGTAGATCGATCAACTACAAAAAGACATTGACCTTACAGAATGAATCAAACTGTGAAATGTTACATAATTTGGTCTATAATACATCTGAGAAATTATTGGAGATAAACTCTTCCTACGATTATGTCTATGTGACTGACCCACAAAAGGTATAAAATTGACTGAGTGTAGAGTATGAATGACTTTAACTTTTAATTAAATTACAATCTTCTAGTGGGGAGATAATCTTGTAGGTAATTTAGTCAGAGTAATCTCAGCATGTTATTTGATTGAAGACATTGTTTCCATGATACATACACACGTACGTTTTTCTAATTTCTATTGGAAATACAGTAACACAGAATGAAATTCTAAGAGTAAAAGATTCCCAAAAATGTATGGAAAATCGTGCACGAAATTTCTTTTACATTTTCTATTCATGCTTTGTGTGATCTAACAATTAGCATTTTAGCAACCTGGTTGAAATTTCATATATTACATGTTTATTATAGCAATATATCACTTTGGACTTGATTGCAAAGAAAGAAATAATAGAATACGGTGCATCATAATTAGAATACACTTCGAGAGGCATTTCACTCCAAAAAAGGGTACGGGATTTTTCTGCTTTTTCAAATCCACGGATTTTTTTGAAGAAAATTGTGATATTTTTTTTTTACTTTTCCGTATTTGTTGGACAATTGAGGATTTTTCTTACTTTTTTGGAGGATATGTTTCGAATTTTTGTGGATTAATTTTACTTTTACAAAGTGTACGGGATTTTCTTCCTGAAATTCCCCTCCATACACTGCACTACACGTTGCAATTGCCCATTGTTACTTCAAATGACAATTTAATAGTATGCGTAAACTATTCTATACCATGATTTACTGCAGTACGATCAATTTTGTATTCTACCTTTGCCCTGGTCTTTTGTTTGCACAGCAATGAGGATGAAGAATGTATTGTTCTCTCACGTAATCAATGTCCAGTAATGTTTTCATGTAAACAAACAAACGACAGAATGTTACTTTCTGTAGGAGTACAATTCAAGCTGCTTGGTTTTGGAGGACAATCTAAAAGGTATCTGTTGATAAGTATGAAGGCCATGTTACACGGGACGAAAAGCGAGTTCGAATCGAGTTTCAGGATAAAATTGCAGTTAAATTATAATATGCAGCTTCGACCTGGAATAATTAAAATATGCATATCGAAGTATTCAACTGTTCAATCATCATTTTGAATATCAAAATTGATCGAAGAACAATTACTTTCCTCGCGGTTGACTCGGTTTGAGTTAGAAAATGTATTCCCATTTGCTTGTTTTGCTTACACAGAAGACAGTTCTGTTGTGACTATACACAAAAGAATGAATGAACAGTTGAATACTTTGATATAGGATAATATAATTCTTCCAGTTTTAGCTACATGTTATGATTCAACTGCAATTTTATCCCGACGCCAAAACATCAAGACTTAGGTTTATATTTTCCGGTATAGACCTTATGCACTCTCGGTTAGTAAGTAGTTTGCATTGTTTGTACTGTCTTCAAAAAGACGGAGGTCGGAGAGAGTTATAAGAAACTGCATGGAAATTCTAAATTCGTACACAAAGAACAAGTATACCTGGATTGTCTGGTGTTTCACGTTAAAAATATACTTTTGGTTTGCACATCCACTTTTATGGAGGACTTTCCTCAAGGAGTTATAAATACAAACAAAAATATGAAATTAGGCAACTCTGAAATATATTTTATCTATTTATTAGCTGCATGTGCAGATTCAAAACCATTAGGAATGGAGAGTGGCGAAATACCTGAAGATGCAATCACAGCGTCATCTTTTTATGGTAACTACACTGCAAAAAATCAAAGTCTAGCCTAGAGATTAAAGTTCTTATTTTTTAGATTATTTTTAGAAATTATTTCTTGTCAAGAAAAATTATAAGAAAAAAGTTCTTGTTTTAAGAAAACATTTCTTAAAATAAGAAAATTAATCTGGGCAAGATAATCCGGAAGACTTTTTTTCTTATTTCAAGAATGATATTCTTGCGTCATAGAAAATTATTCTTGTTGAACAAAAAATCTATAAATTCGGTAGGCCACGATATTTCCGCGTTGATTTTCTTAGCTTCAAGAAAATTTGTAATATTATTGACACGCCGGGCGGCTCAAGTAATTCGATCGATTTCGTCAATTCGATCGCAAATGTTGCATTTTTAATAAGTTTTGCGTCGTATTAAAGAACATGTATTTTTAAAGATCCTCCTGTATATTTTCAATTGCAAAGAAAGTTTTTTCACCCGTAGCCATATTAAACAAATTAAAAGTAATAATCTGCCTGGGTTTCGATATATATGAATGAGTTGAAAGGACTTTGTTTCAGTTGAGTTGTGGCCTCGTACGCGAGATTCAAATACAATGGTGAAAAACACATGGAACTCTGTAGTCTGCATACAAATAAAAATCAATGAATTATTTTGGGGATATAATGAGGGGTATTATTTCGAAGATAGAATGAAGAGTTTTCGTCAGAAATACAGAGATTATTGTTGCTGATTATTCTTGCGTATATGTTGGACTGTTCAGACATTTGAGATCAAAGCAGACGAGTGCCATATACGGGCACCCAGGATGCTTAGCGAGCACGGTCTTACAGTTTCAAAAATCTTGCTGATCAAAACTTTATACATCCAAATCTCCTGCAAATTTTAACGAAAATAGGAAGAAATATTCCAGAATTTGAAGATTCAAACAATAATTTGAAAAGTAAGTGTTAAATATTTCAATATTTTTAGATTTTACGTGTAAATATAGGGAATATAATCGATTGTTTTCACGTATAATTTTAGCCGATGCTGATCGCATATTTTGACTTCAACAATATGGTATTAATAGACATTAAAAACTTAGTTTCCATTTGTCTTTGTATTTACAGATCATCATTTGAAGCGATAAATACTGAAATAATATGTGGCAGTGTGGCTGAATGTGTCGACAAGAAACATGTGTAGAATAGTAGATACATGTAGTCTGGTTAACTGTCAATTTGCAATATCTTTCATTGTCAAAGTAAATTAATTGTTTGGTTTTTCTGTGGCGGGATTACCACTGTATTGGTTAGTGACAACTTACGAGCAAATACCATTGGTATAGTACTCGTAGTACCTAGCTGAAGTTTGAATAGGACAAGGAATATTTTGGACATATTGTATGACGTGATTTAACAGACCGTTTTTGGTTGTTTTCTGACCTTGTCTCAGTTAAAATCTAACTGGCCTTAATTGGAAAGAAACCCTAGGTGCCTTGGGTCCGGTGCCAGTGGCTCAGATCCCCAGAGGCTCTTCCGAACAAGGTCCCATAATTATGTAGGTAGGTCAGCCTTGTTCCCAAATAGACAGTAATTGTCTATTACCTCTAGTAATTGTCACCATTTCTTGTTTAAGATGATTTGAAAGTTGAGACATCATGCAAGGCAACCAGTTATCTACAAAAACATTCCAGTCATTGGATCTGTTCAATTAAGGAATAAACTATCTTATGAGCTTATCCCATTGTTCAACAAATGGTTTAGTTCAGAAAAAATAATGAATTTATCCAGCAATTAATCCAAGAATAATATGTATATGTTCATCCATGTAGATTACCAATGAATGCGATTTGAAATTGAAAATTTGAATTCGAATGAGAGCTTTAATACATAGCAATTAGCATTATGTTTATATATCAATGTTGTGTGAAAATCCGTTGTCAACATGCATGTATAATAAAACTTGTAACAAATGTGGCTACTCCATTTTTTTAGATTACTAAAAGGAAACTAGAATATTTTTCCCTGCAAGACTTTCTCGTTCCTTATATTCAAGAAAGAAATTCTCGTTTTGTCCCGTGGGTAAGTAAATTATTCTTATTAAGAAAGTTTTTCTTATTTCAAGAATATGTTATAGAAAATAAGTCTTGAATCAAGAAAATAATTCTTAGGCAACTAAGAATATTTTTCTTGATATAAGATATTTTTTCTGGAAGGTATTCTTTAAATAAGAAAAATAGTCTTAGCCAGAATATTTTATTTACCTGCACGGGACCATATTAGAAAAAAAAATTTGCCAAGATTTTTTTTCTAACCAGGAATAATTTTCTTATTTTAAGAATAATTTTCTTGAAATAAGATTCTTGTCAAAAATATTTTACTTACCCACGTAAGTAATTTTGTTCTTAAAGTAAGAATTATTTTCTTAAAATAAAAAATCGACTTTTTGTAGATTACTACAACCCTCACTATGCAAGATTGAACAAAATAGGTTCCAGATGCTCCTGGTCAGCTTTTTGGCGAGATAACTCGTGGCTTCAGGTTGATCTGAGACAACTGACGAATGTGACAGGAATAGCAACTCAGGGAACGTGCAGCAATTATTACATTGAATGGGTAAAGTCTTACTCGGTTACATACAGCACTGATGGCAATAATTGGACATATTATCAAGAGTCAGGAAATGTAAAAGTAAGCAAGCGCATCAAGAGAATAATTAGATTTTGAAAAAACTGTATTCTTCTTGCAGATATCTCTAGTGATTCTTCTTATGATTTTTAAATCGAATTATTGTAAATCGGTATTACGAAATAGCAATATTTTTATGATCTTACAAGTTTTACCCAATATTCACTTTTACAACAATTCTCTCTTCTTTTGTTGAAATTTCCCATCTGAAAACGTTGAGGACTTCTTATTCCCACTATGTTTATGATAGTAGATTGGTAAGGTGGGTAATACATTTTTTGACGTTCTGTTTTATTTCCGCTGCAGTATCACAGTTTTTGGTTTTCGCATAATATTAAACTTGAAGAATTATCAAGGTCTCTGTTTGTGTTATCCGCCTCAACTTTCAGCTTCGGCATATAACACAAACTTGATAATTCTTCATATCATACTCAAAGCTAATTCAGTAATTGTTTTATTAATTATTTCAAAGATAAAAAAACATCCGCACTTTAAAAAAAAAGAAGATTTCTTCTTGCCACTTCCAAGAAATTTGTGCTCTTTTCTTTCAAATATATTTAAAAGTATTTAAGAGCCTTTAGTCGCTGTTTTGGTTTTGGTTTTGTCTTTGGCAGACATCGAGTTTGATTTCAGTTTCACCTGATTTTCTATAATAATAGTGCGTATAATTGGCTGATTATTAACGCGAAATTTAAATATAGAATAGTAGTATAATCTGGACCCTTCTCGGCATCCCGTTCGACTGGATTAATAGTAGAAGGTGTAAGTAGATGGAATACTCGGAGGGAAATATATATACAATTTTTAGACCTATACAGGCGCAGTTGCGAAAAATGCAACTTAGGCCCTCCGGCAGGAATTGAATCTGCTGTCCTGCGACTCCGGTGCAGCGCTCTAACCAACCGAGCAACAGAGTCCAGCCGCTGAGCATCAACCGCAAGTTCGTTTATAAATTTCCGTTCGAGTATTCCATCTGCTAATCCAGTCGAACGGGATGTCGATGCTCAGCGGCTGGACTCTGTAGCTCGGTTGGTTCGAGTGCTGCACCGGAATCACGGGACCGCAGATTCAATTCCTACTGGGGGGTCTAAGTTGCATTTTTCGCAACTGCTCCTGGCTAGGTATAAAAAATGTATATACATTTCCGTTCGAGTTCCAAAAGCAATAGACACCTCACAATTTCTACTAAAAGCTATTAGTAGAAATTGTGAGATGTCTATTGCTTTTCCTGCATTCTGATTGCTCCAAATTGAGCCTCTAAAAGTGATAGTCACTGGCTGCCCAGTATAGTGACTATTACTTTTTTTCAAAATGGCTTCTTCGCAAGCTGCCGAATTTATAACAAAAATCGTTTTTTTGAGCCTGATTCAAAGTTTTAAATGAAAAAAACTGCTGCGAAAAAAACTGCCGCTTACCGTGCATGCATGGTAAGCGATAAGAAATACACTATTTTTCTTCCATGAAAGACAGCGTTTTCTCGCTGTTTAAAACTTTTTCCGTACGGCTAACCACTCAAGTGTTTATTTTGAAAATTATTCGTTTATCCTCATTTATAACGTTATGTTCAGCAAAAACCTAGCTGTGATATATTTTTAAACCATTTTACTTTGTATTTGAGCCCTTCCAAAATATTTTTCTGACGAAATTGTTTGTTTTTGTTTCTGTTTGTTTTTGTTTCGATATGTTTTTGACACTCGTCGCGAGTGTTGCTTTTGCCGCCATGTTTTTAATAACCGGCCACTGAGAAAAGCGCTGAATTTTGTCCTATAGCCTTTTCAACTGACCTCATAACTTTCTGTGTTTGTTTTTCTCTTTGAAATTTCTACTAAAACAATTAGTCGCCTCAGGCTCGGTGATTACAAGCCTATAGTCACTTCGCCTTCGGCTTAACTAATTGTTAAATAGCGACCTTAGTCGACCTTATATAGATTAGTAGCGATACTCCATCCATAAACATTAACTAATTATTGTTGCGTGGACAAAATTCCGTTCGCGTTGAGTAAAATTAACATTTGTAGAAATTTGGCTAACATATAATTCTATAATCCTTGACGGGCAGATCGAGATCACACATCACAAGTGTGCAACAAAAGGGGGTGAAACTTCAAACCTAGGGCAGGCCAATATTTTAGTGCTTTCCCACGGGTTGACTTTCACAATTTTGCCATTTTTGATACATGAAATATGTTGACTTCATGCATGGTAAGAAAAACTACAGCATCAGCTCCCTTTTGTCTTAATTAGGCGACAGTGCATTCAGGATCTCCAAAACAACAGCCCTATATCTGTTGAGGCCAATGATATGCATAAACAAAACTATACCAAAACTCCTTCAGTCACAGTTTAGTTATCCGGGAGATTGTCGAGAAAGGTACTTTATCCTCCAAAGCTTACACGAAAGCTTATGTGGGGTATAAGTACGGTTGCACATTAAGCGCTATTTACTGTGACCAAGATGTGGGTAAAGTTTGATAGATCTTTACTTGACAGGCAATTCCATATTCAGCGTATATTCAACTTAATAAGTAGCATCCAATAAAAATCAATACTAAGCTGCAACCAGGCTATGATGCTATTCGTACGTTTTCGTCAACTACTGAAATAAAACTCGTAAATTATTTTCACTATTGTTGTTTTCACATACGTACTGTATAGATAATTGTTATTGTGGATGATAGTTAGTTATATACTCTGTATAACTCTCGTTCGTCTAGTATAGTGTGTGTAATACTGTTTACGGAGTATTATTATTATTATTATTATACTTCTCCCAATGGAATTTTCAGAATTAATGTAATACATACAAATTTATATATAAAAATCTAAAAGTTAACATGCATCAATTACAATGTTAAATATAACTACTAAAAATCTATACGTTACAAATTCTTAAGAAACCTCTTATATGCTAATTTAAAACTAGTCACAGAGTCGATACACTTTATGGTGTCAGGTAGATCATTCCAAATTTTTACAGTTCTGTATAAAAAACTACGTTGGCCGGAGGCACTATAATAAAACGGAGTTTTTAACGTATCTTTACTTCTAGTGTTACAATCATGTAACTGCGATCGTTTTTTAAACTTTTCTGATAAGTATGTTGGAGCTAAATCTTTTAGACATTTAAAAGTCATTACAACGTCCTTAAGATTCAACGTACTATTTTCTGGTAACCATTTCAATTCTGACAAAACAGCTGTTATATGATCAAACTTCCTGGTGTTCGTAACTAATCGTGCTGTATATCATTAAAGTATATGAAAAGATCACCTGATATATACTTTTTTAATCTATAGGTGTTTCAAGGAAACAGCGATAAAAACTCGATTGTTACCCACTCATTTAAAGGACCTGTTCAAGCTCGGTACATGCGTGTGTGGCCAAAATCTTGGAGGAGTTATGCTACAATGAGGCTCGAGTATTACGGTTGTCGTCTGTAGAACTTGTTAAATACATGCTTGTATACATTGTTATGTTATGCATATATATATAATTGCTGACGTGTATAATGCTTACTTAGTTACTTTCTTGTTTGTAATGTATTTTGTAGCGCGTACAGATAATAAATAGCTTGTCTAACTGCATAATTTATGCTTAGTTTATATTGAACACTAATAGCAGATTCGGTTCATTGAAAGCTTGCCATTGCAATTTCTGGTATTTTGCGGCCACTGGAGGACGCTTAGCCTGTTGGGTATTATGGGCGTTTGCGCATATTAGCGCCATATCACATTACGACCCCCTCCCCCTGGGCGAGTGTGTAATTGACCCTATATTTTGTACTATAAATCAATATAAAATATTTTTTGTGATAGAAATATAGTGAGATGGTTAGCGGCATAGTCGTTAACGCGTGCGCCTGCGACCCGTATGTCGCGGGTTGAATCGACCGGGTTAAATTATTTTTAAAGTATTTTTTCTCATTTCGCATTCCAAGTTTTTTTGAATTGCTAGTGTTTGTTTTATGGTTAAGTTTGGGGTTGGTATATTTTATAAACATGTAACTCTATTTCGTAATGGAAAATATGCCGGACATTTAGTCTTTTCAAACCATTATCGGCTGCCGGACATATACCATCAGCGAACAGGCCGAATTTGTCAGAGCTCGCAAAAAGTTATTGGACAGTTACCCAAGCTCATGGGATTTACATCCCAGAATGCAACCGGAGCCGAATTGCACATTCACACGTCATGTCGTGTTCCATAATATATTTCAAAGTGAATTAAGAAACTAAATACGTACTACTCTAGCTCTTACTGTTCTTATAGGCTTGACGCTTGTAGACGCGATGCTGGCGACCAATATATTTCTGTCCATGTTTCACCGACAGACCGAACGTATGACGCGAAGAAATCTATTACATGTATAATTAAGTATTTTGTCCCCTTCAGTAAGACGCGGGCGTGCATAAATCAGCTTCAGACATCGTGGACACAATCACAGTTTTTAATCATTCAAAAATGGATAGAAAATGATTGTTCACATTTGAAAGAAGTCAAGCCCCGTTCAAATCAGTCCATCATTTTATGTTGGTGCAATACAATGCTACATTTTTGGATGCGACATTGTTGGGTCAGCTTGAATATTATGATCAAGTTAGTTTGACTTTATTTAAAACTTCAACTAACATTGCCATGCATTGTATCCTGACGTTCTTCGTACTCGATACACCGTGTATATTTTAAATTATCATTCACATAACTTTTTTCTCAATGTTGATTGTCTAATTTTCCTGCAAATAACTTGTGGAAACAACACGTCAGCTACAAATAACTGGTGCAAATAATGGCTTGAGCATGCACATTGGCCAAATCCGTTGCTCGCATGCAAATATCGATCTGCTCGTGGGTATTAGCTTCGTTTTTGTAAACATTGTAACGATTGCTTGCTTATTTTGCTGGACTTTTAGAAATTGAAGCCAAATTTGAAAAAACTTATTTCGCTACCAGGAAATTGACATGGTTGCGATTGAAAACCTTTTTATACCTGAACAAGGAAAATTTTACGTAGACAAAGACGAAGAAAAACATCGGCATCGGCAAACAATTGATCTACTCGCCACTGGTAAATCACGATATTTTGTTCAACCTCCAATAATTGTATATTATTTGTATAATAAGAATCCCACTTGGCTTTAAAACAACCGCTGCTCATTCGGCACATATATTGTGAAAAAATCTAATTATCGAATAAAACCATAGCAATGATTAAATTAAAAACGGCTCTTCAATAAAAATACCGACTGTGTTTGTTGAAACTCCCTTGCCAATTATCCATTCAATTGCCGACAAATGCAAGCCGAATCCTATAGTCGCTGTTGCCCCAGAGACTAAATATTTTTAAGCCTCGCTTTATTACATTCAGTATCACAGGGAGCACGCTTGGTCATCCTCTCAATCCTTTGCAGAGTCGCGGAGATTGTGATTCAATGATAGGTTAATATCAGAGAAAGGTCCATTCCAAAACATGTCTTATTGTCGAAGACAAAAGTCCAGACCTATACAGGGTGTCCCAAAAAACCTGAAGCTTATTGAAATAACGCATTGTTAGAATTTGAATGCCCTAGCACTATAATATAGGCTGAACGCAAAGATGCGTAAAATATTGACAGGGTGCATATACTAAAATAATATCGACTTATTAAGAAATTAAAATATCTTTGTAAAGCGCACCAATTATTTTTTGGTTATTTTGACCAATTACTTTTTTGGTTAAAACGACCAATTTAAACTGGTTGTCTCAGATGCATCCAAACGACCAATTTTTTTTGGTCATTTTAACCAAATTTTAAATTAATACTAAGTTTATAATACAAAATAAATATACTAATAATTGAGAATATATAGCATGTATCATATACAGTATATGTAGATTAAGAGCCCATTCAGCATATAGAATACATAGTACATGATGCACTCTACATTGAGGTGATATAACAGAAACAAAACAGATCCGTCCTGAAATGATACTGTCAGAAGAAGTGGATCAAAGACTTGTATTACATCTTGTATCCCACATGCATGACTAAATGCACTTGACTGCATGACATGCACTTCCTGCATGGTAGTTTATATATAAACAATGCATCATTTCCTTTACTAATCCCATAACATATCAATGTTCGATGATCTGTTAATTTAAGTAAGAAAGCAAAAGTTTTTCTTAGCCAACAAATAACATTTGCAGGAGGATCTAAAGGTGAGCCCTATTATTGATAAAAACTTTAGTAGCTAAAAAATTAGTATAGATTATTACTGTGAAATATTAATTGTCACTGTTATCCATTTACTGTGCATGTCAAGCTTTTATGCACTCGTGGGTTCAGCAGAGTGCTGACTGCTGAGGCATTCAAATTCTAACAATACGTTATTTCAATAGTTTTGGTTTTTTTGGAACACCCTGTATATAGCTCAGAATATATATAAGAAGTACTATATTCTATTTTTGTTAAAGTCTTTGTATCTATAGCACGCGACTGATCAAGCACTGGTGAGTTTCCTTCCTTAAATGCCAGCCTACTCAATCGAAACACTAATAGAAATAGTTCGAAATGACGACTAATCATTCAAATTGGACAGGAAGATTTAAAATAAGCGTATCATGATTCCATGAACTATCAATTACCGTCTGTGTTTTACATCCCAAAACACACATCATCATTTCACATGTGAAACTGTCTCAGTTTAATGTTTTCACATGTGAACTGTTCGAATTCCACGTGATTATTAAATATATCTTTCACATTTTAAATTATATTTCACATATAAACCTTCGCTTTCACATGTGAAATTGTGTGTGAAACTCGAATTTCACATGCGAAAGTATTATGTGAAAATTTTGTAAGGGATATATAGCATTGTCAGTACATGAGTTGAATACTTTATATCTTAAATATCCCATGCAGTCAACCGCGTTCAATGTTATCCTGAAGCAGAGCATGTTATCTGGCTACGCATTGGCTAATAAGGCAACTTTCTCAGAAATGCGTCTGTGCAGGAAATATTTAAAAATTCAAAACTTTGTTCAAATGCAGGAATGAACTATTGAACGTTTTGGAGAACGTTAATTTGTTAATGCGGTAACGCCGTAAAAGTTCACGAGTTGAATAAGATCGGTCATGTTTTCGTTAGTGAACGTTTTCGTTAGCGTGACTCCGGAAACAGCGCAACTTTTTAACAGTGTAACTTCCGTAACTTTACTATTGTTAACTCCGGGAGTTTGTCAACATTTAGAGCGTAACTCCTGAGGTTGCAAACAATTACAGCCGTGATTTCAAAGATCTAAATTCGTCAACATTTACAGCCGTAACTCGGGAGGTTGTGAAAACCATTTCTGTTAACATAGTGGCTGTTAACAGTGCTATGTTTACACAGTTTAAAGTAAGCATGCTGTTAACGTTAGCAGTCGAAGATCGGTAATACAGGACTACAGGGGTTCTATTAGCATTGGAGCTGTTATAGCCATACTATTAATATTATGTGATACTATGTATTATCGTAGTATTGTGCTTACCGAAGTCCTCGGGAAATTCATCACTTCGGGTGATATTTTGCCGAATCCCCCGAGCGGTGGGTCAATAAATGATATATTATACCGAAAAAGAATGTAAAAAATGTAGCCAGATATTTGTCAAGCGATTTTTTATATTTTCCTCTTTCCACATCGCCAACTGCTTCCAAATTTTTAATCATTCTTTGTTGCACGTTTGGTAATAAGCGCACAATTTCGTCGTCTTCGGACTCTAGAAGCAATTCAGTTGACAAGATATCTTCATGTTTCGGCCATTTAAAGCGAACAATGAAATTCCCCCCCTCTTTTTTCATGCGTAGAGTCTTGCGTGTAGTCACACGTGGTTATCGCGAATCGTATCACCCGGGTCATTCGCTCGAGTCACCCGGGTGACATGATCAATTCACCCACTACATGCATCCAATATGACAACGTAGGGGGTGATTCGATAATAAAATTCATGCTCACGTGGTACAAACCTAGCTTTCTGATTGAACAATTTGAATTTGAGGTATAATATTATTATATATTGTAGCTCTTAACCCATAGAATAACCCCTGGTATCATCATGAGGCTGTTAATCATTCTATGTTAACCAGTGATAACATGTTTAACAATATGTTTTGCAAAGTAATCTGGTTTAGAAAATTTTGACTATATTAAACGAAATTTTAGTTCATGACCAGAGCTTGCGGCGACAGCGAGGTTAGCTAAAGTATAGCGTAAAAGGAAGATGGCAATGTAAATTTAGTTTATCTCATTTGAAAGAACGTTTAAAACTGTATATAAATCTTTTTACCGACTTTTCGTATCTTGCTTAGTTCTTGAAATATTTTCACTGAAAACAATTAGCTGTCCGCCATCTTTGATTATTTTTTTATCTCATTAACGGTGGTTTAGTGACGTCAGAAGCAGGTTAGCCATATAAAACTACTCCTAGAGTCCTAGGTGACCAAATAACAATGAGCAGATGTTTAAAAGGTTGTCGCCAAATTGGTATTTTAAATAGTGACCGAAATAAATTTTGGTCTCACAATGATCATTGGCTCTCTGGGTAAAAACTTCCGTGGCCCTGCTTGTGACGTAGGCTACATGCATATCCACAAAAATCCAAGATGGCGGACAAGTCGCTTATTTAAGATTATTTCTGTCAGAAAACATCAAGAATTAAGAAAGAGACGAAAAAGCGGTAAGGGATATTTATATATAACTTTAGAAGTTATTTCCAATGAGACAAACTACATTTTTATTGCCATGTCGTTTAACAATTATTTTACATCAGGGGTTAACACATTTAAACGAATTACTATATAGAAGCTGTGGCCGTTAGCAAACCCAAATATCTTGGAAATGGCTGTTAAATATTTATGTTAGTTAGATATGTTAGCACTGAAGGCTGTTCTTATTAACAATGGCGATATCAACATCGTGCATATAAACATGATATTATTAGTTATTTTACGTTATTAATACCGAGAATAGTACGGTTGGCACGCAAACAAAGGTTGTTTACTCTCAACGTAACCGTGGTTGTAAACATAATTAACGTGTTCTGATCAAACAGTAATGCTCTGTTCGGACGTTTGAGGTATTAAGCATAAGAACAAAATCAATACGAATTCAAATTTCCCTCCGGTACTTCCCAAGGCAAAAAATAGCAATACAAAATCAATTCCTTTGTGCCGTCTTTTGTTAAGCTCTTGTGCTCTGTCGCCGCATATTCGTCTTGTCGCATGCTTCACCACATTTCTTTGTTTTGCCTTTTGTTTCCCTTTATGATTATCTCACACGTATGGAGCAAGTTTTGAACGAAGACTAAAGATAAATCCTCAAATCTCAAAGTTGTACGATTTGCAATTAGTGTTTACTTCTCTTCCAATAGTATACAAAATATTTTGAAAGGTTACCTTAGAAAGCCAGATTTAAATCTACTCATTGTGATATAGTCTTCACGTTGAGCTGCGTCCTTCGTAATTCAGATCCGACTCAGCTGCTAGTAAAGATCATTAATTAGCACACCCCCATTTACCTACTCAGCGGTTTTGACTTGAAAAGGAAAACGTTCATTGAATTAACTTTAATTATTAAACGTAATAAATATTTAACTACTTGTGCGCTAATGCGCTAATTACAAAATTTTTCTCATGTTGCATCTGCTTTGTGCTCCTCTTGTAAGGAACATTGATTGATGCAGTAAACCGTTAACTTGAGAATTGAGAACTTGCGTATACGTTTATGGTAAGTTTTTCCTTTGGTAATTTCTACCAAACGTATCTATTTATTATTAATTTCTATAAAATTTATTTATTTATTTGAATCATTTGACCCAAACCAAAGGAAGATGCTTATGAAGGAGCATCGGGTCAACTGGGTAAAGCCCGAATGTAACTCTATATATATATATGTGTCTTAGTGTCCTAGTGTCTCACGATATATTTCCTGATATCTTTGTGATGGGCGACTGCATTTGCGGCTTTATATCAGACCATGTTTTGCAAAGATATAGCTAAAATAATTATTATCTATCTTATTAGGGTATAGTGGCAGAAAAAGTGGCAGGTAATGCAATAGTTATTCAGACCGGCGATTTGCATCACCTTTGCAAATATTTAATTATACAGTGTATAAAGAATGGTAAAATGTTGTTTTCTACAAATTTGCATAACATTATAGTGATGACTTGCATTCCCAACAGAGACTATAGGAGCTAGAATAAAACTAAAAGACTCAAAGTTGTACAATTTGTAAATTAGTGTTTACCTCTCTTCCAAAAATATGCAAAATATGTGGAAAGGTTAATTCTTAGAAAAATTAAGAAAGTCAGCTTTCATTGTACTCATTGTGATGTAGTCTGTGACTATCGAAACTTTATCGACCAGTACGTTTGCCCCTTATCATATATCCATCAGTCAATTGGGCTATCCATTCAGCCATTAACAGGGTCATAACAAACCAGGTTTGTTTCTTGGGGTGAATACCCCTCTAACTTTGTTCAATTAAACGGGAAGTATATATGAGCTGGACTTACAGACTTCAGCAAGCTGAGATTAGCCAGGAAACCTAATACGATTACATGCGAGTGGCATATAAAGTTTCAGGTATGGATCCAGCATGATCTGGTAGGAGGCTTGCCATGTGCTAGTAACCTATATCGTGACTGTCAGCACGACCGCGGACTGAGAAAGAGTTCATCGCCACTAAGGACCCTGGCAGGGTGAAAGGGCAGAGCTCGGATTTTTGAAATATATGTTTTCCTGGATGGTCATTTTTAACAAAAGTATAAGTAAAACAGAACAATGCTATACATTTACTAGAATACTATACACTTGATAAATATTCCTTTAATACAAAGAGTATACATTTATGCAGGTTTAAAAGAGAGCGGGATGGCTGTAGAATGGACCCATCTCCACTCATCTTTCCGAACTGAAACATATCTGCTAGGTTGTGAGAAAATAATACATTCTCAAAAACACTCTATTTTGTATCAATGGATAAAACATGAGACAATTTTGAATACAGCTAATTCAACTAACTTAAAGTTTGTCCTTTGAAGGTAAAACTGTCAACTGTAAGTGACTTCCACGTCCAAACGCGAAAATCAGAATGAACTAGCTTATATCTCTTTTTTAATGCTTTTATTTGTTTGTGACATTTTGCAGAAAACAACTTCCATGCACATTGATTATATATTCATGTCCATTGTGGTTTTCTAGCTTAGAGGGCGGGTCCAGGTTCTAAGGGGATTCGGTTGCGAAGTCGTCAGAGTCGGCTCTGACATCGTATGTCCGATTCTCGCTGGGACTTATGGCACTTGTGTGAAAAAGGTTTTACCGAATGTTGTGGGTTTTTTCCGGGTATTCCGGTTTCTTCCCAAAGGGAATGTCGACAGAGTGGGTTTGGATAAACCCCGAACTAACCCTTCCATCGTAGCTGTGCTCCCTGATTAGACATGCTTGATACGGTGGCAGCAAGAGGCGCATCTAATAAATCTTTGACTCGATCAAGTTGAGCTGCGTCCTTCGTAATTCAGATGAGCTCTCAGCTGGTAGTAAGGATGAATAATTAGCACACCCCCATTTACTTAGTAAGCGATTTTGATTTTCAAGGGACAACGTCGTTGAATTATCTTACCAGTTTATTCATGTTCAGATAGCTACCATCATTTACATAATTTACCAGAATTGTTTACAAACTACTATATCACAAATAGTGAAATTCATCAACATAACACGAAACTCATCAAAAAGTCTTATCAAAGAATAAACTATATTAAACACTCGCTCTCCAAAAAAGGAGTAATTGATATTTAGAATAGTCTTAGTATAAAACTGAAAATCGTAGTATTATATAATATATTCAAAGTTCAATCAAAATAATACTTCATAAAAATTTAACAATCATACTATATCAGATGCAACATATATTTTAAATGTTGAAAAAAAACCTTTATGGTTTTAACTAGGGGTCTTCATTTAAAAGTATGTAAAGGTTTCTAGCAGACTCCTAGCCCTAGATAACAATTTTGTATATATATTGTTAGTATTTTGTGTAATAAATGGACGAATAATAATAAAAGAAATTAGCATTAATTATTAAACAGAATAAATATTTAACTACTTGTGCGCTAATGCGCTAATAACAAATATTTTCCTCATCTTACATCTGCTTTGTGCTCGTCTCGTAAGAAACATTGATTGATGCAGTAAACCGTTAACTTCAGAATTGAGAATTTGCGTATACGTTTATGGTAAGTTTTTCCTTTGGAAATTTCTACCAATTTATCTATTTATGTTTAATTTCTATAAAATTTATTTATTTATTTGAATAATTTATACAAAGCAAAGGAAGATGCTTATGAAAGAGTATTGGGTATCGTTATCGAGTCAACTGGGTAAAGTCCGAATGTAACTCTATATATAAGTGTCCTAGTGTCCTATAGTGTCCCATGATATATCTCATGATATTTTTGCGACGGGCGACTGTTTTGGCGGCTCTATTTCAGAAAATGTTTTGCAAAGATATCGCTAAAATAGACATGTGTAGAAGTTGAAAATTTCACACAAAAATTGAATCAGCCGGATAAATATTATTTGTCTTAGTAGCGTAGTGGCAGGTACACATCAGTTATTCAGACGGGCGATATGCATTACCTTTGGAAATATTTCAATCTCAGTATATAGTTATTCAGTAAGAGGGATTTTTGGAAGTATATATACTTTGCATTAAATGATAGTTTTCCAAAGGATTCAGTTGAATGAGTTTGATTTTGTCTTCAATTTAAAAATGTAATTATTTCGTACATAAGCCACATATACTATAGCGGTATACGTCATTTTGTCGTACATAAAATTGAAGAATCCGCTAATATATTAGATTCAGCGCGAAAAGCGAAAAGTCTTCGCTTACCTATATATAGCGGTTTAACAGCTGCCTCTATTGATATTAATAAATTTAGATTAGAAATACGCATTGAATACGCATTGCTCGGTTCATATGCAATAGCAACTAACAGCATGTAGCTACTGTATGGCCACTTACATACAGCATAAATGCGTGCAACATCAAATATTTTCATGATCAGTGAAAGTATTTGAAAAGAGATGCTATATAGCATGCATGTCGGTATCCAATGTACTAAAATATGTTGTTTCACTCATTTCAGAAAAAGTTTGCACTTGATCTAATTGGAGTTGTGTTGATTGGACTACCAACAATGTATCTGAAATATTATTTCTTGGGCTTAATTGTTCCACGCATAATTTCAATAATTGCACAAGGACAAGGAAATGAAAGTTTGCATTTTTGTTTCAGTTCAACTTTTGAAGGTAGGTATATAGCATTGGCACTACGGACCTTCGCTGGCGACGTTTTTGGTGCAAGGAGCTCGAGCACTGTATAGGAATGGGCTGACGAAATTCACATGCATGCATTAGAGACTCAAATATAGATGGTATTGGATAGAGTAAACTACAGTACCTGTGGTACTTATAATGAATTTGCTTTCTTTTGTGTGTGTATTACTATTTAAAATTACGTGTTAATATACAATTGACCATCATCTTAATTCCCCTTGAACCACAGAAATCTCATGAGAAATATTATACATGCGTTTTTCTTGCAATACTGAAATATGGCGAGCAAGGATGAGGCAAATATGGCGAACAAGGATGGGCGAGGTATAGAGAAAACCATTATCAGATTAAAGATACAATGTTATATTGTCATAATTGCACTGCAGATATAAAAATAACGATATTAGTATAGGTAATAGCACGGTTTCGAGTGCAATTTGGATATTTCATGCACGAGTGAGTTTTTCAAAGACCTCAAAATAGGTCTTTGAAAAACTCACCAGTTCACGTTATATCCAAATATCACGAGAAACCATGCTATTAATTATTAATAATATGCATAAAAATGTTCGAGACAATTATACTTTCAACTTACTAGCTTCGGGCCTTCGGCGAACCGTCCACGGATATAAAGTTTTCGCTCCATTTATTATTATCTGTATGAATTGCCAAGCATTTGAAAGTGAACTGAACCATATGGATTTCTTATAAATTTCATGTAAACTAAATTTTCCACCTTTTAAATAACTTTTAAGTCGTCATTTTCGTCCCGAAAATTCAAATTAAATTTAGGCGAGCGGGCGCCATGTTGTTTTGTTTTGAGCAATTTGCACAGAACTAGAACAGATTGGCTCGTGGTGATTACAGATTTTTGCACTGTATTACAAAAAATTGCACTGTTGTTACATATATTTGCACTGCTGTTTGGGATTAATTGCACTGAAATCAACCAATCACAGTCGAGTAATATTTTTATGTATATTATTATGTTTCATAGTAGAACTTAATATCCGTATATTACAGTATATCCAAATTCAGGATAATTATTTGCGATTAAGCTATTTCGCCGACTTAGTCAATGACGATTATGACACCGTGATATATCATTGAATTTTAACTATTGTCTCTATTGTTTATTGTTTGAAAAACAAAGTACCTGGATCTGTTTAATTTGACATAAAAACAATATTTCCGCGTAGAGCATGTATATGGTATCATATAAATAATAATCAAACTATCAATTATCAAAGTCGAGATGAGTGTAAACAAAACGAACTACAATAATTATTAAACAATATAATTCCGCATTGACGAAACTTCCGTTTCCAGGGGTTCGCTTCAACTAAGTAAGGGCTGGACCCGACAACATCCTGAACAGACTTTGAAGGAGTTTGCACCGGAGCTAGCCCCTATCATCTGGGATATTTACAACCAATCAACAAGGGAAGAGTACATTACATCCCTGGACCCCCGCCAATATGCTCGAAAGGGACATTCAACAACAGATGCTCTCCTATATATGCTGGAAGCTATTTATTATGCGGTAGATTACGGTGAGGCAGGTGGCCGGATTTTCTTCGGAGATTTTAGCAAAGGGTTCGATGTTATTGATCACACCATCTTAATGCGGGAACTTGATAAACTACAAGTCCATCCTGCGCTTCTGAATTGCATTGCAGCCTTCCTAAATTGCATTGCAGCCTGCATTGCAGTTTTGTTAGACTTGCAGACTCTAAAACGTGGAGTACCCCAAGGGACATAACTGGGAATTGTTCTTGACTAACAATATGTTTTTTGACTGGTACGTTCATACCAAATTCTTTGACGATACGATTTGCTTGTAAACTTTCTACACAATCCCAATTTCTTACTTCATCCTATTAAAATATAATAGGTAACAATGTTATAGAGCGTGTGAGGATTTATAAGATCGTAGGTGTTATTATGGACAGTGACCTAAAGTGGAACAGTCAAGTCGATTACATCGTTAAGATAGCCAGTAAGAAATTGTATCCTCTGAGGATATGGCATACGTTAACCAGGGTAATATTCTCAAAGCATATCTAAGTACAGTACGACCAATGGTAGAATATGCCGTTCCGGTGGGGCAAGATATTCGATCCGGATTACTTCTCTGATGCAATTGAGCTGGTGAAAAAAGGGCACTTTTTTTACAGAAGCCTTAAATATTGCGCAGTTACCAACCTTTAAATCCAAACTATTGGAGTATTATAAAAACGCTCCAATAAACTACGACTCAGAAAACCCTAGTACATGGAATCAGTTTGTGTAAAATGTAATGTTGCACGGAGCCTCACTAATCCTAGTTGTTGTGCTTGAACTTATATTTTAAAGATTGAAGTTTTAAATTATTCTTATGCTAAGGGCTCGCAGTAATTGGCTTACGCTCTTGCAATTCCTCTGCAACCTTTATTGACTTTACTTCAATTCGTGTATTTATTGTATATAATTTTTGTATTTATTTTTTAAAAGTTAATAAAAAAAAAAATGGAACTTTGAAGTCTAGAAGAGACCTGTTGTGTGTTAAATATGTGGACAAGTTGAGGTGTAAGGACCACCCTTTGTTTAATTTATTACCAAAGCCAGTTATTTGTGATAGACAAAGTCCGTACAATTTTATCTATTTATACACTAGACCTACTACTTGTAGAGCAAAGAGAGCACAATCCTTCTACCTTTAGACACTTTAAATAGCTTAGTAATATTATTGCTATTTAAATACTATGTAAATACCTAGATTTAACTACTTTTATACTTTATTGAACATGCATGTAAATATAATAGTAATTTTAAATTGTAATGTAGCTATTAAGCTCGCTAATTCAGTCATTGTAACTGCAAGAGAGTTTTAATAAACTACTAATAATATTGCTACTATACTACCATTATTATTACTTAACTATTAGGAAAATATAATTACTTTTCCAACATTATTCAAAATATTTTTGTGTGTAGGTTATGCGGGATAACTTTAGCGCGTCGTCATATACTGTCTAGGAGCTTTTATGCCTGTCGAAGTATTTAGACTATTTAGTTTCTGTGTTCTTTTTCCATTTCAAAAATTCCATTGTACTTTGCCTGTTTATAAGCCATATGCTGTAACAACTTGATAATTTCAAATATTGCTAGAGAAGTTACGTCAACTTTGCACTATCCTTGGTATCTCTGTGTTATAGTCACATCCAAAACCTTGCAGACAGCTTCTTGTAGAAAACTATCAACTTTTCACTACATGTGTGATTTTCTTATCAAATTTCATATTATGCTCTATAGGTTTTAGACTGAATACTACAGTTTTTATGACTAAAGGCGTTTCCGAGTGGATAGATTGTGTTGCGGAATGTGTCACTGAGCCATGTTGTAGATCGATCAACTACAAAAAGACATTGACCTTACAGAATGAGTCAAACTGTGAAATGTTACATAATCTGGTCTATAATACATCTGAGAAATTATTGGAGATAAACTCTTCCTACGATCATGTCTATTTGACTGTCCCACCAAAGGTATAAAATGACTAAAGAGTATGAATGATTTTTTAAATTTTTAATTAAGATATAATTACTTGTAATCTAGTGTGGGGTATTCAAATAGGCAATTCGGTGCGAGAAATTGCAGCACGTCATTTGACTAACTTGAAATAATTTTTATAATATTTTTCTTAATTCTATTAGAAATACAGTAATACAGAATAAAAAGACTTTTTTTGCATTTTAAGGTGGTTAAGGGAACAGATTATTTTAATCTGTTCAAAGAGGCACCCACCTTTAACGAAATATCACTTTGCACTTTTGCAAACTGCAAAGTCTCCCACCCACCTTTTGCCGCCGCTTTTGCTGTTTTTCTTCCCTACATATCTCTTCTTGTACCGCTTTCTCTATGATCGGATTGTCAAAGACAAAGCAGTCACTTTGCAGCTAATCCAGGCTGAGGTAAATACCAATTAGGCATCCCTGTTATCACTACAGGAGATGTAGGCTACTAGATTTATTTCAAGACACAACGAGAAAATTGATGAAGTAATTTTATAACATCAAAATAAAGTAAAGACTAAAATGTAATACTAGAATGAAATACTAGACCAGTCTTAAATAATGAAACAGATTCAAAACGTTTTCAGCATCAATTTCCTTTGATGAGGTTTTTGCCTGACTTCAAATGCCATGACTCGTGCGTGTCAGTGCTGTTTAACTAAATTCATAACGGGGGGGGGGCTTTCTAGACAAGCATGTTACCTTGCATGTTACAAGCATGTGACTTGACTTGACTTGACAAGGGTGAAAACATTCGGGGGATGGATGACGTCATAAATAACCCCCCAATCCCACGATCTCTTCTTTATATGATATACATACCTGTAATAGTCATAATTATATAGCTATGTTTTGAAAATAAAAACTATGGAAAAAAATATATTGTCAAGCATTCTTGCAAAAAGAAGGGTGGCTCATCTCCCCAATAGTCCCCCTCTCTTTCTACTGAAACCATTGTTTGTGAAATTATCGGTAGTAATGATTCCTATATTCTTTGTATTCTATAGCTACCAAACGCTTGCAAGTAATTATTAACCTAAAACGTGCCAAGAGAACCCTGTTCTTGCTCTCTGAGTGACTACAGTATCTATGTGATATATGTGCATATTTCACTTCATTTCTATTTGGACGGCCCGTTTAGTTTGGGGCCGTGGGCAAATCCCTCCACCTCGGGTCGGCCGTCACTTAATAATCACTCTTCCGTCATTTTCTCATGAAAAGAAACAAACGACATATTGTTATTTTCTGTAGGAGTACAATTCAAGCTGCTTGGTTTTGGAGGAAAATATAAAAGGTAGCTTTTGATAAGTATAAAAGCAAAATTATTTTTCTAAATTCAGTATACGAACGGTTCAACATATTTTGATTTTAGTTTCAATATTTTGTTGAATGAATAATTTTCTTTACCAGAACTTATAGAGTTGAAAACCCTTCTTTTACAGACACTTTATAATACGAACGCCTCCTATAATTACGGACAGTTTCCACACTGTAATTCTGGCAGTGTTTGCGTCGCAACACCAGAATCAGTGGAAATTCTTGCAGCAATGTGAATACCGATATGGTTTTACACCAAATTTGGCGTTAGTTTACACATATCCAGGACTAAATGGATGTAGCTGTGTGGACATCAAGGAAGTGTAAATCTATACTATGAGCGTACACTAACACCTCTGAAGCTCTTTCTACACAGCTTTAGTGTAAACCAGCTTGCAGCTATGTGGACACCAACTCGGTGTAACTGTAACCCTCTACTACATGAACTGATATGATTGTCTAATATCCTGTCTGGTACTCAAACAATCGGGGTTAATTAAACGCTCAGATGAGGAATTGCTATTAAATAACCAGATCATTTCGCTGTGTTTTCTAAAATATCGCCAACTGTGTGTAAGCAATGCTATCCCTTATAAAAACACTAAATTTTTTAGATGTCTGTTTAGAGACTTATACTTGTCGACTGTGCGCATCAATTCATGAATTATGTATATGGCTAATAAAATGTTGTGACACTTTTTTATCCCAGATGTATTAGAAAGATAATGTAATCTTTCTCTGCGATCATTAATTACTTTGCCGGCATGCTTCGTGGGGGCAAGGTAAAAGATTAGAAAAGGCTTTATATACTATATAGTACAGACTCAATTTTTGCCTAACTGCTGAGAAGCATCTATATTTCGGCTTCAGGATTCGAATACAACATGCATGTTAGAATCTGCCAGAAATCAAACAGCTCTTCATCACAAACGTTCGATGGCAGTGTAGGGTAGAGTTTAGCTAATATACGGCGGTTGACTGTTGTATAAAACTATCTTAAAAATACAATAAGAACTTCGACGTTTCGAGCGAATGCCCTTCGTGTGGAAGTTAGTAGGAGTAATTTCCAGACGAAGGACCTTCTCTCGAAAGGTCGAAGTTCTTATTTTATTTTTCAGGTAGTTTTACACAACAGTCAACCGCCGTATAGTTCTTCATCACATAATTTTGTAAATTTCCCTAAGGATTTTTGTATCTTACTATCCTCGAAACTTTGAAATGATTAACCAGATTTATAGTGGATATTTAAAATCTTTGTGGAGAGCTTTTCTCCAGGAGTTATAAATACAAACAAATAAATGGAAATGGGCTGCCCTGTATCCTTCCAAGTGCCTTAGAAGCAAAAAATGATACTGTTTGAACGAGAAAGAATCAAGCCGAAGATCCTGAAATACATTTTAACTATTTATTAGCTTCTTCATGTGCAGATCCCAAACCATTGGGAATGGAGAGTGGTGAAATATCTGATGGTGCAATCACAGCGTCATCTATATATATTTACGATGACTACTATACCTACAATCCTCAATATGCAAGGTTGAACAAAGTAGGTTCCGGCTGCTCTTGGGCGCCTACTGATCAAGGGAAAACCAACTCGTGGTTTCAAGTTGATATGAGACAACTGACCATTGTAACAGGAATAGCAACTCAGGGAACATGTTATTCCGCGGACAATGAATGGACAAAGTCTTACTTGGTTTCATACAGCACTGACGGCAATAATTGGACATATTATCAAGAGTCAGGAGATGTAAAGGTAAGCAATCGCAACAAGCAAATAATATTTACGCTCTAGATTGTCTGTTCTACCGTAAAAACACGACTGTGCTTTTATTGCAGATAAACGTTTGAACGCCAAGTGAATGATTCCTTCGTATGATGTTTTAATTAAATATTTCGAATCAGGGTTGCCGAATATGGGGGGGGGGGGAGGGCTAAGCTCCCAAATTTAGATCAGAGCGCGATAACTTAATGCTAAGGTGTCATATTCTTCGCTGCCTGAATTTCCAAGTGGACAAAATGAGCTGGTTTCTGCATGTGAAATCGTCCCCAGAACGCAGACTGGAGCCCACATTTCCCAGGTAGCATGCACTAGCTAAGCACTCCTACAGTTTTGAAACCCTCCCCCCCTCCCCTTAACGAAAACAATCTTCCGCCGTCACTGTTACAAATCGGTAATACGAAAGAGAAATACCCAGTTTGGGACTTTAATTTAATATTTCTCTGTTTTCGTGTTGAAATTTGCTTTGAAAATCTATGAGGACTTCTTGTTCCCATTACACGTAGGTCTTTAAAATCAGTAATAAGTTATCTGATACTTCTCTTCCTGTTTTGTATGGCTTGTTAACAACCAATGTGGATTTAAATACCGAGGAGTAGTGTCATCTACAATGCATAAAATGTAGAAATTTATAATTTTAGAATTTTATTGATACAGCACTATTTCCAAGAAGATAAATATGTGTAAGATTACACAAAACAGTTATAAATTTACAGTCATAATTTCAAATCAATTTGGTAGGTGAAAATGGGTAGTAATCAAAGGAACAAATGCTTTCAAGTTGATCACTACCTACGGTCAGATACAAATCATAATCACAATAGGGTTGAGCTTACTCTGAGGTATATACACACAATATTGACCTTTTAAAAGCACAGGGATATTTACCTTTACCTAATCATATTTATATAGACTTGACATAGTTATAAACTTGCTAATGGCTCGGTAAATTTGACCGAGTCATTAGCAAGGGTCATGTATTTGCACCCACCCGCACGTGCGAAATGTATGACCGGTCATGCTTGTTCAGGTATTTCGCAGTATTCATAAATGTCGCTTGACAACTGGAAAAATTATGTCGATTTGCATGCAAAAGTCTGCAGGGATGCAGCCTAGAGTATTGACTTTAAATCCATGGTGATCTGATTTGGTCCTTTTCCAGTTCGCTTTGTAGCAATTTAAGTAAGCATAAAAAATTAGAGGTAAAATTGCCTATGTCACATGTTTGAGTTAGGCAAAAATCTGACTGAGATCTGAAAGCACATGCATGATTGGAAAATCGACATACACACGTGTTTAGGAGTTGTATTACACTTCGGAAGCCTGGCTAAGTCAAATAACTAAAATTCTTCAAAACTGACTTAGGCAAAAATGTTAGTAAGGTGTCGAAATTTATTGTCTAAACAAGTAAAAATCTCATATCTTTTCAACCGAAGACGTGTTCGGGGAAGACTTGTAGCAAGTTGTCAACAACAGGATAATAACAAGCTGTTGGAACAACGTACTTGTAAGTCTCTTGAGCAAGTCTCTTGAGCAAACAACCTTTTAGCAAGTTATCAACAAGCCGGCCGTTGACAATTTGTCAACGAACTGGAAATAAGCAGTGCGAACACATTCTGATAACAAGCTGCATACTTGTTACAACTTGTGCGTTTTTACGTGTGTAGTTGAATTCTATTATTCAATATGTTGTTATTGTTGTCGTTGTTGTCGCTGTCTTCATTGTCGAAACGTTTTCGTTGTCGCTGTCGTTCTCGTTGTCATTCTCTTAATTGTTGTCGTTTTCGTCACCTGAAGTTTTCAATTTATAGGTTTTTCAAGCAAACAGTAATCGAAACTCTGCTGTAACCCACATATTCGAAAATCCTATTCAAGCTCGGTTCATGCGTGTCTGGCCAAAGTCTTGGAAGAAACATCCTACAATGCGGCTGGAGTATTACGGTTGTCGTCTGTAGAACTTGTTACATACATGCATACATACGTAGCTATGTAGTTACATAGTCATATATAACTTCTGAATATATAACTATAGGATCAGACTGAGCATGATATCAAGAATTGTTCAGACCGAGGTCAATGTTGTCTGCCAAAAGCGAAGCTGAGGTGGATAAAATTGACCGAAGCCTGGATAATTCTTGATATCATGGGTATAAGCTGAATCCAATACTTGTTTTAGTATACATCAAAGAGACAAAAACCAGACAACTAATAAAGCCAACACTTGTGGTACAAAAAAACATATAATAAAAAATAAATACTTGTCGAAGATGGTTTTGTACTGTTTCGTGGCCGTTTTGGTTCAATTTTTCTAACAATAATTTGAATATTTTCCCTATATTTGGCTTTCAAAATTTCGCGGGATTTTATACAAGATGCCGTCCGCATTTGCGGCCTGGGCTCGACCGCGTGCAAAAAGTCGTTTTTTTATCGAATTTCGATCCAAAAAAGCTATTATCCCACGCTAATGACGTCACCAGCGGAAGTAACGCGTGAACTACCGGATATTAGAAACGAGAATAGTGTTAGAATGTATAATAATGGTTTATATATATTATTTGACTTTGTATGTATTTTGTAGTGGCTACAAATTAAAAACTTATAATAATTAAATAGCTTGGCCACCTGCGTATGCTTATTCTCTTTATCATCAAATACACTAATAGCCGTATAGATAAATTAATAACTTACTAGAAATACATCCATTCTCCGAACACCCCAAAGGTTATTGTAACATGAAGTACTAAATCGATTACTGTAACCATGGTAACACGCAAGCGCACACTGTAAAACTGTATATTTCTTTTCTTTTCCGTATAAACTGGTAAAATAGCGATAAGATTTTTACTTTTAACTATAAAATTACCAATCGCCCAAATATATAAAGTAGATATGCTTTTTGTACTCTTTTAGCTTTGATTTACTGTAAAATTCAATCTTAATTTAGACGTCTCACAAAACGTTTCGAAATTGTCATAAAACTTCAACTGTTTTTTTAACAGTATTTGTATACTATGAAGTTTTTGAGATAAAAAATGTTGTTTCTTATTCTATGACTATATAACGCATTTGAATGAATGCTAAAATTTTTAAGATTAGTCAATGTTGTATTGACCATACATGATTAACTACGCATTTTGAAAACACAAACTATAGTGCATGCTAATTGACGGCCAAACTGCAAAAGCAAGTATGCAAAATACATACTTACCCGTTTAAAACGCTTCAAAACCCGAAAATCATGTCCTTTCTCCGCCTTTCGACTGATTTCTTTTCCTATTGACCCTAGTAAGTGAAAGTACTTGTCTGAATTCATATGTCTCGACTCCAGAGAACAATTTTGAAAAAGTTTTCATATAAATGCCAAATATGAAATGCCAAAATGGCAGTTATATATGAAAGACAAAATCGTTTTGTTGGCCAATCATGATGTTGCTAGTTACCAGGTTTCTCTCGGTTTTAACTCGCGCATGCGCGTAACTTAAAAAAAGTCCAGTCCATTTAATAACAAAACAAATGGCGGACGACTTTGCATTCCTCAATGTTTTCACAAACCAGGGTGTTAATATCCGAGCGGAATTAGTAACCTCGCACAGCGCGGGGACTATTCTATCGAGAGAGATAGATGAGATAGATCGTTTAATAAAATGATACATCTTGCAGTCATATAGACTGAATTACATGATCATGTACAATATTTACAATATTTACAACAAAATTTATAAATTATTATCATTCTAAACTAAGTATAAAATAAGACTTAAAATACAGTAATACAAATATTTACACACTATAATCACTACAGTAGCCTATCTATGAATAAACGAGTTCCTCGCTCAGGTTAGGTGTTATAAAATGTCTCGGCTTTCTTAAATGTCTAGTGTACGAATTAGCTATAGGTGGTAAAAGTCTGACAGTTTATGTTGAGGATCGTTGACCATTGATGAAAATAGCTTTCTACATAACATTTCTCTCCGGCAAGCGAGGGTAGATAGGTTAGCGACTACCAAGGCATTCTTGTAGGATAGCTCAGGGTAGACTATCAACATTGCACGTTTTTGAATTCGTTCTATCTCGTCTGAAAAATAGTGAGTAAGACCATTGTGGAACACCTGGCACGCATATTCTAGTATCGAACGGATACAGGAACAGTAGAAACCTACGAGATCTTTAGGATCAATGCCTGAACGCTTCAATTGGCGAAGTAAGTAAAGACGCTTAGCTGCTTTGGTGGTAATGTTATCAACATGATCAAGCCATTTAAAATCATCTCTGACCAGCAATAATTATTGGATCGAACACCGGTTTTTGTTTCTTAAAACAAATTGTTAGTTCCTTGCATTTCGTTGGATTAAGTTGAAATTTATTTATGTCCGACCAATCAACAACATGGTCAACATTTTCCTGCAAGGAACTCGAATGCAAATCAGATGACGGAATAGTGTTCGAAATAGTTAAGTCATCAGCGAATTTCCATAATGATGACAATGTATCCGGTAAAGAGAGATCATTGATCATCAGCAGAAAAAGCAACGGACCCAGCCTTCGGACTCCAGCAGGTACTTTCATCCAGTCCGAAAAGCACGAATTGTTTAGTTTAACTCTTTGGTATCTGTCTTTCAGAAAATCGGCGATCCAGTTGACGACCGATGGCCTTATTCCCAAGCTAAATATCTTTGCAATAAGTAACGTACGGTCAATTAAGTCAAATGCTTTTCTAAAATCTAGAAAAACTGCCCTTACTGCACTGTCAAGTTTATCAGTAGAATACAGCCAGTTGTGGAGAATGGAAATAAGTGCTGTTGTGGTTGAAGAGCCTGGAATAAATCCATACTGGTTATCATCAATTACTTTCAAAAGAGCTGGTTTGAGTTCTTGTTCGATAACTATGCTTTCCGCAACTTTAGACAAGGTTGATGTAAGGGAAATTGGGCGGAGATCTTTGTTGAAGTCTGAGATACTGGATGATCTAAGTAGGGGAGGGACATCAGCAAGTTTCCAAACATTTGGAAGCTTGCATTCCTTAAAGGACATGTTTAAAATCTCTGCTACAGGTGCGGCAAGGAGTTCTGGATATTCTTTAAGAACCCAATTAGGCAACCCATCTGGACCACTGGCTCGAGATGTTTTTATTCTCTTAAGTTTAATCATAACACATAATTCAGTAACTGATATTGACTCATCACTTTCCATCTGCACATATATATCGTCAGACAAGGGTGGAAAGTCGTCCATAACACCTACGAAGGCTCGATTTATTTCGTTACTTAATTCTTTGTCATCGTAAGTATCAATATTCATATTCGGACCCAGCGCACTTCTCAAATCACGTGTCGAGACTTTAACACTACCGCATAATTGTTTCACTTTCCTCCACCATTATTGAGGCTTGCTCTTATGCAAATCCTTAATCTTTCTTTCGTAATATATGCTACGGCAACGTTTTCTTTCTCGGTTTACCTTATTACGTAGCATTCTAAACAGGATCATATTTCCCGAGTTAAAAGCACTTTGTCTTCGTGATATTAAGGATTTAAGTTCAGTCGTTATCCAAGGACGATTATTTAAATGCACCGCAATAGATTGTTCTGGCATGATCATGTTTAGACCATAAGTTATAATATCAGTAAAAACGGAGAGTTTGTCATTAGAGGATTGGACCAGAGAAAGCAAATCTAACCAAGGTACTTGAGACAGGAAACGACCAAGACTCGATACCCTACTAGGTCTTGTGTCTCTCTTTTTAATAACTTTCCTAAAAATCTTCTGTTTTTCACGGAAATGTGGATTCAGGAAAATGGTCAGGTGGTCAGATAACCCAAAAGGTGGGGCGCTCATTGCCGGCATATAAAAATCTAAAAGATTGGTAAAAATTTGGTCTAAAATATTGTTACCAAGAGTGGGAAATGTTATACTGGGCTTAAGCTGGAAAGTTCTTGCGGTAGATTTGAAATTTAGATTCGACTATTTCAAGCGAAGACCGTAAATATTCACGCATCAATTTATTATCCGCGTCGGGAGGGTGGTACAAAACAGCAGCAATAATACCAGAAAAGCCGCGGGGAAGACGCCGTGGTCGCAGGATTGTCCACAAAACTTCGTGATCATCACTATGTAACTCCTCGAGTATTTTAAAAGCGATGTTTTGTTTTATATACATGCAAACTCCGCCATGTGTTCTATGTTTCCTATCTCTTCTAACAAGATTATAGCCAGATATATTAATGGCGACATCAGGTATAGTTTCTTTCAGCCAGGTTTCTGACTAAAGAAAGCCAAATCAACACTGTTCGATGAGATATAATGAGCTATTTCGTCCAGCTTTGAAGCCAGTGACATGCAGTTTGATAATAACAGAGACGGTACATTGTGGGAATTTGCATTTAAAACACTTGTTGATGACACGCTTGAAGAACCCTGGACAGTAACGCTAGTCGTTTGAATATATAATAAGTTCTCAAAATTTGCTCGACGATAAGGTTTTAAATGCTTTTGATAAAGAGATTGCCGTGTTCTAACAACCTTTATACTGTTAGTGCCTTCCTTGAGACGGCCGCCACGCTTGCCTCTACTAGGCTGCAGCAAATCCCAAGATTTAATTCTTTTCTAGCCCTGAGCTGTGCAAGCGATGACCACTTCTCCACAATTTCCAAATTTCTAGCAAGGACTTTGTTGTATATGACAACATAGATGACAGAACATTAGTTGTAAAGTATTCCTCAACAATAATCCGAACTGATATTCAGAAAACAGACAATATAGAGACTAAACGGCGGGACCGTATTTTTTAGTGGCAGCCATTACGGCGCGCATATACATCAAGAGAGATATCAGTATGAAAGATATCAGTATGAAAGCTTCATGCCCGCTTTCTCACATGATGCTATTCATTTTTTTGTCAAGAAAAGCATCCACGAGGATGGATCCTTCGCGCGAAGACGTATGAGCAATGTTACTTAGTCAAATTCTTTCATGCTTTCCTGATTTTCTGTACCCTTGTATTTAGTAAAACTACAAGATTCCGACTTCCAGTCGGCAGTTCTTGCATATATATAATATTATTCAATTTAATGAAGGTCTTAATTTCCTGTCGGTGTATGGGACTCCCATGCTCGAGAGGCTGGCCTTCATTTAAATTTAGTTTTGCTTGAGTGTTTTGATGAGGAAAATATACATTTTCGGCAAATAAATCACCATCCCCAAAATGTTTGTCCAGTTCAGCTCGCCGAAATGAAAAGAAAGAGCACTCAGCTTTTATGGTTGTCGAATAGTAGTATTTTCTGTGTCTGTGATTGGAGAATCCAAATTTGAGATGCAATAATAGTTGATTCTAACATAACAAACTGCCTTCTCAAGATCAGATTGAATGTAAGCACTGCAAAATGAGACTTTTATAACTGTAGTTATAAGTGTAATCATTATGATAAATTTACAGTTAAAATTTTGAAAAGTCGTTTTTCACATCGCTTAGATTTTTGACATCGTTTCCAAAATAGTACCCCAAAAATAGCGGATTTAGACCTGCGTGAGAAAAGCTAGTTGAACATTTTGCGTGTCAATGAATCGTTAAAACCAGGTGCTACAATAAATAATGACTTTTCGCAAACTATACGTTTAGTTCCCTTACTAACTTACGGGTGCCGTATAAAGGTGGATTAGCCCCTAAGCTGGATTTGCTACAACCCTTGGAGTTGTGAAAATATTCCTGGAGTTGTAAATGGGAATTGCTGGTAATTCCATTCAGATAGATTGAAGTACCTATTTACATCAATATAATCCTAAACGTTTTAAAACATAATATCTAAAAACATGATTAAAAAAACGTATGCAAAAATTATGCGCATAGTTCGTTTCTGGATACGTTCTATTTCATCAGAGAGGTGTTTGGGCAGACTACTATGAAAGAGCTGACTTGAATATTCTAGAACAGATATAATTACACTACAATAAAAGCATATCAGGTCTTCAGTAGCCACATCAGCTCGTTTTAACAGTTTTAACAGATACTGTACAGCCGTTTCGCAGCGTTATTGGTAATGGCATCAACATGATCGTTCCATTTCAAGTCGTCTCTAACTATGACTCCAAGAACTTTGACTGCATAAACTTTCTCAAAGGAATAATAATTAACTTCAACTGCTGGTTTTTTCTTAAAGGAGATAACTAGCTCCTTGAATTTCTTTGGGTTCAGTTGAAGGAGGTCATTTCGGGACCAGGTGGAGATGTGGTCAATTTCTTCTTGCAAGGATCTTTTTTTAGAATTTAAAACGATTTCCGAAGTCGAATTTCAACACATTGACAAGTAATTTACAAGGAATGACTGACATTTTTGTTTGTGGAACGCCATACAAGCACTTGAGGGAGTGGACGGGGGCCAATAATATAGTATTGTTACCATTATTTTGTTTTCAGAACCCGTCCAGGCCTCAAGGAATGCATTGTTTAGTTTTACTTATTGACAGATAGTTCAAAGATCATTTTCATCATTGGGCATGGCTAGAAATGAAGTACAACATGGCTGATAAGCATGCGCGTTAGGTTTCTACCAAATAAATTCAAAATGGCGGCTTTCTATAGATTTGATAAGAGAACATTCAAGATACGCATTTTGTATTAGATCCTGTTAAGAATTTCTACGGGCCCACGTCTAAACATTTAGCAAATTAGGCCACTATCAACTCCCGAAAATCTGCCGACAATCCGAGTAGCGCAGATATGTTCCCGAGAGACTGATGTTTATAATTCTTACCTTGTATATAAACGCCTAACAAATTGACATGATTTGCCGAATTGAGGTTTTCCTAGACGTAAATTTGGCCACATATGTTCGACTTTTCGCACGGGCCCACGTCTAGGAAAATTCGAGGTAGACAATACTTTGTTTTTAGCAACATTTAAAGGCGTTACAGCATCCTTAAACTTGTTCCCGGACGACATGAAATATAGCATTTTCATGCCGCAAATTCGTCGTAATTTAATCCATCAAGCGCTGAGATATAGTTCTTAATTTAAACTAGCGTAAACAAGCAAAACATTGCTCGTTATTTCGGTTCTTGTTGCCATTTTACATTCTTGACTTGTTGCTAGGTTACCAGGGTCTCTACCGCTGTCTTATTTTCAAATTTTGCTCGTAGGTTCACGAAAAATAGCACTATTTGGCGCGGCAAATTCAATATGTTGGCTTGCGTTGGCAACAAATAATCGTTCTGGAATTTTAATGATAAATTAAGAGACTGTTGCTGGTATTTGCGTGTGTTTTGTTTGATTATAAATAGTATTTTGTATAATAATAGTTTAATATTGCTTTTATAATGTCGGATGTTCCACCGTTGGGGCTTATTTGCAATTGAAATTTTCAAAATTGTCAACGTCCTCATCAGAATTATCTTCTGGATATAATTCTCTCAACCTCGCAGTATTTTCCAGGTTTTTTATTGCTCTCACCTATAAAATCAGGCGTACTCAAATTGTTCAATTCCTTATAGAAACGATCCGCCGTTTTGACTTTTTCCAATGAAATCTGAAATTACGAGCCCGCAAGTCAAGCCGCCGGCTGACTTCGCTTTCTAGTCATGCATGCTTTCACGTGGGCTGCACAAATTGACCAATCATAACGCGCAATATAATAAAAGTTAATTAGCGCATAACTTGCAGGATGCTAACAAAATCATATCATTTATACTGAGCGCTTCGCTTACTCAAGTTATTGAAATAATTTCCCACCCACCCACCTCCTTGGCTATTCAGCCTGACGTTTGCTCTAAGTTAAAGTTACCTTGAATATGTTCAAAATTGAAAATTCATCGATATAATATTGGTAGTTAATATATCAGTGGATATAATAGCTATTATATACAAATGGAAGCAACTATCGTCAACTGTCTTCAACACCATGTACTGGATCAAGGACTCGAGAAAGGACATTTTGGAAAGAGACATACGCGATAGCTGCATTGACATTTCTATTTTTGGTCAATATATATAAATGGAAAATCCTGAAATATATTCAAAATAAAGTTACAGAGTTTGAAGTAGATGTGTACAGCGACAACTACAATGGCGAGTTTTTGTAGTTCAAAATAATACACGTGCACTCAAAGGTGATTTTTTGCTTTGTTGAAGTCAATAGAAGTTTAAAAAAGCGATGGCTGCATTGACATTTATATTTTTGTTCATTATAGTTATATGGATAAGAAACCCTGAAATATACTTAAAGTTAACTTACAGGGTTTGAAGTAGGTGTGTACAGAAACAACAACAATGGCTAGTTTTGTTTCGTTAGACCCAGGAGAAGTTTGAAATAGCGATAGCTGCATTCACATTTTTATTTTTGTTCAATATATATAGATGAGAAACCCTGAAATATATTTAAAATGAAGTTACAGGGTTTGAAGTAGGCCTAAGTGTGTACAGAAACAACAACGAAGGCGGCTATTTTGTAGTTCAAAATATTACGCATGCATTCAAAGGTGATTTTTTGCTTCATTAAACCCAAGAAAACTTTGAAAAAGCAATGGTTACATCGTCATTTCCATTCTTGTTTAAAATATGTAAATGAGAAGTCTTGAAATTTATCTAAAGTGAAGTTACAGCGTTTGAAGTAGGTGCATACACTAAAAACAACAATGGTGACATTTTTGGGATGGCAGCTTTGTTAAACCATCAAAAAGTTTGAAAAAGCGACAGTTGCGTCGACATTTTTATTCTTTTTTAAAATATGTAAAAATATATAAAGCGAAGTTACGGGGTTTGAAGCGAGGACAACCTAAATTGCAATCCTTTCGTAGTCGCGCGAACAGAGGCGTCAAAAAACCTCGTTTGTACAAGATTGGCATATCACACAAAGTTGTAACTACCCTATATTCGCATTAACATTGTATATGAGATGATAAATATATGTTGTAAAAGACAAGTGATAGCCTTCTCGTCAAGTTCCAGGGTTTAAAAGAAACCACTTATGTACGGATGATTTTTACGTGCGCCATTTTGATGTACATGCTACGACAAAAGTACAAAACTGGAATTATGATTAATATTAATATTACCTTGGCAATAACTCTGTGCTTAAGGACATATAAAAAATCAATTTTTTTGTTCTGATTAAAGCTGGTTGCCGTGGCAACTGATGATTGCTACGTGATAAAAGCGCATCACGGATGTCGTCTCAGCAACATTAGAGCTTTGCCCAGCGTTTCCAGTCCTTGTCTTCTGGATAGTCTATGGTCAGGTTAAGAACTGCCCGTATGGCTCAAGCACTCTGGGTCAGGTCCATAGGGGTTTCATCCCCCTTGGTCAGGTTAAGAACTGTCCAAGTGTTTCTTGGTTCAGGGTCGTCAGGGTATACTGTAGCTACCCATGGAAAGGCTCTGCTTTATGGTCAGAGCATTCAGTTCAGTCAATCAGTTCAGCTTAAGGTGTGACGTGAGTAGGGATGATGTTTGTCATAATATGAGTCTTCATACCCCAGAACCCCTTCTCCCACAAAATATGTTTTGTTTGAATTGTGTTTTTATAAATATGGTTTTATATCAACAGCTTGGGTCATTAACTCAAACAACATGGTAAGATTCGGTAACTTCTAGCTTTAAAACATTACTTTTGATTGCATTTATGAAAACTCTGCACGCTTAATTGAAATTTCAAGTAATCGTAATACATCTAATAAGGATGTTATTTTGTGAGACAATTTAAATCTAAACGTAAAACGTGCCTTTTATGAGATGTGGTGCTTTGCGTTATACCTACCACTTGGTGAATTGATTCCAGAAGATGATGATCACTGGAGTGCGTATTGCACATTGCTCGCATTGTCTTCAAATTCTAATTAAGAACCACCACGAGAATTTAAAAAACTGTACTCTTAATTAAGCCTCGATCATACCTAAAATGCACTACATGATCCATATGGCAAGAACTATGTTACGGTAAGAATAGAGATATTAACAGTTTACCATAAGGCAACGCCAACGCTGCTTGTTACCACACTGTTAATTTTAGGGTGTCAATTTAACACCAAAAAGTGGTGCTAAAAAATTAGGTAAAAAATGACACCTTTTTTGGGTGCTGTTTTAACACCGCCTTTGATGGTGTTGATTTAACACTAGTTACGGTGCTAAAACAACACCTTTCCTACATGTAGTGTGATATTAGCACTAGTTTTTAGAGTTAATTTAACACTTGTTGTGTAGTGCTAAAATAACACTTTGTTTTGGTGTTAAAGTAACACGCCTTTTCAGTGCTAAAGTCACACCAGTTTTTAAGTTTAACTGTTAACCCTGGTGAAAATAAAACTTAATTTTGTTATTAGTTTACACTCCACTAAAGTGATTTAGTGCACCCAAATGGCCTCATAATATTACACACAAACAAGAAAATAGTTTCATGATTATTATTAAATTAAATTAAAATGTGTTGGGTTCATTTTCCTTAGCTGTTCATGATTAAGTTTAACAATTGTTAATATTCTTCCACTTGAAATATCCTTTCACAAAACTTTTAACTAACCATTATGCATGCATTAAATGAAGTTTAATGTAAATGTTGTATATATACTATTTCCATTGGAGTCCCAGCTCATTGCAAATTTCTGGACAGAAATTATTTCCTTAGCATCAGCGCGCTTGTCCATCAAAACCGTTTCCAGGAAGGCGTAGATATTCGAGTGGCGATAAGCATGGTCACCACCATAGCCACTGGAATGTTTTTTCCTGAGAAGTTTAAACAGATTTGTCCATCAGCAGCGATGTAAAAAGGATCCAAGATTGCCAGGTCTCCAGAAGCTATAATCCGTGAATAGGTGGATTTCTCTACTTCTTCGTCAATGGAATCATCATCCTGAAAATATTCATTTTGATTTTAGCTTATAAGTTCAATATCGACTAACCTTAGGCCCTTAACCTCACCCATTAACACTGAGCCTAAGTCACATTGTTGCATCTTTAAATAATTATGTCATAAATCTTTTTTACCAGGAAGCTTTGCTCTCATTAATAAAGACATAAGGCAATCGGATCTAGAATCAGGCCTCCAGGCCAAAAAAGTGTTTACTGTATGACGTAATTATCGAAAGTGTCAAGTAATGATTTAACAAGAGGCATATAAATATATAGTTAACTCATCTATGCCCAACACTTCCCCTCTGCATGAAGTGTGTCAAATTTTCTATTAAAATAAATGCAAATCATGAAAAATATATTTTTGGATTATGGCCTTATTATGGCCTTCTCTTTCAAACAGGATTGGAGAACCAATGCCGTAACAGTGCTCTCAATTTCTGGAAAAAAATAAAGGATAACTATAATTAGTAAAACATAAGTCGAGAAACAAAAGTCGAGAGTCACTTTTTATATCATTAAAATAAAAATACATGAACTTGATCACTAGCCTGAGATAGTGTAACTGAAACAACAATGTCAATCAAGGGAGCACGCCAGAGTTGTTTGAATCACTAACCTTTTATTCAATTCACAGCGATATCTGTATATTAAATTTCTTTTGTTCGACTGCCATTTGAAAATAAAGTGGTATACAGCGTGTATCGCAGGCGCTTGTGACTTGTGACGATGACATAAGAATTCATTTAAAATCTTAATTAATTCTTATGTCATCATCATGAGTACAAAATATTGTATTTGCTATAACCTGTACCAAGGTGGGGTTCTTTTGGGTGAAATGCCGCTTAGAGTGTTAAACCCATTTTAATATTTTTATTATACGACTAGACAGTACGAAAGATTCTCACCATAGGATTTGTATATATATGACCCAGAAGTTTCCAATCGTTTCTGCAGCGACTAAGGGCATTTCAGCCCCGGGGATGAATTTGGCCCCGGGGTTGAGAAATCTCCATGTAATCAGCCCCTTGCAATAGTAGACAGCTATCTTTGTTCTAGCAGGATACCAGACATGGCAAAATTGCTTGCTTGCCATGTATAAAACCCAACGTGGAAAAATAATGTCATTTACATTTAGAAGCTGAGCCAGTCTAGCTATCCGAGTTGCCCTTATTCACTGGGTCAACTCACCAGTCACCTCATGCAATCAGCCCCTCAATACAATCCCACGGCCAAGCCAACTCAGTACATCACTACATGTATACCCGTCCCAGGCTTATTGAGGCCAAGCCTGTTGGAGTGTTGGCTCTCTCTATAAGCCTAATATTTACAGTACTAAAACAGAACTATTCAAGAGGCCTATGCTCTGCTAAATTATATAATAACATTTCATAATACTTTACCATGAAAGCATTTTCAAAATATTTATATTTTTCTGACAGAGATATTGGTGTGGGGCCTGGCATCCATATTTTAAAATAATATTTTATCTAAGTCTTTATACTCAATCCTATTATAAATTGAAATCTCAAATTATAATTTAATTTTAAATACCTGCTTTTTGAGGTTATTTTTGGAGAAATCTAAATCCATGTCGTTGTGTCGTTTGTATTTTAATATATCTGTGATTCAAACATAAATATTACCATGAATTACCAGCATGTTTTGTGGCCTTTGCTAGGACGCAAATATGGAAGAATTTTTTTGACAAGAAATTTATAGTTTTTATACGACCAACGACATTGTTTTGATCTCGCACTTTATTGAGTTAAAACAGAATGAGTTCGTGAATCATGTTGTGTTATTGTATAAAATATTGTATAAAATATATTCAATGTTTTTTCCGACTGATGAACGCAACTCCATACTTAATATTATGATTCAAGCGCTGGCACGGGGACGATCACGATATCCTAAATATATTTCAACAATATAAATGGCATAAATGCAGTACCTCTTCATCCTCAAGAATAGAGATGGTAATCTTCTTCAAACCCGCATTTATTAGAGTTTCGCGTAAAGAAGAATCTATCTTCTGAAACGAAAGGAAATCACAATTAAATATTAGATGATGCTTGATATAAAAATACTTTGAGAATATCATACATAAATCGCGTTTTATCAACTCGTGTGGAACATTCCAATTTAACAAAAAAGTCGATTCCTTTTTGCTCTTCGTAAGAATGCCAATGTGCAGTTTAACATACGAACTAACAGCCGCGACAACACCAGAAAGTATAAAAAAACAAACAACTCGAAGCGGAATATAACCAAACGATTAAGTCGCCAGTGATGAATGAATAATTTCAATCTTGCCGCCAGTGCTTCCACAACCGACGGTTCAAAATTCCTTTCACAATCTCCAAAATTCGTTTTTTCCCACAAAATTTCCCTGCCACCCAAACGGTAGAAAAAATCAAGAAAATTCAGGCAAATTTGAGGCAAATGTATCACAAAATATTTTATGCTCACAATTCTAGGCATTTCCAACTTAGAAGTGTTTGGTTTGTAATAAGAACGTGAAATTTATGTTCATCCAGGGGCGTAGGTGCTTGATATAAATGGTGGAGGGGTCGAATGGCACAAGGCGCTGGACGACAAATTTTGAAATTTATAGTCTCTAGATCGCCGGGGATGGCATTTTCAGATTCTTCTGTACCTCTTTTGTTAAGCCTATACTATTTATAGCTTCATTTTTACTGGTTTAAGTGGTTTTAGACTTGTAACTGGTATAAGTTACATAAATCCTTGCAATTTCCTTTAATTTTTGTATTTTTCTTTGCCATTTCCTTGTAAAACTCATTTCCTTGCATTTCCTTGCAAGGACCAATATTTCCTTGCTGCAGGGAAAAATCCTTGCAAGTGGAAGCACTGCTTGCCGCACGAAATTTGATCTCATGTTATGCCTAATATGGTCTTCATGCCATATAGAGAGTTACCGGAGTTGTTGGAGCGCGTGGGGCCTCGGAACCCGGTATTGCGCGTCACGTCTCGTATAGCACATCCACTGAGAATATTTTTGTGTTTCTGACAAAAATATGGCCTAATAATGGCTCGCTTTCGTTGCAGCACTTGCCTCGAATTTGTGTCAGAATCTATTCAAACATTATTAAAGTATATTGGCAGGATTCATCGAAATGAACCGAATTTCCATGTCGTTTGTGGTATCAAGAGGGTTGCGCGAAAATATTTAAACATTTATATTTTCACCCCAAGAAACGGAGTTAATTTAGCAATACCAATATAGGTGTTACTTTAACACCCATGTTCTACCTCCAGAAACGGTGCTAATTTAGCACTACGAATAACAAATGTTTAACACCCGTAGAGGTGTTATTTTAAGACCCACAAATTAGCACCAGAAACCGGTGTTATTGTAACACTTGCACTCTTCTCGTAGGTGCTAATTTAACACTTCTAAAGTGGTGTTAAACAAATCGAGTGTTAGATTGACCTTTTGTATTTCTTTGTTGTTAAATTAGCACTAATGATACTTTCTATTTAGCACCACCCTTAGGTGTCAATCTAACACCAGTCGAGGTGCTATTTTAACACTCTAAAATTAACAGTGCATGTTTGTAAACGGCTGTGGGGTAAATTAAGTGACGAAAAAGGATTATAATTTGGCTTTTGCAACAAACTAGGAACTTATATCAGACCTGGCCGGTTGAGACGCGCCGTCGGGCGCGCGCAATTCCTTATGCGCCTTAGCTCATCAAGATGCGCATTTTGCCACGCCAATCGTATCGATCGTTTTGAGAATGAATCCTATCGGTAATCCCATGAGACTTTAAACCTCTGATGAGTCCAGAATAGATAGAAAAAACAGTATATCTATATAACCAATATATCTATGTATAAACAACAATGTAATATATCTGAAACAACAACGTTTCTATCTATAGGTCTACGACAACATTGCCACTTTCACAGAGGCATCTTCAGTCTGGATTATTGGTTGGTTATAAAACAAACGGAAAGTATTTTCCCATTTCAATCCGGCTCACTTCATGAGTACATCTAAAGGCAGAGCTTCGCTGTCAGCCTTGGAAGTTGAGGCCGCCAGAGTACGTACCATGGGGAAAATAAACATTTGTATCAATACCAGCTGCCTCTAAAACTTGTTTAACCCATCGGGAAATTGTATCTCGGGATACTGCTTTGTGAGGTTTCTGGTAACTTATAAACAGTACTAGTTTGTCTTTATCACCCCGTAAACCTTGTGTTTGTTTTAAGTATTCCTTTAATGCTAATAAATTGCAAATATCTTCATCCGTTTCATATTTATGAACTTTAATGTCAGTTGGGCAATTTCGTGGTTTGCTAGTTTTCATGCGACGTTTTTGACAACACGGACGTCACGCGTACATTACTTAACCGTCAATTACTGCGTCAGCATTTCGTGCTTGAAATCAAGAAAGGCAGTCAACGTGGTTTCACGTTCGCGAATTCAAACAAAAACGGCTTTCGCCATCAATAGCAGGTCAAATTACCTCCCGTCGTAGTTCGTAAATCAAAAACGTCGCCTGCTTAAGCTTACTAATAATAATAGCAGGCGCTAGCTATGAGATCAGATCTGCTGACGTTCTTCGATCTCTTGACTGGGAAAATTTGGATACAAGACGAGAAATAACTAAGTCAATAGTTTTGTACAAAGTCTTGAGTAACCAGACCGGATCAAATTGGAAAGAATCATTAGTAAGAAGAAATCTTTTACAAACTAATTATACTCTTAGCAATTGACACACTGATTTAGGTTTTCAAAACCGAGACTGGAATTTCTCAAAAAGTATTTTAAGTACAGCGGGGCTAAACTTTGGAATAGGCTTTGCACCTTTCTTGCAAATGTAATCAACATGAAGGGTATACTTGAGGTCTTCGGAGATAATTAGTCCAAGTTATTTAGCGTGCAACACAACAGAAATATTACATCCATCGACAGTAAGCGGAGTAAGGGCTGCGGGATCACCTTTCGAAAACATACTCGGGTTTCCTTGGTTTTATAGGGGTTTAATTTTATATTGATCACCCAACTGGAGCAATCATTAATTTGTGACGGTAAGGCCGAAGCAGGTTGTTGATCCCTCATGATAATTTCCCATATAGTAGTGTCATCTACAAATTCGACAGTATCATCGGATGTATATATAAATGTCCGTCCGAGTATTCCATCTACTAACACCTTCTTGCAGTGGCGTCATGGATCCCATGTTTTAGGGGGGCCCAAGCGCAGCATTTTCCGACAATATTCTGAAAAAACTTTATTGCTTTTGTTGTCGACGGGGGGGGAATAGGGTTTTTAAAAATAAAATTTCCGACTATACTATTTATACAGGCAAATTCCGACAATCTGTCCTAATGTTGTTGAATTGTAAGAATATTAGCTATTCTATAAACTTATATTCTGAAAAAGTAAACTGAGTTTCATTTCCGATATTTCATCAACATGTTTTCGTATTCGTATATGCAGGTATGGTTCATCATGAAGATTCCAACAACATAACAAATTTCCAATTTTCCGACGGGTCTCAACGATAGGGGGGGGGGCATGGCCCCCCTGGTCCCCCCGGCCACGGCGCCACTGCCTTCTTGTATTAGTATACTATAAGTTTGTTTAATGGTAAAAATATGTGCTAAAATGTGTATTTTTTAAATAACATTTACTTGCCTAATTGATACTTTGTGTTTTCCTTTTATTCCTTCTTTGTTGAACTAATAATTAATCGCGGCTTTTGCCTTGATGCATGCGGTCGCTACTGGACACATCATTGGATTAGAAGGCAACCGACCCTCAGCCCCGACCCGTCGAGACAAACATTAAACTAAAAAAATCTCCCTCTTCAATTGCTTTTTTTTCCAAGAAAATGCCGCAGCATGTAGAACAAACACTGATCTTTTCATATAATTAACATTACTTTAAAATCTCGTGCAATTTTGGAACCAATTTTTTATCAAAAGGATCGAAATCCCGCTGTATTGATGCTGCAAGAACAGGAAATAAATACCGCTACAAATTGGCGACCTGGCCTTCTCTACCGTTGAGATTTACAGTGGGGCGCAACGCCAATCACCGCACAATATCGATTTCCATTGATCAAAAATTGGTTCCAAAAGGAATAAAGGGAGAGCACACACTACCAATTAGGCAAGTCAATTTTATTTTAAAAATACACATTTTATCACATATTTTTACTGTTAATTAAACAAACTTATAGAATACTAATACAACTCTACCCATGGTGGAATCGTCTGTAGTAACTATGGCAACTTTGTTATCAGTATGACCCCCTAAACAACAACTATTCAACCAAGTTAAGTAGTACATATTTGTCTGAAGATAACCTACATGTCCTCGCGACGCTATTAAATTGGCGCACTTTTCAAAAAAATAATTTTGTTACCAGACACTCGCGCGTGGTCCTGAGAAAATGCGGACATTTATGCCAAGCGTGAGCTCATATACGACTCAAGCTCGTGGTATAATTGTCAAATGGGAAGCATATTCTACGCTGTAGATGATAAAATGGGAAGCTTTTTGTTCCTACGGTAGAACATTTTGGAAGATACTCGTCACGACGCTGGTTAGGTGGGGGCAGTAGAAGGGTGTGGAGGAGTTGTGGAATTAGGAGTGGGCAATCCAGAATACAATGGACTTAAAAACGTGGGCCAAGTATAAAATACTTGCAAAAGGCGGGGGCACGCAAAAAATACAATGTTTTGTTGTTTACAAGAATGTTACCCTGAAATAATCACATTACGAGTTATTTGAAGGTTACATGAGGGAAGGTGCGGTGGAGTCATGTGAAAAATATCATTTTGTAGCGGTGGGCTACTGGGTAAATGTTGAGTATGAAGGGGTGGGCTTTGCATAAGTTTTAAGGCACACTAAATTTGTGCATAAGCTTTCAATGTTCATTTTTAGCAGAGAAATATAGTTATTCCAAACAGTCATGCTTTTTCATCAGTTCAAATATGTTAAATATGTTCAAAATATCAAATAATTTTAGCGAGGTGCCAAACGAAGCGAATCTCTGTGTCTACATATAGATGACGTAACCCGTTTTATTAACCCGGCCCGTCGCTAGGGTATCTCTAAGTCATTTTCATAAGGTCAAAATAATGATATAAAAACAATGAGTGACTGGATAGCACTTTTGTTATACTATAAATTATTATTCAAAGGGCGCCCAGCAAGCTTTATAGTGACCATACAAACGTAAGGTAGCACTATGTGAAGGATAACCCTAACGGGGGAAAGATACCTTTGTCGGAAGGATAACCCTGACGGGGAAAGATACCCTTCGAAGTAGGCAAGAGAAAAGGACAGCTGCCTGTTTTAATCTATGCTTTAAATATTAATGACTTTAATCAACTTTGGATATTACAAAATCGACTAGAATATCGCAGTTTAATATTTATGTTTATCAATATGAAATGATCACGTTCAAATGGCTTGCATGCAGTTTTTCAATAAAAACAATACGTCGATCCTAACTAACAACAAAAATAGTTTAACGCATCAACTTCCAACAGTTGTCTTTCGCGACGGATAAAACTCTCTTGCGTTATACATAGTAATGTAACAAGTAAGGAGCATACGTCTTATATTGCGACATTTGAAATAAAAAAACATTTGATTTTGAAAAAGCCGTATGTTGTATTAATAGTTAATTGTCCTGCCGTAAAGGCAGGTAGATTTAATTGACAAGCAATTAACGAACACTTCACTGATACAGTATAAGCAACATTTTGGTCTTTACTAAGTACTATCGTGCAGAAGATAGTGGTCAGCCTGCAGTTATCAGAGTGAGAAAATGATGTTAAATCGTTTTAATACGTAGTTTTGTATTTATATAGAAATGAAGTTAAATTTTCTTGCACCTGCAAGTATCAATATTTTTTAAGTCGACCACCACCTGCTGCCACCCATCTATATAATATGTCATAAAATCAATTCGCAAGCTGTTTACACATGGGTTAGAATAGCCGTTTATTACCGTATATCTCGTCACTATTGGTCCACCAATACCATTCAAATATATTCGTTTGTCTGATCGTCTAAGGATTCTGGTTGTATTTCATTTGTTTTGTTGAAGTGAACATATCAATTTACAACGCGAAATTTGACTTCTTGTTTATCTCACTTCTACGGCGTGTTTACAGGTTAGTACAATTATAACAAAAGGCAGATATTGAAATTTGAAAGGTTGTTCTATCCTACCTCAATCCTAGATAAATTATACATATTTAAATTCGATATACAACAACGAGTCGAAGTATATTTAATTGAAGCGAAAAAGAGCATTATTTGAAAACTTTCGAAGGATTTAGCAATAATGATATATTTTTTGAATTCGTAATGTATATAGAAATGAGGGAGTGGCGAGTCCGTGCATGCACTCGGTGAAATCATGAAAGAAAATCATGCATAGATTACTCGTGAAATATTCAGTTTTGCTATATACACCATTCAATTCATAGCACAACTGTATATATCAGTTCTATAAAGATTGAACATACAATATATATTGAAGACCAAATTTCCCTGTTAAATTTAGAGCGACCGTGGTTGTTGTTATAATTGAAGGCATGAAATTTAGAAAACGTACTCAAGTTCTCACAAAATATATGCATTTGAGATCGCTAGTCAATAAGGAATCTGAAAATGCTTCAATGAGGTCATTACACTAGGTATTTAAAAATTGAAAATATGTTTTGTTCTCATAATAACATTTTAAATTTTTTGAAAGGAAATTAGCACGATATGCCGTATAGCCATACTAGATCCACGACTTCTGTCCACGAAAATATATATATTTTTAAAAATTGGCGAATGTTGCCTAACGATGTCAAATATACACAATAAATTATAATGTATGAGTACTTGAGTATTTTTTCTAAATATCATGCTTTCAGTTATAACAATAACCACTGTCACTTTAAATTTAACTGTGGAATTTGGTCTTGTGTGTTCAATAAATTTGACATGTTATGAAATAAAAAATATTCGCTCTAAATCGTTCGTCCAAAATTTGAACATCATCACACAATCTATATATTCTCGAAATGTGGTGCTCCATTGTCTTATGATATTGACTGTCGTGTTAATCTAATCAGATTGATTAGCATTATACATTTAAGATACGGTTGCATAGTTCAACGAACCCACAAGTTAAGCGAGTAGGTTGACGGAGGTGTGCTCCGTGCGTCATGGCCGAAATCATAATGTCTGTTTCCTCCAAACTTTGCTTCATTTTCCTCTGTTATTCCAATACCATGATCTGCTCTGTCACAACAACTTCCGCCTCCACCAATCATCATTACTGCACCATCGCCAGCTTCCCAATCACACCAAAACCCAATGTAGTTGCTGTTCTGTATATCACTGCTGCAATTGTACATTTCAAAACCTGCTGTAGTTTTGTACTGACCGCCGTAAATTACTGGACAACTTCCAAGACACAGATTACTTGCCCAGGCTGAACCATTACGAAAGTTTCCATAACTTGTGATTTTGGATCTGAATGTCCCACCTTGAAGAATAGAATTGCTGCTCATATGTTTGATAGCAATTACTTAGAAATAAATAATATACTTTTGCAAATAGATCACATACAGTGTAGCTTCGTTTCGTCAAATTATTGTATATAACTTGTGCTAATCTCGCAGCCTACAACGCATTTACGAGGATAGTAATTCCGTAAGGCTATTTATATTTGGGCAAAGGAAACCATTGCAAAATATGCAGCGGAATATCAGGCAGGAGTGGAGGGAGCGAGATTGAAGAAACATATAATAGAAAGTCGCTCCATAGAAAGAGCAACGAAGCGAACTTTTTCATTTTGACTTCAGAAATATGCATGGGAAATTGTGAAATTCAGCCAGCAAGAGACAATGTAATAGCCTAAGGACAAGCGAAATACATCATACAGATCCTACTGTATGTAACTATAATTCTTCACTTGTGTTTACAATTTTTGTGTCAAATATATTACTGTGTCAAAATAGATAGCATTCAATGGTGCAAAAGTATCTTTCACAGCTGTTCTGAGGGTACAGATTGCTGTTTTCCGGGATACTCCGAACGGTATAGATTTGTAAAACAAACGACAATAGGTAAGATTGCCGTTCAAAATGCTATCAAATAGATCTCATGAGACTAGGTGAGAAATGAGGATCTTCCCACAATGCAATGCGACTTATTATTATTAAAAATTGAAATTTCCGACCACGCATGGTAAAAAATTGTGGATCCTATTTAGATTTTTCTCTATGGAAATTTTGAATTCTTAAAGTAAGTCTTTAAAACTGTCTTAATCATTTTTTCAATTTCTCTATCAAGTTGTAGTCATGGCAATCGCCGATTGTACTGACCTTATTTTCGGGGCAGTGCACAAATCACGAAATTGGCTTTAATATACGCCGGAGGTTATTATATTTATCCACGAGAAAAGTCAACATATGTTATAACACGATTGAATTCAGGAAGAGTTGCTCTAAACTAAGGTACTTTAAAACCCAAATAAACTACTCAAATAGATGCGTTTATCGCGATTTCAAAATAGGCTAATTTTACTGCGTTGTGAAAAATTGTTGATTTCCATTTAGATTTTCTCTTAGAAATTTTTTTATTTTTCAAGGTAAGTTTTTATCAATGTTAATGTATTAGTCGTGTATCGAATTTTGTTATTCTTGTTCTTTCTTAATTTTTCTATCGAGTTTTGGTCAAACTAATCGCCAATTATATTGATCCGTTTTTCAGGTCAGAGCACATAATATTATCACGAAAGTGGCTTTGATATACGCAGGATGTTATTATATTTATCGATCAGGAAAGTCAAAATAAACCACAACATTTAATTCAGGAAGAGTTGTTCTACCTTATGACATTTTAAAACCTAAATAACCTCCTCAAACCGACGAGTAATCGCGATTTGAAAATTGGATTGAAATTAAGATGGCGCAAACAAAACAACTTACAACTTTATGCAGTACGAATATTTCATGATATACTAGTAGGTTACCCCCCCCCCCCCATCCAGCGAGGGAAGTGATTCAAGCGAATGTATGTATGACTCACATTTATTTCCAGCCATATGGCATCAACAGGGGTGTGCGTGCGAGAGTTCGTACTTAGTGTGCGTGCAAGAGTTCGTACTTAGTGTACGCCAAAGAGTTCATACTTAGCGTGCGTACAAAGCGTTACGTCATGCTTATATTTTTTGCGTAATTGGTTAAATGCGAGTATACAAACTAAATGAATAGGGTTAGGTAACGTTTATTTTAAAATGCTTTTTTTCCCAACAAAATATGCGTTCTTCAAGGGCGAGTAATTTTGACGAATTTTCGCATGTGGAATTTCGGAAGCTGTGCAATTTATTAGAGACAATATTTGCACAAACTGTTTCTTGCGAGGTTTATGAGCTTTTCGAAGAGAGGTGTTGTGGTTGTAAACTAAATCGTTTTAGTCAGAGTGAGTGTCTTATGTTTTCGTACGAGGAGAGATGGCAGATGTATGATTTGGAAGCCATAGAGCGAGTTAATAATAAAGACATGGTATGGAATAAGTTTCTTGAAGTGAGGAAAGTTTTAGAGCTTCAGTGGGATAAATACGTGTTTGAATATTGGAATCTAAAGGGCGAAAAAGGGGGTAACGCGAACGCGAAATCGTACTGATTTTAAAAGTAAATTACTTTTGCTCGCTTTGCTTGGCTGGATGCATATATTAACGCACAGATTAACGTTTGGAACAAATTTATTTCTTAAGTATAATAATTAATCAAACAAATGCATATAATTCTTAAACATATTGTCTTGCTTTATTGCTCGTTAAGCCCGCCGCACACTAGAGCTATCAGCTTAGCAAAGTTTCACTCGTGACTGTTGGCGTAAGCAAGTTTCTCAGGTGTGCGGGGACGTTTTGAGAGATTTTCGGCACGCCTGCCATCAGCGCCGAATATTCAACATGTTGAATAATTTTTGACACGAGTGACGATTGTCTTCAAGTGTGCGCGTAGGAAAAGCAAACAGCTTACAATATGATGCGAATACGCATGCGTACTACAGGCATCTTTCAAACCAAAATGGCGGCGAGTAGTGTTGTGGTGTCCGAAGCATTGTTGGAAGACAAAATCGCTGATATTTGGCCTGATTACCCTTGCCTTTATGACGTGAGGAGTCGCGATTTTAAGAATAGAGATTTACGTGATAAATCAATGCAAGAAATAGCCGAAAAACTTGGACAAACTGGTATGTTTATTACAAACATGTTTAAAAAAATATTATTTGAATAATTGGAGTCTTGTAACCATTGCAAGATATTATATAAATTTGCAAATATCACTATTCATGTTCTCATTGTCATTGCTCGTGTGTGTATTTCCAATCCAGCAAAAGAATCGTATATTTATAATCTTCTGATCCATATGTAAATAAATAATATGGCTCTCTCGTGATTCTGTCATTCTGTAAACTGAATATTACATGTATAATTTTCCAGCTGACTGGGTAAAAGCAAAGTTAACAAACCTGCGAAATCGATATGTAAAAGCAAAGAAACCAGCTGCTAGTGGAAGTGCCAGAAAAAATCCAACGCAAAGAACTGTATGGTTGTTGGAGAAATTTCAATTTTTAGCCCCTCACGTGGCCACAAGGGCTTCTGTCAACAATCTAGAAGCTGTAAGTATCCCCTAGGTTTAGTATTACCTAAACATCCCCCATTTAAGAACGTAGAATGAAATATATATTGCATTTTAAAAAGTAGGAATAATACCCATGTTTGTTTAACATAAGAATTTTATAGTACTTGTTACATAGTATAATTTTACAAACCAACCATACTATCCTGCCATGGAACAGATCCATGGCTGTTAAAGTATTCAGTTAAAAGTTCCCGTTGGCATTTTGCATTTCTTGGTGCATTATGGAGAGTGGATGGTTGTAAACCACTCAAAATTGGGTCATTTCTCCACGTTCCTGCTGCGATTGTATGATCTGCATTGTCACGATCTATACCTGATGTATAACTTGCTTTGTTTTTGTCAACCATATAATTATGTAGACAACAAGCAGCTAAAATAATATCAGTCACCTTGTCTGGAGAGAGTTTAATACTTGATAAAAACACTCTCCATCTGTGTGCGAAAATACCGAATGCATTTTCAACTACCCTACGAGCGCGTGACAACCTATAATTAAATATTCGTTGTCCTTTTTGCAAATTCCGATGAGGGTAAGGTTTCATCATGTTTGTCGTCAAGGCAAAGGCATCATCTCCAACAATATGATAGTGTATATTTGTTGATATTCCTGTGATGCTAGTTGATGGTGGCAGATCTAAGGAGTTGGATATTAAGGCCTTTTTCAATGCTGAATCGCCAAACACTCCAGCATCCCCAGCACGTCCAGCTGCTCCAACGTCCACATAAATAAATTTGTAATTGGCATCAACCAATGCCAATAGAATAACACTGAAGAAATGTTTATAGTTGAAGAATTCCGAGCCAGTGTCCCCAGGGTGTTGAATGGCAATGTGTTTACCATCTATTGCTCCTAGGCAACATGGATAGTTCCACTTGCTCTCGAATTCAGATGCAATGCGTAACCATTCTTCTTTCGTAGTTGGAGTCTAAAAATAAATACATTTTTATATAGGAATCCTGTGCTTCCCCAGCAAAAGATATAAGTTTGACCGAGATTGGAGATGATGACGAAGGCTATGATAAATCTACATCTGATCCAACAAGCCCGTTAATTGAAATTGAGGAAGATGAAGAAACGGGAGTGACAAGATCAACAAATGAACCGCTGAAGAAAATACCAAACACTTCCCGGAAGAGGCAAGCTGAAGAAGAATACAAACTAATACAAAATCTGTCCCAATCAATCGCTGAAAAGCACAAGAGGCAAAAATCTGCTAAGCAAACTGATAATAATATATTATAAAGTTGGGTAAGAAAACTTGGGAACATTGCAATATGCATTGATAACTGGTAAAAAATTTTTTAAATGTTGTATTAATAAAAACCTTCAAATAGTTGTCTTTCATTACTGAATTCAGTGCTTGGCAAGTTTCTTCAACAATCCCAGAAATTGTCCTTTCGCCTATTCGATATTGAAAGGATAGACTTCTGAACGTTTCTCCTAATAAAGCCAAACAAAATAAAGCACTGTTTATGTTATACACACAAGTCACATTTGAGTATAGTAATGATACAAAAATTAGTGATTTATTATTCTGGAGTATGGACGTACCTGTTGCCGAAAAGCGTAATGTAACAGATAATCGTTCTCGCGGATCTAAAGAACAACGTAAGTGCGTGTCCTTTTTTTTTTTAACGAAAGCGAGTCAAAGGGTCAAAATTTCCTCAAATGAAGCTCTGTGATATTCTGTGATTTTTCCTAAATTCAATATTCAGTTCGCAATCAATATACAATATTTATTCACACGTTCGCTTTCGTTCATCCAATCCAACGTTTCGTCCAGATCATTCTATTGGCGGCTATCGAACGTCTTCGCCGACGTCGCAAAAGTAAAAGGAAAAGCAAAATTTCCTCATCATCTGACGAGGATGAGTATACATCTTCACAAACAGCAGCCGCCATGTTTGATAACAAGTTTGACCACGCATGCGTATTCGCATCATTTCCTACGCGCACACTTGAAGACAATCGTCACTCGTGTCAAAAATTATTCAACATGTTGAATATTCGGCGCTGATGGCAGGCGTGCCGAAAATCTCTCAAAACGTCCCCGCGCACCTGAGAAACAAAGCTCTAGTATGCGGCGGGCTTAAGCCATGGTTTATTTAACAAAGGCTCGGACAGTAGGCTGATCTTCGTGCAAATTCACCCACTTCATTGCGTGTTTTTCGCCATTTTCATTTGTACCCGGCCCACCCATGTAAAAAATTACAACTAAAGACAGGTAATTGAAAACCATTTTATTAAATGGCTTGAAGTTACATGCTGTGTTTATATTGGTATGTTTTTTCATGCTAATATTGTATGAATTGATGACTTCAGTCCTATATTCGGCCTATTAAAAACCAACTTTAACTTCTAATCATCATCATCATTATTCTCTTCATCGTTTTCTCCAGTAAAAGCGTAACCCTTTAAAAGCTTTCTTATAAGAAACTTTCTCTTATCAACAGCTGCTTGCAAAACTTCTTCTGGATCAAAGTCATCGTTTTCGACAAGTGTTTCCTTTGTCTGCATTATTTTCTTATGTACTGGATCTTTATTTAGTTGTTTCATCCACGTCAGGTTATCCATATAGACATCGGCCAATTCCTTTTTGCAAAAGGGGTAGAATTTTGGCAAAGGCTTTCTGTTTCGCTTCACTTTCCTCATGACTCCCCATGAGAAGTGTTTGTAAGATGTCTTCGTACTGTGCCGAAATCTTGGCTGCTGCGTCGTCGATCAATGTAGCCCAGGGATCGATTTCCTCCTCGGAACTGTCTTCATCACACTCTCCAGTTGTGATGCTACCCTCATCTTCGGTATGGCTTTCCATAGGACTTTCCTCATGTTCACTGGTGTCGTCGTCATGCCCTACAAGGCTATAGCTTCCGTAGTACTGACTGTTCTGCTCGTCTTACGAATGTTAATGTAAAATAAGCAAATTCTTTGCTATACACGACTATTTATACACAAAACAAATCCTAGCGATGGATTTAATGATCTTTAAAGCATGCCCACAAACCTATTGCATGGCTAGAAATGAAGTAGCTACAACATGGCTGATAAGCATGCGCGTTAGGTTTTTACCAAATAAATTCAAGATGGCGGCTTTCTTTAGATTTGATAAGAGAAAATTCAAAATACGCATTTTGTATAAGATCCTGTTAAGAATTTCTACGGGCCCACGTCTAAAAATTTAGAAAATGAGGCCACTATCAACTTGGCGACAATCCGAGTAGCGTAGATATGTTCCCGAGAGACTTATGTTTATACTTCTTACCGGCCTTGTATATAAACGCCTAACAAATTGACATGATTAGCCGAAGTGAGGTTTTCCTAGACGTAAATTTGGCCACATATGTTCGACTTTTCGCACGGGTCCACGTCTAGGCGAATTCGAGGTAGACAATACTTTGTTTTTAGCAGCATTTAAATTAAAGGCGTTACAGCATCGTTAAACTTGTTCGCGAACGACGTGAAATATAGGGTTTTCATGCCGCAAATTCGTCGTAATTTAATCCATCACGCGCTGAGATATAGTTCTTAAACTAGCGTAAACAAGCAAAATATTGCTCGTTATTTCGGTTCCTGTTGCCATTTTACATTGTTGAGTTGTTGCTAGGTTACCAGGGTCTCTACCACTAAGCTTAATATATCTGGAGGACGTGCCGCTAATGTTTGCCAGGCAGAAAAGTGAAGCAAAAAACATGGCGGATTTTGGCTTGCTGACGCCATATATGGTCCCAAATGCCCATGGTAATTACCACTGACAACCGCGATACTGTGCTTTTGACGAACTCTTCACCCTCCTGGGTTTTGCACTATAATATTTTATGCTTTCTACCTTTAAGTCTTGATATTTTTCTCCTATTATTGCTTGTTTCACAAAGTCGAGGAACGATTACCTTTTTGTTCCGCCTGTGGATGCAACAATTCACTATAAAGGAAGAATATTGCTTCACACCGGTAAGATTTGCATTTAATTTCTAGCTTTCTGCTCGATCGGCTTTCTATATATAATTATACTCCGTCGACTTGGTAGAAATATTTTAAAAACAGACATAAAAAACTTGTAATGTACATAAAATTTTGTTGTTTTGATTCAGAGCTGGCCATGTTGCTTGGGCCTTTGTGTTTTTAATTAGTTTTAAAAGTTTTATAGTATAATTAATTTTATACTTGTTTTTTTATACATGCAGTCCTTTCATAAATACAGGTAATATATGGTGCCAATTGTCAAAATCCTTACACTTGCCATAGATAAGCTTTGTAACACAGATTATATAGACAACTAAGTCTAAGACAAGTAACTTGTCCTTGGCAAACTTGCTAGTTTTTCCAGGTATTTTTGTAGCAATAGTTACCTGCTGCATAGTTAAGTTTTGTAGTATTTATATATGGCTATGAGCTGTCTGGATACCAACCATTTCAGCACCCTCAAAAAAAGTCAGTTGATTGATATCCTATTAGACATCTTAATACATTTTACTATAGTTTTTAGTTAGATTTACCCACTTTCCCCTCAGCCCTCAGGATGGCAGAAATTCCTCCATAGTGGGAGTCTGGATCTTTTCTGCAATGACCCAATATATCTTCAAAGTGCCCTCATAATTACAAGTTCATTAATCGCATTAACTATGCTGTACCCTGCCACTGACAAGTAGAATCATCTGGCATTAGACAGAGTAAAAATTATGCTAAAGTAGGGTGCATTGTAAGCTAATGGGTTATTATATGGATACAAAAATGTAAACAAATCTGAAATGTGTGAATGGATTGTACAGCCAGGATTTTCAGTCAAGGGGCCCCCGAAAAAGTACTAGGGGGGGGGGCAACATAGAGATTTGTATTAGTCTAAATGTTTCCTAGGGGGGGCGACACATTCGCCCCCGGTACAAATAACCCATACAAATAACTAATGTGATATGCAAATAACTAATTTGAGCAAAAATTATTCTTAACAGCTCATGTATTGTATCATGCATAGTTAACAGATGTATGTGATATTGTGGTATAAGAATGTATAATAATATGGTATGACTATTCTCTTCTCTTTTGCAGGAATCATCTGTTATAGGTACCACAAGAAATGGCACAGGCATCAAAATGCTGAACAGGTACATCGAAGTCATAGGGATACAAAGTCATAGTAATACCCAGTGGCATACCGTGTTCTAACATTTCTACTATGGTACCCATTCCAAAATGTACCGATGACACAGGGGAAAAAGGACAAAACTGATGTCAGTAGTGTTGGTTGCTAGCGAGCGCAAAATTATGTTACTAGTCTGTTACTCATTTTGGTTGTTTCATGTTTCAACAGACCAAGGTCAACTTACTGACAGATTCGTTTGGGTTTAACACCCCCTATACTTCCCGCTTGGTATGCCACTGATAATACCATAATAACTTGATTATACAGCTTGGTTCTTAAAATTATTTACAGTACTGCTAATTAGTAATTATTCTTTGAAAATGTCAAATTAAAATAAAACAAAATTATTACGCTGTTGTATCTTCGATTTCCGAACATGTTGCATGTTTCACCAATTACAGAAAAGGACTGTGTTATTTTGGGATAAATTCTGCAACGATGTATTTATGTAATATGTAAATGTTGTAAAGTTTTCAGTAGAGACAAAAGCATAAAAAAGACAGGGGAGACAAGAGAAAAACAAAAGGTTTTAAGCTAGGAACACCAGAATTATGGGTGGACTGGGAAGTTACAAATACTTTTTTTATTGGGGCAGTGGAGGGTTTATAAGCTACTCACTGTAGTGCAGGGGCGGCGTGGCACACCAGGGGATTTCCCGGTGGGGCCCCGGAAATCTGCCAATTGTGGGCACCAAGCATGCAAAGGTCTACAATGTTTATAAAGTTTGTAATGGGCCCTCCATTAAATATTTGGGATAAATCACTAGTAATTAACAAAAATTTAATTTTGTATTTAATCCTATTTTTCTTCTCAGCAAATGACACACCCCCCTCCCAACGTGAGCAGTGGACCCCTAGCGAAAGGTTTCCTGGGCCCTATTTTTAAGCCACGCCGCCCCTGCTGTAGTGGCCTTTTAACTGATATGTTGCTCATTCAAAGTGATAGTCAAAACCTATCAGAGACACAGGACCTACAATCCTAGTGCTTCAAATATGGAAAGTATATCCCCAGCCCAACCTAAGAAATCTGACCAGAAATCTAGGTAGAAATTGCCTTTCCAAGATCAGCTGCCACCACCACCCTGCCCTTATGGCACCACTTAGTTTATGTGTAAATTGGCACATAACACAAAGCTCTGATTCTTTGATATCCTAATTCCCTCTTAAAGATAGTAGCACATAGTATCATGTCTTCATTTAGACATTTATAACCAGTCCTTAGGATTCTTCAGAGAATCCAGATATGATATTTGCAAAATGCATGGCTTCATACTGCTCACAGAGATAATTTTCCAAATGACTAAGTTATGGAACTCACTCGCTGACGAGATTACTAAATCGAAATCTCTGAAATTGTTCCCAAAAAAACTAAAATCACTATTATTTACCGAACTAAATGAAAGCTAAGTACGTTTTAGAGTTATCTCATTGCTTACAATCTGCATATCTAGTTTGTATTACAAATATTCTTCAACATCATATTGCTATACTTGCATTGACTTATGATGCTGGTGATTGGTGTTTTCACAAACTCATTAGAGTTTGTTAACCAATCTACCATGTATACCATAAATCCCCATAAATTATTTATTTTGTGATGTATTATTAATACAAAACATTAATATTACATTAATAATTACATTAATATTACATTAATACTTGTGGTCCAAATAATATACTATACAACCATACACAATCCAAAATTGTACCATATACAAGAGCATTAATTACAAAACATTAATATTACATTATTATACATTATCATTATACGTAACTTGACAACTTGTAACATAATATATATTCGTGTGTGTTTTCTTTTCTTTTTTTTGGTATATGAGAATAAAGTTTCATTTCAATGCTAAATACATACAGCTTATTCAGAACATCACAAAATAGTATGAAATTACAATGTGGAATTACAATGTACTCCATTGCTTTGAGTTTGAGGGAAGTAAAGAAACTGTCATTGTGATTATTAAATATATCTATTTCCTACAACCACACTGTAAATACTCTACTTGTGGTCCAAATAATATACTATACAAGCATACACAATCCAAAATTGTACCATATACAAGAGCCTCTAAGCCGGGCTCGAATAAAGTATATTCTAGCATGTATTTCGACAAATTTTTCAAACGGAATTTTTAATACCTGTTTGCCCTGGTTTCAAATATCATCTTTGCCCACATCAGACATCAGTTTTGAGGTTTTAGTATTTGTTTGCCGTCTTTGAAGGATGAGAATAACGTGTACGACTTGCAATCTTTGAACAAATGGTTAAAGGTCAGAAAAATATGTTGAAAAGTCGTAAACAACGAGAATTTTAATAATGCAAAGAGCTAAAATATTTTTTTACCAAATCCAGGGGGGGTAAAATTTGTAGTGGGCTCAAAATTGAGCCTGTCAGTGGTAATTACCATGGGCATTTGGGATCATATGTGGCGTCAGCAAGCCAAATATCCGCCATGTTTTTTGCTTCACTTTTTTATGCCGAGCACTACCTCCAGTAATATAGTATAGCTCAGTGGTCTCTACCGCTGTCTTATTTTCAAATATTGCCCGTAGATTCGCGAAAAATAGGTTAAATAGCGCTATTTGGCGCGGCAAATTTAATATTTTTGGCTTGCGTTGGCAACAAATAATCGTTCTGGAATTTTAATAATAAATTAAGAGACTGTTGCTGGTATTTGCGTGTGTTTTGTTTGATTATAAATAGTATTTTGTATAATAATAGTCTAATATTGCTTTTATAATCCAGCAAACCCAGTATTCTTTTATAATGCCTATAATGTCTGATGTTCCACCGTTGGGTGCTTTTTTGAAATTGAAATTGTCAAAATTGTCAAGATCCTCATCAGAATTATCTTCTGGAGATAATTCTGTCAACCTCGCAGTATTTTCCAGGTTTTTTATTGCTCTAACCCGAAAATCTGCCTTACTCAAATTGTTCAATTCCTTATAGAAACGAACCGCCATCTTGACTTTTTCAGATTAAATCTGAAATTACGAGCCCGCAAGTCAAGCCGCTGGCTGACCTCGATTTCTAGTCATAGTGAGAGCTCCACAGAAGCTCCACAGAAGCTCCACAGACGTTTTAAAGAAGCTTCACAGAAGCTCCACAGAAGCTCCACAGAAGCTCCACAGAAGTTTTACAGAAGCTTAACAGAAACTTTACAGAAGCTTTACAGAGGCTCCACAGAAGTTTTACAGAAGCTTCACAGAAGCTTCACAGAAGCTCCACAGTAGCTCCACAGAAGCTCCACAGAAGCATTAGCAAATTTCCAGACAACTGCTACAAAATCCCACCAAACCCTTCCTCAAAGCAACGATATATATATATATAGAACCGTGTTTCTATGTAAACTTGAATCATTTGCCACAGCAGTCATGCAGAGACGATTTCGCCGTACCTGTCCGCTTCGCGGTCGGCCTAATTTGAAGAATATCAGCCGAGGAGAGAAAACCTTATCTTAAGCAAGCCCGGGTGTCGTCATGGCAGCCCTACATCGACAAATCTCCACATAATTATATGAACATCGACAAGTCTTCTCGTCCGTATATGAACATCGATAGGCCTACAGCAGACGAAAGGCGATCTCCTCGAATTACACAGCCAGCAAAGAAACCAAAAGCTGCAACCTCATCTTTAACCACCAAACCCTATCCGGATTTCAACCTCCGCCATAAATTCTCACTTTTGGTCGTGGGTCCGAGCCAAAGTGGAAAAACGTATTTTGTCCAACAAATTTTGGAAAACAATCGTATCGTGTACGAAGAGCAAAAAAGTATTCGCATTTTTTGGTACTACAACCAGTGGCAAGAATGTTATGACGTCTTGAAAAAGTCTCTCGGAAAAAGCATCCGGTTTGAGAGAAGTGTGCCCGAACTGTCTGAGAACATGAGCGAGATTGATACACGGTACAACAACATCATCATCCTGGATGATTTGATGGCTGAAACGACAGAAAGTCCTGTGGTATCTCGTTTGTTTACCCAAGGCCGCCATCGAAACGCGAGCGTTATCTTATTGCTGCAAAACATGTTTCCAAAGGGCAAATATAATACGGATATCAGCCGAAATGCCCAATATCTGGCTCTCTTCCGAAGTCCAAGCGATAGGAAACAAATTGGTATTGTTGGATAACGCATGTTTGATAAGAACAGAATCCATTTTATGAACGCTTGTTACAAAGAGACCGAAAAACCGTTTGGATACTTATTGGTGGATAACAAGCCTGACACACCAACCAATAAGCAAGTTCTCGGAGACCTATTTGGCGACTGCCATGTTTATCCCTTCACCACCCAAATTAAAGTGACTACACCCACACCGATCGCGTTCGTGTCATTCCCAAAGGATATGCTATCATAGAGATGTATAAGTCATCGCGCAATAGTGTTTATCCTAGCCATCCGGTTGTCTACAGCAACGGCGAACATTATTGGCCTGTCAAAATAAGGCACCAATCTACCGGCCATATAAAATGGGTGAATCTGCACGAAGATGAGCCTACGGTCCGAACCTTTGTTGAATATGTTTAAGAATTATATGCATTTGTGCGATTAATTGTTATACTTAAGAAATAAATTTGTTACAAACGTTAATCTGTGCGTTAATATATGCATCCAGCCAAGCAAAGCGAGCAACAATAATTTACTTTTAAAATCAGTACGATTTCGCGTTCGCGTTACCCCCTTTTTCGCCCTTTAGATTCCAATATTCAAACACGTATTTATCCCACTGAAGCTCTAAAACTTTCCTCACTTCAAGAAACTTATTCCATACCATGTCTTTATTATTAATTAAGTCGTTCTATGGCTTCCAAATCATACATCTGCCATCTCTCCTCATACGATAACATAAGACACTCACTCTGCCTAAAACGATTTAGTTTACAACCACAATACCTCTCTTCGAGAAGCTCATAAACCTCGCAAGAAACAGTTTGTGCAAATATTGTCTCTAATAAATTGCACAGCTTCCGAAATTTCGCGGGCGAAAATTCGTCAACATTACTCGCCCTTGTAGAATGCATATTTTGTTGGGAAAAAAAGCTTTTTAAAATAAACGTTACATGCCCCTAATGTTTTCATTAAAAATTGCTTTGTCTCAATTGTTTTTGCCATTTTGGTAAAATTCTAGCAACAATCGTTTGGTTAGTAATTTTAGAAAGGGAATCCCTTCGTGGAAAACGGTTAAGTTAAGATGTGCAGCGTGATGTTTTTAAATGAAATTCTAAAACTGAACTTGCTGTACCTTGAAGACAATTGGAATTGGTCTGTAGTAAAGCTGTGTGATTGGAATCATCACTTCTTGTAATCTTCAATTCACGTCCCTTCATTTCCCAGAAAGCGGCAGAAATCATATCAATATTGTTCAATGGATTCCACATGTCTCCATATGGAGTGACTCTGTCATACCAAAAGGAACCATCCGTTGTCCAGTGTTTAGATTCACTGTTCGAGAAGCGTGCTATTATAGTCCACTCGCTTTTCGGTAGGTCAGAGTATGCCTACAGTAGGAATAAACATTATAATTATAGTATAATATTCGTTGGTCTAATTATTGGGGAACGTTTTCCTGATACCTGGCAATATCAAGGTCAATATAAACGTCTGCAGGAAGCGAAGCTAAAGATAACACTTACATAGGCTTAAATCAATACATGAGTGAAGTATGAAAATTTAGTATGAACTTTCTAGTCTTCCAGGCTCAATTCAAATTTGTCCCATTTAAGAAAATAGTCAATTTAGTATATGATCACCGATTAGATACATACAAATGTCCGATCGATCTTGGTAAAAATCGCACGATTTTTATTGAACACGACGTCCTTTCATCAAGTGCCCGATTCCCTTTCCCCCCCCCCAAAAAGCTTAAGTTTAAAGACAGCGACCTGATTTGTGGACAAATATTTATGCAACTACTTTGCCATCACAAAATTATTGTGCTCTTTCTTATTGCAATTCACTCTCTGACAGTCTTTACATAAATTTCCCCCTTGTATTTATCAGGCTTGTAAGAACTTTACACAACAGTTTTGAAATGTAAGACTGCAGGTCCACAGGGAAAGCTGCATGGTTCCTTGCAGATCTTCACCCTATATCTACTCATGAATATATAAGTGTCTTGCACAGAGTTCGTCTTAAGCTTGAATTCTGAACCCTAAGGGATGTCCTAGCGACCCGTCTTCCTAAGAATAAAAAATGAAGAATTTTATCATCTTCCATGCATGACTAATTCTAATGTAAATTTAATCAAAAAGTGGAAACTACAAATTCTAAAAAACTGTTATTATATCTAATGAGGATTATTTAGACCGTAGAGCTACCCAGGTCAACGTATATGCGTATCACCTATATCTAAAGCAGTAATGAGATTTTAACGTGGCATTAGCTATTGGGTTATATTAGGTATATCCTAACAATGTAGGTACATTAATTATGTTTTTCGAGGGAGAAAGCGGAATTTTTGGAATGGGGAATTCTTTCACTTTTACGTTTGGGGAATATGAAACATTTTGTTTGTCAGTTATGGAATGAGGACTTTTTCCAAGCGTTTTGGGGATTACATAATTCTTAGTTTTCACAATTACCTAATGCGCAATTTAAATATTTCAACCGCAATATTTCAACGTGATTACGCGAATTTCTAAACTTTAGCCGAGGGAATGTGGAATTCTCAATTAGGTCCATCACCTCCCAAAAATTTTGAAACATGCATACTCACATGCAGTAATGTTTCCAGATTTTGAGAAAACATCCATTTTCTATTTCCAACACTTTTTGCATCTCTATTTTGAGTTTTGTTGCTGATTTGACAATTTGCTTCATATTTCTTTGATTTAAGTCTGTAGTTGTAACCCACACATGTTGGTTCTTGAAGACATTTTAAGGAACATTCAACTTCAGAATAGACAGCATAAGCGGATATAACATCTTCTAGTGCCAATGAGTCGCCTGTGTTTTGAAAAAGATTAGGAATTATTTAATGTAAACTCATAAACTTCAGGTAACTGCTATAAAACTTTGGTTTAATGGACGGCAAGTTCCAGGTGCATAAAAATCGTTGTCATACCGATCGTTTTCGCCAGGCTAAGAGACAGCTGTTGTATTACAATACCCTTGAAAATTATCATTTATACTAGTTTTACTCAATTCTGATTGCTTAAAGACATCAAAATATTCTTTCAATTTTCTATTACGGATATTAGTGTTATTTCTTCTGAATTAATACCCCTAGTAAGATAAATACATTTCAAATACAAAGTAATTACATTCACTTGTGGTTCTAGAGACATATAGGGTGGTCATGTTTTCCTGATTTTTGCATGATTACTTAGTAGCCACTGCATGAAATCACAACAATATTATATCCAAAATAAACGTAGCTAATATATACACAAAATAGACGAAAAGAAAGTCTTGGAAGAGAAAGATTTTTCAAGTTTGCAGTATAATTATAGATGTACATATTTCCAGAATTGGCACTGGGATAATCATTTTATCACTTTTAGTGTTGTAAAACTACTTTCATTCAAAGACGCCATGGTTCGAGTGACACATGTTCAGGGCGGAAATATTAAACCGTTTATACATATATATATATATACTGTATTTTTACTCCATAGTTTGTGGTTTGCTTTACTTTATAAAGGAAATAGTATTCTAGCTTGTTCTGGAAGATTAATGAAAAATCACATCACACTAGCATGAAATTTTCGCCATGTATATAATTTATTACATATAATTATCTCCATTTGACTTTAAAATTAATCCTATAATATCGATCTATTTCAATTTCGGGGGATTAATGGGAATTTTGAACAGCTGGAGATTTTGTCACTTTAAATTTGTTTGTGGGGTATGGAACACTTTGCTTACAAGCTCATCGCAATGAGAAGTTTTTAAAGATGCGATGTTGAATACGGAAATTTTTTGAAAATAAACGCAAAAACATATTGCGAAATGTTTTCAAAATGTTTCCCTGGCAGTATCGAATTTCAACTTTTAAATTCTACTTCATCCACAATTCAATGTATCCAAATCACCCCGCATCTTGTCTCAGAAAAGCGAGATCATGCATGCAATATATGCAACAACACAACACACAACGATCGAATTAAACGTCGATATTCAAATCGTATTCTGGAAGTTTTAGGTCGGCGAGAATTTTCCCAACGGTTTTAATAAATATATTAATTAATATATTTAGTAAATTGTAATACCTCGCTATTGGCTAAACAGTATATATAGCAAAATAATATATTAATGATACACTTATATATTACAAGACAGTGCAGTACATGTAATTAACGGGCGTTCATATATTTATTAGTTTTCCGCATCATTTAGAACATCGAGTCAATTTTTAAAGTAATTTGGTTTCGCAACTTTCGCAATATTGCATATTATTATATTATTACTTATGTTGGAATCTATTAGTGAGGCCTATTTCGGCGGCAGATAGTCATTTCAGATTTAATTGATATCCATGGAATGAAAAATCGATTCTTCTGCATTACTGAAACTGTACGACACATGCGCGATGCAGTGGACAAGGAGGAGGCGTTTCAGAAACCTCATGTTCTGTTCTGTTGGATAGAACATAAGCTGTATATGGCGCATGAATAGAACTCAAAAACATTTTAAATACATATATAACTTCAGTTTACAAAGTGCAAAGTTAAGCTTTTAAAAAGAGTTTCCTAAAGTGCTATGGCGCAGCTCTCATTGATATTGTCTTTCCTTTGTAATCGATATCATTACGAATTACAGAGAAAGGTTTTGCCCTTGTCTGAGGTAAAATATCATATTTTTGTTTTCATACCTCATTCAGTGAATACTTTGCGCAAATATAAATCCTTTTGCTGCCTATATAAAGCCTTTTGCCGCATATACTTCGCGTATGTATTTGAATTATACTTACCATCATCTCTTATTTTTTGGAAATACTTTTGGCTTAATGATTCTGACTTACATTGGCTTGAAAGTGCGACGCAGCAAGCTGCAATTTTCAACAATGAATACAGTATACTGATATCCATCCTTTCCCCTCCGAACTTGACATCAAATGAAATTTATATGATCAAATTTGAAGCCTTAAAGTGAATTATAATTAAAGAAGTAAAGTCAATCAATGTCGCAGGTGTGCTTGTATTTGCAATGCATTATTTAGAATTTACTCAGGAAAGGGGAAAGACGCACGACTGTCTGTCTAATATATTATGCGATTTACATACTTCATTAAATGAGTATACTGAAAGACTAAATATACATATATATATATATATATATATATATATATATATATATATATATATATATATATGTCTATATATAGTCAAATCTGCAGACATGCACGTTTCGCCGTTCAACGGCTCGTCAGTGCAGCTTGTAACGCCGTCTACACACGTAAAAATCTCACATCTTGTTGACAAGTTGTTTTAACAAGTATGTACCAATTAAGAGTTGCGAACAACTTGTTACGGCATTGTTAACGGCAACAGTTTTCATACAACAGCTGAACCAATTTGAACTTGGCAAAACCGTATTTTATTGGTGGTTGCTAAGCGTTGTTATGCAGAATGAAAATTATGGCGAAAGCAAGAAAAGCTGACTTTCAAGACTTCAAGTTTCTGTGGTTTCAACGGCAAAATCATATAGTTTAAATTTTCTTTATTTTGAAGTTTGAAGAGAAAAATTTCAAAAAAAATAGCTGGTAAGTGTTATATTTTATAGCTATAAGTTAGTGCGCTTGAGTAGATTTTGTAAAATTATCGCCTAAACATTACAGTTTTTTGTTTTCTAACACCCAAATATTATGTACAGTGCAGTATTTATGCTTGTAATCTTAATCTTGTAATCTATGTTAATATGCTTTATTGCTTTGGCTTTGAATACAATATATTGCCTTCTGGTGGTACCTAGCAGAATGAAACCGTTGATTTCTCGCATTTAATTTACCCAGGCCCTGACTTAATTCAGTAAACAATATTCATTATTTATAAAAATAGCTCAAACTTCTGTACTCAGCAGCCTAATTTAACTGCCCCTGTCAGAGATAAAACTCTGGACAGGCATTTTATATGCAATGATCACTGAATATTTTGTATTGAATTGCAAAATATATATTTTAGTAAACAAAATTCATATTAATTTGAAACCTTCTAGCATAAAACAGCTATCATATTTTTGCTGCTGGGTGTATTGAGTACTGATTCAGTCTGATTGTCATGGTCTTTTGGTCTAATATTATTATTATTAAAAAGCAAATTTAATTGGGGTATGGGATCTGCCTTGCCCATAAATATCAACATATATTGTCGTGGTCAAGGCATTTCAGACCATAAATCAATTGAAAGGCATGGCACATGCAGAACCTGGGGGCTGTATGACATATTAAATTTCCAAACAGTAGCCAAAAATAGGCATAACTTAAAAAGAGGGCGTCTAAACTCAAGAAGGGTTCTACTTGATTTTGACTGGAATACTGCTGCCATGAATAGTCTGGGAGCCAGGTGGGTCAGGTATAAAAGGTTTATTATTACAATATACAGAATTTCGAGAAGAATAAGAAACATGATATGCGGGGCCTATAAACAATAGATCGGGCAAATTTATGAATGACTACTAACTGGGTATAATTTTATATAGGTACAGTGGCTTTCTTAACATGGTATCTGGAGGGAAATTATGGCAGATCCACAAGAATATCAAATAAAGAAATTTGTGGTTCTTCATGGAAGGAGTGCAACCATCCTCAGAAAGGAAAATGTTTAGTAAATGAAGTGACCGAACTATTACAGACAGAAGATTGACACAGACAAGTAATTGTAATATACAGGGATTGGCCAGTTTATTTTCATTAAATTAAATTTTTAACACCGTTCTACTCTTTAAATACTATTCATATATACATGTAGTACAACATATATCCTAATAATCCTATTATTATTCTCCACATAAACCATAATTTAGGGGTGTATAGGACATGGGCAGTCTTTTGATTCCAATAATTATATAATTATAATCATTGAACAGAAGCCCTGAATCTGAGAAAAAAATAGCCATACAACTACTATTATATCAAAAGCATTTAAAGGTCTGAGTGTTTAAGTTTTGTTCTAAAACAAGCAACTTCAAGTTCTAGTTGCATGATTATCTCTTTGCACACCAGTCAATGTAAGCCTTGCCCACCCCAGGGCACAGATAGGATTTTTGAAGCTGGGGAAAGCTTATGTGCAGTCGGGGGGAGGTAGGGGATGTAAATTGACTGGTGCATAATATCTTTGTAACCAAATTCTTCCTACAGATTATTTCCATTTTGGATTTATACCTAAATCACAATTAAGAAAGGTTGCATTAATGTTTCCTAAAAATGCTGCTGTGGGTTTGTGTTGGAACTGCAATAAAGTGTGAAAAGTTCAAAATATGCCAATGTTCAGAGAAAAGGCCATTCTCATGCTACTGCACGACCGCCTGAGTGTTTTGAGTCTTTTTAGGTACAGTATTTTCAAAAAACCCATGGCAGCTGATTCTTACAAAAGTATAAAACCCTTTATTATAAAATTTATTACAGTCAAATCCGGTGTTCTGTTACAAGCAACATTTGAAATATTGTCTCGCACAATATTGATTTGGAGATTGCTCTGTGCAATTTGCAACCGACATGAACAAATTGCATATTGAAATTCACAACCAATGTCCTGATTTGACTGTAATATTAAATACTGGTAACAATGACATATATATTGACATTGACATGCAACCCTTGTCCCTTGATTTGTATTAATGAAGGCAAAAGAGAGACAGTTTTGTAATTGTGCCACGAGAACATAATCTATTGTACATTATTTCATTTTTGAATGCCTGTATCACAAGGCCCCGACAAAGGTTGCACTGTCAGTTTGTCAACTCCATCAAAACACGATATTGAAATAGAATACTCTGAAAAAACCCACTTTAATTGCATGCAAAATATGTAAATGATAGTTTTTTTGTATTTAAATCTGCAGTTTATGTATTTACTAATATTTGTTCTCTTCTTTCAAAATAATATGAAATTTTAAGCAAAGTTTGTGTTGTCTGTTTTTTTTATCGCTTCCCCCCGGAAAACACGCGAACACACACGCGTGTTTTCTGGATAATATTCGCGGGCTTTTGCGTGGGTTTACGCGAGCCGCCATGTTTGTTACAAACTTACAAACTTGTTGAATCGAGCTTGTCACGGATTGATTTCGACAAGCTTGCTACAGCTCCTTGTCAACAAACCTGTACCAAGTTGTTGACAAGCTTGCTACAACCTTGTTGGCAACAACCTTGCTACGGCTCTGTCACAACAACCTTGCTGCAAGAACGGGAACAAGTTGTTACAAGGCTGTTTCAACATCATGGGACAAGCAGTGCGAACACATCCTGTTGACAAGATGTTGATGCAGACTTGCTACAAGTCTGCTGCAGGTTTGTTACAACTTGTGCGTTTTTACGTGTGTAGATGCGAGTGACTTTCGTATTTATACACCATACTCTTGCCCTCACCAAGCGCATGAGTACAATACTCAGACACGTGCGCATCCAGACATGCGTGAAGTGTCTTGGGGCCAGAGTGCTAAAAAAAGGTTGTCCTTCAAACACTTACGATGCAGAGGTACTTGTTTATTATAAGTAAACGCTCGCTTTGAGGGAAATTACTGATTAAATTACCCGAAAACCGAGTGAGGTTTACTAAACCTCCCGAGGTTTGCGGGGTAATTTAATCACCAATTTCCCTCAAAGCGCGCGTTTACTTTGTAATTACATGGTAGCCGAGGGTATCGCGCGTGGTGTGTTTGGTCTGTTTTGAATGCTGTTTGATTGTCGTTTGATTGTGGGATGAACACTTTTCATATATAGGCACGCACAGGAACACATCTCCGTGTTCATTCTTTTTAGGCATGTGCATAAACCGAATTTTATCCCACAATTGAAATGTTCAAGATTGCGGAATAAAAGTGGCAAAGTGATCGTTCGTATGTCAACGGGACGATATCGTCAGACACTGTCCATAGTTGTGCTGATGATTTTCGATGAGGTACAAATCTGCAATGAGAGGTAATGAGGTACGCTTTTGTCTTGTCCGGACAAAATATTTCTTTGTCTTCTAATTTTCCCTCATCAAGCATGCAGGGGAAAATTAGAAGACAAAGAAATCTTTTGTTTTCAACTAAATTTCCCCGGGAAATTTAGAAGACAAAAGCGTATGTATGGGTAATGAGGGAAATACGTGATTAAACGTCCCTGTTAGAACAAAAGAAACCGAGGCTACCATGTAATAACTAGGCTAATTTGTCGCTTCTAATACTCTAAATAACAATACACAGTAATTTTTTGGCGCCATTTTGGCCCCATGGGGCCGTTTTGGCTCTTTGAAAGAGAGGCCGATATATTTGGCCCTGACAGGAGCCAAAACACGACTCTGGGGCCCTTTTAGCCCCAGGGAGCCGTTTGGGCTCTTTTAAACAGGGGCTGTTTTGACACCCTGACAGGGGCCAAAACGCAACTCTGGGGCCGTTTTAGCCATAGGGGCCCGTTTTGGGCCCATTTGAAAGGGGGTCGTTTTGGCTCTGACAGGAGCCAAGACACAACTCTGATGCCGTCTTGTCACATTATGGGCTGTATGGCCCCTTTTAGAATTTAGAGCTGTTTTTGCCACGAAACTATTTTGAGTAAATTTTTTATTTTTAAACACGGAGGCTGTTTTTGGTCAAATTGCCAAAACAGGAGAGCAGTTTGTTTACAAATCTCTTCAAATGACAAATTCAACATGGAAATGTCTTTTTAAAAATGTGATGCTTGGTCACTACCAAAAGAAATAACAAGGCTGCAGTATGTACTATTACTACACAATTACTACACAAATGCTATTTTGACCCCATTTGCTTCTCCTTATATGCTAATATATTTTGTGATGTGATTTCCATATTTTGTTTATAGTTTGTTTTGATTAAATCCATCTGATTGGTTTATTTTTATCACGTGAACGCTTTTTTATTCACTATAAAAGCACATGTTTTTCCCCGACGCATTCTACTAACTTCCAGACGAAGGGCCTTTGCTCGAAACGTCGAAGTTCTTATTTTATTTTTCAGGTAGTTTTACACAACAGTCAACCGCCGTCTTTGATTTTTATACAAATAATAGTTGTAGAAAATTTCGGGTCGAAGACGGAAATCGTCCCTCTTTTTGGAAAAAATCAGGGGACCACCTTAATATATATGTATAATCTTATACTGAGAAATCCACATGTATGCTATAATATTTCTACGAAAATATTTAAATATATTGGGAAATTTATATCGGTATGCTCAAGATCGAATTTAAGAGCTCTATACGTAACACAAAACCTTAAACATTTACTGGTGATTTTTGTCACTCTATCAAAGAATGAACGAAAAATGAATATTCCGCAATGCGCGCTGATGACTGACAGACTGGTGCCTAGTCTTCTTACTACACGCGCAAAGGTTCTCGGGATATAGTCATCATACCTCCATATATATTTGAAATTTTTTTATTTTTGTTCTGTTAATCGAAATCGAGCTCGAAATTTTATATTTTTGACCCAAGATAAACTGGATTTTCACAAGCAATACATTGGCAACTACTGAATACTATTCAGGTAAGGTTATTGTTATGTTTTATATGTAATAGAGCGATTTTGTTAGAAAATATTTGCAATCTTCGTTCGTGAATGTTAAGCATGTTGTCCCCGACTCCCCGTTTAAAATTTGAATTTTCCGCGACAATATATGAATTAAAACGCTGAAAATAATAAAGTGCCAATTTAAAATTACTTCAGCAAATGCTACTATACAAAATCTTCAATTTTATTTGGGCTTTCAATGTTTATATTTACCAACTGTATATGACAGATTGGCAGTTAAATACTCAGAGCCCATCTTGTCCTCAAAAATCAGGTACAAATTTCATATAAGATTTTAATATAATTATGTTGATACATATATGCAGTGAAAAATGGAGAAAAAACTAAGTATTGCCTATTCTAAATATATTATTTGAGTCCAAGTGATTGCATCCTTGTGACCTTGTCATCACTAACTGGTATACTGTAAATCAGAGTAATGTATCTAAATTCTGCTGTATTTTGTAAGCTGAATTGTTTCATCGATACTAATAGGTCAGATTCGTATGACTTTTATATATTTTCACATGTCCGAAACCTGTCCAAGAATGTAAAATCACTGAGCTCATTGTCCAACCACATGTAAATATTCAAATGCCTGGTTGATATATTTTGATTGTGAGAAATTTATGCACCCGTCAATGTAAATCCATGATGCTCTCATGCTGCCGATAAGTGGATATTTGGTAGTACCAGGAACATACTTTTACACAAAAATAGCTTGCTTCAAAAGTTAATAATAATAATAATAATATTTAATATTTATATTGCACAAATTAACATGCTATATATAGTATATTATAAAATGCGCATCACAAACATAATTACACTAAAATTGTTCCATGCTGAATGGTTATATAGGTATATAAACTAACTAAAAGTAAACGAGATTATATATCAGATTATATGCTACATGAAGTATTTATATTAAAGGCTTCCTTAAAATAATAAGTCTTAACTAATTTCTTAAAAATACTAAAGTTAGCCAGATTTCTTAAATACATAGGTAATTCATAGATATATAATACACCTTATATTATAAGTAGTATCTAACGAGCAATTTGATTGGCTAATGCGCGTGCTTTATGACGCAATAAAGCACGGCCACCGTTTTCATTTTTCTCACTTCGTCCCCGCTTGTTAAATTTTCCTCGGAATTGTCAATACAATATGAACAAAATTATAATAGTTTTAAATCCAAAGTCTGTCAAAAAGCAAGAAAAAGTAGACCTAAACGAGATGGAAAAAAGCCAGCCAACATTTTAACAACGGAACATAAACGGCGAATAAAGATTCGTAGCTGTTTCTGAGTTTGAAATATACTTTTTTGCTTGAAAGTTGGCATTCAACGGCGACAAGAAACGCGAAAATCTGTGCTATTTTGACATATAAAGGTACAAAAACTGTTTTTAAACACAAACCAAACCAAATATATCCACAGTTCTAGGTGCAAAAATTGAAATTAACCATTTTGGCATTGATTTAGATATAATATACAATATGTGTACAGTTTTTAAGCTGTCAAGATGCAACGACAAAAACCTACACAAATACGACATGTTTATGCATTTCTTGACAGTTTGTCTGAGAAAATTTTTAACAACCAACCACTGAACTAGCAAAAAAACACAAAAAATATTCAAACAGCACCTTCAAACAAAAACTGCCTGATATATTTGGTTCAAGATGAAAAATCAACTTGACAGCCTATGGCATCAAAGCAGCTTGACAAAAACGGAAAAACCCTTCGCTTTTATACGAATCCAGGACAATCAGTGAAGCAGAACAACGAAAAACCAATCTGTCTATCATTGTGCACTATATTTGAAAAAATTTCAACAGTTTTTGTGCCTCTTTAATCCCTAATTTTTGTTGAGTTGCAAGTTTTTCGCTCCTTCGCCGGCCAGAATTCAAGCTTGTAGTTGTTGCCAAGCAATGAAAACATTAAAAAGCTTGCGAGTGACGTCAGTGATTACATGTTAGGAGAATATCAATATTGATCTTTGAACAAAATTGTTTACTGTGCTTATATACCACTTATAATATAAAAGAATTAAAAAACTCGTCTTGTGCCGTTAGGTGTAATAATGCACTCGGGGGAATGTTGGGAGAATACTCGAGAAGCGTGTAAAACACTCGGCTACGCCTCGTGTTTTACAAGCTTCTCTCGTATTCTCCCAACATTCACCCCTCGTGCATTATTACACCATAACGGCACGCGACTCGTTTTTTAATTCTTAAATAACGGCAGGCGACTCGTTTTTTAATTCTTAAATAATTTTAGTCTTTTCGACGAAAACGGAATATATTTTTTGCATACGAAGATTTATCGATGACGAGAGGCAACCCATAACAAAGAAAAACAATGTCGTTTTTACCGAAGAACTGCAGTTTGACTTTCATGGTAAATACGCCTTTTTCGTAGACTTTATTGGTCTTTATGTCTTTTTTTTCTTGCATATTTTTCAATATTTTGAGTAAAAATACCGCAGTCGTTTTCAAAATGCTTGTCAGCGGTTGCTAATCAGTGCTTGCTTTGTGTTATTTCATGTTTAATCACCCCACGCGAACCCCACGCGCAGTTAACTGTGTGATTAGTTAACTACCCGACTAACTACGTTTTGTGCAACGCAGTTAAGTCATGTAGTTAACTAATTATAGTTAAGGATTTAACTACGGTAGTTAACGCTAACTATAGTTAACTTTAACTACATTTTTATACAACCGGCCCCAGGTCTTCATCATTGCGACTACCATCAACTTGCAAAGTACAATATAACTCATTAGTTTACAGTATGTTTATGCAAGAATGTGATTTTTTAGTTTTGACATTACTATTGGTTGTTTGGATGTGATAAAATCACATTCTAGCAGAAACCTGGACAATAATATAGATACTGAGTGATAATGTACTTCATGGAGTTTCCAAACCATATAATGATGAGTTATATTAGCTGCGATGGCAATTACTGGTCGTGCAATCAAATGCTAGTAAACCTGCATCGAGTTTAAGGCAATAGATTAAGTTTTGTAATCAAATGCTAGTAAACCTGCATCGAGTTTATGGCAATAGATTAAGTTTTGTAAGTTTTGAATAACACAAATAACTTAAAATTTGCACTGCATAGCATGCTAGTCTGCCATTGTTAGTTTTGACACTGTTAACTTGCATGTATATATATGTGTGGTCTTTATGTAGGGTCTTTATGTAGCCCTACACGAAATGTATATTTAACTCCAACCCCCACCCTAACCCCAATCCTAACCCCAATCCTAGCCATAATCGTAACCCTAATCCTAACCCTATATATAATCACGGACATAATTCGTGTAGGGCTACATCAAATTTCCTCGGCAGCGGTGCTGCTGGCGCTGCCGGACATTTTCCAGCACTGAGGCTAAAGGCCATTTTCCATTACGGTCGCTTTGCCCGCGCGGGCGGAGCGACCATGTTTCAACTTTCGCTGTAGGTGTCTAGCGTGAGATTTTTTTTGTCCGCTCTACACCTCGCGGACACGCCTGAAAATTGAACTACATTTAACTTTCTTGGCGTGCCCGCGCGACTAATTATTCACGTGATTCGAATCGGTCGCTTCGCCCGCGCGGGCAAAACGACCGTAATGTAAAATGGCCTGAAGGCTAGGGACAACAACACAATCAGATGCGCGCGCACTAATTTTAAGTTTCTACGGAAGAGCTGTATTTTTTTAACGGCGCAGCAATGATTTTCGACGGAACACAATCACATTTCTACGGAAAAGTGTCACATTACCACGGAAATACAAAACACGTTCTACGGAGCAGCATCACATTTCTACGGAAAAACACTGCATTTCTACAGTAAAATACTACATTTCTACGGAATTATACTCCACTTCCACGGAATAACACTGCATTTCTACGGAAAACATGCTATATTGTACGGAACGAGTATTATTTTCTACGGAAGAAGCGTGTCCCTAATGGGCCACCGTACGAAGCAGGGCGGAATAGTAAACAAAAATACAAACTCGAGTTACTTCATTTTAATTTATTCACAATAAATCTGTTTCGTATGGCAAGTGGAGCATGCCACACTCATCAGGTGAAAATCGCGTCTGATCTAAATGTCCAAAGAATCCTGAAATACAATAATATTGTCTAAAGCGTTATAAGTTGTCTGGGTAACGGTATTGTCTAGGCGAATAAAAAATTCGTCGACCACTTAGATGTTAAATTCGATCTAAGAACCGGTACCTACAAGCCATACACGAAACCCGGAAACATACCGCAATACATTAACCGCCACAGCAACCGCCACCTATAGTCCGCGGCATACCAGATGCGATCAATCGTAGGCTATCTAACATCTCGTCCGACCAGAGAGCATTCGAGACAGCCATTCCACCTTACCAGGAAGCCCTGAAGAAAAGCGGATACGAGAATAAGCTTAATTTTAACCCTCAGCCACCAAAACCGAAACGCTCGCGAGGCAGACACGTTATATGGTATAACCACGTTATATGGTATTACACGATATATGGTTATATGGTATAACCCACCATACAGCGCCAATGTTGCTACAAATCTCGGACACAAATTCCTTCAAATAATTGACGAATTTTTCCCCCAAGGCCACCATCTACAGAAAATATTCAATCGCAACACCCTGAAGCTAAGTTACAGTTGTATGCCCAACGTATAAAACATTATAACTGCCCAAAACAACAAGTCCCTACTCAGCAAAAAAAACGAGACCAATCCATCGGTACCCAGAGAGTGCAATTACCGGAAGAAGGAAAGCTGTCCTCTTTCAGAAAAGCGCCTAACGGAAAGCATTGTGTACCAAGCCACAGTTACGCGATTAGACAACACGAAAGAAGAAACCTGCGTTAGTCTTACTGAGGGTCCATTAAAAATTAGCGGTATCTTAACCACAGCAGCTCGTTCAGAAACGTGAAGTACAAACATGCCACTGAACTGAGTAAATATATTAAATTTTTGGAGCTCAAAGGAATCAGAAGTAATGCACTCAATCAAATGGAAAATAATGCAATGTAAGGCCTATTCGAACAAAACAAAAAGGTGCAATCTATGCTTGCATGAAAAGTTCACTATTATATGCCACCGAAACCTAAGCACACTAAACACTAGAAATGAACTTATTTCGTCGTGCAGACACAGAAAGAAATACTTGCTATGCCACCAATAACCAGATATCTCAAATTATATTATATATATAGCACTAATTATTATAACACACCGTAAAAATACCGTTACTCAGACAACTTATAACGCTTTAGACATACTGTATTTCAGGATTCTTTGGACATTTAGATCAGACGCGATCAGATACGAAACAGATTTGTTGTGAATAAATTCAAATGAAGTGACTCGAGTTTATATATATATATATATATATATATATATATATATATAAAAATTATAAACTTCAGAATTAAGTATTTCTCACGAGGATATTTTAGTTTGTCTTCTAAACCTTGATACCAATAAAGCAACAGGCCCTGAAGGCATTTAATTTCGCCCAGACTACTAAAGGAAACCGCCCATCAAATTGCTCCATCGTTATCATCTTTATATAATCGATCTCTCAAAAGTGGCTCTCTACCATAGGAATGGAAACTGGCTAAGATCATACCAGTTTTCAAAAAAGGAGACAAATCCCATGTTGAGAACTATCGTCCGATATCACCCCTCTACGTCGTATCGAAAGTCCTCGAGCGTTGTGTGTTGAGCAAGTTGCGTGATCACCTGTTGGAACTACTAAACTCATCACAACATGGCTTCATCTCAGGCAGATCATGTACCACCCAGCTAGTCGAGGTGCTGAACTACATCGGTTCTCTGTTATATTCTGGAAAACAAACTGATGTTATTTTCATGGACATGTCAAAGGCATTAATTTGATCATGTCAGTCACGCTGCTCTTGTTAATAAACTTAGAAACTACGGTATCAGAAGACTCTGCTGAACTTGTTAACCTACTATCTACATGGCCGTCAACAGCGAGTAACTACTCTCGGTGTAACGTCTTCTGAAAAACCAGTGTCTTCGGGAGGGCCTCAAAGCAGTATATTGGGCCCAATCCTATTCCTAATGTACGTGAATGACCTTCCTGTTGCTGTTAAGAACTGAGAAAGAGTGGCATGCATTGCTGACGACACCAAGATCTTTCGTTGCGTCGCGTCCATCTCTGATGTAGTACGAATTAAAAGCGATCAGTGTAACCTAGACAGTTGGTCTGCATCCAGTGGTCTCGTCTTCAACCAACTCAAATGTAAGTGTCTGCGTGTGACTAGGAAAACCCAGCCTATTACTTATCCGTATAAGATCAAGGACAAGAAACTCACAGCAACATCAGTTGAGAAGGATTTGGGAATTTGGGTTGCCAATAACCTTACATGGACAAAGCATGTTTTAGAAAGTTGTGCGAAGGCAAACCAGCCGCTTGGTTTCGTGAGAAGCTGTACGGAAATAACCAACTCAAGGACTCGCCGCACACTATATCTCTCAATTGTTCGCCCAGTTCTTGGCTAAGCAAGTCAGGTATGGTCTCCCCAGTCTATAGGTCTAATCAAACGAACAGAACTTGTTCAGAGAAGAACTTCAAAGTTCACGAGAGGTTGATAACTTTGGAACCGATGCCACTATCATACTGGCATGAGTATATGGATCTTCCGTTTTTCTTCAAAGCTATAAACGGTCTGGTTGACAGATCTAAAGATGTTCTCCCCCAACCCATAATTCCCACCAGAGTAACCAGACCATCCAGTACCAGCGAGTTATTGTTCCGTACACAAAAATGCAGGACTACCACCTTCCAGAAATCGTATTTCACCGGAGTCACAAGAGTTTGGAATTGTCTTCCAACAAACTTAAGACAACAAAATATGTTGTTAAGTACATTTAAAAGACTATTACGGGACTATTATTCGGAAGCCCTGCGTAGTTGTTATGATGCAGAAACCCAAAAACGTGCAAATCTGTGTGCTTAAATTGTAACTCTTGTCGAAGTTTGAACAATGTTATTAATTGTTGTTTCTAGTTTTTTACACAGCAAAAAATCCATTTCTTAAGAAATTATTTTTTCTCATTTTAAGAATATATTTTCTCAGAATAAGAAAATTATTTCTTAAGAAAAACATTTTCTTCATTTAAGAAAATATTTTCTTAAAATGAGAACGTTATTTCTTAAGAAAAGTTATTTTCTTTAATTTAAGAAAATGTTTTAAATTAATAAGATGTTTTCAAAATAAGAAATACTTGGTGCCATAAGAAAAAATTCTTAATTTTTCTTGAACAAGACAATTTTAAAAAGCAAAAAATATATAGAATTCTCATTATATACTCACAACCTTTGTTAATTTATAATAGACCAAACCTACTATACTAAAATTTTTCATCATGTTTGCGATGAATCTTGATAAGAGAGTTGTTTTTGCAATATTCATAAAATAAGAAATACTGAATAATCAATCAAACAAAAATAGGATTTTTTAACAATATGGCTATATAAATGCATGGCAGAACTTTCTGTTAATTAATTAACACGAGACTTTCAATAACTTGTAATATATTATGAAAGTTTTTATTAATGTGTTTCTGATCGGAAATTATATATTTATCTTAAAATTAAGATAACTATCTTAAAATAAGAAATTTTCCTTTCAAGATTTTTCAAAGTAAGAACTTTTCTTGTATCAATATAATATATACTTATAAAATAAGAAATATAATTATGGCAGCATAAAGAAAAAGCAAAAATGGTCTGATGTTTTATGGTCTATAGAAGTAAGTAATTATTCAAGCTGCATGCTAGCTATAATTTATCCTACATTCATAATTTTCCAAATGAAAAAATAGACATGCATAGAAGTTATATTTTCAAGTTTTTTCATACTGTGTAAGGTCGCTATATTCGTGAACATTTAATTTTTTCCCTGCAGCCGGTGTGTAGTAAAATGTCAATGATATCAAGGTTTGGCTCATTAATCATGACTGAGTATTTATATTGTATATATTTCAAGAATTAGTCTGAAAATGCAAGAAATCAACCCCAGAGACTCAAAAATACTAAAAACATTCGGGGGGGAGGTGACCTCCAGACCTCTCTGGCCAGTCTGTACTTTACACATGTCCATCACCCTTACAAGTGAGGTCCTTTTTTTAAAGCCACCCCACCTCCCTACACAGGTTGGTGTAGAAAAAGGCCCTGATCAATTGATAATGCATTCTGAAAATTAATCATGATGGTTGACTTGTACATTTTCCCAGAATATTCTTGGTGTTACACGGTGCTTATTGTTAACCTTATTAGAGTATTAAGCCAATGTGAGGTTATACGCACTGTGTAAGTTAAAGCTACAACCACTCATCTTTTCTGGATACGGTCAATCTCCTCCATCATTGTCCTTTCTTCCCTTTGGATTAAGAACACATATTTAGTTTAGAGGTTGCGCGTAGCATTTATTCAAGTATTCTTGTATAAAATGCAAGCAATTCAACTTCTTTAAAATACAAGTTAAACTTTTAATATATGCACTGCATCGGAAACACTGAAAATCAAGTTCGATAGAGTAATATCGCTACAAAATGTGGAAGTTCTTTATGGTTCATCACTTTAGACTGTCTCTTTGTAGAGCTGAATACATGAATATTTTTGCTTGGTTACTTAAGTGTGGCAAAGAGCAGGAATAAAAACACAAGTAAAAGCACAGTTTGAACTTTAAGGATAATTAGTAGTCAGATATAAAATGGTATAGATATTGTCCAGAGTGTTTTATGAAACATAACCATTGTTTGTCATATAGACAAAATATTAAATACATACTATCCTTTTTTAAGGACCATGAAGATCCTGGAAAATTGGTGCTCCAGGCGCTGGGGGAAATGTCCCTGTTTTTTTTACTTTCTTTGAAAAAGAATAAAATGTTATCTAATCAAGTTAGGAAGGCAATACGACAAATGGGCGAAGTCGAAGTGGCCAAACTGAATGAGGCAGCACTTCGCATTACTGGCCAGTTTTCTTTTACTTGCTGATTTCGATTACCTGCGGACCCAAGAGATTGGCTTAGAAACGTTCTTCAGCAGTATGTTTTTGGAAGACCCAAATGTGCTGTGAATACATCGCCAGTCCTTTGAAGTCAGCAATGACCAGCTACCAGAAATTTAAAGATGCTATGCAATAAACTGGGACCAGGTATATTGCTGTGGATATAGAACGTATATTCATATGCATATGATAGATTGAACTTTAATACTTTTATATACTAGTATAAAACTCACCATGCAGGAAGTGCATGGATTCCCCTTTGTAAAGAGGCGGTCCAGTCTCGTTTGGTTTATTCATGTGGGATACAAGATGTAATTAAAAGTCTTTATCCACTTCTTCTGCAGACAGTATCCCTTGTATAATTGTATGATGGGAGTCTCCTGATGGAGATTGATGATGAAAGATTATTTCAGGATGGACTTAGACTGTTTCTTTGTGGGGTTCTGTTATATCGCCAAATGTGAGAGTGCATCATCAACTATATATGTACTTCTTGTGGATGGCCGTCACAGAGCGCACATACTAAACGGACTTGACCGCTTTAAGCTTAATCTATACACATACTGCTGTGTATATAGCGACCGGGCCGATCTTAAAATAATAATTATTTTCTTTTACAATCTCAAACTTTCTGAGTAAAAAAATATTTCTGTGCAATTCTTTTTCCTAAAATAAGATTTATTTTCTTATAATAGCCAATTTTTCTTAAGAAATTGTTTCATGAAATTTCTTATATAAATGAGTAAGAAAATTTTCCGGCTTATTCTCCCAAGAAACAATGTTCTTATTATAAGAAAAAATGTAGTGAATTTCTTAAGAAAAATATTCTTGTTAAGAAAATGAGTAAGAAAAATCTTTCATTATTCTCCCCAAAGAAAATTTTCTTATTAGAAAGAAAAATCGTATGATTTTCAAGAAAAATATTCTTAAGAGGGGATGAGTAAGAAAATTTTTCTTATTATTCTCCTGCAAAGAAAATTTTTTATTATAGCAAGATCAGTTATGTCAGTCTGGATTTTTCTTAAGAAAAATTTTCTTAAGAAAATCAGTAAGAAAATTTTCTTATTATTCTCCCAAGAAAATTTGGACTTATTTTAAGAAAATTTTCTTAAAATAAGTTTTTTTTTTCTTGAAATAAGAAAGTGATTTTTTGCTGTGTAGTATGTGACTTATATGTTAAAAGGGCCCACAGTATAATTGGTTTTAACTGTTGTGGTGTCCCAGCCATTAAGTGTTCATTTGAAATTTGAAGCAAGACACTTATATTGCACAGATTGTTAATTATCTGTTAGCCCACAGAGGGGAGTGAGAGACTTAATACAAAGGGGGTTATTGATCGGACGAACATCCATGAGCAGTGAATAGCAATTACCGACATACGTTCTGACATCCAGTGACTTTCTAAATATTTATGAAATTGTTTACCATTATAAACGGCCGGTTCCCTACCTTCGATGAGTAAAATCGTCGAGCGTTAGACAGAGTAAAATACTAAATTAGACATTAGACAGGACAACCGGGCCCAGTTATTTTACATTCTTGAATTGGTTCCGCACTATGTGAAAATATATAACAGTCTCAGCTTACAAAATGCAGCAGAATTTGGATGTATGACTCTGATTGAACAACTAATATATTTAGAGTAGCTTATATGGTGCAGAATGCCCAGCCTATATATTGTATGAACAACTATTAAAATCTTATGAAAATTGTAGCTGATATTTAAAGTGGTGAAATCTTTAAACAATACAAACTAGGACAAGGTAATGAGGGAGGCTCTATAACAAACATATTTGATGCACCGAGGGTGGCTGGCACCCGAGGTGCGTCAAATCGCGGACTCACCTTCCTGCAAGTTTGTTTGGTTTTTACCTCATGCCATTTCGGGAATTACGCATTTTAATATAGAATTTCTTGTTTGGATAATGAACATTTTAGCCGCCAACATACTACGCTAAACAAACTTAGGCTTAAATTGAAGCTAAAAAATATCTACAATACTCCCTTATTCTTCAAAAGAGAAAATGCACACATTCTGCGAAAATATTGCCAAGGTTTATGAACCTGCAGAACAAATTTCGGCGGCCATCTTGAAAATACATCGATCCCGAACCCACCTCCTAAATAAAAACATTTTTTTAAATAAATTTTGTTATATAATAGTGAATCACGTTATTTTGATTCGTTAGTTTACTTTCAAAGAATAATTTTTTAGTCTTACCCTAAAAAATGTTGTGCCTGTTTTGTGCCCACCAACTCTCTTAACGCCTAAAATGTTGAGATGTTAATTTTCTTTACAGATGGTGTAAGCAGGTGGGCACAGCAGGAGCTATATCCGTGCAGTTTATACATGGCATATATGTCATTATTTACATTTAGTTAAAAATAGTATTGCAAGGAAATAATTTTTTAGAAATCGCTTATTCAAACATTTTTTTGAAATTTAAGAAATTTTTATTGAGCATAACGTTTCGTCACATTACGGGAGACATCAGACGAAATAGAGTTAAACGACTATTAGACTTATTTTATACTACAACTTAACTCTAATGAAACTTTCTTCAAGATATTATTTAGTATTAATCGGAATTAATTTTATGATTTTGAGTGTGACTGTATATACGAGTGAACACATGTGACTATTACACTTCCAGCTTTTCCGGAGAATGTTTAGCTGATGCAATTAAAACATGACAAAAGAGACATGACAAGAGAATTGAATTTTTCTTAAGTTCTAGCAAAAGTATAAGTCAAACAAAACAATGCTGTACACTTGATTGATATATGTTCCTTTAGTGCGCGGAGTATAAATGTGTGGTTCATAAGAAAACTGGATGGCTGTATAGAATGGGCCCTTCTCCACTCACATTTTCCGTAAATAATGCCTACTATGTTAACAAAAAATAATACACTCTCCAAAGTACTCTTTTTTGTATCTATAGGTAAAACATGAGAAAATTTGGAATACAGATAATTCAATTAACTTTGTCCTTTTGAAAGTAAAAAATGTCAACCCTAAGTGACTTCCACCTCTATAAACGCAAAAACAGAATGAACTAGCTTATATCTCTTTTTAATGCTTTCACTTGTTTGTAACATTTTTCAGAAAACGCGTTAATATGACATCTTTTACAAACATTTTACTCTTCTTACATGCATTTTCTCAGTTCTCGTCTCGTAAGGAACGTTGCTTGATGCAGTAAATCGTTAACGAGAAAATTAAGAGCTCGCGTAAGCCTTTGGTAGTTTCCACAAAATATATCTATTAATTTATAAAATTTCGTTGGTTATACCATAAGATTTTGTTCTGCTGGAACATCAACGTAGTGTACAACAGTCTGTAGTCTGATGGAATATGAAGAAATATTGATAAAATCCGAATTACATGGTATCTGTGGGCAGTATATGAACACAAAATTTGGATGCAAAGTTCGATGCTACAACACACAAAAGAACTATTTCAAAAAATTGAAGAACAATAAAATAGTCCCGTCATGCAATTCAAGGCGTACTGGTTATTTCTATTACAACTTACAAAACAAAATGTATCTCCACTGTGATTGGCTGTTTCCAAAGTAATTGCTTTCAAACAACAGTGCAAACCTTTGTAAAGACATAGTGACAAAATATTAATGAAGCATTAAAAAATTGTGGCTATAGAAGTTTGCTGCAAAAGAGCAAACATGGCACAGTAAATAACAACTTGAACTTTTTATTATAATGAATACATATCTAGATAGCGTGGAAGAAAACACTTAAGAAAGGCAGAGATCATGGAATGCCGTTATTTAAGTCGACAATCTCAAGCATGTTCTCCTCATGTTGTGTATCAATAATGAAACAGGAACTTGTGGGTTTTTAAAAGCCTTCGGATTCTAACAATCTTAATATTCTTTGAAAAATTCAATTTTGTTTGTGTTTTTTAAAATCACACTTGAAACACCTAAACAACCTCAAAACCTATTATCAAACGGTTATCATAATTTGAATAAGCAAAAAGTTACTCGAAGGACAGTTATTTTCCGCACGGGTGATTATTGGGAAATATATTCCTTTAGTTCTTTGGTGTATATACGTTTCTTTATTTTGCTTTGTACAATCTGTAATGCATGTCTGTAATGCAAAGATGTTATTTCATTTATTTCAGAGAACATTTGCTATAATTCTGGGGTTGTGTTGATTGGACGACCAACAATGTATCTGAAATATCACTTCCTGAACTTGATCATTCCACGCATTATTTTGGTAATTGCACAAGGTCAAGGAAGTGAAAGTTTGGATTTTTGTTTCAATTCAACTCTTGAAGGTAGGTAGCGTGGTATTAGCATCTAGACGGAGGGCCTTCGCTGGCGACGTTTTTAGTGCAAAGTGAACTGTAGGGATGCATGGTTGGAGAAATTCACATAAGTGACTCAACAATCGATGGATAGAGTAAACTTCCGGAGGGTTCTAATAATGATCATGCCTTTCTTTGTGTCGTAATGTTTTCGTCATGTTTTGTGTCGTCATGTTTTCGCTTGCTACTCTTGTTTAAATAAATGTTTTGACCTTAGTAATCTGATATATTTATTATATCGGTAAACTAATTATATATTCAGTACCTTTGGTCGATTATAATTTCTGTTTTATAAATTTGAAATCTTAGCGTGCGGCCAAACTGGACTTTCAAACAAAAACAACCGGAAGAGGCCCAAAGACCGTTGCTATGGTTTTTTAAGTGGCAAATGATATTTTCTAGACATTTTTGATAGACTTCGGTTACGGCATGTTATCTCCACATGAACTCACTTGACTGTGAGAAACACAAGACAACATTTCCCTTCTTTCCCTTTAGTACTAATTTTAAAGCAAAAATAAATAATGGTTTAATCTCCATACATGAGCAACATTGCTTACTGCTATATATTGCCTTTTATATTGATTAATAACATTAATATTAATTTTGACATAGCATGCATTGCAATTATCGAATGTTTTCATTATATACAGATATATGTAACTATTCCTACTTGGGCACACTAATGAAGTACTTTACAAAAATGTTCCTTTATTTACCTTTTTACCACTAGTTTCATCACAATGTCCCAGCGTTTCTTTGTTTGTTTGCAATTGTTTGTTTTGTTTGCGACTTATTTCACGAGGGTAACACTTGACAGTAGTTTGGTTGAAAAGTGGATAGTTGAAACTCCCTATCTTAAGCAATTGCTCTTGTCGTATCATCCTCCCCTAGCTTACTTTCTTATTTTGCAGCTCAGAAAAGTTATGAATGGCAAAGCATACATAAATGATATAGGGAAATTTTCATTTCACATCAGAAAGCGCCAAATCTGGCTTTCAATCTGCCAAATGAACATTCGATTACCATTCTTGCTGAAGACAGACGCCATCCAAAAAATGTTCATGTACAGTGTTTCTACCACCGGGAATCTCATTTGCGAGAAAGGGTAGTAATTTCCAGACAAAGGGCCTTCGCTCGAAACGTCGAAGTTCTTGTTGTATTTTTCAGGTAAATTGATCCAACTTAACCGCAGTATCTTAGTAAAGAATAGACCGGATCCCCTAGAATACATATCCTCTTCCAATATTTCTTTGAGCACTGAAAGATTCCATGCACCAACTCAAAAAAGTTTGCTTAGTTTAGAGTTTGAAAAAATTCGTGCAGCTGCATCATGTACATTTCTTGGTTATTTCACAACTACAACTGTAAAGCAATATTACACTGCCGCATACTGCCTGGACATTGATGGAATAACGATTTTTTTCAGTTTAGGAAATCGGTTGGGTTTTCAGTTGACCTTTAAATAAATATGTTTGTTACGTCCACAGCGCCAATGCATTGAGGGAATCCGTGTTTTTAGTAGATATGCGACACTACAGCTTTTAGAATACTACCTATACCTGTAAATTGTTTATCGAATTTCACTCTAATATTATTCTGTAGGTTTCAGACTTAACACAACTGTTTTAAAGACTAAAGGCGTTTCCCAATTGATTCATTGCATAACAAAATGTGTCACTGAGCCATGTTGTAGATCAATCAACTACAAAAAGACATTGACCTTGCAGAATGAACAAAATTGTGAAATGTTACATCACGTGGTCTACAATAGATCTGAGAAAGTATTGGAGCCAAATGCGTCTTATGACTATGCTTATCTGATTGACCCACAAAAGGTACAACATTTACTGTAGAGTATATGGCTACATGCATGAGTAATATTTCAGTCTGGTTTGAGATTTCAGCCTGTTTCCAAGCTGTACGTAAATGTAGAAATATTAAAACAGTGCATATTACATATAGTGGTAAATGGTGCCACTATGCAAAATCGTGCACGAAATTTCTTTCAAATTTTCTATGCATGCATTGGGTGATCCAACGAGTTCTTTAACATTTTAGCAACCTGGTTTAAATTTCATCCGGGGGGCGCCTAACACCGTTAATCATTGCGATATTAGTTGCACGAGCAATGTCATACAATTACAGGATATTATAGCAAAATATCATTTTGCACTTGGTTGCAAAGAAACGAAAGCTGAAACAGAATATTGCATCATGAAGCCGAATATCTGCAGAAAAAGTGCTCCTTCCTTTCATCTTTTTCTGTCATTGTAAGTATTTTGCGCTTTTTCGTCCCTACGTATCTCCTCTTATACGCTTTTTTCTACGATCGGATTGTCAAAGACAAAGCTGTAATTTTGTGCTAATCCAGGCTGAGGTAAAATATCAACTAGGCCACTAGGTGTTCGCGTTAGGTACATGCTGCCCTTTACTAAATATCACTGCAGGCGAGGTGCTAAAATTATTTCAAGGTACAACGATAAAAAATTATGAAATAACTTTATAACGTCAAAATAAAGTAAGGACTATACTAGACTAAGCTAAAATAATGAATCAGATTCAAAACGTTTTCAAAGTAACAATTTCAGCATGAATTTTCTATAATGAGATATTCCCTGACTCAGTCAATGACATGAGTAGTGAGAGTGGCCATAGTTTCTGAAATTATCGGTCAAAGATATTCGTATGTACTTTGTATTCTAGACTTACTAAACGCTTGCATTTAATTACTCGCCTGAAACGTGCTTTACTGCAGTACATGAAATCAATTTTGTACTCAACCGTTGCCTTGGCCTTTTGTTTCCAAAGCTCTCACGCAATCAAGCTTTTAGTAATTTTCTCAAGAAAAAAAATTGACAAAAATGTTATTTTCTGTAGGAGTACAATTCAAGCTGTTTGGTTTTGGAGCAAAATATAAAAGGTATCTATTGATATTTATTAAATTATTTTCTAATTCCAGTACGAACGGTTCAAGTTACTAAATTTTGATTCAGTTTTTTATTAAATCAATGGTTTCCTTCTCATGAGTTGAACCCCTCTATATATACATATATATAAGCCGTTGGACGCCGAAACATGCATGTCTGCAGATTGTACCAATAAATATATATATATTTACGCTTACCTCAAAACTTTTCTGCAACAGGCTGTTTCATCTGTAAAATAACCATATACAGGCTATATACGTGTAGGTTTAGGTCTACGAAAAGCAAAGAGTGCTCGACAACATATAGTTAGAGCAAATTATAGATTTTCGCTTACCTCAAAATTGGTCTGCAATATAGGCTGTTTCATCTGTAAAAGAACAGGCTGTTTCATCTGTAAAATAATAATCAGACTGCCTGATGATTCTTTTGCAGATAAAACAGCCTGTTGCAGACCAATTTTGAGGTAAGAATATATATATATATATATATATATATATACGTGAAGGTTTAGGTCTACGAAACGCAAAGAGTGCTCGACAACATATAGTTAGAGCAAATTATAGATTTTCGCTTCCCTCAAAACTTGTCTGCAACAGGCTGTTTCTTTACAGATGGAACAGCCCATGTTGCAGACAAGTTTTGAGGTAAGCGAATATATATATATATATATATATATATAGTCAAATCTGCAGACATGCATGTTTCGCAGTCTAGATGTGAGTGATTTCGTATTTATACACCATACTCTTGCTCTCACCAAGCGCACGTGGTACAATACTCAGATACATGCGAATCCAGACATGCGTGAAGTATCTTGGGGCCAGAGTGGTCAAACGACCACAATGGAAGTGAGCTTTTTGCATTATCGCTTATAGCCACCAATTAACCTCACAGGGAGCTCAACAACACAAGTGAAGGAGCATATATAGTCAAATCTGCAGACATGCATGTTTAGCATATATATAGATATACTTATATATATACATCTTAAAAGACGCAGCAAAGAGCATGATTTGCATGAGTGACGTGCAGGGCCGGATTAACCACGTGGCAGATGCGGCATATGCCGCGGGTCTCGCGCTTATGGGGGCCTCGCGCTTTACTGTGCCACGCCCATTTTTACGGGAACACGCTCATTTTCTATTGGGACACGCCCATTTTAGGTGCCTCGCGAATTTAGATGCCTCGCAAATTTAGGGGCCTCGCGCATTTAGGGTTGGCGGTTGGCCCCAGGAAATTATGCAATATGAAATTGCGGTGATTTGCGGATAAAATTGAAAACAATTATTTAACAATTTTGTGTGCCTTTGAATTCAAAGGTTTTCATAACGAGGGGGGGGGGGAGGTTGGGGGCCTCGCGCTGAAAATCTGCCACGGGCCTCGCGGTGAAAATCTGCCACGGGCCTCGCGGTGAAAATCTGCCACGGGCTTCGCGCGACGTTAATCCGGCCCTGGTGACGTGCTTTTATTGAAACTATTGATGGTTCGAAATACATTTAACAAGAACGAAATTCATAAGAATTACCTATTTCGTACCACAGCACCACTGTAACCGAAGCTATTTTTAGATCATTTTTGCATGGAAAAGGAACAGCAAGATTGCCCAGGGTGCTATTGACTTAAAATCTGTATGCAATTCTAGATTCCTACATAAAGCACAAGTATACCTGGATTGCTTGGTGGCTCACTAAAAATTATTAACCTTAGCTTTGAACATCTGCTTGTATGGAGGACGTTTTCCAGGAGGTATAATGACAAACAAAAAGATGAAATTTGACAAAAAGTATCTTTCTAAGTGCATAGGAGGCAAAAATATATTGATACTCAAATAGTTTCAACGAGACCAGAATCAAGCCGAATATCCTGAAATATAATTTATCTATTTTACTAGCTCCATGTGCAGATCCCAAACCATTAGGAATGAAGAGTGGTGAGATACCTGATGATGCAATCACAGCGTCATCTTTTTATAGTAACGATTTCAAGCCTAGCTATGCAAGATTAAGTAAGATAGATTACGATTGCTCTTGGGCATCTACTACAGGTGAAGGGAAAAGCAACTCGTGGCTTCAGGTTGATATGACACAACTGACAATTGTAACAGGGATAGCAACCCAGGGAACCTGCTATTTCTCCGATGAATGGGTAAAGTCTTACTTGGTTTCATACAGCACTGATGGCAATAATTGGACATATTATCAGGAGTCAGAGAATGTAAAGGTAAGTAGTAGTAAACGAATAATATATTATAAAAATGACTGTATTTTCTTCCAGATAATACTCTTAAATTTCTTCATAATTATGATTTCAAAAATTTCATATAATGTATAGTAATAATATAATATAATATAATGTAATGTAATGTAATGTAATGTAATGTAATGTAATGTAATGTAATGTAATGTAATGTAATGTAATGTAATGTAATGTAATGTAATGTAATGTAATGTAATGTAATGTAATGTAATGTAATGTAATGTAATGTAATGTAATGTAATGTAATGTAATGTAATGTAATGTAATGTAATGTAATGTAATGTAATGTAATGTAATGTAATGTAATGTAATATAAAGTGCTTAAACTATAAATGTTTTAAAGCGCTAGGTAAAATACAAACAGTAAGAGATAAAATCGTAAAATTACTTTATAGACCATATTTGCACATTCATTCGTCAAATAATTCAAAAACAGTTAAAAATTGTCTATTTGAAAAACACTACTAATGTACGCATCCCTAAAAATTATATGTCTTTAACACTCAACTGAAGACGAAGCACGAATTTCATGTGGGAGTGAATTCCAAAGAAAAGGGCCAGCTCTAGCAAAAGCACGATCACCTGATGTCTGCATTTGTGTATGTGGCACATGAACCATTTCTGAGCATTGCCAATCACACCAAAACATTTTTTAGGATATCCAACAGAATACTATGGTCAATTGTGTCGAAAGCAGCGCTGAGATCAAGCATCACAAGGAGCGTAATCTCCCGATTGTCCATATAATTGGTAAGAATATCACTTTACACTTGCCGGAGGGCTGTTTCAGTGAAGTGGAACTGACGATAAGCTTATTGGTTGACGGGCAGTGGAGAATTAACATTGAAATGGTTTAATAATTGTCCCATCACTTCCTTTTCTGTTAACTTGGCAACAAAAGCAAGTTTGCTTACAGGTCTAAAATTTTCGAACAGGAAATCCGACCGGATTCCGAAGTGCTGATTTCCAAATATCAGGAACTCTTCTATGCACCAAAAACATGTTCGCCATACGAGTGATAAAAGAATACAAAACATCGCAGCAACTTTTAAGCAGCCAGGTAGGCATTGGATCCAACTGAGAAGAGGTATTCGAGGTTGACATAATGTTCCATACTTTGTCGTTCGACAGCGGAGATAAAGATTCAAGCTTCCCTTCTGGTAAACGATCTTCTGGTAAATGATGTTAAACGAGGGTTAGCATGTATCTGATCAATCTTCTAGTTTATAAGTTCAATCTTACGAAAGAAAAAGTGTCCAAATTCATCAGCCAAGGTACAACGGTCTTCGTGGGGTGGTAATACCTTTCCCTGACGAGTTGACAATACGAAAGAATTTCTTAGGATTTCCCGCGCATTGGTCAATCATATCAGCGTAATAGGAGACATTTGCTTTCTGAAGGTGAGCACTGCATCTGTCTCTAGTTTTATAATATAATTCTTTATCAGCCGTAAGTCCAGACTGAAGCATTTTCCTTTCTCGTCTCCGACGTTCAGCTTTGAACTTTTTAAGGTCGTCAGTGAACCACGGTATCCTACGTCTATCGATAATTTTCTTGGTCTATAAAGGTGCAGGCTTGTCAATAATTCTTAACAAAGTTTCGTCATAGATGTGAGCAAGTTCATCAATATTAGCCAAGATTTATTGCACAATTCTGATGAGGAGTATATAACTTTTAAACTCCTGGAGATCCATTTGCTTTAAACTTCGAAATCGAAGTTCCTTCACAATTAAATTCGGCCTAGGAATGGCTATCTTACACTCGACAGTTATATGATCTGACAGAGCAAGAGTGGGTTCTATTTCAGATATTAACACATCATTAATTGACCTGGAAATTATAAGATCAAGAATATGTCCTGAATTATGAGTCGAAAAAGTGACAATTTGAGTATGAGCAAATGTTTCTAAGAGATCACAAAACGTTTTCGTGTTATTATCTTCAGTTGAATCTACAGGTGTATGTACCACAGAATACCACGGTACCACAGAACACCAGTCTTATTTATTGATCTTATAAAATTTGGAGGAAACATACTATATACTTTATTTTTGTGAATATATATTAGTTTTAGTTTTAATTGACATATAAAAAACAAAAAATAAATATTTTCATAAACATTCTTTAATATAATCAGGATTAACAAAAAATAACATTCTATGTTTTTGATACTTTTTTCCCGCATAATGCCTGTAAAATTCGAAAGTTTAAAAATAAGTTTGCAAACCAAAATAATTTATATGCAACACAACATTATTACTATACAGGAATCACACCGAGGAATCAATTTTACCATTGAAAAATTGAATTTTTCAAAATTATTGATAAGCCTGGTATTCTTTGGTTACACCACTGGTATGCTGTACTGATTTTAGTATTTAGCTTTCACTAAATTAAGTTAGCAATATCCTACATTAGTATAATTTGAGTAGTAAATAATGCATTTCAAGTGTTTTGATTGGTAGCCTGACTAGTAAATCTGAGGCATTATTTACTACTATTTTACTTTCTTGATATTATAAATAAACATGCACCCATAAAAAAACGTAGGGTGTCTGGCAAACGCGTGCCATGGTTGACTAAGGACCTAATTATTAAAAAAAAGGCATAATGCATATTTAAACCAAAAAGCAGTATCATCTGGATTAGATGCTGACTGGAGTGCTTACAAATGGGCAAAAAAAACATTATATAGAGAATAATACATGGGTGCGCGGAAATACCAGATTTATTTCGAGTGTTGAACAGGATATCTCACGAGTGAGCGCAGCGAACGAGTGAGATATCATGTTCAACACGAGAAATAAATCTGGTATTTCCAAGCATCCATGTATTTTTCTGTTTATTATATAAAGGACAGTCTTTTCAAACAAAATAAAATAAAATATCCATTTTCATAAACTTCAAAAGCGATAATTTTCACGTGTGAGATTATCATAAATAATCTCACGTGTGAGATTATCAGTTTTATCAGTGCTCGAAATCTCTATAAAGCACTATACTTTATATAATAAAATAGATTAATTAAGGATACCGTTCGTCAGCACTATCAAGATGAATTACAAAGTAACTCGGGGAATCTTAAAAAAACTTGGAAGATAATTAATGAATTGATTAATAAATCCTACAAGGATAGCAAGATACTAGAGTTAAGAAATGATGAAGGTGAGACAATAAACCCCACTGACATTCCAAATACATTCAATCAGTATTTTACGGACTTGGGAGAACAATTATCTAACGATATACCTTACACAGCGTTTGAGTGCCCAAGTAACCCATTATTTTGTTTTAAAGAGATATCGGAATTTGAAACTCTAAGACTGCTTCAAAACTTAAGTGCTTCGAAAGCATCACGTATTGACAAAATTTCAGCTAAATTCTTAAAAATTGCCGCCCCCGTTATTGCTTCTTCACTCTCATTAATTTTTAATCAATCAATTCGCACCGGTATATTTCCGCGTGACAGGGAAATCGCAAGAGTAACACCAATATACAAATCTGGGGCCAAACATTGTACGTATAATTATAGGCCAATATCCGTTTTTTCGATTGTAGCAAGAATTATGGAGAAGCTGGTACACAACCAGATCTATGATTATTTGATGTACTCAAATTTATTAACAAAATCTCAGCACGGATTCAGACCTTGCCATTCTACGGTTACTGCATTGCTAGACATCACTAATAGATGGTATCAAAACATTGATATTGGTCAATTAAACGGCGCAGTATTATTAGACTTAAAAAAGGCCTTCGATACTGTCAATCATGATATCCTACTTAAAAAGTTGGATATTTACGGCATAACAGGAACGGCACTATGTTGGCTCAGATCTTATTTGACAGACCGAACGCAATGTTGCCAAGTAAGGGGCCATTTATCTGGACCACTACGTGTAAAAACAGGTATTCCGCAAGGCTCTGCTCTAGGGCCGCTTCTATTTCTAATATACATCAATGATCTGCCTCAATGCTTAGAGCGAACTAGTGCTAGTATGTTTGCCGATGACACCCAAATTGATACATCTAGTGAAAATATTAATATAATTGTAGAAAATCTTAACCATGACTTGGAAAATGTATCAACTTGGATGTCTGCTAACCAACTTACTTTAAACCATTCTAAAACGGAATACATGATAGTAGGTAGTAATAGAAGAATCAACCAAATAGACATACAATCCCACATACATATTGGAGGTAGGAAAATAGACCGAGTTAAAGTAACCAAATCACTTGGCGTAAAGATGGACGAAACTTTGTCATGGAATGCCCAAGTGAACCAAGTTACTATAAAGGTCAATGCAGGCCTCAGCATCCTAAGACGGGTTCGAGAAATAGTGGATTATAGAACACTAATTACAATATATCAATCAATTATTCAACCTCACTTTGATTACTGCTCGCAAGTATGGGGTTGTCTAGGAAAAGGTTTATCAGACAAATTACAGAAGCTCCAAAACCGAGCATTTCGAATAATAACACGTGAAAACTACGAGATTAGATCTGTTGACATTTTGGAAAACGTAGGAGTTTCTAACTTACAAACCAGAAGAGAGCATCAATTAGCGATTATATTGTACAAAGTCAAAAACAAAATGCTACCAAATGATTTAACTGAAATTTTCAACAACACGAATTCAATACATGATCATAATACGAGAAATAGCGAATTTAATTTCGCATTACCTAAGCCAAAAACAAATAATATGAAAAAGGCTTTTGCCTACAGGGGGGCTGAGGCTTGGAATAACATTTCCACTGCAATAAAATCATCGAAAAGCATCTCTAGCTTTAAAACCAAAATAAAGCGAATATACTAATACTGGAAATTCATTTTCAGTCACCTAATTTTTTGTAGACCATTGATATTTTATATAATATATTTGTAGTGCATGCACACGGCCTATTGGAAGATCACCTTTTTCTTTCTTTCTTTTTTTTAATTAACATCATTGTAAATAATTAATCAAGTGAAATAGTACCGTTTTTAATAAAGTCAATAAGTAGTACATAATGCTTTTTTTCAAAATGGCTTCCCAAAGTCGTTTTGTTGTAACTTCTCTTGACGAAATTGAACAAATAAAGGAAAATACAATTCCAAAAAATACGAAATTGGCAACAAAATTTGGGGTTAAGCTATTTAATGGTAAGAAGCGTTTTGCAATTAATTTATTAACAACTTTTTTGACAATTTAAAACTTACGAGTGACAAGCAAAGAGCGATAAAATTGATAAAATGACATTTTTTCTGTTTTTTTACATCAGAATGGTTCTCACAGCAAAACGAGTTCACAATTAAGTTTGAGAACATGGAAATTGATGAAATGAATCAATGTTTATCAAAGTTCTACATTTCTGCTAGAAAAACAGATGGTTCATACTATAAACTAGTGATCCAAGGATAGTGCAAAGTTTTAAAATACAAATGCTATGTTGTTACATGGTTTATAGTGCGTACGTAATTGTTGTGCATCCATGTTGTGTTGTGTTGATATTTGCATATCACGTATTTACACGAGCAATTTTTATTTGGCAATTATTTTTACCTTTACTATTTTTATTTGTCCTTGAAATTTGACAATGTGACTTTGCATGCGAAAATTCAAGTAATGCACTTGTCAATGGAAAGCTTGTAATACTTTCATCATTCGTAATTCTAAATCATGGTGTAATATTTTATCTGCATTTTAATTTCGATAAAATTGTTTTGTTTAGATAAAATTGTTGTTTGTTTTTTATTTGCAATTAGTTTTATTCAACTAATTACAAATATGTCAACTCAACTTCGATTATTTCAAATTTTATTTATTTATTATTTCATCGTGTATATAAAATTTAGAGAGTACGGTTGTACACAGACTACTAAAATAAAGGCTAAGCAAAACTAGAAAGTATATAGAATGCAACATACATCCTAGTTATATATACAGACGCATCCTCATCAAAATGCCATTCGCATTTGTAAACAACAGAGATGTGTTCTATTAATATTGCATAACAAATGTCAAATTTCAAAATTATGCAGTTCATACTACACTCTACTACTCTAGTGACTCTACAAATTACACTCTACGAGTCTACGGACAGAGTATAGCAACTTCTACTATCTAGCCGTATTAATGTGTATAAATTGTACGCAAGTCGACTTACCTTAGATCGCCAGTAAAATCCAATGCTGTATACTATAACTAACATATTTGATATTTACGGTAAGGCCAAAGGAATCTCATCGGGTCTTGAATCTTGTATTTGAATTTTTTTATATATAACCAGCACCAACAACCAAGTCCAAATATGTGACATGTTTGAGGCGAAACTTACGCTTCGGAATTTATAAAAATATTGCAATAATGAATATTCGACCCATTCAGTATTGTCTATTGAATATATAAATGACAAAAGCACTACTAATCCAAAAGGCCAAAATGAAAACGTTTATTTATAAATTTGATCGTATTTCCATCACATTCCCACTCCCAGCTGCCACCATTGTGCGGTAAATATTTCGAAATTTCGTATTTTCGTTCCGTGATATTATTAGATCAGTGCACTTGAACGCACGTGTTCATAGCTACCGGGGGAGTTAGCAACCCAATATTATATATAAAACGATTGTTATGGGTTTAATACCACAACCCAAATGTTGTTCGTAAATCTAATTAAACACTGCATGAATACAACCGAATTGAGCTATAAGATAACTTGAAAGTGCTTAAACGAGAAATAGAGCGAAACGAGACTATATATAATATGCAAGCGTTAAAACATTGGAAAAAATCGGTGATAATGAAAGTACATGCACTCATCGCGTGACCCCCCGGAAAGTTTACACTATGATGCCTGATGCCTGACTCATATTAATTTTCGCCACTCATCACAATACTGCAAAGTTTCCAAGAAACTTTGCACTAAAAATCAAGCTTAATGTTAATGCGAGCAGCGCTGGATCGCTATCTTCGCTCGGCTCACCATCGTACAACAAAAAGTTTTAAATTTGCGACCCAAAGCATTGCATTCCTACCTCAAACACCTTATCGGCACAGGAAAGATCGCAGAAACTGTCCACAAAAACCCTTTGACTCCTGAAGCCGTACAACTGTTCTTCGCGAAAGGCGAACTAGTATGTTCAGAAACCACACCAATCATTCGCTGCGAGCCACAACTGTCACTGTTTTGTCCTCCAACAACGTTGAGACACAAAAGATCAAAGCTGTAACTGGTCACATAAGCGATACCAGCATCGAAAGCTATTGTGAAAGACCAACTCTGAGCCAGTTCAAGCACATGTCGTCAACGCTGAGTTCGTTTGTCCATGGCGAAGAAACTACAGCAGCGCCTTCATCTTCGCCCATAATCGCAACATCAGTTTCTCCTCTTCAATCTCTAGTAGAAAGTAATCCCACAGTTGCGGACAGCACTGTATCTTTCGGCAGAAATGAGGCGAATATCTCGGCGAATATCCTTCAAGCAAATGGCGATGCAGGGGCATCAATTCTTCCATCTGGAACTTTCCAAGGATGTTCATTTACATTTAACATAAACAACAATTAAACGTTTAAAATTGTTCAATTTAAATCATACATGATCCTTGTAAATTGTTGTAAACAAGGTTGTAAATTTAAAGCATTTTCAGCGCTATTTCTGACTTGTTGTGTTCAACGAACTTTCCGAACGAATGTTTTACATCATACGTCATGTGATCTACAATTAGTATTTAGAAAGGAAGTAAATTATATTCATAACGGAAGCGCATGTTATTGTATTATTATAAAACTTGAAATGCATTATTTACTACTCAAATTATACTAAAACAATTATTTTCCTCAGTCTCGGTGATTATCGGTGAATATTCACCTCGACTTCGTCTCGGTGAACATTCACCGATAATCACCTCGACTTCGGTAAATAATTGTTAAATATTCTCACACAAATTGACACACCAAATCCTGGTACAATTTGATAAACCGTTGCTTATTTATCTCTGCACTGGTATTCTGTGGTACAGTTTGTTCCAGAGTTTGTTTCACAGAATGTTCAATAAAAAATAATTTAAGTCTATGAAATCTAGCCCCAACCCCCCAGGAAGAAAAAATATATCGATAAACTAGCCTACACTAAAAAAAATTAAGAAGCCACATCATATATATTTGACAAAAGATATGGAACATGTAAATTTTTGTGGTATTCTGTGGTATTCTGTTAGTCGCCCGAAATAAGTAACAGCTCAGTTGACATTACAACACTTTAAAGGTAGGTGGAAAATTCCTCAAAGAACAAGCTAGAGGGTACAGAATGTGCAGTCGACGAAGGCGGGCGATAAACAGCAATCAATTTGATGACATGACTCTGTAACGTGATATTCCATATTGCAGTTCAGGGAAGATTATGCGGAAGGCACGCTTTTGAAGTCTTTCCAGATCATTGGACAGGTACTGCGGAAGTGAGTCATGAAATGCTTCACAAGCATACTCGATAACAGGGCGAATGCATGTAACATAAAACTGAATTAAATCATTTGGTGGCAGTCTAGCACGCTTTAGTTGTCTTAGGAAATATAGCCGTGAAAATACCTTTTTACAAGTATTTGTTATATGGGTGTTCCATTTGAGATCGTCAGAAAAAGTTAGGCCCAATAATTTCGTAGAGGCCACCACATTAACATTATTATTGTTAATAACTATTGGGTCGAATACTTTGTTGGATGTAGACAAGCTTATTCTTAACTCTTTGTATTTGGTTTCCTTCAGTTCCATGCCATTTGCTATTGACTTTCTGGCAAAAACGTTTACGTGATCTTGAAGTATACTTAAATCGTCTTTTGCAACAGATTCAGACATGGTTGAATCATCGACATATTTCCAGAAATCATTCACACCGGGTACATTAATATCATCAATCATTATCGCAAATAGCAAGGGACCCAATTTGGTGCCTTGTGGGACGCCTGCATGAACATTACTCCACTCTGAAAAGCAGTCATTGCTCAATGTCACTCGTTGTTTACGGTTACTTAGGAAGTCAAAAATCCAGTACTTAATGCTTTCAGGGATGTTATAAGTTGTCAGCTTTTTCGATATGATGTTGTGATCGATCAGATCAAAAGCTTTGCGGAAATCGAATAACATGACATGGTGGAGCCATTCCCATCGGTATTTTTTATCCAAGTATGTAGCATAGATATAATTGCATGGATGGGACAAGAGTTTGGCACAGTTCCAAATTGTCTTTTGTCGATCCTGCGCATAACAGCGGGTTTCAAAAAACGATTCACAACAAACTCCTCACCAAGTTTTGACAAAATGGATGTTAGTGAGATGGGACGCAAGTGATTTTTGATATCTTGAATCGACTTTTCTTTAGGAATTGCAACCACGTCCGCTTCTTCCATGATGGAGGTAAATGGCTTTCTTGGTAGGAGCAATTCAGAATATCTGTGACCGGGCCAGAGAATAGGTCGGCATTTTCTTTAAGTAGCCAAGGCGGTGTACCGTCGGGATCGTATGCTTTTTTTGGATTGAGTTTTATCAGCGTTTCAAAGACGTCTGCAGTTGTCACAGTAAGTACTTCATCACACACGACTGGAAGATGGTGATAATCAAAGCGAAGAGGTTCAAAGACAGACATGGGAGACAGGAAAGTGTTATTGATCTCATTTGCTAGAGCATTTTTCGTTGCACTGGATGGAGTTTCATTAGGTCGTAAAGCTTTCACTAATTTATCAGTATTCTTATCAACTACTTTCATACCACTCAACCTCTTTACTTCGTTCCGCCATGTTGAAGGTTTCCATTGTTTTAAGTGTTGAACACTAGTTTCGTAATACGTAGCTCGGCAAATTTTTCTTTGGCGATTGACTTGGTTCCTTAAGCGTTTAAACTCCTCAAGATTCCCTTGGTTGTCGCTTTCTAATAAGGTTTGATAATGTCGAGTTCATCCACGGTGGGTCGTTAGGTTTACTCTTTTTGCGACGTAGCGGGAGAATAGAGTCCATACCAGTGTTAACAATAGTTTCTAATAAAACAGTTTTTTCATCACAAGAATGCACTCTACTAAGTATCCTAGGGATATCAACTAGCTCCAGGTATTGACGCATTGCGAGACGGGAGCTTGGTCTTAGGTCTCTCACCTTCACCTCCACATTTCTCTTGAATTTTACCACGTGCAATAGGATTTATCTCGATAGACATGTGGTCCGACAACCCCAAAGGAGCACGCTTAATAGGTTAGTCAAAGAAGGCACTAAGATTCGTTAATACAATGTCAAGGGTATTGTTTCCACGAGTAGGGAATTTAACGAGCTGTTTTAAATCATAACCAGTTCTTAGATGTGTTGTGTTCAGTTTATTAAAGTCTCCAAGAAGTATAAAACCACATTTAGGAAAACGTGATTCCATTAATGATAGGCAGTTAAACAAATATTTCAACATATTTGTATTCTTCGCACTTGGAGGGTGATATACTGTTCCTACGATCAAATTTGTAATTCCTCTAGGTAATCTGGTTAGACACATGTTAATCCATAGCACTTCAAACGAGCTATCAGATAATTCGTCCAACCGTGAGAATTGAATGGTATCTTTAATGTATATACAAACACCTCCATGTTTTCGATCATACCTGTCTCTACGAATAAGGTTATACCCCTGTATGTCTACAACGTTATCATGGATATGGTTTTGTAGCCAGGTCTCAACTAAACTTACAAAGTCTTAATTTCCATGGTGTACGACGTTTTGCACTTCGTCCATTTCAGGGGCTAAAGACATCACATTTGAAAGAAAGAAAGCAGGGACGTATGCAAATTTGGACCCAACATTTGCCAGTTTAACAGACGGTTTTAAGGGAATGTTGATAAGATTGTTCGAATGTTGATAAGTGTTACGCCCGTTTCGATTAGTAATTCTAGGGAAATCATGGTTGTAGTCACAATTACGGGGTGTAATTCTCACTAGGATAGGATGTTTCTCCACTGGGATTGGGTGTTTCTAGAATAGCCCCCGTGTCGCGATGGATAGGTTTGGACACTCGTCAGTGGTATTGGCCACGGCTGGGGTGGACGACGATTCCAAGGATAGGTTGAAGGCCGCTGGGGGAAAAAAGGGGTGTAAGGTGCAGGAGCAAAGGTATTACTAGGAGCCTGGGGATGGACGAAGACACATCTGTTACCCTTGAGGCAGTATCCTTTTCTCCGCAAGAAGGTGCAAGGTGTTTTACTTGTTTGGTCTAATGATTGCTGATGATAGAAGTCGCAATTATTACTTTTTAGGCACCAACCGCTGCGGGAAAGAAACGGACAAGGGATGGATTGTTTACAATATTTATTGACTGTTCCGCAATGATTTCGGCTATGTTCAAAGCTGTTTCCGGCCGAGTTACGTTTATTCCTGTCACAGAATGATGTTTGTTTAGATGCTGCGACTTCATGACCTTTAAATTTCCCCTGTTTGGCAAAGTTTTCCACGATAATTAATTCAACTTTATTTCGGTCTTTTGTTTCAGTTGAAGTGCATGGGTGGGATGCATTGAAAGATTTATTGGTAGGTTGAGGATAGCCGCTTGGTATGGCAGTCTGGCTTGTTTTTTCTCTGGTATTACTAGTAACATCATTACTTTTTCCGGGGCCTATTACAAGGTTGATTTATTCTCGGAGAAAACTTTCTCTTCTAATATAGCAAGACGTGACTTCAAATTCAAATTTTCTTTCGTTAATTTACATAAGTCTTGTTTATTTTGGTAAATAATTTCACTCTGTTCTGAAAATTTAGCTGCTAAAGCAACCACCTTCGATACAATTTCTTCTTTAAACGTAGTAAATCGTTCATCTATAGTAGCCGACTTACTATCTAGTACACGTATACGGAATGGGGTAGAGCTGTCAATAATTTGAACGGGGGGCAAATTGTTGTTATTCTGTACCGTCATGTTTAGAAACGATTGGTCAATAAAGTCTTGCAGCTCTGCAAGCGTTGAGTTATCGCAGGATATAGGAGATGACACGCTTTTAGTATTATTAACGCTACCACTATCACTGGGTATTTCAATAGCGCTGTGCTCCTTTTGTCCGGCATGCAATGATTTGTTGGTATTTGAAGCATTCTCAGACACTGTGTTTGAAGTGACTGCCTCGTAGTCCGTAAAATATACCGGCAGGCTTTCCTTATTCGTACAGATATTAATAAGTAGTTCACTTAAACAGTTGCCTGTTTTTCCCTGGAATGATAGCGTACCTAGTTCATAGTTCCAGCTGAGAATTAGATCAGAATTAGTGCTTGTAAATTTTCTATATTTGCCTCCGGGCGACGAACATATGCCAATCTGGTCAATGGCACATTTTGTAAAGAATTTCAGCATTTCGAGATTGTCCATCCATCTGATACGCTTTTTAATATAAACAAAGCATTCCTTGTCTTTATACCGGAGAATTTCATCAAAATCCCATTCATTAAGGGAAATACCAGAGTTTGATTGAGCACAACTATCAGCCATGTTGAAATTTACCGTAAAATTTACCGAAAAATACATGAATAGAAGAAAATACGAACTATGTTTGAGATGAGCTGAGATATAGAATATCTGTCAATGTCTGCAGATGGCAGGCATGGACAGAGAATAGTTAAATGTAAGAGAAGCGCTCATTGATAGTGTAAGGATGAATATGGCGCCAAATTGGGAAATGAGACACATTTCTTATCTTTCACGGCTATCATTGCTGCCCGAAATGAGACAGAGAGATCGAAATTTTAAATCTGAAACATTGTGATTGCTAGTGTTGGAATGTCTGGCAACAGGCTGTTTAGCATTGTTGTCAGTGACACCACGACGATGCCACAGATTAAAGATTAACATATGTGGAACTCGAGTCGGAACCTTTGATGTTTTTTCCCCACGCTGATGCAATTCCACGCGCCACGCAAAATGCTCTGGTGCGTGTCTGTCAAGTGTCACTCACAACCTCGTACCCAGGGCTTTTGCGTTTGTGGCTCTCAGAAGCTCTGGGGTATCAAAACCGGAACACCAACAATTGTTGGTGTTTCGGTTGGGTAAAAATGATAACTTGGAAAATATTTGCATAAGGAGTGGAAGTGCAAGAATTGTCACAATTATGCTTAATTTGGACTTATAAAGAAATTCTAAATTACTTCTCGTGTGGTTTTTGGAATTTAAAAAAAGAACGATGAATTTGGAGGTTCATTTATGCCCAAAATGAGCTTTTCGATAGGCAAAAGGATATCTTATCGTGCGACAAAGACAGCAATACAAGAATAAGTGTACGAAATATCAAAATTTTATACACTTGTGCAAAACGTCGCTATTTTGTGGATCAAGTGTACTAGAGAATATAAACACTGGAGAGTTCGAAGATTGAACAGTGAAAATCTGCAGCTTTATTTGGTTTATACTTCTATGTGTAATGTTACGAATATTGTATTGGTAAATCCCAGTGGTGTAGAAGAGGGAAGATTCTTGGGAGCGGACCCCCCTTCCTCAAGCAATGGGGGGGGGGGGGCATTGCTTGAAAATATATAATTTTTCCATAGTTTTCATTCTCTAAACATCACTTATGACTATATCAGGCATGAAAATCGTATAAAGATGCGATCATGTGATTCGAGGTTACTTATGATGTCATCCATTCTCAAAAATTTTCACCCTTGGTAACATGCTCGTCTAGAGAGCACCACTAGTTACGAATTTAGTTCTACAGCACTGCCAAACCCTGATACTGATGGCTAATGTTGGAAACTTGTGATAAAAATTGTCATATAGCTGCTTAGAAACAGATATACTGTGTCAATGTTACTAAAATAATTGTGGTTGTATTTTCAAACACATTATATAATTTATCATTCAATTCAAAGCCAATATTATTAAGCCAATACTCTAAACTGATGCCAGAGTTAAGGAAAGTATTTATTAACTAGAATTGTGTATTCGATCAAATCTTAATCAAGGGTGACAATGCTGGGAGCATGCAAGGATTCTACTGCCTTTTGGATAGGGGAGCAAGCATATATAACCGTCATACCTATTGGCTGTCTATATCCCCCGTTTCAGCCAAGACAAGGGGAGGGTGCACATGCAGGAAGAAAATAGTTGAGCAGAATCCATCACAAATTTTGGCTCAGGTTGGGTGCATCTGTAGGGCCGAAGGAAATGTACTACTTTGGATTCAGGAAATATATAGAAAGCATCTGGTAAATATGGCAGTGTTTCCGGTGCCGTGAAATTATGTCATCATAGGGTTCCCAGAGAAGATTTTGCCACGAGCCCAATAAATCTCACGGTGGCCCTGTCAAACTCCAAAATTCTGGAAAGGACTTTCACTCTTAAAACTAATAGCAATGATGATTTACTGGAGCATGTGACAGACCATGTTTGACTATTGTTAGTAACCAGACTTATATCTCATCAAACATTCCAGACTTTGAAGAAAGTTATTTAAAGATTAGTAAAATATTATTGCCCAGGATATATTTTTTGATGTTAAAACATGCTTTTTAAAAATTAGTGACTGGAAAAATTTTAAATAGCATGCACCAGTAACAACTTCTTGATTAACAAATAAATATAATTTACACTTCATAATTGATAAATTATGGTTACTTGTTTCGTTAACTTCCTTAAAATTTATACAAATAGTTTTATAATGTAAATCACACGGTCTTTTGAAAACCAGGAAATTGAAAGGCCACCGTGTGCTTAAGTAGGCCTACAGTATTTACAAATATTAAAAGTAGATCAATAAAAAAACTGACGATATATATAGTGTTTCGTACTTAATTATGATAGTGATTATTTAAACAGATTTTAAACGAGTTTTTAAGCGAGCGGCTTTTTTTTGTAGTTTGTATAATTTGTTCATATTAGTAACGTTGCCGTCATGCCAAACAGTGGAACAGTAGGTAAAGTGTGGAGGAACAAATGAATTGTACATTGTCAATAGTGCGTCCTGTGTTACAAATTGTTTTGCTCTTCTTAAAAGGGCAATACATTTTGATATTTTCTTGCATTGAGTGTCAACATGTTCTTGCCATCTAAGCTGTTTGTCAAAAATCACCCCTAGAATCTCTATATCCGACACTCTATTTATCATGTGATTCCCAATGATCACAAGTGGGTCACCTGATATCTCTCTCAACTTGTACTTTATGCTCTACTTCATGTTATTCTATTTTATTATTTATAACTGTTTATAACGTGGTAAAGTACAACTGATCGTCTAATTGACCATCTAATAATTAGAGTAACATAACTTAAAAGGAAAATTTAGGAATATATAATATAAAACTTGCCCGAAATTATCCAAAATATTTTTGTGTATAGGTAAAATAACTTTACACACGTTTAAAACGTCGTCATATACACGTACTTCGATTTTCATTTTCATTTCACGTATTCCTTATATTGTGGTGTTTTCGTGCTGTTTTTAATTACAAAAAATTCATTGTATGTTGCCTGCCTCTACGCTATACGCTGTATAATTACAAGCATTTCTACAAAAGTTACATGGAATATTTCCTCTTTATAACAGCATCTGGAAATTTGCGACGCATTTTGCATAATTGGGATCTCTGAGTTTTCCATTCACCTATCACCATGTAACACGTTCGGCAAAGATCTTCTTTCCTAGTGCTTTTTGGCACGTTCAGAAAAAAGACATTTCTTTCCTTCTTGCCGTAAGTTTTTCTGGCATATACAATAGCCCTTTTCACTAAAGAATGCGCTCTGGCAGCTGTTCGCAAGACATTGTTCGTCGTCGTCAACTTTTTTTAATGGATTTAATTTGCGCGGTATTATTATTGTGACCGTGCATTGCTGTTTGGAAAGAGACTGGTGAGAAAAACTCAAATCGGCCCAGGCGCAGATAAATTGTACCTACAATAATACGTACTGTTGAACATTAATCGCAATGATGCAGTTCGTACGTTTTCGTCTTTAGATACATGCGCATAAGCCAACTACTGATAACTCGTACATTACTTTGACTCTTTTAGACGGGTCATCGATAGGTAATACTTCTCTGGACTTGAAGGTCTTGGCCAGATATTCCGTAGCCTGGCAAAGACCATTGTAATTATAAACACTACATTGTTCTTCAAACGGATTTGTTTGTTAAAGTTCAAAAATCAACATTTAACTATAATATCGTAGTTTCTACATAATTATTTTACTTTATTAATAGTGAATTTCGACAAAGTACAACATTATAGTACCTAAAAACCCATATCACGATTTCGGGAAATAGTCTGGGCCTACTCGGACCCATCTCGGTATCCTTTCGGGCGATTAATCGGACGACCTCTTCGAGTGACATTTACCCTGCTAGCAGTGGTTTCTGATCTGAGAAGAAACCATTGCGACTCTATCTACGAGCAAACGAAGGCTTTTCTATCGAGCATGCGCGAAGATCGCGTGTGCGACGTCACTGTATTTACGTTACTTCCTGTATGTAGTTTCGCGCCAAAAGAAACTATTTGTTTACTCTGTAGTGTCGGGAAATTGTATAATTGTACCAATTTCAATTTAAGAAAAACCCCAGAAATTCAGTCTAGCTTTATCGATTGTAATGATATATCGACTGTATTCTGAATCAAACGATAGAGTAGATTACTACCTGGTATAGGCCTCCAAATGACCCCATAGATACGCTATATAAATTTGAACACTGCCTAAAATTAATCGATCTCGAAGATAAAGAAAGTATTATCTTGGGAGACGTTAATTCTGATATTCTAAGTATAAATCCTGCACCCATTGTCTCAGAGATGGATTTTATTACTAAATTATTTCAATATGAGCAATTAATAAAAGACCCCACCAGAGTTACAAAAGACAATGCGTCTTTAATTGATCACTTTTATACAAACAAACGAGAATGTATTATTTCTAGTGGGGTAAAAATCATTACTATTAGTGATCATTACTTAATAATATGGTATACGCAAAATTCATACAACTAAAGAGGCAACTCGAATTGTTGAATACCGTGAACTTAAGCATTTTAATAGAACAAATTTCCTCCTTGAATTAGAATCCCTCTCAAACTTAACTTAGACTATTTGGACCCCAACAGGTTATGGAAAATCTGTAAAAATGCATTTCTTGATATTATAAATAAACATGCACCCCTAAAAAAACGTAGGGTGTCTGGCAAACGCGTGCCATGGTTGACTAAGGATCTAATTGTTAAAAAAAGGCATAATGCATATTTAAAGCAAAAAGCAGTATCATCTGGATTAGATTCTGGCTGGAGTGCTTACAAATGGGCAAAAAACCATTATAATAGATTAATTAAGGATACCGTTCGTCAGCACTATCAAGATGAATTACAAAGTAACTCGGGGAATCTTAAAAAAACTTGGAAGATAATTAATGAATTGATTAATAAATCCTACAAGGATAGCAAGATACTAGAGTTAAGAAATTACGAAGGTGAGATAATAAACCCCACTGACATTCCAAATACATTCAATCAGTATTTTACGTACTTGGGAGAACAATTATCTAACGATATACCTTACACAAATACAACTCCAGAAAGCTACTTCACAGCGTTTGAGCGCCCAAGTAACCCATTATTTTGTTTTAAAGAGATATCGGAATTGGAAACTCTAAGACTGCTTCAAAACTTAAGTGCTTCGAAAGCATCAGGTATTGACAAAATTTCAGCTAAATTCTTAAAAATTGCCGCCCCCGTTATTGCTTCTTCACTCTCATTAATTTTTAATCAATCAATTCGCACCGGTATATTTCCGTGTGACTGGAAAATCGCAAGAGTAACACCAATATACAAATCTGGGGCCAAACATTGTACGTCTAATTATAGGCCAATATCCGTTATTTCGATTGTAGCAAGAATTATGGAGAAGCTGGTACACAACCAGATCTATGATTATTTGATGTACTCAAATTTATTAACAAAATCTCAGCACGGATTCAGACCGTGCCATTCTACGGTTACTGCATTGCTAGACATCACTAATAGATGGTATCAAAACATTGATATTGTTAAATTAAACGGCGCAGTATTCTTAGACTTAAAAAAGGCCTTCGATACTGTCAATCATGATATCCTACTTAGAAAGTTGGATATTTACGGCATAACAGGAACGGCACTATGTTGGCTCAGATCTTATTTGACAGACCGAACGCAATATTGCCAAGTAGGGGGCCATTTATCTGGACCACTACGTGTAAAAACAGGTATTCCGCAAGGCTCTGCTCTAGGGCCGCTTCTATTTCTAATATACATCAATGATCTGCCTCAATGCTTAGAGCGAACTAGTGCTAGTATGTTTGCCGATGACACCCAAATTGATACATCTAGTGAAAATATTAATATAATTGTAGAAAATCTTAACCATGACTTGGAAAATGTATCAACTTGGATGTCAGCTAACCAACTTACTTTAAACCATTCTGAAACGGAATACATGATAGTAGGTAGTAATAGAAGATCAACCAAATAGACATACAACCCCACATACATATTGGAGGTAGGAAAATAGAATGAGTTAAAGTAACCAAATCACTTGGCGTAAAGATGGACGAAACTTTGTCATGGAATGCCCAAGTGAACCAAGTTACTATAAAGGTCAATGCAGGCCTCAGCATCCTAAGACGGGTTCGAGAAATAGTGGATTATAGAACGCTAATTACAATATATCAATCAATTATTCAACCTCACTTTGATTACTGCTCGCAAGTATGGGGTTGTCTAGGAAAAGTTTTATCAGACAAATTACAGAAGCTCCAAAACCGAGCATTTCGAATAATAACACGTGAAAACTACGAGATTCGATGTGTTGATATTTTGGAAAACGTAGGAGTTTCTAACTTACAAACCAGAAGAGAGCATCAATTAGCGATTCTAATGTACAAAGTAAAAAAAAAATGCTACCAAATGATTTAACTGAAATTTTCACCAACACGAATTCAATACATGATCATAATACGAGAAATAGCGAATTTAATTTCGCATTACCTAAGCCAAAAACAAATAATATGAAAAAGGCTTTTGCCTACAGGGGGGCTGAGGCTTGGAATAACCTTTCCACTGCAATAAAATCATCGAAAAGCATCTCTAGCTTTAAAACCAACATAAAGCGAATATACTAATACTGGACATGGCTAGAAATCCAATACAGTATGGCGGAAAAGCATGCGTGCAGAGCGCAAAATAAATTAATTCAAAATGGCGGCTCTGTATAGAACTAATAGAGGAAAAATGATGTTTCAGATTTTTTGTTTCATACCCTTAGAAATTCTCATATGTGCACGTCTAAAACGTCAGTATATAACACAAATATTAACTAGAACAAATTTCGTGACAAATCGATAAGGCTAAATGAGTTCCCTAGCTCGATAGATTTTTACCTCTTATTCCCCATACAAGTGTCTGTTAATTAGTGTTAAATCCCAATAATTGGCCAAAGTAAGCCTTTATTTTGGCAATAATCAGTTGGTTTAGCTGCGATGTGCACGTCTGAATACACTCGACAATGTTCATTATTTGTTTTGCGAAGCTTTTTAGAACGTATCTACGTCTTTAAGTAGGTTCCCAAACGCCATAAAAAAGTACGATTTAAGTGCTGCCGAGTAGTTGTAATTCGATCGGCCAAGCGCCGACATAAACACTGAACACGACATGAAAATCGAAGCAATACGTTGCTTCTTGTCTTCGTTCATGTCGCCATTTTAGAACTGTTGTTATGGTTTCCATAGGGTCTACCGCTGTAATGTTTATTTGATCGTGGATGCAGAAATTAAGGCGCAAATACTCTGTCAAAATGGCCAAATACGCGTTAAATTTGAGATTTGGCTTGGTAAATACACACTTTCTGTGGGAATCAACTTTTGCGCTTTGCGAAATTCATCAATACAGAGGCAATTTACATATAAATTGTTTCTTATATAGTTTTATAGTCTTTACGCTTAGTTGTTGTATTAAAAATGTCTCATATTCCGCCATTGGATTGCTATTTGCAAAGGAAATTAGCAATTGCAAGCCCTTCATTAATACCATATGCTAATAAAGCTCAACGTACACAGGATATAATTTTGGCTTTAGGTATTCCTTATCCAATGCTGAAAGCTTTGTACGTGCATTGTAGTACTAAGAAACCTCTACATCCAACGTGTGAATATCCTATGGTGCCTAGTACCTAAGTGAACTAACATTTGTGGACTTGCTTAAATCTACAATTTATGTAATTTGAGCCTGCAGGTCAAACCGCATACTGTATTGGATTTCTAGCCATGAATTCATTTTCAGTCACCTAATTTTTTGTAGACCATTGATATTTTATACAAATATATTTGTAGTGCATGCACATGGCCTATTGGAAGATCACCTTTTTCTTTCTTTCTTTTTTTTAATTAACATCATTGTAAATAATTAATCAGGTGAAATAGTACCGTTTTTAATAAAGTCAAAGTCAAAATAAATAAAGTCAAGTGTTGCCCTCGCTGTAAATATACATTATTTTAAATTTGGTCTCGCGCTATAACTTGTGGATTTTGATTTCTGTTACATACTCTTCTGGTATTTATCGGATCAATCTAATATTTTTGCATTTAAATTGATCTACAAAGTTTGTTTGTGTTACTCTGTTCGAGATTCTGTTAATATTTCGCATCATTTGGTACAGTAAATATATAATATTTAATCTGTCGTTTTCTATTTTGACCGTTGGATTTTACTGGCGACGCCTCTGTCGAATTAGTAGCCGCAGCAAAAATATATTCGCTTTTTACCAGCAGCTGTTTTCATTTTACGTATACGCAGGAGAATAAAAACTTGTCAAACTTGTTTTACCAGTTTCTCAGTTGATGTATTCGTCCGTCTGGAGGCGGCTACATCAAACGACTGTTCGTTTGCTCGCAGTGGTTTCTCCTCAGCTCAGCTCAGAAACCACTGCTAGCAGGGTAAGTGACATTACGAGACTGAACAATATTTTAACTAAATCATGCGTAAAACGTATGATATATTTTGCTAGATTAAAATTACATCAAGAACAAAAATCTTGTATTTTCATGAAGTTTTGAATTTAACAATTATTCGCCAAAAGCGAAGTGAATATCGATGCATATTCACCGTGGCGCAGTAGAGTTCTTTAAACAGTATGTATATGGAATTACCCAATATTCCTTATTTGCATGAAGGCTTGCTATGCATCTAATTAATTTAGTCACTGTATCTACCTTTGTGAAACATTGTTAATGATTTATTTTGTTGTCGTTGTCGATGTTGTCGTTTAGTTATGCTGATTAAACTGTAGTTATTGTGGATGATAATTAGTTAGTCAAAAATGTTTATTTTCGTGTTAAATATTAAATGTTAAATGTTTAATATTAAATGTTTATTTTTAATGGTTTTTTTTGGTGTGTTTATTTATTTCTTTCTTTTTTTAAATGTTTATTTTCGGGGTTACCGTCGTTCTATATTTTATCAAAATACTCAGTGGTTCTCGTAATATCTGTCATTATTCTAGAATAGTGTGTGCAATACTGTTTAGGGAAAATTTCATTAAAATATGAAAACATTACCTGATATTCTGTTATTTAGATTTTTCAAGCAAACAGTGATCACAACTCCATTGTTACCCACACATTTAAAAGTCCTGTTCAAGCTCGGTACATACGTTTATGGCCAAAATCTTGGAACAGATATCCTACAATGAGGCTCGAGTATTACGGTTGTCTTGAGTAGAACTTGCTAAATAACATGCATGCATGCTTGCATATAATTCTTGACGTATGATGCTTACTTTCTTGCTTGTAATGTATTTTGCAGCGCCTACAGATAATAAATAGCTTGACAAACTGTATATTCTTATCTTATACTGCATGAATACTAATAGCCGATTGCGTTCATCGAATACTAGCAATCGTAATTTCCGGTATTTTTGCGTCTACTGGTGGACACTTTAAAAGTTCACTCACACTCAAAGGGTGGACGTTCAATCTAAGCTTCCCTTGAGTGCCAGTGAGTACTCACATAGTATGGTATGGCACTAACCATCCAGCTATTCAAAAACAGCACTGACACTCAAGGGAAGCTCAGATTGAATCTCCAATCTTTGAGTGTGAGTGTAAGTGAGCTTTTATAATACAGGCGTTAGCCTGCGCCGCAGACGCCAATAAATATTTGGGTATTACGGGCGTCTGCGCTGTTTAGCGCCATACCGTGTTATACCATAGCATAATTTATATCAAAGTGATTGAAGACATTTAATTAATGCAGAAAAATAATTCCAAACTTGTATTCATTCTATAAGCAATGAATGATGTAGAGCTTTGATGAACGTTTTACTGCTAAAGCTGGCTTTAGTCGACCAAAATATAAAGCAACAATTTAAGAAGTTAAGTTTTAGGGCTTTTACCTTGATATATCTTTAAATTCAGGCTGTAATTCATGTGTCGTATTTTTGTAGTGCTGTGTGTTAGCAGCCCATCGTTCGCTTTGCTAATACAACCCAATTCGAAACCTGTATAACTTATATCGTAAGAACCATTCAGAAAATGGAGTTGTGTATTCCACCTGTCACAAACTGTCCCCGGAAACCGTGCGGACGGCGACATCATGCTGGCAACAAGCACATGCACGCTAATCTGCATAGAACCTTATAACACGTATTACCGTCTTGACTGCTTGATGCTTGTAGATGCGATGCTGGCGGCAATTTCTGTTCATGTTTCACCGACAAACCGAACGTATGACGCGAAGAAATTTATTACATAATTAAGTAGTCTGCGCAGTTCATCCGAAGTCCCAAACTCCTACCCAGGGTTTTTTGCTTGCGCGGCTAGATGGTCAGCGAAAATAGCCCTGGCATCTGGCCCATTTTTGAGAATATACAACAGTTTTATTGCAATATGGATTATGGGGAATGCGTTTTCCTCTTTTTTCTCTCAAGCGTGAAATAATTAGTGAGAGTGAAATTTGCTTGCTCGTTTTTCTTGTTTACTGGCATATTACCGTTTTCAAATAATGAACCAGAAACCATGGATGACAGAGCAACTCTATCCGCGGCCTCAATGCGATCAAGTCAAATATTTTCGCACAATCGTCCACTGCACACATAATTAGTATTGTATTAGTCACCGACTTTATCCCGAGCCACGGCGCGGAGCGCCGTGCGAGGGTACTAATTTCGCTCGGAGATTTACGAGCATAGTGGAGTGCAAAGTCGTCCGCCATTTTTTTTGCCATTGACGTTGGACGGTTTTTTAAGTTATGCGCATGCGTGAGTGTCGAGAGAAAATAATTCAAAATGGCTCCTCGAGAAATAATTAATTAATTTCAAGAAGGAGGTATTATTGACATTTTTCAAGGTAAGCGATAACAAATACACACTTTTTTCTCCCCGAAGCAGCATTTTTTCGCTGTTGAAATATACATGTAAACATTTTCCGTACGGCTCAAGTGCATGATTATATACTTATAGTTTGTAAATTATTCGTTTTATCCTCATTTATATTGCTATGTGCAGTAAAAATATAGCTTACATACATTTTTAAAGCCATTTTATTTTGTACTATATGAGAGATTCCAAAGTATTTTTCTCACGAATTTGTTTGTTTTTGTTTTACTTCGATATTGATTTTTGCGACAACACTCGTTGTGAGTATTGTTTTTGCCGGCATGTTTATAACCGGCAATTAAGTAAGCGCCGCGTGAATCAGTTTGTACTATACTGTACAGTATATGAACCTTTTAAACTGGCTGTGTTTTTCCCTTTGAAATTTCTACTAATTCGCCTTCGGCTCAGTGACTATACTCTATATAGGCTTGTGATTCTGCGAGGGGATTCTGCATCAATGTAATTTCTAGTATACTCAATGAACTACATGGTTTATTCCAAAGCATAAACCGCAAGTCACAACGGCTGCACAATTTTGGTTTTGACGGTGTTTAGTAGGACCGTTGGGCATTAAATGGACGGTGTTTAGTAGGACCGTTGGGAACTAATCAATCAGGCGGGTAACAAAAATGGTAACAAAAACTCGCAGCACAAAACATGCACTTTTTGTTCACAATTTACATTAAAATATAGATAAGGTGATCCAAAGTGGAGATTAAAATAGGAATATACAACAAAAGCCTATACAACATTGTGCATGATTGTGTTTGGCAGTATTATAGAATATTGGCACTATATTCATGTACATGAACCAGATGAGATGAGTTCAGCATGCAAGCGCTTAAAATATATGTGACTTGCAGTCCGCATATATATACAAAACCAAGAATTCGCGATAATTTCGACGATGCATGCAGCTGTCATTTACTAAAATTTACTAACGTGTCGGTGCAACTGAGTAATTGTGGCTTTTGATGGCCTAGTTATTAAAAGAACGAAATGAATGCGTGATTGTAAACTTCATATTACTGTTGGATGACTTGACACATTACTATAATTTAAGAAATTCAAATGTACTTTTAATTTCCATATGATTTGGGATAATCAGATAAGCGTCATAAGGAGCAAGGAAGTAATTATCTCGCCGCTGAAGTGACATTATGGAACCTTTCTAATCACAGTATATACTGTAAAATTAAACCTATCCAGTATAATACCCATACTGTATTGTAACCTTAGCCAATATTTTTGTTGTACATGCATAGGTTTCGACCCCTACTGTATACATGACAATTGCCAATGCCAGACGATACAGAACAGAAAAGTATAGACAAAAGTATAGAGGTCAATAACGTCAAGCACTTATTAGTTTATTCTTGTAAGAGCATATTAAACCCCGTTCAAAAATACTGAATGCGAATCAAACACTTTTTAAAGCAGAATAAACACATCGCAAACGCTGAATGATTCATAGTGAACGCTTTTAACCGTACACATGAAGCACGCTCAGAAAACGCTAGAGGCAGGCTTGTAAACGATAGAAAAACTCAGTTCATAATATTATTATTTGTTTGAACTCATTGCTATAAACCACGCGTAAACGCGGCTTGAACTACATTTTTACGGCGTTTTAAGCAATTTGTGAAATGAGTTAAAGTACGTTTTCTTACGAATTGTCGCCAAATATAGATGAGGGTACTGCGGGTTGTGATTAGGTAAACTACAAGAATAAGATGTTGGGCTTTTTGTGGGGTTTTTTTTCTGCATCTCACTCGATTGAAATTAAGGTAGAAGGTTTGGGTGGTGTTCGAGTGAAATAATAGATACAATATTTTAGACCTGAACGGGAACAGCTGCGAGAAATCCCACTCTAAATCCGCCGACAGGAATCGAATCTGCGGCCCTGTGATTCTTGTGCAGCGCTTCAACCACTGAGCTACAGAGTCCAGTTGCCAAGCGTTAACAGCAAGTTCCTGCATATATATAGATGCGGATACTGCGGGTTGTGATAAGGCAAACTACAAGATGTTTTTTGGGGTTTTTTTCTGCATCTCGCTCGATTGAAATTAACGTAGAAGGTTTAGGTGGTGTATATTTCGAGTGAAATAATATATACAATATTTTAGACCTGAACGGGAACGGCTGCGAAAAATGCAACTCTAATTCCTCCGACAGGAATCGAAACTGCGGGCCTGCGATTCCTGTGCAGAGCTCAGACCACTGTGCTACAGAGTCCAGTTGCCAAGCGTTAACAGCAAGTTCCTGCGTATATATAGATGCGGATACTGCGGGTTGTGATAAGGCAAACTACAAGATGTTTTTTGGGTTGTTTTTTTCCATCTCGCTCGATTGAAATTAACGCAGAAGGTTTAGGTGGTGTATATTTCGAGTGAAATAATATACAGCTACAATATTTTAGAGCTGAACGGGAACGGCTGCGAACTCTAAGTCCTCCGACAGGTCTAAAATATTGTATATATTATTTCACTCGAAATATACACCACCTAAACCTTCTACCTTAATTTCAATCGAGTGAGATGCAAAAAAAAACATTTTGTAGTTTACCTAATCACAACCCGCATCTATATATATATATATATAATTAGTCAAATCTGCAGACATGCATGTTTCGCCGTTCAACGGCTCGTCAGTGCAGCTTGTAACGCAGTCTAGATGCGAGTGACTTCGTATTTATACACCATACTCTTGCCCTCACCAAGCGCATGTGGTACAATACTCAGACACATGCGCATCCAGACATGCGTGAAGTGTCTTGGGGCCAGAGTGCTCAAACGACCACAAGGGAAGTGAGCTTTTGCATTATAGCTTATAGCCACCAATTAACCTCACAGAGTGCTCAACAACAGAAGTGAAGGAGCATATATAGTCAAATCTGCAGACATGCATGTTTCGCCGTTCAACGGCTCGTCAGTGCAGCTTGTAACGCAGTCTAGATGCGAGTGACTTCGTATTTATACACCATACTCTTGCCCTCACCAAGCGCATGTGGTACAATACTCAGACACATGCGCATCCAGACATGCGTGAAGTGTCTTGGGGCCAGAGTGCTCAAACGACCACAAGGGAAGTGAGCTTTATATATATGAACTTGCGGTTAACGCTTCATGGCAACTGGATCATGAACTCGCGGTTAACGCTTGGCAACTGGACTCCGTAGGTCAGTGGTCAGAGCGCTGCACCGGAATCGCAGGACCGCAGGTTCGATTCTTGTCGGAGGACTTAGGCCCGTATTCTAAAAGCTCACTCACACTCACACCTGAGTGCGACTCAAGTGAGATGCACTCAAGTAGAACTGAAGTGGGAGTTAGAGTGGAGTACGAGTGTGAGTGTCCACTCAACGAGGGAGCACTCACGCTTGAAAATATTAGGCAGATTTGTATTCAAAGAGCGCGCTCGAGTGTGACTTGTTGGAGTGTGTATAACTTTGAATATTGATGAGGGTATGAAGTATGGAACATAGGCATGTTGTAGAATCATCAATTGCATTCGTACGTCGTTGCCGCAGGTACGTTTTTGACTGAAAGTAGACAATATTTTTCGCCATTGGAAAAGTCGATTATATTTTGGAAAACAAAAGGAACGATTACAGAACGATACAACAAAAAAACAGAGTGTGGGAAGGTCTCTCGGAAGAATTTAATTCCCAGTCAGGTGTGTCTAAGAGAGATGCTCGGCAATTAAAAAAGTGTTGGGAGAATATAAAGTCCCGTACTAAGAAACACCTTGCGCCAAGAGAAGAGAGAAGGTAAATTAACTGCTGGTGGTCCATCATCAGCCAAACAAGACGACGAAGCTGCTGCTGTTTCTTCGATTATTCCAGGTCAGATTGACAGCCTGAATAGCCCTTTTGATGACGATAATTTTGAAAGAAGTAAGACAATGCTAATTGCAAAATACTATTTAGGCGATTTATAATGCAATAATCGGTTCAAATACAAGTCATGGTAAATCAATATACCGTACATAACATGTGAATTATTTGATGACGTTGTTATTGTATAGAAATCGACGCTGATGAAACTGAGGCATTGGCGCCAACTACAGCCAGTACACCAAACGAACGCGAATTGCAGCCATCTGTCGTCGAGGCTGCCTTATAGTCGTCATTTACCAGGAAATCACAAATATCCGATGCCCAAGCACGATGGTTAGATTTACAAACCCAACAGCATGAAGCGGAAATGGGTTATAAAAAAATAATACAATAATACAAACACAAAAGGAAAATGGAAGTGCCGGACGCGGAACTTGAATATTGGGAAACAATGAATAAGTCCATAAAAACACACACAGGAGCAACACCCGAGACCAAACACACGCGCTAGGAAGCAAAACTTTGTGCGAATGGTCATTGATAAGCATGGAAACAACCTCTTCCATGTGCCAAACATCCTCTCCACGGTATTTCGTGTACGTATCTGAGCCACATTCTAATTGCGTTGTGGTCGGGTCTGCGGATCAAGTATTGGCGTCATGAGATATTGGCGGCATGGGTAACCACTATCACCAAGTCACATGCCAGGGATATCACCACGTTCGAACTGTGCACATAGTCGACTACCAGGCCACCTAGCAACAATGTTTAAATTTATAAATTTGATCCGCAATCAGCTTGAACGTTTATTGAATAATATCCTTTGGGATTTCGAAAGAGTTCAACAGTCTCGCCCCCAGGGCATTGTATTTTGATGTGTGTACAATCAATTGCACCCACAACACTGGGAAATGCACAGATTCTCCAGAAATCAAGTTTGAGTTGCTGCAGCATGTTACCATAAGGAAATGTAATGTAAATATTATTTAAGCGTGCGATTGCCTCGGAAACACGTTTTATAATCCGACTTGCTGATGGCTGCGAAATTTCACACAGGTCTCCGCATGCAAGCTGAAATGTTCCCGTGGCGTAAAACCGTAGCGTTAATAACAGTTGAATATCAGCTGGTATAGGTTTTTCTCTGTCGTTGTGTGCAGCTATATCTGGCCTGATTATTTCCAGTAACCCGCGAAATGCTACCTTAGTCAATCGGTATCTGTTCCGGAATTGCTCTTCGTCATATCTACCGTATTCAAAGAGATATGGTTTCCGTCTATTTGTGTTGTTTGGGACAATATTATTCACACATTCTAACCTATTTAGCCACCTATCCGCCATGTTGGTATGATTAAGTAAAGTTGAGTGCGGCTCAAGGGACGTATACCTCTCACTCACACTTCACTCCAAATCTGAGCTTCACTAGAGTGTGAGTGGTGTCTTTGAATAGTTGGAGTGTGAGTGTCGCATTATACTATGTGAGTGTGAGTGGACACTCATTGAGTGGTGAGTTGCACTCATTTAGAATGAGCGTCCACTCATTGAGTGTGAGTGTGAGTGAGCTTTTAGAATACAGGCGTTACGCCCGTATTCTAAAAGCTCACTCACACTCACACTAAATGAGTGGAGGTTCAATCTGAGCTTTTCATGAATGTCAATGCTGTTTTTTAATAACTGGAGGGTGAGTAGTCACATAGTAAGGTACGGCACTAACCCTCCAGCTATTCAAAAACAGAATTAACACTCAAGAGAAGCTCAGATTGAACCTCCACTCATTGAGTGTGAGTGAGCTTTTAGAATACGGGCGATAGAGTTGCATTTTTCGCAGCCGTTCCCGTTCAGGTCTAAAATATTGTATATATTATTTCACTCGAAATGTACTCTCTCTAAACCTTCTACCTATTTTAACTTTTTACATTTCATTTTTCAAATATATCTTAATATATACACTCATTCTCACTGGTAAATTATTGTTCTATTACATGTCATATAGTTTTCTATCAGTTTTTTGTTGTCGTATAGTATGTCAGTTTGTATGACAATTTGACGCATATACTTTCAAATATGTGTTGCGTTAGCTGTCAATCAATTTTCATCTTGTGAAACCTTGTCGTTTTTAACACTATGTGAAAATTCAGTCGAGTTGTGACCGTCTGTTCAAAACCAAGTTTCAAACGAGAGCAACATAATGTATAGTAAAGGCCTGCATTTGATGGATTTCGTCACAAACTTCATGTATATGAAGTGAAGGGAAGTGAAGTGAAGTGTTAACAATCCACGAAATTGGTTATATTGCCCGTCTGGATGAAATATGCTCGCCTCAGTTCAAAAATTGTGACAACAACAGTTATTCATTATTGTATTGACATTACAACAATTTACCTGAAGAAACCTTCGATGTTATCGAACATCTCAATTATTGAATTACTGAATACTGTTATAGTTCCGAATGCGAACTCGTGGATTTTCTCGAGAACTAGGGCCCTAAGTCAATAACATAGTTGATTTGCAATTTATAAATAATTAAAAAGCACTAATAGGAGACGTTGTTTTTAAGATATCCTACGAAACAACGGAATATATCAAGATAAATGATTATGTAAAACGTCACTAAATATAATTGACTCTAGTCGTATGTTATTTATAATCTCAGAAAAACGGTGCTACTGCTTACTTTATAAAGTCAATACTTTCAAATTACTTCTTTTAGAGTTACTTTTCAGCGCGATATTATACGTCAATACATCCAGCATGGTGGACGGCGCAATGTGCTGTGAGCCGCTGCACTAATTTGCATGTAAGATATTTTTTGAAGCAGTGTATCATTAAATATTTAGGAATCCACTGGCATCGCAATTATAGTAATAGAAGCGGCGACGTTACATCGAAACTTGAAGAAAATAGACATTCTAACCCGACAAATTCGTAACCGTTCGGAAATTTGTTCGGCTACGCTCGATTTCTCTAATTCGTACCGGTTTGCTGGTGTTCCGCCGAACAAAACCATTGAATTAGACGTCGCACTTTTTTCAAACAAAAAATCCAGCAACATTACATCGACGGAAAACCCACGTGTCTCAAGTCATTTCAAATTACCCTTCAAGGAGCTGATGACATGCATGAATAACTAATTAGCAATAAGCAATGTATTCTTCTTAAAGGCCGGGCTCCACTTGCACGTACGTACGCACAATTGCACGCACGTATGTGTTTATACTTTCGTGAAATTTGATTGGTTAAAACCTTGACGGCCGCACAGAAAGTAGAATACAGTTCTACTGTCATACGTACAAAAAGTTAGCCGCGACGGTCAAGATTAGCGATCGGTCAAGAGCATGCGCAAAATCGGCCGCGCTGGCCGTACGTGCAAGTGCTCTGTGACTCGAAAATGATTGCTAATCTTGACCGTCGCGGCTACCTTTTTGTACGTATGACAGTAGAACTGTATTCTACTTTCTGTGCGGCCGTCAAGTTTTTAACCAATAAAATTTCACGAAAGTATAAACACATACGTGGCTGCAATTGTGCGTACGTACGTGCAAGTGGAGGCCGGCCTTTACGCCTGCTGAGCATTTGCGGATAATTCGAATGTTTGGCTGATGCAATAAAACTTCAAAAGAGAATTGAATTTTTCTTCATTTTTAGCAAAAGTATAAGTCAAACAAGACAATGCTGTACATTTGCTAGAATACATTTGATACATATGTGCCTTTAGTGCTCGGAGTATAAAATTGTGGTTTAAAAGAAAACTGGCTGGCTGTAGAATGGACCCTTCTCCACTCCCCATTTCGATAAAAAATACCTGCTATGTTATCAGAAATTAATACATTCTCCAAAATACTTTATTTTGTGTCAATAGGCAAAACATGAGACAATTTGAATACAGCTAATTGAATCATTTAACTTTGTCCTTTCTCTAAACGCGGGAAGCAGAATGAACCAGCCTATATTTATTTTTAATGCTTTTGTTTGTTTGTTACATTTTGCAAAACGCAACTTCCATGTCCATTGATTACATATGCACGTCCATTGTGCTTTTCGAGCTTAGAGATCGAGGGCTTTAGTTTTTATTTCGAAAGAACAAGGTTGTTTGAATTAGCATTAATTATTGAAAAGCATAAACATTTAACTACTTGTATGCTAATATGATATCTGTTTGCAAAATTTTACTGTTCTTACATCTGCTCAGTGCTCGTCTCGTAAGGAACATTGTTTCATGAAGTAAACCGTTAACGAGAGCATAAAGAACTCGCGTACGCGTTTTTGGTAAGTTTTTCCTTTGGTAGTTTCTACTAAATTTATCTATTTGTTTTTATTATTAATTTCTGTAAAATTTATTCACTTCTTTGTATAATTTGGCCCAAAGCAACGGAAGATGCCTATGTAAGAGGATCGGTTATAGTTTCATATTATCCTGCTCATCGTCAAAAAAGTTGTAATATTTACGATATCAATACGCCCGCCCAACATTTTGTCACACACGATTCTATCGTAAGCGAATTTTCGCAGGAAATTTGCTTACCTAAAACGAATTGATGCTTATAAACTTTTAATGCTCATGCGAGCATGGGAGGCTGATAGAACCATATGAGAATATTTTTGTATAACAACAATAATTTAGGAGCTATGTATGTTACGGCCACATAGTGAAATTAAAACCAAACATTCACACTAGACTGGACGGATTTGAAACAACGCTGCATGAAATTTGTCCCGTTCCACTTGTGCACGCATCCCTATACGGTAACCTGTCCTTGAATTCTTCCGGTTTTATGCCTTCCGCTGAAAAGCGTTAGGTGAAATCATGTAAAGGGTGACATGTTCTGAATTTATCCAGTCCTGTTTGGACGCCGAACTTGTATTATGGATTTAAATTTGACTCGACCGTGCTGGTGTTCCAACTATCTAATCAACTGACTAAAGCGTCAAATGTACCTGTACATAAAATTATATATTTAAGCGTGCGAGTTTCCTACGATTTACCTCATGATATATTTGCGATGGGTGACATTTTTAGCGGCTATATTTCAAATCATGTTTTATTATAATAATAATAATAATAATAATAATAATAATAATAATCGGTTTATTAGAACCAAACGGCAGTATAAACTGAATTACATGGTAGAATTTACAAAATGTATACACTAATTATTGTATTTTACAGTTATAAAATGTATCCATTGCCTGTCACTATCGTAGTCGCATATAGTGGCAGGCAATGGATAAGTTATTCGGACGGACTATAGATATTACAATGCAATGCCTTTGAAAAGATTTCAATTATATTTATAGTATTTTAGTGATCAAGTAAGAAGGATCTTTGGAGGGATCCAACGGATTCAGTTGAATCAGTTGGGAAAATGGAGTTTTGACCATTTGAATTGTAAACGATAAAGTTTAGATAATGATTGGAGACGTTCAATCACCAAAATTATTTTTAATTTTACAAGAGTTCGGCCGCTAGACCGTGGTCTTCGACAGGTACAGGACTAATGAAAATTGCTTGAACTTATATACTTAAGTATGTTTATTTATTTATTAACTTCGTCAGTATATATAAAAACTCCATAATTATGCAGTTATTAATATTTACAAAATTTGGCAGCTTCACCGCAACATAATATTGGCAACAACAAAGCGTTTCTATATATTTGGAGGCGTTGTCTTGATGCCACAAAATCTCGCGAAAAGCCTGGGTACTAGCCTGAAAATGCGTTTTTAACAGCTTGTGACTCAAGAAGGATTTGAAATATCATGGTTACCACTTAAATATCCTATATATAACTTTTTGTACGCTTTCAAATGATGTAATCATTTCTGCTATAAGTGAATGTAAAATTGTATGTTTTTTTGACAATATTCGGCTTGTGCAGTCGCGCGAAAATATTACGTCATGCTATATAAACGGCAATTTTGGGGGGCAAATCGTGGATTTCACGAAGTGCCGTTTTCGTTTATATCTTGCGATATACTGAGAGTTGTAAGATAGTCTAGCTAAACCTCTCTAGAATCCTTGATCTACGATGAGTATTTTGGTTTATAGTTTGTTGCTTTACCATGTATAGAACTCGAGTTATTCAGGAAAGTTGGCGTACGTATTGATGTAAAAAATTGTCAGCCATCTTGAATTTGATTTTAATTATTTTGAATTTATCCAATGAAAATGGTGGAATTTGCCCCCCAAATGAAATTAAAATAATCCAAATTTTAGGCCGGCCACATTAATGTTTCAGATGCCTCCTTATCTAAAATTTTTTCCCATATCAAAGTTTATACTTCCTCCGAATATGGTGCTTTTATGACAAAACGCACAATTCCAGCTACATTTTGCAATTAACCGCCTGACTATATATAACAACTATTTCATCTTTGAAGGACAGACATACAAACTAACATATGGATGTGCCATGGGGAGCCCTCGTTAGCCCAGTCGTTGCAAATCTTTGCATGGAACGAATTGAAGAAATGGCCATCAAGACAACGCCTGTACCACTCGAGACTTAGAATCGCTTTGTTGCTGATAGTTTTTCTAACTCAATGGTTCCAAGCCCACAATAATTCAACATAGAGCATGACAACAACTACAAATTTGCATTCCCTGACACCATCGTCACATGACAACATGGGAAACTTAACATTGACGCCTACAGAAAAACATCACATACAGACAGATATCTTGACTACAATTCCCACAAAGAACAACAGCGTAAGGTCTGCACAGCCAAGACATTATAGTACACAAAGCTTTAACACTACCGACCACGAACGAAGGAAAAATCAACGAACTCGAACATGTCATGCGCAAATGCTTTACGTGCTAACAGCTACCCAGTATGAACTATCAACAACACCATAACAAAGAGTAAATCAACACACCCTACTCCATCACCTGAAGAACTGCATGGTAGGCATTTTCTTCTAGATGGTCGATCCACCAACACAGCGAAGCTACGTGACCTCACCTTACATTAAAGGCATAACTGAACAGCTAACCAGAACCCGACGACAGCACGGTATAACGGTAACAACTAAGCCATTACGAACATTAAAACAACACTTTCCTTCACCGAGACACAGAGTTAAACCATACAAACAGACAAATATAATTCACAAGATCCCTTGCACAGATTGTACCTGGTCATATATAGAAGAAACGATGAGAGGATTTGAAACAAGAAAGAACGAACACCTGAGTAATGTAAGACGGCTCGAACATAGCATAGCATGCGTGGGAAAATGGACATAGGATGGACTTTGAAACTGGGGAAATTATAGACAAGGAAAAATTTAGAACAAGAAAAACATTACAAAGGACGCGAGGCTACAAAGGACGCTGACAGCAATTCAAAACTATTACCGAAACAATACGTTCAATTAACAAAGAGACATTGCTCTCGCTAATTACTATATACAGTACAATTAACATTCATAATTTACATTCTAATCTGTGATGTAATAAGTTAGCAATTTCCCTTAGTCCTGTATACTTGTGCATGACCACAGTCAAGTGGCCGAATGCTTATCAAAGTAAAACAATTTTGGCAGTGAATGTCTCCAATCACTGTTATGCCTTTATTTGAACGCGCTTCATCCATTTTTGAAAGTTGAGATAGTGTTCATCTTTTTGACGATTTTGTCTTTCAATTCAGTTATTTCATACACAGCATACTTGAAGCGTCCACTAATATATTATATTCAGTCCTATAGCACTCATCGGGTGTGCCCCTAATAACGAAAGCTCTTCAATAAATGTTTTTTGGCGAGCGCTTTAAAAGCCTCTAGTCATCTTAGTCAAAGGATTAGCAGGTAAATTAAGATTACAAATACGCATTGAATACGTCTTTTTCAGTTCATATGCAATGGCCACTAACAGCATGTACTCTATAGCCACTTACATGCAACATGAAATATTTTCAATGAAATAATTTGAAAGGTCATGCAAGCATGTCTGTAATGCATAGATGTTGTTTAATTTATTTCAGGGAAAGTTTGCAATTGATATAATTGTGGAGTTGTGTTGATTCGACGACCAACAATGTATCTGAAATATCATTTGCTGAACCTGATCATTCCACGCATAATTTTAGTGATTGCACAAGGCCAAGGAAGTGAAAGTTTGAATTTTTGTTTCAATTCAACTCTTGAAGGTATGTAGCATGGGCACTAACATCTAGATGGAGGGCCTTCGCTGGCGACGTCTTTAGTGCAAAGTGAACTGTAGAGATGGCTGAACTAAACTGTATATGCGGAGGATAATTATAGTATCATACTAGAAATACAGTCATGCAGTAACCCCTCCCCATTAGAGCCGAATAATTATTCTCCCGAACACCCCAAAATTTATTGTAACATGAAGTACTAAATCGATTACTATAACCGTGGTAACACGCAAGCGCACACTCTATTTTAAATACTATATATTTCTTTTCTTTTCTGTACAAACTGGTAAAATAGTGATAAGATTTTTACTTTTAACAAGAAAATTACCAATTGCCCAACTATATAAAGTAGGTAAACTTTTTTGCACTTCACTTGGTTGAACTAGAATACTGGGTTTGGTGGATAACTCAAGTGAGTAGATATATACACAATTTAAGACCTGACCAGGAACGGTTGCGAAAAATGCAACACTAGGTCCTCTGGCAGGAATTGAACCCACGGCCCTGCGATTCCGATGCAGCGCTCTAACCAACTGAGCTACAGAGATCATGCAGTTGCTGAGCTGCAACCGTAAGTTCTGTATATATAGGTTATCGGGTGTGCGGGTATGATAAGGTAACAACTATCACAACCCGCACACCCGATAACCTATATATACAGCTCAGCAACTGCATGGCCTCTGTAGCTCAGTTGGTTAGAGCGCTGCACCGGAATCACAGGGCCGTGGGTTCAATTCCTGCCAGAGGACCTAGTGTTGCATTTTTCGCAACCGTTCCTGGTCAGGTCTTAAATTGTGTATATATCTACTCACTTGAGTTATCCACCAAACCCAGTATATAAAGTAGGTATGTTATTTTGTTCTCTTTTGGATTTAATTTACTGTAAAATTTAATCTTAGACGTCTCACAAAACTCTACTGTTTTTTTATCAGTATTTTTATACTATGAAGGTTTTTATATTAAAAATATGTTGTTTCTCTTGTATATAACACGTTTGAATTAATACTAAAACAATGTTGTATTGACCACACAGGATGGACTACGCATTTTAAAAACCACAAAATATAGTGCATGCCAATTGACAGCAAAACTGCAAAAGCAAGTATGCACAATAGACACTTACCCGTTTAAAACGCTTCAAAACTCGAAAATCCTGTCCTTTCTCGGCTTTTCGACTTATTTCTTTTCTTATTGACTTTAGTAAATGAAAGTCCTCTAAAAATTTTCGTTTATCTTGTTTTGGAGACTTAATATTTGTCTGCATTAATATGTCCCGACTCCAGAGCACAATTTTGAAAAAGTTTTCATATAAATGCCAAAAATAAAATGCCAAAATAGCAGTTATTTTTCCGACGTATGCATATAAAAACAAGATCGTTGTCTTAGTCAATCATGATGTTGCTAGTTACCAGTTTTCTCTCGGCTTTATCTCGCGCATGTGCATAATTCAAAAAACCGTCCACGACAAAGAAAATGGCGGACGACTTTGCATTTGACAATGTTTTCACATACCCGGGTGTAAATATCCCCGCGGAATTAGCACCCTCGCACGGTGCTTCGTGCCGGCTCGGGGATAAATAATAATCAAACTATAAATTACCAAACTGAAACTACAATCACTATTTATACGAAACGCATTCAACGAAATTCCCATTTCCATTGGTATATTAACTAAGGGAAATTTAGGAATATATAACTTTTCTGAAATAATCCAAAATATTTTTGTGCATAAGTACGATAACTTTAACACATCTCCATAAATTTGGACTTTTCTGTTTCATTTGACTTATGCATGTCTGTCAATTAAATATTTATTACAAAAATTCCATTGTACCTTGTATGCGTGTACACGCTATACCCTGTAACAAATTGACAATTACAAGTATTGCTGGAAAAGTTGCTTGCAGTATTTCCTTTTCGAAACAGCGTCTGGAAATTTGGCATGTACTTTGCAGTATTCTTGGGATCTCTGAGTTATAATTACGAGTAAATCTGTGATTTACTTGTCGATTTTTATTTCATACTCTAGGTTTCAGACTTAATACTACAGTTTTGATGACTAAAGTCGTTTCCCAATGGATAGATTGTGTTATGGAATGCGCCAGTGAGCCATGTTGTAGATCAATCAACTACAAAACGACACTGAACTTACAGAATGAATCAAACTGTGAAATGTTACATAATGTGGTTTATAATACATCTCTGAAATTATTGGAGATAAACCCTTCCTACGATAATGTCTATTTTACTGACCCACAAAAGGTATAACATTGACTGCGGAGTATGAATAACTGTAACTTTCAATTAAATTGTAATAAATTACTAGACATCTGGTGGGGAGATAATCTATAATAGGCAATTTGCATTAGAGCAAAGCATCATGGAAAAGTTGTAACCTTTCACTTGCAAGCGAAGTGGCCGCCGCGAAGCGAGCATTTTGCATGAGAGAAATAATGCACTTTTAAGTACATTTTTCGTACCGTTTCACAAATATTTTTTAAACAAGAAATGTCTTTGTAATGCTATAACGTTTGTTTTAAACGAATTATGACGAAATCGAAGCGAAAATGGGTGAGAAAATTCGTATAGAACAACCGTAGGAGCGAAGAATCAGCTCACAAATGCAGAGAGGAAGATTCTTCTCAACATTTTAAGGTGAGTGCGCTTAGTGCTCACCATTCTGACTACAAAAATGTGCATGTCGTTGCTCCATTTGTATCTTGTATCGAGCCTCTTGTGTGAATTTTTTCGGTTTGTTCAGGCTATAGTATCTTGTGCTCGATTTTAAGCACATGGCCTCCAAAGGTAATGTTTGTAGAGAGACTTTAAAATGCTTTGGCACGAACCAAAATGCGACACAAACCTAGCATTTCGCCCGGGTATGATACTGTGTAAAAAGAACACGCCTGTCAAATTAAACAAGTAGGTTTTAGCTTTAGAATAAACTGTAAATATATTCATAGCTATAACTTGATTAAAATTGTTTCCACTTTCCCTAGTTTTTTGCTTTCCCAAGGCAAACCTTACATATATAATAATGTTAGACAATTTTTCAAGTTTTAGAAGCATTTCACAGATATTATAGTTGCTTAGCTACCGGTATTGAAGTATAATATAGTTAATAGAAAATTTGTATAATTATATTTTTATTCCAAATTTAACGGTAGGAAATCGATTAGACAAGATATGTCTTGTAAGGCATTTAAATATTTCAGCTATGCGTAGGAAATTACACAACCTGTTGCTTGCAATGGAAGGAGGCCTGGGGGATAAAGAAGGAAGAAGAGGCAAAATTGAAGGCCAGAATTTGAAATGGGATGCTCGAAGAGTGCCATGCTGTAATATATATATATATATATATATATATATATATAGTCAAATCTGCAGACATGCATGTTTCGCCGTTCAACGGCTCGTCAGTGCAGCTTGTAACGCAGTCTAGATGCGAGTGACTTCGTATTTATACACCATACTCTTGCCCTCACCAAGCGCATGTGGTACAATACTCAGACACATGCGCATCCAGACATGCGTGAAGTGTCTTGGGGCCAGAGTGCTCAAACGACCACAAGGGAAGTGAGCTTTTGCATTATAGCTTATAGCCACCAATATATAGTGCTATTACTGCTATTTTAAAATTATGTAATCCTACCTAAGCATCGTGCGCGCTTTATAACTCCCCAATAAAAACCCCTTTATGAGAAAGACTTGGAGCAAGTCTATCATTTACCATATGCACTGCATATCATCCTTCTAAAAGTTGTTTCTTGTTACACCTTTTCTGACTATTGATTGAATATTGTTAAGCATTTTCCATATATGTTGCCCCTACTCCAAGTTGGGTAACCTTATTATTTTCCTGTTCTAATATGTATTGATACACTACTTTCAAACTGTTGTAGGCTGTCAATTATTTAGTCTTTCTTATTAAGTCTGTACGTATCAGCATTACTTAAAATTATTATATAGTTTCTAAAATCTGTGTGCTGTCAAGCAATCTATTAAGTTAATGTAAAAATGTTTTTACAGTAGGATCGTCAATAGAAAGGCCACTTACAGATACCTCCGTTTCTTAGAAAATAGTGTTAGCTCACTCATCTACAATTATCCCATGAATACGATTCCCAAACTTAATTGGTTGTAGTGATTGATCTTTGGATGCCAACCTTAGATGAAGATGCAAAAAAGTGAAGGGCATTCTGTTTTTATAATAGCACTTTTGCTGCTATATTATTTAATCTACCTATACACTGTCGAAAAGTTTGCCACATGGCTGGTGGCCTTGTGTCTAATATTTGGGGGAGGATCGAGGCATATTTATGAACAATGTTTTGAAATATGAAGTATCGTAAGCAAGTTATGTATTCGAACAATAGCCAGAGAGGGTTACATTATAAACAAGCGACACTGTTAGTAAGATTACCTGTATATTAAATGTTGTTCAGAAATGGGATTGCGGGGAGAAAGTTACATTCAAACCTCGAAATGTTGGTGATTGTTGTTGTAATACAGTATGACTTCAAAATGAGCCACTATTACAAGCAACAGGTTGTCCAAAGTAAATGGCACCAGTCTTCTTGTTTAATTGAATTCCAACTGTTAAATGTGAATAAAAAATGAAAATTGGCTGCATTAACTATTAATATTATACTTTACTATATCTGTAGCTAAGCAACTATAGAATTATAAAACAAATTTCGAATAATTCCATCTTGAAAATTCAAGATATGCATCAAATTCAAGACAAATTTTTAATGGTACATTTTGACTAAATTTCAAACTCTTTAGTTGGCCTGAAGAAGGCCTTGAAATAGAATCGAAATATAACCATAAAATGTTGTCTTAATGTTTATCCATATCTTGGATTTTCAAGATGCTAATATTCGGAATTTGTTTTATTTATTCTATATTTCCTGCAGTTGTTGGCTGGAAATGGATCTCAGCAACTATATTATCTATGAAGTATTTGAACTAGACTGCTTTAAAATTTGAAAAATAGTCCAACATTATTATATATGCAAGGTTTGCCTTGGGAAAGTAAAAACTATGTAAATTGGAAACAATTTTACTCGAGTTATAGGTATACTATAACGAATTTAATATAATTACAGTTTATCTAACGCTAAAACCTACTTGTTTATTTCGACAGGAAATGAACCGACCACAACAAGGCAGAAATATACAACAGTAAAAACATAAGCAAAATGCTTTCTTCTAGCTTGGCCTTTTTACAAAGTATCATGCCCGGGGCGATATTAAATAAGAAGTTTGTGTTGTTTTGCCTCATTGCCTTTGGAGGTCATGTGCTTAATATCGAGGAAATGACATTGTAGCCTGAATTTGTCAATTCACACAAAACTCAAACGGCTCGATCGTTGATCGCTCAAAATACAAGGTAGAAATCGAGCAACAACAGTCAACATGAACATATTTGTAGTCAAAATGGTGAGCAGACCGAGGTTTGCTAAGCGCACTCACCTTAAAATGTTGAGAATAACCTTCCTCTCAGGATGTCCAGAATGTATTTGTGAGCCCATTCTTCGCTCCTACGGTTGTTTTATACGAATTTTCTCGTCTATTTTCAAACCGATTTCGCCATATATTATTCAAGACAAACTTTATAGCATTACAAATATATTTCTTGCTTAAAAATTGTTAAACCGTACGAAAAAGTACTTAAAAGAAGCAAAATTTCTCGCATGCAAAATGCTCGGTCATCACTTGTTTCATCTTCCATACTGACGTGACGTCATTTTTATCATGTTTGAAGAAATATAAAATAGCCTTCTAACTGACCTTAACCGTAAAACCTACCCTAAAGCTAACCCTAAACCTAACCCTGAACCTAACCCTAACCAAATTGATGAAGAAAAATCAAGGAAAACGAAATTGAAAATCGGGAGAATTGCGTAACGACAGTTTGGCAGATCGAAACAAGTGAAAACCAAAATGCTCCGCTTCGCGGCGGCCGTATTTCTTGTAAGTGAAAGGTTACCATTTTTCCCATGATGCTTTGCTATAATGCAAACTGATTATTGGCGTGCCTCGCGAGTGGTGGCAAAAAGGCGCGAGTCGCGACAAAGTCGAAGACAGTATTTTATGATACGATTGAAGATATAAATTTTGAAAGTGAACAGCCCGAAACGGCTATAGAACGTCCTTTAGGTGCTCTCACACGTTAATGAATTAATATAACGGGAACCGGGCTTTGCCTCAGCATTAAATCGTGCATTCCTCGGATGTTATTACAAATTTTCCTTTGGGGCAAATAAGGATAGTTGAGAGCAATTATTTTTGCAGAGATTGCAGATTTGTCATTTGGTTCACTTGAAATAGTATCAAAAGATAATTTCGATTCCATGACATATATACAGAGATATGTTTTTCTAATTTCAATTAGAAATACAATAATACAGAATGAATACCGCTTTCCTGTATTTAAAGTTGTTGAAGTTAATTAGTATTTTGTTCAAAGAGGTCTCCCTTTTTCCCCTATTCGGAAATGGCAGGAAAATGTGTTTGCCCACATATTCCCTTCCTCGTCGGTGTAACCGCTGCCCTAGGGTTGGGTAAAAAGAAATCTTTATGTATACATGGTTGGGTAATTTAACATAATTTTTTTATATTACACGGTTGGGTAAAAAATATCGGGGGTGGGTTAAAATAGTTTCTCTTCGGCCCGAACCCCGGTCATAAATAATGACTGGTCCTTTAGGTTGAAATTTCATCCCGGGAGCGCATAATACCGTAAATCATTGCGATATTAGTTCCACGAGCAATTTCATACAATTGCTTATTTTTTATTGCAAAACTTCAGCGAAAGTTGAAACAGAATATTGTATCGTAAAACTGAATTTCTGCTGAAAAGGCGTCTCTCAATTTTCTACTCAACCGTTGCCCTTTGTCTTTTGTTTTCATAGCAATAAGGAGGAATAATATTATTGTTCTCTCACGCAATCAAAGTTCAGTAATTTCCTGATAAAACAAACAAATGACAGAATGCTATTTTTCTGTAGGAGTACAATTCAAGCTGCTTGGTTTTGGAGAAGAATCTGAAAGGTATCTGTTGATAAGTATAAAAGCAAAACTATTTTTCTAATTGGAGTACAAACTGCTCATATATTTTGATTTTGGTTCATTATTCTATTAAAAATGAAAAAAAATATTTTCCTAAATTTATAGGGTTAAACCCCTCTATTACGGACACCTATATAATACGAACACCTATTTATTACGGACAGTTTCCACACGTACTGTAATTCTGGGAGTGTTGCCGCAACACCAAAATCGGTGTAAATTATTACAGCAATGTGAACACCGATATGGTGTTTACTTACACCGAATATGGTGTTAATTCACACCTATCCAATACTAATTAATAGATGCAGCTGTGTGGACACCAAGCAATTGTAAATCTACATTATGAGCGTAAACTAACATCTCCGAAGATATTCTGCACTGCTTTGGTGTAAATAAGCTTCCAGCTACCGTCAGTGACAAAACACCTTGGACAAAGTATCAAAATAACGTCTGGGTACAACATAATTAGAGACCTTACGATTTAAGACGGCAACGTGACGACGACGGCTATAAATACAATGAAATTTATAGTATTTTAGAATAGAAATGAATAATTAAAATCCCACGGGAGTTTTAGACGTCATCCTCGCTCTGTTTACAACGGTAAACTACAGAGTTTTACGTCTTGTATTCAACGTCTGCGTTTCAAGCCGCGAGAAGTGGTACTCAGCAAATTGGCTCAGTACTGAAGTAGAAATCTTCTAAACCAAAAAGCCCTTATCTCAACTTCCTCAAACTGAAGTGAATTCATACGATTGATAATACACGACAAGTGTTATTTCATTGATTTATTTGAAGGAGTTTGTTTTGGCCGTCGTCGTTCGCGTTGCCGTTCTACATCGTAAGGTCTCTAATGTTCCCCCGCACCCCACGTTCAATGTTGAGTGGAAAATTTATCCGGTAAAATGTTGCTTACTAGACCAGCAACATTGTTCAGGGTGGGGGGATAGAGGGATAGGGTTTATACACCCAACAGCATTATACATTGTGTATTTATCTATAAGGCCTGCTCTGGGATCTTAACTCGCCTTAACTCGCCGCGAGATAATGCGAGTTAAGGCGAGTTTAGGCGATTTAAGCAAAAACACAACTTTTAGGTAATGCGTTTTAAGGCGTTTTAGGGCGATTTAAGGCGATTTAAGAAAAAATACATGGTAATTAAATAGGCAAGTATAGTACTTTAAGCAAAATACAGTAATAACACATAATTAATAGTGCATAGTAAATGTATTTTGAAAGGGGGTCTGGTTAGACTGTCATGTAAACAAGACCCAGTTGAAATTTATTATTAATTAGCTTATTTTGCCGTATTACTAATTTTAAGGTTATAACACCAAATTGCTGGAATTAATACAATGAAGAACATAAACCAGTATATAATAACATGTGTTTTTAAATTGAATTGCATACTAATACCTATTACTAAGTTCAGTCCTGGAACCACAATCAATTGGAAATCTAAAAAATCAGGGTTGTGGCTGGAATGTAGGAACGAGAAGATTTAGTGCATCCCATGGGGTTGCTATCCTATATTTTGAGAATTTCCAAATGCATGAATGCCTTGTCAATATCTTGGAAATTCCAAGGGTACAGAATATTTTAAAACTGTGACCATGCATGTTCCAATGTGGCAATACATTGTAGTTTAATATTCAAACGATTTTACATATGTGTTAAACTTACCAAATAAGCTTGAATTTACGTTGCAAATATAGTATTTCATTTCCATGTGTTCATTTAATAAGTAAAACTCAACATTGATTGGTATTTATTTTAATTCCCCTCAATATATAAAGTGCAGTATTTATAAAAATTCACTAATGTTAAAATTTAGTTTATATAAAGTTTCCAAGACTTGAATAATAAATTTCCGCTGGATAGCCTGAGAGAAGGCTCCCTCCCCGCAGTGGCTAACATGAAGTATTTAACTGAATTAATGAAAATGCCAGGTTTTGTTATCGACTCAAGATCGTACGCTAAAAATGTTAAACCTCGGTTATTAAAACGATCATGGATATTTATATAAGACGATATGAACCGGACAATGCTGACTATAAAAGTTGACCAGGATCATGCTGTGGTTTATCAATTTATGTAAGTTTGAAAACTGTTGATATAAAATATTAAATGTTGTGCACTACAGGCACTGCAATTCAGCACTTGTATATAAGGCCGTCGGAATTATTAAAAGTATCAGTTTACCGTCACTTAAAATTTCGAAAGTTGATAAGCCCTCTACCCTGTAATTTATAGGCCCCGCACTATTTTCAATAAAGGAAAACGAAACAATTTATGAATTGCTCTGGAAGTTCATATCACAATATTGGCATATTAATTATACTTATCGAAATAGATAAAATGTTGAAAACAGACTGATTCTTGCCATCCTGACTTTTTTCTGTTTGAATATAAGGGTTCCTATGTCATATTATATACCTATAAGCTTGATAGTATGTAACTTATGCACCAGTCATGGAAAGCCTCGCACCCCCTATCCGGGACATGCCGGGAAATAGCGGGGATTTATTTGCAGATTAGCCTATCTGTTATGCCTGGGTACTCAGGGCATTAGACAGCGTACGTTAGATATGTGTCATGATGGCCAGGGATTATGGGCTGGGAATTCGTCTGTTCGAGATGTATTATTAAGCCTTGTTCATCGACATTTACCCTATACTCTATAGACATTGTTTTACTAAAAATAGCTTTTACAGGATAATGTATTATTTGACTTTGTGTAAATTGCAAGATACAGCTAACAGACAAAATGCAAAATATTTACCTACTTTGTCAAAGTTTTGACAAACTCTGGATTGCATGTTTGGCCTCCAATGATCAAAATTGGGGAAATTTTAGAATAGTTTGTTGAATTTTAAAGCAATTATTATGGTAGCCTTCATTTTTGGTGCCCGGGTAGCGGGGAACTTTAGTCATGTTTAGACTAGTAAGAAGGCCATGTATAGGTTGGGGATTAATGTCCGCTGTTCCCTGGGTAGGGGGGTGCGTGGCTTTCCAATTACTAGTGCATTACTGTGTTTCGGCTTTTATCAATAAGCATGTAACCAGTGCTGGAAAATGCCCGACAGCGCCAGCAGCACCGCTGCCAGGATATTTTTGACAAAAAGTCTTAACAGGAAATTTTTATGTCTCACAGGAAATAATTGTCATTTTATAAATACAAACAACAGATAGTTAGATTTTGGTATGCACTTGTATTGTATAACATATATTTACTTACTGGCAATGCCAGTGGCAGCTGGGTTGTCAAATTCTGTTAGGCAGAAAATTTTAAGTCCGACGTACACAGGAAATTTTTGTTTTGGGGTTTTGCTGCCAGGAAGGAAAACAGATTATCTAGGCCTGCAAGTAACTTCCCTTGTTTCGGCTAAGCCCCCTTTCTCCAGCAAGTCCCCTCGGATAAGCGCCCTCCTAATCTTATCTGAAATAAACAACCAGAACCCCCCTCTCCTGGGGAAAGGGTGTTTACACTGTATATAGTATTTACTATTTTCAGCATTTTAATTTCGTTGGCGAGTTTAGGCGATTTAGTGCGAGTTTAAGCGATTTAAGAGAATTGTTGCCAATTTATCCGCGATTTAAGGCGAGTTAGGGCGATTTAAGGCGAGTTAAGGCGAGTTAAGATCCCAGAGCAGGCGTGCATGTAGACACTATTTCTACTCTGCTTTGGTGTAAATCAGCTTGCAGCTGTGTGGACACCAACTCGGTGTTAATATTCACTGTCTATGTGAGTAAACGTACATATTAAATACATCCTCTTACATTGTATTGATGTATACACAAAGTATGAATAATTTGTGATCCCAGGTGTATCTTCAACATCGTTGTCATTCTCAACACAACGTTAAACTTAGCGTTTTCACGTCTTTCAAGCAAAGTGAAAGCTTGTTGCGACGTTAGAGGTGTTACTTAAAGTCGAGCTTATAGCAGACACCGCATCGTTTAGCCAAACTAAGCTGTTTGTAAGGCTATTTGAAAAAGCTTCAAACATTTATTACATTAATCAAAATGTTTAACGCTTATTCTCGAGCTGAAATTGAGACCGAGTCGTCGAATTGCCGCGTCGTAGATCTTAAACCCTCTCATCCAGCTACCGAGACGCCAATAGGGTGCAGATTTGTCTGTAAACGTACACCCAATTGGTGTCTAAGAAGCTATATTGAATATTACCAATGGCGTGTAAAAACACCCGTTGGTGCCGCTTGAAGTAGTGTGCACAAAGTAGTTATACATCTTATTAATGCAAGTTAAAACAATTAAGTTCATATAAAACTAAATTAGGATTGTTAAACTATATTAAAAATTTTGATTCATTACAACAGACTATCATTCACACTCCTATAGGTTCAGGTCACTCGTAAAGTTCATCTATAGAGTAGAACATTCGTTGATACTGTAACACAGTCAGCAGTATATCATGCACCATGAATGTTCTCGCCAACACTTTACCTTGAAGAGAAAATTATTTAGCATTTGACAATGAAAATGATGTGTGGGTACATTCCAGCTTGATGGACTAATGAGGCTGATGCAGAAAGTCTCAAAATTAATTATTAAACAAATCAAAACTAAGCTTTTGTTGGCGTCATATTACGTCCATTAATTTTGCTTCTTTTTCTCCTTTAATTTTTATGTCACACAACCAAATGTTGCAAGAAGTACATGACCTTGGAATCTGTAATAGACATGGACAGATATTCTGGTTAACCATGCAAATGAAATCTAATATCAATGCGGGATACTTTTCCCCTGTCGAGTAGTAGTAGTAATAATATTTAATCAGGAAAATTTTTTCATTATACAATGATTTCCCAAAAGGACCTGAATAAAACTGCCATGCATTCGACAGAGTTAAACCATAGTATGGTTCACTAGGGCACAATGCTACCTACTGAATTGACATTAAGAGTTGAGCAGAAACACTGGTTAACCCATCAACATGAAACACTTTCCACTTAACGAGTAAATTAATCTGGCGACAGACGGAGCAAAATACTGTAGCAAAGTAGGGAACATTATAGCGTACGTTGCAACTTAAGGGCTAACAAACGACAATGGCAGATAGTCTTTTTAACTCATTAACAGGCAAGACTTTTCCCATTAAGAGTAAAATTGTCTGGGTTATGACTTGGGTATAGTTTATGAAATAACAAACTAAACGAAGTATGTGCATATGGCATATATTGAGATTTGGTGGACTAACGATTAGCTAGCTAATTAAGATGCAATACTTTTCCCTTAATAAGGAGTAAAATTGTATGGGGTTAGGACATAGGAAGGGTATCTGAAATAAAAAACAAACAAACAATGTGTACTATGACACATTGTTACTTAGTGGGTTAACAAGAGATATGGACAGATAGCCTGGTTATCCAATTAATGTGCAACGCTTTTCCCCTGAAGAGTAACATTTTCTGGCGTTAAACAAAGAAAAAAAAACAAGGAAGGGTGTACTGCGGGTTAAATGGGTTAACAAATCAACACGCAGTTCTTGCTGTAGTGCTTAGGTTCTGTTCGCATGATGCTAGCTTGTCACCTCTAACTCGCCTTGCTGTGCCAATTAGCCTTTTCCCAATCGAGCAGGGTACTGGGTCTAGTCCCGAATCGCAATGAATCTATGGATTGTTTGAAGGGACAAGGTTGGGCAAGCTTGAAACTGAGGGACTGCGCGAGCGACAAGGGATTTCAATAGCTAAATATAAATATTTATTTATTCTAAAAGATGCCTCATTTTAATTGTCCGTTCCAGGCTGCAAAAACAACTTTAGGAATGCGCCGCATCTTCATTTTTACAGAATTCCAAAGACCCCAGGGTTCAGAAATATGTATGAAGATATTCTTAGAAGAAACAAGACGCTTACTTCAAGTTCTACTCGAATTTGTCCGGCTCACTTCGAGGGAGGAGAGAAGTTAAGTCGTAATGATTTGCTTACAATATTTCCTTGGACAAATGAGACTGAGCCACCTAAAAGAAAACCCACACAATTTTTAGTAGAAGATACGAAAGCTTTATCGAAGATAAATACAAGGTACGATATGGACGATGGGAAAGAAAATCAAAATACAAATCAAATACAAAATGTTCACGAAGTCGATGCAACTATGGTCGAAGTAATCGACATGGTCGACACTATAGAGGACGGAATAACAAACGTTGAACAGGTGACTGAAACCTTTCTATCTTCTCAAGACATTGATAGACTTTTGAGTATTGAGAAACAATTTCAGGATATTCAGAAAAATAATGAAAATCTCAAGTGTGAAAATGAGAAACTGAAGCAAGATGTTGCTCGTATGAAAGTTAATGTAGAAAACCAGGTACGTTTTGATATTGAAAAATACAAAAACAATGACGAAGACATCACGTTCTACACTGGTTTTACTGACTATAATGCCATGATTATGTGTTACTCGATTGTTCAAGAGTCAGCAAAAAATCTTAGTTATGACCATGAGAAAACCAACACTGAAAGTGATGACTACAGGAAACGGGGGAGGCCAAGAACATTGACAACTCTTCAAGAATTTACTATGGTGATGATGAGATTAAGGCTGGGTGTTTTTGAAAAAGACCTGGCACGTCGCGTTAATATGTCAGTCACATCAGTGTGTAGAATTCTAAGAACATGGCTTCGGTTTCTTCGATGTGAATTTGAACCACTGATTAACGTTGCACCACCTGAGGTTACCAAGCTATACATGCCTGAAGTATTTAAGAAATTCTACCCAGATCTAACAATTATAGTTGATTGTACTGAGGTTGAAATGGAGAAACTTTCTTCATTAAATGCCCAATCTACTTGTTACTCCTCATACAAGTCAAAAAACACAATGAAAGCCCTGATTGGCATGGTATCACGCCGAAGTGAGAAAAATGGCGGGATAATTAAGTTTTCATTACGAACAGGATCTTGGTAAATGTTTTGCCTTGCCTCTTGGCTAGCCAGGATCATATTAACAGGCCCTTAGTGAATATATTAATTTCATATTTACCTTTGTGACACCTATTGTAAATTAGTGCATCAAATTGTTTATAAATAATTTATATTTCTTATACATGTACAATAATTTATTAACATTTTTGTATTTACTGTATAGTGGAACTCACACAAATTACTGTAGTCATTGTTAAAACAATCCACCATCTGTTCAGTTTTTAATAATATAAGAGTTTTTTCCCCAATTGATTTGTAAGAGGTATACAAAGCACGGGTGGAATATTTTACAAGGCAGATATTGTAACAATCAACACCTCCCTGTGCTATGTACCCCTCCCCCATTTTTGGTGAAAATTAAAACATTTGGGTGCTTACCTGATGACCACAGTTAGTAATGCTTTAAAACTTATTTTACAAAGATCTTAAGTCTAACTTTGGAAGAGCAAATTTAACCTTTGGGTAGGCAATTTCAGGAAGAAGCCACCTCTCGCAAAACAGAGCCATTTTGGATGAGACCTTACTCCAAAAATCGTCTGAAAAATTACTCTCTTGCAGTAGATTTCATTATATTTGGATACTTTTACTACAAAGTCTGTCCATTTCCGTTTGGTTACATACATTTGCTGTTGTATTTGATCATAATACTGATGAGAAGTCTTCAGTTCAAAAATACTTCTTGAAAAAATTTGTTTTCTCACGAGTGCATCGCTTAAAGTTTCATCTTCATTCATTTGTATATACTTCATTTCAACAAGTCCCCTTGGGTCTGACAATGAGGGATCTTCTACCAGGGCATCAGGAGAGGCACCAAGAAATCCTTCATTCTCAGAAACAAAAAATCCACACTGGCTTACACTAAGTTCAGTGTTTCCCTTCTGGTGCATTAATACTTCATAATCTTCTAAGATTTTGCTCTTCATTTCAATCCCCTATTTCATACTTTTGGATTGGTAAAGTGGATTATATTGTAAAACCTCCTTAATTGCTTTTGAAGGAGATGTTTCTGCCTTCATAGATGCAATCCGGTAGCACTTTGATTCTGTAATTCTGTATTTCCTTTTATTATGCCAAACAAGTCTATTTGCTTGCCCTCTTGTTGCTTTCTCCACCTCGCTGATTTCATCTTTGTCTAATTTTAACTTCTTTCGTACACGCTAACATCTTTCCTTGATTGTAGCGGAAGAAATAGGAAGTTTTTTTCAGGAGTTATCAAATTTTCATGGGAATTCAGAATCCCATCATCATTGTTGATGCAATCTTCATCAAATGTCAACTTTTTTCGTACCGGCTCACATTTTACATTGACTGGATATGTACATAATTTTATTTGTCTGGAGTTATGAGATCTACATTAATACAGGCATCCAAAATGATGTCTTCATCATGACAGGATTGTTCTACATTTTGGGGTAGAATGTGAGACCAGCCAAGTAATTTTCCAGATTATTCTTGGTAATCGCGTACCAGACAGAGCATTATATTTACATTAACTTGTGGCCAAGTTCTCTGATAAGGGGCATGACCAGGATGTACAGCAGATTTTCTTATCTTCCTAGTTTTTGAATAGTCATGCTTTGAAAAAGTCATATTTCCAATTGGTGTGACATTTCCCTTTCGGTCTCGTGGAACATTCAATTTGCATGGTTGGGAGGTGCAGGATAACTTCTCAGTAAAAGACATGGATTGACTGTGAGGTCTCTGTTCACAGTACTCTGCAGCTGCAAAAAGTGTTGCTGTTACATGCTTACACCGTCCATCGACACCAGCTGGACATCCACACTGAGAACTCAACAAATTGCCAGCAGATGTGATTACAATATGGCATGTGTAAACAGATATCTTTTTCATGGAAGGGAGAACTTGACTTTTCAGATAATTCTTGTCAGCCTGAGTTAAGTGACCTATGAACAGTACATGCCCAGATTTAAAAAAGTTATAGCCCTTAACAAGAGGTTTTGCAGTTGAAAGCTGCTTCTTCATTTCCACGCATTCTATCATATATCTCCATATGGTTCCAATGTTAGTTCTGGGATGTTACATAGATCACATGAAAACCCATCTTTTGGGAAAGATTCAGAAAGCTCTGGTTCAGTTTTTTCAAGTACACCAAGCTGTGCTACCTTCTTTAGCACATTCACTCCGCCATCTGGGTCTTTCAAGTATGTTACATTTAATGCACTTTTTATGTAATCTTTGACTCTACGAAAGAAAAACGAGCGAGGACTTAGTAAATCGGCAGTATTTAAAAGAACAGTAAATTTTGTGACATTCTGCAAATATATCCTATTTAAATAGTCTTCAAATTTACAACCTATAAAAGGTATTTTTATTGACCAAAATAGTATTTTAAAGCCCTTGATTTTCGGATTAGCATTCGTATTGTTATTTAAATAATGGAAGATCAGTTTGCAAGGGTGAAAAGATCTGTTCTTGTAGAGTTTGGTTGAAAAAATATATGAATTATGCACGCATACTAAAATACGGTAAATATCTGTTGATTAAAATGGCCTTTAATACAGATGTGTTCGCTCCTCTACACGAAAGCCATCTTTTTAACTGCAAAACAGTGCATTGTTCTACTGATTCCCGTGGGATTTTAGCTCCAGGAATATCTTCCTCACTTAGTGAAATACTTTCGTCCATTTTAAACCATTTTATATTTGTTTTTATTTTAAATTTGTAATTTTGTCACTCCAAACAATCCATGTATGCATTACGGTTCGGGACTAGACCCAGTACCCTGCTCGATTGGGAAAAGGTCAATTAGTCATTTGCTCTGGTACAGTAAATTGGCGTGAAAATTAAAATTGGGATTATTTTAGAATCTAATATATATTTCAGATATTTTAGGTAGTATAGGCCTACGTATAAAGCATGCCATATAATATCCAGCCTAGCTGGCTTGCCTTCTCAGTGATTTCTTGATCTATATGAGACTTTTTCACATATCAATGTTAAGCCGGACGGAGAGGGCAGCTTTTGTAGTGTATTTGATAACAGTCGTATTAGAAGTTGGGAATTTGCTTACATGAAGTAGCCCGACCACAGGGTCAGGATATTTGATCATAATTTCTACTGATATTTGATATAAAAAAGATTTGAGTCAAAGTCTCTTCTGCTAGCAGGGAGACATTTGAACATGTACTTGTTGTTTATCATTTTGTGTTGGGTCAGCCGGCTGAAATTTGTCCTTGTCAAACCACCAGGCAGGATAACCGCGCTAGCAAAAATACGTCTTTAACAACAAGTTGTTCTTGTTGTTTAAATAGTCGTAAATAGAAGATTTGTCCAATAAAGCATGAATTTGACTTTCATGACAAACCTTAACTCATAAGAGAAAAAACAGTCGAATGACCGAGCATAGGACACAATTCTGAAGTTTTGAAGCATTTAAATAAGTAAGTATCTAATTTCCATACTTGCTATTACTGTATTAGCATGCACTTTAGTTTGTGGATTTTTCGCGGTTATTACAATATTGATTAAGCTTAAAAGGTATTTTAGCAAGTTTAAATTTGAATTTTGAAGAAACAACATAATTTCAAAGACTTCATTTCAAATGTAAAGTTTAATTAAAAAATCTACTGTTCAAAAAACAGTTGAAGTATTATGAAAATTTTAATTTTGCGAAATGTCTAATTACAGCAAATCAAAGCTAAAGGAGTACATAATAACACATCTACTTTATATAGTTGGACAATTCACAATTTTTAGTTAACAGAACAAATCTTATCACTAGTTTACCATTTTGTACAAAAAGTAAAAGAAATACACAGTGTTGCGTGTGCCATGGTTACTGTGATTGACTGAATACTTCATGTTACAATAACTTTTGGGAAGAATAATTGCTAATGGGCGAGGGGATTCTGCATGCATGTATCTCTAGTAATAACTCTAAATACTATGTCTGTATAGAGACCTATGTGTCTACTGTGTGCATCAGTGTATGAATTATGTATATATCCGTAATAAATTGTGCAGAGACTTTCTTTATACTAGATGTATTAGCAAATTACAGTAATTTTTTCTCTGCTTTCATTCATTCTTTTCAATGCTTCATGGGGGCAAGGTAAAAGGTTATAAAAGGCTATTATTATATAATATATAGTCAGCCTAGTTCCATGGCCTTTTTGCTTCCGCTCGACTATTTTAGGGTGGTAGTTTGTCGGGGATTTCAGGTTGCCCAGGAGTCAGTTCAGAAGCATGGGAGACTGGGGAGGGGTAGGAAGCGAGAAGGCCTAGCAAAATTCGCACGAGCTATCCTGATTTGAACGATTTTTGTCCTTCGCGCATTGATGCAATCCTGGGTGTATTTTTGCCTTCAATTCATCTCTGATCTGGCCAACTTTTACATCGCCAGGATAGAAGAACACGAGAGCAATTTCGAGTAAAAGTTACAATTGTGTTTGGTCGCTTTTGGTCTCATATAACCTTGGGAAAATGGATTGTACGCTTGAAGGAGTCAGGCCAAGTACTCACTTTTGATCCACCTCCATTTTATTATCTGAACAATGCCTTGAACGGTGAATTAAGTAAACTGTCTGATTGGGTTAATGTAAATACATTTCCCTGAACCTAACGAAAACAAAATTTATGGTATTTAAATCCAGATAAAAAAGAAATTCTCCAGATATTCATTTGATACTTGACAATCGCAATATCGGACATGTAAATGAGACGGTGTTTTTAGGAGTACAGTAATATTGGACGAAACATTGTCATGGAAGTCACACATCTCTTATGTAGCAAATAAAATATCTAAATCTTTAGGAGTAATTTTCAAGTCTAGTTTTTATTTATTTCACACCCTTTTACATATCTTATATACTATTCAATTATTTATCCATATCTTGAATACTGTAATTTAGTTTGGGCTTCGACATATCCATCCACCCTGCGTCGTATTGTATTACTGCAAAAAAGAGTTAAGAATTTTAAATAAGAGTGAATTTCATGCTCATACTGATCCTCTATTTAAAAAAATTAAAATGATTGAAATTGGAAGATATTCGTTTGCTGCAATTAGGTCAATTTATGTATTGTTACAAAAACCTTTTAACACCATCTTTGTTTCAAATAATCAAGTTCACACTTATAACACAAGAAATTTGATAGCTTTCCGCTAGCTTGCCTTTATCAAGCTCTGACAATAGGTCTACACACATTCATACAATCATTTGTATGCATCAAACTCATGGCCAGAAATATGGGACATTTGAACTGCGCATTCTCTCATTTTAGTAAACAAAGATGGCGGACATACCTTACTATATTAAAACATATGGGTAGCAGCATATAAATCAAATTTGAACGAGTTTAATTGCAGCTATATCGTTTGCCGCGCTTGATGCGATACGAATAACACCTCAGTAGTCAAACAAAATAAGTTTCTTGGCGTATTCTTACCTCCATGTGGGTACATTTCTAATGCGATTTCAGTATTGCTCAGATTTGTATTAACTGTATATTTCCAGCCCCATTTCCACGAGAACGAACAGTTTAGTCCGTTCGTTTGTGGTCCGTCTTATCTATGGTGAAACTTACCGCCCTCTCTTCGTACACAACACATTATCAATTATTCCTTCTGTAATTTTGAAAGTGATCCATTCCGGTTAACCTAGTAGGCCTACAATTTAGTGTGGAAAACCATGAAAATCAACTGATAGAAACTAATCGTCGAATATCAACCGCCAAAGGATGATGATTTTGAGCGCTTGTATCTTTGGCGCCCTTCACCCAAAACGGACGAAAATACCACCAATCGATCACCAATCGATTCAGCAAACGCACCTGTTCTTGGCTAATGCCAAACAAATCGCTAAACACATTGTTTTACGTACAGATCTCCGTGAGTTTTAACACCTTTGTAATCTGATATTTATTATTATCGTAAACTAATTATATATTCAGTACCTTTGGTCGATTATAACTTCTGTGTGATCTTCGCTAATACACCGTTTTATAGAGCTTTAAAAACAGTACATACTGACCAACTTGCAAAGAAACACAATAAAAATTGACAAAGTTACGGCGAAATTTGAAATGTAGCGTACGGGTCAAACCGGAATTTCAGACAAAAACAACCGGAAAAGGCCCAAACACAAACAAAGACTGTTGCTATGGTTTTTTTAGTAGCCGGAATGAATTCCCCAGGGTACAATACCCTATATAAGATCTTTTTGTCGGGACTGAAGCGCGTGGGCAAACCATATATAGTCAAACTACGGCAAGCGCGTGAAATGCAAAGAAATGATAGTGAGTTTCGCCCGTACCGAGAACGACATCCCCCGGCTCCTCATTGATGGTTTGCCTCTAGACTTAGTTCCTTTATTCAAAATTTTGGGCTTAACTATGAACAATAAATTGAAATGGCAAGATAACACTGAAGCGTTAGTTAAAAAAGCCTCAAAACGCTTATACATTATCCGTGTTCTACAGCGCTGTGGTTTTCCACCCAACGACCTCCTATTAGTCTATTTTTCTATGGTACGCTCTATCTTAGAATATGCCTGTCCTGTCTGGCACACCATGTTACCTAAGTGTTTGGGGGATAAAATTGAAAAAGTCCAAAAAAGAGCTTTTCGTATTATTTATCCGACGACAGATTACGAAGATGCTGTCAAAACCGCTCAATGACGACAGACGACAAGAGTTATGTGCTAAAACTTTCAAAAAGATCTTAAAACCCGGTGCTCACCTCAACCACCTCTTACCCCCACTCCGTGAAGAATCACATGAACTGGACTTACGAAACAATTCTAACTTTACTTTAACTAAATGTAGAACTGAACGTTATAAAACTAGTTTTATTCCAGCAATGACTGCTAATTTTAATAATAAATAATTTGTAGTATTTTAACAACTGTACATATATGATATATCTATATTTATTTTATCGATATTTATCCTTATTATGTTTTTGTAAACATATCGCAATTCACCTTCGGGTGCCAAAATGTGTTTTTTTAATAAACCTTTAATATAAGCGCGTGCATGCTGGAAAATTCCCGATAAATAAAAAAAATTCAAAATAAATATTTCTTTTCGCCGTATCGCAGCCAAGTTTTACCAAATAAAGACAAAGATAAAAAGCTAAATTTCGACCATTAGAAATCTTTCGATATAATAAACATATGGGAAGATATTAAAGATTGTTTGAGTTGAACTGAAGTATGACTGGAGGTATGTTTGGGATTAAACTTTTAGTATTTTTGATTCTGTAATGTTTAGTCGGCAAAATAGCCAACTGTTAAAAAGCTTATTTTGTAAGGATTCCAATGGTGTTAATTTCATTGCCAGGGGGTAAATATTTTGCAAAGGAGATCGTACTCAAAGTGCTCTTGCGACAACTTGCGACAACATAATTAAAATGCGACCGACCAGAAAGAGTTAAAGACAGTCCAAATGTTGCATATCTTGGTTTCATTAAAACTGAAGATTTCAGTTTGCCACAATGAGATAGTTAAGGTGGCTGAGGTTCAAGATAAAATAGTAGATACAAACAAGAAGGTAGAATTATTGTCAAAAGAAAATGAAAGACTGAACGAGAGGTGCGAGGAGCCGTGGACAGAAATAGGAACTTTACACCGCAGCAATAGAACAACCAATCATGCAAGCATTGAGCAGGAAACAGAAAGATTATCACACCATTTTGGATGAAAACAAGGCACTAAAGGAGTACCTTGAAAATGTTGGAGTTTTTGCCCTAATTTAAAAAAAACGGTGAAGGATATATATCAGAGCTTGGTAAAAAGCAGCAACATCGCAAGCTAACTGAACTTAAGACGTATATGAATAAAAGCCTGTGGTTTGCTGAAACCTTCGGTCTCACTTTGAAATCAGCAACCTTTTCTGATAAATGTGCATCAAATCACTCTGTGGAATACGAAAGCACATCAAAAGGAAAGAGTTATAAAGATCTTTCAGAGGATGAAAAAACAAGAATAAAAGAAATTATGTTAATAGTTGACCAGTTTTGCGTAGGTGAAGCCGCCTATCACGAAGTTAATATGACTCCAGTCGGGGAGAATTTACCACGGTCTTACCTGGCCAAACAGTGCAAAGAATTACTGAACTGACTTACACACATTGAGCGGACCCCGGGAGTATCTGAAGGTGCACAGCTCTACTTCTATGATACACTCTGCCATTAAATCCAAAAACATGCCAGCTTGTCAAAATAATTATTAATTACAGGTAATATTATTATAATTTACTTTTGTTATTTTTAACATAGTTTACTATTTACAAGATCTAGAATTTATTTTTTCCTAGATGAACAAGTTCACAGTTACAGTGCAGCTTGTAACGCAGTGTATATGTGAGTTACTTCGTATTTATACACCATACTCTTGCTCTCACCAAGCGCATGTGGTACGTACAATCCTCAGACACATGCGCATCCAGACATGCGTGAAGTGTCTTGGGGCCAGAGTGCTCAAACGACCACAAGGGAAGTGAGCTTTTGCATTATCGCTTATAGCCACCCATTTACCTCACAGAGTGCTCAACAACACAAGTGAAGGAGCATATATAGTCAAATGTAACGCATATGGGACACAACATTGTTTTTTTGCCATGTTAGGTTACAGTTGGGTAACCCTGCTTTTATCACTTGGTGGTACTCTTGATGGCTATGGCAAAGAAAATGTTACACCATATATTCATGCTATGTGTACCATGTGCCTCGCTTTATGAGAATTCACGAAGGAATACGAGACTTTTCTGGGCAAGGTACCTGTGTTTACTTGACATCTAAATTGGAAGTGCAGTTACATGTAATAATGGTCATGCTCAGGTGCTTTCTGGAAGTTAGCATAATTTGTTTTTGTATATATTAATAAGATTTTCCAATAATATTTTGCATTAATTGAAGTTGATCTAATTCCTAATTCCAACATCAATTAATGCAAATTGTTATTTGATATCCTATTAATACTGTATATGCGAATACACCAGAATTGTGAATATGCCCAATTGTTTATTCAATTTGTCAGATGTAAATTAATATAACATGCCAGGTTATATTTTCCAATTTACTGTAGGTGTAAACTAAACGACGACTACAGGCGTATTCATTTGCAGAAATCCAACAAGTTGGATGCGGCTAAAGACGTTTTGCTGGTTGAGGAGAGGTTGAGATATTTAGGTGATCTGCGGAGAACACCAAGACAACAAAAGAAGAAAGCAGATGAATACTGGGCGGCAGAAATTAGTGAAAGTCGCAGCAAGCGTCCTCGGCTGTCTAATCAGGAGCAGACTGATGAAAACGAAGAGAACCTTTCGACTCTTATTCCAGAAGAACTTAATTCGAGCACTTTTAAAAGATTTGGGTATCAAAACAAGAATACTAAATGCCACAAGACTGCTTGATATGTATCGTGTAGCTTTGCAGTCTCGATCATGATGTAACCAAGTTATGGTGTTTTAGGGAGGAAACATAATTAACCCTTGGACTAGCAATACTGTACTTACTGAAAGTTAACTTAACATGGCTACTTCTGTACAGTATCTACAATATAGTAGATCACATATACATATTTATTGTTCACCTATAGTCAAAATATCAATATTACAAGCTCTTTTTGCAAAATCAATTGTTATTTTCTCTAGAGGCATTCTTGGTGCCGTTTCTAATTTTCCATCTCTGGACACAAATTTAGAAGGAGTCCGTGAAACTATTGGTTTTGCTTTGAGTGGAAAGTTTATAGCCACGCCTTCTCCATGTTGATTTAGGGTATGAAACCAATCATCTGGCAAACACATAAAACGTCGTCCAAAGTCCTTTTTATCATATAGTTTGTGCCCCTTGTGCTGAGACTCTTTTCCTTGCTGGAAGGTGATGTAACGCCAAACATCCAAGTCCATGTTCACATAAATCGATCCAATGGACTTTGATTTTAGACATGTCTGAATCGCAAGCACAAGATCTAGGCATGCTCTTTCAAGCCTAGACTGATCTGGTTTGGGTGGCTGGTGATAACTCCTACCATTAAAATTCGTGAAATTGAATTAATTGTTGTATTTGCCAGATATTTCTTTTAGTTATTGGTGCCAAGCTGAGTAGAAAAAATATAAGTTACAGTATTTACTTATAAACAATAAAATACCTTAAAAAACCGGGGTTAAATTTTCTGATGGCTCCCATGAGCAGTTATGGAATGGCCATCCTTTCCATTTAATAAGGTACTCATAGCCCTGAAAATTTTAAAATATAATAATGCACTTGTCATTAGAAACCCCCACCCCGGGGAAATATGGGGCATTAGAATTTTAATCAGCAGAAAAGAGAAAAATGCCGCACATCCTGGGGGATCATTTTCCAGGCTAAACCCCACCTATACAGACTACAAAGACTATGTTGTGTTGAACAGATATTTAGAAGAAGCTTGTATTTAAACAGATATTCCAATGTGAACCATACATCATGTTAGAACAATTTCTGGGAAGTGATGGTGTGAAAAACAAACTATGGTCCGGCATTTCAATTTGCTTCTCAGTTTTATATTGATCGAAGTACTATTGCACAAGATCAGGAAGTTGGCATTTATAAATAAATACAATATTTATGTTATGTATGTAAATTAAAAAAGTGACTCCCAAGTATCCCGTTGCATTGCTTGGTAATAATTTATGCAAATTGCTAAACTGATCAAATGCACCACCACATGGGGCAAGTTTGATAACCCAATTATAAATATTAGAAACACACATAATATGAACATATTAAACCATGAACACGATGTTTAAATTAATTTCAAAATATAATGTAGCGAACGAAACAAGGCCCCAAACCTAGAGAAACAAGTGCCGTAATCTACGCGCACGTGAATAGTCTTTATAAAAGACTATAAAATATAGCCACTTTTTATAATCAATGCAAAACAAATTTCGTCAAAAGTTAATAACTTAGCCTACTTGCGGTAGGTTAATAACTTACTTTGAACGACTCCTTTTGGGCATCGTATCGTACAAAACAGTTGACGAAAACTAATTCAATTGTGTGTAATCGACATTGGCATGTTTTGTTCGTGTTCTCTTCAAGCTGGAAGAACAGCAGCATATCCTGTGCAGGTGCGCCATATACTTCTTTAAAACTTTCAGAAGGTAGATTATTTTACATTTATGATGTAATCAGTGTTGCAGTTCCATTTAAAATCATCGTCTATCCGCGTTCCCAAGAGTTTATAACTTGTAATCCTCTCAACTGTATGGTCATTAAAGTAATATTAGGTATATGGCTCCTCTTTGTGCGAAAATCAATTACCATTTCTTTGGTTTTCTTAAGGTTTAAAACCATTTTCTCTTCAGTAGAAAATTCCGATATCCGTTGAAAGCTAAGTGACATATTCCCAATTAATGGCTTGGTTTTCCGTATGGTCAGCTTAACCAGCTAATAGCATTATGCTGGAAGATACTAGATACAGTATCAAATATATTAACTCATAAGATAAATTGTGTTTTTTGTCATGAAGGATTATCGACAATTTTACCAAGATAAACTTATCAGATATTTTGTCCAACAGACATTACAGTACTCAATATATTACTTTTTATTGATTTTTGTTTTTTATTCTGTTTTTTTGTACTGTGAACAACTATATCTTACAATCACACTCAGAAAAATATTTGCCGAATTACCTATAGCTGTAGCACTGTCAAAATGTGTTAATTACGAAAAAGCCTATATCATTACCCCAGCGACTAAACGCTCAATAGAGCGTCTTAGTATATAATTATATAGTTAGTAAATTGGATTTACTGAAGATCGAAAGCAATATAGTGCGACTTTGAGAGTGATGCCTACAAGTTGACTTTTAATTTTATTGTTTTAATTATGACATATTAATTGGTGGGTTAGGTAAAAGGACCCACAGTAATTGGCATATGCTGTTGTGGTGACCCTGCCCTAGTTGGCGAAGCTAAATAAATTTGAATATGACATTAGGACTATGACTATTGTTGAATCAAGAATAACTGGATTTATTGCAGTTTAGTTGTTATAAACAGAAAGTTATCACAAGATTGTGAATTTTTAAATATAAAAACCAGAGCTCCCACTGTGACTCTGTGGCATTTATTTATATATAAACGCCGTGCCAGTGGACATTGCAAACTCATTGATATATAATTCGCCAAGGGTACTGATTCGTATAAATAATGTTCAGAATAAGTTTGTTTGATTGAAACAATTACCATATTTTTTTTTGTTTACATGTCAAATGCTTTAATTAGTTTAAATTAATGATATTAATACTGACAATTTTGATATTAAGTTTGTTTAATATTTAAGAATTAAGAATCAGCAAGCACCAAAAATATATAAGCAATAAAAAATTCTGGTTTTACAAGCCAAAATTAGAAATTAAGGTGCAAACATTTCATGAGGTCAAGCACCTTGGCCAAACAAGGTCATTGAAATCGCCATAATTGTTAACGATGGCGAAAAACAAAGGAAACTGCGTATGTGCTGAAAATTAATGTTTATGAGTGATATATGATTTTTAAGATTATTATGCCAACTTTAATACCAGAAGAATCAATGGAAAGGCCTCCGATAACACCAACATTGAGCGAGAATTATGAACAAACACGAGATACAAGTATACGGATTACAGCAATTAGGCCTAATGCAAATTGTATAAATTGTCTGTATCTGTTTTGCGAAAACAATTATTATACCGACCATTATTATACTAAATACGAATACCATACTGGACATGCTCATATTTTCCCAAGCGAATTTAGCCTGCGAACAGGCTCTCGAGTTGAAACGAATATTGCTAGGCCTTCCAGCGCGACTCAGTTCGGGTATTTTCTCAAATGAGCAGCCTGCAAAATTCCGGACAAGCCTGTTACTCGCCCGCGAGTGGAAGGCCAAGGAACTAGGTTACCATCATAGATATAATAAACCTAGATTGCTGACTCATACGTAGCGGACGCGTGACCTGCATGATAAATCCAAGATGGCCGCCATTCAGGGCAAAAAGACTATAAACTCTACGGTGAAATCCATATTTTTTGCATTTTGCGTCGTCCCAGTGTTTTGAATCCACTTCGATCAAACTTTTTTGCAATAACTACTTATCGTGAAGGTTTTAAACGCAAACTGGACAGCTGGGGATGAATTGATCTAAACATATCGCTCGCCGAAATTTGTACGAAATCGTCACTTGGTCAGTTCGAGTGAATTACTCTGGTTTAGAGTATTTTATAAAGGAAATTTGTGGTTTTCAAGGCCAAAGACGTATACCTTGAAGGCTTTGGATGCAGAATGGACCGTTTGGGATGAATTATATTAAAATATCGCTCGCCGAAGCTTGACAGTAGTCGACTTTAAATGTACTTGGTTTTAGTCATTAGATATTTTGAGGAATTTTCGGAACATTACTTAGAGGATAAAAGCAGTATTTAAAAGTTAAGTCCACAGTTAACTGATGCCAAATATCACCTAGAGGTGAAATTTGACACAAACAATAATAAACATGGTACAGTATTTCAAGGAAGGAAATATTAAAACATTTATGAAGATGCAATGCAGTCTATTTGAACTCACTGTATGAAATGGCAGACAGCATTACTCATGAAAGGAAGAATGCTGATCATTATATTGATTAGGCTTTTCCCGGGGAGATCATGAGACCAGACTGGGTAATATATGGCAGATTTCGACAAGGAAAAATTTATGCAGCAGGGAAAAATTCAAGTGTGTAGTGTGCAAAATTGTGGCAAATGCACTGCAAATTTGAGTGTTGTTTCTGATTTTCAGTATTGTTTTAAAACATTTAACTTAACATTTAACAATACAGTAACAGTGTGCAACCTGTTCATGTACTGAAAAATATCGAGTATGCATCGGCCAGACTTTCCATGGTGGTCGTGAAATATAAACCTCTATAAAATAAATTATGTTCATTAAACTTAACAGTTTCATGTATGCTTGAATGAAATCCGTGCATTGTTATACTAATATTAATTATCATTTCTATGGTAAAAATATGTTAATCCTTCAAGTAATTAATGGAAAATTTTCCTACTTTGTTGAACCTCAATAAAACTAGCATGAAGTTTTCTTGCATGTCCAAAACTAAATTTCTTGACATGTCATCTAGTGAGAATGAATGTCCAGATTAACAATATGTTAGTGTTTTCTATTTATGGTTCTTTTTAACACGACATTTAGTAAGCTATATTTTCCAAGGCTGCACTGGGGGGAAATTGCTCGATGGGCCCCAGATTTAAGTGAGCCCCAAAAATACTACAAAGGAAAAAAAACTGGGGAAAGAAGTCAGAGGGTTGTAAGAGGTGGGGAAGGGATCATAATCTCATTTTCCATTCCCAATTTTAATTGCTATTTTATTGCTTTGTTGTAATCCCAGTCGTTTCAGCAAGTAAAGCCTGTTACAGACATTACTTTTATCCTCTAAGTAATGTTCCCAATATTCCTCAAAATATCTAATGACTAAATGTATTAAACCAAGTACATTTAAAGTACTTGTCTGCAGTAAATGACTCCAGCTGAGCAAGTGACATTTTCATGTCAAGCTTCTGCGAGCGATATTTTAATATAATTCATCCCAAACGGTCCATTCTGCATCCAAAGCCTTCAAGGTATACGTCTTTGGCCTTGAAAACCACAAATTGCCTTTATAAAATACTCTAAACCAGAGTAATTCACTCGAACTGACCAAGTGACGATTTCGTACAAATTTCGGCGAGCGATATGTTTACATCAATTCATCCCCAGCTGTCCAGTTTGCGTCTGAAACCTTCACGATAAGTAATTATTGCCAAAAAAGTTTGATCGAAGTGGATTCGAAACACTGGGAAGACGCAAAATGCAAAAAATATGGATTTCCCCTTAGAGTTTATGGTATTTTTGCCCTGAATGGCGGCCATCTTGGATTTATCATGCAGGTCACGCGTCCGCTACGTATGAGTCAGCAATCTAGGTTTATTATATCTATGGCTACCATATATTATAGATTCTATTTTTGCCTAGCTGCTCGGAATACTATACCATTTTTCCTTCAGGATTCGATGCAAAATGTTAGAATCGGCCAGAAAAGAAAAATCAAAGAGTTCTTCATCATATAATTTTGTACATTTCCCTGGGGATTTTTGTATCTTACTACCTTCTAAACTGTGAAATTATTCAACAGATTTAGAGTGGACATGTAGGAGGGCTTCATTGAAAACGTCTTCGGGTGATATGAATTCCCTCAATAAATATTATTATCATTCATTCATTCATTCGCTCATTCATTCATTCGTTCATTCATTCATTCGTTCATGTATATCTTCAATAAATACAGACCAGCAGCGTTTGATATGAAACCGCGCTTGAGAGAATATTAAACAACAACTTCAATGCATATATAATACAGTATCGATTCATTAGTATATGCTATGGAAATTCTAAATTCCTACACAAAGAACAAGTATCCGAAATATCTTATGTTTAACTGTAAATGATTAACCTTAGGTTAACGCATCCGCTTGCAAAAAGATGAAATTGGGTAAACTAACATTCTTTCAAGTATATTAGAAGCAAAAAATAGACGGAATCATGCCGCATATCCTGAAATAAAATTTATCTATTTTATTAGCTTCCTGTGCAGATCCCAAGCCATTAGGAATGCAGAATGGTGAAATACCTGATGATGCTATCACAGCGTCATCTATTTATGGTAGCATTTACAATCCTAGCTATGCAAGATTGAACAAAGTATTGAGGCACACCTGCTCTTGGGCGCCTACTGAACAAGGGAGAACCAACTCGTGGCTTCAGGTTGATCTGAGACAACTGACCATTGTGACAGGAATAGCAACCCAGGGAACCTGCTATAGGCTCGTAGAATGGGCAAAGTCTTACTCGGTTGCACACAGCACTGATGGTAATAATTGGACATATTATCAAGAGCCAGGAAATGTAAAGGTAAGCCAGCGCATTAAACGAACTATATTTACATTTTCTCCTCTGTTAATTGTTGCAAAAAATAGTTCTTGCATGCAGATAAACCTGCTTTACCTTCATATGATTTCTTAATTGAATACATTATATATCGGTTTTTCGAAATAGTAATATTCAATTTGGGAATTTTATGTTCTTACAAGATTTTAATCTGCATTGCATGGAGTGTTAATGACTTGTAGGAAATTTTACATTTGCATAAACATATTAATTTTATAAATTAGTCATAATGTACTACCCAAGGCATGTTAAAAGGATTAATGTATTCGAACTCTAAGCTTGATATCAAATAATTTGCCGTTAAATATGCTGTGGTTGCATTAGGTTCTTGAACTCTGAAGGGTTATTATAATACATAATTAAGCCATATAACAACGCTTTGATTTCGATTATTGGAGAATGTTCACCAAGACGAAGTCGAGTTTTTTAGAAATACGTATATGAAATCACATATATTATCACCAGTATTCCAAATTTCAGGACTTACTATCTCTTTAATTAATTCACTCCATCGAACTTTGTAAAACATTATTGTTTATGCTTTATTTCGGTTTCGTTGTTGTTGTTGGTCTAGCTATTCTAATTATACTGTATTTATATTGTGGATAATAAATAGTTACTCTGTCTATCTGTAATTCTTCTAGTGTAGGACCAGGGTGTATAATACTGTTTAGGGAGTATTTCGTTAAAATATATTAATACATCACTTGATATATTTAATTTTATATAGGTTTTTCAAGCAAACAGCGATCGAAATTCGATTGTTACCCACTCATTTCAAAGTCCTGTTCAAGCTCGGTACATGCGTGTGTGGCCAAAATCTTGGAGCAGTTATCCTACAATGAGGCTGGAGTATTACGGTTGTCGCATGTAGAACTTGTATAATACATGCCTACATGCATTTTATTGTTATGTTACACATATACGTATATCAAGCTTACTTTTTTGTTTGTAATGTATTTGTAGTGGGTAATTATAATAAATAGCTTGGCCAACTGTGTATGCTTATTCTATACCGAATACAGTAATAGTCGATTGCATTCATTGAAAATTTACCATCGCAATTTGCGGTTTTTGGGGCTACCGGTTGACGTATAGCCTGTGCCGCAAAACATTTCGGTATTTCAGGCGTCTGCGCAGATTAGCGCCATGCAATGTTCCATAATTATTTCAAAATTATTGACAACATTAATTTAATCGGGATAATCTATTTGGCGCGGGTCGCGGATCACCTTAGGCAGGCACGGGTACAACAAAAGTGACGCGGGTTCAACAAAACAAGCGCAGGTAAAACGTCCGAGGGCGCGGGTGTAACTAATTCCAGGGCGCGGGTAATTAATGCCGGGGTACGGGTACGTTTATCGTTCACTTTGATAATTGAGCCTTTTGTCATGCTAAATTGCGGTATTTTCCAGTCAAAATGGAATAAAATGTTATTAAAATATATCTTTTAAATTGAAACCATATGATTATGAAGCGAAACTCCGGAATATGAAACCAAATTCTGACAAATACTTCCGAGTATTATACCCAAAATATTCCAGGAATGGGTCAAGAAGATTCTTCTACACCTTCTGCATGTTCATAAATGATGGTGGGATTGATGCAGCCAGTATGATAATTATAAAATACATTTAACTACTCTGTATTTATTAGGGCCTGTCTATATGATCTTTGGTACTAGAGGCAAAGTTACCTTTATATTATATCGGCTGAAATGCAATTATTTACACGGAAAGTTTGAAACTCGGTCTGCTGGTAAGGTTACCCAGGGGGTTGAGACTCTCTGTTTACGAAAGATGGTGTCCTAGTTGGAAATTTTCAGACTTATTGAAAAAGCATATGCATTATGTTGAAATATACAAGTCAAAACGGTATGTACAGTCTGTAAGTTCCGTAACAACCACCAGAAAATAGAAACAGGAAGTGATAATGGTCTAATTAAATTATCCAGCTTTGATAAAAGCTTTAATTTAAAGACTATACAAGTTTTTCTGATTTCAATTCGCTCAGATAAGATCAGATAAGAACTTATACACATTATTTTTTGATTAATTACTGCATAAATTAATTATTCTTTCTGAACAAAACCATTTGTTGAACAATGGAATGAGCTCACAAGACAGCTTATTAATTCCTTCATTGAACAGATCCAGGGCTAGAATTTTTTTGTAGATAACTGGTTGCCTTGCATGATGTGTCAACTTTCAAATCATCTTAAGGTGGCTCAATACAGTTTTTTATAAAATGGGAAATTCACGATTTAGATCCGAATTTTTGGACAAGTATTACTTGTTATAAAACAAAAAGTATCTTACTGATGTAAAACAACATCTGAAGGGTTTGAATTTTGTCACAAAAGTAACGCAACTGCCGTTGCTATGGCAACAATGACGTTTCAAAATGGCGGATATTTTGGCTTTAAAGTAATTTAACTCGAAAACGACATCGGTGACCCCCAAATTTTATTTCACAAAATGATTTCGCTTAATATACTCAATTATTTTGATAATTTAAAAAAATTCTGTCGCGCCAAAATTTTTCAAATTAAGTAATTGTGATTATTCGTAATAATTTTTTTCTCAATCAACACAATTTTTTTTAAATTGTCAAAATCATTGAGTATACTAAGCGAAATCATTTTATTCAATCTTGAAACGTCATTGTTGCCATAGCAACGTAGTTGCGTAACTTTTGTGAAAAAATTCAAACCCTTCAGATGTTGTTTTACATCAGTAAGATACTTTTTGTTTTTTAACAAGTAATACTTGTCCAAAAATTCGGATCTAAATCGTGAATTTTCCATTTTATAGAAAACTGTATTGAGCCACCTTAAGGTGACAATTGTCAATTACTATAGGTAATAGACTAGAACACTACGGTACACTTGAGTGCAATTTCAGGTTTTAAAAGACAATGTTGTAACTCCTATGACCGACAAAAACTAGGGGGCTTAGACGAAACTGCCCTTGAGCCGGAGGGACCCACTGCTGTTTGACTAATTGAGGGCTTCACACCCAATGCGCACAGGGCCATAGAGCTCTTTTTTGTGTCTGTAGCATAAGTCGTCAGTAACCTATACAGTGGCGATCACGTACCCTCACAGTAAAAGCACACAAGTTTCCTTGACAAAGTTAGGATAATAAACTAGAAATACATGCATGCAGTAAGTAACCCCTCGCCTAGGCACCATTGCAACATTCGATTAAGAAACCTATTTTTCTTCAAAATGTTTATATAAATCTGTGACACATGGTATTATAATTTCTACAATAATTCCTGGGCTTATATTCGTTCGTAAGCATTTGTTCATGGGCTTATTATACACGGGGGAGCTTATATTCGGGAGTGGGGGGCTAAAACATGGACTACATTTTGTGTTAGTAATATTTATTGTGAAAAGCTCCGAAACTGTTACACAGAAGATTCGGGGGTCCTTATATTTGGAATGGTTTGAGCGTTAGTGAATATAATGGGCTTATACAGTACACCGAGGTGCTTATATTCGGGTGGGTTTATAGTCGGAAGTATATGGTATATCAGTAAACAATTAATCCAATTATTAAAATTTATAGATTTATATAATTAGGCAAATAATTAATTCAATAATAAAATAACATTAACAAATAATTAATTGGGAAAACTGTTCAACTGTGAAACCATTGTACCATTTGGGAATACATTTGATGCACTCAAATTCCCAAATGTGCAGTTATTTAAGTTTAATGTGGAGACCTGGTATAAGTCTTTGGGAGCACTTGATGCTGGTGTGTTCCCGTTCACTGCACAGCCAGCATACCACTCCTATATAAAGAAAATATATATGCTATTGCCTGTTGATTTAGTTTTGTACAATATTAATATATTACACAACTGGATATTGTATATATGCCGGTATGAATTTTTGCTCTTTCAATTCAATTCAAACACTCATTTGATGTAGTTTTACACGAGCAAGGCAAGGGACGTTAATTCAGAATTTCACTAAAGTCTATAAGTATACAACAAATGCAACTTATAAAGTTATTTTTAAAAATATTGATTAGTTTAGTAATGTACTTACTTGCTTTGCACGTGTTCGCATACTAAGGTCACATTTATAGCACCGTCCTAAATTGAAATAAGGTTCAAATCAGTCCTGTGTGAATGAAACTATACAGCATTTATATAAAGAAGTTTCATTCTGAGTGTAGGGTGTAGATATAATAAAGTTTTCTATAGGGAAATTTCCATAACTTGTATATTAAGTAATAATGAGAAGCAGTACCTGTATTTTACTCTTTGATCTGCGTTGTTTCCTGAAATAGGAAAATATATAATTATACGAAATGTCGAAAGGCCTTTTTGCAAGGGAAAGTTGAACTAAAAAGTTAGTAGTAGATGGTGCTAGTAGATGGAATACTCGAACGGAAATATATATACATTTTTTACGGACCTTGATGCAGGAGCAGTTGCGATTCCCTGCAATTCTTGTGCGGCGCTCTAACAAACTGAGCGACGTACAGAATCCAGTTGCTGAGATTGACTTGAGTGGTCGTGGTGTTAAGGTGGGCGAGCTGTTTCCAACAGGCACTTAAAAAACGACAAGTGGACATATATCTATTAGTTATGGGATCTGATGGAAACAGAAAAGAAACGGTTTAAGTTTATTTAAGAACAAGGAATGCAAAGTTTAATAGCCATGCCACAGTTTTAAACTATTACGCACTGTACCAACATCATCTTTATTTTCTTTAGGTTCCTCAGCTAATAATATTGAACAACCCAGTTTTAGTTAATGAAAACCTAAAGTATCAGCTAATATATTATGCACAAGCATTTGTTGTATCTCTTTGCAGATGAAATTGCACTAATTGAATGCATTTTTTATATCAAAACTAACTTTTGACGTTTTCCCTCACAAAACTTGAATGGCTTGAATCTACCTTTAAATGAAAATATAGTTAATCTAGGTTTGTGGTTAGCCAACATTGTTTTGAAATAACCATAATATTCCAAATATATATTATATACTGTAGTTATTACACTGAACATTAACCTGTCATTCTATTCTAAAATTTAGAATTATAACACATGGTTTTTTAATTATCATTCAAGTAATAATATACCACTATCGTCTTCAGCATGAACATCTGCAATGAGAAAAGTTACATTTAGCATTTATGTACAGTACCTGGTATGTTATATTTACAGCCTTAAACATTTACATAAACCCCAAGGGCTTATTTTTTGGTACCTTAAAGGAGAGGTGTGGAGGGGTTGCTTAATTATTTTATTCTTATAGAACAGGGGCGAGGTGTTAAAGAGAGGGGGCATATTGAAGAGGTGAAAATATTTAAAAACAGGCACAATTTGTTTGTAATGAATACTTATGACAGACACAGTCCAGTACGGTAGTATATATACGCTCGGATATTTTCCCGTGCTTCCAGGAGTTTGAAATTGTGTGGGATCTTGCGTGTGGATTATTTAATAGCCATAGCACCACACGAAGCATTCATGGAGTGGAAACCTATATGAAATCGATAAAATTTGAAATAATTATATATCCAAAAGATGTTTAAGAGGGTACTAACTTAAAAATAGGACAGCAACTTACCTTTTCAAATTGCTTTTCATCTTATTTAAAATTTGTAATCTTCAATAGATCTAAGACATGTTATTCCATATTTAAGTGATATTTTATTGTTAAGGACTCACAATGTCAACAGCCAACTTCAAAAACACAATATAAATATTGTGTCTAGTAACAGGCACCTTTTGACAAATGCCAATCTCTAATTGCCTCCTCAAAAACACAATAATAAAGGCATAGACCAATGTCACACCACAATGGTCACACCTCCAAAATTGTGCCTAGTAACATGCCAAATAATTCACTCGGAAGTACAGAACATATGCCCAGTATCTCAGATATTCAAACACCACTAAGTAACATACAAATTCACTACTGACACTATGATAACTTTCATTGCTTACTATGCTTCTGCACAGTCTTCTCTGCAAGTACCTTAAGACGCTCTTCAGCTTCTAGCCTTTTCTCATATTCTTATTCTTCCCGATTGCTTTAAGGCGGTCAAACGTCATTGGTTCAAACACAATATCATGAATCGATCTTACCCTGGATGTAGCTACAAAGGTGCACCCAGCGACTTTTTCTCCTTTACCTAAATCAACAACAGCTTTTGTTAGTGTCTGTCCTTGAGATTTATGAATAGTCATTGCATACCTCAACCTCAATGGAACTTGTTGTCTAGACAAGTGCTTTCCATCAGCCATCCATTCAAACACTTTTGGTGGCACAGGTAGACATTTCGAACAGACGTCTAGAAATGCAGGACCAGAGTATGCAGGAAAATGAACCAATACTGTGACTGGCAGGTTTGGAGGGCCCATATTTTCTGCAAACCAAATCTGCTCAATAGTTCCAAAAGAGCCATTGCAAAGACCAACCTCAGCCCACAGGTTGCACGTCAGCATTACTTCTCCTTTGGTGGACAAAAACAGAACTGCCTCTAATCCCCCCGCATCTTCAGATGTGGCAGCGCTTGCCCCATGACCAGAATGTCTCGCTTGAATTTTTGCCATAGCTTGTCCAATTGCTAATAGCTTTTCATAATTGTATTCAGCAACACTCTTTTTGTCAAAATACAATCGGATAGCATCGGTAAACTGATCCATTGGTATATTGGTCGTCGAATGGTCCAACAATAGTTTCCAGTTATCCTCTGTAACTTGACCATTTCGCATTCTCATCAATAATGCTCTAAATGCAATTGCCTCTGGGTGTTCACCAGCCTGACGCATAACCTGCTCTAAAATTATTACATAATCAAATGTCAGATACATACTGTGACCATGGTCACTTATTACTGAACCGTTACCAGTAATGCACATTGGCTATCACCTACAGGTGGTAATTGACCAAAATCACCCATTAAAATTATTGACATACCACCAAAAGGGGCTTCTTCCTTTCCAGTGCCAGCACGTAGTCTGTTGTCCAACCATGATAGCATTTTGTGCCCAATCATTGACATTTCGTCAATGATCAGATACCTCTTACCTTCTAGTCTCAGTTGTAGTCGCTGAAAAGAATCGCCCTGCAATTCCCTATATTCACGAATAGGAAGTTGAGCAGTAGAATGTAGCGTTTGACCATTAATACTAAAGGCTGCAATCCCAGTGGTTGCTGTGACAATACACTGATCACCTAATACTTGTTTCACAGCACTAATTAAGTACGTCTTACCTGTTCCAGCTGTCCCACAGACAATCATATGAACAGGATTATCACCAGTCTGAGATGTGATAATGTCAAAAGCAAGTCGTTGTTTTTCATTCAAAGTCTCCAGATCAACAACATGTTGTTGACCATCTTGTCGGTATCCATGGTGCCCAAGTTCCTCAGCATCCTTTCTCTGTTGATATATCCATCCTGGAGATTCCTTTAGCAAATCTGTAGGTACAGATCTTACCACCTCAAACCAGTCAACTGCTTCCCTGCTCGACATCCCATTACCCGCTTCATCATAATGTTGGTTGATTCTGCACAACAACATCCAATCATCAATTTCCTCCTCGTCATTAGGTTCAATTTCACTTTCATCATCACTTTCATCATCACTCTGATCATTTTCATAGCTTTGACCAGAATATGCAGCATGAACCATTTCTGATTCAACAGAATACCTAAATACATTCTGTAATGTATTGATATTGTTGTATTGACATTGTGTTGAAACTTGAAGTTGATAAGTCTAAGACACGCCCCCGTGTCTAGACATAAACGTTGTAAGTCAATTTCGATTAGCTTAGTAAATATATTCATTCCGTAGTTTAACGCAATGGCGTAACACTGTTTACTACATGGTGTCAGGATAAAAACGACAACATGGAACATATGAAACCAATGGGGCCTCTAAATATGGAGGGAAATGTGGCAGAAAACTGGAGGAAATGGAAACAACGCTGGAATCTTTACGCAAAGGCTAGTGGCGCCGACGAGAAAGACGAAGCGACTCAGTGTGTAATTTTTCTCCACACAATCGGAGAAGAAGCATTGGAAGTCTATGATACGTTCACCTTTACCGGAACCGAGCAAGATAAGATCGAGCCGCTCATTCAGAAATTTGAGGGCTACTGTACACAAAGGAAAAATACTACATACGAGCGATATGTATTTAATACGTGTGTACAAAACGGCAGAATACTTGATGCATTTCTGCTTGACCTTCGAAACAAAGCAAAGACTTGTGAATTTGGAACACTACAAGACAGCTTAATTAAGGACAGAATCGTTTGTGGAATCGACAACAAGAGCGTCAGAGAACGTCTGCTTCGAGACAACGACCTCACGTTGGAAACAGCAATCAGTATCACCAGAGCCGCGGAAACAAGCAAAGCGCAAGTACAAAAATTAAGTAATTCTTCGCTTGAAGTAGAATCAATTTACAAGAAGTCGGAAAGAAAATCTCGCCGGGAAGAAACGAAACCAAGCGGAAGTGCGAGCAAAACAATTTTTGTTCGCGTTGTGGATCAAGTCACGCACTAAAACAATGCCCCGCGTTTGGACAGAAATGCTACAAATGTAACGGAAATAACCATTTTTCCAAAATGTGCCGCTCGAAAACCCGTTACACACAGTACTCAAAACCACGCGTATACGAAGTTCGAAAAGAAAAGAGTGCTGATGAGTCTAGCTCGGAGGAAAACGAATTGTTTATCGGAGAAATTAATAAGAAAACGACCGCCGGAAACGTATTAATTACAAACCTCAAGGTCAACGGCAAAAGTGTAAAATTCAAAATTGACACTGGCGCGCAGTGCAATGTTTTACCCGAGGAAATTTTCGACGAAATTAAGAAGCAACCAAAGCTCGTCGCTACTCGGACAAAACTGACAGCATATGGAGGAACACAAGTGCCCGTAAAAGGAAAATGCGTTCTAGAAATCGAGCAAACTGCAAACCGGAAAACGAAAACAGAGTTCTTTGTTGTCAAAGGTCCCAACGCCAAAGCACTAATTGGATTAGAAACGTGTCAGAATCTTGAACTGATTAGCATAAATCAAGTCAATGAAGTGCAGGAAAAGAAAGCCGACATCATCGAGGAGTACGAAGACGTATTCGTTGGTTTGGGTCTCGTAGAAGGAGAATATCACATCGATTTACAAGAAAATGCCAAACCAACAATTCAACCACCGCGGAAAGTACCGTTAAGTCTGATACCAAAACTAAAAGAAACACTTGACAATCTTACAAAATCCGGAGTTGTCAGTAAATTGGATCGACCTACCGATTGGATTAATAGCCTCGTAATCGTAGAGAAGAAAGATGGTTCGCTGAGACTGTGTTTAGATCCGAAAGATCTCAATAACTCAATTAAAAGTGGACATTACAAAGCCCCGTCCGCCGAAACCATCTCAAATCACCTGAGTGAAGCAGAAGGTCTGATCTTCAAAGACCACCAGCTAGTCATACCTACAGCAATGAGAAGCGACATGCTCAACCTGATACATGAAAGTCATCTCGGGATAGAGAAATGCAAAGCACGAGCAAGAGCAATTCTCTTTTGGCCTGGAATGTCAAACGATATCTATGAAAAAGTATCAAAATGTGCTACCTGGTAACAATCAGAAGGAACCAATGATAGCACATCAAATACCTGAACGACCATGGCAAAAGCTAGGAACTGACCTGTGTGAACTCAAAGGGAAGAACTATCTCGTTGTAGTTGATTATTATTCGAAGTTCATCGAAACAGCTCTCCTTCCAAACAAGACAGCAGGAACAGTAATTAAACACTTGAAATCGATCTTCGCCAGACACGGGATCCCAGAAGAGTTGATATCCGACAACATGCCTTTCAACAGTAAAGAGTTTGACGATTTCGCCAAAGAATGGGGATTCAAACAAACTACATCAAGCCCAACATATGCTCAATCAAATGGTATGAGCGAGAAAGCAGTGCAAACCGTAAAACGGATCTTGAAGAAAGCTGACGATCCATGCATTGGTTTGATGGAGTACCGTAACACGCCTGTTACAGGAATGACATACTCCCCATCGCAACTGCTGATGAGCCGCATCACAAGAACAAAGATACCAATATCCAAAGAGTTACTAATGCCGTAAGTGCCAAACGACGCACAGCAGCAACTTGAGCAGCGACAGAAACGGCAGAAGCAGAACTACGACAAATCAACTAAACCATTACCATCTCTTGAAATTGGAGAAAACGTCCACCTACGTCAGGACAATATTTGGGTACCAGCCACCGTATCCGGACTAGCCTCTGCCCCAAGATCGTATATCATCACAACACCAGATGGACAGCAATACCGAAGAAACCGACGTGACCTTTTAAAGGCCAACATTCCACCACCAACCGAAATTGAACAAACCGAGAATGTCGACGAAGAACACCCAACCATTTTTCCACAACCACCCGACCTTGACCCCCAAAATCCACCTAATACCAGAAGATCAGCAAGAACAGCAGTACTACCAAGAAAATATCAGGACTATATCATGAAATAGGTTTCACCTATATTTCTCAGATACTTGGAACATTTTATGCGAATGAACATATTAACTGGATTTATCTGAACTAGAGATAAGCACGGACACGACTATTCGAACAGTTCATATTAAAGTTATAGAATAATTTAAGATCTTAAGAAGGGGAGATGTAATGTATTGATATTGTTGTATTGACATTGTGTTGAAACTTGAAGTTGATAAGTCTAAGACACGCCCCCGTGTCTAGACATAAACGTTGTAAGTCAATTTCGATTAGCTTAGTAAATATATTCATTCGGTAGTTTAACGCAATGGCGTAACACTGTTTATTACACATTCTCTTCAGCAAATTCAGTCTGAAGAAACAAATGATAAGTGTTAATAAACATATCATCACTCTCATCCTGATTATCCCAAGCATTTGATGCGCTACCTTCCCATGGCTTAAACTTTATAAGCTGATACTTACAGTATTTTCCAAAATTAGGACCACCGGGTTTAGCTGTAACTTTTGGAAATGTTCTGACAATGAACGGATTCGCCCGTTTAGTCAACTCACCTCTGACTTTGGTGTACTGCGACGCATATTGCATCAAATTCAATTGAGACAACCCAGTATGCCTACTCCTGTGCGCTCTCCATAATCTTCTACAACAGATTTCTGAAGTACCTCGTCTCCTTCATTTTCTGCATCAAGAATAACCTTCCTGCTGTTTTCTAAAGAAAACTTTGGTGTACTGCGACGCATATTGCATCAAATTCAATTGAGACAACCCAGTATACCTACTCCTGTGCGCTCTCCATAATCTTCTACAACAGATTTCTGAAGTACCTCGTCTCCTTCATTTTCGGCTTCAAGAATAACCTTCCTGCTGTTTTCTAAAGAAATAGTAACAAAACTATATGTGCAGCCTACCAATGGCAGACTAAGTAACATATGTGCTGTTTCTTGGGCTGCCATATCTCTATCTCCAGCTACTTGGATCATAGCTTTCTTGATGGCTGAAGATACTTGGTCATCATTCTGTAATGAGGATACACACACTTTCAGTATTTCAGAGGCAGATTTTGATCGCGGTTCTCCTTTCGCAGCATACTTGGCCATGTATCTTGCACATGCCTTCTCATCTACAATTACCTGCAAATCCACATTGGCCCGCCAATTTTCAAGCATGACCCTGTTATGCGAATTAAGTAGTTCGTCATTTCGTTTGGTGTTTAACTCAGACTCTATAGACTTATTCTTCTTACCTACAACCTCGTAAGTTAGTGCTGTTGCATCTTGTAATGGTTTTGGGAAGCCAAATCTGCATCCTGCAGGAAGATCCAATCTTTTCTTCCTCAAACAATAGGCTGGACTGCATCTTGTATGCCTTTCTACAGTATTAACTAACCTGTGATAGTCATTATCACGGTTCTCGACTGCTGTGGCTCTTACAGCAGATGGGCGAGGGTCTGGTATCCTCCAGTGTTCATCTGGCAGGTCTTCGTTAACTGTTGTTACCAGCCAGTCAACATACCTGTTAATCAGAAAAAATATAATGAACATTGAAATATATATATGTAGATTACGTAATCTGTTTTAGCTACATATGACGTCATATATAACCGAAATATACACAACATCATTCCACTCTTTGTATTCTAAAACGATACTGACTGGTGTGTAATGAGCAGGATGTAATAAATTCCAACACTACAAACGTTAAATCCCAAGTTATTTGATTTTTCATCCAAGATTAACAGTTTTTCAATTTCACACTATATTAAAATCCCTTAGATCCAATGAAACCTTAAAATTGCTAGGAAAACTTCATGCCGACAATTTTGAAGGAAAATTTAAATTTTTCAAAATATTTGTGGAAGCTATCAGATAGATTGCAACAGTGATTGCAACATTTTCAATAAATCTAAACAGCATTGCACATATAAATATGGATAAGAAAGGAAACCATTGAGCAAACATCTACTCAAAATAGCAATAATTTATGGCGCCTGAACATTAGCTGGACATATAGGGTGAGTGTTTTTTATGCATAATCAATAATGTATAACAATAAATCACAACTGCATTATCAGACATTTATCACAATAGACACCTTCCGAATTTTTGCTTGACTGCACAGAAACAATAGCTTGAAATTGAGTCTGACAATGTAATCCAATAAGCAGTCTTTATTTCCAGGCCGGAAATTTGGGAAATATCTATTATAAGTGTTTCTAATGGCAATAATATTGAGTACCCCCCCACCCCAATAGTGTGCTTTATTCGAACTTATGTACATAACAATAGTATGTAAAACAATTGGTTCTTACCGTATTAACAACTTCTCAGCATCTTCGCCCTCTCTCTGAGAACATCCTGGAAAAGAAATCAAAAGAATCTTGTGACATTTCATGTCTGCTTGTCTCATTCTCCAGCACTGCAATACATGCACGATTACGTAATAATCTAATATCAGGGTCATTTTTTAACTTTGCACATCCGTGTACATGAATACTCCCCCTGGCCTGATACTCGAATCGATACCAAAACCATTCGGCATCTAAGACACCACTAAGCCAATGTCTGCCAATGCCAAACTCCTGCAGCCTCTGCATGAAGACCCAATCAGTCAGATGTGGATTATCAATTACAGCTTGTGCCCGTTCGCTTCTTGATGCACCTTCATTGCTTTGCAACAGCCTTTGCAAATCAGGCCAATGACTGTCGGCTGCGCTAAATGTAAAGAAAAAAGTTGGGCAGCCTTTTTGCTCAATCAAGGCTAACAATTCCTGCAACCTCTGATACCAATACTGATTCGTACCTTGAATTTTAGACACATAGCGTTGCAACCTGTTGATCATCTGATTTGCATTCATGGAATTAACCATCTCCTTCAATTCTTCCATTGTCATGTTGGCATCAGCAGGATGTTGACGTAAGTAAATATTAGCTTGTGACAACAACTGATGCCGCTGTTTCATATTTAATGCCCAATAAGGAAACCGTGGATGAGAAGCAAACCTCCATTCAAACTTACCATTTGCCAGTTTGCCAGTTTCTCAAACTTCATGCTGTCTAGCCCTATTTGTTGGGTCACCTTTCCCATAAGGAAACAATGTCGGAAATGCCATAGTAGCCAAACCACCTGTTTTAAATTTATTGACTATATTACTTTCAGTAGATGGCCAGTCTAAGGGATCAACCTCATTTACTGCATCTTGGATAGCTGCATTGTCTTTTCTCTGTCTTTGACGCATAGGAATAAAAGATGTACTACCATTTCCTAAAACTAATTCTTCAACACTAGCATTAGCACTCATTACAGGGTCTTGGGGAGGCCCTGTATTATCAACATGAACTGAAAGTCCATTTTCATCAACAACATACCTTAGCTCATCTGGTATACCATTTTCTGGCAAACTTTGGATAACATCCCGATCAATCTCAATGTCTTTGAAAAATGGATTGTTTGTCTTCAACCATAATATAGCCTCCAGAACTCTGTTTCGACGCACAGTGAAATCTCTATGTGTGTCGTCAGCACCGCGTCTTCGCACAATCATAACATGCAAGTCAGCTACACGTGCTGGCAACCTATGCAAGAAAATTTGAATATCATGGGGTAAGTTTAGTACATGCCCCTTATACCCCCTCTGCCCACCATGTTTTCTATACACTCTCATAATAGGGCAAACCCTTGAAATTAACATTTATTCTACCTGTGTCAAACCTCTTAACTGTTCAGGAACAATTCCTGGGTCCATGTCATTCTCAGCACTAAAATTCTTTGGAGATTTCTTGTCTCTTTTGCACCGGTAACAAATACATGTTTCTGATGTCAAGTTCTGTCGTGTCGGCCAAGTTTCTTTACAAATTGTACATTGTCGATGCTCCAAATGTTCTTGATCTAAATGAAAACTGTGCATTTCATCGAACAAATTCTTGGTCATGCAAAGGGTTATTAGCATTTTGCCAACCGCCCTCAAGTAAATATTCATTTCTACTATCCCTCCTTTCTTCATGATCAGATACAGTTGCCTCCCCTTCTTCATGCACAGATCCAGCTACCTCCTCTGCTTCATGGACCAATGCATTGTTCCGCTGTTCTCTTTCTCTTCTTATCTTGTCAGCAACTCTATTCTGTCGCTCTTGGTCACACTATTTTTCAATTGCTATGTGGAAATGTTCTCTTAAACTTTAAAGTTTTGTTGCTCTTATTTCAGCTGTTTCTGATGCTCTTTTTTGTTTTCTCTTTTGAAGCCTATTTGTTCGTTCTTCTTCAGTCTCATTTTGCATTTTATCTATACTATACAATCTATTATACTCTTTTTCCCTACCTTTGGTTTCGGCAGTCCTTTCTTGCCTAGCCGCTCTCCGTTTTGCTAAGCGAGCTTCTCTATCATCAGCAATTTCTGATGCTTCTTTTTGCTGTCTATGCACTCTTTTATACTCTTTTTCCTTACCTTTCGCTTCGGCAGTCCTTTTCTTCCAAGCTTCTCGGCGTTTTCCCAGGCGAGTTTCTCTCTCCTCTGTTGTTTCTCGCAGCATACGTTGACGTCTTCGCTCCCTTCTTTTCGCAAGCCTTTCGGCTTTCTTTTCGTTTATATTTTGCCGCTCTTCCTTTGGCTCCATATAAATTTTTCTTAATGTTTAATTGTTGTGATATTGTTTAAAAAATTGCTTATAATGCTGTCAAAAGCTTTCACAAAATACTAAATTGCAAAAGAAATATTTTTTGCAAGAAATATCGGACATTCTGCTGTCGTCAGAATTTATAAGTCAAACTATATCTTGACCAATCACGGAGCTTCTTTTCATGACAGTCCGGCCTATTTTTGAGATCAGTGAGATGACCACCCACCAACCTTGAACCACGCGCCCGCGATTATTGATGACTTTAGATCTCCCATGGATTTCCTTTTTTCCGGGTGTGATAAATAACCGAGCGGAATTAGTACCCTCGCATGGCGCTTCGCACCGGCTCGGGGATTAAATGGTACGGGCCCCTATTGTATGAGACTTCCGGTTTACTTCCGGGCGGACTTGTATATAGTTTGGAGTTCGAACAAAGCAAAATACAACATTGGCGACGAGGATTAATTTGATACATCTTAGAACATGGCAACTTATGGGAAAGTTGAAGAGTATAAAGAAGACGAGGAGTGGCTGGAATATATTGAAAGATTAGCTCACTATTTTATAGCGAACGAGGTCGAAGACGAAGATAAACAAAGATCGATATTTTTAAGCGTTTGTGGTGCCAAAGCGTACAAGCTTATTCGGAATTTGTTAGCTCCAGAGAAACCGGACTCGAAATCGTTTGACGAGTTGGCCGAGCTAGTAAAAAATCATCGAAATCCAAGACCAATTTTGAATTTGAATTTGAATTTAATAATTTGCCACAAAAAATACACATAATTACATTAATATAGTTACAGAAGTGGCGAGGAAACCCAAATAAAAACCATAAGGCTTATAAAGACTTTGGGATCCTCCTGACTAAAACACACAGCAAACGTTTATAATAAGGTGACAGAAATTAGACGTGCATGTAAATGACTATAACACTAAAGGCATACACTACAACTATAATACAGAAAAATTTACGAGATACTGAATAAATACATTTTTAATTTAGACTGGAACAAAGAAACAGTTGAGGCATCACAAATATCTGAACTTAATGAATTAAAAAATAAAGGACCTTGATAACTTGCGGAAAACTGTCGAATTTTGGTTCTACAAGTAGGAATATAATATTGTTTAGATGTGCGTGTGTTGTATGTATGAATTTGATTGATTTTATAAATGAGTTATCAAAAGTTAGAGGAGTAAGTTTTTATATTTATACATAAATGTGCCTAATTGAAATAAATAGACATCGATAAATTTCAAAATGCATAATTTCTGAAAAATGGGGTCAGTGTGTGCATCAAATGCCTCCTTACTAATAACTCTAATAACACGCTTTTGAATTAAGACAATACGATATAAATTAGAAGGATAAGTTGAACCCCAAACTGTAATACAATATTGCAAGTAAGGGTATACAAGAGCATAATAGAGCAAACGCAATGCTGATTTGGAAAGGCAAAAGCTTGACTTATGTATAATTCCTACTGATTTGGAAATTTTACTAGCAACATGCGAAATATGAGGTTTCCACGTCATGCATTCGTCTAATATTACACCCAGAAACATAACTTCCTTTACTTGGTCAATTTTATAGCCATTTAATTCTAATGTTAAGTCAAGAATTTGCCTTTTTTGACGTGGTCTAAAAATCATATAGTTAGATTTTTAGCATTGATTGATAATTTATTAGCCCTAAACCATTCAGATAACTTGTTCATTTCAGAATTAATTATATTCATCAAAAGTGGCAAATTGTTATGAGAGAAAAATATATTTGTATCATCGGCAAATAGAATTAGTTCAACAATATTTGACGCGTTACAGAGATCATTAATATAGATCAAAACAACAATGGACCAAGAATTGACCCCTCAGCCACACCACATCCTATACTATTGTAAGATGAATAGGCACCATTACATTCAACGAACTGCTGCCTATTACCAAAATAGCTCTTAATCCAATCGAGGCCAATCCGGATGCCATAGTGCTTTAGCTTGTTAATCAATATTTCATGATTTACCGTATCAAATGCTTTTGAGAGATCAATAAAAACACCTATAGTATACTCTTTCTGATCGATTGCTTTAGTGATGTTATCAAATAAATGATGAAGGGCTAAAGATGTTGAATGGCCTTTCCTAAAACCGTATTGGTTTTTAAACAAAATATTATATTTATTAAAATAGGTGATTAAACGATTATACACAACTTTTTCAAATATTTTGGAAAAGATGGGCAAAACCGATATAGGTCGATAATTTGACAACATATTATTATCACCAGACTTAAATAATGGCAAAACACGAGCAATTTTTAACTGATCTGGAACGATCCTGATTTTAAGGATAAATTAACTATATGTGACAAAGGGCTCGAAATTAAGGCACTAGAATCTTTCACCGACCAAATAGAGATCTTATCATATCCTGCTGCAATACCAGAACGAAGAGAATTCACAATATTTATTATTTCAAATTCGGTAGTTAAATCTAAAAATATAGAATCCACAAAGTTGCCTGTGAGAAACGATTTATACGAATTAGACGTTCTAGGAATTATTTTTGCCAAATTTGGACCAATATTAGTAAAATAATCACAAAAGTTATTTGCAATCTCTACTGGATCAGAAATATTTTGATTGTCAACTGTGAAATTGGAGGGTAGTTTCCTAGGTCGTCGTTTCTTATTTAGCACTTCGTTTAAGATCTTCCAAGTATTTTTGGTATTTGATTTAGCATTCTCAAGTTTTCCTTCATAATATTTACGTTTGGCAATCCGTAACAAATGGTTAAGTTTATTCCTAAATTTTTTGTAGGCATTCTCATTAATCGGACACGGAATACTCAAATATTTTTAAACAATTTGTGTTTCCTTTTATAGACTTCAAAGACCTTTCGTTAACCAAGGTTTTCTGAAGCCATACTTGAAAACATTTACTTTTTCAATGGAAAACAATAATTAAATGTTTCGGTAAATTTATTCAAGAAACTACCATATGCATGTTTAGGGTCATTATATTCCGGAAGATCAGACCAAACTATATTTCGTAATTTGTCATGAAATTTAGCAATGTTTGTTTTGTTTTTGTCACGGTAAACGACATACGCCTCCTTATCAACAGAGGTGCATTGGTCATAAAGAACACAAAATACTGGTAGGTGATCGGATATATCTGTGAATAATAAACCACTAAAACAGTAACTCTCAAGGTGATTTGTAAATATGTTGTCAATAAGCGTAGCTGTGTAAGAGGTTATTCTAGTAGGACGCGTTATCAAAGGGAAAAACATATTAGAGTACATTATATCCAGAAATTCATTTGTAAATTGATGACAATGATAGTTCATTAAGTTTAGGTTAAAATCACCCATCAAATAACAAAGCTTATTTTCTTTAGATATATTTGTCATTAAAATCTCAGTACTTTTAACGAATTCACCCACGCTCTGGTTTGGAGGCCTATAAATAACGCCCGCAATAATGTTTTTCCCCTTGGGACGACAGATTTCTATAAAGATTGATTCTATACATGGGTCATCAAAAGTTATATCATTACGATACCTAAAATCCAACTCAGAAGCTAAATAAATACCGACGCCTCCACCGGTTCTATGATTACGATGGTTGTGCACAAAATTATAACCGTCTATATCACAAGTGTGTTGTGAGTTAGATAACCATGTTTCTGAGATGCCAATAACAGAAAACCTATTATCAATATTAGCAAGTAAATTTGTCAAATTACTAAAATTACGAGTGAGGCTACGCATATTTAAATGGAGAAAAGATAAACAATGCGAATTGGTAGGTGTTATACTTGTTATCATCATCTCATTAAATTTCTGTTCTGTGTAGTAATCGACCATCGGAGATTGTGCAGCGATTTAAGTTTAACAGCCGTTTTCGCAGAGGAGATTCAATATCAACGTATGTGGCAGAATTAAGACAACTAACTGAACATTGTAATTTTGGGACAGGGTTAGAAGATATGCTTCGAGATCGCCTAGTTTGCGGAATCAACGAGGACCGAATTCAACGCCGTTTGCTATCTGAGACAACCTTAAATTTTAAAAAAGCATATGAAATTGGTGTGGGAATGGAAACCGCAGCGAAAAACGCGAGAGACATTCAACAAGCCGCGTTGACCTTGGAAGGGAGCCAAACGTCAGGTCAACAGAATGTAAACAAAGTCAATGGTAACGTCAAAACGCAAGACGGAGATTATTGAAGTGCTACTGAGTGCTACTGATGTGGGGGAAAGCATAAACCAGAGGAATGCAAGTTTAAAGAAGAAGAATGTTATTATTGCCATAAGAAAGGTCATGTAGCAAGGAAATGCAGAGCAAAACGGCGAGAAAATAATGCTAACAAACCACGCGAAGATCAACGGACACTGGAAATGAGGAAATACCGCCAAACAACAAATTATTTGGGTGAAGATCAAGAAGTACAAGAAAGTTATTCATTGTACACCATTGGTGCATCGAAACCTGATCCCTATTGCGTAAACATAAAGTTAAATGGCCAAGAAGTAAAAATGGAAGTGGATACAGGGGCATCCGTGACGGTAATAAGAGAACAGACTTTTCGACAAACGTTGAAATCAATACCAAAGATTCAAACAAGCGATGCAAACTTGCATACGTATACAGGCGAAGAAATTAAAGTGGTTGGAATAATCCAAGTGCCGGTGGAATACAACAATCAGAAAGAGACCCTACAAGCCATTGTCGTTGTAGGGAAGAATCCAAATTTACTTGGAAGGAACTGGCTAGAGATGATAAAATTGAATTGGCAACAAGTATTTTCAACAACGACCAGCAAGTCTGAGGTAGAGCAAGATGTAAGCAACCAAGGCATCAAAGATCGGAAGCTAAGTGAAATTTTAAAGAAATATCCAGAGGTATTCGAAGGAAGTCTCGGAACTTTCAAAGCTACAAAAGCAAAAATTGTGGTCGAAGGAAATGTGGTCGAAGGCCAGACCAGTGCCTATGCCCTATGCCATCAAAGATAGAATTGAAAAAGTGCTGAAGAGATTGGAAGAAGAAGGAACCATAGAGCAAGTCACCTTTTCAGAATGGGCTGCACTGATTGTGCCGATAGTGAAGGAAGACCAAACCATAAGACTCTGTGGGGACTATAAAGTGACGGTGAATGCTTTTTCAAAGTTAGATAATTATCCAATACCCAAAGCGGAAGATTTGTTTACAATATTGGGTGGAGGAGAAAAGTTTACTCAATTGGATCTGAGCCAAGCTTACCAACAGTTACCACTCGATGATGACTCGAAGAAATATGCGACCATTAACCCTGGAGATCCCAAAATGTCCTTTCCCAGTTGAAAATTATTTTTTTTAATTAAAGACAAGCATATTGGACCTGGTAAACACAAAAATGCTATTTTTGGAGAATTTGATGTATCCGCCACAAAATTAGCCATCGGGTCATATATGACCCATTGGGTTTGACTGACAACTTTGATGTAAAATATACACTGCATTTTGATAAAATATAAAAAAAAGTGAACCAGAAATACACAAACACAACATAAAATTGATCTATAAGCTATAGCTAGGTTTATCATTCATAAAAAACAAATGGTTACATGTGTTACTTAAGTAGTAAAATCACTTAGTGACACTTTATACCTCATCCAATATAACCAGGGGCGGATCCAGACCGGTGCAATCGATGCAAAGGCACCGGTCAAAATTGCGAAATCATAAATAATTTATAGTATCGACTATCGATATTCTGCCGCCCATAGAAAACGCACTGAACATTTCTTTAAAACACCAAATCATTTCTTATAGTTCATTCCAAGTCAAGATTAGACTATTTCGAGCAAAATCCAGTATAAACAGTTATTAATTCACATTTAAATAGTCAAAATAAGTAAAATATGCGACGTCCTATTTCAAATATTTGCAAATTCGAACTTTCTGTTATCTTGCGACGTGTTGGCGTCAATAATTTCGCGACAATTACGTAGGCGTCAAACATTTCGCAGCTATGTCACGGTAGAATGGCAAATGCACCGATACGTCACAGTAAATTTGATTTTGCACCTGTGAATGCACCGGTTCCGAGTCCTTTTCCGCATGAAATCTACTGTGACATCATCAAAACCATTGTTTTAGAGCCCTACGTCAAAGTAGATTTGACCGCCCACCGGTGCATTTCGTACAGATTACAGGCGCTTGCACCGGTCCACCCGACTCCATCGGTGCATTTGGCTTCTACTGTGACGTAGGGAGCCGTTCAGCGAAGCATGTTTTTTTATAAATTTATAATGTCATGGCGGCAAAGAAGGAGATTTACAAAACGAAGTAATTGACTGGTTTTTCAAGATGAAGACTCCATCGAAATCAAAGGAATACAAAGGAATTATCAAAATTATGAAAGCTGTTGTATTTATATCGAAATCTTAACCTTGAAATGCTTTCTCGAAAGGCGAAAATGGAAGCGTTCGTCGATCCCCAAGCATATTATATTATACAGAGAATTAAGTTCTTATTCTGTGGTGGCAGTGTAGAGATTTGAGGACTTTAAAGTAAGCCAAATTCCTGTATAGTTGTATTAATGTAGTAATTAACAGTGTTAAATGTATATTCGTATTCAATAACAAGTTGCAACATTTATATGTTTTAATGTTTATATAATGTGCACCTTTGGTAATTTTATATAATTTATGCACTTTAATATCAATGCTACTGTACACAAATTGGTCTATGGTCATGGGGACTAGGGGTGAAGCCCTGGTAGTCCAGTTAGCTTAGCTTGCTTTGTTGAGAGAAATCTTGTGTGTGTTTACATGAGACTGTTCAGGTAGGCTGGCAGCCAATACAAATCACCCAGGGTATATATATATATTACATAGTGGTCAGAGGCCTAGGGTGGGCAAGTTTGGAATTGTCTGGTGGATTAATGCATACATACAGTACAACCGAACTTGAAATATCTGGGAATTCAACTGTTGATGATGCAATGCAAGACTAGGGGCTATTTTTGTATCTGCGAAGCAGATATATTGCCGTCGTGCTGTTAGCTGTTAGCTGTTAGCTTATAGCCATTCAGCGGCGAGCTTATTTAAATTGATAACCAATCAGCAAGTGGCTTACAATGCAATGACGTAATGTTCTCCAAGGCCATTACATCATTCAATTTTGCCTGTTCGCAGGCTAGACCTTAAAATTCAACATGGCGATTGACAAAATGTCGTTAATTCATATAAAAAACGAATATAAAAACGTGGAAATACGAAGATAGACCTATGGATAAACCGGAAAGAATGCTTTAAAATTTAGTGGTTCTATTTCTGAAGGAAGCTTTAAAATTTAGTGGTTCTATTTCTGAAGGAAAACTAAACAGTGAAACAGTGAACAGTCGAACTATCGAAGGACGAAGATTAAGGTATAATTATAAAGAAATACTACAACATATTAATATAACATTGACGCGTAAATTGTAAAATATAGCATCTTGTTTATGCACATAAGACTCAAAGCTAAAGTATATTTGACTACCATGAATACTAGCTAATCCCACATTTTAATTTCAGATTTAGCAATTCCACATTTTATACTTTATAGTGGTCACATTTCTTTAAATAAAATATTGTGTACAAATATAGTCTTGTTATGGTATATAATAGTTAAGACGGTAAAAGATAAGACTGTACAATACTCCTTTTGGCATGACATTTATTGCAGACGGTGTCACAATCACATACTTATAATTTCATAATAGAAATTCATATCCCTCGGCAAATTCTCCTACTAAATCGCTTATATTTAATGTCTTTTCAAGCAATCATTTGCCTGTACTTTACACATCACTCTCATATTTGTATTGTAGCGTGAACAAACAAACACGGAACACTGCAGCTTTGACTAGTCAATTCTAGCCAATGTATGGATCTGATATGCTGTGTTTATATATACTTTATACATTCTATTCACAGACTATATACATGTGTCAAATTATACTCCTGATTTTCAACATAGTTAACATTTGCTACTGATGAATAGACTTCAATAATATGACCTATTTGCTAACACATCCATGTGGAATAAATAGTTCATTTGTGTTCCTCCATCCCTGAATACCACATGTTGAAGTCGTGTATCAATGTATTTAAAAAGGCTTTTGAAACTGTGCAAGGGTGTGTTAGGGACACCTGGCATTCTGACAACATCCATGCATCTACAATTTTTGTCACATACCTGATTGTAGTATATTATGGACTATCGAGAAGATTGTGAACCTAACATGTTTCAGCAAATGACATCATAAAATTAAATAAAATCTTTGTTGTGTTATGGAAATAGTCTCTGCTAGTGAAATTTATATCAGCCATTTTATTTGTCATATGTACTAAACTGTCTGGCGTAGTGATACGTCTGTAAATCGTGAACCCCATTTAACAATTAATATGAAAACCTTGTTCTACTGTGTATGATATATATTTTTGTGATATTTATAAAAATATATTCTTTTAACCCATTAGCTGGCAAGCCCAGAAATACCCTACTTTTATTAGTATTTTACTTTGTCTAATGCGAGACGATTTACTTGTCAGTGGTAGGCTACTGCCAATTAATTGGTTAAATATCAATCTCTTATTCTTTACAAGTTACTGGTTGAATGAAGTGTATGTTTTTGTACTAAATATATGTTTAACTTATACAATTTAGGGCCAAATAGAATTGTAGAATATTATTCCTTCATGACTACAGTGGGATCACTATGAGCAGATACATGTACGCTTAGCGTACCCATTTTTATATTGGCTGCCAGCCTATGTTAACCCATTTAATTAAAGTCCCTATTATATTTCATCAGAACTGAGCTGGCCCACCTAGTCAAGATCTTTTTTTGCATTTCCTTCCACAACCAGAATGGGTATTTCTTGTATAGATCATTCACAAATGCATTTGCCTGGGCTATTTCACCTACCCGGACAGAGTATTAATGCTCTGAATGTTGTAAACTATATTTAGCACACCGTGGAAAACATGGGATTTCAGTTCTCTTTGGTGAAAATCCTTTCAAGGTCCTTAAGGATTTTGTAAGAATCTTTGCAAGGATCCTTGCAAGAAACCTATCCAGGATCCCTAACGATCAAATGTTAGAATATAGTACAATCCTAAAGGATCCTTTCCAAACCATTGAGGATCCTTGCTATATCCTCAAGAATTCTTGATAGATCCTTAGGAATATTCTACAAAATGCCAAGGATTCTCAAGATCTTTTGGGATCCTTCAAGGATCTCTAAGTTTCTTGCAGGATCCTTGAGGATGCTTAGAGAAAACCTTGAGGATAAAGTATGATCCTGAAGGATCTTAGTTATATCCTCAAGGATTCTTGATAGAACCTTATGGACCTTCTGTAAAATGCTGGGGATCCTCATAGATTTGAAAACCCTTATGGAAATGGTAAAGACCCTGAAAGATTGATTATTAAATCCCTTAGGATCCATGTTATATTTTCAAACCTAAATAAGCAACATAGAATTATATGTTCCTTATGTTATATGTTTAAAAAGGTATTGAATGCAGCTGCAATAATGCACAGTACAGTAGTTGAACATTAAATGAATCCAACAACAAGTTCTTCAATGTCAACTTTTCTAGTTGGAAAAATCATAAATTGTAACCAAACCTAGTTGGCTGGTTAGAATCTTATATGAATATATCGAATATTGACTCAGGATGATCAATACTGAAAGACTCTGTGAATCACGAACAAAACTGCTAATTAGATTCTTAATGACTCTAAAAGGTATAGCATTCAAAAATGAATATAGTACATAATACAAAATACATATTGGTAACTAGTATGTAAAGCGTGTGAAGCTCCATTTACATATTCTAAGCTGATCATACTTTGTTTTCATATAGCTTGTATTTTAGTTTGATTTTTGAAGTCACATTATTCACTTATTGTTACGAAGTAAAGTCAGAAGATTTGACATATTTTTACTGAAAATTCAACAAATGCTATTTGGATTTCACTCCAAACGTTCGCTCAGAACGCAGGAAATCGCGTTTCCGAAGTCCTAGATTTCAAAATTTTCCAGGGGAAGGATACCCCCGAACTCCCCGACATCTACGATATCGAGTACAGTATAGTGCATCGGTCAGCCAAACGACTGGATCCGCCCCTGAATATAACCGACTTCCCTACTGAATATCGTCATCACCAGGTATCTTCCAAAGAACCATGGAAAACCTCCTGCAAGGGGTACCTTATGTCATTGTTCGAGTCGACGAAATTCTAGTATCGGGTACAAATGATGAAGATCATATCGCTAATCTTGAAGAAGTTTTGAAGAGGCTTTCAAATGCTGGAGCGAGGCTGAAGAAGTCGAAGTGTGTGTTCATGGCCCCAGAATTAACCTATTTGGGGCAACGAGTCAACCGAGAAGGGATTCAACCGGTGGAAGAGAAAGTGCGTGCCATAACTGATGCTCCAAATCCGAGAAATGCATCAGAATTAAAGTCGTATCTGGGTATGATAAATTATTATCAGAAGTACTTGCCCAATCTAGCAACGAGTTGCTCAGGAAAGGAGCTCATTGGAGATGGGGTACGAGACAGCAAGAAGCATTTGGTAGGTCCAAGGAACTGTTGAAATCGGCAGAGTTGTTGGTTCACTATGATAGTAGCAAGGAATTGCTCTTGGCTTGTGATGGATCGCCATACGGGGTGGGAGCAGTGTTGTTACATAAATTGGAAGACGGAAGCGAGCGACCGATAGCATATGTGTCTCGCACCCTCTCAGCTCTTGAGAGGAACAATGCCCAATTAGACAAAGAAGGACTGGCGATTATATTTGCAGTGAAAAATTTCCATCAGTCTTTATATGGAAGACATTTCACCATCAATACCGATCATAAACCACTAATTGGTTTATTTAATGAGCACAAGCCGATACCGCAGATGGCATCTGGAAGAGTACAGCGCTGGGCTCTAACTCTAGCTGCCTATGAATATTCCATTGCACACAAAGCAGGAACAGCACACACCAACGCCGATGCCTTGAGTCGTCTTCCACTACCGGACATGCCGAGCAGGACTCCAGAACCTGGCGACAACGTGCATCACAAATGCAAGTCTTGGAATCAACCCCGGTGAATTCAGGGAAAATAAAGACATAAACCAGAAGAGATCCCGTGTTATCCAGAGTGTGCAAAATGGTCCAATTGGGATGGCCAGAACGATGTCCAGAAGAGGACTTACGTCCATATCACAATCGACGGGAGGAATTAAGTATACACGATGGTTGTATAATGTGGGGTAACAGTGTAGTGGTCCCACCAATCCTGGGAAGCCAGGTTATCGAGGAACTACATGATACGCATCCGGGAATCTGTAATTGTAATTGTAATTGTAAAATTTATTAGAAACTCCCAAAAAGGGGTTTTCGGTTCTAATTTACATGTCATTGAGTAATACCTATTAAAAACAAATTATATATCTATATACATTTATTAGCTAAAACATGAATTGAAAAATAATTTCCTTAGTCCTTTCTTAAAAGTACGTAAACTACTGGTATCTGTAATTTCTCGCGGAAGTGAGTTCCATAAACGGATAGCTCGGTATAGGAATGTTCGCTGCCCCGAAGCTGATCTATACGCTGGGATATTCAAACTATGCGGTTTGAATATCTGTAGAATCATATCTGTAGAATGAAGGCACTAGCACACAGTTTCATTTGGTGGCCTAAGTTGGATACTGATTTAGAATGGAAAGTTAAAAGCTGCACAGAATGCCAATCACACCGCAAAACATCAGCTGAAGCACCGCTGCATCCGTGGGAGTGGCCGGTTCGACCATGGTCGAGAGTGCATGTAGACTATGCCGGACCATTTCGAGGCAAAATGTTTTTCATCTTGATTGATGCATATTCGAAGTGGATGGAGGTCTTCCCAATGAACACTTCGACCTCAAGCGCAACAATTGAAAAACTCAGGATGGTTTTTGCTACACATGGGCTTCCCGAAAAGCTTGTCAGTGATAATGGGTCAAATTTACAAGCGACGAATTTTAACAATTTCTTAAAATGAACGGCATCAAGCATGTAAAAACCGCCCCGTATCACCCAGCTTCAAATGGGTTAGCTGAACGTGCCGTACAAACGTTCAAAGAAGGCATGAAAAAGATGAAAACGGGAAGTATTGAAACAAAGGTTTCACGCTTTTTGTTTCAATACCGCATCACACCTCAGACTACAACAGGAGTGGCACCAGCCGAGTTACTGATGGGCAGGAAGTTAGTATCAAGATTAGATTGACTTACACCTGAGGTGGGAAGAAGAGTAGAAAGGAAACAGGTAGAACAAAAGCAACGACATGATTGTCATGCCAAAGAGCGATCGTTCAAGGCAGGAGACCGGGTGTATGCAAGGAATTACGCCCGGGGTGAGAAGTGGGTTCCAGGTCGGATCGATCAGAGAACGGGACCAGTATCATTCACAGTAGAGCTCGAAGACGATCACATGACGAGGAGACACCAAGATCAGATTTTCAGCAGAGAAAATGACGACGGAGAAGGTTGCGGTAATTCAGCAACGAACAGTCTAGAAGAACAAAGCGGAGAACCAATTGGGGCAGAAATGGATGTACAACACACCAACGAGAGCGACGCGGCGGCAGTACAAGAGCATCGAAGAGAAGCAGTGACCCATCGATACCCAACAAGAGAGAGAGACAAAAACAGACCATTACGGGCAAGATTGACTAACTGATTAAGGGATTCTAAACATAGCCTTGACATTATTGACTTATTAGGTTTATATTTGCATAACGTGAGAAGTGTTGTATGAGACTTCCGGTTTACTTCCGGGTGGACTTGTATATAGTTTGGAGTTCGAATAAAGCAAATACTACACCCCCAATCTCAGAAAATTGTAGTCCAAACAGATGACAACGAACACTATTCAAAATTGAAATTTGAAAGTTTGGCCGCTACTCGAAGCAGCAAAGACCCCGAAAATGGCGTAATACAAGAAACAAATGAAGCAATGCCTCACCCCGCAGAAGTGTGTAATTGTACATGTAATTGTTCGGGCAAAGTTTCTGCGGCAGACATAGAAGGCATAAAACTGGATATGACAACCTTGAATCGCGTTTGGATACGGTGAGTCTATATAATACGGTGATTTCTGATTTAAAATCCCTTAAAGATAAGCAACAAACTATGGAAGCCATTATCCGCAAGCAAGAGGAAACAATCTGCAATTTAAATGATGATAACATGCTTTTTAAAACCAAACTTATACCTTTTGTTGAATATACCCCTACTATGTCGTCTAGAGATCATAGAATCGATACTGAAAGCGCGGTACGGGCGGCTAACATAACACATGGATTAATTAATCAAGACACTGATTTAAATGCAAGCACAAACAAATCAAATTTGAACAAAAATGAAGCCACTACAAAGGAACAAACAACTCCCCAAGCTGTTTACATTCCAGATGACACATTACACGGATTAAGTGAGCCTAATACTGATTTAAATGCAAGCACAAACAAATCAAATTTGAGTAATAAGGATGCTACTACAATGGAAAAAACAGCTCCCCAAGCTGTTTACATTGCAGATGACACATTACACGGATTAAGTGAGCCAAACACTGATTTAAATGCAGGCACAAACAATTCAAATTTGAACAATAAGGAAGCTACTACAAAGGAAACAACAACTCCCCAAGCTGTTTACATTGCAGATGACTCTGTAGCTTCAATCATCCATAACATCAACACTCATGGCAATAACACCGCTTTACATAATTCAAACTCTTCAAGCATAACTAATCCAGAAACAAGTGCAACCGAACAGGCACCTGATAATGATAATGAAAGACATTCTCAAAACAATCAAATATATATGGGAAAGCACAGATCATTCAACAACGATTTGTCAAGAAAGGAAAATATTCCATGCCCGTTTATAGTGCAGCGCGGTCGATGTGTAAAAGGCGACAGGTGCGATTTTTCTCATCTAAACTTCGTTAATAACGACAGGTCCAGACAACTGTCTCGTGAAGTTAAGAGAAACACGTTCTGCCCTTACCTGCTTAAGGGATTTTGTAAAAAAGGGCCTAGATGTGACTTTCTCATGCTCATGAGCCTCCTCCTCGGAAATACACGATCGAAAATAATAACAGCCCTTTTTTGTCATCAATAAATCAAATAACTTTTTTAATGAACCAGCTCGATATGAGATTACAGAAAATGGAAAGCATTCAGCTTCGACCAAATCTTCCTTACCCTGCAACTCCCCCTCCCCCCCTAGCTTCTCGTCCCAACCAAACTCCCCGTTACCCAAGACCTTTAATGGAGACCTTCTGTTACGTTCCAAAACACTACAATGTCTCCAAGTGAGTTACTATGGGTCAACCACACCCCCAAGAATCGAAATTGAGAAAACATTAGAGTTACCCATACCCGTCAGAATCACAAACCGATCCACGAATCTGATACATGCTAATAAACAATGCGCGACTAATTTAATACGAGTAAGGCGATGTGATCAAATTATCGATATTAACTACAATGCAAGAAAGGTCGTTACCACTAATACTAATTATAAAGATAAGTACTCGTCCCTACCGACCTTGTTTATTTCCAACTCACGATCGTTACAAAGCAAGACTGATGAACTTGCTATCACTGTGGCTACTTACTCCGTCGATGTGGCGGTTATCACTGAAACTTGGCTTTCTGCTGATGTTCCTAGTACAGCCGTCAACCTTCCTGGTTATTCGGTGATAAGGCATGATAGATCCGATGGAAGAAGGGACGGTGGCGTCTGCGCTTACGTTAAAGACCTCCTACCCCTAATCCTCCTAGACGATCTTTCAAATTCTGATATTGAGTCACTGTGGCTCCTCTTGAAACCGCATCGCCTACCCCGTGGCCTGAATTCCATCATTTTGGATGTAATTTACCATCCACCCGGAAACGATGATATTGATTTACAAACCCACATTACAGAAAGTCTTGACTCCATTCTTTCCTCCCACCCAAATTCTGGTATTATTTTAACTGGCGATTTCAATCAGTTTAAACATCAACGCTTATGCTCCTCCTTTGGCCTCAAGCAGATCATCAACCAAGCCAAAAGAGGTAACAATATTTTAGACAAAGTATTTACCAACATCTCAAAATATTATGACTCTCCCAACGTTGTTGCTCCACTTGGTTCCTCAGATCACAATTCAATAGTTCTGAATCCATTCACGTCCTACGCGAACTCCAACTCGAGATCCTCCCGTCTCGTGAGAGACGCACGACCTTCTAATCGGAGAGTAGTGAGAGAAAAGTTGTGCCAAGTTAACTGGACTCCATTGCACCACTTGCAATCCTGCGACGAGCAGTTTCACTTCTTTACCGAAACTGTTAACGAGATTATTGAGAAGGACCTCCCCCTCAGACGAGTGAAGGTTGACTCTAGTGACAAACCGTGGATTACGTCAGAGATTAAAACTCTGATTACAAAGCGACAACGTGCTTGGTCCATGGGAAATAACATCACTTTTAAGCGCTATAGGAATATGGTTAATGTTAAAAAATCCCGTAACTCCTACTACAATAAGAACATTGCTGACGTCCAGCAATCCAACCCTAAAAAGTGGTGATCAGCGGTAAAAAAGATTGCTGGTCTCCTAAAGCGTTTTTAAGCCGCTTTTATCGTAAATTTTCATTTAAAATATTTTTGAAATGTGCATTTTTAAATTTTTTCCAAATAATCACCTATGTAATTTTACTAAAACAGTTATTCGCGTCAGGCTCGGTGACAGTATCGGTGAATAAAAACCTCGACTTCGTCTCGGTTTTTATTCACCGATATTCACCACGTCTTCTCTAACAATATATATATATAGTTAAATCTGCAGACATGTATGTTTCGCCGTTCAACGGCTCGTCAGTGCAGCTTGTAACGCAGTCTAGATGCGAGTGACTTCGTATTTATACACAACACTCTTGCTCTCACCAAAGCGCATGTGGTACAACACTCGGACGCATGCGCATCCAGACATGCGTGAATATATATATATATATATATATATATATACCCAGTTAACCCCAGTTTATGTTAAAACAACCTTGTTTATCAAGATTCAATATAGAGGCTATGACTGCCTGTTCAATCCTTCAACTTGCCAATCCCGTTCGTGGAATTTTTAGGTCAAAATATTTCTCTCGTGCTATGTGATTAGAAAATTGTCGCAATCAGATCCATATAGAAGTGGAATTAATCGCGAAAATGTAATATAAATCTATAGCAAGATGGGGCCTTTGAATTGGGTGGCGGCAGCATGACTTTCGGCTTCATTTTTTGCCATGGATTTATTAGAAGATTCGTTATCCAGCCTCTATCAAGATCAGTGAGCACAATACATGGGCATTTTGCACACGCATGCGCTTGTTTATGCGCGTATATTCTTCGCATTTTTCAAACGATTAATCCGTTATATCGTTTAGTACAAGCACCGCAACTCAGTATTTCAGGAAACACATAATTTCCCATGAACAGTAAAGTAAAAAACAAAAAAGTTTACTCGAAGTTCCTGTTTTTTTCGAGTTTGAAGAATAATATGGCGGTTGAAGAAATGCGGCCGCGATATTTTAGACAGCGTATACAAAATGCCTATCTTTTACTTAGCACGGATCTAAAAATTAGATCTGGACCGTGCATTTCTTTTGAAGCCACAATATTTGCGAATCAAATCTATAGATGTTTAAATTCGTCTTTCCATCTAATATGTAACTCGAGAGATCCAGCTTCTACACTTCTTTTAATGGGTTTAGAAAGTTTTAGACAATTTACAGGCCCCAAATTGATTTCTATATAACAATATTTTAGCGTTTTATAGCGTCTGAAAGACATTCGAAATTGTTATTTTGATAATAATAACTCGGTACTTTTCGTCCATAATAAGTTTGTCCTTTTGACATGTGTGTCCTTCGGCACATTATACCATTGGTTATGCTTTTAACATGACTCATGGATCAATCGTAACGTGCGCCAACCCCGAACCCGTGAATACATTATCGCAGGCGCAAAACAATGGGAAAATTGCATTCTACGGGATTACAAACACCGGGAATCGATTCTATAGGCCAAAAAAGCCCAATAGCGTACTTTTCACGTCTTTCCGCTCAGGTGCATTAATGCCTGGCTCCAATTTCGTAAGGAGTGGGAAAATAGAAAAAAATATATAAAAATGAATAAAAAATTAACAAAGTAAACTATGACTCCCATTTTTTGGTGAGATGTTGCAAACGAAGTGCCGATATTTTTCATCGATTTGGTTTCCATGGAAACGGGTCATGTGACAAGATATAGGCGGTGATAATGGAAATTGACTTAAAGTTTTAAAACACGGCTTGCCGACGCACTAAACATTCATGGATATGTACAAAACTATTATCTCGGAACCTTTTGCTCTTATACTGCAATGTTGCAATTAGAAACTTGAAGATTATGCCATTGGTATGAAAATATTGCTGTGAATACAACAATGTCTTGCACAATGTCAATATAATTTGCACTAAAACGATCGTAACAAGATTAAAATAGTTACAAGTCTAAATTGTAGGTCGGACCAAAGTTGGCTGTATTCTAGGCAAAATCTACGTATTAACGACCCACATTAACGTTGTCTTATGCGTCGGCAAATCCAATTAACGTGTTTTTCGCGTGATGAATTCGCGCACGCCATGATTATTATAGGCCCCTGCCGTGAAACAAAATATTATGAAATACAACTATACAATGACTAATAAACCATTTGCAAGTGCATTCAAATAATATGCTTGGAACAGACACAAGATAAGTGAAATATGATAAGTACAGATCAATGCGAACAAGAAATGTACAAATATTACTGTTGTTTATTTATATATTGAGCAAAATATTCGACACGAGTGCAGTCTTCATAGGATATTATATTTCCAATAAAAGGTCGCCGCATATTGCATATAATATATTAAACTATAAAACGGCCAATTTACGCGAAAACCTAATAGTTTACTCCTCCCTGCTGGTTTTTATAATCTAAACTAATCCAATATATAGCTCATATATATTGAATTTCAGTTTGATTCGAACGCCAAAACACATTCGAATACTTAATATAGCTGTCAAGATGAATTCCTCTTGGCAACATGCTAGACATGTTTAATCGAGCGCGCAACTCGCCCGGACATATAGAGTCAAGCGTGAGTAGAGGCAAGCATTAATCTGCCTGAGCGTGCCGGCGAACTTATAATATGACCAAATCTAAGTGCAGTGCAATTCACTGCACGTGCATTAAAAACTGATAATTTAAAACAATTCAAAATTCTGCTCCCCATATACAAACGAAACGTTCCACATAGAAGTGCTTGAAAATAAGCTACATTTTTGGCTATACTGATATTTAACAAATTCCAAAGAGTTTCAGAGATATTCAATAAATTTTATGACATGAGTTTGGCAAATTTTTGGATACAATGTGCAGTATTTATGTTTCTGTATAAGCTTTTCACTGAACTCGTACCACTCGTTGGAAAGATAATGGTTTAAGGATTTGAATTGTGTTTCTCTTATTTCTATAGGGTAAATATTGACAGAGAAAATCGCATTCGAAATCCTTAAAGAAAATTACGTGCGTGTTGTCGCGGACGTCAATTAATGAGTTAAAAAAAGGTTTGCGAACACTTGAGTACTATTAACATCAATGACGTGCATTCCACATAATAGTTTCTTCCAGACACATCTTGTATAAATTTGTTGCAGTTGTCCAACAAGAATACCTTCGATCCAAAAATTGGAAACTTATTTTTATTAGTCTTTACATCTAAGCAGATGCATAAATGACAGAGCTTGTGCTCTTCACACGTTGAATTTGAAATGGAAAGAAATATTGAGAAATATTAGGATCTGTATAGCCTGTAATAGCTTTTGCAATGAGATTTTCTCGTTATAAAGTTATGATTTTTTTCCCAAAACTCCTTTCTTGAACGAATGTCTTTGTCTAAAGTACAGGGTAGTTCTTTCAGATGAAAAACGCTTCTGTTATCAATAGAAACCATAACTGATAGAAAGGTACCCCAATGCTGATATAGAGATCAATTACCATGGCCTATGAATCAGTTGAAAGCGACAATAATATGAGAAGCATTATTATATAAGTATTCAAGAAGGATTTTTAGTGGTTTATCCGTTGATATTGAATGATGAATATTTCAAGAACAACTTAAACATTTTAAGAGAATGAAAATATTCACCCATTTTGTAAATGTTATCAATACTAATATATTCTTAGCAACCGTCAACATCTGTTAGGCATCTCATAAGCAGTAAATTGATCTGAAGCATCATATTATTTAATTAAGTCAAATCTAATTTTGTTATAACGTTAATTTTATTATATATTAAATAGACTTGCATTTTCATGCTCATAATATTAGAATATTATTTATTTCATTTATTTCCGCGAATAGAGGAAGCCTGAGTACAAGATAAAGTCAATATAAATAGGCATGCAAAGTGTTGCAATACGTCATTCATGATGTTGGCCATAATATCTAAAGTGATTAACCATATGCCACCTTCTTAGATGCTAGCTGGCTTTGAAAAAGTCAACAACGAAAGTATCATGAAATATTCCACAAGTTTGGGCATAAAACTTTTTCTTTCATCATTGGTCTTGTTATATTTCTGCGCAAATCCAGTTGTTGCAAACAAAGATATTCCATTTTGTCATAAGCTATGGGACGACCTTGGGAAAGATTTGGCAGACTGGCGTGAACGATGTATGGATGGAGATCACGAAATTGATACACCATGTTGTCAAGCAGAGAAAGAATATTCTAAAGAAAGAAGACGGAGCCACAGAAAAATGTGCTTTTATGAAGGTATATAAGATCACAATAATAACGACCATTACATCAAGTACTAGTATATATATATAAACAACTGTTCATTATTGATATTTGGGAGAAAAAAATATAATTTATGATTAACAAGCCTTCTGAAGCGTTCACACTGGCCCGAGTTGCAAAATTCACGACCTGTCCTATAGTCTTGAACAGAGGAATATTCAAGAAAATTTGACAATACTTCAACCAATTTCATGATGAAATTTAAAAAAATTGCGTAGAAGAATTTTGCATCGTCTCCTTTTTGAGAACAACTGAATAAAGCAAAAAGATGTGAAATTAATATAAGAATATCAAACCTCGTCATAGTTGTTAATCTTGCTATTTACCTAGAACACAACGTTCAAAATGGCGGTAACCAAATCCAAGGCGAAATTTTCGCCATAATTTCCAGCGGTTTTGCCAACAATAACACTATCCACCGCAGAGGCTTGCGAACTTTAAAAAATATCTAGTCGTCTTACGCAGAGTTTTGTGAAGCGTGGGGGGAGCGCGCGATCTCGAGCATTTTTATAAGTCTTATACGAAGTTTTGAGAGAGAAGGGGACTACGCAAAGAATGAAGGGAAGGAGAAAATTATGGAAGCCTCTGCCATGTAATGTTTTCAACATGGCTACATTTGCATAAATTCGAGACTGAGTTATGAATAATGGATGAAGGATACTACATAGCATAGTGTCGACATCAAATAGTCTTAATAAACGATCTATCTATCTATCTATCTATCTATCAAGTCGAACGCGTCTTTCGCGTGATGATTTCGCGCGCGTCATGATAAATTCAGGCCGCCAAGTTCAATATATGATATACATAACATTTCATTATTACTATTTATTTGCCAGTATATGTTTTAAACGGAGAAGTGAACAATAGGAGAAGAATAGTGTGGTGTGAACGAGAAACGTAAAAATCATAATAATATTCGTTACCAACTTTGTAAAATATTCGACATGATTCAGTCTATATGAGGGATATTATATTTCCAACAACAACATTGCGCCCTCAAGACCTGGAGACAAATATGATATTATTAAAGCAAATCACTCTACAATATATGATACTCTACAATAGCTTGAGCGAACCAAACGTGGATATATATTTGTATTCAAATAATTTTTCTGTGGTAAACTAAAGAAAATCTAGAGATCAGTGTTGAAATAATTGCCGTATACTCCACTCTCCTCCGCAGAAGCTTAATAATAATAATCTTTTAATATCCATCTTTAGTTAAAAAATACAATGGATTTACAGCTGTAAGAATAATTTCTATACAATAATATATGATATGTACAAAACTATAAAAATGGTTAAATTATTAATTGTTTATTAGTATATAGAATAATCTATCGTCTAATTGCATGGTTCTAATAATCATGTTATCAAATAATCTATCGTCTAATTGGATCATACTTATTTAAAAGAGCAATTGCCCTTGGGATAAAAGATTGTTCGTGTCTTTTGGTGTGTGATATTGGGTATGGAATACTAGTGTTTCTTCTCAGATCATGAGTATGAGATGTTGGCAAAGGGATAAACTTATGACAGGGGTGGGTAGCATCAATTTGAATTCGTTTCAGTTCCTCCATAGGAACATCGTTTCTTCTTTCTCGTAATGATTTTAAATTATCCCTAGGGATTCCAAGTATTTTTAGACATCTATTTTGCGTACTCTCAATTTCGTCCGCAAGATATTCTGGCAGACCGCCCCAAATTGCTGCTCCATATTCTAGCACAGATCTTATCTTCGTCTGATAGCATGTGAGGCCAACTTCTTGTGGTAATTTGGCTGTGCGGCATTCTCTCAGACTGAATATACGTTTATTTGCTTTCTTTACCATTTCTTCTACGTGATGGTTCCATTTTAGATTGTCCTGATGCCACACTCCAAGTAACTTATATGAGCTAACTCTTTCTATATTCACGCTATCCATAACAAGCGGAGCTGGTTCTGGGATCGCATTACTAAAACAAATCCACATATCTTTGGTTTTTTGGGAGTTTATCTTCATCTTGTTCTCAGTGGCCCATTTTTGCGATGCGTCAAGAACGTCTTGCATATGACTTGTTGTCTCTTGTGCAACAACCTCATCTTGTGTACAATCGTCTGCGTATTTACAGGTGTTTATAGATAGATGATCTGGAACACAATTTTCAAAGTCGTTCACATATACATTAAAGAGCGAGGGGGAGATAACAGAGCCCTGAGGGACTCCAGCAGGACACGATTTTGTCGATGATAGTGTTCCCACAAGATTGACCTGTTGACTCCTGCCTTCCAAAAAACTTCGCGTCCAGAGCCAGAAACCTTTTGTCACATTCATTTTCGCTAATTTCATTAACAAAATGCCGTGATCCACAAGGTCGAAAGCCTTGCGGAAGTCTATGAACAAGGCATGTACTCCATTCTTGTTATCACGTAAATTATCTGTGACATTGAACCAGTTCTGTGAGATGCAGGTTAATGCAGATACCGTCGATCGTTCACCAGTGAATGCATGTTGGCTATCATTTATCTTCAGGTCAATATTGTTCAGTTTAAGTTGTAGCTTTTCCAGGATTTTCGCCATTTGAGGGAGTATTGAGATTTGACGAAAGTCAGTTTCGATGTTGGTTGGGGACGCACTTTAGGAACTGGAGTAACCAATGCATGTTTATATATAGTTGGATATTTGCATTGTGATATGCTGCTACAAATGATATCGTGCACAACGGGGCAAGTTCTTCGTGAAATCGTTTAAGAAACCAAGCTGGGATATTATCTGATCCGGTAGCTTTTTTGCTTTTAAATGTCTCAGTGTAGACTTGACTTGACCAATAGAGGGGACGGGAGGAGGATTTTCCTTCAACAATGGTGCTACTTCGGCAAGACTTGGGATAGAAGCAGCAGGGAGGTCCTGCCATGGTTTTGTAAAAATATCTTGCAATAGTTCTGCAGTACTGGTTGCTTGTTCCGTAGTAATTGCGTTAATCGTGTTTATTGTTTCAAAACCGGCCAATTGAAATATGTCCTTATACCATCTGGCTGGATTATAGTTCCGTTGGCTTCCAACCTTTGAATGGTAATATTCCTTTTTCGCCTTTTTAATAAGCGTTGTTATTTTATCACATAGTTCTTTGTATTTAATTACGTCCCCGCTACTGAAGGCTCTCTGTCTTGCTTTAATCTTTCTTTTTATAAAGGACGTCATCCATGGCTTGTCCGAAACATGAGTACGTATTGTGGTTTCAGGTAATATTTCAGGCTTGCGAGCTTTAAAAAACTATTTAGTCGTCTTACACGGAGTTTCTTGAAGCGCAGGGGAGCGCGCTGTGCACACTCCGCCAAACACGATTAAATATTTTTTTAAACTCGCAGGCTTCTGTGAAGGAGAGTGCCCCGTACGCTACTTTGTGCATAGAAGCGCACATTATACGGCTGAGGCAATTCTCCTCGTTTTCCGTCTTCCCGTCTTTCCCCGCGCGCTCGCACTTGCAAGTCCCCTATTTTCCCCATTTGTACCCCACGCTCCCAACACGCTGCACAAAACTCCGTGTAAGACGAACAAATATTTTTTTCAAGCTCGCAAGTCTCCGCGGAGGAGCTAGTGCAACTGAACAACATGCTACTGAATATGCATAGGAATATGAACATTTGTACGGTGTGTTGTTTAATTAAGAGAAACCCTGTTATTAATACGTCATTTCAGGAAAAAATTCTTTGTACGCATCACCCGCTCTTACACTTCGGCCATTTGAATCATCAGGGACGATGTTGCGTAATCATGAGTGAAGGTACACGAGTGTCTGTGAAAGTGCAAGTTTGCGACAACCAAAAAAGAATAATACGACCAAGAAAACAGACAGGCCACTGATCTATTTGGGCCAGTGTAATAAATGGGAAAGCTTTCCATAAGTAAGCCAAGTGCAAATACCATACATACAATAATTATCGTGACGCAGAGTCCGCCCGTAGTAAATCTTACAGGCTATGGACAACCAGGGTCATGCATTGCGGGCTTTTGCTATCGTATTTATTTTATTAGAAGTTGTTTGTAGATGGAACGCAAATTAAAATACATTTTTATACCTAGCCAGGAGCAGTTGCGGAAAATGCAACTTAGGCCCTGAGGCAGGAATTGAACCTGCGACCCCGCGATTCCAGTAGAGCGCTCTAACCAACGGAGCTACAGAGTCCAGTTGCTGAGGATTAACCGCGAGATGGGTATATAAGATGGAGTGATGCCAGTATTAGTGTATTACCCATACCTAATACTGGCATCACTCCCATCATATATACTGAACCTTGCTGTTAATTCTGTTGGTTCATAGTTAGTTAATAGAGAGGGCTGGTTTGGAAGCTCCTATTACTTCCGGTATTATGTTATTGTTCTTCAATTTCGTGGCCACGTGACCATGAACGACATACGGCGTTGTGAGCAAAATGGCGAATAATAGGGAAGAAGGGATGCAAACTGGGGAAATTTTAGAAATTGGGGACGCGTTAGAGGCAGAAGATGAAAGGGCAGAGCTTGATGTGTTAGTTGAGGCAATGAACGAACTCTTGGACTATTTTTATGAGGACAAAGACTTCAAGGAAGAGGTTGAAGATGGTGTTCAGGAGATAGAAGTACCACCAAAACATCCTTGTCCGAGTTGTGAAAAAATATGCAAATCAAAAGGCGGTCTCGCACGTCATGTACGAGCAAAACATACATCACTCGAGAGAGATGATGGTAACAACACTGCGAGTATTTCCAGAAAAATTGTAGTGGAATTGTTTGTGAAAGCTAACGCCAAAATCAAGGATAATTTATATGGAGAGGAAATCGTAATTATTTGTAAGAATCTTACAGCATCTACATTTTGTGCTGACGTTCTCGCCAAATTGATCGACGTTTCAGCAAGAAATCAAATCAAGACACTTTAGTAAGTGAACTTTACAAACACTTGTCGAAGAACCTGAGAAACTTGTAAACCAACCAACTGATAAACGGTGGCCAATCGAGCAAATTAGAATCGCTGTGAATCCCTTGTTTATTCACTTACCTGAATTACTGGTTGCAGCAGCTTGTAAAGGCCAAAGCTGTGAACAATCTAAAGATGTACCTGAATTAAATGAAAGGGAATATGGTCTTCTTTCTAATTTGTTGGGATCAGTCATTTCGAAAATGTTTAGGACAAGTAAGTTTAGAAAGAAATGCATGCTAGAAAGCAATACAAATAAAGAAGAACTCCAGGACCCACTGCAATCAATGAAACGACCTGAGAACGAATATATTTCGTCACTTTCAAGAGGAGGACTATGGACTCCATGCGAACATTTAATTGCCATTGTGTTTGAAGCAGAGAAAGCATTTCGATCTGAAACAATTGCTCTTGATGTTACAAAAGCTGTTCCAATTTCTGAGTTAAATCCAAAAGTGAAGAGCCTTTGGAGAAACAATCTACAGGAATGTCCTTACTCGGTATCTCATGATTGTTCTAAAGTTTGCCTTGAACACATAACTTTTCTTTATCTAAAAATTCGAGCATTCTCCTTTTCGAGAGATCTAATTAATAAATATAAAAACAAAACAGTTCAAATAGTAAAAAGGCCTTAAGGAAAACTCTAGAACAAAAATCAGAGAATAAGTCCTAAAGGTGTTAACAACAGTAAGACTAGAGAGTACTTATTAACTATATCTTAACTTGGTAAACTGTGTATAAAACTATGGTTTCACATGCACAGTACTGTAAAATTAAATGGTACTTCATGTTAATTTTCCACCTGGAGTTAATTAAAGCGTTTTTAAGCCCATGAATAAACACAAACATTTCTATTGCTTCTTTCTTGCTCTTTTGGCTCTGGCCAAGGGCTCCTCAATTATGTCATTCCACTTAGATTTTTCTGTACTGCGTTTTCCAACATTACCAGCTTTGATAGGCACACTATTACGCTACACGTCAAGTGCTCGACAATGATATTCAAACTGAGAGGCATCTGGATTATCAGAACTTCTGCCTCTCTGTCTCTGATTTCCAAAGTATTCTACCAATGGATCTTGTTGGAAACGTTCCGTCAGAACATTATCAACACCTTGGGAACTTGACAACCTCAATTGTTGAATGCACTGTGATTAGGAGGCCTTCATAACTTTGTTGGGGAATGCACATCTTGGCTCGAGCAGCCTCTTTGCTCGAAGTCGAAGCTTTCCGCCTGAATGAACATGGCTTCAAGTCATTCAGGCATTTCGAGTTCTTCTTCACTCGAAGTTAACGATATTGTTTCGGAGTTGGTGAGAAAATCCTTTTCTGCTTAATATTATAAAAGATTACATTTAAAGTTATTTTGATGTGGTAAAAGTACAATGACGTGAAAGGTAAGTTTTTTTTCTACATTTTTGGCGATTTTTATCGACGTTGCTCGTATATTTTGCGAAATATATACAATTTTGTTGTTGTGATGCGTTGCGCCATGTTGATATAAATATGCCCTGATATAAACACAAAGGTCATGTTTTGTTTAATTATTGTGAAATTACTGTTGCGTATGGAACTTATTACAGTATCGTGTACTGTTCTCGTATATAAATAGTTTAAACTTTCAATATTTTCATGATGTTTGCAACGTTTCTATCAAAACAATGAAAGGTATTCAATACTATATACATATACATGGTTTCAACCCAAATTTTAATATAGAAAATATCTTGAGTCGATCTATTATATAACTAAGGCTTAACTGTCGGTAACATTGCTTCTTTCTTTCTTTCTTGTTTGTAAATAGTTCAGTTAAACAGCATTTTCGATGCTAAGTTCTTCCCTCAACTGTATACATATTTGTTTCATGTGGATTTTCTATATTCCAGGTTTGTTGTTCATTGTGGAGGGATATGATGATTTTAGTACCTTGACTGTTGGCACTCTCAAAGATTTCTTAAGCTTAAGAGGGTTGTCATCTACTGGCAGGAAGATTGAGCTTGTAGCTAGGGAATTTTCTGCTTTTGAGCTAAAATTGCCAGTTAAGCTTTCTGCAGAAGAGCTTAATACCAAAATCCAGAAAGAGTATTTAGCACGACTTCAACAGCATGCTTTGGTTGATCCTAAGAGCACCCAATCCTGGACTGACGACATCACCAAATGGCCTACAGTAGATCTTGGGAAAATATTTTCTTATATTCTGGCAAAAAAGGAGTTCCACTCAGAGTATATTTGGCAATACAAGGACCAGGAAGCTTACTCGTATTGGATGAGTAACTTTGTTGGAACTATCTTCTTTTCTGAAAATAATGGTAAATGTGTGATAAATGTGTGGGTAACACTAGACAAGGATGGTGGCATTTTATGTGGTTGGTGCACATGTATCGCTGATACAAGTTCTACTTGTAACCACATGATTGCTGTACTTTACAAGTTGGAATATGCATCCAAAGCAGGTTACAATGATCCTTCCTGTACTTCAATGCCTTGTGGGTGGAATGTGTCAACAAGGAAGGACGTTCAACCTGGAAAAATTATGGACATGACAATTCGGAAAGATAAGAAAACAAAAAGGAGAGAACTGATCCCCCCGGTATTATTTCTTAGTTTTGGAAGGAATTTGATCCTCGCAGAGATGGTCAACGGGTAGTAACCGAGCAACAAAAAGAGTCGTTCTTGGAAGGGTATAGGAATATATAACCAACTGCTCAATTATTTTACTCTTCAGATGTTGGATTATTGCCCAATGATGCAATGCCTCTTCAAATTACAAAAATAGCTGACAATTACCTCAATACCTTTGGGGGAAATGTGTCAGAACAAGATGTGATAAGTGGCTTCATGAAAATGCTTCCCCTTGAGGATGAACAGGTCAAAACTATTGAAAGTTCTACCAGAAAACAAGCAAAATCATCATCTTGGATTGAGCAAAGAAAAGGGAGGATAACATCATCAAAGTTTAAGGATGTTCACACAAAGATGGAAACAATCTCAAAAAGCAGGGCGAGAAAAAGGCCCAAAACCACACATATGGTGGCAGAACTTGTGTTTGGTTCCGCATCTATTGCTAATCTCCCAGCAATCAAGTGGGGAACAGATAATGAGAGCAAAGCATTTAGAGAGTTTCATGCATTGGCTCTTTCTAAACACGAAAACTGCAAGGTGGTCAAGTCTGGGCTTTGGGTTTTAAAAGATAAGCCATACATTGGTGCGAGCCCAGATGGACTTGTGACTGTTGTCAGTCTGCATGTTTGGAAATTAAATGCCCATTTAGTATTCGAGAGTATGCAGTTGAAGACAAATGGCATGAAACTGATTTCTTAGAATGTGTCAATAATAACATTCAACTGAAAAGAAGCCACAAATACTATTATCAAATCACAGGACAAATGGCTGTTACTGGAATGTTGAGGACCTTTTTTGTTGTTTGGACAACCCAGAGGATTTTTGTTGAACTAATTAACTATGACTTAGAGTTTTGGACTCGATTACTACAGAATTTAGATATATTTTTTAAGTCGTATATGATCAAGGTATTGCTACATATCAAATCAATTTTCTTCTGCTCATAATGTGATAAAGTTATTTTTGAAAGCGAAGAGCTCACACCAGAATCGGAGGAAAACAGTGTCTGTTGTGACTTATGTGGAGCATGGTTTCATTTCAAATGTTGTAATGTACAAAACATTGGTGATACTGAAGAGTGGTTATGTCAGTGTTTGTTTACCATCTATTTATTGTTAGTACAGTAGCATTAAATTTTTTGAGTTATCAGCAACTAGTGAAGGACATTTAAAACATAAAATAAAACTTACCATGTTAATGTAAATGATTTCTTTCAACAAAAATACAAAACAAATTGTAGGTAATAAAAAAGAAAACAAAACCAAACCTGGGTTTTAGTGGGTGCATTTATAAGAATGACCAAAATTAACCCACATGATAGTGATTAAGAGTTTATGTCATTATTCACAATCATTTTTGATTTATGCAAATATGTTCGATTTTCATTTAGCAGTTAAATGCATACCTAACATAGTCATTTACAAAGAGGGTCCTGTAGGCAGGTAAGTGCAGACACCACACAAACAATATCATTACAAAGTGGAAGACAGTTCATTGGCAGTTCATGCTTGATAACATTGTAGTTTTTTAGTCGACCAATAGCTTGTTCTACATAAATACGAATGTTCCCAATCCGTGATGTTTCCTTCACCTGTTCCGATGCCATTTGCATGCCAACTCTTGAACTGGGTGGGATACACAATCAGCCTGGTACATCATGAGTTCTTCCCGAATCTTAAAGCCACGATCAGCCATAACTTGATCAAATGGTTGAAGCAATTTTAGAAATCCGCAATCTTGGACAATAAATTTGTCAGTTGCTCGTCCGCCATAACAAGGTGAAACATAAGAGGGAGCACCATTTGGAGTAACAGCAATCAGGAACTTGATCGTTGTGTGATGCTTGTATTCCGACCATAAAGCAGCTTGCACATCCAATGCACTAGGGGTTTCAGTGAAAACATCAATAATGCATCTAACGTTAGGGTACACTCTCCTGAAACATTCTGGCAATTGCCGCCAAATTTGCCCTTTTGTTGGCCACATTATCAACCAGCTCAATTCTTTAGACATAACGCGAATCCATGTCGCAAATATCTCTGAAACGAGTGCTCGAGATATTTTAAATCTAAATGCTAAATCATCCACATGAAGACCCAGTCTCAGTTTCATTAATGTCAGCAGCAACTCATCCTCAAGCTAAGCTTCCTTTCAGGGCCTGACTTGCATCGCGGTGGTTCAACTCCAGCTTCATTAAAAACTCCCAATACATAGGCTAGTCGATCACTTCTGTACGATGATTGCTTTTCTTTTTGCACCTGTACTTCTCCCTTCCAATAATTCATGTTAGTAGCCTTTTGACGAAGTTGAAGAAACAGAAACTTAAAAGCTTCTGTGTTTGGCAAACCGGTGTAGAAGTGTACCATACCCTTCCTAATCACTTCCTCAAACAGATAGTCTGGCTTTAAAGTTTCCCCTGTCAATGATTGTTCAGTTTCAGTTATATTCTCTAATTCTTCACTTTGTTCCTTGTTCATATCTTGCTGCAGATGTACATTGTCAGGTGGATTCTCTTTGCTTTGTTCCGTGTTGATACCTTGCCATACAAATCTCCTCTCAGATCCTCGCTTTCCCTTGGTAGGGGTGTGTCCATACTTGTTTTCCGTGGGAGTAAGGAAAAGTGTAGGATTTGGATTTTGAGGAGTTGGCTCACCATCAATAAAGTGATTTGCACAGACAAATGTTCCACTTCCTGGACTTAAGTTCTCACGCCCTTTCTTAATGTTTTTAATCCATATGGGCCTCTTTTTAGCATGCTTCGTAAATTTAAAGAACTTCATTGTGCCAGCATTTGACCTAATTTTGAACTTACACGGATATCTTTCATCATTATTACATCCTCCAACACAACACCGTGCGTTTTTTGGCATCTTTAACAGTAGGGTACTACAGAAAAGAGAAATAACATTATATATGTGAGTTGCAAACAATTTCTCAGGAATTAAAAGATAATAAAATGATGACTATGTTATGGTGCTAAGAATAAGTCATGCCAAATTCAATATAAAAATAATGACCAACATGGCCTCCATGGCATACTATTATACTTGCATATAGGCGTTTCCCTTTCAATCAAATACAATGATTATAATATAAAATATTCCAAGTATTTTAAATCAGTTTGTGTACTATACAGAGAAATCAACAAATGTAGATAAAAATCAACGATAAAAATCGCCAAAAATGTAGAAAAAAAACTTACCTTTCACCTCATTGTACTTTTAACGCATCAAAATAACTTTAAAATGTAATCTTTTATAATATCGCAAGGCAATACAATCCATATGCAGTCAAATTATAGTGATTTATATTAGACTTGGTAACCGCGCCTGAAAATTCTTGCCTACCCGCCAAAATGGCATCCAAAACCGTGAAAAGGCCTATTGTGTTTGTTTACAACGCTATGCGGCCAATTTAGCCGCCTTTTAAACACTCTGAATTTTGTTTTGTTTACAAATTAACAATAATATAAACTAACTAAATATTCATTTCGCTTTCCTACCTTTGGTTTACAGGGTACAAACTCGTAAATACAACCATTCGACGGGTCTTTGTGATATCTTTGAAATGAATCCATTTTTATTACAATACGACATAATCTAGCCCTTTTATGGCAATTCTCGTGAAAATGCTTTCTTTGTTGCGAAGCCGGTATTATCGGCTGAGCGAAACAGTCAAAATTTAGATATTATTCTGAAAGGGTTTTCCCATTTTTGTGTTAACCTTCATTATTGTTCTCTGAAATATGCAAAATTCTCAACATTTTTTCCGTTATCAGGTCAAGCTATTCGTAGAAGTTGATGCCCAGATTGCTGCATATGGCAATTCTGGGAGTCAATATTTCAAAATTTTGGACCCCCCGGACCCCCCTAGCAGGTTTCGCGCCTTCGGCGCTCGTTGTATGACCACTCACATCGGGCTGGCTTCGCCACTGCCACCATGAACTATTGCTAGAGACATACGTTGTACAATAAATACTTGTGATTGGACAATTTTTGTTTGGAAACCGAACATTTAATTAAAGTTGTTCATTTCATCATAGATTTCATACATTTACTTTCGCTTTAGATGCATGAAATCAACAACTTTAATAAGTATTTCCGGTTTTCCAACAAAAATTGTCCAATCACAATTATTTTTTTGATAACAACATGAAAACATAGTTGAAAAGAAATACGCCTGATATGTATAAAGTATGTATATTGTCTTCAATTGATTATCGTATTCGACCAAGAGACGATTTGCGCTTGAAAAGTATTGATGAAATGTTTATAAATATCAGGTATTTGTTATTTGTATGTTTTTTGAATCAAGCCTCAGGCACCAAGGCGTTCGATCGTACGCTATTCCTGGATTTCCTGGCATGACTTAAATCGATACAAAACATAAACAAAACAAAGAAATTTCACAAGTATCTTTGTAAACTTACCTGGGTAGCCATATTTACTCTCATCTTTGAATATGATGTTAACATAACATGTTCTACTCTCAGCTTAGGAAGTTGGTGTAGCCCTAGTTCTAGATCAGAATAATATAAATCTGATATGTACTTCAGCAACAAAAATTGGCCATTGTTCCACATGTATTTTGATTTCAAACCAGAATCAGAATTATACAAGCAGTTTCTAGCGATTTTTAGTAGATGTGGGGCATCCGCAAAAAAACAGATCCATTTTCCTGGGCCAAAGAGGTTTTTATTTTGTAGACAACGCTCCTGTCCTCGAGTTTTCCACCAAATGAATGTAAGTGTGAAGTTGATAAAATTTGCGGTTTGGCGAGGCCCCATCACTGATTGCAGCAATAACATTCAGGTTTGTTTTAAGTTGTAATATAGCAACACCACGCCAAAAGAGTGACATTAACTGATAAGAGACCACATCTCGGGTGAAAAAGTAACCAAGCATAAACTGTATTTTAGTTGTTATTCCCCTGACATAGAAGGCAAGGACATGAGTCGCTGGTTCAATTTGATCAAATGTTGGAAAGTTGATATCTGGATCGCCGAGATCCACAAATCCAATTAGACGCCCAGAATGGTTGTCAAATACTAAGTTGCATTTTATTTTCATTTCGTCAAACATGACGACAATCCACCTGTCTTTATCCAGGAAGGATTTTGTTCTAGAAATTAATGACTTAATGTTCTCTGGCAAGTACCCTGCTCCTGGATTAAAGTTGTTTCTATAGAATCGCAAAGTTCTGGAGCTAGGATACCATGAGGTTTTATCTCGTTCTCTATTCTTTGTACTCTCCTTTCAAGTTGTGTGCACTTCAGCTTAGCCTCTTTCAAATTCACTCTTGTGTCTTTTACAGTTGCAACTAGTTGTTCTTTTGAAAGACATGACAGTAGTGCTTTAGATTTAACAGGAGCTTCGTTGAAGTTGACTACATTTTCGTTCAATTCTCAATTGCATGATTCACATTTCAATTGTTTATTTAAGTCATCTGGTACGGATGGAATCAGAACACGACATGATATCGCACGACAGTATTCAATAGTGCGATATTGTGGAGAGGACTCATTTGGTAACAGGGGAACGAGTTGTGTTTTTAATGTTTTACTTGGCTTCAGTGAAACAAGAGTCCCTTTACAAATACCCAGAGATACAATTTCGTCGCAAAGCGTCTTAAAATTACAGTACTGCAAAGAACGCCCGTTTGAAACATATATGGGATGATCATTAGGTAACGCCCAGCCGTAAACAAGGACAGTATACTTAAGATTTAGTTCGACAAGTATAGAAAACTTTGAAATGAAGAACTCGCTTTCTTTAAACTCGATAACGATTTTATTTTCTTCTTTGTACCAATTCCAGCATTGAAAATACGGGTACCTTTCTGCTTTTTTCAAGTATGCATCGACATTATCAAGAGAGGCATACGTAACTGTAGTTTCTTCAGAAACCTGCTTTGGAGCTGGTTCTTTTCTCGGTGCACTTGTAGAGCTTGTGCTAAGGCGATCGAAGCTTTTGATGGGGAGATTTTACGTTGGAATCGAACTAGTCTCGAGGGATTTCCTTTTGGAAAAGTTTTTGATGCATTCCTCTTTAAAGTTATTTTCACAAATATATATGCTATTGTTTTCGATCTGTTTTTTTAAGTTCGCATCTAATTGTCTCGTTCGCAATATCGCGTTTATCCAGCCTTTTCGTGCTTCCTTCTTACGACTTGAAGTAAACTCGCTATCTGAACGACGAGGAGTTGGAATTTGAAACAATTGTAAAAAGCACAATTTGGCATTCGTGTATAAGTTTCAATACTAATTACAGTAATGTCACTAATATGTGTTCGCACCTGTAGTCGTTCGTCGTCACGTGACCCTAAAATTTATTCAGTTAACATAATATTGAACGTCATCGCAAAATGCGTTGGAGCTTACAAACCAACCCTCTCTATTAACTATGTTTGGTTAGAGCGCTGTACCGGAATCGCAGGGCTGCACGTTCAATTCCTGCCATAGGGCTTACGCTGCATTTTTCGCAACTACTCCTGGATTGGTCTAAAAAATGCATATAATTTTTTGTTCGAGTATTCCATCAGCAAACACCTTGTACTATTAGTCTTATCGAACGAGATGCGAGAAAAAATATTGATATTAACACATACCTATTACTGGCATAACTCCCATCATATATACCGAACTTGCGGTTAATGCTCAGTGACTGAACTCTGTATCTAGCTCGGTTGGTTAGAACGCTGTATCGGAATCGCAGGGCCGCAAGTTCAGTTCCTACCAGAGGGCCTAACTGTTCCTGGCTAGGTCTAAAAATATATATAAATTTCCGTTCGAGTATCCCATCTACAAACACAACAACCCTTACCTAAAGCAACAAATAACGATACAAAATATACCTTTTTTGATACATTTCCATTAAGAATCTGTTAAAAGGAAGAAGGATTATCAAGGGATGGGCTAAATATAAAAAGGATTGTAAATACTTTTCCAGATTTTCTCATCTAGTCGGCCCAAAATTGGCCCACACTAATCCTAGCCTGGTGTGACACTAATCTTTAATGACAACTGCATGTATATTACTGGATCCAATTTTAATAGAAAACACTTTAGTAGAAAGGGTTACTAGAAACAAAATACTGGATATTTTAAATATTGAGGATTTGAAATGGAATTATCATATTGATTATAATTGAGATCGAAGCCGTTTTGAATCTGGAACTAGACACTCTGTATGCCTGGCTTACTGAGAACAGCCTCTTTTTAAACAAGAAGAAGACTGAGTTTATCATATTTGGCACTTCAGCTAGACTATCAAGCACTCGGAACTGCGATGTGAAAATAGGCGACAACCCAATCAAACGTGTTTCAAGTTTCAAGTACCTCGGCGTCGTGCTGGATGAGGCTCTGAACTGGAAATCCCATCTTAACTACATAATTTCCAAAGGAAATCAGAGACTTGGAGAGTACGTGAGGACCTAACTTTGAACGCTGCTGACGTTATGTACAGATGTCTCATACGTCCGATTTTTGATTATTCAGATTCTGTATGGACATGTTGCAACAAGACTGACGCTGATTCTTTGGAACGAGTGCAGCGTAGAGCAGCTAGAATTGTATATAAATCCACCCGTAGTGACGTTGCTCTCGAATGCCTGCGCTGGTCCACTTTAGTTGAAAGACGGAACATGCATGTTTATAAACTAGTTAACAAATGTTTAAAGGGCAATGTACCACAGTTTTTAATGGACTATTTTAAATTTAATCGTGATAGGATATCACGGCGTACAAGACAGAGCAACCAATTGTATGTACCTAGGGTAAAACTGGAAGCTGCAAAGAAGTCGTTCTACTATAACGGATGTGTTGTTTTTAATAAATTCTCAGATGTTACCGATGCTTAACTATTACTTTAAATACACCTTAGTATAAATATAATGTAAAGACAATTATATAATGTAAATATAGTTTTAAAATGTAGGTGTCTTGTTCCTTATATTAGTAACTAACTTTGTAAATATTTTAACTATTTGAATGAAGGGCACCTGTTGATAACAGCATTCTTGTAATGCTGAAAGGTTTACCCTTCTAAAATAAAGTTTTTCATACTCAATTATTTATATAGATACATGCAAATAGCTTTACTCAATATGTGTGCTACGTAGGGACAGAAAGTATAATTGTCATTGATAATGCCAGTATTAAAGCATTCTATATCGATATGGCAAATTATTCCTCAGTCTCTGTCGCGAGAAATAGAATAATTTCAGAGGATAACAGTAAACAATTATTGCATGAGCATGATATCAAGAATTATTTCGACAGAGGTCAATGTTATCCGCCGAAGCGAACAAACCAAGAAAGACAGAAATTCAGAAACTATGTATGAGAGGAGGTGAGATGTAGAGTATCTGCTAATGGCAGGCATAAACAGATAGGAGTTAAATGTAAGAGAAGCGCTCATTAATGCCGAGAGGATGAATGGTGCCAAGTTGGAAATGAGAAGCATTTCTTGCCTTTTGCAGCTATCATTACTACCAGAAATGGGACACAGAACTCTAATTTTCATATCTGAATCACTGTGATTGCCAGTGTTGAAATGTCTGACAACAGGTTGTTTAGCATTCTATTGTTTGGGACAGCACAACGATGCTCATCAAACCTTATCCTTGAATATCTACCAGTTTCACCAATATTGAGCATGCCACATTTACTGCATGAAATACAGTAGATGAGATGAGAGGAGGTGCACGCGAAACGGTGCTTAATAGTGTACTTCGATTTTGGTGCCCAAATTGCATTGGAAGAATCTATATACTTACAGGTATTTCAAAGCTCCACACCACAAGGAAACGTGCCATTAGGTGACGATGAGTCCTGTGGTAGAGAGCTGTGGACTAGGGTTGCACGGATATTTTATTATGTCGAAACGAGACTAAGTAACCAGCGGAAGTAACGTGAGAATGTATGAGAGAGTTTGAATGTATAATAATAGAGATTATATGTTTCGATCAGGAGAAAGCTATACAGCGAGGCATTTCTGCTTGCACAAACGATAGAAGCCAGAGGTGAAAACTTATATATATATATATAGTATATAGATTAGAAATGCAGCAAGCAGCAACCCCGTCATCGTTGCCATAGCAACGGCAGTTACGTGACTTTTGTTAAAAATTTTGAACTCTTTCGATATTTTTTTGTAAAAGTGATACACTCTTTGTTTTCCAACAATTGTCCAAAATGTCTGACGTAAATCGTTAATTTTCCGTTCTTGAAAAAACTGTATCGAACCACTTTCAATTGCTTTCCTTTTAATTTAAAGTTGGTCGATAAGTAATAGCATCATTTAGGAAACGCACACATGCACTTAAATTATTTATTTGAATCTCTTCTTATCCTTTTTGTAAAGTAAAAGCGAAAAAATTGTGTCACGGCTCTTTAACCAAACGACTTTCAAAGTTTCTCAGATGTTTACATAAAAAGACATTAAAAGCTAAAAAACTTTCCCTCATTTCACTCCTGATAATCCGCCATATATTTGAGATCAGTTGGCGGTCCACCCAACAGCTTTCTTCACGCGTATAAATAGTATTCTATTCACAACCCTCTCAGTCATGCTCAGTTAAATTAAGGTATGGGATAATAGTGATCCGCGCTACCTTAGCCTTCTTTCATACAACTCACACAGGCAACACTTAGCCCTCAATTACCAACCAATACTCTATTATTATAGCCTCATTCTTTATCATTAAAACCCCAATCTATACCCCAAACTATTTTTACTAGGTGTTCCGAGGATTTTTGACCAGGATTGTAGCCTTATCCTAGAATGAACAACATGAATTATTTTAATATTTTAAATGACCTATATTTTCAGCATGTAATTACATGCTGAAAATATAGGTCATTTAAAATATTAAAATAATTCATGTTGTTCATTCTAGGATAAGGCTACAATCCTGGTCAAAAATCCTCGGAAACACTGAAACGGTGAGCATTGTTTAATATATTTCCATGTTCTTTAGAAATTTCTCTTGTGGCATTATATGCTCGCGCCAACAGCAAGGGCATTAATTCCGGTCGGTTATTTTACCTATTCAAAACCCTTATAATGAGATGCGAAGTAAAAATTAATCCATAAATTACCCTGTAACGGTTGACTGAGCACAGACACATGTATATTACGTTGCAGTGGGTATAAATACTGGGGAAATCCTCTAATTTTGCTCAGTATCTTTCCAGCGGACAAGTGAGAAAGGAAAACGACCCACCCACCCATCCACTCTTTATTTACGTGGGTCGTAAAATTTCGCCACCCCTAAGCCATGCTTTTCAAGCTTGGCTTACACCGCTGGATCACTATTATCCCATACCTTAATTTAACTGAGCATGACTGAGAGGGTTCTGAATAGAATACTATCTAAAACTATACAATGGTTACTCTTACTATGCTAATTAGGACTGATCGTAATGTTGTCGGATAAAATTTACGGCACAAACAAAGCGTTTAAGTAATTGACGTCCTGTCAAACACGTAAACTGTGACTAGGGCTTTTCACGGTTTCAACAAGTTCAGATAGTGGACTAGACTGAGGAAGAACCTTATTCTTAAAGATTGCCGAACACAAACGTTCACGTCTTGAAAACAAGGTTGGAATATTGAATACTGCCAAAGCATGGTCGTATGCTGGTGGTGGACTGATGATTTTGAAAGCTCTTGACTGGATCCTTTCAATATCTTTCGCTAAGTTTTTAATAAGTATTCTGGAATGTTATAATGCCAAATTTGGGCGCAATACTCCAAGATTGGTCTTATGCATGTTACGTACCTTCAATCAAAGTTTTAGTGTCAGCGCAAAAGTCTTAACATGTAAAGACGTTTTGAAGACTTTTTCACGATGTAAGTCACGTGATCGTTCCATTTTAAGTCACCACTAAATATTACGCCAAGCAATTTTGCTGACTTTACCACCTCAATGGGCTGTTCGCCAACAGTCATCGGAAAAAATTTGGATTTATTTTCCAAAAAGCAAACAAGGATTTCTTTGCACTTCCGAGTGTTTAGAGACATGTTATTATTTTCACACCACTGCTTAATTCCGTCTTGAGCAGTTGGCAAAGTCCATTCTTGCCTTGTAGTGAGGGTCTCTGAAAGGGTTGTATCGTCGAGTACAGGATCGGACCTAAGACAGTGCCTTGAGGACACCACCGTTTACCAGTTCAAAGCTAGAAGTACATTTTTCTATCTTTCCTCGCTGCTTTCTGCCAGTCAGGAAACTTCTATATACACAACCACATTGATTGTAAGTATTCTGGCGAAAACTCGCCAACATATATGCACTACAATATTAACTGCAATCAATCGTGCAATCAATCTTCGAACCATTCCGTCGAAGGAATCACTTTACAGAAAATATTCTGGCGCACACTCGCCCTCATATACACTACAATATTAACTGCAATCAAACTTCGCACTAACCCGCCGAAGGAATCATTCTACAGAAAATATTCTGGCGCAAACTCGCCCACATCACACATGTCTACAATATTAACTGCAACCAATCTTCGAACCATCCCGCCGAAGGAATAACTTTACAGAAAATATTCCGGCGAAATACTCGCCCACATATATACAACAATATTAACTGCAATCAACCTTCGAACCATCCCGCCGAAGGAATCACTTTACAAAAAATATTCTGGGGCAAACTCGCCCACATAAACACTACAATATTAACTGCAATCAACGTTCGAACCATCCCAACGAAGGAATCACTTTACAGAAAATATTATTTCCGGCGAAATACACGCCCACATAATTATATAGGTCACCTCGATAATACGGTCACTTTTTTTGTCCCAGCAAAGCCTCGTTAATACGGCCACCCCGTTAATACGACCAACGGCCATATTCTAGAGTCCCGAACTAAAGAAATCACCCCGTTAATACGGTCACTCTAAATAGTAAATGTGTTTACGGACGGAAATACAGTATAATTTAAGACACCTTGTGCAGAACACAACATCCAAGTTGCATGCATCATATTACTGATTGTATTGTTATTATAAAGTTGCGCACAGATGACTGCACAAAGCAAAAGAAAGAATACAAGGTTATTTAGCGTCGTTTAGCTTTTGAATTTTTACTCTTTTCAAGTTCTGCGTGTCTTTTTCTTATTTCATTTCTGACAGATAAATTATCGTCAATGTCCAAAAGTTTCCCTAGTAATTCGATGTATATTTTCTGACCCTGAAATTTGTAGGTGCAAGGGACTTCCATACCATATCCACCTCCACGATTGACAGCCTTTCCAACTACCTTAACTTCAGCTTCACTGCCTGTTTTCGTCAGAATTAGTGATTGATTATACCTGTTCCTTGCTTTGTACTAGCTAAGCCCTTTGGTATATGGCCAACCACTTCCCCGTCTTTTACCACAGCAATAGCATTCTTGTCTTGCTCATTTCGTGGCTCATGCTTCAAATCCAGAACTTGCCCAATCTTGATCAGCCAGTAATCTTTGTACGCATGATATCCCCGAATCCATGAGGGAATTTCAATTTCGCCACAACTTAGATCCGACATAATGCACGAAACACAAGCACGTTTTTGCTAACTTAAAACGGCTAATGAAATGTTTCCTTGTCTTCTTTTGTGCTGTCGGAAGTGTTTGGGGATTGTCAAAATAATGTCAGTTACTATGGTAGAAATGTGAGAAATTGTGAACAAGGTATACGATTTCAAAATTTCACAGCTTGGTGCGCAAAATTTCACTGCTCCGACCCCGCGTTGGGTGTTGACCATAAATATAAAAGAGAACTCGGCACGTTACACTTGTCTCGAGTGACTTACGTTTGTTATGTCGTCAAAAAGCAAACGTAAACGGCAAGAACTTGATTTGAAAACGCGATATGAAGTTGTCAAATTTAGCGATGCAAATCCTAAGGAAAGCACAAGAAAACTGGCAGAAAAATTTTGTTGCGGAAGAACTCAAATTTAACATATTTTACTCAAGAGAGATGAGATCCTGTCAGCTTTCGAGGCTAATTCTAGCAGCGACACAAAACGATCGAGAGGAGGGAAGAATGCTGAAATTGACACTGGCATGGTTCCGTAAAGCGAGAAGCAAGAATATCCCTATATCTGGTCCGATACTACAAGAAAAAGCCATGCAAATTGCCAAAGCTTTTGAAGTAACCCCGTCTGAGTTTAAAGCATCAAACGGATGGCTACATCGCTTTAAGAACAGAAATAATATCAATGCTAGATTAATTTCTGGTGAAGCGGGAGATGTGAACGAAACTACGGTCGACTCCTGGAAAGAAAGACTTCCAGAAATCTTACAAGGATGGGAGTCAGAGAACATCTGGAATATGGATGAAACTGGCCAATTCTTTAGGGCTTTGCCGAATAAATCACTGGCAGATTCATCCCGTAATTGTACAGGTGGAAAGAAATCTAAGGAAAGACTGACTTGTGCTTTCTTCGTGAATGCCAAGGGTTGCAAAGAAAAGCCTATTGTTATTTGCAAGGCAGCTTAGCCAAGATACTTTAAGGGGATTTCCGATCGATCGAAATTACCATGCATGTATTTCAATCAACGTAAAGCGTGGATGGAAAGTGAAATTTTGGAGGAAATTCTCAGTAACCTGAATCGCCGTTTGAAAACCCAGAATAGAAGAATCCTCTTGTTCATGGACAATGCCCCATTTCACCCCGAAGATCTGGGCGAGAAATTTACCCAAATCAAAGTCGTGTTTCTACCTGCAAACACTACATCTCGCTTGCAGCCACTTGACCTCGGAATAATACAGACATTTAAACTCAAGTACTACAGGTGCTTGTTAACACACGTAGTTAGCAAAATTGATCAGTGTTCTTCTGCATCCGAAGTTTGTAAGTCAATCGATGTTTTACAAGCAATGCGATGGACTGCGATGGCATGGAATGATGTTTCAGAATCAACAGTCGTTAAATGTTTTACCAAGGCAGGCATACTTAGTTCTGAAGGTGAGGTTAATGCCCTGGAGCCGGACAACAGTGATGTTGACCCTTTTGCTGAACTTCACAGTGAAATCAGTAATCTCGAGGACATGGCCATTCAAGCGAGTGGAGCAGATGCCACAGGCACTAAAGAAGCAGTATCCGGTTGCTATGACCCACCAGTATGCAAAGAATTACCAGACAATTGGGAAGAAAGTTTCTTTAGCGATTTGGACGTGAACCAGACAACTGTTGATATCAACGATAGCGACGATGACAACAACGCAAATGATGCTGATAATGAGGAAGGAGTTTCAGTGCCAACATGAAAGTAACTTCTTATAAGGAAGCTGTCGTAAATCTTGAAGACGCTTTGCAGTTTTTGCAGTCAAGGGGAGACATTATTACCGCAAACGAACATTCGAAAGTCATTTTTCGAACGCAAAATGATTGGCTTCAGAAAAGGAATAGCCAATCAAAAGTCTCTGATTTTTTACCAAATCCTAACATTGTTTCTTCGTTACTCCAAATTTTATGAGAACTGTGTAGTTATAATGTGTAGTTATTAATTGTTATTATGGTGTGGTATGGTGTTATTGTAATTTTCAAATAAATTTTTCTAACATAGCTTTAATGACGTCACACTTGAGATTTGATCTTACCCCGTTAATACGGCCACTCCGTTAATACGGCCATATTATTTCGGTCCCGGTTGGTGACCGTATTAACGGGGTTCCACTGTACTACAATATTAACTGCAATCAACCATCGAATCATCCAGCCGAAGGAATCACTTTACAGAAAATATTCTGGCGAAAACTCGCCCACATATATTCTACAACATTAACTGCAATCAACCTTCGAACCATCCCGCCGAAGGAATCACTTTACAGAAAATATTCTGGCGAATTGTCGCCATATGCACGTTCGTGCAACAAAACGTACAGTAAGCGTGCAGCGGCCTCTCAATGCTACTTTAATGATATACCTCAAGTTCCTGGTTATTGTTGTCAGTACCCACCACGAATTCAACACCGTCCGGGTGCCACCGGCGGTCGTTGATCCTTCACTATTAGTTCGTCTTCGCCTTCGGGAAACTGTACATCTATCATGATTTACGTTGGTCGTAAAACGCCAAAGAAAAAAGTTTTTCTTTCTCACTTGTCCGCTGGAAAGAAACTGAGCAAAACTGGAGGATTTCTCCAGTATTTATACCCACTGTAACGCAATATACATGTGTCTGTGCTCAGTCAACCGTTACAGGGTAATTTATGGCATCTTATTATAAGGGTTGTGAATAGAAACTTCCTGTACCACATTTCTGATTTACAGACCCAAATTTGCCCGTTGAAATCAGAATTTAATGCTCAGATCCCCCCATTCTCCCCATACAATGTTGCGTAAATCCTTGTAAGTCTACCACACTAAGCGCAACATTGTATGGGGATAAGGGAAGGTCGTAAGCTTTTCAATGCTGTGGGTGCCAAATTCAACACTATAAATGTCAAGAGTACCAATATTTTTGACGGGGATTGTCCGAGATAGCTAATGAAATAGAAAGCTTTTAAACGCACTCAAATATGGTTAGCATGTACATAACTATTATTTCTAGCGTTGAAGGAACCGGAACTTTCACAAATTAGCCGAGTCGTATTACTTATATCTATTATAAATCTTAGAATATTACGCAATTATTAAGCCTAAGACGTAATTATGAGTTGCTCTCTACTTATGAGTAAATAAAGTGTCGCGACACTGTGATTACGTTCAGGACATGAAAATGTGAAATATTTCACACGTTGCGTTATTTACAAGATAAATGGGGCGTTGCTTCAATTTGAATCAAGTCTGTAAAGAAAACATTAACATTTATACCACTTCATAATACTTTTCTATGTCAGGTGTTGGCAAAACAGCACTTTAAACCTTTTGGAAGAGTAAAGTCTGACTACGACATAAAAGGAAGCTCCTCTCAGCAAAATATTCATGCAAAACAAAGGATAATGAATTGTTTGAGAATATAACTTAGATAATTATACCCTTTTCATGTTGGTTTTAAGTAGATTTACCTTGACAATCACGTTGGTAGAGGTCATTAGGCCATCTCAGCATGATACTAATATGGAGTAATGGTCTTTCGAGGACATTACTCCGTAGATTTTGGCTATTATTTCGAAATTTTATTTTAAGTGGTCATATAACTTTATATTTATATTTCAAACTCATCTACTAATTAATTTGGAACATTTAGAGCATGCTTTTCATAAATCGACCGCGTGTGGGTCAGACGTGCTTTTTGAGCTCCGTTAATTTCTTTTGTTAACCGATTTTAGATATTTAAAATATATATTATCGAAAAAGCTCAGTATATACTTTGTAGTGGAGTTGTGACTAACGTAATGTCGGCTAAAAGAAGCAAACTTCTAATGTTGATGCTCAAGCTGAGAAGAGCGAGTTGGCTCATATGGCAACGGCTGCATGGAGTAAGCGCTGAACTAGAAGTCGGATAGTCGACTAAAACATCAGTCAAAAGAAATTAACGATCTTCTCAATACATAAATCCAGGAGAAAATTTTGGGTTAGTCAAACTAGTCACGCGCCTTAGGTAAAAATTCCGCAGAAATAAAAATATATAGTCCAGTTGTAATATTTCATGCACCAGCAGCCGACAGTAAATATATTAATATTCAAAAATACTCCAATTCCGTGCAGTGGCCGAACCTGCAGTAAAAAAGTCAAAATAGCGGTTATCTGCGTGAGTTTTTACTAATCTGAGGCGGATTCTAGCCACTTGATTGGTCCAGATGCATTTTGACTAATCTTCGTGGGGGTCTGACTCATTCGCGCAATATTCTAGCGTTGTGATTGGCTGGATAAAGAAATTTTCTTCTCTCTCATTGGCTCAAATCGTTTGACTTATCTTGACTCATTTGCTGCGTGAGTTATATTCACCGGATCGGTAAACTTTATGGTGCAATACTCTGCTATGTTTAACGCGAATGCATCAAGACGCATTAGGTTGACTTTCGACTAAGTATTCTAAGTTTCGTACAAGAGTGTTTAGTCCACGTTTAGATGAGGTTTAGCGAGAGACGATGAAGCGAATCGATGCTCCAATTGAATAATTTTATGTCGAAGTACTATTGAATGTCGCCGAAGCAGCAATACACGACACGAGAGTAGCCACTTTGATATAATTGTGATACCTTGGACTTGGGAGAATGGTACAACGACTTGATTTGATATTCTTATACTAGTTTTCGAAGTGTGTTTATTATATATTTGTTTGTCCTGCCAGTATTGGCAGTATATATAGACTATGGGCACATGCTGTTGGTATATTATTGATGTATTATTGAAATTAGCATATTTATACGGTCGACCAAAAGCTTATTTGAAAAGTAATAAACTCGGATTAACGGTATAGGTCTAGATTTTTGTTTATTCAGCGATAGTATAAATATTAAGGCAGTTGTATTTAATGTTGAAATATGATCTTTTGTAGCGCATCTCTAGGTTCAAATTTTCAAATAATCACGGCTTTGTACATTTGACATACACGGCGTAATAGTTTTGGCATATGCATTAACGATGTGTCTGGCACATACCATAGCAATATATATAATTGTTAATTTGGTTACATTCTCGAGCTTGTGGCTTTCGTACTATCCATGGAATCACAATCAATACAATGTTTTTCCTGGGCATGGCAATCAACCTTGATACGAGAAGAAACCATATTTGTGCTTCGTAATGTTATTCTCAAAGAATCAGAAATTTTAAAGTACTGTGAACTATCGCCTGGGAGTATTAAAAATAACTTTTACTACCCCCTATGCGTCCTCTCCCTCCGAACCTCCCCCCCCCCCTCATAATGTCAACTAAAATGACGAAAATTTCTGGATCCGCCCCTGATATATCAAGGCGTCGAAAAGTGATTTAAAGGTGAGAGATCGTTTGTTTAACAAGACGCGACTGACGCGTAATCTTGGTTCAACAACTGCCAGAGATTTGGGCTTTGATGGTAATTCACGGCTTTATGTCAATGAAAGCCTTACCTGTAAGACCCGTGAGTTGCTGAGGAAAGTGAGAAACCTCCGTAGAGAATTTAATTTTAAATTCGTTTGGACTAAAGATGGCAAAATTTACTTCAGGAAGAACGAAATCAATCGTCACATATATATTCATCTTCAACTTTGTCTGATTTTACTGGTTTTAAAGATGGCTTTCGTCAAGATAGCTGATATTGACTTATTTTGAGTGTATACGTGTTTGACAGTATCATGGGTGAGTTACCCTTCTTTGATCTTGATGACGATGAGTTTAATTTAATGTTATTTTGAGCAACTGCATTGTCCTGCAAATTTTGATGCCGACTGACTATCAAAACTAATATTTAATCCTTTAATACTTGGTGCGAACAAAAATCTTTTCAAATAATTTAGATCCTAACTCGCAACGATTTTCTGATTTGCCAGATTGTGATTATTTTACGGAATGTACTTTTAACAATAAATCGTCAAAATTATCATCTGCAAATAATGCCTTTTCTTTATTTCATTTAAATATCCGTAATATATCCGTAGTTTATCTACTGTTAATACGAAATTCTCAGTAATTGGTATTTCTGAAACCTGTTTAAGTAAATCTGATGATTCTGTCGAGCTTGATGGCTATAATTTCATTCATAACCACCGCCATCGCGTCGTAGATTTAGGTGGTTTCGACTTTAAAATGCGTAAGGATTAGAATGACTTGAATAGGAATGAATTGGTGGAATCACTCTTTATATTATTGAATTAGCTAAACCTAAGTGTAAGGGTACTATTATGGGAGTTATGTACAGATATCCTAATAAAAAAGTTGGAAATTTTATTAAATATGTAAATTCCCTAATGGCCAAGATTTTTAAAGAGAACAAACCTTGCTTATTGTTGGGCGACTTTAACTTAAATTTAATGAATCATCACTCTCATCTACCTACAGGTGAATTTTTGGATATAATTTATTCTAATATATTTTTTCCTTTGATCACTCGACCGACAAGAATTACTTCAAACATTGCAACTCTTATTGACAATATTTTTACAAATAATGTTGTTTATTATTTCTATAGTGGTCTTTTATTCGTGACGAATCAGAAAGAAACAATTTGTCGTTTTTTAATACTTGAAATAAACTTGATTGGGCCGACCTTACTGAGTTTAGTGATCCTAACCATGCATATATATACAATCGGTTTGTTGACAGATTTACTGATAGCTAATTGGTCATGCCATGCTAATAAACGTGCATCTTCGCCGCCGATACGTACTGGGAATTGTAGCAAGGAATTGTACTTTGACACACAACCTGATAATTAATCTCGAATGTAACAAACAAATTTGGGATTGTGACATTCGGCAACATGTTAGTTGCCAAGAAAGTTCGTATTAAATCACTGTAAATAAGAATTTGTGATTATAGATTAGCAAGTGATTGTCGTAATAATAATTAAAATGCTGTAAAATATCAGTTTTTCTCCATAGTCAGTCATTCACATAAACAAAAATCTAATTGCAGATGATACTAACTTGTTTATTTCCCACAATGATTTGAACACATTTATGTCAATAGTGAACTGTGAAATAGTGAAAGTTGGCGATATGATTTCATGCATATTATTATTATTATTATTATTATTAAAGGTTTATTAAAACATATTATCGCACCAAAAGGTGAATTGCAATATGATTACAGATTATAGAAAGTTATACAAACGATATTATCTATAAATTACAGCTACAACTAGATATTAGAGTATAAGATAGGTACAAAATATAAAAACATATCAAATATATATAGCCAAAACAGAGATTAACATTATATTGTTTTGTTAAACGCTGTTAAAATTAGCACTCATTGCTGGAATAAAACTGTTTTTAAAACGTTCAGTTCTACATTTCATTAAAGAAAAGTTAAAATTGTTTCTTAAATTCCAATTGTGTGTCTCTGCGCAAAGCGTAGGCATAGTTCTTGACGTCTGTCATCAAGGCGCTTGCATTGAGCAAAGTTAAGGGCATCTTTCGAACTTTTTCAATTTTGTCCCTCAGATACTTTGGTAACATGGTGTGCCAAACAGAGCAAGCGTATTCAAGGATTGAACGGACCATGGAAAAATACTGATAAAAGGTCACTTGGGGGAAGGCCACAGCGTCGTAGAACTCGAATAATATATAGGCGTTTTCATGCTTTTTTAACTAAAGCGTCAGTATTATCATGCCACTTTAATTTGTTGTTAATGGTAATGCCCCACATTTTAAATGAGGAGATTAAATCAAGGAGCAGATCATCAATATGAAGTCGGGGAATGTCATTCTCGCTCCGAAGGTAACTTATTGTCATTTCTTTACATCTTTTTTACCGTTCAGCTTCATATTATTATTGACTGTCCATCTTTCAATTGCATTAAGATGTAAAGTTGAAACTTCATTTCCAATGTGTTGTGTTGGAGGATCCCAATTCAAGATCGTTAATCATAATAATGAATAATATAGGACCCAAGTTAGTTCATTGAGGGACACCTGCGTTAACAAAGCCCCACTCGAATTGAGAGTTATCGATTTTTACCGATTGTCGGCGGTCTGAAAGAAAGTTGCATATCCACGGGATAAGCGATCTTCTGACGCCAAGCGACGACAGCTTTGAGACCAGGATGTTATGGTTGATGCTGTCAAATGCTTTATTAAAGTCAAGAAAACAGATCCATAGATAAATCGATTGAGTGTCCAATGATCTTAACTAGTTATTGATCATATCAATTAAACAGAAAGTTGTGGAGGTTCCTTTAAGGCAACCAAATTGTTGTGGGTCTATCTTATGTTTTACATCATCCATCATCCAATTAACCACAAAATCTTCGAGGATTTTAGACAGGGAGGCCGTAAGAGAGATTGGACGCAACTCGCCCTCACAAGATACAGATGGTACTTTAGGTATTGGTGTGATTAACGCATCGTTCCATATATCAGGAAATTCACCAGTGAACAGAGATATATTAAAAATATGACATATACGATCCGCCAATTCGTAAGCAAAGTCTTTAATAACCCGGTTAGGGATACAGTCCGGACCATTGGATTTGAAAATGTTAGTATTGACCATTTTGGTACAAATTTCCTTGGGAGAAATTCTGGATGTAGGCTGATGCGCAGGAAGGTAGGTAGGTAACAGGAAAGGATCAAGTGGAGTAAGATCATTGTTCACGCTTAAGAAATATATATTAAGTGATTGGGCGAGATCTTTACCCGATAGAGTCACACCATTCTTAACAATCTTGACTTTATTGGGTGTAATTTTCTTTTTCCTAGATATCTGGTTGATACAGTCCCACCATCTTCTGGAGTCACTAGATTTTAAATGTTGTACCTTGTTCGCGTAATATGCACGCTTTTTCAGCACTATGTCATTTCGGACCTTGAGTCTGTAATGACGCCAGAGGTCCTTGTTACCAGAATGAAAAGCTTTTTGTCTTTGATCAATCAGTTTTTTTAACGCGGGTGTCATCCACGGTTTATCAGAATTGTGAATTTTAATTGCTTTGGTTGGAAATATTCTATCGACAGCAAAATTTAATTCGTTGGTAAAAGATGACGCTAAAATTGGCGCAGAATTATTGTTACCAACATCAGAAAACCATTCACGTGAGCAGCACCATCTTCCAAAAGCTTCACGTGCTGACAAGGGGAAGGAACGTATGTTTGACAATGTTATGATCTGATGAATCGAGAGGTGCTATAATAACTGGGTTACAACACAGGACTTCCAGATTAGTAATGATTAAATCCAAAATATTACTTTTACGCATTGTAGTATCCACTATTTGTGTAAGATTGTGATGACACAGAATATCTCCGATATCTAGGTTATTAAAATGACCAAGGATAACCACACCATAATCGGGATGGATAGATCTGATTTGGTCCAAATGGTCAATAATGAAAGCCGTTAATTCTTTTTGCTCGTGGGTTGGTGTATCAGGCGGGTTATATAAAACGCAACAAATTAATCCAGTTAGATGTCTTGGAAGGCGATAGGGGCGCAGCCATAAGCATAAGCACTCAAACGATGGATTTTCGAGGTCTACTCTTCTTTTAGCTGGAAAATTGGTCGAAAAAAAAGCACAAGCGCCTCCGCCTCGGGCGTATGACCTGTCATTACGCGAAATGTTATAATTGTTTATATAAACTAATTGATCAAGAACTTTGTCGTGTAGCCACGCTTCGGTTACGGGAATAAACTCTGACGGGTATAATGATAGTAGAAGGGATAACTCGTCTATTTTAGGTAACAGTGAGCGAATGTTTATGAGAATAAAGCTCGGTATTCTTGGAAAAATTCGACTTATAGGTTGATTAGGTGGGTTAACTGCTTTGTATTCGGATGGCTTGATTTGAATTTCAATAATTTTGCACGGCACTTTTCTGTGGGTCTAGCTGATAATATTTCCATGTCAGGTCTATATGATATTCGAACTGGGATACTGTAAGTTGGTACATCATATAGATTAACTGTTAATCTAAAAAAGACAAAATATGTTTTGTTCAAAAAACTGGAACGTGCGGTGCCAGTGTAGCAAATATACGGCGGTTGACTGTTGTGTAAAACTACCTGAAAAATACAATAAGAACTTCGACCTCTCGAGCGAAGACCCGAGTCGGGGGAAAACATGTGCTTTTATAGCAAACACAAAAGCGATCACGTGATAAAAATTAAACCAATCACATGGATTTAAGGTGGTCTTCCACTCAAAATTTAAGAAGTTTTAGTTTTGATTTAATTTATAGTTTTTTAGTACCAATAGAAAGATAAAATATCACTGATGAGTCTTACCATGTTTTCAATTGACATGTTGTTGCGATGGTTACCCTGTTGCGGACCACCAACTGAGAAAGTCGGCAACATATTGTGCAAAATATAACTTTAGGACCGATGGCCCTAAATTTTCAAAAAAAGGTTACAAAGTTCTTTGTTCTGAACCACAAAAATGCTGATATATTTTATGAGAAATGGAAATATATTTACTCTTCCTCATAAATGGATATTTTGCCCGAGGCTAACAACGACTTGTCAATCAATAGCTATGTTATAAAACATTTTGTTACTTTTTTTAGTTCAGAACAGGAAGCAATATAAGGATAAGTGTTTGTGGAAGTTTCAAATGATTCCTACCAATATTTCTTGAGATATCCCTTTCAGATTATTGCAGATAGGCCAATATACTGAATTGCGGCAAATCCAGTTACAAATGTTAAAATTGGAGAATTAGAAAAAGGGAATGCACCATGAAGTCTTATTTCTCCTTCAAAACAGGTCTGGGCAAAATTTTCTCATGCTTAATATAATGCACCGATAACTTAAGGTCAAGGTCAAGGTCAGGACAAGGTCAGGTCAAGGTCAAATCTGCGAAGGTCATTCAAGGTCAACGCTCATATGGCAGGCATAAACAGATAGTAGTTAAATGTAAGAGAAGCGCTCATTAGTGCCGAGAGGATGAACGGTGCCAAGTTGGGAAATGAGACGCATTTCTTGCCTTTTGCGGCTATCGTTACTTCCAGAAATGGGAAGTAGCATCATTACTACCAAAAGTCGGGAAATGAGAAACTTTTTTGTCCAACGCGTTTATCGAACCCCTCTCATTAATAGTAAAAAAGGGGCCGTTCAACCCTTTTTGTGAGGGTGAGCAAGTGTGAGCATGAGGGTGAGTATTAAATTTTCAAACATCATTAACATAATATGAGGTGAGCAACATCATTAACATAATATACGGCGGCGCATGATCATTAGCATACAGGGGGTGCATGATCATTAGCAAACAGAGGGGCCATCATTAAATATTCAAACATCATTAACATATTATGAGGGGGAGCAACACATTAGCATAATATAGGGGGCGCATCATTAAATATTCAAATACATTAGCATAATATAGGGAGCGCAAGGGAGGCGCATCATTAAATATTCAAACATCATTACTATTATATAGGGGGGCGCATTACGTAATTTACATTAACATTCATTAATTACGCAATTCAGTCCTACTCCTTTAACATCTCTCAACCCTCATTTAAATATAACGTCACAGAACAAGGCGAATTTGGCAGAGTTCAACGTTTTCCGTTTTTCCCAAACCTGATAATTCCATAAACATACTTTATATAAACATGCTTATATTACAAATATACCTCTTCTACAAAGTTTCAAGCGTCTATTTAGTGAAGTCTATATAAGTGAGATTTACAAGCATAGTTTTCATTGTCGTTTTGGCGTTAGAGACATAAATATTTTGATGTATTTGTTGCTAATGTAAACTATAGACACAATAGCTTAACTCATTAAGGGATTAAGTCAAAAGACTTGTTTGAGCGAAATAACCGTTTTATGCTTCTTTGCATTTTTATCACAATAGGTAAGCGATGGGCATGGTAAAATGTTCGATTTATAAATTCCTTGTTAGTAATAAATATATTCTCGTATCTAGTATAACTCTAACCCTTTCTCTAATTCTAATCCTAACTTTCTCTCTAGCTCTATCCCTATCCCTGACTCTGATATTTACCTAAGTCTAGCTCTAGTTAATGGTCACAGCCTTCAGCTTAACCTAGTTTTTCGTGCTAAACTTAGCGTTAGTATTAGAGTTAAGGTTAGGGACAGAGCAAGAGAGAAGGTTAGGGTTAGAATTAGAGAGAGGGTTAGAGTTAGAGAAAGGTTAGGGTTAGAGTTAGAGCGAGGATTAGGGTTAGAAGTAGAACGACTGAACGAGGGTTAGAGTTAGAGAATCAGGGTTAGAGAGTTACGGTTAGAGGGAGGAGTGGGATTTATCTTCCTTATCTTTATCTTCCTCATTTTAGGATATCATGCAATATCTTAGGACATTATGCAATATCTTAGGATATCGTACAGTATCTTAGGATATCATACAGTATCTTAGGAGATCATCTTAGGATATCATTTTAGGATATCATAGAGTATCATATGATATCATTTTAGGATATCATCTTAGGATATCGTGACGTTTTAGGATATAATTTTAGGTTATCATAGAGTATCTTAAGATATCATACAGTATCTTACAACCAAAAATAAATCTTGGTTACCATCCTTTCAATTAATCCAAAATAAGGGATGTCATCAAAATAATTTTCCGTGAAACCCTAGTCCACAGCTCTCTACCACAGGACTTTGTCGGCACCTAATGGCACGTTTCCTTGTGGTGTGAAGCTGTGTAAAACCTGTAAGTATATAGATTCTTCCACTACAATTTCGGCACCAAAATCTAAGTACACTATTAAGCACCATTTCACGTGCACCTCCTCTCATCTCATCTACTGTATTTCATGCAGTAAATGTGGCATGCTCTATATTGGTGAAGCTGGTAGATATTTAAGGAGAAAGTTTGGTGAGCATCGTCGTGCCGTTGCAAGGAATGATGCTAAACAAACTGTTGCCGGATATTTCAACACTGGCAATCGCAGTGATTCAGATATGAAAATTTGCTATCTGTGTCCCATTTCTGGTAGTAATGATAGCCGCAAAAGGCAAGAAATGCATCTTATTTCCCAACTTGGCACCATTCATCCTCTCGGCATTAATGAGCGCTTCTATTACATTGCACTGTTTATGCCTGCCATTAGCAGATACTCTACATGTCACATCCTCTCATATATAGTTCCTGAATTTCTGTATTGCTATATGTGGGGACGATTATCTACTGCAATATAATGAAAAGTACCTTTCTACTCTGCCGTGTTAGCTTTCTTTTCAAGATATAGATTCTTAATTTATATTTCAGTGCTGTCTTAAACCATTAAGCACATAAACAAGTTTTAGATTTTTAAACTATATAAACTGGTTTTGTTCCCACTCTGCTGTGAAATATTATATATTTTGTAAAATATGTAAACTAGTTGATACGATTTTAACTGCTTAAATACGAGAGCCTAAAGATGCGACTGACAATTTGTTTCTTCATATTGAAGTCGGTAAATCCTTGTCACTAGATTTTTCAACAGAAAATCGATTCTCACTTAAAATCCTAAACGAGTTAAATCATGCCGTAAGCTGCATATTTATAACAAAAATAAATTGCATCATTGTACCTTTTGTTTGGCGTAAAACTGAAGTTATTTTTTAATAATTATTTTTTCATTTTTTGCATAAAAAACTCAATTTTCAAACGTAAAAAAACCTTGAAATCCCTGCCAAAATTGACAAAAAATGTCTAGATTAAGATTAACTTTCATCAGTTAAGTTAAAATATGTGTACTATGCACTAAAGTTGTACTAAAAAACTATGTGAAACACGTACGTAACAAATAAAATGTACTTCATGTGATTAAAACAGACTTAGGAGACGAACTTTTTTCAATTATCTTCGTCCTTTCTATATGTAGATGACTTAATTTGGTGACTAATTTTAATAACTGGAATGGGTACGGTGACTAATTTTGAACACAATTTTCTCTTGCTCCTTACTGTAATTGTTGATTTGAGACACTCATTCCAGTTAGATTCAATAACTTGAATATAGATGCTTACTAATTCAGACATTTTCCATCCGTGACATTGCTTCCAGAACCACCTCCCAATGGCTTAAAGATAACCTGTGCAACATCACCATTTTCAGGATCACGTGACAGTTGCTAGGGCAACCAATGTGTTGTAATTCTTAACATTAGGCTGATGTAACAACTTCCCAAGTTTGGTGAAGACTGCTCAAATGAGCTTCGTGTAATTCAGATTTTTGTATATTTTTTGCAAATTGAGTTGGAGCCATGACTTAAGTGCACTGAGCAATCGTTTAGACAAATGGCCAAAATTCGAAAGACGTTTAATGGAAAAATGTTGTTTTGATCGTAATAGGCCGTTATTGATCGCTGTGATGCTAAAAGGCATCATTTCACAGGAAAAGGCTTGATCTTGCTTTGCGTGAAAAAGATAGATATATAAGTTAAATATTGCATGCCTAAGTTGAATTATCCTTTTTATGCACCCTGTATATATATAATGTATTATAAAATCGTCTAAATAAACATGATTATCATATATTATATTTAAAGTGGAAGTCAAGTCCGTTCTGCGCATCTATTCTGCGCATTGTTTACATCCTTTGATTTGATATAGTATAACTGTCTTACATGAAGCCTTTCGCCTCTCGTTGTTCTCACCTAGATTTTAATGACCTTGTGTGTGGTCCATTTACAATACTTAGAGTATTTTTTTACCTGCTTGGGTAAAACGAAAAGCCACCTGGCCTCACTAAACACAAAAAAGCCATGCCGCATTATATAACAATGGAAGAAAGTCGAAACAAAGTAGATGAAATCGAGCGCAGTCAAATCGAGGACATTGCACAAGTTCCCAATGTGGATATAAACATGGCAGTATGTTCACGTCGCGGAATGTGTTTGCGGGAAAAGGGAAGAAATGCTTGTCCTTGTAAAGAAATAGGGCAGTATTGCTCTTCCGGTTGCCACCCGGACAGAAGTTCGTGTTTGAATCTACGGAATCTACAAGAAAGCACACAGATTCATTCGAAACATCTGACAGTGAAACGCAGGTACGTATTAAAATGTAAAAACGTAAGTGCTGCCGAATTTTAGTTGTTAAAAATATTTATATGTAATGATTTCAGGGTGCAGAACATAATAGTAGTGACGATATGGATAGCCCAGAACCAAGTGCAAAGCGAGCGAGAGCCGAGAGGTCGTGGACGCGGTCAAAGAAAAACTGGCGAAACATCTCGCGACTGTGGAAATGCGAGAGAAACAACCAGGGACCCATGCCTGGTGGATCAAGAGCCAGATGTTGTGGGTGAGGACAATGTCGTTGGAGAGGAAGGGGTCGTGGGAGAGGTCGTAGGAGAGGGCATGGGGGATTGTTTGTGGAAGAAAACGCCGAACAACGTCTGCTGACTCACGAGCAACATCCGCAGGTAGCATATATTTCAAATCATCCATTTGTTTCCCTAATTTAGTAGCTACAGTTTATAAATTGGCGATGTATCAGTACTTGTACATTTGTGATTCATTTCAATATATGCATAATTATATATGTGTTAAAGTTAACATACAGTAGTATTTTGTCTGTATATCATTTTCCCACTACATAGTATTATAGGAATTATATAAAATTTTTAAAGCCAAATTTTATGTACATTATTTAGCTTTGTTTCAAGTGATTGTGTCTACTCACTGTGTAAACACACTCTATACCCACTGATCAAATAGATGGTGTAAGATCCCTAGTCTCTACATGTATTTTAATGTTTATAGGGTGTGTCGGTGTTAACATCCTATTTCAATGGTGTGTCAAACTAAAGACCTTTGCATCAACAAGTTACATACTATTTCCCCTTTGCTTCATAAAGCTGTTTTCAGCTAATTTGGCAAAGTTGAAGATGGTAAGGCTCCCATTGTGGGACACCAATGGCTATGGTGAGTTAAGTTAAACTGAAAGAGTATATTTATTTTTTTGCTAGAATTTGGTTGAAAGCATGAATTTGGAGCGTTTGAGAAGGTTGGCACTGGAATTGTTGCAAAGACAGCCAGCAGCGTTTTTTGACCGGGTGAATGGTGAATTACCAGTAAATTTGCCACAAGGTCAGAATGAACCATCCCAACCAGGCCTTCCATCACACGAAAATCCTGAATGGTGGTTTTGTGGCCGTTGTACACCAATGTCCACCCAAGACGAAAACAAATGTTTTTCAAACCGAGTTATGCCTTATGTGACAACCAGCTTGTCCTGGATGCAAATATTTTGGACATTGCACTGAGGTATAGAGAGGACATACTAGTTATGGAACACCCTAGAAACAATTAAAAATTTAGGCATTCTGCATATAGACAGTTTGTTCTATGGCAGCATGGGCGTTTTGGCAGGGACAACAGAGTGGTGATGCCAAGTTGTTGTGTTCTTGCAATAAGAGCAAGGTATCCTTCTCCCAATGGAGTTTATACAGGTTTCCGGCCAGCTAGACTTTAGCGCTATTGCCAATACACAATAAATGACTTGTATAATGTATTTAGTAAATTCTGGTTCAACGTTTTCTTTTTGTTAAAGACAGATTCATATAGATTATAATTATTACATATAAAAAAGTATCAGTTCATTTAGCTATTTGGAACAAATTTGTTTGTATAATTAGATTAGATTATAAAAATATGCTATATATGCAATTATCAAAATTTTCAAAGCACACAAAACATAGATTTTTGCAACTCCCTTCCCCTCACAAAGAATACATATATCCTCTGGTGTGAAAATGATAGGTTGTTGAATAATGCTCGACTTTTTACAATTGCAAAATCTCTTCAATGAAATTTATTCCATTGGCTGGCAATGTGCCCAGATATGCCACACTTTAGTACTTTATCCTGTACGTTTAATGCCAGACGATTTGACTTGCCAGTGCTAGGGTACTGCCAGTTAATGGGTTAACAAAACTCTCTGCCAGACTGAGTGTCTCTTCTTACCCCCTTAGCTGGCAATGCACACAGGTACGTCCTACTTTAGTATTTTATTCAGTCTAACGCCATACAATTTTACTTGCCAGCAGGGGTGGATCCAGCTTGGTTTGATAGGGGGGGGGGTGTGCTAAGTGGGATTTGGTCGTGAAGCAGGGAGTGACCTGCGACCGAAGAATGGTGAATCACCACTGAGGACCCCCAGGGTCAAGGGGGTTATCTTGTCAGAAAATGTTTCAAAAATAAGATGGCCTAGATCAGGCTAAATGGTCAAGAAGGCCCATGAATTGCCCAATATTATATTGATAAATGCCATGTCACATCCAAAATTTGAATTTTATATGGGAATTGGCACCCTCTAGGCCAAGGATAGGAGGGTTGTGCACCCCCCTGTATCCCCTAGTCAATTGACAACCCACCACCACCCTCAGGCATATGTGGGGTTTTAAAATGATTTTGCGGGGGAAATAGAGAGTTTAAAAAGCGTTAGTAGGTAACCCCCCCCCACATATAGCAGAATTTTCCCGCCATATGACGTCAGCAACGTACATCCAGCGTAATTTTCCCGCCATATGACTTCATTTGCGTACGTACGGGATTAGAAGTAATTAGTATTTGGGTGACGTCATTTTGCGTACGTACGCGTGCGTACAGAGCGTACGTAAAGATAATCTGGGAGTATAAATTGAGGAGGCAGATATTATTTAGCATATTGTTTACACAGCTTTCATAGAGAGGACTTTACAAGATTTTATTGTAGTTGAGACTAAATGATGAAATCTTTACATGGAGAACCTGCGGCTTGTTCGACAACGAAGAACGGTTCGTTTTGATTTTTTGGTCACAATCCTTGCTGTAATTTCTTTTGCTCGGAAGAAGATGGTTACCTGTTTGAGAAAGCCATAGCTGCTTGGAGATCTACGAAACGGCCACAGCCGCGATGTGAGGTGTGAAAAAGTTTCGCATGACGCTGTACGGAATGTTTGTCGTCAGTAGAGAGAAATAAATAACAGCAGAGAGTTTTGTGTTTGATTTTACTTAAATTACACACAACAATTTAAATGTTTCTTCTAATAAGAAAGTCGTTTTATAGTTTTGGCTTTATTGTTCGATAGCCATGGTTTCTTTAACAAAGGCTCGGACCGTATTAAACCGTTTGACCGAGTTTATTCATTATCACTTTCTTCATTTTTCTCTTCATCAAAACCGTAATCCTTTAAAAGTCTTTTTATAAGAAATTTCCTCTTATCAACAGCAGCTTCTAAAGCTTCCCCTGGATCAAAGTCATCGTTTTCCACAAGCGCATCCTTTGTCTGCATTATTTTTCTATGTACGGGATCTTTCTTTAGAAGTTTCATCCACAGGAGACGTTGCATATAAATATTTTCAAGTTCTTTCTGGAGTTCAGGCAGAATATTGGTGTAAGCTTTGTCGGTAGCTGATTGCTCATCAAGATCTCTGTTTATAAGGCTCTCTTTCATTTCCTCAAAAGCTGAATTACTTCTTTGCTTTGCCTCTTCTATCAATGGTATCCAAGGATCCATTTCTTCTGCTTCTTCAGTTTCTGACTCATTATCAGTCGTCATCAAAATGTCAGACCCATGAGTTGAAGTTGTCGAGACATCGTCTTGGAAATCCCTTTCCTGGCTATCCGAATCTGTTTGAGACATGTTTCATTCTTGTTCGCGTAGTGGACAGTAATCCTTTTCGTGTCTGCGTAGATTGTAACCGCGGATAAATTGTTTTCCGCAAAATTCTCAGCTCATTCCGTTACCACTGACTGTCTGGAAATGTCTTGTTAATGAGCAGTACCACACCTTTATGTCTACTCATGAGTTGCTCTAAACATGTTCTAATCTTCTCATCTCACAAAATTGTACCCGACATCTACCGAACCGGACTCGAACCGGTGCCCCACATCCACCCAACATCGACCCAACATCGACCCAACATCGACCTCGCATCGACCTCACATCAACCTCACATCGACCTCGCACCGACCCTATATCGACCTCACATCGACCTCACATCGACCCTACATCGACCTCACATGTCGCCGCAAAAACAAAATAAATGTTTTGAAACACTTTATTGTCGGTCATTTATGGTTGAACTTTCAAAGTGTCAACATGACCTATAAGCACAAAAGAGACTGTCCTTTCTGTAACAAGCCTGGTTTTCGATATATGAGTGATCATTTGCGTCAAGTACATAATTATACGGAGATGAAAGGAAAAAGTGGTTGGGAAGGGCGAGGTTCTCAACACCGTATAACCACAACTCAAGTTTACTACCTACACGACCGGCACATATAATAAAAGAAATGAGATGTGTTCGAAAGAAAACAAGTTCTGCACTAAAACAAACAAAAAACCGTACCGAAAGTAACAGCATCTTTGACTACTAAGCCCTATCCGGAATTCAACTTCCGCCATAAATTTTCGCTAATGATCGTGGGTCCGAGTCAAAGTGGAAAAACGTATTTTGTCCAACAAATGTTGGAAAACAATCGTATCGTGTATGAGGAAAAGAAACACATTCGTATCCTGTGGTGTTACAATCAATGGCTGGATCGTTACGACGAGTTGAGAAAATCCCTTGGGAAAGCATCCGGTTTGAGAGAGGTTTGCCCGAGCTGTCCGATGATCTGAGTGAGATCAATACCAAGTACAACAACATAATCATACTGGATGATCTGATGGCCGAAGCGACAGAGAGTCCTGTGGTAGCTCGATTATTTACCCAGGGTCGTCATAGAAACGCTAGTGTTATCCTTTTGCTTCAGAACATGTTTCCTAAGGGGAAATTTAATACAGATATTAGCCGAAATGCCCAATATCTTGCTCTCTTCCGAAGTCCTAGTGATAGAAAACACATTGGAATTGTTGGAGAGCGAATGTTTGATAAGAATAGAATCCACTTTATGAGCGCCTATTACAAGGAGACCGAAAAACCGTTTGGATACTTGTTGGTGGATGACAAACCTGACACACCAGCCGATAAGCAAGTTCTTAGGGACTTATTTGGCGACTGCCATGTTTATCCCTTCCCCACCCAAACTAAAGTGACCACACCCACACCAGTCTCCGACATGGAAACCAAACCTGGAAGAAAACAACCTAAACATCAGCGTTATATTATCTGGTCGGATGCAACTATCCCCGAGTGGCAAAACTACACCGACAGAGCCGATACCGTTCGTGTCATTTCCGAAGGATATGCTATCATAGAGATGTATAAGTCATCACGCAATAGTGTTGATCCTAGCCATCCGGGTGTCTACATCAACGACGAACATTATTGGCCTGTCAAAATAAGGCATCAATCTACAGGTCGTAAGAAGTGGGTGAATCTGCACGAAGACGGGCCTACGGTCCGAGCTTTTGTTAAAGAAACCATGGCTAACGATTTAAATAAAATCCAACACAAAACACTCTGTTGTTCTTTATTTCTCTCTACTGACGGCAAACATTCCGTACAGCGTCGTGCGAAACTTTTTCACACCTCACATCGCGGCTGTGTCCGTTTCGTAGATCTCCAAGCAGCTATGGCTTTCTCAAACAGGTAACCATCTTCTTCCGAGCAAAATAAATTACAGCAAAGATTCTGACCACAAAACCAAAGCGAACCGTTCTTCGTTGCCGAACAAGCCGCAGGTTCTCCATGTAAACATTTCATCATTTAGTCTCAACTACAATAAAATCTTGTAAAGTTCTCTCTACGAAAGCTGTGTAAACAATATGCTAAATAATATCTGCCTCCTCAATTTATACTCCCAGATTATCTGTACGTACGCTCTGTACGCACGCGTACGTACGCAAAATGACGTCACCCAAATGCTAATTACTTCTAATCCCGTACGTACGCAAATGACGTCATATGGCGGGAAAATTACGCTGGATGTACGTTGCTGACGTCATATGGCGGGAAAATTCTGCTATACACGAATCGCGAAATTCGGCTGCGCATCCAAATGACGCATTCTGAGTCGGGAAAAAATCATAGTGCTGTGACTGGATGATTTAAAATATGCGTATTAAAGTATTCAAATGTTCAGTCATGCATTCGTATTTTTATTTTTGTGATATGTAATCATGAATGCATAACTGAACATTTGAATACTTTAATACGCATATTTTAAATCATCCAGTCACAGCTACATGTTTTTCTTTAACTGTGATTTTTGCCCTAATTTCGCGATTCTTGCATATGGGGGGTTACCTACTAGCGTTGCTACAGTATTCTACTGTCCGGCGTTTTAACACTGACACAAAGGCTAGGCTCAAAGGCTGGAAATTAAATCTTGCATAGTCCGATATTTAATGTCTGACTTTCTTCTGCGTCAGCTTACTGTAACTTACAGCGTATTTTGATATTAATAATGGTTTAATTATCAGAACTCTAGATGGAAAGCTAGACTTTGGAAAGCTGGGTAATTTAACAAATGGACAACATTTTAGACCGGGATTGTTAAAATACCCCTGCATATTCTCGGTAGGTTAGGGTTTCAGGTGACTAGTGCATAATAGTTTATAGAAGCCAGAAATGTATCAATATAATTATGGTTTGATGGAGCCAATTGGTTGTCAAGTCAATATGTAAAACAATAAATCAGTTTTTTAAATCTTGATTGATGTCTTACCAACAGCTCTTCCTTCGAAGTTTCGGGCTCTAGGGCAATATATATCGGTTGGAATCCTTCGTGGATCTTCTGCCGCAAATTTCAACTGCTGGTTTTTGCGTCACTACAAGATTATAAGAAGATACTGTAGATCTCTATCAAAACACAGCTTTTATCCATTATTACATTATTCGTTAAACTACAGTCTATATTTCTTACCTGGTTGTTTGGAGTTGCTTCGTGTTTGAAATATAATTGTCAAGAAGCAAGGCTGCTAATTCTTTGTCCGTCTTGACTTTTAGCTCATCTTTTAACTGTCGCCACCGCGTAAATTGCTCCTGATAAAGACAGATCTTTGTCGGATCCTTTCCCGGTAAATATTTTTTTCGTTTGGTCTTTTTGTCTTCGCTGGATACAACGCAAATTCCCTCAATTTCGCCGCTAAAAACATTTCGGGACGAGCTTTCGCTTTCCTCCATGTTGTTTGAATGCATAATCACATGCGAAATACACGAAATGCGCATGCGTTATTCAATTAAAATTCCAATGGTGAGGGTCCTCGCATAATGCGCAGAAAAGATGCGCAGAACGGACTTGACTTCCACTTTAAGTGTCGCGTATTATCAAATTTTAAAGTAAATTATCGGCGATTGTATTTATAGGCCTGTTTCCGGAGCCCTATCTGCTTGCTGTCAGCGAAAAGAAGATAGCAGTCGTTGATTTGACAAGTTTTTCAACATTTGTCATCAATGGAGGTAACAATATCAAAAACCTCCTCGTTGATCCTGTTGATCAGAAAATGTATTTCAAAAGTGGAACAAGTGTGTATCGAGCGAATTTTGATGGCTCTGAAAAAGAAGTAATTCGTCAAGATGATGGAAGTCCTGTTCGACTATTCGCATTTGACTGGATAGGACGACGTATTTTCTGGGTGCCTTCAAAGAGAAATGTGCTCTTTGTGGGTAATATGGATCTCAGTGACGGAACAAGGTTTCATTCCAGTGAAAAAAATATTTCAAGTTTGGCAGTAGATCCTAATGCTGGGTAAGTAATATTTTACCTTAAGGACATATATAGTACGTAGTATTTATCCAATTACTATTTTTGGTTTTTAACATACCTAAGTTACTAACATGAATTCTGTATAGAAATATCATCGTCCCCGAGCCACGCGCGGAGTGCCGTAGGGAGAAGTTCGTCTCTCAAATCGGGGATGTTGGGAAAACACTCGAAAAGCATGTAATACATTCGGCTATGCCTTGTGTTTTACACGCTTGTCTCGTATTCTCCCAACAATCCCCTCGTGCATTATAACGCAACAAATGCACGCGACTCGTTTTCTCTTGCTTGAATAAACGAAGAAACACAAGTTTACAACAATAATCATTACCAAGCCATTCATTTATTCAACCAAGTTTGCAAATTAAGGAAGTTAGAAATCAACAACAAACTATTTTGGTTATATCACGGGAATGGAATGTTATGTGCAGGTAAGCAGCCGCTCGTGGAAAGGTACGACACAAAGAGCGGCTGCGAAGCAGATTATTGTTCTGGAAGAGTGTTCAAAATTGACGTTTAACAATAAATTTTCGTTAGTATGTTCATTTCCTTTCAGGTTATGTTTTCAGCTGGATCTGCCTGTATTCATTTTATATGCGTGTGTGTGTTTATCTTCGAGCACGATAACTCAAAAAATATCAAACATTTTAAGGTGGCTCGATACACTTTCTAGGGAAAAGTTTGAAGATGCGAAATTTTGTGTTCTCTACAGATTATTAGCGTGTTAAGTGTACCAATTACAAAAGAACGTCGAATTTATTAAAAATCAATATTAATATGCGAGTTATTACGGTCGCCATGGCAACAATACGTGTGGAAACATCGGGAAATAACGGAAGTTTGAGCGTTTATTTCAGAAATGAAGTCGGTGAGCCGCATTTTTTAAATGGCCAATCGTTTTTACTTCCTTCAATGAATCTTGTGTGAAAGTTTAAAAAAATCTGTAATGCCAAATTTGCAGAATTGAAAAATGCTTTTTAATAAAATTTCGCATTACAGATTTTTGAGATATTGTAATATTACACTTAGCACGTATGTATCTAATTCTATGCAAATTTTCAGGGTAGCTTACCGAACTCGTTTTTTAAATAATCAAGGTTTTATATGTCTATATTCGGCGCGGCCAAAGTTTTTTGCCTTCTGCAAGATCAATGAATTGACATGCGCGTACATGTATTCGCAGGCGCAAGTTCACGCGACACGAACAAAACACGCAGCATTCTGTGAAGAAACGGCATGGCGATTTGGAAATTTATATGTTTTGATCAGGGTTTTGATCGTGAGTTTTAGATCCGTACTTCGATTGAAAGTGCATTAAAATGCTTTTGAGAATCCTTTTATTGTTTGTTACTCGTGGTTTCTTGTCACCAGATTGCAAACACTTTGGTTGTTGTTGACAATAATGCACTCTTGATAATATTCCAACGACACCAGCATCGCCGAATGTTTGGTACAAAGAACAAAGATCTTCGTAACACAACCCAGAACCAGCAATTTTTAAAGCCATGCCGCGTGTGACTGGACTTTCACTTGCTTATGGACAATGCAGACTTCCTACAAAAGTTTGAAATATATCGAGTCGTTTGTCTAGGTATTCCAAGTCCACTCTCGCATCACGAACTGTTTTTATTTGGCTGCCGTTGACTATAGTTTTGATGTCGATTGCTAGTTCAGGACTGAACAAAATCTTTCGAAGAGCTTTAACATCCTCTAAGGCATCGTGGGCGTTGAAATCATCGTTAAACAAGCACTGGTAAACACTACTTATATTTGCACGGCAGTAATTTCCATTTGACAACTTCAGTGGGGCATGTTGGCTTTGAATTAAAGACTTGATGAGTGGTAAACTGTCACCAAAATGGACATTGCTCTGATCAAGTTGTTCGTCGTATGATTTACCGGCATTTCGTAAAAGTACTGGAACGTCAAAGACAGCTGCATTATGGCCAACAAGGATTGGTATGGATTTAGTACCACTGGAATTGAGGCAACAATTTTGTTGTACAAATTCGCTGAAGCTTGACAAGGCGTTCTCAAGGGACATTGCCACAACAGGAAGAGAGTTTTTACATAATGATCTTGTTCCATTTATATTCTCAATGGTAAGATTATTCACTCTTGATGCCCTAAGACTTATGTTACTTCTAGGTATAATGTAAGAAGAGTACATTGAACCACTTTGAGTTATCGCTGATAGTTGACATATTTCTGCCTTTGTACCTGTGTCTGAAGTCTCCAAGTCAAAAAGTATAATCTGGTAAGGCATTGTTGGGCTGTAAGTTGTATGTAATACCTGCGGCCTTTCGATACAATGTGGAACAAGCTTCTCAAATTCCTCACACTGTTTTTTTATAATTGTTTTGAATAAGTTTTCTATCTTGTGGTCATTTGTGCTTGTTTGGATATTTGCAAGACCAGACGTGCTTTCTGATGACAAATTAAGACCAATACCAGTTTCATATGTTTTGCCTTCTTTAACTTCTTTTTTGATATTTTTTGTTATCCGTTGATTTTGAAGGAGATGACGTCTTACTTTGCAGGTTTTTAATGATTTGAGCTTATTATCGTTTTCTCTTTTTTTGTCCAGTTTAGCGTTGTGTGTGATGCAGATATTGCCTGGCTCCATACCAAGATGGCTTAGTGTACTGTTGACATAACCATATCCCATGTTCCTTTGTGCTACAGCACAAGCAACCCGAAAGTCACTGCTCTTGCTGCCACCATAAAACCTTATTTTGGGGTTTTTGCTTCCTACAACACTATTGAGTGCTTCATTGCGTTGGGAATTTGCAAATGGTACAAGTTTTTTCATCACAGTTTCAGTTGCATATTCATCAAATAAAGAAGTAAGTGCACTTTTTAGCTGTTCACCTTGCAAATCTTTATGATGTGGGAGATCCTTGTGTTTATATGTCAAGTGTTCCTTCTTGAAACCACACCATGTTTCTTTGCAATTTTTGTGGTCACCAAATGCATGTGGAACTATGCATTTTATGGCCTTCTGTAAACTTTCCACATCTCTATTTTGGGCTATGCAGTATGTAAAGCATTTTCCCAGGTAGTTGATCACTTTCTGACTTAGAGTAGATGAACTTGAGAATTTACAACGGCTAGAAAGATTATATAACTTTGTTGTTAATGAGCGTTTACCATGCACAATGTCAGACCATTTCTCAACCCCATATGGCACATTCTGATGTAGGTGGCTAAGTGTGGTAGTATCGTCATCCCCAACATAGGTTGAAAACTTCATGTTTTGTTTTGGCGCAGCATTCCAAAGTTCGCATCAGGTTCCATTGCTTTTGATGAACCAGTGTGTTTTTTTTCTGCAGTCATGATGTCGTGGACTTTTTCCTTTTTTCTTTGCATATAGACATACTCGGCAGTATTTGCATCTTGTGGCATAAGCCAACACCTTTCCAGTTCCCAGTCCCATAGCCATCCCTTGCCCTGTAAGTGAATTATGTCCCTTCCCCCTCTTTTTCCAGCCCATGTCATAAGACACTGGTATGCCAATTAAACCATTATTGTCAGGTTCTGCCCCAACTAACACAGCATCATTCATTTCCATGCTCATATTCTCTTTGCAGCTTGTTTGGGCAACATGTTCGACAGCGTTTCCAGCTTCTCGTTCTCGTGCTTTAAATGTGGAGTGGTTCATGGTTGGAATGTTCGTCGTTGACAGCAGATTGTTCAAGTGTGTGTTACCAATTCCAGTGTGAAGACAACCAAGTGCAGCTTGGGAATTAATGTTGTATGTTGGTTTTCCACGTTTGCCTGATCTATGGTTTGGAGATGTTTCCAGATGATTTATGGCACCACAAACATGGCATTTGATTTTGAACACACTTCAACAGTATCTTCCTTAACTATGTTGCTCAGTGATAATGGGCCTGAAAGAAAATAATCATATTATTAAATATTTTTGTTTAATAATAGCTAAATTAGTAACTAATATACCTGACTAACTTACACCTTCACTTTTCATGTATTTTATTTTAACGCACTTGATCATAAAATATTTAATTTTTGGCAACAAACCTTTTAGGCAGTGACTGCAATCGGAAAGAGTATTTCTTAAAATCTCCAGGTCAAAAATACGACAACCATGAAGTGACTGAGTATTACATGTAATTTCAGAGTTTTCTTTCTATAATTTTTAAGATAAATCATATATTATTATATTAGAGATGCTCTGATAGAGTGTATTTTTTACTTAAACTTCAGTGTTTTGTGCTTTACTTCTTGGTATACAAACTAAAATTGTTTTACTCACAGTCCTTTTCCGTGTCACACATGTATTATTGCTTTCTTCATCTGTTTCGTCTAAAAACTCCAGCTTTCTTTTCGCCGACCGTATGCACTGCATTTTTTGAAATTTTGACACCAAGTTTGTCCGACTAAACTTCCCGGTTTTACCGCGTTTGAAATCCTCTTTATCGGCTTTTGAATCATCCTCATCCTCGTCATTTTCTCCCGCAATTAACTTCGTAAATGAAAAAGCTAAGACAGGTGCAAGAAATCCCAATGTCCAAAAACTATCGTCAAGTATATCGCGATCATTTTCGCCGATGTTGTTTACCGAAGATATTTGACGTACGGAAACTTTAAAAGCCGACTTAAAAAGTGATGGGTTTTTTTCTCCTTTGTAACCAATGTTTGTACGATATTTAACATTACAAAGAGCATCAACACTTACAGAAATAGGACGTAAAAGTCGTAAAACGCGATTCATTTTGAATTTGTTTGTTTTTTAAATTCCCCGCGGCCAGCCATTTAAAACCCGCGCGTTGCAAGTCCACCCAAATTACACGCAAGCTTAAAACGCGCGAGTACATCGCTTTCTCGAACTTAGTCTTCCTAAAGAAAAGTGTATCGAGCCACCTTAAAACAAAAATGTATAGAGTAATGGTCATAGGCCAAAGATAAATTGATAAAATTTTGGCTCAGTTTAGATGAGAAATTGACACAAAAGTTTGTCTTGCTGTCCACACGTGTATAGAACTGAATGAATGCGTGATTATGCGTGTATAATTTATGCATGAATAGATTCTTGCTTTATTTTGCAAGCTAGAGAACGTAAATAGGCAAGGTAATTGGGTCGAAGCTTCACTTAATATGCAGGCGGAGGTATGCAATCGCTGCGTGCCCTCTACTTTAAATACTATTTCCACTTCTAATATTTCCAATTCAGAAATTTAGGAGACTTAACGCCCAGGTATTCTTTTCGGGGTGGAGGGTGATGGGTTGGATTCTCATGGGGCTTTGTCAGCCCCTGTTGATATTCCATATATTTCCACAACTAACCATGAAACTAAGTTAGGTTTAGAACGTAACTAACTTCACCTAACTGTTATTTCATATTTTTCTTAGATATATCTTCTATAAAAATATTCAAAAATTTCTTGTTCGAATCAATTTTCTCGGGAATGATCTTAAGGAATTTCACCTGGAATTTGACGACTTTAGTGTTTATCTTGATTATCTCAACAAGCGACTGTACTATTATTCTGATAAAAAGGAAAATGTTTATTCAATGGATTATGATGGTGGTTTGTTGAAAAAGATCCTATTTAGAGAAATAAGGATTGGTGCATTGGCTGTGTTCGGAGATTCTCTTTACCTCCAAAAAGTGAACACCCGAGCGATTCAACGGATGAATTTATCTAATGGTGTTGTATATCGGAATATTTCCGTACCAAAACTGTTGTCCAGTTTGAATGAACTCGTCGTCATAGCAAAATCTCAGTATCCAACAGGTAAGATAAGACAACATGCTTATATGATATTGATCAATTCGCAACAATGAGTTCCTGATGCACGCCTGTCAAAAATGCATACGAAATCGCCAATATGCGATACATATTGCCCAGCGGTTATTCCTGTGAAATTGTCCAAAATCTGTCGGTTAAGGCCCATTTCCACTCAGGAAAATTTTCCTCGGACAGGAAATATTCCGCCAGAAAATTTTCCGGTATTTATTTTCTTGATTTCCACTCGTGAAAAAAATACCGGTAGCGGAAAAATCAGGCAGACAAAATGGCCGTCGTAAACAGACGTTTATTGCTGCTGTTGTTATTGAGAATTCTATCTAGAATTCGAGAACAGAAGTAGAAAAAAAATATTTGGGTAAGAAGAATCTTTGCTGAATACCACACACTTATTCGTGAGATGAGACTGTTTGACCACGAGTATTTTTTCAAGCAATTTTGCATGACACCTGCTCGTTTTGATCACTTGCTCTCTCTTGTGGGCCCTGATATTACAAAATGTTCTTTGCGTCGTGAAGTGATACCCCCTGGCGAAAGATTATGTTTGACTTTGAGATATTTGGTTACCGCCGATGCACAGATTTCAATGGCAAGTAGTTACCGGATCAGTCCAACGTCAGTGGGGCGAATAATTGCAGAAACCTGTGAAGCTATAAGGAACAGATTACTTGAACATGGTTACATGCAAAATCCTTCAAAAGAGAGCCAGTGGAAGAAGATTGCAGAAGCCTATGAACAGTTGTGGAACTTCCCGAACTGTGTAGGTGCCATTGACGGCAAACATATTATTATGCAAGTTCCTGACAGAGCAGGCTCCTCATTCTTCAATTACAAGAAGAGCCACAGCATAGTGCTACTAGCAGTTTGCAATGCAACTTATAGAAACAGCGACGGTGGCGTGTTGGCTAACAGTAACTTAGGCATAGCCATGAATGATGGTTTGCTTCAACTTCCTGAACCCAGAACATTGACTGGAACTTCAAAAAGCTTTCCCTATGTTTTTGTAGCCGATGAAGCATTTGCATTGAAGCCATTCATGGTAAAACCATATGCCAAAAACACTCTTGATGAGCGAAAAAGAGGCTGCAACTACAGGATTTCTCGTGCAAGGAGAGTTATTGAGAACTGTTTCGGTATTTGTGCTTCAAGGTTTCGAATATTTCGTAGACCAATTATCCGCAAAGTAGATACAGTTGTAGCAATGACAAATTACTGCCCCCCCCTGGTTATGCAGATGCTGACACAACATTTGGAACAAGATCAGGAGAATGGCGAGGGGAATTCCAGAATTCTACAGGCATGGTTCCAATTGGCCATCAAGGCTCAAATAATTTTACCAGGTCAGCTTACGAAGTTAGGGAAGACTTTTGCACATACTTTAATTCTGATGCAGGATCTGTGCACTGGCAATGGGACATGGTTAACAGAGCAGCAGACTCAAGTGACAGTTATTAATTTTCCAGACACATGACTGATTGTAAAAAGGTCATTTTTTGTTAAAAACATGTATCTTTTCTAGTATGATATAGTGATAACAGTTGTTAAAGATGATATCCAGTCGAATTTGCGCATGCGCAGAAAACATTGTTTGCGGGGTGCGCAAACAAACCATATTACTGTAAAGCTGTCATATTGCTTGAGGAGTTGAGGAGCGGGCAAAGAGTGTCGAAGGCGAAGCATGGCAGACGAAGAAGGGGAAAATATAGCAGTTAGTTCGACACTGAATCCAAATCCGGCCCGCGGGATTGAAAAGCGAAAAGAGTACAATGTAAATAGAGCGCAATCGAGGGTATACTTGTACGAGCAATTTGTTCCATGGGCGAAGTTGAAAAGTGAGCTAAATTTTGACACTCACAAACAGCTCGCGGAGCTAGTTTTTGATAAATTCATATTTATCTGGAGTTTCAGGACAGAATAATACTGTGAAGTGGTATGTAAATAGTTTTGATGATTTATGATGTTATATGTGTTCGGCTGCAAGAATCATCTTCTATATTGTTGTTTTTGCATATTTAGCGACGCTGAAACACAGACAGACAATGTGGATTCAAACATGTCATCGCCAGCATTGTTCTCTGTAGAATCGCCAACACAACCGATGGTGCCTTGTAAGTATTAAATTCTTTTTGAATCGCTTTATATATCATGTCATTGACTTTTCAATATCGAAATGTATGTTTTACATCATATATATTTTTATTTTCTTAGTGATGATGTTTCTGAGCGAAGTGAAATCTCAGAGGTAACACAATCCCGCACAGAAGAGCCGTCCAGGAAGCGACGGCTTAATATTTCAGAGTCCCAATTTCCGCATCTACATTATCAAGGTATCCATTTAGTGTTTATTCATTCACAGCAATCTTTATATGAAATAGCATATCATTTACTTGTGAGTTGCATACTTATATCCATACAGTATATTTCATGGCTGTCACATCCTTCATTCAACATCTAATTATAAATACAGCATGCTGTCTGAGTAAGGGTTCTGGTTGAGTTATAGGCCCAGTTTACACGAGCCCGAGTTGACTATCAACCTGGGTTGGCTTGCCAGCCCGGGTCAACCTGTCTACTAATAAATTACTATTAGTGTTTACATGATAGCTTTCAATCCTTTCACATCTCGCCAACCCCTAGGCACCCTTCTCCAGACCCAGGTTGGCAAGTTGTGAAAATTCTGCTTATTTCTTCATGTAAAGTCCGGTTGGCTTGACACGTAAAAATACCGATTTTCCTTGAGCTGTGGCCTCTACAAGCTCTAATACTCATTCAATGTAGTATTCATATGTTAATTTAAATGTGAAACATGGGTCTCGTTAAATTGCCTTACAACAAGTAAACAAATTCGGCTAAAACAACGTTGATAGTAGAAAGGTTCGAAACATTTGTATTGACAAAATAGTGTGTATTGAAAGATTTAGGAACAGAAATGTATCACAACCTCAAATGAATGTCAGCTCGGGTTGGTGCAAGCTGACCCGGGTTGAAAACAATTCATGTAAACGGGTCTTAGCTATAAACAAGATATAAATTGGTGTGATGCCTATATTGACATGGCTTAGTTTTGTTTACATGTACCCTGTGACTACAGGCTCAGCAGCCGGACAGTGTTCTCAAAATAGTAGATGCGCAGCAGTTTTGAATTTTGTATTTTTTTCTAGATTAAACCACCGGATCTTAAACCACACCCCTAAAATACCCTAAACCCAAACCTAACCCTTACCCCCATCCTAACCCTAAACCTAGAACACGAAAACCAGTGTTGTTTTAATAAAGAGTATCTTGAACAGATTCCAACCCATGACATGCAATCTGTAAGCAGATGCCCTACCACTACACGATCAGCAGCATGGCTGAAAACATTTGTAAAAAATTGTTTTATAGTGATATTAGTACAAAGCACAAAACTAAATTGACCGGCTGCCGAGCATGTAGGCACTTTATTGCATGTTAATATAATAAAGATGTGGAAACATTGACAAATAGATTTTATCCTGCTAGAACTTAATTCTGTATTATGTGCATTATATGCTCTCACATGGTGAGACAACATCAAGTTGTCAAAGTGGAAACAATGTCAAAATTTTATCATGGAGAAAATCTTGTCCAATTCATCCCAGATTGTGACAATGGAATATTCTTGTTACAAATAGTTTACTGCACCATGAACTACATTATAACATGTGTCATTGACAACTTCAATCTTTCGGGTCAAATTTATCAACCTTCCTGCCAGATTTGACACCACCCAAGATGACGAGAGGACATTGACACTTCTACATGACCCTGATGTCCCAGATGATAGCTCTGATGATAGTCTGGATTTAGATGTGAATGAACAAAGTACCTTGTGAGTATATATACTGATAAACTTACATTACATACATTTTCAATTCACTAACATTGGGGCTTTTCAGTGACCGATTACATCATGTATCTCACTTACCTATTTACTGTATTATGTGGTCAGTCACCATGGTTATTGAACATCAAAGATTCCATTTTCAGTCTGTTTTTTTATTCTACAGGTTAGATCATATATTGTGTCCAATGTTTTTAGAATAAATGTTGATGGATTGAGCAAGATCACACTGTTGGGTGAAGAGTTAGACACAGAGGATCCAGAGCTAACATTACCTGGAGAAAACCCACCATCTACCAGTGTACTTGAAGATAGCACACCAAATATTTCCGATTTGCAACTTGTCGAAATGGAAAAGTGCATTGTATTTACAGATCGAATACTTGAACTGCTACGAACAATACATGGTGTCGACAGTAATAGACCAAACTGTTGTAAGAAATGGGAATACAAGAAAATATATGTAGGTAGCTGTCTTGTTGTGACATGGAAGTGTTCTTCAGGCCATTTTGGAGGAAGCTGGTCCTCTCAACCGATGACTAATAGAAAGCGTGCTGGGAACTTACTACGGTCATCTTGCCTTCTATTATCTGGAAATTCCTTCACCAAGATAGCCCTATTTTTCAAGTTTTTAAATCTTAAGTTTATTTCGAAGAGCCTATTTTACCAACACCAAGGCCTTTATATTGCATCAACCGTACAGAGTCATTGGGACTTGATGAGGGAAAGTCTCTTGGATGAGAGGAAAGATAAAGAGGTTCTCCTAAGCTCGGATGGCAGGAATGATTCCCCGGGGCATTGTGCACAATACTGCACATACACCATCGCAGATATGGTGGATGAAGTCATCCTACAGCAGATTGTACTGGATGTTCGTGAGGTGGCTGGCAGGAAGAGTACCAATATGGGACGTCTTTGGTTTCAAAGGGGTATGGATGCCCTATTAAGCACAGAGATTGTGATAAAGGAGGTGATAACTGATGGACATACTGGAATTGCATCAATAATAAGTAAGTGAGAGATATACATGTATGTGATATTCTAATGGTTAATTTTGATATGTACCAATAATTGTACTGTATGTTATCTTTGCAGCCCAATCAGCCATGTTGCATTGAATATAAATGCACAAGACAAACCATTCATGAGTGATTCCAAATAATTTCAATAGAACGTGGACACAAGTTTTGTACTATAAACTTGTGTGAAATGACGGAATACATATGCAAACTAGTTACAGGCACATGTGATTGTAATGGAATATTTCTATTAACACATTAGCTGGCAATGCATCCACAATCGTGGACATAACAGTTGATAAAATTGCTTAAATTTTCCGGAACACACATTCGACTAACTTCATTAGGCTTTCGCCCCCCTCTCCCCCAACCAATGTTGCTATTATTATCCCCAGACTTAAAACGCAACATACCAACATTGTCTAGGGGGAAGGGGGGATATCCAAGGTCAAATACAGAAATTATAGTACAATTTATACTCTGACAGACGCACCTTGGAATTTTATTAACAAGTTATGTCCAGGATTGTCTGAGAACGGACCTTGAAATAGCGAGAATATGTTGGGTTATATTGACGATTTAACGTCTGAATTACTCTGCTATACATTAGATTGTTATAAAACAGACCGTGTTTTAAAGATTTAAAAGGGATTTTGCGATTATTTATTTCTTAAGTGTTGCATAAACATATAATACGCGAAATTGACTGTTGCAATTAATAGCGCGCGTAACAATTCTACTGTCAAGGTAATGAGCGTGCAGGGTAACTATTGCCAATATCGTACATAGAATGTATGATCTGTCCTTATTTGGCAATTATCATCTTGCAGTGTAAGCCACTCTAATTTAAAGTCAATTTTAAGCATTTTTACCGACATTGCTGACGAGAAACTGAAGTAATTTGCATTATAGGCCTGTTAAATCTTGGTCGAAATCACTATGTCTTAGTTTATACCGTTATATACAGCGTTTATAATAAGCATATAACGAGTTTAAAAGCATTTATAGGATATAAAACAGAACTTGCTATGTACTAGTGCATTATCAATTCGAATAACTTAGGATATATGAGTGTGTACGAACATATATCCGTAGCAAAAGTCGAATGTAATATGATGCGCACTTGATTGAGACTCAATGGATAAATCTTAATTATATTTAAAGCAATGTTATAAATTTATACCTTTTGGGACTTTATTCTTTTATTAGATATAAAGGAACCCTTAAGAAACGTTTTAGGAGCAATTACTGTTAGCATTGGCGTATTCCAACGGTTAACCACGGTTAACCACTATTTTGTATATATAATTGAGTCTTTAGTATATTTAATTACTGTGGTTAACCGTGGTTAACCGTCGTAGTTTTGAACAATTCATAGATGTGAACACTTGATTCTTTTCGATGGTTAACACTATGTTTAGAAACAGCACAATATGCTAAAATGCAGGCACATTTATCGCTACAAAGTCAAAATTTCTCATCATTGCTTATGGTTAACCGTGAGTTAACTGTGGTTAACCGTTCGGCGCCACTGGATACCAGTAGGTCTTATTCACCCCAAAATGCGATTTATGTCCACTTTATATTTACAAAGCATCCCAATTAACGGCAAAACACAGATATTACATTCTCCTGATACATTTCTTACAAAGTATTTTTAATCTTTAGGTTTATGTACTGCATACGCATGTACTTTCACTAAAGACGCTCGTGAGCAATATTTTGTCAAATTCACATATATAGTCTTTATCAGCATTGCCTTTGCTTAAACATTAAAAATAGTTCAAAACTTAAAGGTTAGCATCACTTGAAAGCTTAGTGGTCTGTCCTTAAACAAATGTGTAAAATGGACCTTATTGTGTCGCACTGATTGCGTGTGTCTTAAAAAAAACTGCAATGTATCACAGACAATCGTGGACGGACAACAGTTGATAAAATTGCTTAAATTTTCCGGAACACACATTCGACTAACTTCATTAGGCTTTCGCCCCCTCTCCCCAACCAATGTTGCTATTGTATCCCCAGACTTAAAACGCAACATACCAACGTTGTCTAGGAGAGGGGATAGGTTCCAAGGTCAAATACAGAAATTATAGTACAATTTATCTCTGACAGACGCACCTTGGATATTTTTTTATAACAAGGATTATCCGGGATTGTCTGAGAACGGACCTTGAAATAGCGAGAATATGTTGGGTTATATTGACGATTTAACGTCTGAATTACTCTGCTATACATTAGATTGTTATAAAACAGACCGTGTTTTAAAGATTTAAAAGGGATTTTGCGATTATTTATTTCTTAAGTGTTGCATAAACATATAATACGCGAAATTGACTGTTGCAATTAATAGCGCGCGTAACAATTCTACTGTCAAGGTAATGAGCGTAGGTAACTATTGCCAATATCGTACATAGAATGTATGATCTGTCCTTATTTGGCAATTATCATCTTGCAGTGTAAGCCACTCTAATTTAAAGTCAATTTTAAGCATTTTTACCGACATTGCTGACGAGAAACTGAAGTAATTTGCATTATAGGCCTGTTAAATCTTGGTCGAAATCACTATGTCTTAGTTTATACCGTTATATACAGCGTTTATAATAAGCATATAACGAGTTTAAAAGCATTTATAGGATATAAAACAGAACTTGCTATGTACTAGTGCATTATCAATTCGAATAACTTAGGATATATGAGTGTGTGCGAACATATATCCGTAGCAAAAGTCGAATGTAATATGATGCGCACTTGATTGAGACTCAATGGATAATAACTCGACGGTTAACCGCACGGTTAACCATAGCTAAATCTTAATTATATTTAAAGCAATGTTATAAATTTATACCTTGTGGGACTTTATTCTTTTATTAGATATAAAGGAACCCTTAAGAAACGTTTTAGGAGCAATTACTGTTAGCATTGGCGTATTCAACGGTTAACCACGGTTAACCACTATTTTGTATATATAATTGAGTCTTTAGTATATTTAAATTACTGTGGTTAACCGTGGTTAACCGTCGTAGTTTTGAACAATTCATAGATGTGAACACTTGATTCTTTTCGATGGTTAACACTATGTTTAGAAACAGCACAATATGCTAAAATGCAGGCACATTTATCGCCACAAAGTCAAAATTTCTCATCATTGCTTATGGTTAACCGTGAGTTAACTGTGGTTAACCGTTCGGCGCCACTGGATACCAGTAGGTCTTATTCACCCCAAAATGCGATTTATGTCCACTTTATATTTACAAAGCATCCCAATTAACGGCAAAACACAGATATTACATTCTCCTGATACATTTCTTACAAAGTATTTTTAATCTTTAGGTTTATGTACTGCATACGCATGTACTTTCACTAAAGACGCTCGTGAGCAATATTTTGTCAAATTCACATATATAGTCTTTATCAGCATTGCCTTTGCTTAAACATTAAAAATAGTTCAAAAACTTAAAGGTTAGCATCACTTGAAAGCTTAGTGGTCTGTCCTTAAACAAATGTGTAAAATGGACCTTAAGATTGTCGGTAACTGATTGCGTGTCACTTCGAAAACTGCAATGTATCACAGACAATCGTGGACATAACAGTTGATAAAATTGCTTAAATTTTCCGGAACACACATTCGACTAACTTCATTAGGCTTTCGCCCCCCTCTCCCCCAACCAATGTTGCTATTATTATCCCCAGACTTAAAACGCAACATACCAACATTGTCTAGGGGGAAGGGGGGATATCCAAGGTCAAATACAGAAATTATAGTACAATTTATACTCTGACAGACGCACCTTGGAATTTTATTAACAAGTTATGTCCAGGATTGTCTGAGAACGGACCTTGAAATAGCGAGAATATGTTGGGTTATATTGACGATTTAACGTCTGAATTACTCTGCTATACATTAGATTGTTATAAAACAGACCGTGTTTTAAAGATTTAAAAGGGATTTTGCGATTATTTATTTCTTAAGTGTTGCATAAACATATAATACGCGAAATTGACTGTTGCAATTAATAGCGCGCGTAACAATTCTACTGTCAAGGTAATGAGCGTGCAGGTAACTATTGCCAATATCGTACATAGAATGTATGATCTGTCCTTATTTGGCAATTATCATCTTGCAGTGTAAGCCACTCTAATTTAAAGTCAATTTTAAGCATTTTTACCGACATTGCTGACGAGAAACTGAAGTAATTTGCATTATAGGCCTGTTAAATCTTGGTCGAAATCACTATGTCTTAGTTTATACCGTTATATACAGCGTTTATAATAAGCATATAACGAGAGTTTAAAAGCATTTATAGGATATAAAACAGAACTTGCTATGTACTAGTGCATTATCAATTCGAATAACTTAGGATATATGAGTGTGTGCGAACATATATCCGTAGCAAAAGTCGAATGTAATATGATGCGCACTTGATTGAGACTCAATGGATAATAACTCGACGGTTAACCGCACGGTTAACCATAGCTAAATCTTAATTATATTTAAAGCAATGTTATAAATTTATACCTTTGGGACTTGATTCTTTTATTAGATATAAAGGAACCCTTAAGAAACGTTTTAGGAGCAATTACTGTTAGCATTGGCGTATTCCAACGGTTAACCACGGTTAACCACTATTTTGTATATATAATTGAGTCTTTAGTATATTTAAATTACTGTGGTTAACCGTGGTTAACCGTCGTAGTTTTGAACAATTCATAGATGTGAACACTTGATTCTTTTCGATGGTTAACACTATGTTTAGAAACAGCACAATATGCTAAAATGCAGGCACATTTATCGCTACAAAGTCAAAATTTCTCATCATTGCTTATGGTTAACCGTGAGTTAACTGTGGTTAACCGTTCGGCGCCACTGGATACCAGTAGGTCTTATTCACCCCAAAATGCGATTTATGTCCACTTTATATTTACAAAGCATCCCAATTAACGGCAAAACACAGATATTACATTCTCCTGATACATTTCTTACAAAGTATTTTTAATCTTTAGGTTTATGTACTGCATACGCATGTACTTTCACTAAAGACGCTCGTGAGCAATATTTTGTCAAATTCACATATATAGTCTTTATCAGCATTGCCTTTGCTTAAACATTAAAAATAGTTCAAAAACTTAAAGGTTAGCATCACTTGAAAGCTTAGTGGTCTGTCCTTAAACAAATGTGTAAAATGGACCTTAAGATTGTCGGTAACTGATTGCGTGTCACTTCGAAAACTGCAATGTATCACAGACAATCGTGGACATAACAGTTGATAAAATTGCTTAAATTTTCCGGAACACACATTCGACTAACTTCATTAGGCTTTCGCCCCCCTCTCCCCCAACCAATGTTGCTATTATTATCCCCAGACTTAAAACGCAACATACCAACATTGTCTAGGGAAGGGGATATCCAAGGTCAAATACAGAAATTATAGTACAATTTATACTCTGACAGACGCACCTTGGAATTTTATTAACAAGTTATGTCCAGGATTGTCTGAGAACGGACCTTGAAATAGCGAGAATATGTTGGGTTATATTGACGATTTAACGTCTGAATTACTCTGCTATACATTAGATTGTTATAAAACAGACCGTGTTTTAAAGATTTAAAAGGGATTTTGCGATTATTTATTTCTTAAGTGTTGCATAAACATATAATACGCGAAATTGACTGTTGCAATTAATAGCGCGCGTAACAATTCTACTGTCAAGGTAATGAGCGTGCAGGGTAACTATTGCCAATATCGTACATAGAATGTATGATCTGTCCTTATTTGGCAATTATCATCTTGCAGTGTAAGCCACTCTAATTTAAAGTCAATTTTAAGCATTTTTACCGACATTGCTGACGAGAAACTGAAGTAATTTGCATTATAGGCCTGTTAAATCTTGGTCGAAATCACTATGTCTTAGTTTATACCGTTATATACAGCGTTTATAATAAGCATATAACGAGAGTTTAAAAGCATTTATAGGATATAAAACAGAACTTGCTATGTACTAGTGCATTATCAATTCGAATAACTTAGGATATATGAGTGTGCGAACATATATCCGTAGCAAAAGTCGAATGTAATATGATGCGCACTTGATTGAGACTCAATGGATAATAACTCGACGGTTAACCGCACGGTTAACCATAGCTAAATCTTAATTATATTTAAAGCAATGTTATAAATTTATACCTTTTGGGACTTGATTCTTTTATTAGATATAAAGGAACCCTTAAGAAACGTTTTAGGAGCAATTACTGTTAGCATTGGCGTATTCCAACGGTTAACCACGGTTAACCACTATTTTGTATATATAATTGAGTCTTTAGTATATTTAAATTACTGTGGTTAACCGTGGTTAACCGTCGTAGTTTTGAACAATTCATAGATGTGAACACTTGATTCTTTTCGATGGTTAACACTATGTTTAGAAACAGCACAATATGCTAAAATGCAGGCACATTTATCGCTACAAAGTCAAAATTTCTCATCATTGCTTATGGTTAACCGTGAGTTAACTGTGGTTAACCGTTCGGCGCCACTGGATACCAGTAGGTCTTATTCACCCCAAAATGCGATTTATGTCCACTTTATATTTACAAAGCATCCCAATTAACGGCAAAACACAGATATTACATTCTCCTGATACATTTCTTACAAAGTATTTTTAATCTTTAGGTTTATGTACTGCATACGCATGTACTTTCACTAAAGACGCTCGTGAGCAATATTTTGTCAAATTCACATATATAGTCTTTATCAGCATTGCCTTTGCTTAAACATTAAAAATAGTTCAAAAACTTAAAGGTTAGCATCACTTGAAAGCTTAGTGGTCTGTCCTTAAACAAATGTGTAAAATGGACCTTAAGATTGTCGGTAACTGATTGCGTGTCACTTCGAAAACTGCAATGTATCACAGACAATCGTGGACATAACAGTTGATAAAATTGCTTAAATTTTCCGGAACACACATTCGACTAACTTCATTAGGCTTTCGCCCCCCTCTCCCCCAACCAATGTTGCTATTATTATCCCCAGACTTAAAACGCAACATACCAACATTGTCTAGGGGGAAGGGGGGATATCCAAGGTCAAATACAGAAATTATAGTACAATTTATACTCTGACAGACGCACCTTGGAATTTTATTAACAAGTTATGTCCAGGATTGCAGATGCACCCTTGCTTTATTTCCAGTACATGGTAGGGTGCTGGCAGTTAATGGGTTAATCAATAGTGCCTTTAACCAATTAGCATTGTTGTTATGCGTTTGTATGAGTGTTTACCAATGCAATATTGTCAATCCCATCAAACATCATCATGATAGAGTTTATCTATGGAATTCTTGTTACGATATTTCCACTCTTAACAGGTCACTGTGAGAAGTATTCTGGCATTGTGCATCAGCGAGATGTCTGGCATGGTGGAAAAAATATTGGAAAAAAACCCAACAAGTGTAAGCTTTCCTCATTTCAATATAATAAAATATGTTTAAAATGGTTGTACAGTATTTTCTGATTAATTAACACTCAACACTTTCCACTTGACAAGTGAAAGCGTCTGGTGTTAGGCAGAGTAAATTGGCAAAGTGAGTGCATTGGGGTTTAATGGGTTTAGCACTTATACGTCTAACAAAATTTATTACGCTGGTTGAGATGTGTAAATCTACCTAAAAATACAATAAGAAGTTTGACATTTCGTGCAAGGCCCTTCCGTTAAAACACTGCTGTTCTTATTGTACTTTTCAGGTTCAGGATACAGTACTAAATTTGGCATTTGTATTAATCATGCATCACCCATGTCAAATCATCAACATTGTTAAATCTCCTTAGACTAGTATTCTAGTAAAATGGTTTGATGTTAGGCGAAGTAAATAACAAGGTGTGGTTCCATGAAGTGTTTAAAATTAACAAGGTTTTTGTTCTTTCTTGTATTAGGTTGCAAAAGAAAAGGGGAATGAAGATTTGATGCAATGGGCAGGGGCTGTGAAAAACCATTTTTGGTATTGCAGTGGACAGTGTGACGGGAATGTTGATGATTTCAAGGTACTGTACATGTACTGTGCTACATGTCCATAAGTACAGTATTCAATTATATATATGTACCATATATGTACTGTACTACATGTCCATAAGTACAGTATTCAATTATACATATGTACCATATATGTAATCAATCATGATAATTGTAATTAAATAATTGTAATCATTATAATTGTTTAGTCTGTAAATCCTTTAAGGTCATGTTACACAACATTAATATTTTCATGCCGAACATGCCCAGAATGCAACACGGAAATGAATGGGAATGATAATATCTGCGGGTTGAAACACAGGCCATGTTCACAGCTTTTCTGTGTATAATTTCTACATAGTAACATGGCTCTGTCCTCAATTGTTTGCAAGTTGCAGCAAAAATTTCCCCTATGTACTGTACTGTTACATGAGCTTTAGTGCCAAGTCAAATACTGTTAGACAGAGTAAAGTAGCCTGCATTGCTCTTATACCTGCATGACCTGTTACAAATATATATTTATAGGATTTGTGGAGAGGAATACTTCACCATGTTGTGAATGAACATGAATGGGCTTTAGATGATGGAAAAAGTGCAGGCAAATGTGGTCATGATCCACTCAATGAAGAAGAGAGACAAAAGGCTTGGTTAGAGAAGAATGGCAAAGCACACAAGGCATTGCAAAAGATTGTGTTGGGCAAGAGATTCCTGAATACATTTCCGTACTATACAAATTTCAGGTTTGTAATGAAGTCTTCATATTTCGCAGCCTACTCGGACATGTAATAATCTACTGGTACACTACTGTTTACTGGTAACTACTGTAGAATTGTGGTAATGCTGTAGTACTGTAAATTGTCTGCCATTAATTAATTAGTACAAATTTGTATTTGTAGGCACACAGGTTTCCTTCAGTCGTTTCACAACCATTTGTTGATGTATTGCCCAAAACGACATTCATACTCGTAAGTACACTAAGAGATGTCAGCCTCCCTTGGAATGAATTCATTAGGACAAATACAAATCGCTACATTTGCCCACCCTAGTACTTTTTTGGGCCAGTCTGACTGAAATTCCTGGCTATGTCACTGAGTGAATCACAAAGTTAAGGCTCAGTCACACAAGGCGACAAGTCCCAGGGACTTGTCATAAAGATCACAAAGAGCGACATTTCTATGCGACAACTAGCCGCAGAGAATTGTCGTCACACGGTAAGCCATGAAGTTCTGTGATTGGTCAATTTTAATTTTGTCCCAGCAACTTGTTGCATAAGCTGCTCACACAATGGGAAAAGTCGCAAGAATCAAATTTATTTGATTTAATGCGACTTGTCGCTGGGACAAAAATAACAACTTTCGCCTTGTGTGACCAAACCTTTAAATTAATTGGGGTGTATTGTGACTTGTACAGTATCTGCACAGTATCTGCTATAACTAATTACAAAATTTTATTTCACAGTTATGTAGGATACAAGTTAAGAAATCAACTTGCTACATGTATCATTGATTTCAATAGTCATAGGGAACGGCAGCCCTATAAGAACTCTGCTGGAGAACTTGTGTAAGTAACTATGCTGCTTTAAGTAAAATAATGAAATTGCTAGCGCAATAATCGAGAGTAGGGCTTTCATATTCCCACAAAAGGAAACTGTTTTAACATTTGATACAATGTTTTCAATCTATTAGACACCATGCTCAACATAGCAAACGGACCAAGCAGTGGCGACCAGTTGCTGTTCTTCAGCCCAAAGAGTATGGCTATATACCATCACTTATTGTGAAGATATTTGAGCAACAACAGAAGACTGGTAGTGTCAACCAAAAAGTGGTGAGAAGTGCAGAGGAACCACGAAATATTGCTCCCAACATTGCTATGGAACCAAGACCAAGTATGAAACATTTATTGGAGGTGTACAAGTCCCGATTTTGACAGTGTCCAACTGTCCATATAATTACAAAACATTTATACACTATAAATATCTTATTTGTATTTTAATTGGCATGGTGGTACGCCATAGGTATGCCGAATTTAAAATACAGTGCATGGGAATATAGTAATATGTCTAAATTCTGGATATGTATTCCAAAAGGTTAGCCAAATTCATATTTATTGGAAATCATTAGACATGACAAAGAAACTGTCATGCTGATAAAGCTCTTTGGATTTTTCGGTTTGAGTGGCTTGGAAATTTTAACAGGCACTATTGTACAACATGAATGAAGATTAACCGATTCTGGCAGTACACAACCACTGACAATTAAACTCTGGCATTAGACAGAGTAAATACCAAGGTAGGGCTGACTTGGGCACACTGCAAGTAAATGGGTTAAACAGTCGAATAATTTCATATGCATGTTTTGATGATTTTGATGCACATTCAACAATACAAACTTGTTTGTGAAATTGAATAAATGACAGTACCATGCTAAATGTAAATACAACTAAGGTATACAGTAGGTTTTCTAACCCCCTTTTTTGAGGGGGTCATTTATCACAACTTACAAACAGGATAACCTACATGAGCTTGTTAGTAATAAAAGCATTTATTATATAATATATTATGTAAGTGCATGTGTAGTGAGTAATAACAGGAAAGTTGGTTACTCTATGAAATCCAATTCAATAATAATATATTGCCTATAAGCGTGTTGGCCTAAAACCCACATAAATACCATTAGGTGATGGATATCGGTTTCTGATTGCCTTCACACAGCAACTTGGGACAACTCTCCTGTTACCTTGTCCACGTTTTCCGTGTTGCCAACTCCTATAAAAAGATTGGACTCATTATTTTGTATAAGTGTCCAACTGTCTATATGAGATATATTCTAAATTTAAGTCCACATATTACAAAGAAATTGAATGAAATAAAATTTTGTGAACTTCCTATCAGTATTTTACTTTTTGAAACCTCAATGACTGCTAAGACTGTTGTGAAAGATACTAATTTCGGGCAAGTATACATGAAATTTCTTGGTATGTATACATGCATGGCTTACAGCCTTTTAAACTGGTCAGACAATCAACCATATTTTAGCATCACAAATTCTCAGATTAACCATCCTGTGAACAAAGCATTCATTTTAGAAGAAAATCACCTCACATCAAAGAATGACAATTTGGTTTATTTGTTTCCTATAAGTTTGTTTCATTCCAGCTTCCATTATTCAGCTAAATCAATAAATCTTTACTTTATATTATTAAGTCCAAGCACTCCTATAAATGCACCCTCGATTTGCTTGGAATTTGAGTAGAGCATTTATGCTGTAATAGATTTTGGAGAAAACATTTAGTTAGTACATGTATCTGATCTTCATCTACAGCCTGCCTTTCTTCTGAATTGGCTTCAGCCACCAACCTTCCACGTCCTCTCCCACGTCCTCTTCCACCTCTTGTTGATCCACGGCTAGTTGTTGTAGGTTGCCTAGCTCGACCTCTAGATGCTGTTGAACCCCTGGGGCGTTTGGGTGGCGTTGGTTCATAGCTTTCGTCTGAAGATTCGTTGTCCTAAAACAAAAGACTGTCTGTTGAAATAGTTTTTCAATGCAAATTGAATAATTGCAATAAGCCAGAAATTAAGGTTGTCTTATCACATTCATATTCAACCAGCATATATGATATAAATTCTAACACACACAATATTTCCTGTCTTGGGAAGACTTTTTGCATGTGAATAGGTCACCTGGTTATATAACAAATATATATTACAAAGTTAAAAATAACATACATATTTTTATAACATGATTGTACATATGACATAATACCAAAATTTTCAAAGATCAGATGTTCTTTTGCATGATGTGAACGTTGACTTATTCAACACTTCACCTGTATATAAAGCTGTATTTATGTATTAAAATTGCGATACAGTACAGCATATTAACTCCGTATTGTTGATAGTATAAATATCGACTGTACTTACCAAAGAATCTTCACAAGACGAAGAACAATCTCCATCCAACAAACTCGATTTGTTTAAACAACAAGCTTCGTTGTCTTGTCCATGGCACGCAGACGAACAGAAATGTCCAGCATTTTTGCACGGACATGCATTACGACCCCTTTCTCGTAGACACATAACTTGCTGGCTTTTTATTTACATACAGTTGTACTGTCGTCAAACGGGGTTTTAGATCCTTGAATCAGCTCATTTTCATCTGGGCGATCTCGATGTTCGAGCGTAAAAGATGCTTCCATTGCCCACGACGTAGTTTGGAAAGCAAGAAAACAATACACTGTACCCAGGTGTTTTGGCGGTTTGCTGCCATATTTGTTTTGTATATTCACAATGAAACCAACGAATATAAACAGGATACGGTCCATTAAATTGAAGTGTCGTTTAATTATCGAATGTTCCGTTCAAAGCCACCCAGATAGTCCATTAAATTTACCTCCAACTGCACCAGTGAATGCACACAAGGAGTGAAGTCCGCCATATTAGTTGCATAAATTATATTAGTATGGCCTTGCGATACTTCGTGTACGCTTATATATAATGGATGTAAACAAAAAATGTAAACAAACCTCGCGCATGCGCAGATTCGACTGGATATCATCTTTAAATTAAAATAGATTGTGTGAGTGGGTAACAATTTCTATTCCTACATTTTCAAGTAAACATAATTTTAATAAACTAATTATTCATTTCCAGTTAAGCTTCCAACATAGACATTGGATAATGCATGAATTATTCACAAGGTGCAATCATTAGCATTGATACTTAATGAATAAATTAGAGCAAAAAATTATCAGCTCCTATCATACAGCACTGAATTCCAGTAACCATATCCATGGGCATTGGCCTGGAGTGAAGTGAAAGCTGCCAACACACTACTCTTCAAGACCAATCTTGAAATTCCAAATTCAATGAGAAACTAGCAGTTAGAAGTATTGTTGCCGACAAACAGCTCACATCACAAAAGGGTTGTTATGGCTTGAGATGTGCAGTTTTGTATGTGAATGTAATTGTTTACATTTCTTTCAATAGCCATGCTCTAGTCTTCATGATTTGGAATTCACAAGTTTGTGTTGTCATCTCTTATCCCCCATTGTCATCTCTTATCCCACCTGGGATGTTAGGTCACACTGAAAAATAATTGAATATTTGCAAATCTACATTTTCTGAACAATTTACAGTAAGAAATCATGTGAGTGATAATATTACTATTTCAGTCTTTTACATTTCAATAACTACCTTTAATTTGATATAATTGGAAACATACACAAGTAAATATCAATGATTTAAACATGTACAAGGGTACAACAACTAAATATTAAAATTACACAAAGGTAAGTGCCATAACACTTCATTGCCAGTGCGTATGTTTTGTTTTCCGTTCGTTTTAACTTTTATATTCATAATTATGATCAAAAATAAATAGGAACTTTAAATGAGCTAACAGTCAGAAAACTTCTCAACAAACACAATTCGAAAACTAAAGTACGCATGCAAAGTTTTAGTGGATTTTCTTTCCAAGATGGTTGACCACAGTTCATTAAATATCATCAGGGTCCAAATAGGGAATATATAGTCAATATAGAACACCAATCCACTAAGTACAATGATCAACTAATACTGTCTATACATTGCTTATATTTTGATAAATTGGTAGCTCAACAATGATTCTGATAAGTGACTTTAATTTATAAAAACAAAGGGATTCTTACCGTCAAATCCCAATTTAACACTGATTTCCTCCCAAGATCTTTGTTTTCTATCTTTATCCTTGTAACTGCGAGTTGTGTATAACCGGCTTATGAACTATATAAATATGAATGGGATTTTATTTAGAAACCAATTTGGTTTTAGGAAAAATCACTCAACCTCTCATGCACTTATAAATATTTATGATCAAATTTCTACAGGTCTTGATGCTAATAAGCATACTGTTGGAATTTTTCTTGATTTATCTAAAGCTTTCGATACGGTTGATCATGAAATACTGATTAATAAACTTGAGCACTATGGCATTCGAGGATTGGCTCTTGATTGGATTAAAAGTTACTTATCTCATAGATTACAGTATGTAGAGTTTAAAGGTATTACTTCTATGTTTAAAGAAGTCACATGTGGAGTTCCTCAAGGGTCAGTCCTCGGTCCGTTGTTGTTTGTTATCTATGTTAATGATATTTGCAACACGACTGACTATGGTGAATTTATTCTATTTGCCGACGATACCAATTTGTTTTATTCTCATGAAAATATGTCTACTTTGACGAGTTTGATAAATACTGAATTATGTAAGATTTCAGATTTGTTACAGTCTAATAAGCTCTCTTTGAATATAAATAAATCAAATTACATAATATTTAAACCCAGGCAAAAAAGGCAAGTGTATGACCTGGCACTTGCAATTAACAATAACATAATTGACAGGGTTAAGGAAGACTGTTTTCTTGGTGTTATTTTGGACGAGAATTGGAAAGCACATATATCTTATATTGCACGTAAAATTTCAAAATCAATTGGAATTATCTATAGGTCAAGTTTTTATTTATTCAAATCAGCTTTGCCGATTCTATATTTTGCCCTGGTTTATCCATATCTTCAATATTACCACTCCTATTTTTTACAAACACAAAATACTGAAATTCGAGGATATCTATTTACTTCCATTGGGTAAATTTATGTATTTATATCAACAAAAATTACTTCCTGATTGTTTTGAAGGTATTTTTTCTTACGTTAGTCAGATTCATAGTTATAATACAGGAAATGCTAGAACTTTTTATGCCATCCAATGTAGGACAAATATTCGTCAGTTTTCGGTCAATTATCAGGGTCCTAAATTCTTTAATACGTTGAATCCCGATGTACGTAACTCTTCATCTGTATTTATATTTCAGTATATGTTAAAATTGCTTCTCTTTTCTCATTACATATAATTTCAAGTAATGTATTTATTTCAAATACGTCACGTGATGCTTTTTTTTTGTAAAATTTGTATTTAATATCAGTATAGCATGAGGTAGCCCAAATTCCAATAAGCCTTTTGGTTTCTATTTGGGCTTCCTCACCACTTTTTGTTCAAAATTATTGTTTCTTCTACTAACTTATATACCTTTCTAATAACATTTTATTATTATACATTTACTTATATAATAATTAACTATTACCTATTTGTATTGTGGTAAACCAAATAAATCATTCATTCATTCAACTGTTGCTAGTAGTTCTCCATTGAACAGAATCAAGTCAACAAGGTTTGCATGAAGTGTTTTGCTCTTTATATCAAGTGGAGACAATCGTACATCTTCTTGGTGATATCCACCGTCAGCAGACTCAGCGAGAAAAGAAGCGTCATTATCGTATACCTCCACATTGATAGGTTCAATACGATTGTTCAGATTGCCAAATACAGCTGGAGACGGAGGACAACTTGAGTTCGCTGAAGTGTGTTTTGAACAGCACCGGTAGCTTGCAACAAAGACGAACGTACTTCGGCAGGGTCAGGCACGAATCTTTGAGCTAAAGGTTCTGCGTGAGATACTTGGTGCTGCAAAATAAGCAGGTTATCTGTTTCGTACATAGGATCATCACTGTTTGCAGTCATCGCCATTTTGACTTTTCACTTGTGTCCAATGTCTCACGTCACGTGCAGATATTCAGCTAATATGATTGGTTCAATTAAAAAATTTTCCACGGAAAAATAGAAAAAAGTTGAGATATTTCTACTGGTGATTTTCTTTCCGTTTTTCCGTCAGAAAAGTTGAGTGGAACCAGGCGAAACTGTTTTCGCGAAACGACGCATGCGCCATCCGGAATAATTTCCTGTTGGAGGAAAATTTTCCTGAGTGCAAATGGGCCTTTACATGAAGTATTCAGGCATATTCTTTCAAAATGGCGGATAAAATTATCAAACAAAATCATTTCCCTTAACAAAATTTACAAAGGGCGATGTAATTGACAAAATTTTAAATAAAAGTTGGCAGAATTGTGGTGATAGTGGGGAGAGAGATAAGACTGAAGACAGTATGAAAGTGTAGAGAAGTAATAAGGAAAGCCATTGCATGCTGAAATAAAACTTTTCAAAATATAAACATAAACATAAGCATGCATTCTGGCAGGCAAATTTAAATTGATTTGTAAACAAAATTTATCTACACATATGCCACCAAGATGTCACAATAACTGATGTCTAACTGCCTGTTTTTATTTATCCAGTTTGCTGGGTTAGCTGATTTAGCTTATCGAAGCACCCAACTGTACATGTCAGACAGTAAGCCATGTTTTACAGTAAGTCATTTTTGTAGATAATACAAACAGTCGGATATTATAAATTATTTTTTATCTATGAAAATAAAGCAATCTGATTGGCTAGCGAGCGTTTCAGAGCGGTCCGGATTTTTGCATCCGGCCCGCTCTGAAACTCATCCGGCCCGCTCTGAAACACATCCGGCCCGCTCTGGATTACGCGACAAAACACAGGAGTGAAACAATTTTTAGATTAAAAAATCTGCCCAAAAAGTTCAAAAAGCTAGCCTAACGATATAGTTACAGTACAAAAATGAATTGCATCAACTCCAAAGGCTTCATACTAAGCACGATACGTCGAGAAAACTAATACATTTGTTTTAAATGCTCGTGTATTAAAACTAACACATTTGTTTTGTTGCTCATGTATTTCAGTATTTGGCCACATTAAAGTTTAAAAAAATACAGTTTAAACAGATATCATAGAAGAAAAAACTTTTCTCCATACATAAAACTTAAAAATATGGACCAACTGTAGTGAAAACATGATTTTTCTGCCCATTTGTTAAAGTACTTTTCGTATACATGTTGTAAACAAAAAAAAATTAAAGCCGTGGCCCTTGGCAAACAAAGTTGAGGATGTTTTTTTACTTTGAAATGACCAGAATAAAATGACAGCATACCTTGTTCATTGTCCAGTTTTAGCAGAAAGCGTTGATCGAAGTCAGAACACATGCATTCACTGCATGATTCACTTTGTGAGTTTTTTATGGCCAAAGCAAGTAAACACGAAGATATCCTTGTCGAAGAAACACGGAATACCAGAAAACCAGGCGAAAACCTTTCATTCCTATGCTTTTCTACTGCCATATTTAAAAATATCGTGTACATTTTTACAGAAACCATGATTTTTTGTGAGTTTCTTGCCAGTTTTCTTGAGTTTTCGTCTTCGTGTTTTCTTTTAATGTTCAAATTTTGTCAGCCTCGCTTTGAATTCCCAATTGCACTGATCTCAAATTATTTCGCCACACTGGAATTTTCAATTTTAATAAATTCTTAAATTTTACCGGCTATGTTAAAAAATAAACACGTTATTTACCGGCAGCGTCGGTCCGGATGAGAAAAACTGTGCCCTCGGTCTTGAAAACGTCCCTCGACCTTCGGGCTCGGGCCGTTTTCAAGACCTCGGGCACAGTTTTTCTCATCCGGACCTCGCAACCGGTAAATAACATATATGTATTTATTTAGTACCAGTGTTCCCTATAAATTAACATACCTTGTGTTTTAACATTGAGTGTTTAACCACCACTGACGTTAGACAGAATAAAATACTAAAGTAGGGTGCATGTGGGCGCATTGCCAGCTAATGGGTTAACATGACTGATAAAGTTGCGAAGAAGTTGAGTCAAGCAACAAATGAGAGCTTGACTGGTTTCGCTTGCAGGGTTTTCATTTGTGTTTGCCAGAAGAACTGTGCAGAAAATTTAGCTATTTTGTAATTTAGGTCCAGATGTAATATATTGCAACGCCTGATCCCTATACATTCCAAGCTTTAAAAATATTCAGACAGAATTTGGGGAAATTAAATTCTTGGGTTCATACATTTGTGTAACATTATCTGGTTTAGTAAGTACTGCCAATATGTATAATTATGTAGATGAAACAAGTGTATGTAAATGTATGAACATTCCTTATTATAGTTTAGTAATGAATACAATATGTTTAAAATTTTAGTATTTTGGAAAATAAAGTATTCAAAGTTGTTGTCCACTACAGTGTCTTCTGCTACATGGTTGGCTTTGCCCACTCAATAATTCAACCCATTCAGTGTGCAAGACCTTTCCCTTGACAAGTCAATTTGCCTGGCATTAGACCGAGTAAAATAGCAAGGTGGGGCACGTTGCGGCTTAACATAAAACAAAGGCAAACAGGTTTGGTAACTAATTAAGGCACAAGTCCCCTTCCTTAACAAGTAAAATTATCTGTGATTAGACAGAATTAAATAACAAAGTCGAGCACATTGCAGCATAATTATGTATATTCAGTATTTTCTATAATAAATGGGAAAATAATAAAAACACAAAAAAATTAGTAGTGTCGTAGGAAGCCTTTTCGGATTGGGGGGGAGGCTGAAATTAATTGAAAGCCTACCATTGTGTACAGGCTAGAGACCTACAGTATTAAACTGCTTTTCTAGGACTAACTGCAACTGAAATCAATTTGTAATTTATTTCACAAATGGCACCCCCCCCCCCCCCCCCCCCCCTACTACGGCTTTGAATTATTATACTGGATTTGGACTTGATGTTATACTTGGCATAAGACAGTACACTGAAAGCTTGTGGCAAGAAGAGTCTTTCACCTAGTGATGTGAAGGCAACAATATAAAGAAAACCGGCACAGTGTGAGTCTGCTCAATTAAGGCTATATACAGATGTTATTAATCCGAAGGTTCGGGTCTTTGGTTTCAATCTACCTGAAAAATACAACACAAAGTTCAAAGTTCAATGTTTCGAGCGAAGGCCTTTTGTCTCGAACCGTCAAAGTGTTTGTTGCATTTTTCAATTAGATTGATCCTAAAGAAAGACCCAAAGCTTATTGTATAGATGCTACCTACACTGGCACCACACGTTGAAGATATTAATCAGTTTAGGGTATAAGTGTGATCTGCAAATGGAAGCCCAGTCCCACTATTAAAAATTATATGCTTGAGCTCTTTGTTATTGTAAATCTGCTCTGCCTCTAATATTTTCTCTCCACCCGCCAGGCTAGTAATGACATGCAAAATATCATTTCATCTTATGCTTTGTTCAATGAATTTTCTTAGTCCTCATACACACATACACATGCAAGATATTATTGCCAGTAGAACAATAAGTAGAGTCACGTATATTGATGTTTTAAAGTACAATAGACGCTCAATCTCTCATATATATTGACTGAATCAACAATTTGAGTATTAAAAACCACTGGGCAGAAGGCCAATGTTTAACACTCGACTGGTATTTTGGTTTCAAACATTATTGCAATAATCTCGCTAGTTTAGTCCATCAAATATTGATAAATATAATTAACTTAACCACCAATGTATCTTACCTCTTCATTTAAGCATCTAAGAGTAATTTTCGTCCGCTTTTTGTTTTCATCCCGATAGCTTTTCGATGCATTCGTTCGGCTTCACATATTTGACGATATTGAACAGTTTGTATTGTAACTCCTTCAAAACGGCATATTTTATGACTTTATTTAACGAAAGTCCACAAACAAAAAACATACGATTTTATTAAGTTGATATTTTAGTATCACAACAATCGAAACAGTTTAAAAATCGGAGCAATAACAAGAAAGTTATAACTAGACAAAAATTCCGAAGTTTTAGTAAATTTCGCGAAAGTTCGCCATTTGCGCGAGCGCTTTGATAGAAGACTCTTTCACAAGCAAAGCGAACTGTAACCATAGTAACCTTGGGTATCAAAATTATCCTTGAAAATCCCACATTCTCCCCCACTAAGTTTCCTATCTCACTTCGCGACGCTAAACGTTCAACAGCCAAAAGAAATTACGCAATTTTAGAAATTAAATTAGTCACCAGTCTTTCGGAATTTTACGCACGGATGTGCAGAATTTTCCGGACACTTCTAATTGGCGCTTTCACATGCATTTTTGAAAGGCGTGATGGGGAAGCGATGTATAAGTAAAATATATTAATATATGATATGAGGTGAGATATACATACATACATACATACAAACTTTATTTTGGCACGCTGGCCTCAACAACTAAAAAAGCTGGTTTCCATAAAGGGCGTGGTCAGACAATACATGCAAAAATATACAAACTTTCAAAGAGAGAAAGGGAAAAATATATATCGCTAATTGCCCGATTGACAAGCCAGTTTCAATTCATTGTTTGATTTATAATTGTTTTAAAACAATTAAAATATTGTGCAATTTTTGCCTCATATGGCAGACTATTCCAAAGTGTAGCACCCGCTGATCTAATAATAGACTGGATATAGCTTCCATAGGTGGCAAAAGTGAAGCTACATTATATATGCGAAAATCACTTCCGGGGACCACGGAGTGATACAAATTTGTATAGAAATATATGGCGGACAACCTGAACGAACGTGAATTTTCGCAAATTTAAGACACTTCGCGATCTTGTACTAACCTCATCGCTCTACCATGGATAAAATATGTTATGTTAATGCTTTTAAAACTAAAATTATCTAGATTGCTCTAAACTATCGGCATTTGTGTTCGTTCAAAGTTGTCCTTGCGGGAATAATATTTTATCGCCACAATCATATGAGAAGACAATTTCTAGTTTGCTTCCACATATGGAGGCGGAATAATATCTACTATACACAAAAATACCTTGAAAGGAAAGTAAGTAATTTTGTTTTATCATATATGTTTAATCTTGATCGACAAGCTTAAGGGGGTTTCAATCCCCCAAATTACCAAGCCTTTACAAATATTATACATGTTTAATAGTACTTGTTTTCATTTATTATACTTAAAATTGGATGGCAACCTAAATATAACCTTTTGCGGAGTAAATCTACTTAATGTAGCAGTTGCACTTTGAATAGGAGCCATAAAATTGACTTAAAATGTGGAGTGTATTCGAGAGTGTATTCATTATTTGATTATTAAATATCTATAAATGAAGTAAATATGAGAACAAACATAAAGAATAATTGGAGGAAATATATGTATAAAAGGATGCCCATAGACAAGATTTGCCATGTTAAAGTTGTAGTAAAATTCTCTCTAGGATCAGTTAATATAAAAGCAAAGTTATTAATACAACTTATAAAAGGACATGAATGATGGAATGCCATGTGTAAGTCAATGGCCCACTCTTGCCCACTCATTAGGAATTGAAATAGGTCAAGTTTGGGATAGAGAATATTCAAAAGGAATACTCATAACTATTCATTTCTTAAGAAGGATTTAAAGTAATTTTAAAACAATTAGCTTGCCCTCAACACATCAATGCCCAAGCAGTCATTTTTGCATGTAAAATTGTCAGGTCATTACCAGGAGAATATAGTATTCTGGCAATAGACAGAGAATGTATATTCTATGCTAGCCTTGGGCAATTACTGGAGAAACAGTCCCTTCAAATTTTTATCCCCATTTACACGAGCCCGGACTGATTTTCAACCCAGGTTGGAAGACCCCATGGGACTTCTTTTTATTGCATTCACAACATTAACCCGGGGTTGGGTGCAACACTGGAATCTGGATATTTGTTTCAACCCAGGTCAGCTTGAACCAACCCTGGTTGACTTTCAATTGAGGTTGTGGTATTTTTCTGTTCACAACTCTTTCATTACACACTATTTTGCATCAACACATGTGTCGAACCTTTCTACCGTCCACCTTATGTCAGCCTGGTGTCCATGATCAGTTGTGCTGTTTTGACAATGTCAAGAAGGGAGCTGATATAACATGGTGTCAACAGATCTTTGCAATCGGTAAACTGATTTGCATACATACAGCACCCAAACTGACAAAACACATGCAGAAAGATCCAGACTATTTTGCATCAGTGACCATGACTTGATCATGACAGCTGAACCAAATGGAAACAAGGCTCAAGTGTATAAATGGGGCATTAAACAGTACGTAGTGTTTCTTTTGGAAACTGCAGGCATGTGGAAATAACTGGAAAATTGGTTATTTTTACAATAACCAATGTCTAGATAATCAATATATTTTATTAACAATTTTTTATATTAAAAAAATAATGAACAACACACTCAGCATTTAAGATCAATTTCATGGTTGCAAGTTCAAAATTCGGCTGCATTATAAAAGTAGATTCACTCCACAAAAGGCTATATTTGGGCAGGCTTCCAGATTCATAGTATAATAAATGAAAACAAGTTCTAACAAGTATACAAATATCAACACAGACTGAATTCTGAACAGTATATTGGTATAAAAGGCTTGCTGGCTTGGTAATTTGGGGGAATTGAAACCCCCTTGTCGATCAAGATTAAACATATATGACAAAACAAAATTACTTTCCTTTCAAGGTATTATTGAGTATAGTAGATCTTATTCCGCCTCCATATGTGGAAGCATACTAGAAATTGTCTTCTCATATGATTGTGGCAATAAAATATTATTCCCGCAAGGACAACTTTGAACGAACACAAATGCCGTTATTTTGGAGCAATCTAGATAATTTTAGTTTTAAAAGCATTAACATTAAATCTTTTATCCATGGTATAGCGATGAGGTTAGTACAAGATCGCGAAGTGTCTTAAATTTGCGAAAATTCACGTTCGTTCAGGTTGTCCGCCATATATTTCTATACAATTTTGTATCACTCCGTGGTCCCCGGAAGTGATTTTCGCATATATAATGTGGCTTCACTTTTGCAACCCATACAAGCTATATCCAGTCTATTATTAGATCAGTGGTAGCACCATTATAAAGGAAGCACCTTTTTCCGAATTCTTTTTTCGGCATAGGAAGGGCTAAATCGGTTTCTCTATTTCTGAGATCGTAAGTTATATCCATTTCATTGTTTAATCGAAACGACTCTCTCAGGTTGGGTGCGGTGTGGCCGTTTAGGATTTTAAAAATTAAGATTGATTTTAAATAATTGTGTCTTGCCTCTAGGGGTTTCCAGTTAAGGTTTTCAAGCAGATCAACGGATCGAACATCGTAGGTTGCCCCAGAAATTACCCTTGCGGCGCGGTTTTGATATTAGGCCTTTAGATATGAGGATTATAATTTCAGTAGTCAGTAATGGCTTTCAATTGTTTTAATTGGTTGGCTAAGCAGTAAATCTGAGGCGTTATTTACTATCTTGAGTAGCAAAAAAATGCTTTTCCCTCAAAATCGCTTCCAAAAGTCGTCCTCTAGTGACTTCTCTCCATAAAATTAAAGAAATAACGGATAATGCAGTTCCACAAAACACAAAACTAGCAACAAAATACGTGGTTAGGCTTTTTAAAGGTAAGAATTTTTTTTGCAATTATTTTATTGACAATTTGTTTGCGAGTGACAAGCAAAGAGCGGCAAATTGCACTTGCCAAGGACGTTCATTCACATTTAACAATAACATGACTTAACAATTAACTTTTCTTAAACGTTTTAAATTGCTCGATTTATATCCTGCATGCTCTTTCTTGTAAATGTTAAGCATTTTCAGCACCATTCGGTCATAAACTTTGTTAAAACATTAACGAACTTCCCGATTATTTTACTATACATTACATATTTAAAAAGGAAGTAAATTATATTCATAACGGAAGCGCATGTTGTTGTATTTAACTTTATGCATATTTTACAACTGAAATTATACTAATTCCTCTCGGTGAATATTCACCGAAAATCACCTCGACTTCGGTAAATAATTGTTAAATGTCTGCTGATGACAGGCAAATATTTCAAAAGCACTCATTGATACCGTAATGGTGAATAGTGCCAGGCTGGGAAACGAGATGCATTTCCTGTCTTTCACGGATATCATTGCTACCTGAAATGGGACAGGTACTGTAACTCGAATATTCATATCTAAGACATCTTCCAGTTTGACCAATGTAAAGCATACCATATGTACTACATGAGATACAGTAGATGAGATGAGAGGAAACACACGTGAAACGGTGCTTGATGTTATACAGCACTTAAATTTCTATCCCACTTCACTTTTAGACACTGCCTGTTTGAAAACCTCCTACATTCCCCGATTTGAAACACTTGGAGACCCTGTGTCTCGTATTGCTAATAACAAAATTTCCCTAGTTCTTACTTATCATATCTTCAATTTCAAATTAAGGGATTTCATTACGAAGAATTTTCATATCTTGAAAAGCCACACCGGAACATCTTCCATTTTCTTCGATAACGTCCTAGTCTCTTTTCGTCAAAACAATCTGTTGCCATGTATTTCAATACTGGCAATCACAGTGTTTCAGATATGAAATTCAAGCTCTCTGTCCCAATCCAGAGCTCCCTGTTCCATTCATCCTTGCGGTATCAATGAGCGCCTCACATTTAGCTCTTGCCAGTTTAATGCTGCCATCAGCAGGTATAAAGACATAAACAGATATTCTACATTTCACCTCAAATCATAAACAGTTCCGTATTTTCTCCTATTCATGTCTTTTTCACTTTTCTTTTCAACTCACTCGATTGAAATTAAGGTAGAAGGTTAAGTGGATGGATATTTCGAGTGAAATAAAATATACAATATTTTAGACTTGAACGGGAACGGCTGCGAAAAATGCAACTCTAAGTCCTCCGACAGGAATTGAACCTGCGGCCCTGCGATTCCGGTGCAGCGCTCTGACCACTGAGCTACAGAGTCCAGTTGCCAAGCGTTAACCACAAGCGGTAATACGAGACGATAAACGACTTTCCAATGCATATTATTATAACTCCTCGATCAAACCAGTGTTTTTGTATTTAAACTCTTGGTTTGTCTGGAATTTCTTACCAATTTTCCTACCTCCTCCACATGCGTTTTATTAATTGGAGCAATTTTGGAAGATTAGGGAGGGCACGCACGGACGGACGGCATTAGAAATGCGGGTAAGGCGAAGGAAACGCCTGCTGAATAATGTTTTCAATATTGCAGAATTTATTCACCACATATTTGACTCTAATCGTCTGGAGAAAGTTAAGAGTTTGTTAATGATTGCTATGAAGGTAGGCTCTTACATGCAAAAGGCTAGGGAAGATTGGAAAGTACTTCGTCCTAAACTGTCACACTTCTGATGGCAAAATAAACTTCTACGCATATATGCTTCTAGATTTGTTATACATTGCTATTATTTTGCATATAATTTTCCTTCAACTTATACATAGTCATAGTCAAATACATACTCCTACTACACACTGAATGACACATTAAAATTAATGATATCGACATCACTATCACTGGAGTCAATTGAACCCTACGCATTTTGAGCGCATTTTTTCGCTGTTGTCGGCCATCGAGACTGAGGACAACAGCAAAAATCAACGTTTCATATTTCTATTAATGTGGATCATATTTCTGCAATAACTTTTAAAATATACCAAGCTACGTAAGAAAACACGAAAATGTATCGTTTTATGTATGGATAGGCTATATTTCAGCCAGATTTTTAAGGATTGCCACGTAATCCTTAAAATTAAGACAGCAAATAGCAAATACTATGTCGCCTCTGTGTATCACCCTCCGGACCCCACATATCAGGAAAGCGAATTACTAAATCATTTATCAGAGAGTATAGAGCAAATTCTTCAGTGGGAATCAAATGCCAGAATTATAATTGGAGGAGATATTAATCAATTGAAGGTTAAAGATATTATAAGTCAACATAATATGGAACAAATGGTAAGAAAACCTACAAGAGGTCAGAAAGTACTTGACATTTTCCTAACTAATTATCCACATTTATGGAATCACCCTAGAGTCTTTGATAGCTTAGTAAAATCTGACCATTTGGCTGTCGTGATAACTCCACGGGTAGCTGTAAAACCGGAAAGAAAAACAGTTTATTTTAGAGATTCAAGAGACCATCGGAAGTTTGCTATGGTGAGAGAGTTGGAAGCACAAGACTGGAGCTGTATTGATGACTGTGAAGACGTGAACGAATCAGTTATGTTATTAAATCATATTATCACTTCTGCATTCAACAACAGTTGTCCATTGATTAAGATAAAATTATCCACACGAGATCCCCATACATGTCTCCTTTGGTAAAACACTTATGCAAAATACGCAATAAAAGTGTGAGGAAAGGAGTTAACGAAGATTTACAAAGAAAGATAAATAAGCTTATCCGAGAAAATATGGTTAGTGAAGTTAAAAGGAGAATGGGAAATACGCATCTGGATCGAAGAAATGGTGGGACACAGTTAATAAAATCACCGGTAGGAAGGCAAATCATACCAGTATAAATATTGATCCAAGTGTTATAAATAGTTATTTCAAAACAATAAACACTGATGATAATTATACATATCCTGAACTCGTCCCTATACCCAATGAGACTAGAGTACCAAATGTTGATATACCTACTGTAGAAAGGTTTTTGGAAAAACAAAAGAAAACATCAACAGGTCCTGATGGCCTACCCTATTGGGTATGGAAAGACTTTGCAAAATATTTAGCTCCAGTGATAACAAAGATATTTAATATGTCATTGGAACAGCAATGCGTTCCCCTCCTATGGAAATTAGCCAATCTTAATCCAATACCTAAGGAAAGCCCCCTTATAGAATGTACACAATTAAGGCCTATATCTCTTACGAACGTAATAATGAGATTGTTCGAAAGAATAGTGCTTAAAAAGGAGATCTCATCAGAACTAAAACATTTAATAAAATCCGACCAATTCGCATATAAGGAAGGTACCAGCGCAACTGATGCTCTTATTATGTGTCACCATAAATGGCTAAATTGGCTGGATGGTGATGTTGATCATGTCAGGTGATTTCATTCGATCTCAAGAAAGCCTTTGATTCCGTTTCTCACCACATCATTTGTAAGAAGCTAGAAACCAACATTAATCCATATGTAATAAATTGGATTAGAAATTATTGACTGATAGGAGACAAAGAGTAATAGTGAACGGAATAGAAACAAATTATGTAGACATAAATAAAGGAGTACCGCAAGGCACAGTTCTTGGACCATTTCTATTTTCCTTAATGATAAATGATCTAACAGTCAAAGATCCAAATAATAACATACTAGTCAAATTTGCAGATGATATGACTGTTAGCGCTCCAGTGAAAATAATTATGACTCCGCACTAGCTGAGGTAGACAATATTGAAAAATGGACGGAAACAAACAGAATGTCATTAAATCTAAATAAAACATGGAAATGGTCGTAAGTGGCAAATCTACAAATCCTTTACCAGAACCAATAACGGGTATCGAACGAAAGACTTGGCTGAAACTATTGGGAACTACACTGCAGAATGATCCAAATTGTTGGGACCTTCAAGTTAATAATTTGATATCTAAAGCTAGCAGTCGAATGCACATTTTGAGAATATGTAGATCGTATGGCTACTCTAAAAAAATTAACAACTCTCTTCGACGCACTTATTATGTCTTTATTTTCTTATGGAATCGAAGTATGGGGTTCTGCACTCGGAAAGAAGTACCTAGAACGGATAGATAAATTTCTTAGGCGAGCATACAGATATGGATACACAACAAAAAGTGTTCAGATAATTGATTTGATTAAAGAAAGAGACATGAGTTTATTTGAAAAAATATGTAGTAACCCAGACCACCCTTTGTACGAACTACTTCCTCCTAAAAGACAAAGACCGTTAAGAGAACGCGAACACGATTTCATATTACCTAAGGTTAAAACAGAAAGATTCAAAAGGTCGTTTTTAAATAGGTGTCTTTTTAATAATTTTAGCTAAAATAATTAATCTAGATATATATAATAACTTAGTCTTAGTCTTTTTTTAATAATACTACCTAAGAATAATTAACTTAGATACATAATAACAATCAATTTATTTTGGAACCCTGTATATAAGAATTTTAAATGTAAAGTCACACGTTTGTTGTGGCTATGTTTAATAAAGACTTAATAATAATAATCGACACTTTTGCCAAGAAACAAAACATTATTCAGCAGGCGTTTCTACGGAATATTTATCATTCGACATTCCCGCATTTGTGCGCTCCCTAATTTTCCCCGCCAGCTCAAATTAATTTAACGCGTGTAGTGGAGTTAGCCAATTTTCCAAAAAGCGTTTCATTGGCCGTTTTCTTTGACGTTTACGAGAAAATAGAATATAGTAGTTTGAGAAAATCATGCATTTGCATTCTGACTAGTACAGTCCGACTGGATCTTAGCATCCAATTGGTGAACGAATCCCATCACATTGAGGTTAAATCTCATTCTTTTTGAACGATTCATAGATGGATGCCTCATTTCTCCTTGTGGTGTTAACGAATACTGTAGCAACATCAATGGTACTCTTTCGTGTAAATGTCATTTCAGTTTTACACGAATTGGATCCTCTTGTGGTATGGAATTCTAATTAGTATAGAAGCGTAAAATATTACATGATATCAATATTTTTCCTATTTGATAATTTCTGAAATCAAAGTGGAATATTATATTGTTTTGTTGCTGTTCTGACGTAAATAATTTGAATGGGATTTTCTCTGGAAGTATTTACTCCTTTGAAATGAAACCAGGGCATTTTTAATACCGTAGCGGGGTGAGGCATTTGCCCCAGTGGGTCCTTTCTATTGTTCCACCACTGAAGGAAAAAAATGGACTTGCTGCCCCAGTTGACTGGACCCTTTGACCACAGAATTAAGAACTTTCAAAGGCGATAACAAAACAACAATTCAATCGTTTTAATTTGTTATATTTAGTGAATTGAATGTAAAATGCGAACAAATATATCTTTGTTAAGAGGAAGATGTCATCAAGTTCCTGCTTTCCGGAACACATTTAGGATTCAACAATGTTGATTTCCAAATGAATTTTTACATTTATACTGGCATAGAAACAGGGACAGACTGGCTACCTCAGAGGGGCCCGGGAAATCTGGGCTAGAAAGGGCCCCGAACTCCCCCCCCCCCCTCCTTTCCTTTTAACGACACAGCGCCGTAACCGTAGTGCTTTGCCTGTACTTGCCTAGATTTCAAAGCTAGGTTAAAGGATTGCGCGGGGTGTAAAGAATACCATGACCGTGGCATTTGTCTCAGGTATAAGTGTAGACCGGGGGTATGCTTCGCCGGGAAAATTTTGAAATTAGAACCCTGGAAACACCATTTGATGCGTTCTAAGCAGCGGATTTACCCCAAGTCGTTCCCTAAAGCGCGTATATTTTAGACAAAAAAAGGAGAAAAAATACCCCAAAAAAAAAATTTATTTGTCAATAATTACTATTATATCTTGCAATAAAACCATAGTTAGGACAAAATGTTCGATAAAATATTATTATCTTGCAAAAGCAGCACAACGGTAGTTGAGAAAAAAAAGCTCTCGTTAGTTGTAAATTATCTCATTAATATCAGGCCCGCTAACCGTGGCTGAAAATCCTATTTGCATTTTACGACTTTCTCCGAACACGTTATTGTCTTAGCAAATAATTTGATATGATTTTTCCCAATCAGCTGCGTCATTATATAAGAAAGATTCATTTATTAAGATCACAAAAATATGACCGTAGTGTGGGCTACATTTGCTTCCCCCTTAATCCGCCATCGCATATGGTCGGCGAGCCTCCAGCGTTTCTTTCAGGCCCAGTACTTTATTAGGACATTTAAATTCCCTGCGCCCAAAAACTGCAGGTCAAAACGCCGTGTTTTTTACGGCTTTCATTTTTCGAGGCTGTGTGATTTTGGGGCCCCAGCGGCCTGTGCGTTTTGAGTCGTGCCTGTTCCGAAGTACAATATGTTTTACAAATACTACACAATAGAGAGCTTTAGATTTGACTACGAGTATGACTTCAACTACGAGATATGTTGTTTGCACACGCTTTTGTCTTACGCCATCATGTATTCACGCCAAAATCTCGTAGTAGATCCTTGTTTCACTACGAGATTTTTCCAAAATTCCGTTGTCAGTAATCTGATATTTCTCTCAAAAATCACTGAAAGGGCTGTCGCCAACCAATTGCTGCGTCATTGTGAAAAAAATGTACCTCTCCCAAACTGTCAATCTGGTTTCAGGAAATACAATTCGACTGAAACAGCTCTTCTAAAGGTGCAAAATTATATTCTTGTGAGTATGGACAGGCAAGAAGTTTGTCTCCTTGTCCTATTGGACTGAAGTTCAGCGTCCGATACAATTGATCATAAAACTGTTATTGACGTACTGGAGTATCAGTTTGGAGTAACGGGTATGGCGCTTGAATGGATAAAGTCGTTTCTGTCTAATAGGAAACAACGAGTTGATCTAGACAGCAACTTTTCTGAAGACTGCGATGTCAATCACGGGTTCCTCAAGGGAGCTTTCTTGGCCCTATACTCTTTTTGCTTTATGCTTACCAATTATTTGACATTATTGACGAGCATTTACCTTCTTCACATGGGTATGCTGATGATACACAACTTTATGTGTCCTTTTGTCCGGACTGTGGCGCTACTCAAGTGAGTACTTTTACTGCGCTGGAAGATTGTATTTCTGATGTTCGTGCTTGGTTAGTGTCCACAAACTAATGTTCAAAGACTCGGAAACAGAATTTCTTGTTATTGGTACACGTCAACAACTCTCGAAAATTGAAATTGGATCCCTGAACGTTGGCGGAATTCAAATAAAGTCGATTGATAGTGTTCGGAATCTGCAATTGTGGTTCGATAAGCATATGTCAATGTCTGTTCATGTTGGCAAGATGTGTAGTAAAGCATACGGCAGATTAGAAAATTCTTATCTGTTGACACTACGAAAACTCTGATACATGCCTTCGTGACATCACATGTGGACTATTGTAACGCTCTATTGGCTGGCATACCTCAGTATCAAGTCCGACGACTGCAGAGAGTTCTTAACGCGGCGGCCAGATTAATTTACTATTGTCCGAGATTCTCTCACATCACTCCATTACTGATATCTCTTCACTGGTTACCAGTAAAATTTCGGGTTGAATTCAAAATTGCCCTGTTAGTTTACAAGGCTCTTAACAACATGGCTCCTATCTACATTTCTGAACTATTTACCCCCAAACCATCAAGTGATCGCTGAACATTAAGATCAGATGACCAAAGTCTGTTATATATCCCGAAAACAAACTGTAAGACTTTAGGAGATCGGGTCTAAAGTCCAAAGTCTAAAGTCTTTTTAATTCAGAAGATAAAAATACATATCTTAAGTTACATCTTTAAAAATATTACAAAATTACATTATCTATATAAGTTATATTTAAAAATTAATCTATTTATAAAAGACGACTTAAAAGCTTCAGTGTGAAGACTAGGGTAGTTAAACTCCGTCCTTAAAGAGTAGTTTACACACTTCTTTTTTGGCAACAAGTCATATAAAAAAGCTTCCTTGGCTTTTTGACACTTCGAAAATTTTTCTGTCTTGTTTCTCTAGCATAAATTTAACACTTACTGGTTCAGTTATATAATTACGCTTATAGCAACGATCTAAAAATCTTTGAATGGTACTTAGTTCAGCTGATGAACAACCATAAACTGATAGGCCATAACTAATTGTCGGGATGATTAAAGTGTTAAATAAGTAATTTAGTTCATCTTGGTTATGGCCTTCTACTCTCAATGTTCTAATTACATATAAGCATTTGTTAGCTTTAATTAATTTCTCACGAACGTGGGTGGTAAATCTGTTGTTGTCTTGAAAACCGACGCCTAGAATTACAAGGTTTTTACACTGAGGAATGTTGTTTACCATTTCAAGTTCATCATTGTAACCCTTCTTACGAACAGTTAGCTCCTTACGTTTACTTGGATTACTACTCATGTTGTTGTTCTCGGACCAACATAGAAACTGTCCAACTGCATCCGCTGACTTGTCAGTACCATCACTCCATACTGGTACCACAATGTTCGAGTTATCAGCATACTTAAAGAGAGCATTTTGATCATCCAAATTTACCTCAAGATCATGAAGGAAAATATTAAAGAGGTAAGGACCTCTGACACTTCCTTGTGTAGTTCCCTTGTTGACAAACTTCCCTTCCCCATAGAAATCATTATACACCACTCTTTGCTGCCTATCCTTTAAAAAGCTTACGTACTAATTTATGATGTATGGATTTAACGGTACGGTTTTCAACTTTTCATATAGGAGTATATGTCTCACGGAATCAAACGCTTTGCTGAAATCCATTGAAAACAGTTTTAGTGCTTTACAATTTCTGTTGTCTAAATAGCTAAGCACTTTATGTTGGATGGCAAACAAGGCATTGGTATAGCTTCCTCCATTTCTATATGCAAATTGCGTTGGTGACAAGGACGCTTCTAGCTTTTGCTTAGCATGACTTTTGTAAACTACCTTTTCGAATGCTCTTGCAATTACCGGTGTTACATTTATTCGTCGAAAAGCGCCAACTACTTCCGGCATATCAACCTTTGGAAGTGGGTTAATATTAGCTCTTTTCCAGGACCTCGGCCAAGTAGATGTAGATAATGACAGATTCCAAACTTTCGTGATGACCTCCGTAAAAATTTCTGCGTGGTCCTTCCATATTCAATAAGGAATAATGTCTGGACCTGTTGCAGTCCTTTTAATTCTCCTAAGGCTATTCCACACTTCGTATTCCGTGACTTGAGGAATAACCATTTTGCCATCCAGATTAAGGTTGGTTCCACGTAATTATCGTCATAGCAGAGTTCACTGAAGTAGTCATTAAAGTTTGTAAGCGATGTTTTATTTAATGTGACTCTAGATCGATGATGAGGCACATCGCTGGGACTTGCTGTCAACCTTTTCCCGCCAGTTTTTGCTACCCACTAAATCCTTGAAATTTCGTCTGTTCTGACTTATCACTTCAGAAATCCTCTTATTTATTACGCTCAGTTTCTCCATATTATAAGGAGAAATTTTTGATTTTGTTTTTAACATTGATTTCACTAATGGAGTCATCCAGTAAGGGTCACGTGAAGATATTGATACCGTCTTTGTAGGCATGTATTTATCCATATGATACGATATCTTTTTCTCAAGGTGATCCATGGCATCGTCAACATTAGTTGCTCTCAAGACATCGTTCCAGTCTTCTCCTGCTCAAGATCTATAAAAATATTCTTTACGATGCTTTCTACAATCACGAACTTTTATCTTTTGGCGCATTGGCTTGAGTTTGATTCTGGCTTGTAAAATAACTCCTGCGTGATCCGTCTTAATTAACGTATTGAATGGAATGCACTTTGAAAATAAATCTCTCCTATTTGTCAAACAGTTATCCAGACACGTATTACCTCTAGTTGGGAAATCAACCATTGCATCCCAACCAGACAGTTCTTCGAGTTTACTTATATTCAAACGATTTAAATTACCTCCACAAACAATAACCGTATCAGGATGCTTATCCAAAATATCATCAGTGATACCTAATAAGTATTCCATTAGATCACCATCGAAGTAATCGTGGCTGGGCGGATGATAAAGACCGCATACTAGCATACGATTTCCTGTAGGCAGTAGGAGTAAAACATAAATAAGTTCATACAGATTCGATCTGTAAACATCGATAACATTAAGATTATTTCGGACATATATTGCCACTCCGCCTTTAGATCTCATATCTCTCCCACCCCAATTTCTGTCTCTTCTAAAAATATCATAGTTGGGTATGTTAACCACATTATCTGACATATCAAGTTTAAGATGGGTTTCTGTGACTGCACAGACATCAATATCATTATGGACTAAATCAGTCTCGAGTGCTAGTGGCGCCCGTACACGGTTTTTAGTTTTTGCCAAACTGCATATATTAATAAATATCAGTTTGGGGACAGCGAAACCAGAGACTTGAAACGAGTTTGTTCTTTGTTTAGAGATACTCGCTGATATTAGGTTTGGCCGGAGTTGACAAGTGTGTTCAGAACCATTAATACGTTCGTCGCGAAAATACAGACTCTTGTGTGTTGCCGCTATTCGACATGTTATTCTAACTGGAATATTTTTTCCTTCGTCTGAATCTGGCGGAAACATTTTAGAAAAATTCATCTTATCCTTGTCAGGCGGAACTAGTTCCTTGTCAGGCGATGAACCAGTTTCTGATAGTTCGACCTTTCTTGTGTTCCAGTGTATGTCCGATACGGAGGGGGAAATTTCACACGGGGTTGGCGAAAAAATGCCTCTGAATGTGAGGAACTGTGAAAACATTTTAGTATTTAAGAAACATTTGAAAACATTCGTTTTTAAGAAAGCTCTTAACTTTTCATGGGTTAGGACTGTTAACTTTTCATAGGGTTTTAACATTTTTATCATAGATTTCTACTATATTCTAGTCTACATTTTAAATTTTATTACGCTTTAGTATATCTCGAGCTATTACTATGTAAAGCCCTTTGAGTATCTTATATAACATATGCGCTCTATCTAAATGAATAAATTATTATTATTATTTAATATAAAGAGTGTTTTAAAAGGCCATTCTATCATGGCACTATGCCGAAGAACGCACATGTCAATGGGCCGAATTTATGATCGATGATATATATATATATATATATATATATATTATAATAAAAAGATAAAAAAATAGTACAGTTTACTCGCTTACTCGGGTTCAATGGCGATCCTTCAATGGCTTTCCTGTAAATGTCATTTCAGTTTTAACGGATTGGATCATCTTGTAGTATGGAATTCTAATTACTATAGAAGCATGATTCTATATATAGTTCCATGCTTGACAAAAACGCCAAAGCGCCAATATTTGATATCTAACGTCCAGCGGTTATTTGAGTGAAATTATCCCAAACCTGATGGTTACATAAAGTACCCAGTCGTATTCATTCAAAATGGGGGACAAACAAAGGGACGAATAATTCACATGGGACGAAATAATCAACCAAATTTTGAATCAAGAGCGGCAAAATTGTAGCGAAAACGAGGGAAGAAATAGGAATTATAATTTGTTAGCGTGTTTGACGGGCAAATGAGAGCTGGAACCCGTTTTCTTTTGGATAATCTGGTCTCAATGCATTGTTGCCACTATACGGACACTATTATACCAACTTAGCAAGAGTTGGCTAGCGATACAGTCTACTGTCAATTCTTCACTAATCTTTAAACAGAAAGCAACGTTGTTGCTAACAGCAACTATACAGGCGAAAGACGGAAGGAGTAGTGAAATATTTTAAGAGAATATTTTTATTGTAATCACTAGTCAGCATGAGAATCAGAGAATGAACATATATATATATAATACGTCTGTCATGTGTCAGATGTGATTATGCCTTCGCGCATTTAATTATTCACTTCGAACATTTTATTTTCCTTCAATTTTTTACCTCTAAAGTATATAGTATTTAGATAGTAAGCTTTGTTTACAAATTTGTACCTATTATGTCATTGCATTTTGTGGGATTTTGAAATCATATTTCAGGAAACATGGTTTTAGGTCATAGAAATTTTCAAACGTAATAATTAAGCCATGTTGATACATTCATGCAGACAAATTTAAATGAAATTTGTAAACAAAATTTACATATATTTATCCTACCAAGATAACTGACCTTTATCCGCTTGCTTTTTGAACCGAATTGGCTGGGTTGGCACAATTAACTGATTGTTGGGGCAAGCCGGTGTCACAGCGGATAATTTCCCCTGCAGAAAGTGTCTGTCCAGACAATATCTGCTAGCAGATACCAGGTCTTGCCTCGGCGAGATCCTGCCTTGAGTCACCCGGCATCATGCCTAAACCGAGTTGGTATTTTTCATGTAAACACATGCAGGTGAAATTTGTTTCGACAAAGTGAGCTAGCCCAGATACGCCGGATGGCAGGCCTCCATATAAACAGCCCCGAATCTGTTCCACTTGGTTCATAGCACATAGCCACTTCCAGGTAATAAGCTAAACCTAACTATGTAAAATAGAGATTATATGATATCCATTTTAAACAGTAATCCATTTGAGTAGACAAAACAAACAACTGTGTTTTATAAATGATTTTATTTCTCACAAGTATCATCTATAAATTATGGTCATGGTTTTTAATTAACATACTGTAACTAATATACTTAAAAATTGGGATGAAATATACATGCAAATCACTAATATAATATGTTGTAAAATTTAAAGAATTTTAGAAAATATAATGTTCAAGGTGGTTGTCAAATGCAATGTCTTTTGCTAACTTTGTTGGATTGGCCTACTCTATAACTTAACCCGTTAGTAAAATAACAAAGTAAAGCTCATTCCGGCTTAACAAATTAATCAGAAATATTGGATATATCATTGTGTTAGTGCTGAAAATCCCATCCCTTCACAAGTTTTTACTCCTCTGGAATATTTTTAATAAGGCAGAGTGTAGGTGCAGTACATTGCGGCTTAACTGGTCAACAAGACATATTTTGTGCCCAATGCGGCTGGGACTACCCAAACCTTGTGGGACAAATATGGATAAAGACTGTTTTTGGCAGCAGGTGTGGTAATGTGATGTTCAAACTAAAGAAAGAAAGCACAGAGTTGGTGTGATCTGTTGAAGCTTAACCCATTAATGGGCAACATTTCCCCTTGACGAGTAAGACTGTCTGGTCTTATGCTAAGACAGAATGAATGACAAAGGGCTCATTGCGGCTTAATGTGTTAACAGGAGACATTGGCAGATAGTGTGTTTAACTCGTTAACGCCCAACATCTTCCTGTGACGTGTACAATTGTCTGGCGTTAGACTGAGTAAAATGAGAAAGTGGGCGCTTCAGAGCACATTGCGGCTTTATGGGTTAATAAGAAAGGAACGAGCATGAATCCAGGTCTCAACACTACCAGAAATTATACACTATAGTGTTTTGTAATAGTAAATCTGTTCTACCTCCACCTGTCTAGTAATTAATGTTATTTAAATTACTAAATAATCTCCAAGCTCCCTCACTAATTAATCTGGTTACATGCAACATATCATATTTTTCAATAAATTTTTTTCTCATACACAAATATTTTTGACAATCTTCACCACTCTGTCTCTGTGCATGGCCATATTACTGAAGTATATAAATACAATGCACTCTCAAATCTCCCATAAAATAAGTTCTATTTAATAACTTGTTTTTGTATTAATACATTTGACCGAAGCACAAATAGCAAATCTATATAAACTGTATAGTAGGCAGAAACGGAAATGCGTAATAACTCATTCGGCTTTTGAGTTAAAATAAACTAGCCTACTCACAGAACTTCAGGACCTTTGTTGATAAATAATATACTTAAATAACAAACAAGCTATTTTACCTGTACATCTGGTCTTTGAAACCATATTTTTCTCGCCCTTGCCTGCTTTTTCATCTCCTCGTTAGCTTTTCGAATCATCGGCGACATTGAAAAAGTTTATATGATGCCCCTTTGCAAACGGCATTTTTCGGCTTTGCTTAACGAAAATCCAAAAACTAAAACCATACGATTTTAAGTTGACAATATAACTTCACAAAAATCGAAAAACTATAGCAATCGGACCTACAATAGAAACATTTTTACCAAGGCGAAAATTGCCAACTTTTACCAGATTTCGTGAAAGGGCGCTATTCGCGCGAACGCCTATACAAGGCACTTTGGCGTTCATTTTTGTCAAGCGTGTTTTTCGCTTACCTCAAGGTACCCGCTACAGCCTGTTTCACGCAATGTGCGATCATCAATTGCAAGGCGGAGAGGAATATCGAAAATCGAATTCTGTATTATTTTTATAGTAATGGTTGAAACGTGCGCGTGTGAGCGTTCAAACATTCCATGTATTCCGATCCTTTATTTCTATAGGTTTTTATTCGAAATCTGTTTTTGTTTTTGCATGTTGAAAAAATTTCCGATTTTTTGTTAAGTAATAATTGTTTGTCTTTTTTCGTTATACAGAGTTTTTCTTCCAAACATAAATTGCACCTTTTTGATCCTACCGTGTACGAAATTGCGTGTTTTATTATTGACCATGTCATGGTGAAATCTTGTTTGTTTTCTTTCAATTTCCAAATATATTTCGAAAGTTCGGTATCATTATGAGTATTTTTGTGTTGAAAAGATTTTATGTGGTTTCGGTATCGCTCTTTTAAATGTGCTTGCAGTCATGCTAATGTAGTGTTTAGTGTTGTTTACGTTGTTTGTAGTGACTGTTGCCTTGTATACTATGTCCGTGGTTGTGCACTGTTTCTGAAGTGGGCATGCGTTCTCATCTCTGCAGCTGCAACTGTTTGTGTCATTGCTAAGTGCCGGTGGATGGTTATTCCTAATTATGCGTGTGCTATGCTTAGTGATTATGGACTTGACATTGTTCATGCAACTATAGCTGCCTTGACTGTATTCCTGTTGAAAATTTTATTTAGTTTGTGGTTGGGTGGAAAATTTTAGTCAATCAAACTGAGGAAATTGCGTCCTATATTGGTTCTGACACTCTTATTAAATGGAGGATTGAACCAACTGATATTGCGGTACCTATTTATGCGGTTTTGTTGTGGTGCTTGGTGCATGTAGCTAAGTGTCTGGTTAAAATCACTGTACCTTAGTGAACCTTGATATATTGGTGCTGAATCTCGAAATGTGTCCTGGTCAGATGAAAGAAGTGAAAGGCGCTTGTTGATTGATGTTGGTCGTTGTTTTGTGATGCTTAGTGGGTGGTTTGAATGTTTATTAATGTATTATGGATCACCATTGGGCTTCCTATACGGCTTGTATTTTCCATTGTTAAGGTCGAAAGTAACGTCTAAAAAGTTTACTATTTAAAAATTTGTTTCAGCTGTGATTTTTATGTCAAATTGTCCGAAAATCTTATGGAGTTCTTTTCATTCAAGCATTATCTTGTGCATCAAATTTGACAACTATTTCCAAAGACGAAATTTCAATAGGCAATTCCAGCTATCGCAATGCATGCCGGTAAAAGTGGTTATTCTTTCATTTCGCGCCAAATGGCGCCACGAAGCTAAATTTTTAAAATTTTTTGGTTTATCTTTCGCTTCAAACACTGGTTTAAAAGTTGTATTTTTAGCAGAGGTGATCAGGACTCATAAACGTAAGTTTCGGGGAAATCCATTCGATAATTCGCGAGAAAATTGCTTTCGAGTTGACACAGGAGTGAAGCAAATTTGGCAAAAAGCTGGCTTCGAAAACTACTCTGTCGCACGTTTTGAAGTAAATAAAGTGATCGCTATGAGCACTGTAGACAATTTACCCCTTCAAATGGAGCTCTGTAACCAAAGAATCTAGATTTATTGTTTTTATGTATTTCTGACTGCTTGATTTCTACGTACAGGCAGTTAAAAATCAAAATGTTTTAGCCGACATTTTGTCAACATGTCACAGAGGCATGGCTTCACTTTGATATGGTTTGTCGCGAAAATAAACCCGGTTTACTAGACATTTTCTCGTTATTTCCGAACAGTATTGACTGTAAAATACTTCTGCTTTGCTGTTGACTTTATCTTGGCCATATTTTTGGTTGTGGCCACATGTGTTTATAGAATAGTTGCAAAAATTAGTGTTTTGGTTGCTGTGTGTATGCAAAAGGTTGTATTTTTAAGAAGCCCTTCCATAAAAATAACTGAAAATATGTTATATGCAAAGTCCTTTGTCTGCCACTACTCCAGACAGTAAGTAGTGACTACCAGTGATTGCTGAAACTTGTTAATGAACAGCCCTTTGTCCCATGATATATATACTGTAGTTCAACTATAATTGTTTAGGGGCTGTTCATAAGAACCATGCTTGCTATGCCCATACCAAGATTGCTTCATATATTGTTTTATATATATATCTGTAACCTTGGGGTCCAGTGTCGGCTGCAGCCAAAAATATAGATAGATAGATAGATAGATGGTTTATTGTATAAAACATTGCAGCCCAAAAGCTGAATTAAGTTAAATATTACAATTCTAGCTCTAGCATGTACTAAAATACTTTACAAACGATAACTAATGTCTACTAATAATCAATAGATTAATATGATACACTATATGATTTATTATAAAATTATAAAATATTCTAACAATACTACATTTTCAATGCGTTAAAGTTGATAAAACTGTTCTTGTAACGCTGTGTGTTAAAAGAGACATTAAACTTGCGATTGTTCCTCAAGTTAATATCATTATCATTATATGGAGGAAGTAGGCTGTGTAATTTATGATCATTGTTAGTAACAATATCTTTGAACAGTTTTTCTGTCAGTTCTTGTCTTCTGTCATTCAGTGTTTGAAGACCTGCAGTGGATAAGGCGTCGTTGTATGATACCCAAGGAAAATGATTCTCATGGCTCTTTTTTGTATCATCTCTAAGTCATGTGATAAATACTTTGTCAGGCTGTCGTGAAACACCGGACACGCGTACTCGGTAATAGGTCTGATACAGGTGGTGTAAAACTGGATAAGTTCTCTTGTATCCAAATGTGATCTTTTCAGCTGTGATAGGAAATACAGTCTCTTCCTTGCTTTCTTAATAATTTCAGACACATGTTCGTTCCACTTGAGATCGTGTGAAATAATTAAACCCAGTATCTTCGCGCAGTTTACTACCTCCAAGGGAATATCATTAATTTTGATTGGCTCAAAATATGTACTCGATTTACTAAAACCTACCCGCAACTCTTTGCATTTACTTTGATTCAGTTGGAATTTATTGGCCAATGCTTGTTCGGTCAAGTCATCAACGGAATCTTGAATTGAGCTTGCACTTCCTTTCTCGACAGTTTCAGCCATACTCGTATCGTCCACATATTTCCACATTTCAGAAGCAGCAATTTCCCAGTCATTGATCATGACTACGAATAGCCAAGGACCTAGTTTTGTTCCCTGGGGAACTCCTGCCGGTACTGATTCCCACTCTGAATAACAGTCCTGACTGAGTTTAACTCTTTGCTTTCTACACGACAAGAAGGGACTGTACCGTATTGGTTAGAATCGATTCTCTGAATATACAACACTGCTAGTCCCACAACATTCGGAAGGCTTGTGGTTGCAGCCCATGACTGCCCGCTTGCTAGGACCAAGGCCAGATTTTGGTGTACAAATTTTAGGGGAGGTGCATTGTCTGTGCCCCAGGAAGAGTGGGTTCTTGAATTTTAGGGTTTATAAAGTTGTTAATAAAGTGCCCCCTATTCTTCCACAAAGTTTATACTTAGAGGTCTGAACTAAATATGTAAATAACTGTTGAATATGCATTCATGCAGAATGCTTACATTAATGTAAATGCTGTGGAAGTTCAACACCTTGGGAAAAATTAAAAGACTAGGTGCATGTTGCTGATGATCACAGTTGGTACATTCATGACAATTGTTGTAGATAAAGAGGTTAGGGTGGTTTTAGTGTGCCCAATAGTAAGAATTGGCATTTTTAAAGATTTTGTCTTTATTATTATAACAGCCAACTCAATTACCTTTGTTTTATTTATTTAATTCCCACCTAAATGTCCACATGAGTTTTTGTAGGGTGATGATGGCCTGACAAATCATGCTAGCTCGCCTTGCAAGCTTGTCATGTGCCTAATATTTGTTGGCTATCCAAGCCAACAGAAAGAAATGATAATTATAATCATATTTCCTGGAAAATGAAATTAGTGTATATTTTGCAAAATATATAAATATTTCCCAGGGAATATGGATTTTTATGTCACGCTTGGATTAACAAGATAGGACAAAATAATAGCCTTATCTTAATCCGTGGCGCGCCGGTTGAAGAGGCAGGAAACGTCAGTGCCTAAAACTACGTAACAGTGCCAAGATCAAGGTCGGATTCTTGGCATTTAAACGAAGATAGCGCAAGTATTTTCATAAGTCCACACGACTTGTATCTTACTGGAAATGAACATCAATATATAATCAACATGGACTCTAGTATTATTCTGATGATTTAAATATGTTATTATTGATTTTTATATAATCATTTTAAATAAAGCGGCTATGAATTGTTCATAGCCAAAATTTACCCATAAAACGTTTCCCAATTTATTGTTCGCCAGTAAACATAGCTCAGTTAATGCAACGCTAATTGGATCTCCGTAGTTTATTAATAATTAGGAAGACGGAGACATAAAGGTAATTACAGAAAATGTTCACACTCCCCCTTAAGGGAAATGGCAAGTTTTCCCACTATCTCCACCCCCTCTTAGTAAGATATCTTAAACAGGGACCTAATGTGCCCCTTTGGAAGTGCAATCTGAACCAGATTTCATCCACCACCTGTGAACTTGATAAAATTTTTAATTGATTTACTTGTGTGATATACAGTTGCAGACCCTTCATGAAGCAGCAAGAGAAGCAGAAACTGACCTGATGGTCCACAACAGTTTGGTTTGTTCACTGCCCACCCCATCCCTTCGCTCCCTCCCAATAACGATTCACAACTAGAATGTTTGGTGTGGATTGAAAAACGTTTGAATGTTGATGAGCACTCTTGGAACATTTGTAATTAAGCTCCTTCCCCTGTAGATTTGGAAGGATGACAATAGAAGTCTTGTAGGGGAGTCCAGACCTTTCAAGGCCTAGCCCTACCAGTTTGACCCACTTGAAAGTTTCATGTGAACCAGGTAATGTGGGGATCTTGCCTTACTCCAACAGCCACTTAGTCACTAGCATGGCCGGATTTTGATGGGAGGTGAGCACATCTCCTGGGATAATTTTGCACCTCCCCTGAGAATTTTTGCGTCACCCCTGGTAATTTATACCCCTCCCCTTGTTAACAGTTAAATGATGGATCAAAATTTATTGAATAATAACAGAACCATTACAACCAACTTGCCAAGTTTTGGTCAAACACAATTTCAATTGGACGAGTCACACAATCATAATGCATATATACATACATTACATTACATACATAAAGTAACATTTTTTACTTTAGGGGGCATGTCTTAAACCCTAAAATTCAAGAACCCACTCTTCCAGGGGCACAGACACTGCACCTCCCCTAGATTTTATTTCACCTTCCCCAGCATGTACACCAAAATCTGGCCTTGGTCCTAGCAAGCGGGCAGTCATGGCTGCAACCACAAACCTTCCGAATGTTGTGGGACTAGCAGTGTTGTATATTTTTGGCTGCAGCCGACACTGGACCCCAAGGTTACAGATTTATATAGAACAATATATGAAGCAATCTTCGTATGGGCATAGCAAGCATGGTTCTTATGAACAGCCCCTAAACATTATAGGAGAACTACAGTATATCATGGGACAAAGGGCTGTTTATTAACAACTTTCAGCAATCACTGGTAGTCACTACTTACTGCCTGGAGTAGTGGCAGATAAAGGACTTTGCATATAATATATTTTGAGTTATTTTAATGGAAGGGCTTCTTAAAAATACAACCTTTTGCATACACACAGCAACCAAAACATTAATTTTTGCAACTATTCTATAAACACATGTGGCCACAACCAAAAATATAGCGAAGATAAAGTCAACAGCAAAGCAGAAGTATTTTACAGTCAATACTGTTCGGAAATAGCGAGAAAGTTGCCAGTAAACCGGGTTTGTTTTCGCGACAAACCATGTCAAAGTGAAGCCATGCCTCTGGGACATGTTGACAAAATGTCGGCTAAAACATTCTGATTTTTAACTGCCTGTACGTAGAAATGAAGCAGTCAGAAATACATAAAAACAATAAATCTAGATTCTTTGGTTACAGAGCTCCATTAGAAGGGGTAAATTGTCAACAATGCTCTTACCGATCACTTTATTTACTTCAAAACGTGCGACAGAGTAGTTTTCGAAGCCAGCTTTTTGCCAAATTTGCTTCACTCCTGTGTCAACTCGAAAGCAATTTTCTCGCGAATTATCGAATGGATTTCGCCAAAACTTACGTTTAAGAGTCCTCATCACCTCTGCTAAAAATACAACTTTTAAACCAGTGTTTGGAGCGAAAGATAAAGCATAAAAAATTGAAAATATAGCTTCGTGTAAAATACACATTTTCCGTCCGCCATTTGGCGCGAAATGGAAGAATAACCACTTCTACCGGCATGCATTACGATAGCTGGAATTGCCTATTATAAAACATTGGAGAAAATCACTCCTTTTCAACAACGGAAAACCTTGGTTAAAGAGAGAAAGCGGCAAATTATTTGACGTTACCATGGGTAGCTATAATGGTGCTGATGTTTGCGAACTGAGGCACTCCAGCCGGGATGATTTCCCACTCTGAGTAACATTCGTTGCTTAGGTTTACTCTTTGTTTGCGGTCTTGTAGAAAATCGGTAGTCCAGCACATGATCGTGGGGGGAAGGCCAAGTTTGGAGAGTTTTCTTTATTAGGATATTATGATCGATGAGATCGAACGCTTTTTTAAAATCAAGAAGAACAACTCTGACAGTAGACCCAGTTCCATCGGTTTCTTTATTCCACTCGTGGAGCATACTTATTAAATCTTGTGTTGTGGACGATTTAGGCACAGTTCCAAATAGTTTATTATCGATCTCTTTTAGAACTGCAGGTTTGATAAACTCTTCAACCACAAAATCTTCCCCAATTTTTGACAAGATAGGTGTTAATGAGATTGGTCGGAGATGTTTGTTGACATCACATATTGTTTTTTTCTTTGGGACCGGGATCATATCTCCATCTTTCAACTGTTTCGGTAAACGGCCTTTACGGTAGGAACAGTTTAAGATATCCTTTACGGGATCAGTTAACAGGTCACATTCTCTTTTAATAGCCAGGTCGGGATCCCATCTGGACCATGAGCTTTCGTTGGATTCAACGATGAGAGTTTTTGGTAGACGGCATCAGAGGTGACAGAAAGGGGTTGTCAGTCAAATGGTACTTACTAAGGGCGTCGTGTGGCAAAGGTTGAAAATTGTTCATAGGGGAAAGGAAAGCTGTATTGATAGTATTAGCAACGACTTGATTTGATGCGTTTGAAAATTCCACTATGTGTTTCAGTGATTTGGTTATGTCGTCGTGAATGTCGCACAACGACGTAATTCCACCTAATTTTTTATTTATTTCCACCAAAGTGAGGGTTTGCACTCTTTTAAATGCTTAACCTTAGCTTGATAATATTTCGATCGACATATCTTACGTTCTCGATTTACTCTGTTCCTTAATCGTCGAAACTCTGTCTCATTTCCTTGGTCAAGGACTTTCTGACGACATTTAATTAAATTTTTTAGAGTGAGACTCATCCATGGTGGTTCGTTGAGATCTTTTCTTCGCATGTCACACTGTTCAGAATGGCTGGAACGTTTACTAGCTCCACGTACGATCGCAAAGCTACTCGTTTACTAGGGCGCAGGTCTCTTAATTTAACTTTGGTTCTCGATGGAGGGAGCTCTGATTTTGCTTTGGGATGCAACTCGACAGAAAAGTGATCAGACAGACCGAAAGGAGTGCGTTTGATTGGATTCTCATAAATGTCTTTTAAGTTAGCAAGAACAAGGTCTAATGTATTAGGCCTTCTTGTTGGAAAGTTCACAATTTGTTTTAAATTATAACTCCTTTTTAGCCTTGCAATCTTAAGTTTATTGAAATCTCCGAGAAGAATGATTCCACAGTTGGAGTATCGCGGTTCAATTGATGATAAGCAATCCATGAGGTATTCTAGTATAACGGCATCGTTAGAGTTTGGTGGAAGGTACACTGTTCCTAAGATTATGCTATTTACTCCTCTCGGAAGCCTTTTTGGACGGAGTTTAATCCACAGTACTTCTATAGTAAGTTTAGTTAAATCGTCGAGAACAACAAAGGCATTGAATTTTGACGAATGCGCAGACACCGCCGTGTAAACCTTGCTGCCGATCTTTCCGCACTAAATTAAAACCATTCATTGTTACCACAGAGTCTTAAATGTGGCTCTGAAGCCAAGTTTCAGTTAAACAGATTAAGTCTAGGTTTGCATTATGAGCATAGTGGCGCACTTCATCGATTTTCGGTGCAAGAGAAATATATTACATTGGATAAAATCAGAGATGGTAGAAAAGCTTTATCTCGGGGAAGTAGTTTTGAAAACTGGTTTGGTTTGGTAATTGGGGCATTGTGTATAGAGATTGGAATTAATTGCGATTTTTGAAACGCCTTGCGTGATCACGTCTACTAGGAGTAGGTTGATTTAATTCCTGGAGGCATGGACTACGTTGGGTAATACGAACCGGTATGTCTTGCGGAGGGGGTGAAATTAAGCACTTAGAGACTGAGATGCTTCCTGGGGAGGATGATAAAAATGTTTTGTTAGGGGTTAACGAAGCATGGTTTAGAAATTTAACGTCACTCGGCGAATTACATCTACCCAATCTAGCCAATCTTTATGTTGGCATCGGAATGCAAAGCGTGGAGGTCGACCGTTTTGGAAACGCTTTAGAAGGGGACGTTGCTGTTGTTGGATATGAGACTGGTAAGGAGGGGCATTCCGAGGGCGCCGCCGAAAATGGATATGACCTGATTGGGTTGGATATCGGTGGGACTTATTTGATTCGCGGAAATTTTGGTTGGCTTTTGTTTTCCGAGTATTAGATATAGAGGCATTCGACTTTTTAGGTGGTTTTGATATTTCAATCAATGGTAATTTGTTTATCCACTCTGGTGGCTGTGTTGTGAGTGTACAATGCTGGTGGGTCTCAGCAAATCCAATTAAATTATTATCGTCATTGTTGGTCTTGCTCGGGTTTGGTTTCTCATTGTTACGCGCTGATAGTAGCAATTCGGTTGTTGTGCTTGGCTTTATACGGGTATATTTTGTATTATGGCTTACCGGATTATTCGACTTTTTAGGTGGTTTTGATATTTCAATCAATGTAGTTTCTTTATCCACTCTGGTGGCTGCGTTGTGAGTGTACAATGCTGGGGGACCACAGCAAATCCAATTAAATTATTATCTTTATCATTGGTCTTGCTCGGGTTTGGTTTCTCATTGTTACGTGCTGATAGTAGCGAATCGGTTTTTGTGCTTGGCTTTATACGGGTATATTTTGTATTATCGCTTACCGGATTATTTGTTTTATCGCTTACTGGTTCATTCTCGTTAAGACGGCCGTAATTGATTTGTTCGCGATCGTTGGGCTGGTTTGGACTTGGAGAAACTCCGCATTGTTTTGATTTCTAAAGTTTGTCTGAATATATGTGCATAATTGTTGCTCTTAAGGATTCATTACTCGCTTCAGTTGCCTTAACTGTATTCTAAAGGGAGACAATAGTGTTATTCAAATCGTTTATCTCCTGATTTCTTCCTCTGACTAAAATAGCCAAATCGAGTTGAAGTTGCTTAGACTTTTCCCTTTCGTTATAAATATCTTTTTGAAGGTGAACTATTTCGTCTTCCTCTCGTACGTTAATAGCTGTAAATATTTTCGACTCTATATTTTTATTCAGAATGACCATATCGAGTTTAACCTCCTCAAGTTCGGCAGCCAACACGCTACACTGGCAACCGCAAACAGGTTTACATAATAATTCACACAAAGATAGGCCCGATCTCCTTGAAAGATCAAAGAGTTTTGTTTCCCTGGGTACCACATAAAACTGAGTTCGGCGTTGGAGCTTATAAACTTATTTGCTTTACCGCCAGGCGAAGACCATTCTCCCTCAAGACGAAAAATTTCGGATGTTATTTGTTTCAATAAAGCCAAATCTCCGTTCCATTTGATTCTCTTTCCGTCACAATAAAGGTTTGAAAGATTTTCATTTGTTAAAAACGTTAAAAGGTTAAAACATACGGCACCACTTGGACAATTTTCTTGGTTATGTCTTGAGACACATCGGCACTCCGCCATACTTGGTGTCAAAAGCTGCTTGGTGACATCTTAAGGCAATTTTCCATTACAGCCGCTTTGCCCGCGCGGGCGGAGCGACCATGTTTCAACTTTCGCTGTAGGTGTCTAGCATGAGATTTTTTTGTCCGCTTTACACCTCGCGGACACGCCTGAAAGTTGAACTACATTCAACTTTCTTGGCGTGCCCGCGCGACTAATTATTCACGTGATTCGAATCGGTCGCTTCGCCCGCGCGGGAAAAACGACCGTAATGTAAAATGGCCTTTAGCTGGTTAACTGCTTAAGCTTCCCAACGAACGAACGAATTAATGAACGTACATACAGCACAGATGGAATAATTGGACATATTACCGAGAATCAAGAATTTTAAAGGTATTTAGCCAGCGCAGGAAACGAACAATATTAACATTTTTCGCGTTGTTAATTCTTGCAGAAAAATACTTCTTGCGGATAAACCTCCTTTAAAATGTCGAGTTTCCCTTCATATTGGCATCTTAACTGCTCAACTGCTTTAAACTTCGAACGAACGTACAAACGAACGAATTCATACCCAGAAATAGGACGGTGCCAACTTTGCAGGACACCGCAACTATATCAATAAATTGGCCGCATTAATTGTTGTGCAGGCATCTCCCTTTTTTATAGGTATACGATTGCCTATAGTATTAAATAATAGTATCAAAGCACTATTTAAGAAACGGCATGGAAATTCCAGATACTTACCCCAAAATTGTTTCATGTTTAACTGTAAATGACTAACTTTAGGTTAGTACATGCACGATCCGCTTACAAAAAGATGCACTTGGGTTAACTAATAATATCCTTTCAAGTACATTAGAAGCAAAATAAAAAAATTAAGAATTTAGCATTTTATACTCGACGCGAAATCAGGCCGAATATTCTGAAATGTAATTTATCTATTTTATTAGCTTCATGTGCAGATCCCGAGCCATTAGGAATGGAGAGTGGTGAAATAACTGATGATGCAATGACAGCGTCATCTACTTTTGGTAGCACTTACAAACCTGGCTTTGCAAGATTGAACAAAGAACGTTCCACCTGCTCTTGGACGCCTACTGAAAAAGAGAGAATGAACTCGTGGCTTCAGGTTGATCTGGGACAACTGACCATTGTGACAGGAATAGCAACCCAGGGAACCTGCTATTCCCACGTAGAATGGGCAAAGTCTTACTTGGTTGCATACAGCATTGATGGACATGACTGGACATATTATCCAGAATCAGGAAATGTAAAGGTAAGCCAACGCACGAAACGAACTATTGCTTCTTTTAATTCTTGGAGAAAATTACTTCTGGCAGATAAACCTGCTTTAAACTATTTCGTTGTATTTCAAACAATATATAAATTGAATATATTTTATATCGCTTTTTCGATATAGTAATATTCAGTTTGGGACTTTTATGTTTTTGCCTTGGTCCGATGCTCCTAGCCAGGGAATGGTCAGTGCATTTGTAAAAAATACATTGTTCTTCAAAATGTTTTTTCTGCATCTCACTCGATTGCAATTAAGGTAGAAGGTTTAGGTGGATGGATATTTCGCGTGAAATAATATATAAAATATTTCAGACCTGAACGGGAACGGCTGCGAAAAATGCAACTCTCAGTTCCCCGACAGGAATTGAAGCTGCGGCCCTGAGATTCCGGTGCAGCGCTCTGGCCACTGAGATACAGAGTCCAGTTGCCAAGCGTTAACCGCAAGTTCATGTACATATATAGATGCGGGTACTGCGGGTTGTGATAAGGTGAACTACAAGATGTTTTTTCTGCATCTCACTCGATTTCAATTAAGGTAGAAGGTTTATGTGGATGGATATTTCGAGTGAAATAATATATACAATTACTATGTAGCTCAGTGGTCAGAGCGCTGCACCGGAATCGCAGGCCGCCGGTTCAATTCCTGTCGGAGAACTGAGAGTTGCATTTTTCGCAGCCGTTCCCGTTCATGTCTAACATCTGGTTATACGATTCCAATTCTAAAGGAGAAGATAGTAAAGCTTGACAAGGAAAAATATCTTGCCATTCAAACTGAGATAACTTGTTTCAAGATTTTATACTTTAAATATAGGGTAAATTATCTTGACATAAGATTTAATATCTTAAAATATCTTAAGCATAAGGTAAGAAAATTGTACCAAGAAAAATTATCTTGCGTTAACAATGGCAACATCTTGTTTTAAGATTCTAATTCTAAAAGACAAGATAATTGAGGCTGACAAGAAAAAAATATCTTGCCTTTCAAACTGAGATAACTTGCTTCAAGATTTTATACCTCAAATATAAGGTAAATTATCTTGACAATAATTTTAATACTATGAAATTATAGAATAAATTACATAGTGAATTTAAAATCTAAGAATGCAAGGTGTTATCCCCAACAACATGCTGTTCGATGATTCCTTTCAGGTCATATTTAAGCCTGCTGTAAAGTCCACAGTCTAACTTAAGTGGAGAGTAGATATTAAAATCAAGCATTCTACGAGATAAACAATACTCTGTGGGACTAAATTCACAAAGTTGTTCTACTTTGTAAGCCATCAAACGAGACGAAAACTCTAGCGTTTTCAACGGAGTGTACTCAAGTATAACTTCTTCATTGGCTAACAAAATGTATTCCAGTTGGCCAAACAAATGCATTTTACTTGGGAAATCTGCATCTACGGCAATAATGCAACCTTTGTTAAGTATGTAAGTTCAACCACACAGTTTTATCCATTTAGTGCTGTAAACTTGCTTCAATGTCTCTGGATACAGAACTAATCCGGCATTCACTTCCTTTGGTGGAAGTCAGCTAGTGCATTTCCTTCTAACTTTTTGGTTGGAGCATATTCCTTTTCCGTTTGAAATAACGGATGATGATTGGGATTATCGTTACAAAGATTTGCACAATCATCCAGTTGGTATCATTCTGCCAATGACTGGCAAATGTTCTTAAAATTTTGCCATATCCTTGAAATACCTGTGCCTGGCTTCAAATCGCATACAGCTGTGTCGAACTAGCGGCCCAAGATTTAGAATCTGATCCGGGGTATGAATCATATAATGCATTTTGGGTGTAATATTAACGGTTGGGAATAGCTCTTTGAAATTATTCAGATGTGTCTCTATAGCATCTCTCAGCTCTTCAATTCGTGCAACACTGATAACTGGAGTGAAGCAAATCTGTACAATTGAAATCATTTGGATAAGAAGTTGATAGTAGAGGTCTTCCACTGAAACAAATCTTCTCAAAATAAATGGTAAATTCTTTAGGAAAATCCCTGCTTGCTCTGCTGTCTGTTTCAATTTATAGGTCTCCTGCCCGTTAAATACAGTTTCTCTCAAAGGAGGAGGTCTATTCTTTTCATCATGGTATCCCAGACTCAGCTGAGAAAATGTAGTCTGGTCAATATAGGGTATGACCCTAAAAAAATTGCAAGAAATTGTTTTAAGGTGTTCTTATATAGCATCCAGTATGGGGAATAACATACTAAAAGTTTACCAAAATTGGTCACGTGGAAACGTCTATTTGTGACGTCATATAAAGATGGCCGCCAATGACCCAAAAGTGCCAAATATCGACAGATAAAGAAGCTGTAAATTGTAATTGTAATTGTTAATTAGAACGTACAAATTGTTTACAGGACCTTAACGTCATAATATTAAGAACATCATAAGCCTGTAAGATAACTATACCATGTTATATTATGACGTCATCACTGACGAAATGGCCTAGTTTTGTTAAAATTATTTAATAGAATAGAGCGTTTTTTAGTTCCACGCACGTCTTAAAGGCTCATATGGTCAATTACAGCATCTGCAGTTCAAAGTTCTTCATCATCAGAAACTGCTTCCTCGCACATGTTGTCACATTGACCATCTTGGCATGATCCACATACTCGTGAACAGTTTAATCCATGTTTTCTGCAAGTACAACGAAGTGTGCTGCAGGCACCAGAACAGTTGCAGTGAATCATTTTGAGAAGTGCTTTTGGTGCAGGTGCGGTGTCCATCATCGCTGGGACTAGGTTATTGGCGTTACAGTCCCATCCCCACTCCAATGGGTCCACAGTTTCACCCTTGTCCATCCACTGCATCACCTGGAGGTAGCATCTCAGAGCGTGATATTTCGTCGCAGAGGATGTTGGTGGGAGTCGTTCAGGTTGTACGAAGCTTTTGGCTGCACTTACTTTTTGCAGAGGCTGGAGTATCTGATTGCCGAGAGACTGTCTCCAGGTTTCCCGTTGAACAATGCAACCATCGATTTACAGCCAGAGTCCACAATAACACCTGCGTCTTGGTTTGGTGAAGAAAGCTCATTAGCACAGCTTGTTAGGACCGGTTCATCTTTAAGAAAGTTTTGTAAGACAGACTTTTTTCCAATCCCGAAAGTCCTTGACGAGGTATCACACCCCGTGAATGCGTGGAGAAACAACAGATTAAAGAAGATATCATTCCCAAGTACCTGTTTCACGACCTTTATGTCTAACACTATCGCAGGACCCCCTTTATCCGAACGAAAGTAGATCTTTTTACTATTGCTCGATGTGTGATGAAGCAACAACACTAGCAGATTCGTATCTTCGCCTATGAGACATGTTGTTTTGTAGGATGACATCGCTACTGCTGCTTTAACGATTTCTACATCTGCATCTCCTTCTGCTTGTATGACGTGGCAACCTCTGTCCCTCATCTTATCGGATACACTATGGATTAGGGCCTGTTTATTTTCTTTATTGGAAAGGAAATCCTCCTTCTTCCCTGCAAATTTCGTCGCTTCTGTAATATTGTTACTAATTCGACCTTGCTTCGTAGCTGATGAGTATGGTCCTTAATGTTTGGTCCGCCACCGTAACCATCGAAGACGATAGTAGCCTTTCCATAATGCTTCACTGTGAAATCCGCATAGTCGTCAGTAATGGAACTGTAGGTTTTTTCTTCAGTCCACTTCAATCGATGACGAAGGGACCCTCGATCTAGAACGTTGTGCTCGATTCCTGGAACATAATTAAGGAATGCTTCATCGGAACAAGATGCAACATGGGTTTTAAGACCGTCGAGAAGTTGTGCTTTGTCCGCCTTGCGTAGCAGGTGTTTTGCCTCAAACAATGATGGAGGGTATGGTGAAAGTTCATAGCTCAAGACCTCGTCAAGAGAAAGGTCTCCTGTTTGAGATACAACAAGAAACTTCTGGAACAACAGAGCTGGATCTATTGTTCTGTCCTCGGCAACTTTGACTGCCCGAGCAGATGCCAGCGTCTTTGCTTTCATGCTCCTTTTGTAAGAAAAAGAGAACACCGGCTGTCCCTTCATTTTCACCACAGTTTCCTTCCCAATTGTACACAGGTTATGGACGTTCACATCCTCATTGGCGTTGACAGCGGTAATTATGTTGCGCAAAGATGCTTCATGTGAGAAAGGAGAGTATTCTTGAAGTTTGCCTGCAATTTTCTCCAGGTCTTCGTGATCTCTTTTCGCCCTTGATGCTGTCACCTCTTTGTGTTGTTCACTAGTAACGAAACTCTGATTGGTGAAAGCCTGCATCGCATCGCTGTATGCTGAGGACCCTGGTACAGACATAGTCCACAGGACCCTCTGATTTTCAGACATTCCACTTCCTCGGGTGAGACCACCTGCGATCTTCAGGGACCGTATAAGGGCTTGATCAATGACCAGATCGCAACTCAGTCCAGCCCAATACCGATCACTACGCCTGATAACGTGTAAGCCATTCATGAACTTGCGGAAGACTGACGGATTGTCCTTTTCAAGTCCTTTCATGGATTGGAGGTACAGGTAAGCCGATTTCAGATAATTTGAATGTCCAGCTGCAGCAAATAATGGTAAACAGTCAGCTATAGCATGAAGATGCATTAACCAGGATCCAGTATGATCAGCTTTGATACGTTCCCTCGCAGTTATTATCATCTGCTGAAAACCCAGCCACAGTTTGGCGGTGGCAAAGTCACCTGACAGTTCGTCTCCTTTGGAAGACAAGATCTGAGCTATTTCACTAAGGCAGCTAGATGAGATTAGCGAATCAAGATCAGTGTTGCCTGGCACTGCCTGCTCATACAACTCAACTTTTTGCAATAGGTTTGTAAAGCTGGGGCGGTCGGAAATTACCTTTTCCACAACCTGTTGTGTGAGGCACAGATCAAGGAGAAGATGTCCGCGTAATGCCCGCTGAACTGCCTTTCCTGTCATGATATGCTGCACTGCATTCTCGCCGTAAATGGTTCCTAGAATCTCCTTGATTCCACTCCCATCCATCGACGTTCCTGTGGCTCCCAGAAGATTCATCAAGGTATGAAAACTTCCAAGCAGCAACACGACACTTCGAATTTGACTATCTTTTGGCACGTTATATTTGATTTCTGAAGCTTTCCAATAAAGTGGCTGGTCGAATGTAACAACTGCTGTGGTCTTGTGCTCATTGGAAAGGTTGCACAGGTACTCAAGGGTGGAGAAGATGCATGACTTTTGTCTTCGGAATACATGTCAATGATTGGTAGAAAGACGACGGAATATTGTCCCGGATGATCACAATCCTTGTGCAACAAGTGCATCATTCCTTGCCAGCCCGGTGCGGAATGCTTGAAGCGAAAGGACATCTCCCACAATACATCAATCTTGTGGTCATCGCCGTCAAAGAAAGGCTTCGGGCGTAATTTGCAAACCGATATTCCTTTATATCAACTTGGACTAGATCAACAATCTTTAACTGGGCAATCTTTCGTCTGAGAACAGTGTGACTGGTCTGTCTTCCTGGAGTTATGGCTGCTATCATCCCCATACCGTGGAATGTTCCCTTCCCATCTAACGTGATGATATTATGGTCAACGTTATCAGCTGCAAACAGCAGCGCCGTATCTAGTGAGTCTATTTCAACACCTAATACGTCCGGGGAAACAGATGCTGCAGCGTTTTCCTCAAAACGTTGAACTTCGGAATATGAGGAACAAAAACTCATGGCCGCGAGAGTATCTACTAGAAAACGGGACCTGTAATGGTGGTGCATCTGAACTGCTAATCCAAGCTGTAATGGGGCTAAAACAGCCCTGGGTCGTACAGCTTGAATAATGGAATAATGGATTTTTTTTGTTGCCAATGTCCTTTCCAACAAGGAGGTTTTGAAGTAAGCAATGCAAGCTCGGTGGAACATACTCTAAGGTGGATTGTAGTTCGACCTCTGCAGCTTTTGGATACTGATCAGTTGAAAGTGGAATCATCGACTTGATGTCGTTCTTGATAAGTTTGGCTGCAGTCTCTATAATGGCTCTCTTTCGGGCTTCTTCATCCATCTCTGGCTTACTGAAGTAGTTCCTCAGGATACTGCTTGTCTGCTCACGAAAAGTGACGATGTCATGTAACCCATTGCCCTCGGAAATGAATATGGACTCGCCGTAATGTTTCAACAGCTTGGACTTAAGATATTGATTGCCATTAGAAACAGAGTCTTGTTCTACTAGATACTCGTTCATTTTATTAGCAAGATCTGTTACTGTTAGTTGCTCTTTGTCGTTTTCCTCGAAGAAGGAGCACATTCTCATAAATGCTTGCTCTTGATCAGCATCCTTTGGCCTTCCAACCTTGCGTACTTTCTTTCCAGTAATGCTATCCCGGTGCTGCATGGGAATACCTCTATTTGTGCGAAAATTAATGTCACATGACCGATGATACAAACTGTCTGCCGCATGCAAGTCCTTCCCAAAGTACTCTATTCTCCCTTGAACAGTAAATGCCCAGTCATCATAATTACGCTGTTTACAATGTGAAAAGACTGTCTCTACAAATGTATCTGTTTTAACACAGCTGTATTCCTCAAAACCTACACTACTTGATTTCTTCACTATTTCATTTCCGCAAAATAAACAGTGCGTTCTGCTGTCATAAGCTCCAATAGAAACGCGTGAACTTCGTTTGACAGGTGGAGCCGGGTGTAACTTTGCCTTCTTATACAAATCTATTTGCCTCTTGTTGATGTAGTTCATGCGACATATCTTGTGAACTTCGGTCCCAGAACTTGCCACGATGCTATCACCTCTTTCAATGCTGGCCCTGTTGATTCCTTCAGCCCCTTTCTCACCAATCACCGCTCGTTCTTCATTTCCTAATTCTTTGTCACATGAAGGACAATTATCCTGGCTTGCTCTCATTTTAGGCTCTGAAATGCAAAATATTTAATTTTACAGGCAAGTCTTAAAGAAATGAAGCCAGGTATTATAAAGTCTGATACTCAGATTAAATATAGGCGGAAGTACTATCACAATAAAGGCTACTCACCTTGTTTCCTTTATATAATTTCACATTTTCACCTATTGAACTGAAACGTTTATTAGTTGATTGCCTGGAGGCTCGAACACGGGAAACAAGAAATGAGACGACAGTACATCAGCGTCATGACGTCATTGATGACGTCATACCATAACGTAACATTATATGACATTCTCAGAGGCTTATAATAGTTTTAATGTTATGATATTAAGGTCTTATGAACCATTTGCACGATCTATTACAATTAACAACTTCTCCATCAATTGATATTTGACACTTTCAGGTCATTGGCGGCCATCTTTGTATGACGTCATAAATAAGAGCTTTCACGTGACCAATTTTGGTAACTTTTAGCATATTATTCCCCACGTGATACTACCACAAATCACCTTAAAATAATTTCTTGCAATTTGTTTGGGGGTGGGAGTGATTATTTCATAGTTTGTCCAGATTAATGCAGTGTTAAGCTGTGTAAGCGTCAAAAGACCAGATTCAATGAAATGTTGCAAAATGTGACGAACCTCATATTGCACAGCACCTTCCAGCAGAACGTGCATAATGTCTTGAGGAAGTTGTTTAGTAATGTCAAAATGACGTATTTCGCTTAGGTGGCTTCTTTCTACAATACCGTATGTGGTTTGGAAGTCCTTCTTTGCAGCTTCAGTTGGTGCAGTTTCAATTTAACAACATTGCTTGCGATACTGACCCAAATTTCGTGGTGTGAACTGACTGGCTCTGAATGTTACCTGCATGTCTGCATGTTTACAAAGGCAGTTTCGACATTTATGATGTGCCCACCCAACACTTGCTTTGAACCCACCCCATTGATGTTGGCCTACAGTGTCCCCAAGACAACTTCACCGGTTTTCCATGCACCAACATTAAAAATATGATCAGCTAGTTTATCAAGGTCATTGACAATTGGTATCAGGACTTTGCCAAAACCATACTTGACAACATATTTGGCCTTAACAATGGCAACTAATCGGATAGCACATAGCTTCGAGCGAAATTTTTGATTAATGTTAGCTAAGGTATAATAATATAGATCAACCTTGTGTTTCCCCACGTGACTTGCAAGTGGGTTGCAAACCTCCACCTCATCATGGTAGAGAATTAATTGAAGGGCATTAGCATTCAGTTGGAAAATAGGATTGCTTTTGAAGCATGCACCATCTCTTATATCATAGAATACCCCTTCTTTGCACTGCGTTGATGGGTTAGTAACCAAATCATATATTCTGGGATTTGAAAGAAGCTGTTCAATGCTTTCAAGGATTGGAATATATGCCATTGTGTCATTTGTTTCACATATCTGTCGCTTTGCTCCCTTGTTCTTAAACCCAATATTTTTAGCAAGTACATATTCAACTGGCTGAACATAATTCATATTCTTTCGAATAAATGATGCCTGCAAACTAGTTGTATGAAGATTTGCAAATGGGTCCTCAAACCCTTCAAAAACATCATTTATTGACTGTTCAGTCAGTTCATCAACTCTATTTAAACATTCTGCCACCTGTTGCTTGAAATGATCCTTTACTTGCTCGATCAAGTGACTTGTTTCTTGAATAATATTATTTACTGCAACCTATAAAATACAATAGAAATATATTATATTAATAGGACTACACATATATTACCATCGTGCTAAGTGCTCTTTAAAAAACTATATTCATTAAGAGCCAAACTTCTCACTCCTTACTAATGAATTCATAATGGCTTCAAATGGTACAATAAGATTATGACCATGGAGAAGTTTACTGTACAGTTAAAAATGTATATTAAATGCTAATTAACCCTGACTTACAATTTCTTAAACAAGGGCTTATTGCCATAAGCAAGTGCTCCTGGTTGACTTATGTTCTGTAATCTTATCAACTGAGTCTTGATCAACATACACTATGACTCTAATATTTATAGTTAAATTAAACTGAATTAACTGCACATTCTTGCCATGTTGTTGGTATGGCACAAATTAAAATATTTTTTTATCAATGATATTGTGGGCACCAGCCGGCTTAGGCGGCCGACATTCTCTGGAATGTCGTGAGAGATTGGTTGTAAGTCAAGAATATCATGTCAACAAGTGGCAATGTGCCCTGGTGCATGTAACCCTTCCCATTCATCATAATCAGCGACAGCCACAATAAAAAGTATTAAATTATTACGTTCAGGGCCTTTTTTAACTAATGCTCTGGGGGGGCAAATGCCCCCCCAGCCTCCATGTTTGCCCCCCCAGTCAACTATGTTTGCCCCCCCAGTGAAGGTCCCTTGTGTGCAAAGTATAAGCAAAGTTTATAATTTTGAGGAAAATGATGGTATTATTACAAGCAAAACAGGCTCGGTTTAGATAGTATATAATTATGAAAAATAGGCATATGTAGTATACTGCAGGAAAATTATTTGACATAACCCCGTCGACAACAATACGAAGAATATTTATTGACTAACGTTGACGGTCATCTACTTGTTAGGTCCCGCTTTCGATTATTGCCCCCCCACTAACGATTTCTTAAAAAAGGCCCTGATTACGTTGCTGTCGTTGCATTCCTGCGTTAATACTTAAAACATTTGGGTAACTCTGATTGGGGGCTGACAATGGCAAGGAGAAGAATTGCGCCTATAGGCTCTATTTCTCTCACCACCTGCCTGTCACTCCACCGTCGCTTTTTCACACTAAGCAGGTGAAAGAAAAATAAAGCCATGATACTTAGGTTAAATTAACCCCTTAAGGTGGTCCAATACAAAATTTTAAAGGAAAATCCTATTTTGAAATTAGCCATATTACGCATAGTTAATGATCCATTTTTCGTTTTCTGGTGTTAATTTTTCTATTTGTTTGGCGGAAAATGGGTAAATAAGGGAAAATAGCAGCTTGTTTGAAATGTTGTCCCGTAGTAACCACCATAGCAACGACATCCACCTACCCCCCCCCCCCCCCCTAGCTATATAGTGATTTTAAACGATTTTATTTCAAATTACACCAAGTACAAGTAGGTTATATTTAGGCGCGAGAGGCGTTATAATGGCGTGAAAGTAAATTGTGTTCACGCTATGTATTTTGTATAATTACGGTTCCACTTCAAGGCTTTGACTGATTGAGGACATCCTGTAAAGTCCGACGAAAGTCGATCTGCCATAACCTTTCAAAGAACCGAAGGGTTAAACATTGGTGTCTTTTTAAAGACGGCAACGGCGGAGGTCACAGCTGGGAACCAAACTTAGATGTTGAAATAGTACGTGTTAAACATTTTTGAAAAAATCTAGCTGGGCATTTTCATGATATATATGCCTACCTCTCCTGTTTAGGATGTGTTTGGCTATGTGATTTCGACCCCGAATTAGTCTTAGTATAATTTCTAAACATATGAAAATATAGGGGAGCTCCATGCCCAATTTTTCATTTGCATATTAAATATAGGGGAGCTCCATGTCGAATTTTTCATTTGTGCGTATGATGTAAGTAAATAAAAGGTTTTCCAATATAAGGCGCATACACTTGCAAATATGTTGTTTATTTAAACTGGCATAATTATACAAATACAACTTTTACATAATTTCCAAATATCTATATGGGCACATTCATATACCGAATATATAAACTATAATCAACTATCTATCTATCACTAAACATTGTAACACTAATCCACAAATTGTACTAACAGTGAGTGATTTTGTGTCAGCCACTCATGTTCTATAATATTAGAGTAAAAATGAGGAAAAAGTATTAAATTAGGAAAAATAGTTTTCAATGTATAAGACCACCTTAATGTGACCATCATGTTCATAAACCGAACATTGAACTTTAAATGCATTTTTCTCGAATAAGCAAAAATTAGCGATTCCATTATTGCGCGCAGGATATCTGAAGAGGTATTGTAGCTATCTTGATGAAATTTTCAGCATAGACTCATCACATCAAGCTCCAGGTTGTAAACTAAAATAATTGAGTTATATTGAATAGTTTTCAAGTGGCGACAGTTTCCAATGAGTCGACAAATGCCTTTCCAGTTTTTGACCTGTAAAACTGGTGATAATGCTTCAATGTTGATTGTTTTAGTTCAACCCCTAGACAATGTTATTTGCTAGTAAATAAAAGTTATTCCAGAATTTTATTATTAATGCTTATTTAGTTATTGTGTTTATAAAATTGCACGAATTTCACCACAGGGGGTGCTTTATCTCGGTAACCATGGCAACAATGTTTTGCAGCAACATATTTTTTTTGTCACAGTGTCGAGCCTAACAACATATTAGCAGTAGAGATTCAATAGTAATAAAAGATGGAAATTTTTTTTTTTGTATTGGACGACCTTAAATTGAATGGCCTACCGTATTTAATATGTTTACTCTAATCCTTACAAATTATGGTATCGTACCTTTGGAATTTCAGATTTTGTCTGAATTTGGGCAGCTTGTCATTTTAAATCAATTGGTGCATCCACATTATCAATGACCTTGGGTGAAATGTACACAAGGAGTCAAAGTACAGTTGAAGCGGGCAAATGGTGTTTTCTCTACAACTGCAATTGGTAGTGTCCCTCTCCTGTGGCTTGTTATTCCTAGATATGCGTGCATTGTGTTTAGTGATTACTGACTTGATATTGTTCATGCAGCTATAACTTACTTTAACTGTATTTCTGTTAAAAATTTATGTAGCTTGTCGTGCGGGGGAAAATGTTTGTCAATTAGACTAAGGAAATTACGTCCTATGTTTGTGCTAACACTCTTGCTAAATGGTGAGTTGAACCAAATGATGTTGCGTTGCCTATTCCTGCGTTGTTGTTGCGGTGTGTGCTGAGTGTAGCTAAGTTCATGATTAAAGTTGCTATGCCTAAGTGCGTTCTGATATATGGGTGCAGATTCCTGAAAAATTTGCTCATCTGATGAAAGAAGTGCGATGCGCTTGTTAATTGATGCAGGTAGTTGCCTTGTGATGCTCGGTGGGTGATTAGAGTGCATATTTATGTATAGTGGATCGTCATTGGGCTTCCTATAAGGCCTATGTTTTCCATTGTTAAGCTCGAAAGTAACATCTAAAAAGTTTACTATGCGTAAATTTGATTCGGCGGTAATTTTTAGGTCAAACTGCTCGAAAATTTTGTGGAGATCTTTTCTTGTTTTGTCTGCTAAACGTGCTGATTTACTCTTTATAACAGCCAAACCGTCATCTCTATATAGGCCGATGCTTTCTTTGCCAAATTTCTTACTCAGGTGGTTTAAAATGAAAAGGCCTACTAACTCACAAATTTCCGCGCCGTCGAAACTGCCCATGGTAACGTCAAACAAACTCTTGCTATCTTTTTTTTTTCCATGAAATTCCGGTATTGAAAAGGAGAGATTTTCTAGCGTGTTTTATTATTGAAATATCGTTTTCAGGTATAGTTGCCAAATTTGAAGCCCAAGATAAAGCTTGGTCCAACAGCTTTTCAGAAATAGATGGATAGAAATCGACAATGTCAAACGAAATAAAACTGTGTCTGTCCTTATCTTTTATATTGCCAAACCACTGAATAACTTGTTTTGTATTCCTCCATTGATTTCAATTCAGTTTTTGTTTCAAATTAGAATTAATTTTGTCCAAAATAACTTTGCTTATTTTTCCGGATTCGCTTTTAGCGGGATTAATTAATCGGAATTTTGGATTGTTTTCGAAATTTTTTTGTGATCTTTTAAAGATAGAAATACTTCGCGTTTTTTCATTTTTTCAATTCTGTCGCCGATTCCTAAATTGTTCGAAATGTTTTTTTAGTTCTGAATCAATTTCATCTATAGTGTCCTCGGATCCATGCTTATATTTTTTGTGATGTTGTCATGTAAGAGCTTGTTGTATGTGTCGAGCGAGGTTTCATAGATATTCCTAGTTTTGTCTGGAAAAATAAAAATGTTCGGAGACGAATTGATTTTCTTTAGATCGTTAGTCAAAGATTTCTGAAATTGGTTCCTATATGGCCGAAATTGTAAATTTTCGATTAGTTTTATAAAGTCGTCTTCGAAAGGTTTCATTTCCAGAATAGAAGGATTAGAAGGAGATGTTTTGTTGGACGTAAGGCCGAAATGGTTGTTTTGGTTTTTACTTTTTTGTTTTTAAGAAATAAATTAGCTTTCCATCTCATACGTTTTATTACACTTTCCACTTTTTCAATCAAATTTTTCAAATAAGCGTCCTGTGATGGTAAAGGGATATTCTTTAGTGAATAGTCAAATCGAAATTGCCGCATTTTGAAGATAAATATAAGAATAACGTAAACAAGAGTGCACAACCGATATACGGGTGCAAATATACGTGTAGGTTTAGGTCTACGAAACGCAAAGAGTGCTCGACAACATATAGTTAGAGCAAATTATAGATTTTCGCTTACCTCAAAACTGGTCTGCAACAGGCTGTTTCATCTGTAAAAGAATCATCAGGCAGTGACAAGTATCGAATGAAATGACCGCTTATGTATTTTGAAAGAAAAAAACAAGAATTGTTTACTCAACAAAAGAGCTGAAATAATTTCACGGTGTCGTCATCGTAGCAAATTTCGCGTAAACAACGCAAATAAAGCCATACATGTACACATTGTCTCCCACATACACCCCTAGCCTCCTCCGCAGGCAACTTGGTGGAAAACGGCAGAATTACGCAATAATTTCGTAGGCATGAGGGAGTAACAGTGGATAGTGAGGGATAATTGGAGCTGGTCTGAAATAAAATCGCGGAGAGTTGCCTGCCAAAAATCGCAAGTTGAGGACCGATCACTTCAGCCCTGTGGACCTGTCACTTCACCCCTTGTACCCTAGGGAGCTTTTGTCACCATGATACGAGTGGAGAAATATAAAAATATACGAATGCGAGGAATGATCTACAATTTACGCGATCAAAATCTGCTTTTAACTTCATATTCTAAGGATTAACTACGGACAAAATAATTATCAGTATTACGAAGAAAGAGGGAGCGCTTATAGGCGTTATAGCGTGTTTATACCTACTTGCGGAATCGAACACAATCAAGTTTTGGAATGTTTACAATTACATTGACAAATTGTAATGATGTAACTAGTATTAACAGAATTCCTTGAGGTCTCTGGTCCAAATCAACGAAGAGATATTTAATCTGTACAGTATGCTATATTATCTTTTTAAAAGCAGCGGGATAGAGAGAGACGAATATGGTTTAAAATCTTGTGTAAAGCCTGGAGGGGAAGGATGTCATTTCATATTCCTGTGTTTGAACTGTGGTTTTGATACAATTTTATGTCACTATGTGATGATATCTCTGGAAGTTTGACCGCCAGTTATTTTAAGAAACAAATCAAACAATGTAACAAAGACCAGGGAATCTGACAGGTTTTGGTAAAGTTCTGTACTGAAAAGAGTGAACAGATAATATAGAGCAAACTATCTTACTATCAGTACTAATATGTTTTGAGTGAGGGTCCATTTGCATTGGGTCACTATGGCCTTCAATAGATTAAGCAGTAAACATTAGTTAATCATTAGAGCCAGGGGCGGACTGAGCGATCGGACGAGGCTCGGAGAACTTTTAGGGGCCCGGAATTACTGCGAGGACAGATTTAGAATATTTCCTTTTGCTTAACAGGGCTAGGAAGCAGGGGGCCCCAATATTTTATAAAAAGAATTGCAGCAAATAGCATAGACTCACAAATCATAAAGAAAGAATTATTGAAAGGGCCTAACTAAAGAGGTAGAGAATGAAAATGCCATTTCTGACAATCTAGAGACTCCAAATTTTAACAATTTTCCCACTCGGGTCATGGAGGCGCCTCGTGGGATTCGGCCTCCCTAAGTTTAACAAGCTTCCTACGTCCAACTTGCTGAAAATTCACCTTAAGCATAGCTATGACTATTCACTAATACATGGGCCCAGATTTTATTCCTGACCGAGGCCCAAAAAGCTGCCAGTCCGCCCCTGATTATAGCCAAAATACAAATTATAAACTGGAATCATTAAGATTGTTGCTAAAGAAGTTTGCAATTTTAATAAAGAGCTACTGCTAATACTATAATTTTGACATTTGTTAATTTACACCTTCACACAGTTGCCCAAATATTGCACATAATTATAGATTAGTACTGTATTTCATTATGTATCAATCGAATGCAAATAACTTTTGGTTGGATTATAGTGTTGCAGCCCTGACTAAACTCAATATGTTTGGGTATGCCTTTTGGTAATCATTCTGGAAGAAATGGCATCTGTCAAAGTAATGGACCCAAGTACTTTCCAATTGAGCTGAGATTATGAAATGAGTGGCACTGAGGGGCTGGAGCTGTTTATATGAAACCTGTTAGACAGGCTGGACCGACTTCATAAAAATGTCCTTAATTCTGAAACAATTTGACTTTTCAGCTCTTCCAGCCAATGTTTCACTTGAGTCAAACAAGGCAGCTGGTAGCTAGACTAAGAGTATTTCATGCCAATTAATCCAACACATTTTACAAGGATTCTCTGCCATGCAAAACATATCTACAGATATTACCATTTTCATTTCATTTTCCCATTTAATTAAACCATTTTATTAACCCAGTCATTATACTTTAGGACAGTTTTTAATGCGAATCGACTTGTAGCAAGTCTATATGGTTAACAATAGACATGGGAAGACAATGTAGTAAATCCATTTGCCCAACCACTTCCACTTTATAAGTAAAATCATCTGTTATTGGAAACAAAAACATATCCAGGTGTAGCCAGTAAATTGAATTTTTGCATAATACAGTATAACCAGTTGTTAGTATAAATAAGTCATAATTAACACTTTGGACAAAATATTGTTTCTCTTGACAACAGAATGGACAGGTTATATTATTTATTGAGAAGTGCATTGCAACGTTTATGTATAGGCCTACAAATGAGAAGCCACAATAAATTTAAGCTCTTAAATCTATAGCATACTGTACAAAATTAAAACATGTAAAGTTGCATTGGAAAAAAAGATAGATGATTAGATTTTAGCAATAAATATCATTATATCAAGAAGATAATTTAAATAGTATCACAAACTTAAACATTTATTTACAAGTCTGTAGAAGTCATTTCTCTGATATAGCAAGTCTGGCAACTTAGACAACAAACATCACATGATCACAACATGAATAATTGTACATTGATCAGCATTTGATTTCATATAAAGATTTAAAGTCCAACAATATTTTGCCAATTAATTTACATCTACAATCTCATATTTATATATTAGATCTTATGTAGTATAATAATATGTTCATGGAGAATAAATTTGATAGGTAATTGAAACAATTCAAAGTCAAATACAATTATTTTTGTTCATAAATTCAGAACTTGTCCATCAGTCATCAGACAACCATGAAACATATTCATTATATCGTTGTTCATCTTTGACAGTTTTAGGGAAACTTCCACATCTATTTCTTTGAATATCTACGTTTAAACTCGTCTTCAAAACACGTAAAAATCTGAATTCTTTTGTCCAATCTAATTCCCACTCTATAATATCCGCCATATTTTCTTCTCCACCCACACGAAAATCGCGTTTTGTCACCGCCCAAGGCCACGAGCGGCATGTCGATTTTTGGCAGGCAACTCACGGAAGTTTTGACTCCCAAGCTATTGCGCAATTTTTGCCAACTATTGCACAATTCTGGCGTTTACGAAGAGTTGCCTGCGGAGGAGGCTAACACACCCCCACCTTCCGGCAGGAAACATATAAGCGGTCATTTCTTTCGATACTTGTCACTGCCTGATGATTTTTTTACAGATGAAACAGCCTGTTGCAAACCAGTTTTGAGGTAAGCGAAAATCTGTAATTTGCTCTAACTATATGTTGTCGAGCACTCTTTGCATTTCGTAGACCTAAACCTACACGTATATACATATATATATTCATATTTTTGTAAGTGTTTGTTTCACTTTACTAGGATCTATAGAAAAGCCCCCACGCAATAATCCTTTGGTTAGGTGGAATGAGGACGATCTAATGGAATGAATACCGTTTTCCCCTAGTATTTTGTAGTAGACTAAAAGAGTGCACTAACCGAAGTGTGCTAATATAGTATGGTATTTAGTGTTTGTTTCACATAACATACGTACCTCAAATAACATGGATATAATTTCCTTCCCCTCGCCAGCTATCTTAAATGAATAAGACTCCAGCCCTTGGGACACTGGATGGCGGCTTAAAAGGAGGAAGGAATATTTGATGACATTTATTTATCTACATGAGTTTGAATATGATAACATTTTTACTCAAACATCATTGTTCAAAATGTTCTAGAACAATTTATCCACGCAAGATGTAAATAAATGTCATCAAATATTCCTTCCTCCTTTTAAGCCGCCATCCAGTGTCCCAAGGGCTGGAGTCTTATTCATTTAAGATAGCTGGCGAGGGGAAGGAAATTATATCCATGTTATTTGAGGTACGTATGTTATGTGAAACAAATATATATATAGAAATATATATAGTCAAATCTGCAGACATGCATGTTTCGCCGTTCAACGGCTCGTCAGTGCAGCTTGTAACGCTGTCTAGATGCAGTCTAGACATGCGTGAAGTGTCTTGGGGCCAGACATATATATATAATGCAAAAGCTCACTTCCCTTGTGGTCGTTTGAGCACTCTGGCCCCAAGACACTTCACGCATGTCTGGATGCGCATGTGTCTGAGTATTGTACCACATGCGCTTGGTGAGGGCAAGAGTATGGTGTATAAATACGAAGTCACTCGCATCTAGACTGCGTTACAAGCTGAACTGACGAGCCGTTGAACGGCGAAACATGCATGTCTGCAGATTTGACTATATATATATATATATATATACCCATTTGCAAAAACGTTGGCCGCAAAAAATAAATAGATAGATATGTTTTTGTATTACTTTATATTATAAAACATATCTATCTATCTGTCCCCCCCCCCTCCATGGAGGACATTGGAATTCTTCAGGGGGTAAATTGATTTTTGCCCTGGAATTCCTAAGGGGTAAATTGATTTTTACTCAGGAATTCCTTAGGTGTAAGCGCATATGGCCCTGAACAAATTTTGTGGTGGTCTCCTGGACAATGGGCATGCTTGCATAATTTCGGCAATATTTTAATGATTGAAATTATTATATTTTAAATATTAATTACCGGATTTGTAAATGGTTGATGATGTTCATCGTCATCGCTTGTATTATTCGTAGAATCTAGTTCCAGATGTTCATTCCTTGTTCGTTCTTGATCTTGTTGGTTAAAATCGTCAGAGTTTAACCCTATTCGTACCGGCTATATTTGAGGTAAAAAATACCGGGAGTGCGCTGATTTGGCGCACCCTTCATAAGTTCGGCCGATTAATGGTTACAATGCTAAATGTTATATTTTTAGTATTATTAACCTCTATTCTTCTAGAAAATATAAAAATGGCTGATTTTACATCCAAAATATTCTGGTTTGGCCTCTTTCAATATGGCCACCCATCCAAAAATGGTAAATATTGTTGATATTTTGCATAATTATTTTTTTCATATTTAGGTAAAAACATTTTTTGATCTAATGTTATTTGTTCATTTTACATTGATAAGACATACTTTTTACAACATAAAACTATTCATAAAGCTATTTCATACCTCCAATGCCTATGAAAAACCACAGTCTATTTTTATTTACATGCTTTACTGCCTTTGCACAATTTGTCTCATATTATTTTGGATTTCTGACATTCATGATCACTGATGTTCTCATAATATTCAACAAATCGCATAATTTCTCCAAAAGGAACTTCTGCTGTAATTCTTGCCCCTTTCGATGGTGTTTTTCCTCTCGTAAGGTATACAATAAAGTCAACAAATATATCTGATCACAGACTGAATTACTATAAAAGCAGTGCTAATACAGTTTATTTCACTATTTGGTCATTATATTATGTGTTACACGACGTATAATTCATGTAGGATACGAGCCTGCAGTATTTTCTCGAAGAACAATGTTTTCACAACTGTTTACTTTCAAAATATTGACCAATATGCTGTACAAATATGTGGATTGATGGAAAAGATTTGTTGCAAATTATGTGATATGACATGCAATTTATTGGTGAAATATGACTGTTTGGAGATCTCCCAAATCAAGGAGAGTTTTTACCTGAAAGGTACAAAGAAAGAGATGTATTTTGTATATTTTTACTCTATACAAACAATATAAATTTGTATATATTATATGAAAATATATTATATATAACACATTATATTACATTTTAGAATATATTATGCATTTGTTACTTTGAAAATCATCCACAATAGTCCACTTTTACAACATTCATATTATAATGTGTCATAAGTGTCCATTTGCAATAAATCCAGCAAAAAAATACCATATAGCACCATGTAAGATTCTGGACACCGACGCCCTGTTTGACAGATGTCGTGAAAGGACCGCACAACTTTTAATTTTCTAAAAAAAATTTTTACAGTTATAACCGCACTAAAAAAAGATTAAAAGTCACTAAAGCTCAGACAAATCGGTTCACTTCCCCAGAAATGACGGATAGAAATTTATAAGGGTGCGCTGATTGTGCGCACTCCCGGTATAAATAGGGTTAAGTACTCGTGAGCATGACGCGTTCTGAGATGTTTCCTAAAATAATTAATCTTTTTGTATTCATCGGAACAGCCATTCACGCCACATTTCACTTTAAAGTTTAGCATTGACGCGTGTTCTACGGAAATGTGTCGTACTAATATCTTCAAAGTTAAGGCTGAAAACCTCAAGCATATTTCACAACGCCATGTCCGCGCCATCCTGTTTCTACATAATCAGTAATCACTTCGCGCTTCTGAGCTTCGCGTCCATTCGTCACAGTGTCGAATCCGATTACCAAGCGGCATGATCCGATAATCCAATGTGACAGATGAAGCTTGGGTTAATGCTGTCGCCATGCAGCCTTGCTGTTGGCATTTCCGTCAATCATCGAAGTTTTGAACAGAAACTTTGTTTTAAAAACTGCTTTTAAATAAATTAGTAACGTCGAGAAGAAACTTAAATTAGAAAAGAAACATAGTGAGAAGAATTACTTTAAGCTTGTGATATTTAAAAGGCAAAGAACTTTCCCGGGTAAGAGTTTTTTATGTGCTTTATATTTCAAATACTTCACAGGCCTTCACATCTCGAAATATTTTTTTTCGTTAACATTAATGAAGTAATACAAGAAAATGGCATTGTTTCTTTCATAGCAACTAAAAAATAAAGGATAGAGGAACTGTCAAGAAAAAATGGAACTTTTAAAGAGAGAAGAACCAGAAGCGTACGCTGTCTTTGAAGGTTTAGTGGCGGACCATTAGAAATTGGGGGAGGGGTGGTGGCAATTTCGGAAAAAATAATCGTGCAGGGCCAGTTCACTTGGAAAAAAATCATGCAGAACTCCAAGGTGGGAAAAAAACTCCAAGGTGGTTTTTCTGAGAAACCCTGTATAGCATTTCAATGATACTATTGTTGCTTTAATCAATGATACTATTGTCACATATGTAGTAAAATTACATATGTGATTATTGAAAATTCTCAACGCTGACTGGTTGCGCTACCTCGGATTAATACGCATAATCACCTAAAGCATTTTAAGCCGCTTTTATCGTAAATATTCAATTAAAATATTGTTGAAATGTGCATTTTTATTTTTTCCAAATAATCACCTATGTAATTTTACTAAAACAATTATTCGCCTAAGGCTCGGTGAATATCGGTGAATAAAAACCTCGACTTCGTCTCGGTTTTTATTCACCGATATTCACCTCGCCTTCGGCGAATAATTGTTAAATAGTATTAATATCAGTCTATAGCTCAGTAGCTTTATTTTACAAAAAAAACTAAAATGTAGACGAAGATATGTTTCTACACTTTTCAAGAGACGATTTGAAGGATCTCTTTCCTGGTGTAGAGCATTTTGTGCTGAGAAGAAGGTTGTGGAATATTTTAGAGAGATTTGTAAGTGAAATAAAGCAATACAGTATATTATAAATTCGCAAATACAAATAATTAGCAGTATACTAGCCTATTGCTATGTGTAAATATTTATATGATTGTACTGTTTGAGCTATGTAATTTAGATATAACTGCAGCTGCATACTTGTGAACAAAACGTCACGTAAAATTTACAGTATACATCCCCCCATTACTTTAAATATCTCATACATTAATCATGCTGCAGTGTGTCAACAGTGTCATACTTAGTACTTTGTTCTTCCCCTCTTTCTAATGGCAATGCCATTGGATAATTTGCTCACCAAGGTAGTCTTGCATTGTTCTTTAACTACTTTATTTATAATTACATTTAAAGAGAGAAAGCAGTGACTGCTCAGATGAAAATTTGAAGAAAGCTGTTGCGCCATGCAAATTTAAACCAATCCGTATGCCACTGACTCCCGATCAGCCAATCAAATCATCAACCCCCTCAAGCAATTCATCAGATACATCAAGATCAGGTAGTCCTGTTGTTGTTGAAGTCAAAAGTGAAGAAGATGGTTATGTGGTGGCACAACATGCACCATCCTTCTTAATTTATTCAGACAGTGAGCTGAAAAATTCTAGATATAGTGAATCGTTATCAGATGACTTACGGAACCGACTTGTGCGAAACACACTGACCAATATGCGAGCATCGTGTGAAAGTTTGCCAATGCCAAGAGAGCCAACTTTTGCTGAGTTGGAGGATATGGCAAAAGCTCTTGTCAAGAAATAGCCATGCATTGGACGATTGTATGATGATATCAAAAAGGAGTTCAAGACCATTGCTACCGAAAAAAGGTCTGATTTGACAGAAGAACAGAGGAGTCAACTTCATGTAAGTTATGCTATCTATTTGAAACATATTACTGTATGGTACTGCATTTGCAGTTTGTGCACAGGGATTTGACCAGTGGGTGTTTCGTGTATGTTGTTTCCAAATGCATCCTACTTAAATCTTTTATCCTGTCTAATGTCAGATGTTTTACTTGTCAAGGGGATAGAATTGCCATTTAATGGGTTATTATAGCACAATGCTTTAATAATGTAAATCAGATGAATTACAGTACTGTACATGTACTTTACACCAGCTCTAACCCATCGAGTGGCGAGACTCTCCCCTTGAAGAGTAAAATCATCTGGTGTTAGACAATGAGAGTTATTGTAAAATAATCAAGAATAAATGTAGGGAATGAATAAAGGTGTTTTCAAATCCGATTCCTCATTTTGAAACTTAAAATATATAAGATTTTAAATTGAGAAATAGCTATTTGTAACTGAATCTATCTATGGCATAATTTACTCTACAAAAACCCCCCAAAAGTCTCTATATTAAAAAGTTTTATATAAATAATCAGTGTTTTTGTTGCCTGACCAACAATTCCTGAGGGCAGACATACGCCCATTTTTTAATGATTTCATGTGGGCATTGTATCGATTGTAGCAAATAAAAATAGCATTGTAGAAGCCATTCTTTGAATATTTTTTTTGGCAATGATGTGAACATTATATCTGTGAAATGGCTGAAATAAGTTTAAGTAATTTAGTCTGCCAGACTGTCACCCAATGAAATATTTTTAAATTGGTTTGTTCTTTAACAATTTATTTTGATTGTTTGTTTATTTTACATTCAGATCTTCATTTATAACAAACTGGAAAAACGGCATTCAAATTCCAGACCAGCAAAGAAAATGCCTTCTCGTTCACACAAACGAAAAAAAACTTGAGTTTCCAAAACTAAGTAAGTATACAAATATGCTCTAAATGTACATGTGCATGTATATAGATGGCAAAGCTTGAGAAAAGTTGCTATTGTCCAATAATTTGGTATTAGCCAACAATTTGGTATTGCCCAATAATTTGGTATCGGAAAATGTGTAGCACGAAACATGTGCACGGCCGCACAGAGAAAAATGGGGGCCCAGGGCAAAATATAATTTGGGGTCCTCGTGTTTTTCATTTTATATATCTATGAAATCCAAGGCCCTAAGAACGGTGAAATCTTGCATTCTGAGAGGCAAGTTTTACTTTATTTCAATTTTGGGGGCCCCTTTATCGGGGGTATTGGGGGTCTGGGGCAAGTTGTCCCTTTTCCCCACCCCCCTCCCCCCCTGTGGACGGCCCTGAACATGTGTGCAACAATAAATTTTTCACCACACAAATAATCCATGAAATTCTAGTTGGTAATCTTCGATTGATACTTTTTGTATTGTTTTAGCTTTAAATACTCTTTTCGAAAATACAGATAAGAAAAGCAATTCTGATGAAGAAAATTCATCTGATGCTACAGTGCATGAAAGGCATTACACATCTTTAAACAAAGAGCAGAGAAAAAGCAAACCAAACAAATCTGTGATTAATAAGTATCTAAATGTCGAGTTTGCTTCAAGAAAAAAAAGTATTGCAAAACCACGCCTAAAGAGGAGAGACCAAGAAAAATACTTGATGACTGTCCATGTTTGAAAGATCCCTACGAGGTATGCACAAATGCAGGTTTAAATTTGACAACATTTTGGTATGTGTCGAGAGCTGCAACAGTGCCTGTTTTTACTCATTGCAGAAACCGTAAAAAAAATTTGCTGTAATTGGTTACCTTAACCCATTTCCAAATGTTTATAGACTTTAAATACATAAAATTACTATGCAAAATATTTTAAAATTACGAATTGTTAATATGCTTCGTGTATATATATATATACAGTAGCTGTAGAATCATACTCAACTCAGGATCGTTTATGATGACATGTGTAAATAATCTTTTGGCAAAGGTTGATAATTTAACATATTTTGGGATCTCAAAGGGTGCACTTAGACCACCATCAAATGTAACCAGTGGTGAGTAATTATATATTAACCTGAATATCAATCCCTGTTATGCAGAGAATAGGGCTTGACACAAAACCTGTCTAAACCGTGGGCCATTCATCCACATATTATTTGTATACACCGAGACAAATGCAGTGATGGATACAGCCCATTTTGGTAGGGGGGGAGGGTTGCTCACCCGGGGGCCAGCTTTGAAGCGGGGTTCTAACGCCGACTGTAGCGACGTACTTTTAAAAATGAAATGGAGATATGTATGGAACCAAACAAGTATTGGTACTTGTAGATTAATTGGCACGGTTTTACGTCTTGTTCTAGATGGCAAGGTTATTAACCTCATGAAAGGAATTAACAGCATTTTTAAACCTAAAGGAAAATTATCTGCCAAACAACTGAAGCAAAATGAAATTTTCAACGTTATTGTGGTACAGGTTTGCAACTGCATGCTTTAATTAATAAAATTTGTAAGAATTTCCACTGTTTTATCTCTATATTCAACTCATTATATTTCGTCAGATGTCTTTTCGCTACTGTGGTTTCGGAACAAATGAATGTAACTAACAAGAAGCGTTACAAATCATGACTTAACTCTTTGACGTCGACACTCCAGTGTAGTGTCTTCATCAGGAATGATCTGGAGTCATAACTACGCTCCCTTTATATTCGTTAAAACGTGATGACATTATCTATATCAACAAGGTGAACGTCATCATCTTTTAGCGAGAAAATAACGGGAGCCAGTTTCAACCTCAGATCTTGTAACTTCTTGTTAAGTTGTAAAACCTGAGTAGCGCTAAGATGCGTGATGATATACCTGGCATTGCCGTGAACGAACACAAACTTAATATTTATTTTAAGCGATGGTACTCTATATGTTCTGACTTTTAGGATGATGAAGGGCCAAGTGATTGGAAGACAAAGCGATCCATGTGCACACCAGGTCTTTTGATTTCAAGCAGTGGCGCAGCTCTTCTCTTAGGAAGAGATATATTTGTCCTCTTCAAAGAAGACGAAATGCTAAACGCTGTCATCACATTGCTCGCCAGTTTCTATTTGCTGGATTTAGATTATCCTTCAGGATGCCTCATTTCATTGTCGCTTCTACAGAGAATTATTTTTCGTGATAATGCAGTCCACCCAGACTGTAAGGAAGACGTCATAAAAGCTTGGAAGGAGTTAGAAGTTTACTGTGAAGGGGATTCTTAACTAGCTTTAGTCCTATACTTGCAGGTCATCTGCAAATACTTGTTCAATATTAAAACAGTATAATATACTGTACGCGTTTAAAGTTAAAGCCTATATGAAGGGCACATACAGGTATATCGCTTAAATTTGTTTGTTTGACAGACTATGGAGACATGTCGCGAATTGCATTTTTTGTGTTTATTATATCTTCGTTACTGTTTTTTTCTATATTTGTTTTGAATTCTTTTTCCAAAGAAAAAATGTTGAATCAACATTTTTGTCAGGAAAATTATCTTGTCACCATATCTTACTAACAAAGCGTTTCTTAAAGACATATTCCACAGGAATCTTGATTTAAGAAAAACTTTCTTGGTAAGATATCTTGACAAGATAATTATCTTGAAGAAGGGCCAGTTCTTGTTTTAAAAAAATTGATATCTTGATATTAGGTTATTTTTCCTTAAAACTAGCTTTTCTTGTATAGAAAATTTTTCTCGTTTGAAGGAAATTTTCTTGTCAAGATATTTTGTCAAGATAATTTTCTTGTAGAAAGGCGAGATAAATTTTCTTGATTTAAGGAAATATATACTTGAAACTGGTATTTTTTTGCTTGAAACAAGATTTGAAAAATTTGCAGTGTACGGTGCCATAAATTAATGAGATGTTAGTCACAAGTAATTAGGATTAGTTTAATCTACGGAAATAGCGATACTTCTTCGCTAGCTTTTCGACCAACATTAAGTTCAGGTTTAATATGCTTAATATATAATACTTCAAAGAATAGAAGAACATTATATTTATAAGAATTAGTTGAATGAAGAATATTAACTAAGTTGTTAAGAACAAGGTCTGTGATATAGTAAATGGTTGGAGATTGTGAGGAAGTGTGTTGTTGAAGCAATCATGCATGCTATTGAGGTGAAATAAGTGTTGCGCATGTTGTGTTTTGCTGTTATGTCAACCTCGTTCCCAGGGTATTTCCTTTTTGACATTGCGAAGGCGGGAAATAGCCCTGGAATCGGCTGGGCCTTTCTGCGATCTGATTAGTTAATGCACAGCGAAATCCTAAATTCTTATCACCAATAAAATTAATTCTTGCAATTTTCTTAAAATAGTACTAAAATAAGTAAACTCGCACAATTAGTCTTGCCAAGAATTGTTAATTTCTTAAAACAAGAACGAATGTACTTACCTACAAAAACTATTTTTTCATATTTTTCTTATTTCGAGAAATAGATTATTGAAATAAGAATGGGCAATTCGAGTTATTGTTCCATTTCTCGACAAATGGCGGTCGCACAAAGTGAAATTTATGCGATGCTATAATTTTTAAATTTTCTGCTTTATGTTCTGCCCAACACACTGGTTTAAACCTATTATTGTTAGTAGTGGTTATGAAGAACCTTTAATCCGAGTTTAAGCGAAATCTATTCTGTAGATCGCGGGAAAATTGCTTTCGAGTTTACACAAGAGTGAAGCATATTCGGCAAAAAGCTGCCTTCGAAAACGGCTCTTTCGCACGTTTTGAAGTGGATAAAGTGATCGGTAAGCGTACAGTAGACAATTTACCCCTTCAAATAAAGGTCTTTAACCATGCAATCTAGATCGGTCATTTTTATGTATTTCTGACTGCTCCATTAGTACGTACGACCCGTTGAAATTTCCACTGCATGTCTACTAAATTCTTAATATAGCGAGGAAAATTCTGACTTAGTATAAGAAAACGTTACTTATGTACTATTTAAGTATTTTTTGAGTAAAAATGTGCTTACTATTCTGGCAAGTAAATTTTTACTTTGTATAGTAATCCTTTAAAATTAGTAATTCTTTTTTCATTAGAAGTTTTGCTAACAAAAAAAATTTGCTAAGAAAACAATTCTTAACAAGAATTCTTCCTAAGAAAACAATTCTTGCCAGAATTTTTGCCAAGATATACATTCTTGCCAAGAATTCTAACCAAGGAATTTTTAATTGCTATTCTGACAAGCATAAAATTACTTGTTTTGAGTAATTTCATACTCAAAACAAGTATAATTTTTCTTAAAATGAGAATCGCAATTATAAAATTAGTAATAAAGTCCTTAAAATAAGTAATTTTATTATAGAGAAAAATATTTTGTTAAGAAAACAATTCTTACAAGAATTCTTGCTAAGAAATAGATTCTTGACTAGTATTCTACCCAATAATTTTTTACTTGCTATTCTGACAAGCAATTCTTTACTTGCTATTTCTTCAATTTTGGAATAATTTGAATAATTAGGCATTTTGATGCCAGGAGTGTTCAATATCACTACTGGTGCAAGATATATACGATTATAAATACGAATTGTACTTTTTTGTCGAACGTATAGGCATTGTTTTTTGCTATAAACAGTGACAAAGCACGCATTGGGCACAAGTAATTCATCGTGGAAGTATTTCGCAAATACGCCTTTGTGTTGCGTAGATTATGTTTAATATTGATAACATAATGCAAATTATGTTTGTACAAATATTTTCCTACAATGTTTAAGTTTGTCGTTTTGGTTTAGGCATATCCATTTATTTTTTAAATTGTCTTTTATTTAATAGAGTGGTGAATTTATAAATCACACATATAAATTTCCAACGTATCTTGCTATGACATTAATGGAACATTTACAACTTGAATGTGATTTCAGAGGCACAATAATTCATTGATACAGATACTGTAGATATTTATGCAGTGTGTGGCTTCAATTTATCATAATATGTGCAAGAGAGATGTTTGTTAGTGACTGTTTTTCTGATAACTTAATATTAGAACAACCTCACAAAGAAATTGCTGGCTGATGTCTATGTAGCTTATATGTTTAATAAAATCATAAAATGCATAACTAAGAAAAGTATTATTAAAAATGCTAGCCTGTGTAATATATCATACAATTCCAGGTTGGCCATGTTGGGAAAAAGGTGCATTATAACATTCTTCACTATTGTTCTCTGGTGTTATGCAATTTCGTGTACATGCACTGCTGTCCATAAAGATCAAGGTTGATGCTTTTGAATGTATTTAAATATCTTATCATATGTGTTGGGCTGGCTTGCTAGTTCCAAGAAACAGCCTTACCTATAGGCTAGCCTGGCTCTTGCTTGAGAAAGGCCAGATCCTGACATTGCTACTCTAATATTATGTAACCTTTGAGCTAGCCAGGCAGTAGGGCTGAAACGTGTGCTTCGAAGCATATGCATTATTTTCCTGCTGGGGCTGTGAGGGCTCAGCTGCCTCGTGCGAAGGAAACAACAGACTGACCTGGCAAGACAAGATAGTCCAGTTTACTTGGTCGGGCCAACTCATATTAACAGTTTATAAACCATAATCCCCGAGCCGGCGCGAAGCGCCGTGCGAGGGTACTAATTCCGCTCGGATATTTACGCCCGGATAAAAACATTGTGGAATGCAAAGTCGTCCGCCATTTTTTTTGTCATGGACAGGACAGGACTGGACCTTTTCGTAAGTTATGCGCATGCGCAAGTTCAAGCCGAGAGAAAACTGGTAACTAGCAACATCATGATTGGCTAAGACAACGATTTTTTTTATATGTATACGTCAGAAAAATAACTGCCATCTGGGCATTTTATTTTTGGCATTGATATAAAAACTTTTTCAAGTCGGGACATATTAATTCAGACAAATATTAAGTCTCCGAAACAATATAAATGAAAATTTTCAAGTCGGACTTTCACTTACTAAAGTCAATAGGAAAAGAAATCAGTCGAAAGGCCGAGAAAGAAGAGGATTTTCGAGTTTTAAAGCGTTTTAAACGGGTAAGTGTTTATTTTGCATACTTGCTTTTGCAGTTTTGCCGTCAATTGGCATGCACTACAGTTTGTGGTTTTGAAAATGCGTAGTTCATCCTGTTGTCAATAACAACATTGACTAATCTTAAAAATTGTTTTAGTATTAATTCAAATGCGTTATATAGAATAAGAAATAACATATTTTATCTCAAAAAGTTCATAGTATAAAAAGTTGAAGTTTTATGACAATTTCGAAACGTTTTGTGAGATGTCTACGATTGAATTTTACAGTAAATCAAAGCTAAGAGTACAAAATATTATACCTACGTTATATAGTTGGGCAGTTGGTAATTTTATAGTTAAAAGTAAAAATCTTATCACTATTTTACCAGTTTGCACAGAAAAGAAAAGAAATATACAGTAATACAGTGTTCGCTTGCGTGTTACCATGGTTACAGTAATCGATTTAGTACTTCATGTTACAATAACTTTTGGGGTGTTCCGGAGAATAATTATTTGGTTCTAATGGCGATTGGCGAGGGGATTCTGCATGAATGTATTTCTAGTCATATTAATAATTTTCTACTGTACTCACTTGGTAAGACAATTTGTAAAAAGATTCCAAAATTTATTTATTAAAAAATACATTTCAAGTCGCCGCAACCCACGACTTCTCTGTCCACTCCTAGGTGTCGGCCGCTTTAGAAAATATTTAGCATATTAAATCAATTATTTACACCCATAAATTCTGAGTGCCCCGGCCTGCCGATCCCAGGGCCTTTTCCCTTCCTCGTATATTCAGAAAATGCCCTGGGAAGGAGATTATTATTATGTATATAATTTAGAACTTCAAATAAAAAATTGAAATTAAAAAATTGAATTAAAATGTTTACCTTGAATTACATCCTTTAAATTTCAAATGATATTTTTAATTTATAGGCTTGTAGTCATCTCGCCTTCGGCGACTAATTGTTAAACGTTCACTGAGACGAAGTCAAGTTTTTTACACTCACGCATATGGAATCACATTCCACCCAGAATTCCAAAGTGTAACTATGCCTATTATTAAGTCACTCTATCGAACGTTGTAAAACATTATAATTTATGTTGTTAAACGTTCTTGCTTGTTAAACATCATTGTTTATGGTTTATTTTGGTTTCGTTCTTGTTGTGCTTATTTATAGTTATACTATCTAGAAATACATTCATGCAGAAACCCCTCTCCATTAGAACCAAACAATTATTCTCCCGAACGCCTCAAAAGTTATGGTAACATTAAGTACTAAATCAATTCTGTAACAATAGTAACACTGTAATACAGTATATTCCTTTCCTTTCCGTACAAACTGACAAAATAGTGATAGGATTTTTACTTTTAACCATAAAATTACCAATTGCCCAACTATGTAATGTAGGTATGTTATTTTGTACTCTTTTAGATTTACTGTAAAATTCAATCTTAGACGTCTCATAAAACGTTTCGAAATTGTCATAAAACTTAAACTGTTTTTTGAACAGTATTTTTATACTATGAAGTTTTTGAGATAAAATATGTTGTTTCTTAATGTATATAACGCATTTGAATTAATACTAAAACAATTTGAATTAATACTAAAACAAGATTAGTCAATCTGTCAATGTTGTATTGACCGCACAGGATGAACTACGCATTTTCAAAACCACAAACTATAGTGCATCACGGCCAAACTGGAAAAGCTAGTATTTAAACACTACCCGTTTAAACCACTTACCCGTTTAAGGAGGCTCCCTACAGTTTTAATTCTGTAGCACGCAAATGTGCTCTAAGGTCCATTATTTTCTCATTTTGCAAGGTATGGTCACGAGACTTGGCCATCAGATTGCCACAATATTGCGGATTACGAAGAACAAAAATGTTTTTAAATATTTACGTTGCCATGGTAACAACGCGATTTAGAGCCGGAGCCGATTCCTCGGAGCCGAATTTTTTAAATCTCAAAAGAACGTTTTTCTGCAATAAAACAAAATCGGCTGCGAGGAATTTTTTTAAAATCGCATATTTCAATACTTTGTACTAAGAAAGAAGATAAAAATACGACAATCTCTAAATCGCGTTGTTACCATGGCAAAGTAAATATTTAAAAACATTTTTTGTTCTTCGTAATCCGCAATATAGTGGCAATCTGATGGCCAAGTCTCGTGACCATACCTTGCAAAATGAGCAAATAATGGACCTTAGAGCACATTTGCGTGCTACAGAATTAAAACTGTAGGGAGCCTCCTTAAAACGATTTAAAACTCGAAAATCCTGTCCTTCCTCGGCCTTTCGAATGATTTATTTTCCTATTGACTTTAGTAAGTGAAAGTCCTCTAAAAAATTTTCATTTATCTTGTTTTGGAGAATTAATATTTGTCTGAATTAATATGTCCCGACTCCAGAGTACAATTTAAAAAAAAGTTTTCATATAAATCCCGAAAATAAAATGCCAAAATGGCAGTTATTTTTCAGACGTATACCTACAAAAAAACAAAATCGTTGTTTGAGCCAATCATGATTTTGCTAGTTGCCAGTTTTCTCTCGGCTTGAACTAGCGCATGCGCATGACTTGCGCAAGAAAATGGCGGACGATTTTGCATTCCCCATGCATTCCTCATCCTCGGAGATTATACTATAGTTATTGTGGGTAATAATCATATCAGTTATCCTGTGTATCTGTAATACCTCTAACATAGAGTGTATAATATTGGAACGTGCGGTGCCAGTGTGGGTAGAGTGTAGCAAATATACGGAGGTTGAATGCTGTGTAAAATACAATAAGAATTTCGACTTTTCGAGCGAAGGCCCTTCGTCTGGAAGTTAGCAGAATGGGTTGGGGAAAAAACATGTGCTTTCATAGTGAATACAAAAGCGATAACGTGATAAAAAATAAACCAATCAGATGATTTAATCAAACAAACTATAAACAAAATATGGAAATCACATCACAAAATATATTAGCATATAAGAGTATCTGCTGATGGCAAGCATAAACAGAGAGGAGTTAAATGTAAGAGAAGCGCTCATTAATGCCGAGAGGATGAATTGTGCCAAGTTGGGAAATAAGACGCATTTCTTGGCTTTTGCGGTCATCATTACTACCAGAAATGGGAGACAGATCTCGAATTTTCATATCTGAAACACTGTGATTGCCAGTGTGGAAATGTCTGACAACAGATTGTTAACATCATTGTGTGCGACAGCACGACGATGGCCACCAAACCTTATCCTTAAAAATCTACCAATTTTTCCAATATAGAGCATGCCACATTTACTTCCTGAAATACAGTAGATGTGATGAGAGGAGGTGCATGTGAGATGGTGCTTAATAGTGTACTTAGATTTTGGTGCCGAAATAGTAGTGGAAGAATCCATATACTTACAGGTTTTACATAGCTTCACACCACAAGCAAACTCGCCATTAGGTGACAACGAGTCCTGTGGTAGAGAGCTGTGGACTAGAGTTTCACGGATATTTTTACTATGTCGAAACGAGACTAAGGGATTTCGGTGAAAATAGAAAATGTTTCAAGGTCGTTTTTCAAGATATGAAAATTATTCCTAATGACATCCCTTATTTTGAAATTGAGGGGATGGTAACTGAGAACTCGGGGTATTTTGTTGTTGAGAACATTAGACACAGGATCTCTAAGAGTTTCGGATCGGAGAATATTGGAGGCTTCGAAAACAAGTGTCTAGGCGAGAGATTGGATAACCGCGTTGGACAAACACGTTTCTGATGTTTGGATGGTAGTCCTCATCTTCACTGAAAATGCGGCGAAGGCGAAGGAACTTAGAGAAGGGAATAAAATCTACAAACCCGACAACCCAGGTAGACCCATTGTCTCTGCAAGAAATGCGTCTCGTTTCCCAACTTGGCACAATTCATCCTCTCGGCCAGGGACGTCGCTAGCGGGGGGCTGGAGGGTGTGGGGGGTGTAACACCCCCCAACTTTGAAGTAAGCCAAAAATCAGGTAAAACCATGATACAATCAGGTAAAAGTCAGGTAAATTACCGTGCGACAGAACTGAATATTAAGAACTAAAAACATCAGCTCAAGTAGCTTGATATTACAAAATACTAGACTACTTTCCTTTACTTACTTTTTACCACGCAATGTTTGCTGCAATTTATCAGGTACACGTGTATGTACCAGAGAATACCTCCATATCTTTTGTCAAATATATATAATGTGGCTTCTTAATATTTTTTAGTATAGTTTATCGATATATTTTTTCTTCCTGGGGGTTTTTGTACTAGATTTCATAGACTTCAACATTTTTTTTAATTGAACATTCTGTGGAACTAACTCTAATGTACCATAGAATACCAGTGCGGAGATAAATAAGCAACGGTTTATCAAATTGTACCAGGATTTGGTGTGTCATCTTGTGTGATAATACTGTATTGATATTGCTAACTTAATTTAGTGAAAGGTAAACACTAAGATCATAACAGCATACCAGTGGTGTAACCAAAGTATACCAGGTTTATCAAAATTCAGTTTTTCAATGGTAAAATTGATTCATCGGTGTGATTCCTGTATAGTAGCTAATAATGTTGTGTTGCATAGAAAAAGTAGTGATCAACATAAATTATACTGGTTTGCAAACTTATTTTTAAACTTTCGAATTTTACAGGTAGTATGCGGCCTTTACAAGTCTGTGGTAAAGCTATACAAACTATTTTTGACAGCAGCTCCTTCTGTGTTTAAAAACGAGCGATGTTTTAGTCTAATGAAGGTAGTAAAGTTACATGCGGAACAAAATTTCCGCAGAATATCTAAACGATTGCATGATACTTGCAACTGAAAAGGACATAACTAGCAGTGTCGACGTGCGCAAACTGACGAAGAAATGGTCTCTTCTGAAGAACCGAAGAGTTCAAGAGTATCCTTATAGACACACAAACTATTAGGCCTAGGTTTTAAGTGGTAGTATATAGCATTTTTCCTAATTTCAACGTATTTAATATGCAACTATACTTTGTACTACTACTAATAAAATAAAAGATTTGGATGATGTTGTTTGCAAGATGTCGTTTATTTTACTTAAAGTTACCATAAGGCATAGCTGATTAATTTACATTCTTGGGGCAAAATAACTCTGCAAAGATAAATTCAAATTCAAATCAAAATTTTATTCGCCATTAAGTACGCAATCTATTTACAAAAAAAAATAAAAGAAAGATACATGTTTAACTTTGTTTCATAATATACAAAATTGGCAAGAGAACCTCAAGAGACCATCTGGCTTTTTGTAAAGAGGCCCCCTCGTTTGGGTATATAATATTATATTAATTAAATGATGTTATGATAACGAGATCTAGACATATATGGTGGATATATAACGAATTATTTTATCTACTCATAGAGTAGGAACTGAAAAAGATTATTTTTAAACAAGAATACGGAAGCTGAGTTCACAACTAAAGGTGGTAGGGAATTCCAAATTTTCGGACCTAAGTAAAGAATTGTAAATTGTTTGACGTTTGTGCGACACGGGTGAGACCGGTAATCTATTACGTTTCTGGTATTATAATTATATGGACATGATAATTGGTTAGAAATAGGTTAAGAAAAATCGGTTGTAACAAATTGTGGTGATATAGAAACATAAATTTGGCAACATGGAATGAGTTTAATTTATAGATATCTAAAATTCTTAAGTCGATAGATAGGGGTGCTGAGTGGGCTCGATATTCTGAATTCGTTATAGTTCGCACCGCTCGTTTCTGAAGAAGGAGAATTCTATTTAAACTAGAGACATAAGTAGATGACCAAACTATATTACAGTATGTAGGCCTAAGATAAGGATAAATTAAAGTGTAGTATAGAGACAATTTTGTTTTAGTAGTTAATTAAAAACGTGATCTATAGGTTATTCCAATAGATTTCGATATTTTTTTACATACATCATTTATATGAGGTTTCCATGTAAGATTCTCATCCATAAAAATACCCAAAAATTTGACAACTTGCTCTTGTTTCAGACTTTGATTGTCATAAACAATAGCTGGTAAATTGATATTGATTGTAACTTGTAAATTGTTTTCTTTATGTTTACGGAAAGCTTGTTGGATTTCATCCAGTTCTCTACCGCAATCAATTCTGTATTTGACACAGAAATTAAATGCTTTGGATCCGAATGAGAATAAAAAATGCTAGTGTCATCTGCAAAAAGCAAAGTCTCTGCCATTGTCGTAGCTTTGGGCAAATCATTAATGTAGAGTGGAAAGAATAATGGGTCTATGAAGACCGCAAATTGCAGGTAAAATTGAGAAAATTTGCAGGTAAATGTATGTTACACCCCCCTCCCCCCCAACTACACAGGCTTCGCGACGTCCCTGCTCTCGGCATCGTGGAACACTCTACCAATATCAATAAGGAATTTAACTTTACTGTCTTCATTTAAACGTTGTCTATTTAACTACTACTTTTTATTAACTTCTAATGTTTATAACCCAGAATTGCCGCACACCTACAAGACTGTATGTATTAAATGTCATCAAGCTCGTCCTTTGGACTCACTCAGTAACACTCTGTGCTGCTAGTGCACTTTCTTATATTGTGAGGTTATTCATTGACCTTTTTATATTTGTTCACTTTTTGTTGTGATGTACTATTTAGTGTTTAATTCTTTGTATATATGATATTTTTTATGTATTTTGTACCTATGGGGAACCCGTTATTGGAGCTTCGGCTCTGTGGGTACGCCCTACCTGTATTGGGTGAAATAAATAAATAAATAAAATAAATTAATGAGCGCTTCTCTTGCATTTAGCTCCTATCTGTTTATGCCTGCTATCAGCAGATACTCTACATCTCACCTCCTCTCATATATAGTTCCTTAATTTCTGTCTTTCTTGCTTTGTTCGCTTCTCCTTATACAGTATGCTAATATTTTTTGTGATGTGATTTCCATATTTTGATTATAGTTTGCTTTGATAAATCCATCTGATTGGTTTATTTTTATCACGTGATCGCTGTCGTATTAACTATAAAAGCACATGTTTTTCGCCGACCCATTCTACTAACTTCCAGACGAAGGGGCTTCGCTCGGAACATCGAAGTTCTTATTGTATTTTTCAGGTAGTTTTACACAACAGTCAACCGCAGTGTATAACAGATAGATATGTAGAAAAACTTTATTTAAACACGCTAACCATTGTCAACCTATAGGCTGATTCCTACAAGGGACGTGTACGATAATAAGATTACAAAAATATAGTATAGATAGTAATACAGTATAATATAGTAAGAAAGTTATATAGGTACAAGAATATAAAGCATAGAAAAACGTATAGTGAAACATATATATTTACAAATCTCTATATCATTCAAAAATGTGAGTAGTGATTTTAGTTTCAAACGACATGAGGGAGTTGCTCTCCCTAAATTCATTTGGTAAAGAGTTCGAAATGTGTGCCCGGTAAAACATTAAACTTTTTTCTCTATTAGTACGTGGCTGTTGTGAGCAAAGAGTACTTTCAATATCTCGAAGTTCATAATTTGTCATTTCATTTTTGAAAGTAAATAATTAGTAAGTGATTTAGGACCCATTTTATTCAACAATTTAAACATCAGTTTTGACTTAGCCTTTATTCTTTCTGGTTTTAAGTGACTTCCAGCCTAAAGCATCTGAAGCAACCTGATGATCTACATCATAGCTCATAATCATTATGAATCGAGCAGCTCTGTTTTGGAGCTTTTGGAGGCGTTTTGATTGTATCCCATACTTCAGAGCAATAAGTAAAGTGTGGGCGAACAATATAATTATATATAGAAACAAGCGTATCTTTCTCAACAAATTATTTTACTCGACGAATATAGCTGATATTCCCGATGCTATTTTCTTGCAAACTTTTTCAGTATTATTCTTTCAAGACAAATGTTGATCGACAGTCACGCCAAGAGTTTTGCAATCGTAAACTTGTCCAATTGGTTTGTTTTCAATGGTAATGTTTGGCTGTATATTTGAAACACTTTTTATCATTGGTTTAGATCCAATTAACATAAATTCAGTTTTAGCTAGATTTAAACTTAGTTTATTTGCAATTAACCATTTCCTACGTTTTTCGAAATCGGAATTCATTGCAGATTCAACATAATTTACAGCAAACAATCGAGGTTTTGTTTCGTTTAAACACTGAGATAGGTCATTAATATATAACAAAAAGAGTAAAGGCCTTAAAATAGAGCCTTGTGGCACACCACACTTAATCAATCTCTCTGATGAGATAGTTCCATTTATACTTGGCATTTCTGGGTGCGATTCATCAAGTACGATTTTAATAGAGATAAAGCATCTCGTTTAACGCCATAAAGTTCGAGTTTTTTAATAAAATCTGGTGATCGACAGTATCAAATGCTTTTTAAAGTCAATTAGTACTACTAAGTGGAATAGTTTTTTGTCAATATTCATATACCAACTATTATTACAGACTAATAATGCTGTAGCAGTTGAGTGAGATTTACGAATGCCAAATTGACAATCACTAAGTAGTTTACATTTTGTCAAAAAATCATATAGTTGGTCATATAAAATTATTTCCATAATTTTGCTAACAGCTGGCAAAACAGAAATTGGCCTGTAGTTACCAGACATATCTTTTGGGCCATTTTTAAAACAAGGTGATACTCTTGCCATTTTTCACTCATCAGGGAAAGTGCATAGTGCAATAGCCTGATTAAAGATATAAGTTAATGAACTGGCGATAGCCGGTACTGCTAGTTTTAAAATTTTACTTGAAATTTTATCAATGCCAGTGGCTTTTGCACTGAAAAGGCCATGCAGGAGATGGTAAACTTTGTTCGTAGTAATTGACTCAAATCCTTTGAATTCTGATCATGATTTAAGTTTCTTAATAAATTATATTCTTGAAAATTGCAATTTGACGTATCAATTTTGCTAGCTATGTCAGAACCAATATTTGAAAATAATTAATTGAAGCCCTCTGCAATGTCTTTAGAATTTGTTAAATTAATATTTCCATTTATATTCAACTCATTCACTTTTGTTGGTTTGTTTTGTTTGCCTAGTAAATTGTTTATTGTTTTCCAAGCCTCTTTTGGATTGTGTTTTTGACCAGCAATTTTCTTGGAGTAATAATCCTTTTTGGCCTTTATTATTTGTATATTTGCTTTATTTCTGGTTTGTTTATACACTTCCCAATCTGTTTGAAAGTTTTTCACTATGGCTTTTCTCTTAAATCTATCCTTCTTATGTGCAAGCTTTTTTATCTCATTAGTAATCCATGGGACTTTTTTTTATCTGTTCCTTTTACGTTGAATATGTGCATGTTTATTTAGTACTTCCGTAAACAATTTCTTCCAAATCTCCAAAATAAAATTTGGATAATCTGCGAAAAAGTACACATATTCCCAATGCCGACTAAGCAAATCCTCAACAAATTTTTGCCCATCAAGGTTTTTCATATTTCTAATTTCCACTATGTTTTTATCTTGTTTCTTAGAAATATGTATTATTCTGATAGCATTATTCTGATCACTGATTCCTGTATGTATGGCACCAGAATTTGAGATTTTCTCTGGTGTGTTAGTAACTATATGATCAATGAGTCTGGAGGTTGTCATGGTTACCCGAGTAGCTTCCTTAATTAATTGTCACAATTGTTACTATTCATACAGTGATTTAATTTTTTGGTTGGTGTGTCAGCTTCTGTTTTAAGCATGTCACAATTTAAATCACCAAGAATATATATTTCTTTATTTCCATCATCAATTGCTTTGATTAATTTTTGAAACTTTTCAAAGAAATTGTTTGCCAAATTTGGTGGTCGATAAATAGTTGTAACCAAAAATGGTCGACTATGTGGTATTATAATTTCTACACAAACAGCCTCCAATTCAGAGGGGATTAGATCATTTCTAATTTTGTAGTGGATGGAGCTAGGCAAGTAGAGACAAACTCCACCCCCATTTCTTGATCTGTCTTATCTAATAATATCATATCTGTCTTATCTATTAAAACATCACTTGGTATATTTAATTGATATAGATTCTTCCAGCAAACACAGATCAATACTCGATTGTTACCCACTCGTTTAAAAGTCCTGTTCAAGCTCGGTACATGCGTGTCTGGCCAAGATCTTGGAGCAATTATCCTACAATGAGGCTCGAGTATTACGGTTGTCGCCATGCATGTATGTCACACAGTATAATTACTGAAGTATAGTGCTTACTTTCTTGTTTGTAATGTATTTTTAGTGCGTAATATGATAAATAGCTTGGCTAACTGTGTACGCTTATTCTTTACTGAATACTAATAGCCGATTGCATTCATTGAAAAATTACTATCGCAAGAACAATTATACAAAAATTGTTGGATGTTTAACTGTAAATGATTAATCTTACGTTAGTACATTCGGTTACAAAAATATAAAATTTGGTTAACTAATATCCTTTCAAGTCCATCAGAAGCAAAAAATTGTGAAATTAATATTTTATTCTATTATCCAATATCCTGAAATGTAATTTATCTATTTTATTAGCTTCATGTGCAGATCCCTATCCATTAGGAATGGAGAGTGGTGAAATACCTGATGATGCAATCACAGCGTCATCTATTTTTAGTAGCAGTTACAAACCTAGCTATGCAAGATTGAACAAAGGCCATTGCTCTTGGGCGCCTACTGAACAAGGGAGAACCAACTCGTGGCTTCAGGTTGATCTGAGACAACTGGCCTTTGTGACAGGAATAGAAACCGAGGGAACCTGCTATTTTAGCGATGAATGGGCAAAGTCTTACTCGATTGCATACAGCACTGATGGTAATAATTGGACATATTATCAAGAGTCAGGAATTGTAAAGGTAAGCCAGCGTATGAAACGAACAATATTTACATTTTTTGCTCTGTTAATTCTTGCAGAAAAATAATTCTTGCATGCAGATAAACCTGCGTTCAAATGTTGAGTTATCCTTCATATGATTTCTAAATTGAATATATTATATCTCGGTTTTTCGAAATGGTAATATTCAATTTGGAACTTTTATGTTCTTACAAGTTTTTAATTTATCCAGTGCATGGTGTGTTAATGAATTGTAAGACCTTTTACACTTACATAAACATATTAATTTTAAAATAGTCAAAATGAACTACCCAAAGCATGTTAAAATGATTAATGTATTTGAGGTCTAAAACATTATTGTTTATGGTTTATTTTGGTTTCGTTGTTGTTGTGTTTATTTATTTATACTAATTATGCTGTAGTTATTGTGGATAATAATCAGTTACTCTGTGTATCTGTAATACCTCTAGTTTAGGATTTGGTCGGGTGTATAATACTGTGTATAGGGACAATTTCATTAAAATATTAAGACGTCACTTGATATTTTTAATTTATAGGTTTTTCAAGCAAACAGCGATCGAAACTCGATTGTCACCCACTCATTTAAAAGTCCCGTTCAAGCTCGGTACGTGCGTGTCTGGCCAAAATCTTGGAGCAATTATCCTACAATGAGGCTCGAGTATTACGGTTGTCGTCGTACACACAGCATAATTACTAAGGTATAATGCTTACTTTCTTGTTTGTAATGTATTTTAAGTGCGTTATATAATAAATAGCTTGGCTAACTGTTCCAGAGTTCCTGTCATATTCTATAAGTGATTATCAACGTTTCTATAAGTTTCTATAAGTGATTATCAACGATTATATATGTTTCAAATCACAATATTCAGTCGTTTTAGAGAATTTAGATTGCAGTTGAAGATAATTTGACTGTGTGTAGAATATGAAAAATCGAATTATTCCATGACTTTATTGTGCATATTTTCCCCAAGCCACGCGCTACTTGTTCTTGTATTTATCGGTTTTAAAAAGATACTGTTTATACACCGCTTTCTATTTCATGTCAGGGTAGGTGTGAAATTATTGGATCGATTACCCGATCTTGTATCCGCTTAAAAATTCGTAATTTAAAGGAGAGAAGAATAATTTCATTTCAAAAATTTCATTTCAAAAGTGAAGTTTATGGCAAAGCGTTTCAAGGGAAAAGCAGTTAAGTGTCAATGAACATTTCAAAAAGGTTTTTCCAAACATTTAAGATTGAATTTTAGATAAAATTTAAACGTCTAATAACATACCTACATTGTATGTTTCGGGAACTGAAAATTGTATAGTAAAAAGTATTAATCTTTCAATTGTATAAGTCCTTTTGTAGAAAAAGTATAAAGGAAAATAGGAAAAATATGACGGTGTTACCGTGGCTACGACTAATCATTCGCTAAAGCGATATATGAGTATCTCGCTCAGTGTTCTCCTCAGTATCAATGGTTACTACTTCATGTAAGGAAAACAAAACAGCTTGAACCAATATACCGGCGGATATACGATATTTCACGTAGTTATTCTAGGTGGTGCTTACACTAACACAGCACCTGACTCTAACCCCAACCCTAACCCCAAGCCTAACCCTAACATCATCTAATTATTCAACTCAAACTATTTTGTGCTCCTAACATGAAGTAGTAAGAGTATCAATCAACACCTCGCATTTTCAAATCGAACTACTACTACGTTATAAATTTTTGCAAGCAATATAGACTAAAACAAAAACCCAAATATCAACCTTGATGTATTTTAACATGGAATATTAACGCTGAGCAGACCGCTGAGCGTGATATATACAATAGATGTGTAGATGTACATCGCCGTAAGCGAAATTAGATTTATTCCGATGTTCTTGTTTCTAATATATCTATGCGCTCTTTGTACAAATTAATATTTTCAACTATAGCATTTTAACTCCCCGAACCATATACAGTAATGTATAGATATGTTATTACTTATTACACATTCTATAAACTTCAATTTTATATAAATTCAATCTTAAACGTTTGGTAGCTAAAACCTTTTGAATATTTTAGTTCATAATAGTCAACTTTCGGACTTCTTGAACTCGGTTCTCCACGAATTGCTTGTATTCCTTGCGAACACTCTCTATCCAGTAAATTGCAACCAATGAATCTGACCAATATATGACGGTATTGATATGCATGATCTCTTCCAATACTTTCCTTACATTCTCTGTTAATTGAGATGAATCAAGCAAGAAAACAAATCCAAGCGTGGTATCGTCTGGCTGGTCGTCCGTGTCACTCTTGTCTTCGATGCGACTAAGTTGCAATAAACTCCGCTATCATCTTCATAACATAAATAAACACATGCTCCGTAAGCTATTTCGGAAGCGTCTTGACAGAATCGAGTTCCGTCTTTGCTGCTGAACTTTGCTGCTACACTCAATACCACTCGTTTCGTGACTACGTTCACATCGATTTCTACAATCACCTTTACAACGTCAAATACGACTTTGTCAGCGCTAATATCCCGGGCTTGGCCTAGTATTTTTTTACAGGAACCTGCGTTGTCGCCCAAAACAGATTGTGTGTATCTTTGATCATCTTCCACTGTCCAAGGGCGTGTCTGTGTGTCTTGATTCTGCAGTGGCTGAGCAAACTGTGGATCAGTTCGAAATACCTCCATACATCTTTTGAGTTGGTTACAGAGACGTCTCTAGCGGGGGGGGGGGTGTCGGCGGTGTGACTCTCCCAACTTTGAAGTAAGCCAAAAATCAGGTAAAACCATGGTACAATCAGGTAAAAATCAGGTAAATTACCGTGCGACAGGACTGAATATTAAGAACTAAAAACGTCAGCTCAAGTAGCTTGATATTACAAAATACTAGACAACTTTCCTTTGCTTACTTTTTACCACACAATAATAATTATTTGCTGCAATTTATCAGGTAAAATTTACAAAGTTTTTAAGTTTATTGATCAAGTGCACTACGTTGACAGAGAAGCGTGATTCCCTAAAAGACACATTTAATCTCTTCCTTACAGTCCTTAATCCTGATAGACCAGGGACGATCGAGGATACTCAGCGAATAATTGCCGGATTTCCTTCTGCATTTTCACAAGAATCAAGTGGAGCTGTTCATGGTGAGCTGACCGATTTCTTTGATTACGCACGAAAGGTACATGAACAAGAGCAAAGTCAACAGCAATTAGAAGGAACCACTGATCTGAGAGTACACTGGATAGAGCAACCTTACCTATCAAAAGTGAAGCCAGTTTTCGACGTGCAAATTTACTTCCGGAGCCCCAAAGCAGCGTGAATCAATATGGCGTTCTATGGGGAAATATATTTTCGAAGACGATATCTCGCAATTGCTGGCAATTCACAAAGGCAATGCAAGCTTGTTCACACTAATTTTGAAAGAACACAATGTGACTATAATTTTGTAGCAAGAAATTTCAAGAGTACGCTTATACATCGCAGTAAAATTGGTTTCAAGAGTGGCATATTCTTTGTCCATTATGGCAACTGTGACTTAAAGTTCTGGAACTTTGCCTTGTAAATACGACGATACGATGTACTACAGAACATTTTAAACAAACGGTAAGGAATCAATCGCCTGTTGACATTCGCTGTTTATTAAAACAAACGGGAGCTTACTAGTAAGCTCCCGTTTTATAATATAAAATATAGAAGATACAGTTTTTATCTTAGGAAATTTATTTCATGGCATTTTGGTATGTTTTGTTTGTCATGTTGGTATAATGTTGTGTAGCGAAAAGTGTATAAGTAACCGAAAACTATGAGAATTAATGATGTGCATGGCTATTAAAAGGTTGTTTTATTCTTAGATCTTTCTGTGATATTAAAGTCAAAGACTAGAAGAAATTTCATGGATGAATCTATTAATCAACCCTACATTTCTTGTGATATCAAACAGGCTATATTAAACTACTCTGTCTAACACCAGACAATATTAACTTGTCAAAGGGAGAGACATCAGCACTGTAGCATTAGCTGTTCTGTATCAACATTAAAATGTTCTCTACCAACATTATAGTTATGTATTAATTGTACTCTTTCATTGTTGATTTCTGAATGAAGTTTTTAAAGTATACTTGTTGTGATAATGTCTCAATGGACTGTCAAAAGAAATATATCATATATATGTGCTTATATTTCCCTAAATATAGGAGCAATAAGCTCGTATAAAGGGGCCTGTCATGGCATATTTCTATACTATAGCTTTCTTATTTATCGCTGTACTTAACTCCTTTGTTTTGATAAAAACAGTTTTTGAAACCCTCAGACAGAAATACAAATATGCGAAAGCAGTGAAACTGAAAAAGGCGCCAGTTTTGCATCTTTCGCACCTATTTTACAAACTGATCTCAATCTATTGTTTAATCATTTCTGCAATGATTTTCTAGTAACAAAATACAATGAATATCTTAACCTTACACCTCATGAAGTTAAATGAAATAAAACAGTTTGTTCCACTTGTTTCTTCAATTTAGTAAAATTCACAGCGTGACATCACTTATACACTATATTAGTTAAGTAGAGATTTAAATAAGCAACATTCTTCCACAGCCCCTTAATCACTGCCCTTAATTATAATAGATCAGTGCTCCACAGGCATGTGAATTGCTGGTGTATAGATAACTGGCAAGAAGGCATGCTAGCATACAGACTGTGCTAGCCTGGTCCACATAAAAAATAATCATCCCTTAAGTAATTAGACCAACATGCTAAGTGCCCTCTTACCATTTTAATTTATTACTGCAAGAAAATTATTTTATCTAAATAAGTAACCAATAACATGCAGAATTAGTCTCATCTGTGGGAAACTAAAGTTTTAGTTTTCCTGATTTAATCTTTGTTATAGAACAGTTGAACATTTTGGTAAAACATTTTGTAATTGTAGCAATCTTGCCTACATTTTGCAAACAAAGAAATCAATTCAGTATATATGTTTCAAACCATTAGTTAGTCATTCCCCAGATGGGCTTGTCACTGACTATCTCATCAGTGACAAGATCAACTGGAAAATGGGTAATAATGAAATATTCCAAGGGCAAAGCCCGAGGGATATTTCATCCTGAAGGGTAATTTTTTGGGAATACCCCGAGTGAAAGGTCTATAAATGATATACTATACCGAACCTTGTACGAACTGGGTACAAGCGGGGTATTCAAAAGTCGAATTCCCCACTCAAGCGTGGTATTCGACTTGAATATCATGCGCCGGGGAAACGACTCAGGGTACAAGTTGCCAGGGGCATGGTATTCGCTCAAAAATACCACGGTCATGTGGTACAAGCCTAGCTCTCTGATTGGACAAACTTATTGTGAGGTATAATATATATGATCTATTTCTTTTGACAGTCCAATGAGACATTATCACAACAAGTATACTTTAAAAACTTCAGTCAGAAATCAACAATGAAAGAGTAGGCTACAATTAATACATAACTATAATGTTGGTAGAGAACATTTTAATGTTGATACAGAACAGCTAATGCTACAGTGCTGGTGTCTCTCCCTTTGACAAGTTAATATTGTCTGGTGTTAGACAGAGTAGTTTAATATAGCCTGTTTGATATCACAAGAAATGTAGGGTTGATTAATAGATTCATCCATGAAATTTCTTCTAGTCTTTGACTTTGATATCACAGAAAGATCTAAGAATAAAACAACTTTTTAATAGCCATGCACATCATTAATTCTCATAGTTTTCGGTTACTTATACACTTTTCGCTACACAACAATATACCAACATGACAAACAAAACATACCAAAATGTCATGAAATAAATTTCCTAAGATAAAAACTGTATCTTCTATATTTTATATATTTTATATACTAGTAAGCTCCCGTTTGTTTTAATAAACAGCGAATGTCAACAGGCGATTGATTCCTTACCGTTTGCTTAAAATATTCTGTAGTACATCCTTTCATCGTATTTACAAGGCAAAGTTCCAAAATTTCAAGTCACAGTTGCCATATAAATGGACACAGAATATGCCACTCTTGAAACCAGTTTTACTGCGATGTATAAGCGTACTCTTGAAATTTCTTGCTACAAAACTATAGTCACATTGTGTTCTTTCAAAATTAGTGTAAACCAGTTTGTATAGCCTTTGTGAATTGCCAGCAATTGCGAGATGTCGGCTTCGAAAATATATTTCCCCATAGAACGCCATATTGATTCACGCTGCTTTGGGGCTCCGGAAGTAAATTTGCACGTCGAAAACTGGCTTCACTTTTGATAGGTAAGGTTGCTCTATCAAGTGTACTCTCAGATTAGTGGAAGGAACATTGCTAAGAATCACGAGCGATCTTTTAGTCTAATGAAGGTAGTAAAGTTACATGCGGAACAAAATTTTCGCAGAACATCTAAACGATTGCATGATACTTGCAACTGAAAAGGACATAACTAGCAGTGTCGACGTGCGCAAACTGACGAAGAAATGGTCTCTTCTGAAGAACCGAAGAGTTCAAGAGTATCCTTATAAACACACAAACTATTAGGCCTAGGTTTTAAGTGGTAGTATATAGCATTTTTCCTAATTTCATGAATATAACTTCAACGTAGGCCTATTTAATATGCAACTATATTTTGTACTACTACTCATAAAATAAAAGATTTGGATGATGTTGTTTGCAAGATGTCGTTTATTTTACTTATTGTTACTATAAGGCATACTGATTAATTTACATTCTTGGGGCAAAACAACTATGCAAAGATGAATTCAAATTCAAATTCAAATTCAAAATTTTATTTGCCATTAAGTACACAATCTATTTACAAAAAAAAATTAAAGAAAGATACATGTTTTAACTTTGTTTCATAATATACAAAATTGGCAAGAGAACCTCAAGAAACCATCTGGCTTTTCGTAAAGAGACCCCCTCGTTTGGGTGTATAATATTATATTAATTAAATGATATTATGATAACGAGATCTAGACATATATGGTGGATATATAACGAATTATTTTTTCTACTAATAGAGTAGGAACTGAAAAATATTCTTTTTAAACTAGAATACGGAAGCTGAGAGAAGGTGGTAGGGAATTCCAAATTTTCGGACCTAAGTAAAGAATTGTAAATTGTTTGACGTTTGTGCGACACGGGTGAGACCGGTAATCTATATTACATTTCTGGTATTATAATTATGGACATGATAATTGGTTAGAAATAGGTTAAGAAAAATCGGTTGTAACAAATTGTGGTGATATAGAAACATAAATTTGGCAACATGAAATGAGTTTAATTTATAGATATCTAAAATTTTTAAGTCGATAAATAGGGGTGCTGAGTGGGCTCGATATTCTGAATTCGTTATAGTTCGCACCGCTCGTTTCTGAAGAATAATAATTATATTTAAACTAGAGACATAAGTAGATGACCAAACTATATTACAGTATGTAAGATAAGGATAAATTAAAGTGTAGTATAGAGACAATTTTGTTTTAGTAGTTAATTAAAAACGTGATCTATAAATTATTCCAATAGATTTCGATATTTTTTACTTACATAATTTATATGAGGTTTCCATGTAAGATTCTCATCCATAAAAATACCCAAAAATTTGACAACTTGCTCTCGTTTCAGACTTTGATTGTCATAAACAATAGCTGGTAAATTGATATTGATTTTCCTTTGCCTTTATTTAAATATGATGTAACTTGTTTTCTTTATGTTTACGGAAAGCTTGTTGGATTTCATCCAGTTCTCTACCGCAATCAATTCTGTTTTGACACAGAAATTAAATGCTTTGGATCCGAATGAGAATAAAAAATGCTAGTGTCATCTGCAAAAATCAAAGTCTCTGCCATTGTCGTAGCATTGGACAAATCATTAATGTAGAGTAGAAAGAATAATGGGTATATGAAGACCGCAAATTGCAGGTAAAATTGAGAAAATTGCAGGTAAATGTATGTTACACCCCCCCAACTACATAGGCTTCGCTACGTCCCTGGTTCGTTTCCCATTTTCGCATGTTGAATCCACCCATAGTCAATCGACGCTTGATCTTCCTTGATATCTCTAAGGTAGTAGATACGTCCTTAGCGCCTGAAGCGTAGTCATCTACGTAGAGAGAAAGGATCATTTCCCGAACGAATTCCGGATCTTCAATGAGATACTGATTCAGGTGATGCCGATGCGAATTTTTTAAGCAATTGAAAACATCCCAAGCAAACGAAAACATCCCGCCTGCATAAAAACGTCATCATGTCGAAGACCCGACCCAGTCATGCACGCGCGTATTCCACTCGTGAAATTCACTCGTGTTCTCGTTGACGTCAGAAAACACCGCGTGCGCAGCAGACCAGAGACAAGTAGAGAATTTTCTAGGTCGGGGAGGGGGAGCATCCCAATGAACGAGATGCAAATATGGCGCGAAAATTGCAAATTTAATTCGAAACTTCATGTCGGAACTATCTACGTTACTACGACAGTATGTCATCAGATCAAGTGTTTGATATCGAGATAGAAAACCAAAACAGTGAAGGAAGAAAGAGATCTAGATACAAGACAGGATACAACCTGTTCATGCAGGAAAATTCAGTAAGTAAATTTGCATTATATTTGTCGATAAAATTTACATATAGAAGCATATGCTTTTTGTCTCTTTTAAAATTTCAAATAACCATACTTTACTATCTTTATAAAATCATATTTGCGTTTTTGCATTCAAAGCTCAACCACATTCAACATCTGGAAAGCATGCGATGTTCAGTGAAATATTGTATCAGTAAAAAAATATAAAATCATATAAGAAATATATATTTAAAATACAAAGTACAAAGAGCTCACAACCCCTCCCCCCCCTCCCTCCTACAAGCTGACAGAGTGCCTGGGAATTTGACATTTTTCAAAGAGCTACTGGGAAATTCTTCATGGTTAAAGACTGGTTAGAGCCCTTAGTAGGCCAAATGAAATTGCCCTACCCAATGTCGCCATGCATATATATTACGCAATGCAGGGGTGAGGTTTTATGTGTCTTGTCTTGGAAAAAAGGTGTCCTTTGTTGCAAGTCTCAGACCACATTCCAATAAACCGAGGACATTTGCCTATTAATTTTATTTTCGTCCCCATGCCCCGGATTTTCATTGCGAAACCTTCAAAAATGCTATAATTATTCGCTAAATGTAAGAATATTTCCCGTTATTTACTAGTTTCTGCAAAAGTACGGTCATATTATTATTATGATTAAATCCTTATTCTAGCCGAATGTCTTAAAAGACACTCAAAAATACGAAAATGAAATATGGCAAATTAGCTTCGAATATGCCGACCGGCAATAAGTCTTTAATGACCAGCACAAAACGCCGTAAAACAATTTTTCATCAGTGGCGTAGCCACCTTGAATTGACTGGTCATGCTTTTATGAACATGGTTAGATTAACCCGTCCAACTTCCGAGCGCCAAAGGCGCGAGCCTCCTAGGGGGGTCTGGGGGCATGTCCCCCTAGAAAATTTTTGGTTTTTTAAAGCTCGGAAACGCTATTTGCTGCATTCTGAGGGACGTTTCAACGCAAAATTAACCTCATAAAAACACCAAAATTGTGACAATTTTCAGCATCACCGACTCTCGCAATGGTCTTCCTGAAATATCAAATAAAGCATTTTTGGATGATTCAAAATATTGAAGCGTCACACTGCTTTTTTGCTATTAATATTTCAAACAACTGCAGCTCTGGACTATAAATAAATTGCAACCACAGGTCCGAAACTATTTTTATATGCAAAACACAAATGTGCAATGCCAATGGCTCAGAGAATCGAGCAAGGCAAAAACAATAAAACGCCAAGCACTCTTGCACTCATCACGGCCCAAATGTGCTAGTAAAGCAGTTAGCAGCAAAAAGCCAGAAATGAAGGAAACTGATCACGTAGACTGACGTCGTTCACATAAATACACAATCACACATGAATATACAGAATGGGGAGTTAATTTTCAGATTTATCATCATGTATAAATGCATTTATTGAGTGTTGTTTGTGTATATAGGTGGAAACCGTGTAACGATGGGTTCACCACAATTCACAAGTAATATATTATGTGTGGTAATGTGGTTATGTGGATATTTACCTAGTTAGAATATTTCTGAGTATTACATGTTTTAGAGCACATTAAGGAGTATGAACAGGGAGTAATATATCAATAGATGGATAGCCCAAGATGGATGTTGGGGTCACCACATATCTATGTGGATATTTCCCCTAGGGCCAAGAATATTACATGTTTTCTAAAATGCAAGAGCACATTAAGGACTGATCATACAAAATGAATAAAAATTTAGTGCAGTATGACCAGGGAGTAATATATCATTAGATGGATAGCCCAAGATGGATGTTAGGGTCACCACATATCTATGTGGATATTTCCTCCAGCCCCTAGGGCCAAGAATATTACATGTTTTCTAAAATGCAAGAGCACATTAAAAAAAATTAGTGCAGTATGACCAGGGAGTAATATATCATTAGATGCATGGATAGCCCATGAATCCAGAAAAGTAATTAAATCATTTTGGATCTCAGGGGAAACCCCAGTAACGCCACCTCTTGTCTAGACAAGAACAAAACAGCTTCGGTAATAGTTTTTAATATTTCTCTATTTTGCCTTACCTCTTCATTGTGGCGCTGAATTTCATCTCGTCTTGCTTGAGAGAGCAGAGAATCCACTCGCACACCGGCTCCATACGTTTTCCAGGTCTTAAAAGCAGTTAAAGCACTCATGTGTGACTTCGCCTTTTCATGCTTTTTGCAATCCGAGAGGAAGCCTTGCATATTCACGAAGCCATTCTTCGTCCACGTTGGCGAGATTCCAGGGCAAAACAAAAAACAAGGTCAGCAAAATAACTTTCCCAGCACAGAGCTGCCACAAAGCCAATCTTTCCTCTCATACCAAGCCTGCTGAAACGCTCTCCCCTTGTCGTAACGGTCAATTGTGGTGTTGGTCGCTGCTTAACTATTGCATTTTGTTGTTGGTCGAGCAAAAAAAATCTCCAGCAAATCACTTATAATATCCGCTTCAATAGAAGCAGGATTCGTCACACTTGCTGAAGCCATTGTATAAACGCGCAAAGACAATATAAATATGATTACTCACCTTACACAAGTGTGTTCAGTCGCGCGGAAAGCTCGCTAGGAAAGGCAGTACAAGTCATGCCTTCTCCAAATAGCATGAGTTCGGCTCAATAAACAGCCGTTTTGAGCATGCGCAAGGCCAGTTAGCCAATCAGAAGCCAATATTATTTGTATTAAATATTATAGCAACTCAAGCCTTCTGAAAAGAGCATGAGTGAAACAGGAGTCGCGCGTGAATCGATATATTGCCGGAAATGAGTCTTGTAGAGCTGCAGTTGCTAGGAAACAGACACGACAACAGTCGGCAAGGCTGTAATATTGCGTAATTTTTAAAAACAATAATGAAAAATCCAGAAAAATGACAATGTTGAATTTTAAAGCTTTGTTAACAAAGCAATGTTTTAGACGGAACTTGGAAAAAATTATCAATTTTGTGAAAAATTTTATTCATGCTGGGCATGACAAGCATGAACGGCAGCTACGCCACTGTTTTCCAACGTTCAGAATGTCAAAAAGTACGGTCGGATCTGGGAAGACTGGCATCTACAGATTATATTGATACCAAATTTATGAATTTTGGAGGGAAACTTCACATGGCAAATCGGTATTTTTCGAGCGCTATTTTGCATATTCATCACTTAAAATGAATTATTCACTCAGCCGTATCTGGCTTTCCCTTGTGTTAGCATTGATGCTAACTATTTTGCTGACATTGTGTCCAACTGCTAATGCAAATCCCAATGGCAATGAAGATAAAGAGAGTTACGGGAGCGAAGGCCATCAGTACAGCGAATTTCCATCATTTCAGGTGCAAATAAACAAGTAAGTTTTCTATTGTCTGTGTTTCCCAGGTCGATTTACTTTAATACTGTATATTTCAGTTATATTTGACTGTGTTTGTAGTGGTGCTCAGTTTTAGAAAATGTGGATATTATATATTTATATCTCATTATCTGTTGTGTACAATTGGTGAGAGTGTACCAGTATATATATAAGTTTTGACCTCTCCAAGCCATGTATTTAGTGTGTGTATATATTTAATTGTATTTGACATGTGCTCAGCAAACAGGTAAATAAATCAACATTTTCTGAGTAAACACATATACCAATGATACATGTTTATACCGCCTATTACCCCGGTTTAATGTGCGTGTCCTTATCTGCGGAAACTCAACATTTTTCACTCCCCCGTCTTGTCTGAATAAAGGTGCAAGTGCCTACAAAGACGCATGTGCCTCTTATTTGTTGGGCTGGGAATGGAAATAAATTATCTTAAATTCATGGCCTAATGCTTTGTCTGCATCGCATCCTGGCTGAGTGAAAATATGGCTGCCTATAGGCACACTGCGCTTATATCCGGATAATGGTGCATGCGCCTTTCAACAGAGTGCACCTTTAAGTGGGATAATAGAGTATAGCCATACTAATTAGCAAATATAACTCCCAAAATGCTGACAATTTCAACTTCATTGCAAACTACTGCAGTGTTCGATTTTTCAATTTTCCGACAAACCCTCAAAAACCAGCATCAATCAGATCGAATTGAAAACATTAAATAGGTCTGCTACAGTAGCTCTTCCTTTTCTGTCCTTGCAGCAAGCTTCTTTATGAGCTGTACAAGTCAATAAGAAAATCACAAGCTGAGAGCACTTCCCAACCAGGCTTGTCTAACATAACTGCCTTGAAGGAGTTAATCAAGCAAGTATGCAACTTAAGTGGTGTTCCTGGTATTATTATAAATAATAGAATAATTGATGAATTTAAAACAAAATTATGGAGGTTACAAGAAACAATGGCAAAGGCAGCTGCTAAAGGAGGAAGTCCAGTAAAAAGGCTGTTAGCAAGATGGACAAGTGGCAGATATTCCACATGGAACTTCAAAATTTACTACAGTGAACTGGAGCCAGAAAGACTAAAGCAGGAAAATGTTAGATTCGAATGCAGAGAAAAGGAAGCTTGAAGATGATATTGATGTGTTGACGTGCAAAAAGGCAAAAATTGAAGGGAAATTGAAACAAGCTTTGGCCAAAAATAAAGGAAATGCTGACCCATACAAAAGGAAATTTAAAGCATTAACACAGAAATTAATACGCAACAAAGAAGACAGAAGACATCAAGAGGTCCATCAAAATACAAAACATTTCTTGAGTACAGCAAACGGCAACAATCTAGAATCCGAAAGCAAATGGTTGGTGATTGTGAAACTTCTTTGGCATTCCTGGGTCTTCATAATTTTGTGGCAATTATACGAAAGTTGAGATTTTTAACGAGAATAACCAAGATTATTTTTTATTTGCGTATAGCTATTGATATTTTTTGATTTCCTGCAATCTGATTGGCTGCGTGAGCGGGCAGCTTTTTACGATATTTGACCCTGGTCCAAAGAGTTATTTTTTTGAATATTTTTGTTTATGAAAAGGAGTGAAAAACATTTGAAAAACAAAAAATTCCCCCCAAAATATGCTTGGAATATATTAAACTTAGTCAGTTACTCCCAAGACGATGTCAAAATTTTAATCTAGCTTAAATTTTATGTTAAAAACGAAAAAAATAACAAAAAGTAAACAATGTAAAGCTACGGCTTTCGGCTTCGCCGACATGCAGCATGCATCATATTTTTGAGAATCTGCTGTGATTTTGTTTCTAAATTAAATTTATAAAAAATATCCATAACAAAAAGTTCAATTGAAAACAAAACATTTCCTCCAAGGAAACAAGATAAACGGCAGTGTGAACATGTTTTTTCATCTTAAACAGCGTTTCAATTGTACAAAAAACAACAAATGTTTTCGACAGAGTAAAGTCGAAGCCCTGCTCAAAACGGGCAGTTTTAGCAAGTTTAAACGATGAAAAACCACACATAAACAAAAATTGAATAAACAGGCATACCTTTTTCATCGTGTCTTGAAATATTTGGAAAATTATAGTCCGGCCAAAAACAATGCAAATTCCTATCCTTATGCTAATTCCGACGCAAATTCAGTTGACGCCGAATCACTACCTAGACTAGTACCGGGTTAACAAGGCGGTTTGAACACTTCAACAGCAACAAGAAAACACTTGAACAGCCAAAAAGTGGAAAAATATCACAGTTGCCTAATCTTGAGTAAAATATAATGTAAAAAGATATATTCCTCAAATGCTCGCTCTAGGGCCCTTCAAATGCCGGCACTGCTCAAACGCCAAAATATTCCGTGTGAAGTCTCGCGAACACCCGCATTGCAGGCTAAACGCGCGTGGGTGATAAAAAAGATCGATTAATTTCCCAGTGTGAAAACATCGCAAACAAACGAAAGCATCTGGCCTGCATAATTAATACGTCATTGTTACGACCCGCGAACATGCTGGTAGGAATTAATAGGAAACTACATTATTTATTTTAATTTCTTTGAGTATGAAATATGGATTGCATCAGGGATTACATTTTAAACCTTTTTATGGCTTTTTCAAAGGTGATGGATTCAATATTAAGAGGTGAGTCAGTCTATACATAAAACAGGTACTTTATAGATAGACAACAACACTTTGTAGAATTATTGAACACTTTAACTCTTTCACTGCCATAGGCGACTTTTGTCGACATTATAGAAGGCTGCCATAGGCGACTTTAGTCGACAAAAATTAAAGCAAATTTTAACCAATCAAATTTAGTGTTTTATTAACCAATCAAAGCTAGTTTTTCATAACAATGCGTGGTTACAAAGCCACTGAGCAACAAGAAAGAACATTCAAGCAAAGTTGAGGCGAATTTGTTGTAGTTTGGGGTATTTGCGAGTGAAATTGTTGTGGTTTATTTGCACGTGTTGTCAAAGGGCATTTAAAAATGGCGTCGTTTACACGTGAGGAAGCAATAGCTCTCGTTTTTCATGATTCTGAGTCCGAATTTGACAGTGAAGCAGAGAAATCAAGTGATGAAAGTCTCAGCAACTCTGGCGATGAGTCATTTGATGAAATTGAGCAACCAACTCGCAATATAGCGGTTCATAATCCACATGTGGTTGAATCAAGCACGACTGACAACGACTTCGCGAGCTTTTCGTGGGAATTTTATTCTTACTTGGATCCTTTTGAATCGGATTGGCTTCCAGATTACAATGAAAGACCTGGCATTCTTGTGGATACTACTGGGTTTGAGCCAGTTGATTATTTTTATCAATATTTTCCAGAAGAAGCATTCAACCTGATGGCAGCAGAAACTAACAGGTATGCAGATCAATTTTTTGACACCCCAGTTGATTTTTCTCCATCTTCAAGTTTTCATTCGTGGACTGACACATCTGTTGATGAGATGAAAGCATTTGTGGCTCTGCAAATTGCCATGGGGCTTTGTAATAAACCTGCCATTAGTGATTATTGGAATACCTATTGGCTTACAACCACTAACTTTGGAGATGTAATGTCTAGAAATAGGTTTGAATTATTACAAACATTTTTACATTTTAATGATGTTACTAATCAAGTTTCAAAGGGTCAAGAGGGCTATAATCCATTATTTAAAATCCAGCCGTTGTTGGACATTTGCAATCCTTTGTATGAAAAAGTATACCAGCCAAAAAAAAGTCTTTCAATTGATGAGAGTATGATCAAGTTCAAAGGGCGCATATTTTTCCGACAATATCTACCAAATAAACCCACAAAATGGGGCATCAAAGCATTTGTTTTATGTGAATCTGAAAGTGGTTATTGTCTGAAGTCAGCAATTTATACAGGAAAAGACTGTTTTGAAAGGGATTCAGATAGTCTACTCTCAGACCATGTGGTGTTAAGTTTGCTTGAAGGTTATGAAAACAAGGGACATTTTGTTTTCATGGATAATTTTTATTCATCCCCTATACTATATGCAAAACTTGAGTCAAAAAAGATTGGTGCATGTGGAACAGTTAGAGGTAACAGGCGTGGAATGCCGAAAGAGTTACTCCAACAGAATATAAAGCTGAAGAAAGGAGATGATCCTGTGTTCATGCGAAGTGGAAATATGGTTGCCTGTGCTTGGCATGATACTAAGCGCCTCACTATGCTTAGCACCCTTGATACCAATTTAACAGTTGACAAGGAAATAAGAAGTAAAGACCATGCAAGTGGGCATAGAACTGTTGAAAAGCCTGTAGCTGTTGCAAGATATAATCAGAGCATGGCTGGTGTTGATCGCTTTGATCAAATGTTGGGCACCTACCAGTACCCACACAAAAGTGTGAAGTGGTACCATACACTATACCACAGAGCAAGAGAAACAGCCCTTGTGAATGCATATATTGTTTACAGAAAGACTGATAAACAAAATACACTTGACCCACAGAGGTTTCGCCAAATGGTCATTAACAGTTTATTGGAACACTGGCATTCTAGTAGGAAACGAAAAGGTCGCCCAAGTATTACTCCACTTCCTTTGCGAATGACAGGACAACACTTCCCTGACAAGTTTGAAGATAAAAAGTACAAACCTGACTGTGAAGTGTGCTCTGATAGAAAAAGAGGTAATCGACGGCAAACTAGTTTTTGTTGCAAGCAGTGCAATGTACCGCTGTGTATTTCACCATGCTTCGAACGCTACCACACTTTGAAACAATACAAAGTGTGATAATGGGAAATATGTCTTTATATCCAATACATTGTTGTTCCACTATTGGATTTAAGTAAGTAGTTGTTTTTTCCAAATATTGTACATTTTATGTAATAAAAAATCAATTTTCTATAAGTTAAGTTGTCCAAACACTGATACATATTGCATGTATTATTTACCTAAATATGATGTACAGCAATAGCTGCCAGCTCAAATACTAGGTTTCAAAATAACTTGTTTTAATATTATCATAGTTCTACATTATGTGTTTGATGTTTTACACATTTTTGGGAAGTAATATTGAGATAATTGAATTTTTTCCGTATATTTTTGCAATCTTCATATTTTCTTAGAATTTTGCCCAGAATTTTTAGAATTATGTGGTCAAATTTCTAAGAAAAATTACATAATTTCAATCCTCATGTAACAGTTGATCCTTTCTGAAAGTTTCGAGTCAACATCTTAAATAGAGTCAAAGTTATTCAAATTTTATGATGCACAACCAAATATCTTTGTTATCTGCTAAAAATAACCGGCGCTGAGCTAAAAATAGCTGGCAGCGAAAATTTAAGTGGCTTACTTCGCCCTTCTATTGTTTACTGAAAAGTCCAGATAAAAGTCATTTATAATTATTATACACGAAAACGGATAACTCCAGTCTTGGCTTCGGAAGAACTACTTTTCCAAGATTTTTAAACGTCCAAGGTGCATTGCAATATTTGATAAAATTCAAAACATTGAAATTCAGAAGACAAAACCTTGATTGACATGTTGACAAAAGTGTTAATGCATTTAAAAAGCTTCATATAAAAAAAATGAAAAATATGAAGTCATTTTGATCAAACGAAAATATTTTTCGATCAATCAAACAGCTCTAAGCGTTTTGATTCTCATCTCCTGCTGTCGGCAGTTTACTGATTTCGGTAATAAAATCCTCTCTTGTTCCAGCGAAGTGAGGCAGTGAGGGTAGTCAAAGTCGAGATATTCCATCTTTACAACTTCTGGCAGATTAAAAGCACAAACAGCTTTTATTAAGCATTAAAATATGTGTTGTCATAACATATGCACTAAAATTTTAGAACAAATAATATCTCTCTTAATATTTTCCCCATGAGGGTACTATTGAAAACAATCGTTTAAATTCCCCTTGGACCCACAGAAAACTTCTGAATCAATCCCCTTATATATTCCCACATTCTATACAAGTAGCCCAGGTCCCCCACTGAAGAGATGGCTGATGAAATGTGCATTACTCAAAGAAAAATTGTGGCCTTATATCAAAGTTTAAATAAAATTTTTATCTTTCTTGTTGCTGCTTTGTGTTATTTCAACGTCAATAGCCGTATTACCAAAATGACTAAGCAACAGACAAAAATGCCAAAAGAAACAAACAGTGTTACTTTGTTTGTATTAAAGAAGGCAGTAATAATGTTTTGCCTTTGCTAACATATTAACCATTAAGATTATACCAAGCACAATTTAGAGTGGCTATATTATGGCACTCAGTTGTAACACTGTTACAAGTGTTAGACAGCGTTAAACAATGTTACACAATCTAACACAGTGTTACATAGTGTTACACAGTGTTACATAATGTTCCACAGTGCTACATTGGGATACACACCCTACCCCTTCTCCAGCCCTACCCCTACCATCCCGCTCCCTACTCCTACCCAACCTCTACCCATCCCACCCCTTCCCCTATCCCTAAGTAAAGATAGCGTAACACTTGTAACAATGTTACCCGAGTATATACTTGATAATACACTCTAAATCATGCATCATATGCCAGGTGCCCAGGTTCCCCCAAACGTTGTCCAACGTTAGAGTGTAAGACAAGTAAATAGAACACTGATTCACATTGTTTCCTAATGGGTTAGTTCTGTCTAACGCCAAACGATTTTACTGGTCAAGAGCCAAGAGGAGACATTTGCTTCTTAATAGTTAAACAACCAAGCCAAACAAGGTATGACTGCTAGTTATATTTCAGGAATGATGAAATATATTTTGTTTGCACTAAATGCAGATAAAACATTCAATAAACTTGATATTTGGAACTTTAACAAACAAACAAGGAAAGTTTTGTTCTTTATCACACCTTTTAATATTGACAAACTGAAATTTGTATAAATTGTCTACAGTGTTAATACATTTCTGTTGCCATATAAATATGAATGTTAAATAAATTGTGGTACCCCATCTGTATTCCAGCATCCATAGTGACACATAACTTTCACAATTTCTTTTTGTTCGTTGTAAGTCAAAACAAATGGTTTACTGTCATTGACAATAACATTAACATGACCCTTTCCAGATACATCTTTCTTTAAACTTGTTTCACCATTACCAGCGACAGCAAATAGTTGACAGAGCTTTCGGTAGTTAATAATTTCGATGGTGCGCTCTTTCACTTTCCCTTTTTTGGCTGTGCGTTTCAGGTGAATATTTACAGCAAACGAGGAAGAACATGTCAAGGTTTTAATAATATGTTCAAAAACCAGCATTTGTAATCTTGAGCTGAATTCCACTACCCAAGGATGAGAATGCCTGGCCGTAAAATACAGCCTACGACAAATAGATTTGCCCAGAACGTAAGCTCGGAACGAGCCATGTCGTGTAAACACGAAGCTGCAAGCTTCTCTTCGGGTGAATACTTGCTAGAATACGCAATAATAGCCTCTTTCTTCCCACGAGAAAGCTCACGAAAAACGTCTTGGACTGCTAGCTTTTCAGAAATTGCATCCCACGGTAGAAGTCCCCAGTATTTAAGCTCAAGTTGTTTGTACAAAGCGTCAATCTCGGATGAAAGCCCTTCTAAAATTTCGCGCCTAATACTTCTGTCCGCCATATTGAATTTTGATACCTAAATTATGCGGGTCAGTCTCGATTTCGCGCTGTGCAAATAAATGCCAATTTTTTCCCAGTGTGTTTCGATTGCTTACGGAAAAAAAATTCGCAGTGCCGCCATCAAGTATTAAGTAGTTAATACAGCCTTACCGGAGTGAAAAAATGTCTTCTTCAACAGTGATTTGTACCATTGTGGCATCCATAAACGGAGCAAGACCTCGCGTTTCTCTCCATGTTGTAAAACAAGCAAGGGAAGCGTATACATAAAGGTTTGAGCTTTTAAATCAAAATATTTTGCAAAAATGAAAAAATATTGTGCAAAAAACCAGGGAGGTGAAAACTTCGTTTTAAATTTGGATCGCGGTTGGTCAGTGGTAATTACCATTTTCACCTAGAACCAGTGGCGTCATTATGGCGTCAGAAAATGCCAAAATCCGCCATGTTTTTGCGGACACTTTTTCTGCCGAGCACTTCCTCCTGTAATATTTTATCTTTCGTCTATGTTTTAGTCATCATCATATGGGCATTGTCTTTACTATAGTTTACAAGTTTTGCATAAACAAATTGCAGATGTGTCCATATAATATATTTGATACTTTTTGGGTGTCTGGCAGAACATTCTGCTTTTGTGTGAGTGCTGGGTCATACTGATGAGTGATGGGCACCATGGGCAGCACCATGATTATAATTTCCCCCCAACATATTTCACACTAGGATCACCTCAGTATATAAATTGGCAACTGGTCTCACTTGATTGGCTAGATGACTGCACTGGGACAGCAGGGGTGCAGGTTCGATTGTGTAACGGCATATTCCATAGCTGCCATATTCGCAACTGCTGTTAGATGTAGCATAATAATGTATATAGTTTCCGCTTGAAAATTTCCAACTACCCTTGGGCATTCTGTTTTATCAAGCAAATTGCTTAAAATCATTCTTATAATTATCCTATAATCATTTAATTTTGACATACTGTATTTCACACAATAGCTAAATCAAATAGTTGAACATGCTTGGCATGAATCAAATGGTCGAACATGCTTGGCAAAAGTCCCTTTTGTCGAACTACTACCTACAGTATGCGTCGTTAAATTATGGAACATTATTTCCAACTCAGCCCTACCTAGTACTTTCTCAAGTCCATCGTCCTTTAAAAGATTTTTGAAGACAAAATATGCCGATATGCTAAAATCAACTTTTGACCAAGAAATTACTTGTACTTGCTCACTTAAAGCCTGGTTTTCACTGTGATATAAGCGTAAGCAGCAAACGTAAGCATAAGCGTAAGAGCGGAACGCTTTGATATGCTTATGCTTATAACGTTGTTCTCACTGCGACGTAAGCCTTGTTTACTCTGACATAAGCGTAAGCGTAAGCGCAACAGAACGGAAGGTTTTGATATCCATACGTTAATGTCGGAACGTTTGACCTCTTATGCTTACGCTTATGTTGTAGTGAAAACCAGGCTTAACCGTGATTGCAGTTGTCATAAGGAGACATAGTGAATAGATAAGTATTTTTAATTAAAAATATTAGTATTATAGTTGATTAACATCATAGTAATTCAGTAGGATGGCAAGAATGCCTTGATGTATTAAAGAGGAGGGGCACCTTGCAAGGGTCCTGATGTTCCGTTCGTGCCTTCTCCTTTTGAGCTGCTCATGTAGGAAGTATTTTAACATAATGTAACTGTGAAGTATGTCATGTATGTTGTAACATTTTTATTTCTTTATTCATGATTACTCAATAAATTTAACAAATAAAATAAAATAAAACAAATAAAAATATGTCTACACGCTGCGATTTGTTTGGTCGATTTTAGGTTTTGAGACTGTTAAAAGATTAGTGTAACCGTCATGCATTGTGAGCTTTTGTTATTGTTTATATCTTACCCAAATGCAACAAGTTTGAGCTTGGGAAATCCTGGTGTGATACTAATCCTTTAATGTTGTGATGACTTTGCCACAATGCCACATCATTTTCAAATATTTTTAATGTGCAACTGAAATCGGCCCGACAAATCGTAGCATGTATACATACCTTTAAGAGTCAATGCTCGCAGTTCATCTTTCTGATTACAATATTTTTTGATGAAGCTGTTCATAGTAAAATATAGAGTGCCATTTTAACGGAGTGTATTTTAATTTTCAATGCTCTGTCGTTTAACTCTCTCTCCAGAACTTTTGAAATGCGCAATTCCGTTGAGAAGGCAGAATTGTGAAGTAATTCCGTTGTGAAGGCTTTTTAAAGAACACCAGTGCGCCGGATCAAAAACACTAAAAATTTAATGAGCGCCGCGATTCCTTTCAGATTAATAACCATATTGTGCAGAATAAAGTCACAATTTTAGTTTAAAATACACTAGCTTACACTTAGCAATTCTAATTCTTACTAACTCTAACACTAGCACCTATTTAATCTGTACGACTTTTTAACCATAAAACTTTTGCGCAACAAGCTTAGCCGACGCACATCCATCCCTCAAGTATATACGCGTTTCCTTGCTTGGTTAATATGTTCCTTAGACAGAAGTCAAAGATTGAAGCTAACTATATAACAGCCTTACGGCGCATTATACCCGTTTATACTTTGTACTGTCGCAAACCATTTTAAAAAATCTCGCAATGTCTGCACACAAATTTGGTACTTTGCGTTATCCTTCCTGCATTGAAACAAAAAAAAATTGGGAAAAAACGCATATTCCGGCCAAAAAAGCCGTTTCCTTTTGCTAATTTCACTATATATTTATTAAAGCTCGCAGTTTGTTTGTACAGCCTTTAGAATTAACACCCACGCATACCCCTTTGGTTTTGACGCCAAAGCCATGGATTGGATGAGATCTATCCAATAATAATATTGAAAGGCAGCGCCCATGAATTTAAAAAACGGCAAAATCGGATGATGTTTATATCCGCCCTCTTAATTTGATTAATTCCTAAACTTTGGGAGAGATAGTGAAGTGTAACCATGTCAGTTACAGATCTTGAAACTGCAATCTTTGCAGAGTTGCAAAATCCTAACCAGTGGCTAAAGCTAATAAACAATATTCACAAAGACAGAATGTATTAATTATATTATATTACTTGTATGCTTTTTATGCTGTATAATATTAGTGTATTTCACAATGCAATGACTTCATTTCACCTCATGAAAATTTAGTGCATAATTTGCAACTATACATAACCACCATACATCGTTTTGTATTCAATTTCAATCCAAATATTTTGCATGTACACAGCATACTGGCGAGATTTTTGTCGGAGTAAGTCTTACATAAAATTGAAGCGTTATACTTACTAATATATAGATTCAGTCCTAGCGCCCTCATCGGATGTGCCTCTAATAAACGAAAAGTTTTCAGTAAATGTTGTTTAGCGGGCGCTTTAACAGCCTCTATTCATATTAGTCAAAGCATTAGCAGATAAATTAAGATTACAAACGAAATGCAGAAAGTTGCCGGGCATCTTATGTTAGACAAAGATGACAGGATGAAGAAAGTAATAAGTTGGAAATGTACTGTATCTAATGATCGTATATGATGGAATTAACCAGTAAACAGAGGTTGCAAGCACGAAAGATTCTACCCACTATAGTCACTACAACTAAATATCGCTGCAGATTCGTTGCCAAAACACTCAATTTTGACTTGTCAAATACAATAATTTTGGCTATAGCAAGATGTTCGTAGAAGATATTTGCATAATGATTTAGATCGCGTTAAAACGCTTGCATGTACATCAAAATGTACGTCGTGATATTATTGTTTAAGTTAACAAAATTAATCAGAATCGCATATTTTAAACTTAACTAGTATTTAACTACAACACTGGCAGTTAAAAAGTTGCTAAGAATTTTATACAATCCCTACACTCCATCAGCAATCCTTTTAAAATAACATGATTAATAAAACATAATTTTTGACTGGCTAAAACGTGTATTCATTACTATAAGACTTCAAAATTTATTATATGCGTGGAAAAGAAAACCAATTAAGATGGCACGATTATATTCCTCTAATGTGTACTTTGTGTATTAGTGCACAACTAGTGGTTTAAAAAAATATCATTACTATGCCGACTCAATTAGCCATTTGAAGTCAAGATAAATTTAGGCATAGTTCAAACGTCACGCTTCTCATGTGCCGAACCTAAATCGAATTGTTTGGCCCAGGATAAGCGCAACGTTTGAATCAATTAACTTCGTCGATTGTAATAAGTTCGAAACTATCAATTTATTATCTATTTAATCCCTTAGTAACATATTTTGAATTAACTTTGACTAAGTCCAACAAAGTTAATGCCATGCACCTCACCACCGGGTTACAAATATTTCTGTAAGTTCTTCATATTAAGTACTCTCCCTCGCCGCCGCTCTTTGTCTCGTACCCCCCCCCCCCCCCCACGCGCTGCTGCTTACTTACACACAACATTCCATTCCCAAGCGTTAACCAATCACAGCTTGCTCTTAAATATCAAGAGCCGTCGAGCCAAATGATATATTCAACTATTCAAAATATAAACAAAATTGCGGCACCGCTTTGTGGAATGTCGAGTTCGTTGTTCATTTATATAAGTTATAACTGCTTTCATTTGCTTACTTGGTTTAATAAATCAATGGTTTGGTATTCCCTGGTCTAAATCTGTGTCTAAATCTGTGTGAATATTGCATTTGTGTTTCTCCGTGAAATGTGAAATAAGCGAGGGCGGTTATTGCAAAATCATATTTGCAACATTTGTTTGAATGCCAGCATTCGGTGAAAGCAGGGAGCATTATTTAAATATACTTATATAGTTTGAATACTTTGTACCAAACCAAACTGCAGTATAAAGTTTTGACTATATGCAACGCCAACGGGACAGACACATATCTAGACAGATTTATTTTAGCTGTCTATTTATCATGCTTATAATTATATATATTTTATCATTTTCTACCGTAAGAAAAATTATTAGTATAAGATTTCCATATTTTGTACTATATAATTTGCAATAATACAGCCAAGGCATAATAATTATGCAGGTCATGATCGACTGCATATGAATACAAACTACAGTAACTACAAAGAACAAAACTCAATCAAAATCTATATATCGTCGACTTGAAACTGGCAAAATTATTGCGGTATTTTGTCTCCTTTAAAATCTGCTAATAATAATTGTTTCAGAAGCTCATCTTCGTCGACGATATTTCAAAATAATTACACAATTCACATAGTCGTTTTTAGAACATTAGAGTCTTGTAGTGGTTTGTGTACAGTTTACAACAAAGCGGAAATACGTAGCGGTTGAAATAAAATATAAATGTTTTCGCATACGACACACGTTACAGAATTCTTGTGTTTAAGAGTTCTATAAGGTTTATCTTTCTTTGAATTATTTTTCACTTGAAGAAAACATTTTACATAAAACAAGAAAACTAGCGTTCCTTCGTCCATCCTATATGTAAATTCTGAAATGCCGCATCGCCACTTCTTGACCTTGCAATTCTTCCTGCAATAGCTTCGCGCTTAATTTCACACAACGCGTTGTGATTAGTCAAGGTAAAACAATAAGGAATGGAATGTTGTGTGCAGGTAAGCAGACGTTCGTGAGGAGGTACGACACAACCAGCGCCTGCGAGGGAGACTACTTCATAAGTAGCAAAAATTATTACTATACTAGCAATGCATTATGCATGATCTATTATCTCTCTGTTTTTTTCACACTATTTTATTGCAAATACTTTATAGAGTAAGAAACAATACAATTTTAAAGACTGTATTCCAAAGACAAAGTTAATTGGGAAAAAAACAGTTTAAACAGTTTATGAACATTTCAAAGCGTTTCCCGAAACTTCTATGCCCGACTAAGTTTGGATTTTACATTAAATTTTGAGCTTAAAATACCAACATTATATAGTTGGGCAATTGAAAATTCTATTGTTAAAATTGCAAATCTTTCATTATTTTAACATTTTGTGCAAAAATAATAAAGAAAATATATGAGAGTGTTGCGTGTTACCCTGGTTACATGCAGTGCTTTTTGTTTAATTATGCGAACAACCCGGCGAAACATTCCAACTACACGGCTTGTGAGTTTTAAAAATATCTTAAAACTGGCCGTATTAAAGTCATGATGTCAAGGGAAATTACAAGCGAAGATTTGATCATTACAAGAGGTGGGAACAAGACTTGAAAGTCCAAAACTTTAGTTCAAAAGTTGCTATTGTTTACGTTAAGGAGTCGTGCAAAAATGCAGGCAAAGCATGCAATGGCCAATGTTAATGTCGCTAAAATATATGCAGGAAAAAATAACTGTGAAAAATATTACTATCATCTGAAATAGATAGAAAAAAGATAATATTTAAATTTTATCGAAAAATGGAAGCGATAACTATAAGGAAAGTTATTTTCCAGCGAAAAATTTCGAAGTACACAATCATTCACAAAAGGGCCTTCTGAAATGCCATTTCATGCACTTTATGGGAAGATTTAAAATCAATGTCACAAGAATTATTTCCAAATATTTGGTCGAACGAAAAGCTAATTGGCCACCAAATCTACCGATTATAATTACGCAGCGAATCAGCATTTACTGCCAAGACTTAAGAAGAAATTGAAGTACCTAACTTGATACCTAAACATTCATACTTTTTTAAAAATCTGAAACGTATATAACGCCAAAAAGTCCGACGATCCCTCCTAAATTTAAGTAAACAAAAGCATTAGACATAGCAGAGATAATAATATTTTTTCAGTCTAACTTTTTTATGGTAGCGAAAAATTATAATATTTTAACTCTGTGCATTTTACTTGTAATCAAAATATGTATAACAAATTATTGGAGGGTTAAAGCCCTCCAGCCCCTACCTCCGTTGCTCCGCTGTCCCTGTCTCTTCAATATAATATTGATTCCATATGTTAAACCCTACTAAAAGGGCCCTACTGAAAACCACTTTTGCAATGTAGGTTCCCTGGGTAAATACTGTTAATAATAATAATTAAACAGTCTTGAAAACCTACTGAATACTCAAGCATGTCCGACTGTATCCTGCTTTTTGTCGTTCTTGTGAATGCAGTTTTATGTCTGAAATTCTCAAAGAAGTTTCCTCCTTGGGCGCAAGTGTGTAGGTCGATCCAAACAGACACAATTTTTAAAATTAAAATATAGATGGTAAATTGAAAGAATAAGAAAATCAAATTAACGTAATCATAACAATGTCAAGACAATGTTTCAAAATATGGCTTGCTCGCAGGTGTCAACCCAATTTTAATAAAGTACATACGGAAACAATAAAAACATTTCTTAAAGTGTTTATGAAATGGCTGAAAATTGTTTTCACAGTTGTACTCATTTTATAGTTTAAACTATGCTGAATATCATCCGCTAGTTTATTTTTGGCCGGCGATTTTTTAAAGTCGAGTAATAAGCTTACGGAGTTGCTAACTAATGCCTGTATTTGTCCCGCGCTGACGCGCGGCCAAATCGACGCTGTGACGTCACTGGTTGCACTCAGGCGTTCATTCTGAAAGTGATTGTCAAGGCGGAGACACAAAGCAGCCGAGCGAAACGGAAATTTCTAGGAAAGTATTGCGTTGCTGGTGGACCTGGCAATGTCAGTTGCAAATATAATTCAAAAACAGAAGGAATATCGATGCATCGGTTCCCCAGCGATAGTTTTGTACGGGAAAAATGGACTAGTTTTGTCCAAAGACATCGGGCACAATGGAAGCCATCTAGCACTTCGGTGCTTTGCTCGGCTCATTTTGTTGTCACAGATTTTGAACATGAACAGCTTGATCTAAATCTACAAGACCCTGAAAAATTCACCACAAAAAGATGGCTGAAAAAAGGCTCGATACCAAGTATACATTGCGTTGTTTTAGAGCCACAAGTTCAGGAGATGTCCGCTCGTGATAGAAGACAGGTAATGTTCATAAAATGTTTGTGTGCCCCATTCTTACATCTTCATAACATAAATCGATACTCTTGACGACATAAACTAAAGGTCCGTTCATACTATGTATATATAGCTTAAAATAGCAATTTTCGTTGCTAGTCAGTTCGCTACCGATGGCAAAATATGAGAAAATTATAACTTATAACTATAAGAAAGCATGGATTTGATGTATAGACGTTCATAATATAGTGTAATAATAGTAGATGTGATATTTTATATGTCAATATGAATACGCTCTGCTAATAGTACGTATGGGTTACACATAGTGTAGGTTAATCTGCAATATGTTAAGTATCAGAGTAATCAAGAAATATACATTTATAAAATAGATGTTTTCATGTTAAATTTTAGCCAAGATCTTCTGGCACTACTAGAGACTGTATTAGGCTACCATGTTGTATATAAACAATTTTTTCTTGTACCAATCTTTAAATTGTTCGAATTAGTTAATAATGTGCTGTGAAAAAACGTATGTTTAACCAAGGGAGCACGCAAGAGTTCGTTTTGCCTGTCTTTTAATCACTTTATTGACCTTTATTACTTTCGTCAACATCTGTTTTGTTTTTGTCCGGCATTTTGAAAATATATGCGGCATACTTCATTAATGTATCCCAGGCACTAATTACGAAGTTCGGCCGAACGGTGAAGCGAAGGCCGAGCAAAAAGTAAGGGGAAAATTAAGGAAAGGAGGGGAGTGCAATCAACGTCACGTGATGACTTATTGACCAATGGCTATGCGTTATTCGGAGTTTGAGTACGTTCGGGCTATGCTCGTATCCCAGTCGCAACCCGAAATATATCAGTACTTCATATAATCTAACCAATCTGGCACATATTTTATGACATTGCCTTTTTCGGCTGTTCGCGTGAGCGCGAAATGAATTCAAAACAGCATGCTTTAAGTCACGAGCAGGAAATTATATTGAAGTTAGTTGAGTTGAAATACAGTTTGTTCCTTACTGGACAAGGTGGAAGTGGAGAGTCGTATTTGATAAAAAAAATTGTGGAGAAAGAATCTGCTCGCGGAGGTTGTTTTGTGACTGCTTCGACTGCAATTGCTGCAGTCAATATATCAGGAACAACTATACATGCATTTCTGGAATAAACACTGAAACAAAATCAGCACACGAGCTCTTAGGCACTGTTATGTCGAATTAAGAAGCTGTTAAACGTTGGAAGGAGTGCAGAATTTTAGTTATAGACGAGATATCTATGATTGGAGTTGCCCTGTTCGAAAAGCTCGATTATGTTGCTCGTGGAATTCGAGATCATTCTCCATCATTCGGTGGTATTCAGTTGTTGTTGAATGGAGACTTCGTTCAGCTCGAACCTGTCAGCACTGAAGGCTGTGAAAAACAGGATTACTGCTTTCGGTCTACTTTATGGAATAAATGTGTTGATTTTAATTTGGAGTTGACAAACGTATTTCGACAGAACGAGCAAGAACTTCGCCACCTCCTTCAAGATGTCAGAAATGGCTGTATTTCTGTTATGTCCCGATATTTAATTCATTATTTAAGTCGTGATTTGAAATGCGTTCCTTTGGATAAAGTTCGATTATTCCCTCTTAGGGAAGATGTCAAGTTAGCCAACGCCGAGTGTATTGATCTTATTCCTGGAGAAAAATTTGTCTATCGATCACATGACGACGGTAAGGTGTCTGTATTTGAACGAAGATGCTCTGCCCCTTCAGTTTTAGTTCTAAAAGTTCGAGAAAGATTAGTTTTGTTGAAGAATCTAGACAAATCACTAGTAAACGGTTTGAAGGTGATGGATATCCTCGTGTACGTTTCGAGAACAACCGTGTGCATTTCGTTCAGATGACACAATTTCTCGTTCAAGAAGGAAATGTTGTTGTTGGAACCCGTAAACAATTGCCACTCGATTTGTGTTGCGGAATGACAATTCACAAGAGCCAGTCTACAAGCTTTCCTTATGTTGAAGTTGATCTTGGGAAGGTGTTTGAAGATGGCCAGGCATACGGAGCCTTATCAAGGTCGGAGACACTTTCTGGTTTGAGGACACTGAATTTCAGGGAGAGGGCAATTATTCCCAACGAACATGTTCATATGTTTTATAAGACGCTGAACTCGTTTGAAGACGTCGAGAGCTGTATGTTCGATGTTAAGGTATTACCCCCAATAGGCAGATAAATTACTTATATGGGTGAGGTAGGCCTGGCTACGAAGATAGCAGTTGAAAGTCCAGCTAGTAAACCAAATATTCCCACTCTTCAGGAAGAATTTTCAACACCATTGTGCTACTTTCACTCAAACATTGAAAACCAGTGGAAGTGCAATGCCTTGTCCAGAAAAGCTCACACAGGAGTCATTTGACAGCCTAAAAAGGAAAACACCTCGAGCTATACAACAAAGTACTGTAGATGAATCCCAAACAGCATCTATAACTAATACAGAACATCAAGAACTTACTCCTGATATGAACTTAGTGGAAGACCACGCCCACCTCAAGGAGTTACAAATGGTTAGTGATCGCATTTTCCATATTAATCCATTGGCTAGCAATGCACCCAGATGCGCCCTACTTTAGTATTTTACTCTGTCACAGGATTTTATTAGTCAGTGGCAGGGTACTGCTGATTAATGGGTTCGCAAAATTATCTGCCAGTGTGTCTTGCTAACCCATTTGCTCGCAATGTGCGCAGATGCACCCTCCTTTAGTATTTCACTCACTCTAATGCCAGTGATAGGTTACTGCCAGTTACTGTAATGGGTTAAAATACAATAAAATCCTGATTAAACTTACCCTTGTGATAATTCATTATGATTTATAATATAGTATGATAGTGTACAATGTTCAGTGTGTAATAACATCTAATTAGTAATAATTTATATACATTTTAATTTTAGTTGGCCAACCCAAAAGAAGAAAATGTGGATACTGTGGCCAACCAGGTCATAGAAAGAAGTACAAAGGTAAGCTGATATGTCCAAAATTTATTGCAGATAGTTACATCTTTTAACAATATACAGGGTAAAAAAATACACCTTTTATAGTGTGTTCTTCGGATAAACTGAGTATCAAACTCACACAGGCAAGCTAAAAGTGGATTATCTTTTTTAATACACCATGTACTGTACATGAGTTTTCTGTCATACAGTACTTTAATTAATTATTTAACACCTGATGACTTTTGGTATGTTCACTGACATGCAGTTTCCCTTGTGGATGATGTTATTTTTCATCTGTATTATAGCTGGTGTGGCATGCTCTGTAAAATAAAAATATATTTTTATATTTTAACGCTAGAAATAGACAAGTTAACTTGCAGGTACATATCACTTAATCTTATCAATGAATTTATTTTACACTGTAGTTATTTACTAGTTATTTAAAGGGTTTAAAAACTGAGTGGAGTGTGCACCCACCATGTATGGTCAATGGTGGGGCAGATCAGTGTCAGTTCGTTTCTACATCAAATGCAACTTTTCGATTTGGCAGGGTATTTATTAGGCATTTATCAAACGAAAATAAAATATCAGGCCACTGATTGGCCTTTTTGACTATCTAACGCAATCTTATTTTTCAAGATAATTGCTGACAAGATAACTACCTTGACCATATGGGGGTCGTCGTCACCCCCCCCCCCCCCGCCCATCAGATCAAGCTGGATCCATCCCTGCTTTAGAACTTACTTTAAAATATCCGAGCGGAATTAGTACCCTCGCACGGCGCTTCGCGCCGGCTCGGGGATAAGCTATAACCATTTTTTTCCTTTGATATCTCGCAATAAATGAGATTTTTTGGGTAAACTTGATATGTCACATGTGATGAAATTATTGGGGAGCATGTATCCCAACAAGCTCACTATTACCCCCCTCCAAGGTTCTATCACCCCTGTACTTCAACCAGTAATTTACATGATATTGACCAAGAAATACCTATTTGAAGTATAGTTGGATTGTCAGCTTGACCATTATGGGCCCTCTGTTCGCGAAAGAAATTCTCTAAGGGATCCTGGTTTGATAGCAACACATTTCGAGATTTCATTCCTCAACATGAACCGGTTGAGAGATTTATTTTCCAACCTGTAAATGTTGCAATAGTTTACAGGCTTATAACCAAATTAACTATCTCCAAAGCTACAGGTATTGACGAAATTTCAGCAAAAGTACTAAAGGCTGCAGCTCCTGCTATTGCAGAGCCTTTATCAAGGATTTTTAATATGTCTATTGCCACTGATAGATTCCCGATGGAGTGGAAAGTAGCACGAGTAACTCCAATTTTTAAAAAAGGCCAACGGACTATGTTAGACGTACAACTATAGACCAATCTCAATTTTACCTGTGGTCAGCAAACTGATGGAAAGGATTCTGTACGACCTAATGTATGATTATTTAAAGAAACAGAATATTCTTTCAGAACATCAGTTTGGTTTTAGACAATTTCATTCCACAACTACCACACTTTTAGATTGTACTAATGAATGGTATAGTAACATGGACCGTGGCCAATACAACATAGTTGTTCTTCTCGATTTAGAGAAAGCATTCGATACTGTCAATCATGAAATTCTTTTACGTAAGTTCGAACGGTATGGCTTTGGTAATAAAGCCCTAGATTTACTAAGTAATTACTTAACAAATCGAACACAGAGATGTCAGCTAAATGGAATGCTTTCAGATCAGAGAGGAATAACTTGCGGCATCCCTCAGGGAAGTATACTTGTCCCTCTTCTGTTTATTATCTATATAAATGATTTGCCAAATTGTCTTAAACATACAACACCAAGGATGTTTGCAGATTATACCAGCCTTACAGCTGTGGGCAAAACATTAAATGAAGCAGAAGAGATAGCGAATAAGGACTTGAAAAATGTTAAAATATGGTTGTCTTCAAACAAACTTAAATATTGCGAAAACGGAATATATTTTGATTGGATCACGCCCTAAGATTAATAGCACGGATGTCCAATCCACAGTTAAGATCGACACATGTCCAATCAAAATAGTAAAATGCGCAAGGATTAGTAAATTAGTCTTAAATTTGTAATATTTAATCAGCACACCTCTCATGGAAATCAGCATAATGTTGAATGAGATTAGTGTGCCTAAATAAAGTTGATCTATCTATCTATGGGCTTGACTCCCTGGGAACTTGCTGAATAAGGTCTTACAGTACGACTTGAAACCAATTATCATTTACTCATCAAACTTCGTTTTCCAACTGAGGAATCTCTTGTTTCTTTCAACTGATTTCAGTTGAGAGAGTGATTTCATATCGTCTTCCCACGTAATGATCCATTCCATACGGCTTTCATTCTCAAATAAATTGTGTTTGTTTATACTCACCGATCAACATGGTTTAAATTTATACCATAATTCATATTACAATAATTTGTGAATATATAATTAGATGTTCCAAGCAACAAAAATGTTCCTGGCAACAGACAACCAGCATCATCTGACAAAATCTCGGAAGTTTCACTCCCCCGCAATTTTTGTTCCTTCCTTTTTCTCTTCACCCGTTATTTTTTCAATTTTCGGTGTTTCGGAACTCGCTCAGTTTTCGCCTCGCCGTTCGGCCGAACTTCGTGATTAGCGCCTGCGATACATTAATGAGGTATGCCGCATATATTTTCAAAACGGCGGACAACAACAAAAGAAAAAGAAACAAAATCAATAAAGTGATTCAAAGACAGGCAAAACGAACTCTTGCGTGCTCCCCTGGTTCAACTACTGAAATCTCCAATGTCTATTTGTTGGATGTTCTATAATAGTCTGGCGGTTAAGTGTAAGAATTGTTCATTTTGTAATAAAAGCACCATATTTGCAGGAAGTATAGACTTTGATATGACAATAACTTTTAGATATAGAGGCATCTGAAAAACTAAAGTCGCCGGCGTAAAATTTGGGTTCTTTTTCATTTTCCTCATTAAACTCCTATACTTGTAAAACCGTGAAATTCCAAGTTCATTTAAAGCAATAATGACTTACATCATTGGAAAGCTTGCAAAAAACTATATATAGGTCACTTAAGCGGTTACCTTTATTTTCCCAACCGATTTCGAGTTATTGCTGTTCCAAAATGGAAAAAATGCCACGAAATCGCGCGAAAACCCTGGGTACTAGCTTGAAAATGCGTATTTAACAGCTTGTAACTCAACAAGGATTTGAAAAATCATGGTAACCACTTACATGTCTTGATATAACTTTTTGTAAGCTTTCTGATTCTGTAATCACTTTTGCTATAAGTGAACTTGCAATTTTATATTTTTCGACAATATAGGAGTTTAATGAGGAAAATGAAAAAGAACCCAAATTTTAGACCGGCGACTTTAATTTTTCAGATGCCTCCATATCTAAAAGTTATTGTCATATCAAAGTCTATAATTCCTGCAAATATGGTGCTTTTATCACAAAATGAACAATTCCAGCTAAATTTCGCTCTTAACCGCCTCACTATTTAACAATTAGACAACGAGGCCGAGTTGGCTATGAGCGAATAGTCAACGAGGCGAAGCCGAGTTGACTATTCGCTCATAGCCAACGAGGCCGAGTTGTCTAATTGTTTTAGTATAAACTATAGCATTTATTGAGAACTAGGGAACACAATACAAAAGTAAACAAAAGTATTAATATTAATTTTAAACGTGAATTTTCACGCCATTGTTTTGAATTTTGCTACTAGTAGACTATCACTAATAGTCTACGAGTAGCATAGCCAATCAGAACGCAGGAAAAGTGATAGTCTATTACTAAGTTTATACTAAAATGAAATAGATCATATTGTGTAATGTAAACGGATAAAGTTTTTCTCAATTTCTATAAATATGAAGATAAAAATTCAAATTTATCAGAGGATTGCCAACAAACAGCGATTCAAGAAGAAATCGGGAATGATGATGATGAAATTGTTAGTGATGATGCAGACGAGAGAGTTGGTGTGTACGAGAGAGATGAAGATTGGGTAGCGATGGTAGAAGAAATAAACGAACAGGATTATGTCACTGCTTCTGAAGATGATCAAACGAATGAGCCATCAAAATGTGACATAAGGTTTGTAGAATAGAACAACTGTAGATTTTGTATCGAGATTAAATACAGTATTTAGACATTTACAGATATATCAAAGTTCATCTGGGGAGAGTAAGGTGTTCCAGAAAATATTCACACTCCTTACAAAGAGAATTTGTGCCATCATAATGACAAGCATGTCCTTACAAATGGGTTAGCGGGTTGACTTAAAATTTAAGATGTGGATGTTTTCTGACATGACCAGATGTACTATATTCATAATCTACATCCTGTACATCATGATGTATATATAGAAAATAGGGAAAATGTTGTGCATGCAGGTAATTCATTTTTCTCATTTGTAGAGTTGAACCTGAAACAGACTGCAAAGATGAGCCAAAGTTCATTGTTTTCTGCAGTGCACTTTTGCATATATTTCGTACGTTCTGTTTTAAATGCAAAGCAGATTCCCCCAAAATTTCAATGAAGAAGAATGGAACTATGGTTACCGTACAGCAGCACTGCAAAAAATTGCCCAACTGGTTTCAATTGGAGGAGCCAGCCTCTCATAATGGGAACCTATACTGCTGGAAATATGTTGTTAAGCTTTGCAATATTGATGGCCGGTGCATCGATCAGCAAGATACTGCTCGTTTTCAATCATTTTTGGTATGCAGGCTTATGAACCTAGCACATTTTTCCATCACCAGAGCAAATTTATCTTTCCTGCCATACGTCACCACTGGGAATCATATCGGTTGGCATTGATATCATCCCTTAGAGCCAGCAAAAACCTGATGTGACCTGAACGTTGACTGGGTGGGTTAGGATATACAGATTAGGAAAGTAATATCACAATTGTTGTAAAAATAAATAATGTGGGCTAAGTATATAAAAAAGGTAAGCTAGATACTTGATGTAACGGGTCACTGAAAAGCCCCTACGGGGAGTGAGCTGAATAATGTATAATGTATAATGTAATGTAATGTGATATGGAGATGGAAGATTCGATGCAATGGGGCATTCTGAAAGTTGATGTGGCATTCTGTACACTATGATGTGTTCACCATCATTGAAAATAGTGCATTTTGAGTTGTTACAGGTACGGTATGGTTTTGATACACTGTAATCCATCAAAAACTGATTTCAACCCATTAAGATTAAACAAGTTGTTTTTTGGAACCTAAACAACCTAAATAAATAGGTTGACAATGATTTTCATGTATATAAAATGATCGATAAAAGAGTTGAAATTCCTGGAACAACTATGCTTTACCTTGGACCAATAGAATATTGAAATCTACCTTTATAGATCCTTCTTCTAATTCACTAGTAAGTTAAAGCCTACATTCACTAGTAAGTTAAAACCAACATTAGGAGTATGCAAGGTTTTTAGACAACATTTTGAGGCTCGGATTTTAATAATATTTTATATTTTGTATAATACTTATTGTTTCTTATTCTGTATTTACTATTTTAGGCAAACCAGGCTGGCGGTAGTATCGCTTTGGAGCTGGAGGCTGCAAAGTTGTGCTTGATCATTTAAAACAACCTGATCTGGAAATTCCGGTGTTTGTTTCCGATTGACTCCGGAGTATTGCCAAGTGGGTAAGAGAGAGCCACCCAACCATCAAACACTATTTTGACGAGTTGCATATTGAAAAAAGTGTGGCGAAGAAAATGTTAGCAGAAAGGCTGCGAGAGAATTGCTAAATGGATAACAGCTGTAAAACAGCATATTTACTGGTGCTCAACAACAACCAAAGAAGGGTTTCAGAAATTCATTCTTGCCAAATGGAAATAATTTATTCGGCATCTTGTAGAAAAGCACAGAAACCACCCTGACCCGCTGTTTCCAGAGTGTCCACACAAGGAGCTTGAGCAGTACAGAAAGTGGATAAAAGTTGGTAAGTCAAATACAGATCAATAACAATCTTCTAAATGACATCAAGCGGCTGCGTCCAGATGCAGAGACTAGTTGTTTGGAGGGATTTCATTCCACTTTGAATCAATGGCATCCCAAAATGAAGTATTTCTCCTGTCTTGGCACCTATTGCAGGTATAAAGTATATAATGATAATAACCAGCGCTCTCTGATCAAGGAAATGCAATGTCACCAATAAAGGTGTTCGATCCGATCTGATTAGAGAAAGTAACAACAAATCTGATCCGAGAAAAATTGAACTAAATCCGATCCGAACCCATGAAAGTTTAGTCCGATTCCGATGCGAATCCGATCGATTCGGCCCCGCAGTCGCACACCTCTAGTCCCCAACTCCAATGCTGATTTTCCCTTTAATTTAATTACAGATATATTCTGGCTATCCTACATTTCAATGAAAATGTCAGGAGACCAAAACAATTGGCAAAGGATGGCAGCACATATGTAAATGTTACATACCCCAAATACAAGAATGGTGGTGATGTTGTTCGAGAAGTTGCTGTAGCCGCAACTTATAGTATGTAATTTTGGGCCCTATGTAATTAAGGTATGTTTTGGACATGCTGAGAAAATCGAAGGTCCCAGGATAGAAAACAAGGAGAAATCTTTATTTCACTTTATTTTCATTTTTCGGCTCACGTTACCTCATGTTTTGTCATTTAGGTTATGTTCGCAGTATCAAAGAAGTACTTACTGTTTTCCATGACCAAAGAAGAACGGAAGAAAATAAAGGACACGTAGAAGGGTTGACAAGCCAGTTTTAGAAAAGACCCCCACCTCTTCCATCAGGTACTGTAAATGAGAAACCATTACCAACAATAACGGAGTTTCTCCTGTTGTTATAATCTCGTCACATTTGATCATTTTTAGCTTCAGAACAAACAGCATTGATCGAGGCAGAAAAACGAAAGCCGACAACAGATCTACCACTACCAAAAAGGAAAGCATGGCAATGCTCAAAATGCAAAACACCTATGAAAGGCCATCCCCGGTCACATTGCCCACACAAAATCCTCCACAGCCTTGATGTGGTTATTATATTGTAAAAATGTCGAACTCAATAGTCTGAATGGGTCATTCCAGAAATTATCCACACCCATTCTGCAGGGGAAAATTCTACCACCCAGGTGGCTAAGGTGGGAAATCTACTTCTGATAAATTCTAAAATGTATCAAAGCATCCAAAGGGAGGTCGGGTAACTCCAAATTTTCTGTGTGGGGTGATGAGGTGTGGATGTTTAATTAGCTGGAGTTAGTTTAGTATAGGTAATAGTATGGTTTCGAGTGCAATTTGGATATAACATGCACCAGTGAATTTTTCAAAGACCACTACTGGAGGTCTTTGATCGAAAAACGAACGAGTGCATGTTATATCCAAATTTCACGAGAAACCATGCTATTACTTATTAATAATATGCATAAAAATGTTCGAGACAACTATACTTTCAACTTACAAGATTCGTCGAGCCGTGCACCGATAAAATTTTCACCGCTTCGTATTTTATTTTTATGAATCAGCAACGACTTGAAAGTTTCACTTAGCCAAGCAAATTTAAGTTAAAGTTGTTTGAGCTAAAATCTTATTAATTTCGAATAAAAATAGCAGCCATATTTTTGGTCAGAACTCAACTTTCACTTATGTAGCTCGGCCGCCATATTTGTTTTGTTTTGGTGCAAACTGTGGCCGTCATTTTCGAACAGAAAATGCTTACCCTGATTGGTTGATTTTAGGCGTTTTTGTTTTTCCGACCAATCAGATGAGTTTGTTACAGATTTCTGCACTGTTGTTACAGATTTTTGCACTGTTGTTACAGAATTTTGCACTGCTGTTACAGATTTTTGCGCTGCTATTTGGCATTAACTGCACGGCTGAAATCAACCAATCACAGTCGAGTAATATTTTTATGTATATTGTTATAATATGTAAACATGCATAACCTGGGTTTACCGGTATAGTTTGCACATTACTCTTGAAAAGTGCTCAATCTAACCCGGGTTCAACCTTGGATACGTATATCTGGCTAACAATTCAAAACTGTATGAAGCAGCTAAGTTATGGTAGTGTACAGCAAAACTGTTTACTTTTTATGGGTAATTTGTGTCTTGATCATATATTTTACTCAGGAAACAGGAAAATATATACAGTTGCCATTAATAATGGTTTATAGAATTTATTTATATTTGAAAAAAATGTGTAAAAATATGTATGGACTGGCACTAAAGTTTATTATTAATATTATATTTATAAAATTAAACTTATTGAAGCTAATAAAAAACATGTCAGAGTCACTTCAGCTGTCTTTCTCTGCTCGTTCTTCTCCCGATACATAACCCTTAGTTAGGCACGGATCCAAAAACGTGCTCATTCAATTATATATCCAGGATTCAAATACGAAGGCGGCCCAATTGGAAGTGGGTTATTAACACTCCACAAGAGAAGAAACAAGCCTTGAATTACTTTCGTCTCATGATCTTAGAAACGGTAATGTAATCACCATGTAATTCACTAACATTATATACTGTAAATTGTGTGATAATGTGGTAATTATCGTCATATATCGATTATATCGGTAATTACGATAACTATGGAGAAACTTGCCCATAACCAACTCTATTTCTATTTGCAACAGTCGAACATACTAACTAATTCACAACATGGCTTTAGACCCCTTCACTCCACTGTCACTGCACTGTTAAAAATTACAAATCAATGGTATCATAATAATATGGACACAGGGCTACTCAATGGAGTAATATTCTTGGACTTAAAAAAAGGCATTTGATACTGTTGATCATGATATATTACTTAAAAAACTGTATCTATATGGAGTGAGAGGTAGAACCCGTGACTGGTTTAAGTCTTATCTGTCAAATCGTACCCGGTTTTGTTAATGGCAAGTTGTCGGAACCACGAACAACAATTACTGGTAATTCCGCATGGCTCAATTGCATGCATAAAATGTTTCAACCTGCTTTTTACTAGAATCTACCAAGAGTTTGAATTTGTTTATACAGAGGTCTAAAATTTATACCAAAATGTTAGATTGGTTTAAATGCTGACAATATATGAAATTATTTTGTTCGACTTTACATCGGAAACCTTCGAGGTTTATACACAGAATGCACGTTGGTGATTACAACTAATAAGTTTTGATATACTCTCATAATGAAATCATTATATCTATGGTTTTAAACCATTGAAATACACGAAATAATTGATAATGGCATAATGTTAGAGATAATGCCAAAGGTCTAAAAATTATATATATCATCATGTCAGGCTAGCTTCTGACTTTTTAAGAATATTATATACCACTGTGTGAGGACTTATTATACCTCTACACTGAAGATTTTCAGGGTTTTATGCTTAATATGTGCCCTGACGAATGTTTTATCTTTGTTTTTTATAACTTTTCCACATTTATCTTTATTTTGTACATATTGTATATAGAAATCTTTTACATTTCCATTTAGCTACAATTTATACTAATTTTATCATTTACTTATTAAAATTGATAACCGTTACTTTTCGTGTGATATGTTCAACTATATAATAAGTCATTACGCATCAATACAAATATATACTCACTTTGATTAGGCCTTGGTGGTATGGCCCCACATCAATTTAGATCCAACTTTGACAGATCATCACATGTTGACAGCATGGTTTAAACATTCCTTAAAAATATATAAAATTACTACAGATCTATTTGAAGAACGAGGTATTGACTAGGTTTTGAAATTTAATCATTAAGGCAGAAATTTGGATTCTGCTGCCGACTATATTTAAAGAACGAGAATTTAACTGAATATTTGATACTTCAATCATATAACAACAAAAATGTGGGGTGTTCCTGCGGTTTCTGTTTGGGGTCCGGGGGGTTGTTTGGGCTGTTTAGAACTTTAATCGTAGGGCAATGTCGGGTGTTGGTGGGGGTTCCAAATTTGGGGGGCGAGAAATCGGCTATGCAATTGAGATTTTGGTCGTGGGAGGCAATAATGTGAAATGATACTACCGATTCTATTTGAAGAACGAGAAATTGACTGAACATTTAAAACTTTATCTCGAAACAACAAAAATGTGGGGTATTGTTACAGATTCCATTTGAAAAAGAGAAATTACCTGAACATTTGAAGTTTGGTCATTTTTCAAAAAAGATGTGGGACGGTATTGCAGGTTCTGTTTGAAAAGCAAGTGATTACCTGGGCATTTAAATTTAAAACATAAAACAACACATATGTTGAGTGAGGGTTATTACTACAGATTCTGTTTGAAAAACGAAATAATGATTAGACATCTTAAATTTTAACCACAGGACAGCAAACATATGGGGTGATTGGTGGAGTTTCTATTTGAAGAACGAAATATTACCTGCTCATTAAGGATTTCAATACATAGCATCCTCCCAGGGTCATGGCACGTGTCGACACTTTGTTATACATTCATTTCCTCAACATCACCGAAGGTAGTAAACATGAATAAAGCATAGACTGCACTACAGTTTCAGTTCAAAGAACGAGATATATTAAGCTGATCATTTGAATTTTGACACATATAGGCCCCCCATAAATTCTCCTCGTTTCTATACTAAAAATTTGGTAACTTTAAAATCACTCATTTTCTACTTTAAAGTAGATAATTTATACGTTCCCCATACAAAAATTTTGAAGACTATATACAACAATCAATCACCTAAGCGTTCATTTAACTAGATCTTCAATAATTACTCAATTTCTATTCACGATCGTTGGCCTTTCATGTATAAGTCAAGTACAATTTGAGACTTCCTTTCGAATGCGTTGCCGTTCGTCTCCGACGCCATATTGAAATTAAACTCGTGATGTGGGGTTTCGTTACCATGACTACCGCGTCTAACCGCGTCCTGTAAAGCGCGCGAAAATCTGTATTCAGTGAGCGAGCAGTCCAAAACTCTACTTCATGTAAGTTTTTTCAAAGTTTTGTTTGTTTATTTATTTTAAATAATTAATTTATTTACCTACTAATTTTAATAGATATTATTTCACAATTTCCGAAGTTTTTACGCTTTTCCGGCAGTCAAATAACGTAATTTCAAGTCTCGAAAAATCTACATATACGGACATGTTAATAACGCAACACAATCCACAAAAATAGTTTTATTAAGCATTAATATACCATTTATAAATAATCTCATATTTAATGTAGATAGCATATTTCTGAAAACTAAGACTGTCTAAACTTTTAATATAACCTCATTCAATAATTGTCTAATATAATACAGTTTTCACACTCTAGTCCTGTTATAACACTTTACATTTCATTCATATATTCTTCCTCTATCATATAATTTCCAAACGGGCGTGTTGTTCCAAGACCAGCCGGTAGGTTAGAAACACGCCTCCCTGTCATGCTTGGAACCTGATGATATCATGGCATTGTTTCTCCCTTTTGAAACAATTTATGGGCAAGACTACAGTAGCTTTACCTCTGCAAATGCTGTGGTCTTGGTTTTATCTTTTATAAAGCACCCGGGTTTTGCGCAAACTATCCAACCTTTACTCCTTTTCTGTGTTTTCTTCACTTATCATGGTTTGTCCCTTAACACAGATAAATCATAATTTACCCACTATTCATAACCTATAGATCTTCAATCAACCAACATGAGCGAGAATCGATTTCTGCAACTGTACCAAAATCACTTCAAGAACAAAACCAAATCTGAAATAATAATACAACGAGAATCACTTCTTACCTTATTTGATGGAGATATATTCTACCCTCTAAAACATTGGCCACAAGATATTAAACAAATATTCTGGAAAAAGCCAATAAGTGACAAAGATACCTTTAAACTTTTCCTCTATATAATTGGAAACGGAGGCTCACCAAGATACGTTGGCGAGTGGATTCTGACATCTCAACACTGGTCAAACCATAGGTCTGCTGAAAAAAGAGCCAGACAATTGGATTTCATACACAATAACAAAGAGTCCAAAGAGTCTAAATGGTTCTACTACGATTTATTTCATAACGACTGGCGGTATTTAAATGGAGTCAAAAGACTAAATTATAACTAATCGATATTTTATACATTACAATATCTTTCTTTTTAGTTTAAACTCATTTTGCAAAAATAATAAGAGCTCAATTAAAAGTTTACATTCAGATTATAGTATAGTTTCTTTTATTTCATATTTACCTTAGAAAAGCTATGCATATTAAGAATTATACACTCTTTCCTTTTATACACGTTTATCCATTTTAATTTATTTTGTGTCCAACTCATCCCTGGTACATTATCCAATTGAAATCAGACTATTTTGTTGTTTCATGTTTCATATGCTTTTGGCCTTTTTTCGCATATTTATTAAGAGGCACGCTCGATTAACAATATACATTTATAAATACATACATACATACATATATACATACCTACATACATAATATTAAATTTTAATATATATTTAATTAAGTATTTGCATGTTAAATTTATCCATTAAACTAGCCTAAAGCCTAAATATTTATCGAATAAATAAATAGTTTAACCTTAAATTTATTTTAATGTTTTGTTATTATAATTTCATTCATTATTTTATTTTAAGAACGAGGCAGAAGTGTGCTGCTTTGCAGAAGTCGCTCCCTCATTACCTAAACTCAACTATACTGACGGACTTGGACTATTACTCTCCACTTTTTGTGGAGATAGAAACCCTGAAAAGGGATTCTATGAACACCTATTAAAAGCCACATAGATTGCTAGTGATCTACTAAAGTGTATACAAAAGTATACAAGGCCCATTGATAAATAAAAACTGTATCTATATGGAGTGAGAGGTAGAACCCGTGACTGGTTTAAGTCTTATCTGTCAAATCGTACCCGGTTTTGTTAATGGCAAGTTGTCGGAACCACGAACAACAATTACTGGTAATTCCGCATGGCTCAATTCTTGGCACATTGCTTTTTCTTATCTACATTAACGATCTTCCCAATGGTTTAAAAAATGCGGATTGTTTGCAGATTATACTCAAATAGGAATAGCAAGCAATGATATAAAAATAGTTACTGAAACGTTGAATAATGACCTAGTCAATATTTCAGATTGGATGGCAGCTAATAAATTGAGCTTAAAAACACCAGCAAAACTGAATACATGATTATTGGATCACATCAAAAATTAAAAAAAATAACGATCGTTTGCTAATACAAAATGAAAACACACCTGTTGAGCGTGTTAGCGCCTCCAAATCACTAGGTGTGATGATAGATGAGACCTTAACCCGGCATTCTCTAGTTGACTTAATAACTAAGGAGGTAAACAAGAGACTTTATGTCCTTAAACATGGAATTGGGGCACGGGGGGAGGTGCAATTTCGTGTTAAAACCCGATAGTATAGGGAAAATCGCGCATTCTGTCAGTCGTTCTACAAACTTTTGGCCAAGATTGTCTAAATGAAATCATATTTCATATTCTGTTTTTTGAATGCTTGATATTCATTAAAGGCGCGTTATATATTCGGTGCATTAATTTAAAGAATCGTTGATATCATATAATATACTCTTGAAATTCGTATATTGATTAGATTCAAAATTAACTTAAGGTGGCCCTGCAACTAAACTCCTCAATATACGAAATATTCCTTAGGTTAAGACCTTCTTTATAACAGGCTTTTGAAAAATATAAGTTTACGATTTTACTCTAAAATCGATTCGTTGCCAAATGCACATTCGCATTTGACACGACAATAAAGTGTTTATTAAACTGTTACATACACGTGTTAATCTTGAAACATTGAACATGTATTGACCGAGTAAGGCAGGGTATAAGTATATAAACCGGCGACAGGTTTATCGCGTATAAAGAAACAACTTCGTGTAATTTCACTGTCCCAGAACAATTTAAATCTGTATATAGCGGGATTCTGTTGACAGAAAACTCGATGTAATGACATTAATGCCAAAATATATGTCCCAATAAGTCCAAGACCATGAATACAAAAACCAAATACGAAACCTTTCACCTTTCAAAATTGAAAATGTGCTAATGCCTAAATTATATATAATTATATACGTTGTAAAAGGTCCATGTAAGATACTTAGCTTTGTCAACCCTTGATTATACGTCTGGCGCATGGCGCATGGTTTCCGTCGCTGTCTCCGAATATTCTTGATCTAAAATGTTACCTTATTCTCATCCGTGTTATATAAATTTTATATCAAATCGTACATAAAGTTCTGGTGGTCAACTTGGTGGACAGTTTTGTACGGGATTGCTACGAAATTTCATTAACTTTGGGTTTGATCGTGTTTGTTTGTGTCTATCGTTGTACGGATCGTATATTTATTGGACTTTTGATGTTATTGAAGTTAAAGTTTATCCTTTTTTAAGTGGATATTATAACTGTATTGTGATCCTACATATTGTGAAGTTCTCGGGATTTGTGGTGGAATATTATTGAAATAATCGTCGTTTTACAGTGGGATTTACCACATATTTTTACCGTTGAAGTTTTGAATTTAAATCCCGCCGCGTCCTTTGTCATGGCAACATCTATTATCTACTAAAGCTTGGTTTGCAGAATTTTCTCTTGCTTGATGAAAATTTAAGCTACAACTGACTGTCCGTGTTGCAGATTGTATACTATATTCTTCAATTTATTGGTTTTTCAATGTCCTAAAGTTGGAAATTATTTACATATTTGCCGTCAATGTTGAATTACCTGTTTGAACTTTGACATTACACTCACTCAATCGTAATGATGTATAGTATGTGCGGGGTTTACCCTTGAACATTATTTACATCGTTTTATAACATTTAAAATCATGATCTTTCTCAAAACAGTCTATGCAGGACGTGCAATTAAATCCAGGTCCATCCCATCCCATCCTATGACTATTCCTGCTAAGCCGTGTAAAACTAATCCTAACGACCTTAAAGTCCTTTACTTAAATGCCCGAAGTTTGAAGTCTTTCGTCTCTGTTGATAATAACACTTCAAATAAAGTTTTACTGCAGAAATTGGTTCACGGTGGTGAATATGAAGTTGTCTGTATTAGTGAAACTTGGTTAAACAATACAATCCTTGACGCAGAACTACTCCCAGGTTTTAATATTTTTCGTCGTGACAGGACGGGGAGAATTGGAGGTGGAGTTCTAATCGCGATTAAAGAAAACCTACAAGCTACTCGGCGTTGTGACCTCGAAAGAGATGTACTCGAACTTGCCGTAGTTCAACTCAGTAAAGCGAATAATGAACCAGTAATTATTTATGTGTATTATCGTCCTCCCGACTCATCTTCTGATACCGGCCTCAGTCTTCTAAACAACTCCATGGCAATTAACCCGGAGTCATCTTGCATTATCCTAGTTGGTGACTTTAATATTCCTTCTTCTCCTGGTCAGACTGCCCATCAACTCCTGTTAGCACTGGTGGATGCTCAAATGGTGAAAGACTTTGTGAACTTATCGGCGATAATTTTCTGTATCAGTTCGTAGACGGCCCAACCCATCGTGCTGGAAATAAGCTTGATTTGCTGTTTTGTAATCGTACCGAAACCCTGTCCGATGTACTAACTCTCTCCTGTGATGATCATAACCAACTGATCACTATACTATCCAATTCTTTATTCGCACGAAGTTCAGAAAAGCAAAACCTGTGCGGCGAACAGTCTATGATTGCAACCGAGCTAACTTTCCTGAACTTTGTAAAGCTTTGTCTCAAACAGATCTTCATGGATCTCTTACAGACAACATTGATGAATGTTGGCAGCATTGGAAGGACTCATTTTTAGCAGTTGTATCAAGTTATGTTCCGACCAAAGTTGTAAAGGATACCAACTCTCCTCCCTGGATCGATGGAGAAGTTCGCCATCTAATCCGAAAAAAGTACACCGCTTTACGCAAATTTCGCTTGAAGAAAACGCCTGACATTGTGTCATTACTTATACATCAAATTACTTATTCGAACGAAACATAAAAAGTATTTGCAAAAAATTGAAGCTTCATTTCAAGAAAATCTGAAATTGTTTTGGAATTACCATAAAGCGGTACTCCACCACCGTTCAGCATTGAATCCTGTCATATTGCACAACAATGAGACAGCGAAGACCCCAAAACAAAAAGCAGAACTTTTTAATTCATACTTTTGCTCTGTTTTTCGACCACATAAAGCTTTATCTTTCCCTCAAGATTCACCTCTCTTGCTTTCGCCTGTGGAACAACTGTCTGATATAACTGTCTCGGAGCATGAAGTTGCGTATCATCTTGCACACTTGGATCCAACTAAGGCAACACTATGAGGCCCCGATGGAATTCCTGATCGGGTGTTGAAGGAATGCAGTCATGCCATTGCCCCAAGTCTTTGCTCACTCTTTAATCATTCACTACATACTGGTACTGTTCCATCTGAATGGGAATCAGCTGATGTTTCACCAATTCATAAGAAAGATAAGAAAGAACTAGCTATCAACTACCGTCCGATTTCACTGCTATCTATCATCAGCAAAGTCTTGGAGCGATGTGTTTATATTCGTTTCTACGAACATATCCGAGGTTTGATTAACGAAGCTCAGCATGGATTCCTTCAAGGTCGTTCTTGTGTTACACAGCTTCTTTCTATGTTACATCGTATTGGACAATTGCTTGACAAAAATACACAGACGGACATTCTATTTCTTGACTTTGCTAAAGCCTTCGATTCAGTGGATCATGTTATTCTTTTAAGAAAGCTGAAAGATTACGGCTTCGCAGGAAACCTTTACAGCTGGTTCTCTAACTACCTGAATAACCGAACCCAGCGTGTTGTTGTTGACGGTGCTGCTTCATCATGGTCCCCTGTCACTTCTGGGGTTCCACAGGGAAGCATCTTGGGTCCAATGCTTTTCGTAATTTTTATTAACGATCTTCCTGATGTAATTCCTGAATCTACTTCAACAGGACTGTACGCTGACGATACCAAATTATTCAGAGAAATCTCAACTCTAGAGGATTGTTCACAGTTGCAAAAATCTTTTTCGTGTGCGGATGTTTGGAGTAAGGATAACAACATCAACTTTAATCCTTCAAAATGTAAAATATTGACATTCTCCCGCCGTAAAACAACTTTTGTTTTTGAATATTATATGGGATCATCCGAATTGAAGCGAGTGAATGATGAAGTTGATCTGGGAATCACAGTGACCAGTAACCTTTCATGGACAACCCATATCAATAAAATAAAAGTCAAGGCGAACAGGATGCTGGGTCTGCTTAGAAGAACATGCCCATTGCTTACAAACCGCAGTATCCGGCGCACTCTGTATCTCTCGCTCGCAAGTCACAATTATGCTATGCCACAGAGGTCTGGTCTCCCTCTCAATATAATAAATATAATCTGGAGCAAGTTCAAAGGCGTGCAACAAGATGGCTCTTTCAATCGAAGAAAGATCACATAACCTACAGGGACAGATTGCTGGCTCTGAATCTTTTACCATTGACGTTTGACAGGGAAATGAAGGATTTGACATTTATGTTTAAAACTTTGCATGGTTTTTATGATTTCAATGTTTTCGATTTTGTGTCATTTGTTAATCATAGTCGTACCCGTAATTATAATAATCCTTCCCTAGTGCTTAAAGCTCCGTCATGTAAAAGTAGCACTTTTCAGGCATCATTCTTTAACCGTATTGTTCCACTCTGGAATCACACTTGCAAAATTGCTTCTCCTGGAGATCTTCGCAGTTTGGCAACGTGTAAATCCTTCTTGTCAAGAATTTATTTCAATTTATTAAGTAGTAGTTTTGATGTTGACATGTGCTGTACGTGGTCTTTGTATCGTAGCTGTTCGTGCCATAGAAATAGTTAACTCTGATGTAAACATATACCAGCTCCTCGTGTCAGGTTTTGTTTTATCCTGATTCAGCGTACTGAATTTTTCACATGATTACATTATGCATCATAAATTAAATGTGGTGCAATAGCGTCTTTTGATATAAATCAGCTGGTATATACACCTTATTCCAAAATGGTGACCGGAAACATGAAAACGAGGCTAAGGGGGCCAGAATTCGCGATATTATTATAAATTATATTAGGAGTGGAGAGTTATTTTTTAAAATTTTGCTTATTTTTCTGCGAAAAAGACATTTCTTTCGGATATGGTCAATTCTAAGCCACCGAACAGGATATTTATATCAAAATCCGTGCCGAACGACGTCCTGCTGGGCTTTTATTGCAAATTTATATCCCGATGAGTGATGATGACAAGATGGCCATATCAAGTTACAGACATTACAAAGATTACCGAGGCAGCCCAATGCCGAAAAACTGTTGTGTTCCTCATTGCAAGAAAAAAGTTTACGTAGAAGAAGGAAAAAAGATATCCTACTTCAAATTTCCGAAAGAAAAGAATCTGTTTGATGAGTGGATTCGAGCAATTCGCAGAGACGTTGGGCGACACTTCACAGTAAATGACAACACTCGCGTTTGCTCAAGGCACTTTAAAGATACAGATTTTAAAGTTTCCCGTGCTGGCATACGTACTCTTTGTGACGGGGCAGTGCCTTCAATATTTCATTAGAAAACTGCTTATCCTAAGAAGAGAAAGTCTCCTGTAAAGTCGAGCAATATTGTGCAAGATTCAGACTCAACTGACAGCGATGTAAACACGGCTGGTGCATCAACTAGTAGAGACGTCGACGCAGACTCTATTACAGAGCCAGAACATGAGGAAACAAATGCGCATGAAATTGAACTGGGAAATTTAAAGAACGAAGTCAAAAATCTGACGGAGAGATGCGCAACAAATGCAAATAGAGTGTTCTCGTTTAGTCGATTTTGTAAGGATGACAAGAGCATCAAATTCTACACTGGATTTCCAACTGTGAAGGTATTTGATGCTCTGTACGAGTTTTGTAATCCTGGGGAACACGGGGAAAATATTACCTACTGGCATTCAGCAGATACTAGGGATAGCTTTTCCAGTCATGCTGGTCCGTCGACAAAACAGGGCAGACCAAGAGCACTGCACCCAAAAGAAGAACTCTTCATTACCTTGTGTAGACTGAGGCAAGGGTTACCTGAAGAACACCTTGCTCATTTGTATGGGGTATCTCAGAGCACCATTAGCAGGATAATTATCACATGGGTGAATTTTCTGTATCTCAAGTTTAAAGATATACCTATGTGGCCTTCTCGAGGGTTGGTAGATAAGTATATGCCTGAGCAATTTAAAGAAAAATTCCTTCGACTAGAGTGATAATTGACTGCACAGAAATCAAATGTCAAATGCCAAGCAGTCTTCTCCTGAACAGTGAACTATTTAGCTCATACAAGAACAATGCAACACTTAAGTGTCTTGTTGGTATAACTCCTGGTGGAGCATTTTCATTTATAAGCCAATTATACACTGGGCATATATCGGATAGAGAAATTGTTATGCGAAGTGGGTTTTGGAACAGCAATTCACTAATGGGGACTCTGTCATGGCGGATAAAGGATTTACCATTGAGGATTTATTGCCACCTGGGGTTGGTTTGAATATACCTCCATTTCTCGGAATGCAAGGCCAAATGAGTGCTGAAGATGTTGTCAAAACCCAAAGTATTGCATCATTGAGGGTACATGTTGAGAGGGCAATAAACAAAATTAAGAATTTTAGAATATGGGATGGTATTATTCCTCTAAACTTGTTTGGTATTGTTAACCAAATGTGGACAGTATGCTCTGTTCTTTGTAACCTTGAGAAACCTATAATTAGTATTTGACTGAGAACATTATTTTGCCCTGTCAATACTGATGTATATTAATTAATTCAAGGAAGATTGTTGCATTGTTGAACTATCTGGTGTATATATATTGCATACAAATTAAATTTTATATTTACCTTCTTTATTTACATTTGGTTATTCCAGAAACAATAGTAGACTATGTGCACATGGTTACATTTCCTGGAGTTTTAACTTTGTTTCAAGTAATGATCTAATAGCTCTCAATATACCTTACTGTTTATTGCATTTTCCACAATGGCCTCGTTTTCATATGGGTTAATTTAGTATTTCAGTTTGGCTGAAGACCACGTGCACAAAATCTGGGTACACTGTATGTGCGCAAACATTCTCAAACAGGCAAACATGAAAATGAGGCCATCGGGGGAAATGTAATAAACGGTAAGGTCTATTCCCTAGAGAACAGTAAATAATACAAAAACCCTCGGAAATATTACTGAATGCATATTGTCATTGTCATCATAACTAGTCATAAGCAATGGATTTTTCCAATATATACACATGCATAACACAAACCCTGCTCTATTCTTATAATTATGATGACCCTGACTTAATTTTTGCAGCAATTGGTAAAAAGTGTGTAAAATACACTGCACAAAGTTTTGCACAAAGTTGCTTCCAATGTTCCTCATCAAATGGTATCCGGTCAATGTTCATACCTGTTTTGGTGTATACCACGAAATCACACCATTTAGCTCCAGTTAATCCCATTTGTCCTTGTACTTGATCATAGTATTCATGATTCTTCTTCAGTTTTGGTTTATTGTCCTGCATCTGAAGATAAAATTTATTGTCACTGAATGCATCAACAGGACTAACAGCAAATTTTGAAATTGGGCATTTAATTTCTAAAAGCCCAAAGGCATCTCCATCACTGCCAGAATTGAGATCAATCACCTTTCCATCAGGCGAACATCCAAGGATATAAAGTTTGGGAAACAAAAAGCCCTGATTCCTTAACATCTACTGGATGACCAATCTTGTCCATATACTTCTGGTATTCCCTTCTTGCAGTTGGCTCATACCTTATACCATGTTCAGTTGCTTGAGACTTGAAAGGTTTTGCTGTGATATGTTCAGTACAGAACTTTTCAAAGTTCCTTTGCCTTCTTGCCACTCTACCAAATTTTGACGCAGTAAATCGCACTTTTCTGGCTTGTGCCCATTCATCACTGTTGTGTTGTTTCCTTGTTTCCTTCTCTAGTTTATTGGATTCCATTAATGACATCTTTAAACGGTCTAAAAATTCTTTTTCTGCATCATCTAATGTTTCGGGTACAGGCAAAACAAAACCATCATTCAAGTCATCCAATGGAAAAGATGGATAGCTAGGCTGAAAGTGCTTCTATGACTACACACATACTTAGGTTCAAATGGAGAAGTTACAGTAAAATTGGACTCTTGAAATGAAAGTTGGTATGTGCCAAAGGAGCCAGGTGGACTAGGGCCAAATTTTGTTGGTACTTGCTCTACATTTTCATCCACTTCACATGTTTGGACTAAGCCAAAGGTTGGGTCAATGTCTTTAACAGTTTGTAGGAAATGGGAAACATTGGATTGTTGTTGCCTTCTTGCATTATAGAGTTTACACTCGATTCCTTCTGTCCTTTTATCTTCCTGATGAGTTTTGTCACAGCAACTTCCATTACTGGCAATGGTGAAATTCCCTCAACTCTTGGTTTGTGCCATTTCTGTAGGGTTGAGGTGCATGCTGAATCAGGATTCTCGTCATCTTCGTCATTCAAATCAGTCACTTTTTGACAGTTGAATAAACTAAATTTGCAAATCTTTAGCATCAACGCCAATATATGATTACAAAAACCAGACTTTCCAGCAGCACATGCAGGACCACAACATGCATACATCACTTCACCAGATACCACACACAAGGCAAGTTCCAACTGATGGGGGCTTTCGTTCTTTTTAAAGCTATGAAAGCATTTGGCACGATAGAAAAAGTAACGCTGGTCGTAAGTGGCTTCAATATTATGTAAATATTCATCTTGTAAGTATGTTTTGGCTTTCATAAGTCCTGTAGGCAAGGTGTGATTACTCCCACCAACAATTTTCCCTGACTGGCTGATGTGCTTGTCTATCTCAACTCTGCTAAAAAATGGTGCTTTAGACAGTGACGTACCCCAGCCTTCTGTGGGGAACTTTGGTGTGTGCTTGGATTGTTGAGGAGAACTCGTACTTGGCAACTCAGACACACTGGTAGCTGCTGTGGTTGTGTTGGCCATACGAAGTTGGTGAAGCTTGCGTTTGGAATACACCATCGACTTGTCTGGATCCACAATATTTTCATCCAAACCTCTGCTTACATACTCCTCAACCCTAAAGTGTAGCAGTAAAAGAAATAAACAGTGAAAATCAATAACCTTAAGCATTTGATCAAATATATTGAGTCATATTTATTTACCTTTTGACAAGTTGGGCCTTGGACGACATTGTAGCCAGAACTTCAGCTCGTTGTTTTTTAGAACCGAAGGTTTTCGACCAGAGAGTGAGCTTCCTGGGATGTCTTCCTCTGTCAGTAAGCGTGGACCGCAAAATGCCTTATCCATTGTGCGGTTTTCGAAACGATTTCCAAAACGCACCGTATGTAAATGACACACACAAAATACAAACTCGCTGTAATATTTTGTGTTCTCTATCTTCTCGCTCTGAATATATTGCCAGGAAAACACCGTCAAAGTAAACTCAAAAGGAAATACGGCCCTAACACATGGTCTATTATCCTCTAGTTCTTTGTAACGTGATACAGCTGATATGGCCATCTTGTCATCATCACTCCTCGGGATATAAATATCGCAATAAAAGCCCAGCAGGACGTCGTACGGCACAGATTTTGCTATAAATATCCTCTTCGGTGGCTTAGAATTGACCATATCCGAAAGAAATGTCTTTTTCGCAGAAAAATAAGCAAAATTTTAAAAAATAACTCTCCACTCCTAATATAATTTATAATAATATCGCGAATTCTGGCCCCCTTAGCCTCGTTTTCATGTTTCCGGTCACCATTTTGGAATAAGGTGTATATGTTTTGCCTATTTATAATATTCTTGTAATTACCGAAATTAGTTGTAAACAAAATTGAAGCGGGAGAGTGCCTCGCATGGGTCTCTGAGTCCCGTTCGCACTCTTGCCGTTTGAACATCGTTCAATAAAGCTGTTAAAACAAAACCCATACGTTTGGTAAAAAGGCCACAGCCAGCGCGCCAGGGCAGTATATGACATTTGGCATGCAGTATCAGTTTGCATATTATACATGCAATGCACATTTCTCAGTAACAGTACTCCGTCTAAAAGTGGAATTTCTACCTCAACAATGGACAAAATCAACATTTAATAATTGATTCTAATATATAACTTGGTATATTATTATTCAATCAGAGAAATTCCTTACAAAATTGATCTTATATATCAAAACGAACATTTCTCACTCAAACTCACAATACTTAATTGAAAATTTATCTCTGTTCTAATACGGTCAGCAGTGAGAAATGTGAAAATTGTCCTATAAGAGCCATATCCCTCGTTTGAAACACTTTCAGATAATTCTGCTAGAAACACCGATACATCTATAACAATTATGTTTTCTTCACACTGATTCAGTGCCGAAATTTTAAAGAATTTCAGTGAGTACTGTCACTGAGTATTGTGCATATTGCCGTGGTGTCAGCAAATTTGTCTGACAATAGTTATTACTGTATATCCCATTACATGACAATCACCTTTGTATACATCCGTGTCAAATAACTTGTCAACTCTGGTAGGCACTAAAATACATTCTTACAGGTTTTAGTTAAACTATTTACATACATGCACTACAATGTGCATAGACGATATTTATGGACTTTGTTTAACTTATTGCACATGTACACGTAACCCTGTGTATATCCCATGCTAAGTAAGAACATTGAAATTTAGTAATCTGATCAAAACTTTCCTTTAGCTCAAATATAGTGTATTTCCTCTTATCACTTAGGTGTATGAGCCAGCATAAAGTTTCTATAAAAAATAGATGGCCATGCACATGCTAAAACTTAAGGTATATACGGTTTAAAAGTGTCCCACCCTCTGCATGCATGGTAACCAGTCCCATCAATTGGACGGACAGTATTGAAAAGTATAAATCAAATTAACACGCTATCTTTGCTAAATAGCCTTTTCTAAAGACAACCATGATGCAGTTTGTGCAACAGTTCAACTTTATTGTTTAAAATTGTCTTTAGCGTAAAAATCAGAAAACATCTTACTTTCAGACAATCTTGGCCAAAAACCGTAGAACGAGGAGTCATTTATGTGCATTAGTGATGCACCTCCCCCCCCCCCCCCATTCAATGTTGATGATTAATGACTTGGCATCTTGGACAAACACACTATTATACGTCCAGTAAACTTACTGGAAAGCAACATTGAATGGGGGCGCGGGGGGAGGTACAATTTCATGTGAAAACCCGATAGTATAGGGAAAATCGCGCCGTCGTTCTACGAACTTTTGGCCAGGATTGTAGGCATGCTGAATTCAATTTCGTGCTACCGAAACCAAACACAAACTTTTGCAAGAGATCATTTTCTTATAGAGGAGCAGTGGCTTGGAATAATTTACAATCTAACTTAAAAAACCTACAGTCTTTGACAACTTTCAAAACTAATATGGGATTGATTAGAGTGTAAACCAGTGGCATCTGCATAATTAATTGGTGTAGCTTAAGTTTTTAACGTATTTTTTGTCTTCTTTTTCTCTCTTTATTATATTGTATATATGAATATTATTTATTAAATATTTGATTGGCAATTTACAAAAATAATAAATTGAAAAACTCAACTTTGCATTGCTTAGAAAAACTAAGGGTTAAAACTTTTACACAAATATATATTAAATTTAAAATGTCTGGCTACAAAAATGCCTCCCACTTATGAATGGATGGAAGAAAACTGTCTTGGAAACGTTTAGTTCCACATTTAAAAATGGGAATTTTCCAGGAATGTCTCAGGTTGTATCGGTGATCAACAGGATTAGGAAACAGGTCGTGTAGCTTACTTGAAGGATCAATGTTACATTTGTAGAAGGACTTGCACAATTTTTCTCTTCTATTAGAAAGTGTTTCGAGATTAGATTTAACAAGAGTATCCTTATATGATAAATCAGGCTACATAATTCGAATTGCACGTTTTTGGATGTCTTTAACTTAGCTTGCTGGCTCAGGCAAAGTGGTCGAGAGGAGTACCACACAGGGCAGGCATATTCCAACAACGGGCGTATGAAATAGCAGGAAACCGAACGACGATCTTTAGAAGAAACTCCACTACGTCTTAGGATTCGTAGAGCAAAAAGACGTTTATTGCCCTGGAGCAAATATGATCGAGATGGGTGAACCACTTGAGATCAGAGGATAGATGTACGCCTAACAGTTTGATTTTGCTGACACGCTCGAGGAGTTGGTTGTTAACCATCAGAGGCTTCAATGGTGGGAGGTTCTTCAAGAAGGAAACGATAAACTCCTTTGTCTTCTTCTCGTTCAGTTCCATGTTATTGGTAGAAGTCCATCGAGTAACTGTGTTAATCTCATCTTGTAAGTGGTAACTAGTAGAGGCTATCGAATCTGTCTCATCATTAGGGTGTAAGGAGATTATTTCAGACATCGTTACGCCATTATACATTGGTACGGTAGTGGTCAAGTCATTGATCATTACTAGGAAGAATAACGGTCCTAACTTGGTTCCCTGAGGAACACCGGCATGAATGGAATTCCAACCAGATTTAACATTTTTAAGTTAGACTCGTTGTAGACGGTTTTGCAAAAAAACTAGCACACCAATTGAGGCAGGTAGGAGGAACATTAAGAAGGCTGAGATCGCTTTCAACTGATTGAGGATTTTATATTTTACGTAAGAGTAAAACATCAGCGGATTTCGATAACACTGGGACTTCACGAATGGATGAGTTGAAAATTGAGCACACCGGGTGGCAAATGGAGGATGCAAGGTTTATTAACAACCAGTTAGGTAGATCATCTGGACCTATCGATTTTCGAACTTTAATATTTAAGAGGGAACGTTGTACAGATTCAGAAGAAATTATAACCTTGTCGGGGGTTTGGGTAACCTCTGCTGGAGGATACTGCAAGGGAGCAATGTCATTGGTGAGGGTACAAAAAAAATGGTTAATTTTTTCTGCTAAGTCGTTACCTCTGACAACACAGCCGTTAACAGACAAACTTGATAGTGGAGAAGGTTTTGAAAGCCCAGATAGGAGTTTTATATTGTCTCACCATTTTTAGGGTTCGTATCTGTAGGTGGCCAATTTTGTCTTTGTATAAATGACCGCGAGCTGATTTGCATAATTTCATTACTTTGAGGTGATAAAATTCATAATGGAAGATGTTACCACCAGCACAAAATCTTTGACACTTCTTTATATCCTCTTTTATTTCTGGGTTTATCCAGGGTTTGTCGGTGGGATGGATTTTGACAGAACGAAAGGGAAGGTGGATGTTCATGGTTATTATAGATTATATTATAAGTAGTATCTAACGAGCAATTTGATTGGCTAATTGCGCGTGCTTTATGACGGAATAAAGCACGGCCACTGTTTTGTTTTTTCTCCCTTCGTCTCTGCCTGTTAAACTTGCCTCGGAATTGTCAATACAATATGAACAAAATTATGATAAGTTTTGAATCCAAAGTCTGTCAGAAAGCAAGAAAAAGTAGACGTAAACGCCATGGAAGAAGCTAGTCAACAATCACAACGGGTCGACATAAACGGCGAATAAAGATTCGTAGCTGTTTCTGAGTTCGAAATATACTTTTTTGCTTGAAAGTTCGCATTCAACGGCAACAAGAAACGCGAAAATCTGTGCTATTTTTACATTTCAAAGATACAAAAACTCTATTTAAACACAAACCAAACCAAATTTATGCACAGTTCTAGGTGCAAAAAATTAAAATTAACCATTTTGGCATTGATTTTATAGATAACACTAACGACAAAAACCTACACAGATAGGAAATATTATGGATTTCTTGACAGTTTGTCTGAGAAAATTTTTTACCACCAACTATTCAACAACAAAAACACAACAACAATATTCAAACAGAACCTTCAAACAAAAATTGCCTGATTTATTTGGTTCAAGCTAAGAAAACCAACTTGACAGCCAATGTTGTCAAAGCAGCTTGACAAAAACCTTCGCTTTTATACCTAATCCAGGACAAAAGTGAAGCAGAACAACGAAAAAGCAATCTGTCTATCATTGTGGACTATTTTTTGAAAATTTTACACAGTTTTAATTCCTTTTTAATTCCTAATTCTTGTTGAGTTGCACGTTTTTCGCTCCTTCGCAGGTCAGAATTCAAGCTTGTACTTGTTGCCAAGCTATGAAAAAATTGAAAAGCTTGCGATTGAGGTAAGTGATTACATGTTAGGAGAATATTAATATTGATCTTTGAACAAAATTGTTTACTGTGCTTATATACCACTTATAATATAAAAGAAATAGAAAAACTCGTCTTGTGCCTTTATGGTGTGCTAAAGCACTCGGAGAACGTTGGGAGAACACTCGAGAAGCGTGTAAAAGACTCGGCTACGCCTCGTGTTTTACACGCTTCTCTCGTGTTCTCCCAACATTCCCTTCCTGCCTTAGCACACCATAAAGCACGCGGACTCGTTTTCTATTTCTTATTTGGAACACGTTTAGCTGCACTTATACTATATATGTTGTACTTATACTACATAATGTATTTATTTGTAAATACCTACAGGTAGCTAGCACGATCTATTGGAAGATCACGTCTTGTAAATATTTTAAATCTTAATGAAATAGTACCGCGGGTAAATACAGTTATTATGATAATAATTATTATTATTATTAAATATTTGTCCATCGAATCCCAGGCTTCGTCTATTCCGATATAACAATGACGGTCGAGCGTTTGTCCACGGCCGCCTTTACCACAATATTGGGAAAAGATGGCACGCGAAATTAACTAGCCATGACTCACATAAATAGCCGTAAACTATTGTCGTATTCTATTTTAACGTATTTTTGTGAAGTATTATCGCTATCCCCCCAAGAATGATAATGTACAACTCAAATTTACAGTTTTGTCAAATTATATTGGACTGAGAAGGAATCGAGAAAGCAGTGACTGTGCCGCTAATTAGACGTCAAAATTTCCGTCGAATTTAATTGGTTGAAATTAATCATGATGCTACTAAACTCAATTCGTCAGAATTTGGACATCCAAACCAGCATCAGTTTCCGTGAATTATCCGAAGCATTCCGATCACGTCCCATTTCACGTGTTGCGTCGAATAAAACCATTGAATTAGACGTCGCACTTTTTTCAAACAAAAAATCCAGCAACATTACATCGACGGAAAACCCACGTATCTAAAACATGCCTTACAATTTCTTTTGAAAGTAATTTCAAATTACTCGGCAAGGAACTGATGACATGGATTAATAATTAATTAGCAATATATAAGCAAATACAACAATATCATGTCTGCATGAGTTAATGAAAATTGTACTGTTCTTACACTTGCTGAGCATTTGCGGAGAATGTTTGGCAGATGCATGCAATAAAACTTCACAAGAGAATTTAATTTTTCTTAATTTTTAGCAAAAGTTTTTGTCAAACAACACAATGCTGTACATTTTCTAGAATACACTTGATAGATATATGCTCTTTTAGTGCACGGAGTATAAAATTGTGGTTTAAAAGAAAACTGGCTGGCTGCAGAATGGATCCTTGTCCACTCGCCATTTCCGTAAAAAATACTTGCTACGTTATCAGAAAATAATACATTTTCCAAAATACTTTATTTTGTGTCAATAGGTAAAACATGAGACAATTTTGAATACAGCTAATTGAATTAATTAACTTTGTCCTTTCTCTAAACGCGGAAAGCAGAATGAACCAGCTTATATCTCTTTGAATGCTTTTATTTGTTTGTAACATTTTGCATAACACAACTTCCATGTCCATTGATTACATATGCACGTCCATTGTGCTTTGCGAGCTTAGAGATCGAGGGCTAGAGTTTTTACTTCGAAAGGACAACGTTATTTATATACATTTAATTACTTGTGTGTTAATATGACATCTGTTTGGAAACATTTTACGGTTCTTACATCTGCTTAGTGCTCGTCTCGTAAGGAACGTTGATAGATGCAGTAAACCTGTTAACGAGAGAATTAAGAACTCGCGTACGTTTATGGTAAGTTTTTCGTTTGGTAGTTTCTACCAAATTTATCTATTTGTTATTATTATTAATAATTCTATCAAATGTATACGTATTCACTTCTTTGAATCATTTGGCCCAAAGCAAACGAAGATGCCTATGTAAGATGATCGGTTATCGTTTCAGAACATCCTGCTCATCGTCAATAACGTTGTAATATTTACGATATTAATACGCCCGCCCGGCATTTAATCACACACGATTCTATCGTAAGCGAATGTTGAACTTTTTGCAGGAAATTTGCTTATCTAAAACGAATTGATTATTATAAACTTTTAATGCTCATGCGAGTGGCAGGCTGATAGAAACATATGAGAATATTTTTGTGACAACAATAATTTAGGAGCTATACTTGTTATGGCCACATAGTGAAAACTAAACTTTCACACTAGACTGGACGACTTTGAAAACAGGTTGAAATTTGTCCCGTTCCACTTCTGCACACATCGCTACGGTAATCTGTCCTCGAATTCGTTCGGTTTTATGCCTTCCGCTGAAAAGCGTTAGGTAAAATCATGTAAATTTTAATAGGTTCTGATTTATCCAGTCCTGTTTGGCGCCTAACTTGTATTATGGACATAAATTTGCCTCGACCGTGCTGGTGCTCCAACTATCTCGTTAACTGGGTAAAGCGTCATATTACTCTGCAAGAAGCTGATGACATGGATTAATAATTAATTAGCAATAAGCAAATACAACAATATCATGTCTGCATGAGTTAATGAAAATTTTACTGTTCTTACACCTGCTGAGCATTTGCGGAGAATGTTTGGCTGATGCAATAAAACTTAACAAGATAATTTAATTTTTCTTAAGTTTTAGCAAAAGTACAAGTCAAACTACACAATGCTGTACATTTGCTAGAATACACTTGATAGATATATGCTCCTTTAGTGCACGGAGTATAAAATTGTGGTTTAAAAGAAAAATGGCTGGCTGTAGAATGGATCCTTCTCCACTCACCATTTCCGTAAAAAATACTTGTTAGGTTATCAGAAAATAATACATTCTCCAAAATACTTTATTTTGTGTGAATAGGTAAAACATGAGACAATTTTGAATACATGCAGCTAATTGAATTAATTAACTTTGTCCTTTCTCTAAACGCGGAAAGCAGAATGAACCAGCTTATATATCTTTGAATGCTTTTATTTGTTTGTAACATTTTCATAACACAACTTCCATGTCCGTTGATTACATATGCACGTCCATTGTGCTTTACGAGCTTAGAAATCGAGGGCTAGAGTTTTTACTTCGAAAGGACAACGTTATTTATATACATTTAATTACTTGTGTGTTATGACATCTGTTTGGAAACATTTTACGGTTCTTACATCTGCTTATTGCTCGTCTCGTAAGGAACGTTGATTGATGCAGTAAACCGTTAACGAGAGAATTAAGAACTCGCGTAAGTTTATGGTAAGTTTTTCGTTTGGTAGTTTCCACCAAATTTATCTATTTGTTATTATTATTAATCATTTCTATCAAATCTATACGTATTCACTTCTTTGAATCTTTTGGCCCAAAGCAAAGGAAGATGCGTCAATAACGTTGTAGTATTTACGATATTAATACGCCCGCCCGTCATTTAATCACACACGATTCTATCGTAAGCGAATGTTGAACTTTTTGCAGGAAATTTGCTTATCAATGCTCATGCGAGTGGCAGGCTGATAGAAACATATGAGAATATTTTTGTGACAACAATAATTTAGGAGCTATACTTGTTATTGCCACATAGTGAAAACTAAACTTTCGCACTAGACTGGACGACTTTGAAACCAGGTTGAAATTTGTCCCGTTCCACTTCTGCACACATCGCTACGGTAATCTGTCCTCGAATTCATTCGGATTTATGCCTTCCGCTGAAAAGCGTTAGGTAAAATCATGTAAATTTTAATAGGTTCTGAATTTATCCAGTCCTGTTTGGCGCAGAACTTCTATTATGGACATAAATTTGCCTCGATCGTGCTGGTGTTCCAACTATCTCGTTAACTGGTAAAGCGTCATATGTACCTCTAAATAAAATTATATATTTAAGCGTCCAAGTGTCCCACGATTGACCTAATGATATTTTTGCGGTGGATGACTTGTTTAGCGGCTCTATTTCAGATCATGTTTTGCTAACGATAGCTCTCAAATATAGATAAGACATTTATAAAAGTTGCAAATTTGACACAAAAATTGAATCAACTTAATTGGTTAATTATAATCTATCGTAGTAGCATAGTGGCAGGCAATGGTAAGTTATTCGGACGGAAGATAGATATTGCAATGCAAACCTTTGAAAAGATTTCAATTATATTTATAGTATTATAGTGATCAAGTACGAATAATCTTTGGAGGTATCTATACGTTTGCACAAAAATACAATTTTCCAACGGATTCAGTTGAATCAGTTGGAAAAATGGAATGTTGACCGTTTGAATTGTAAAAGATAAAGCTAAGTTTATATAATGATAATGCCTGGAGACGTTCACTGACCAAAATTATTTTTAATTTTACAAGCTTTCGGCCGCTAGACTGTGGTCTTCGACAGGTACAGGACTATAATGAAAATTGCTAACTTATATACTTATGTGTGTTTATTTATTTATTAACTTGGCCAGTATATAAAAAAACTTCCTACGCAGTTATTAATATTTACAAAATTTGCCTGGGTTTCCGCAGCAACATATTGGCAAATATCTTGGGAGGTAGAGCCGTTGTCTTGATTGGCATGTCTTCTATTCTTTCCATGCAGAAATTCGCTACGACTGGGCTAACCTGGATCCCCATGGCACATCCGTGTATTTGCTTGTTTGTATTTCTGTCCTTCAACGATGAAACAGTTGTTAGAAAGAACGTAATTTAATAAAGTAATTATGTCATCACTCGAACACGACATAGAACTAGTATAGACATTGATGACATCATTATACTATTAAGTTACGTTCTTTCAAATAGTTAGGCGGTTAGGTGTAGGAATTGTGCATTTTGTGATAAAAACACCATATTCATAGAAAGTGTGAATTTTAACATGACAATGAATATTTGATGTGGAGGCATTTCAAAAATTTATGTTGCCGGCTTGAAATTTGGACTTTCTTACATTTTCTAATTAAACTGCTATACTTGTAAATAATGACTTACATCATTGGAAAACTTACAACAAAACAATTAACTAGATATAGGTCATTTTGGCGGTTACCTTCATTTTCCCAGCCCATTTCGAGTTATTGCTGTTCCAAAATGGGAAAAATGCCAAACAATCTCGCGCGAAAAGCCTGGGTAATAGCTTGAAAATGTGTTTTTACTAGCTTGTAACTCAAAAATGATTTGAAAAATCATGGTAACCACTTAACTAGCCTATATATAACTTTTTGTACGCTTTCAAATGATGTAACAATTGCTGCTATAAGTGAATTTGAAATTTTATGTCTTTTGACAATATAGGAGTTTAATGAGGAAGTGAAAAATAACCCAAATTTTAGGCCGGCCACATAAATTTTTCAAATGCCTCCATATCTAAAATTTATTCTCATATCAAAGTCTATACTTCCTGCGAATATGGTGCTTTTATCACAAAACGCACAATTCCAGCTAAGTTTTGCTCTTAATCGCCGGACTATAACAACTATTTCATCTTTGAAGGACAGATATACAAACAAATACATGGATGTGCCATCGGGAGCCCGGTTAGACCAGTCGTTGCAAATCTCTGCATGAAAAGAATTGAAGAAATGGCCAACAAGAAAACGCCTGTTCCGTCCAATATTTAGAAACGCTATGTTGCGGATAGTTTTTCTATTATCGAAAAAGCGCTGTTTAGACATTTCACAACACATGGAACCCAATGGATTCAAGCATACAATAATTCACCATAGAGCATGATAACAAATGACAAACTTGATGTCAAACTTAACGCCCTGACACCATCGCCACATTACAACATGGAAAGTTTAACATTGACGTCTACAGAAAACCGTCACATATACAGACAGGTAGCATGACTACAATTCCCACAATGAACAAAAACGTAAGGTTAGCACAGCCAAGACATTATAATATATACCCAGAGCTTTAACACTACCGAACACGGACGAAGGAAAAACCAACGAACTCGAACATGTCATGCACAAATGCTTTACGTGCCAACAACTACCCAGTATGAACTATCAACAACATCATAACTGTAAATCAACACACCCTACTCCATCACCTGAAGATCTGCATGGTAGGCATTTTCTTCAAGATGGTCGATCCACCAACACACCGAAGCTACGTGACCCTACCTTACATTAAAGGCATAACTGAACAGCTAACCAGAACCCTACCTAACAACTAAGCCATTACCAACATTAAAACAACACTTTCCTCCACCGAAACACAGAGTTAAACTATACAAACAGACAAATGTAATTCACAAGATCCCTTGCGTAGATTGTACCTGGTCATATATACAAGAAACGAGGAGAGCATTTGAAACAAGAAAGAAAGAACACGTGAGAAATGTAAGAAACTATGTAGACGGCTCGAACATAGCCTCCTCCGCAGGCAACTCTTCGTAAACGCCAGAATTGTGCAATACTTGGCAAAAATTGCGGAATAGCTTGGGAGTCAAAACTTCCGTGAGTTGCCTACCAAAAATCGACATGTCCGCTCGTGGCCTTGGGCGGCTTTGGGCGGTGAAAAAACGCGATTTTCGTATGGGTGGGTAGGTGGAGAAGAAAATATGGCGGATTTTTATATAGAGTGCGAATTAGATTGGACAAAAGAATTCAGATTTTTACGTGTTTTGAAGACGAGTTTAAACGTAGATATTCAAAGAAATAGATGTGGAAGTTTCCCTAAGACTATCATAGATGGACAACGATATAATGAATATGTTTCATGGTTGTCTGGTGACTGATGGACAAGTTCTGAATTTATGAACAAAAATCATTGTATTTGACTTTGAATTGTTTCAATTACCTAACAAATTTATTCTCCATGAACATATTATTATACTACATAAGATGTAATATATAAATATGAGATTGTAGATGTAAATTAATTGGCAAAATATTGTTGGACTTTAATCTTTATATGAAATCAAATGCTGATCAATGTACAATTATTCATGTTGTGAACATGTGATGTTGTCTAAGTTGCCCGACTTGCTATATCAGAGAAATGACTTCTACAGACTTGTAAATACATGTTTAAGTTTGTGATACTATTTAAATTATCTTCTTGACATAATGATATTTATTGCTAAAATCTAATCATCTATCTTTTGTTCCAATGCAACTTTACATGTTTTAATTTTGTACAGTATGCTATAGATTTAAGAGCTTAAATTTCTTATGGCTTCTCATTTGTATACATAAACGTTGCAATGCACTTCTCAATAAATAATATAACCTGTCCATTCTGTTGTCAAGAGAAACAATATTTTGTCCAAGGTGTTAATTATGACTTATTTATACTAACAACTGGTTATACTATATTATGCAAAAAATAAATTTACTGGCTACACCTGGATATGTTTTTGTTTCCAATAACAAATTATTTTACTTATCAAGTGGAAGTGGTTGGGTAAATGGATTTACCACATTGTCTTCCCATGTCTATTTTTAACCATATAGACTTGCTACAAGTTGACTCGCAAAGTCGCATGGGAAAATGAAATGAAAATGGTAATATCTGTAGATATGTTTTGCATGGCAGAGAATCCTTGTAAAATGTGTTGGATTAATTGGCATGAAATACTCTTAGTCTAGCTACCAGCTGCCTTGTTTGACTCAAGTGAGACATTGGCTGGAAGAGCTGAAAAGTGAAATTGTTTCAAAATTAAGGACATTTTTATGAAGTCGGTCCAGCCTGTCTAACTGGTTTCATATAAACAGCCCCAGCCCCTCAGTGCTACTCATTTCATAATCTCAGCTCAATTGGAAAGTACTTGGGTCCATTACTTTGACAGATGCCATTTCTTCCAGAATGATTACCAAAAGGCATACCCAAACATATTGAGTTTAGTCAGGGCTGCAACACTATAATCCAACCAAAAGTTATTTGCATTCGATTGATACATAATGAAATACAGTAATCTATAATTATGTGCAATATTTGGGCAACTGTGTGAAGGTGTAAATTAACAAATGTCAAAATTGTAGTATTAGCAGTAGCTCTTTATTAAAACTGCAAACTTCTTTAGCAACAATCTTAATGATTCCAGTTTATAATTTGTATTTTGGCTATAATCAGGGGCGGACTGGCAGCTTTTTGGGCCTCGGTCAGGAATAAAATCTGGGCTCATGTATTAGTGAATAATCATAGCTATGCTTAAGGTGAATTTTCAGCAAGTTGGACATAGGAAGCTTGTTAAACTTAGGGAGGCCGAATCCCACGAGGCGCCACCATGACCCGAGTGGGAAAATTGTTAAATGAAAGAGTCTCTAGATTGTCGGAAATGGCATTTTCATTCTCTACCTCTTTAGTTAGGCCCTTTCAATAATTCTTTCATTATGATTTGTGAGTCTATTTGCTGCAATTCTTTTTATGAAATATTGGGGCCCTCTGCTTCCTAGCCCTGTTAAGCAAAAGGAAATATTCTAAATCTGTCCTTGGAGTAATTCCGGGCCCCTAAAGTTCTCCGGGCCTCGGTGCGCGTCCGATCGCTCAGTCCGCCCCTGGCTCTAATGATTAACTAGTGTTTACTGCTTAATCTATTGAAGGCCATAGTGACCCAATGCAAATGGACCCTCACTCAAAACATATTAATACTGATAGTAAGATAGTTTGCTCTATATTATCTGTTCACTCTTTTCAGTACAGAACTTTACCAAAACCTGTCAGAGTCCCTGGTCTTTGTTACATTGTTTGATTTGTTTCTTAAAATAACTGGCGGTCAAACTTCCAGAGATATCATCATTCATCACATAGTGACATTTAAAATTGTCAGTTCAAACACAGGAATATGATTTGACATCCTTCCCCTCCAGGCTTTACACAAGATTTTAAACCATATTCGTTTCTCTCTATCGCGCTGCTTTTAAAAAGACAATATAACATACTGTAGAGATTAAATATCTCTTCGTTGATTTGGACCAGAGACCTCAAGGAATTCTGTTAATACTAGTTACATCATTACAATTTGTCAATCTAATTGTAAACATTCCAAAACTTGATTGTGTTCGATTCCGCAAGTAGGTATAAACAAGCTATAACGCCTATAAGCATTCCCTCTTTCTTCGTAACACTGATAATTATTTTGTCCGTAGTTAATCCTTAGGATATGAAGTTAAAAGCAGATTTTGATTGCGTAAATTGTAGATCATTCCTCGCATTCGTATATTTTTATATTTCTCCACTCGTATCATGGTGACAAAAGCTCCCTATGGTACCCGGGGTGAAGTGACAGGTCCACAAGGGTGAAGTGATCGGTCCTCAACTTGCGATTTTTGGCAGGCAACTCTCCGCGATTTTATTTCAGACCAGCTCCAATTACCCCTCACTATCCACTGTTACTCCCTCACGCCTATGAAATTATTGCGTAATTCTGCCGTTTTCCACCAAGTTGCCTGCGGAGGAGGCTAGCTCGAACATAGCATAGCATGCATGGGAAAATGGACATAGGATTGACTTTCAAAATGGGGAAATTACAGACAAGGGAAATTTCAGAACAAAAAAAAACAGTTGGAATCATGCATGGCATACGACGAGCTATAAAGGACGCTGACAACAATTCAAAACCATTACTTAAACAATACATTCAATTAATAACAAAGAAACATTGCTCTCGCTAATTACTATATATAATTAACATTCATAATTTAAATTCCTAATCAGTGACTTAATAAGTTAGCAATTTTCCTTAGTCCTGTACCTGTTGATTACCACAGTCTATTTGCCGAAAACTTGTCAAAATAAAACAATTTTGGTCAGTGAATGTCTCCATCATTATCATTATGCCTTTATATAACCGCGCTTCATCCGTTATTGAAAGTTTAGATAGTGTACATCTCTTTGACGATTTTGTCTTTCAATTCAGTTATTTCGTACACCGCATACTGGCGAGCGAGTTTTTCGGGATACGTCAAACATAAAATTGAAGCGTCTACTAATATATTAGATTCAGCCCTACAGCACTCATCGGGTGTGCCCCTAATAACGAAACTATTCAATAAATGTTGTTTGGCGAGCCCTTTAATAGCCACTATTCATCTTAGTAAAAGGATTATCAGCTAAATTAAGGTTACAAATACGAATTGAATAAGTCTTTTTCAGTTCATATGCAATGGCCACTAACAGCATGTACTGTATAGCCACTTACATGGAACATACATGCAACATGAAATATTTTCAATGAAAGAATTTGAAAGGTCACGCAGGTAGGTAGGTAGGTAGGTAGGTAGGTAGGTAATACTTTATTTAAAATCAAAATAGAGAACACGCTAGCCCCATCAACTCTAGGCTGGTTTACGCAGGGGGCGTGTTTAAGTATTAAAAATATTAAAAAGAAAGGTACACTAAATAGTAACACACAAACACACATATAATATATGATAACTAGGAAGCATGTCATTATCCAACTATTGACTTAAACGAATGAAGCGACTCGGCCAATTTTGCTTCATTTGGGAGTTGATTCCAGAGCATAGCACCGCTATATTTCAAGTTTTTTAAAGAAATTCTCGTTTCGGCTTCGGAAGTGCAAGATCTGTTGCAGTACTTCGGAGATGATAATTAGTTTGATCTATTTCTCTTCTCACGGAAGGAGTCACGAAGACCCGGCGCAGTGCGGTCATTAAGTATTTTACACATTAATACTGACTTGGCACCAGACTGTCTATTTTCGAGTGTGTCCCAAGAAAGCGTGTTAAGAAGATCAGCTGAATGAGTATCATAATTAGCACCCGTTAAGACTCTTGCTGCACGAAACTGAAATCTTTGCAACTTGTCTCTTAGCAACAGGTGTCCCACAGAGCGGAACAATAATCAAAGTAGGGCAGCACAAGACTTTTATAAATAGATTGTAAGGTATGCATTGGAACAAAGGGCTTTATACGTTTCATAGCGCCAATAGCTGCACTCGCCTTCTTGCATATAATTTCAATGTGACTGTCCCAATTAAGATTTTCATCTAATTTCACTCCCAAACACATTTGTGTACCAGTTCGTAATATGGGTTTTGCATTAGCCACAACGGTTTCCTCACACATTATGTTATTAAGATAATACGGTGAGCCAATAAACATCATTTTACATTTAGACGGATGCATCTGCAGCCTATTTTCTTTAAGCCAGTTACAGATATGAGCAAGATCCGAATTTAACCTTATAACAAGTTCATTGGTATCGTAGGAAGATGAAAAAAATTGAGTATCATCTGCGTACATGCCTGGAGTAGTTGATTTCAAGCAATCGGACAAATCATTAATATACAATAGGAATAGCAGTGGTCCCAGTATAGAACCCTGATGCACTCCACAGCTAATAGTTTTATTTAAGAATTAAAAAACGAGTCGCGTGCCGTTATGGTGTAATAATGCACGAGGGGTGAATGTTGGGAGAATACGAGAGAAGCTTGTAAAACACGAGGCGTAGCCGAGTGTTTTACACGCTTCTCGAGTATTCTCCCAACATTCCCCCGAGTGCATTATTACACCATAACGGCACAAGACGAGTTTTTTAATTCTTTTATATTATACGTGGTATATAAGCACAGTAAACAATTTTGTTCAAAGATCAATATTGATATTCTCCTAACATGTAATCACTGACGTCACTCGCAAGCTTTTTAATGTTTTCATTGCTTGGCAACAACTACAAGCTTGAATTCTGGCCGGCGAAGGAGCGAAAAACTTGCAACTCAACAAAAATTAGGGATTAAAAAGGCACAAAAACTGTTGAAATTTTTTCAAATATAGTGCACAATGATAGACAGATTGGTTTTTCGTTGTTCTGCTTCACTATTGTCCTGGATTCGTATAAAAGCGAAGGGTTTTTCCGTTTTTGTCAAGCTGCTTTGATGACATTGGCTGTCAAGTTGATTTTTCATCTTGAACCAAATATATCTGGCAGTTTTTGTTTGAAGGTACTGTTTGAATATTTTTGTGTTTTTGCTAGTTCAGTGGTTGGTGGTTAAAATTTTCTCAGACAAACTGTCAAGAAATGCATAAACATGTCGTATTTGTGTAGGTTTTTGTCGTTGCATCTTGACAGCTTAAAAACTGTACACATATTGTTTATATCTAAATCAATGCCAATATGGTTAATTTTAATTTTTTGCACCTAGAACTGTGGATAAATTTGGTTTGGTTTGTGTTTAAAAACAGTTTTTGTACCTTTATATGTCAAAATAGTACAGATTTTCGCGTTTCTTGTCGCCGTTGAATGCCAACTTTCAAGAAAAAAAGTATATTTCAAACTCAGAAACAGCTACGAATCTTTATTCGCCGTTTATGTTCCGTTGTTATTTGTTGGCTGGCTTTTTTCCATCTCGTTTAGGTCTACTTTTTCTTGCTTTTTGACAGACTTTGGATTTAAAACTATTATAATTTTGTTCATATTGTATTGACAATTCCGAGGAAAATTTAACAAGCGGGGACGAAGTGAGAAAAATGAAAACGCTGGCCGTGCTTTATTGCGTCATAAAGCACGCGCATTAGCCAATCAAATTGCTCGTTAGATACTACTTATAATATAATGCTAGATAATTCCCCATTAACATTGCATTGCTGTTCTCTATTTGTTAAATATGACTCAAACCATTTTAGTTCTATGCCAAAAATTCCAAATTGTTCATTCATTTTATTTAGTAAAATGCGATGGTTTATAGAGTCAAATGCCTTTTTGATATCTAGGAACACAACACCGCAGGCATGTCTGTAATGCATAGATGTTGTTTCATTTATTTCAGAGAAAGTTTGCACTTTATGTAATTGTGGAGTTGTGTTGATTGGACGACCAACAATGTATCTGAGATATCATTTGCTGAACTTGATCATTCCACGCCTAATTTTAGTAATTGCACAAGGCCAAGGAAGTGAAAGTTTGGATTTTTGTTTAAATTCAACTCTTGAAGGTATATAGCACTAACATGTAGAGGGAGGGCCTTCGCTGGCGACGTTTTTAGTGCAAAGTTAACTCTAGGGATGGCTGAACTAAACTATAGATGTAGAGCATGTATAGTATCATATAAATAATTATCAAACTATAAATTATGAAAGTCGATATGAAAGTAAACAAATTTGAACTACAATAACTATTTATACGAAACGCATTGAAGGGAAATTAGGAATATATTACTTTTCCGAAATGATCCAAAGTATTTTTGGATCAATTAAATATTTATTATTGTGTTATACCTTGTCTGCTTATACGCTATATATATGCTGCAACAAATTGATAATTATAAGTGTTGCTGGAAAAGTTCCATGCAGTATTTCCTATTCATAACCAGTGGAGTAGCCAGCCCGCCGATTTGGTTTCGCTATGCAAATTTCAAATTACATCATTCATTTCTTTAGAAATTCATTGTTTTCACCGTAAATGAACACGAACAAATTTGCATAGCGGGACTAAATCGGTGAGCTGGCTACGCTACTGTTCATAACAGCGTCTACAAATCTGGCATGTATTTTGCAGTATCCTTGGGATCTCTGAGTTATAATTACGAACAAAACTTTGTGTAAACCTAACAACTAGACACCCACAATTCGATTTTCATTTATACTCTAGGTTTCAGACTTAATACTACAGTTTTTATGACTAAAGGCGTTTCCCAATGGATAGATTGTGTTATGAAATGTGTCACTGAGCCATGTTGTAGATCAATCAACTACAAAATGACATTGACCTTACAGAATGAACCAAACTGTGAAATGTTACATAATCTGGTCTATAATACATCTGAGAAAGTATTGGAGAAAAACTCTTCCTACGATCATGTCTATTTGACTGACCCACAAAAGGTATAAAACTGACGGTAGAGTATGAATGATTTAAACTTTCAATTAAATTGTAATAAATTGCTAGAAATACATGCTTGCAGTAACCCCTCGCCCCAGCTGAATATTGAGAGACAGTACATTCCGAAAACATTATTAATACTAAGCTTTTTCATCACAAAATCTGCCATGCAAAGGTGGTAGACGAGTCGGATATCTGGGTTCCAAGCAAAATTTTGGCTTGGAAAACAGAATTAGATCCCTGGCTCACACCCCTCTTCACGACGCACTCAAAGGCTATCGCCATATGAAATGTTTTACTTGACGTAATCACTGTGTTTTCCTTCATGCATTCGATAAGCTTCAAATTAATGTTAAATGCAACCTCCGTTCACTAAAACGTTTCGAAAAGTTTGTAAAACTAAACTGCCTTTTACCGATAAATTAGTTTTTGAAATGAAATCAGATGAAAATATACAAATTCTCCCGTGAAATGATTTCGCTTCCCTTTTAATTTGGAACTTTTTGAAAACATAAAATATCGGATATTTTTGGAATAAAATGAAAATCTATGTAAATAAAACAACATTTTAGGGCTATATTAAAATACATCAACAATTATAAGAAACTTGCCATATTTTTTCGACCATCTATCTCTATTTATCCTTTTTCTAAAGTATAAACGATAAATTCGTTCCGCAGCTCTTACTGAAGTCCCAAAAAGCGATATATAAATTATAATTCAGACTTACTGATATCCATGTTTTTTTATAATTCGCTCATACCACTCCTAATATTAAAGGATCAGTGAGATGACCAACCATCACACCCATGAAACATAGCCATGCGCCCGCAAAACTTGATGAACTTTAGATTTCCCATAGCTTTCGTTTTTCCCCGGGAGCAAATATATAGCCGAGCGGAATTAGTACCCTCGCCCCGGTCTATCGCCCGGAACGGCGCTTGGCGCCGTTGGCTCGGGGACTAGACATCTCGTGGGGAGATAATCTAATAGGCAATTTGCATTAGAGCAAAGCATCATGGAAAAATGGTAACCTTTCACTTAACAACAAAAAGAAATTGAAGAGACGTTGGATGAATAATATTTCCATTTCGTAATGTTTTGGTAATTAATCTTCCATGTTCATCTCAAAGAATTAGTAAGGAATATTTGGCACAAACCAAGAAGTTGGAATGAAAATATATAGCATAAAACTACACACGTTTCGTTTCAACTCGTTTGTTCTCGCATTATAATTAACACGCATGCTCAAAATGCGATCATGACGAGTCGATTTTTTGCCCTCAGTAACTGCAACTGGAATTCGAGCTGTTTTTCTCGTGTTTCCACTCGGTGACAATTTTTAAAACTTTTCACAATTTTTAAACAAGGCAAGAAAAAAATATATCCAAATTTCAAAAAATTCTACAAATATGTTTCTTTGTAATCGAAATTCCAAAATATATCGAAAACCTTTTTTTTGTAACCTAACCTTCAAAATTTGATATGTTATTTCTTGGTGGACCATTAATCTTCCAAAAGAAATTTCAGAAAAATTGACCAAAGCAAAATTCAATCTGAAATTAGACACCATGGTTGCCATAGCAACACCAACACTATTTCTGTTTGTCCATAAATGGACAACCCAATACCTCTTTTCATTCCAGGAATTGCTTATTATCCCTTGTCGTAAGTGTATCCAATATACAGTAAATTGGTTGAAAGCGAAATTTACTGAAAAGTGCCGAAAGTTTTACATAACTGTAGGGAGCCACCTTAAGCATATGGTCTCCAAAGATAATGTTTTTAGAGAGACTTTAAAATGCTTTTGCACGAAACAAAAAGGGACACAAACCTAGCATTTCCCCCCGGGTATGACACTTTGTAAAAAGAACAAGCCTATCAAAATAAATTCATAGCTATAACTTGAGTAAAATTGTTTCCAGTTTACATAGTTTTTTGCTTTCCCAAGGCAAACCTTGCATATATAATAACGTTAGACTCTTTTTCAAATTTTAGAAGCATTCTAGTTCAAATATTTCACAGATAATATAGTTGCGTAGCTACAGGTAGTGAAGTCTCGACCGGTATCAGCTGGTCAATTTGTACCACATGCGTGCATTTTATATAGCAACAACGCACGGCCGTGCCGTTATAGTTTATATCAAGTACGGCAAGATGGCGCCCGAATTCACGAATGGAAAAGTTTATAAGATTTCGTTTAAGACAATCCAAAAACCACGAATTGGCCAAATTTATAAAATAATTCCGTATTTAAACGTAAACATGTGTTGTTTATTTAGTTTATGTTACCAATTTACGGAATATAAGTTGTGAATGAGTCCGGCGAAGCTGGTTGAAAATATATTCGTAAGTCGGCAGACAGATTCAAAACAACAACAAGGTTGTTTCTTATATAAAAGCTATTTGTCGTTTTAAAATATTCTACTGAAAAACACTTTTGAATATTATGAAAACTAAACAAGGAACTAGTAAACAGTTAGTTCACCAAAGTTTATAGAATGTTTTTGCTCATAATTCATAAATAAAAAAATACCGCCAAAGTGTTTACCCAAATTGAATATTAAAACGGCCGTTGACTGTTGTGTAAAACTACCTGAAAAATACAATGAGAACTTCGACGTTTCGAGCGAAGGTCCTTCGTCTGGAAGTTAGTAGAATGGGTCGGGGGAAAACATGTGCTTTTATAGTGAATACAAAAACGATCACGTAATAAAAAATAAACCAATCAGATAGATTTAATCAAAACAAACTATAAACAAAATATGGAAATCACATCACAAATAAGGAGCAGCGAACAAAGATAAAATAGATGGTGAGCATTACCAACAAGTAAGTGGTGTAGCCATGGGAACCAAAATGGGGCCCAACTATGCCAATTTATTCGTTGGTTTTGTGGAAAAGCAGATCTTCGAGCAATACACTGATCCCATACCTGATTACCTTGGTAGGTACATTGATGACTGTCTCGGCACAGCATCCTGCTCCCGCGGAGAGTTGGAGAAGTTTATTAACTTTGTTAATAACTTCGACCCAGCACTCCAGTTTACGTGGGAGATCATATCAGTGAGACCAGTGTATCGTTCTTAGACATACTTGTATCTATCAATGGCAATAGACTTGTTACTTCTGTGTTCTACAAGCCGACTGACTCCCACAGCTATCTTCTCTTTACTTCTCCCACCCCAACCACACTAAAAGGTCTATTCCCTTCTCTCAGTTCCTTCGCCTTCGCCGCATTTGAATGCAGTGAAGATGAGGACTTCCATACCAAAATTAAAAGTCAGGAAATGAGAAACTTTTTTGTCCAACGCGGTTATCCAACCCCTCTCTTAGATACTGCCTTTTCGAAGGCCTCCAATATTCCCCGATCTGAAACCCTTAGAGACCATGTGTCTAATGTTCCCCACAACAAAATACCCCTAGGTCTCGGTTACCATCCCTTCAATTTCAAAGTAAGGGATGTCATTAGGAAGAATTTTCATATCTTGAAAAACGACCCCGAAACATCTTCCATTTTCACCAATAATCCCTTAGTCTCGTTTCGACATAGTAAAAATATCCGTGAAACCCTAGTCCACAGCTCTCTACCACAGGACTCGTCGTCACCTAATGGCACGTTTCCTTGTGGTGTGAAGCTGTGTAAAACCTGTAAGTATATAGATTCTTCCACTACAATTTCGGCACCAAAATCTAAGTACACCATTAAGCACCATTTCACGTGCACCTCCTCTCAACTCATCTACTGTATTTCCTGCAGTAAATGTGGGATGCTCTATATTGGTGAAACTGGTAGATATTTAAGGATAAAGTTTGGTGAGCATCGTCGTGCTCTCGTAAACAATGATGCTAAACAACCTGTTGCCAGCCATTTTAACACTGGCAATCACAGTGTCGAGCTCTGTGTCCCATTTCTGGTAGTAATGATAGCCGCAAAAGCCAAGAAATGCGTCTCATTTTCCAACTTGGCACCATTCATCCTCTCGGCATTCATATCAAACTCCTCCTATACAAATAGTCTTATCGCGTTACAAGCAAAGATACCCCCAACGGTGCGCTATACAAAATCGTCCAAAATATGCGGTTTTTCTGTTCGTGTGCTTCGGACATTCAAAGTAAAATTCACTTAGAAACGGATTATAAAATTTAGATTGATGCTGCACATTCTTAAATGATTTTGATAAAGATTCGTCGCATTCTGGAGTCGGACTCGGGGGGTTGAATGTTGCGCACTATATAAGAATATTCAAATTCGTCGCTACTCGTCAATTTGACTGCTGTCCCACCCCGCGTAAGACGGTGTTGTTTACCAGTTGTTTACGTCACGTCCACGATCATGCCCGAACAGTTCGAAGTATTATGAACATAGCCGAAATTGAGAGAGATTTTGGCTCCGTTCGTCGCTAAATTTGCCCGAGTTATGATCAAACCATATTCGTTAGAAAGAGAAACCTTTGTGAAAAGATTTGATCGAATTTTTTTGCCGTACGACAAGTTTGAGCGGAGATACCCTGAAATTGGGCCGCCTGTGCTCCTTATATGCTAATATATATTGTGATGTGATTTCCATATTTTGTTTATAGTTTGTTTTGATTAAATCCATCTGATTGGTTTATTTTTTATCACGTGATCGCTTTTGTATTCACTATAAAAGCACTCATTGTATTTTTCAGGTAGTTTTACACAACAGTCAACCGCCGTATTTGCTATACTCTACCCACACTGGCACCGCACGTTCTGAATATTAAAACGTTTACAGCACTCTTTCTCCGTGCATTATTGTGATTTACAAGCACTCGTTCACGAACAAGGAACTCGAGGTTTAATACTGCACTCGACTGCATCTCGTGCATTATTAAACTCTCGTTCCTTGTTCGTGAACTCGTGCTTGTAAATCCCGATAATGCACTCACAGAGGGCTTTAACCTTAAATAATGGGATATCGCATTATGATGCATTATGACTTTGCAGTTTTCATATCTTCGGTTCGGTGCATGCTATGTAGATGGCAATACCATCGTTCGATTCAGCGTTTTACGATCTCTTTAGAGAAGTAAATTGTGTTTGTTTACAACGCTATGCGGCCGATTTAGCCCCCTTCAAACACCTTTGAAGTTTGTTTTGTTTACAAATTAACAATATAAATACAAACTAATTAAATATTCAGTTCGCTTTCCTACCTTTGGTTTACACACTACAAACTCGTAAATACCACCATTGGACGGAGATTTCCATTCCGTTTAGTGTTATACCATTGTATAATCATAGGACATACTCTAGCCCTTTTACGACAATTCTTCAGAACTTCAGAAAGCTAAATCTCCCTGACCTTGCACCCTATCGCTTTGAAAGTACCGGCAATCGATTCCTCGTGATGTCATTGCCTAGGTGGCGGATTTTCATTGTGTTTTCCTTCATGCATTCGATAAACTTCAAATTAATGTTAAATGCAACCTCCGTTCACTAAAACGTTTCGAAAAGTTTGTAAAACTAAACTGCCTTTTACCGATAAATTAGTTTTTGAAATGAAATCAGATGAAAATATACAAATTCTCCCGTGAAATGATTTCGCTTCCCTTTTAATTTGGAACTTTTTGAAAACATAAAATATCGGATATTTTATTTGGAATAAAATGAATATCTATATAAATAAAACAACATTTTAGGGCTGTATTAAAATAAATCAACAATTATAAGAAACTTGCCATATTTTTTCGACCATCTCTCTATATTTATCCTGTTTATAAAGTATAAGCGATAAATTTGTTCCCCCGCTTTTACTGAAGTCCCAGAAAGCGATTTTAAGTTATAATTCAGACTTACTGATACTCATTTTTTTTATAATTCGCTCATACAACTCCTAATATTAAAGGATCAGTGAGATGACCACCCATCACACCCATCAAACATAGCCATGCGCCCGCAAAACTTGATGAACTTTAGATTTCCCATAGCTTTCATTTTTCCCCGGGTACAATAAATAGCCGAGCGGAATTAGTACCCTCGCAACGGTCTATCGCCCGGAACGGCGCTTGGCGCCGTTGGCTCGGGGACTAGACATCTAGTGGGGAGATAATCTAATAGGCAATTTGCATTAGAGCAAAGCATCATGGAAAAATGGTAACCTTTCACTTAACAACAAAAAGAAATTGAAGAGACGTTGGATGAATAATATTTCCATTTCGTAATGTTTTGGTAATTAATCTTCCATGTTCATCTCAAAGAAGTAAGGAATATTTGGCACAAACCAAGAAGTTGGAATGAAAATATATAGCATAAAACTACACACGTTTCGTTTCAACTCGTTTGTTCCCGCATTATAATTAACACGCATGCTCAAAATGCGATCATGTCGAGTCGATTTTTTTGCCCTCAGTAACTTCAACTGGAATTCGAGCTGTTTTTCTCGTGTTTCCACTCGGTGACAATTTTTAAAACTTTTCACAATTTTTAAACAAGGCAAGAAAAAAAATATATCCAAATTCAAAATATTCTACAAATATGTTTCTTTGCAATCGAAATTCCCAAATATATCGAAAACCTTTTTTTTTGTAAACTAACCTTCAAAATTTGAGATGGTATTCCTTGGTGAACCATTAATCTTCCAAAAAAAATTCAGAAAAATTGACCAAAGGAAAAAAACATATTGTCGATTCAATCTGAAATTAGACAATAAAAGGGTAAAAAATAAGACACGATGGTTGCATAGCAACACCAACACTATTCCTGTTTGTCCATAAATGGACAACCCAAGACCTCTTTTCAATTCTGGAAATGCTTATTGTGCCTTGTCGTAAGTGTATCCAATATACAGTAAATTGGTTGAAAGCGAAATTTACTGAAAAGTGCCGAAAGTTTTACATAACTGTAGGGAGCCGCCTTAAGCACATGCTCTCCAAAGATAATGTTTTTAGAGAGACCTTAAAATGCTTTTGCACGAAACAAGAAGGGACACAAACCTAGTATTTCCCCCCGGGTATGATACTTTGTAAAAAGAACGACCCTGTCAAAATAAATTCATAGCTATAACTTGAGTAAAATTGTTTCCAGTTTACATAGTTTTTTGCTTTCCCTAGGCAAACCTTGCATATATAATAACGTTTTTTTCAAATTTTAGAAGCATTCTAGTTATCTAATATTTCACAGATAATATAGTTGCGTAGCTACAGGTAGTGAAGTCTTGACCGGTATCAGCCATTTAATACTCAATTTTCGTTAATTCGCGTTCTTATTGGTCAATTTGTACCACATGTGTGCATTTTATATAGCAACAACGCACGCCGTGCCGTTATAGTTTATATCAAGGCGCCCAATTCACGAATGGAAAAGTTTATAAGATTTCGTTTAAGACAATCCCAAAATCACGAAGTGACCACATTTATATAATAATTCCGTATTTTAACGTAAACATGTGTTGTTTATTTAGTTTATGTTACGAATTTACGGAATATATAAAGTTGTGAATGAGTCCGGCGAAGCTGGTTGATAATATATTCGTAAGTCGGCAGACAGATTCAAAACAACAACAAGGTTGTTTCTTATATAAAAGGTATTTGTCGTTTTAAAATATTCTACTCAAAAACACTTTTGAATAATTATTATCAAAACTAAACAAGGAACTAGTAAACAGTTAGTTAACCAAAGTTTATAGAATGTTTTTGCTCATAATTCATAAATAAAAAAATACCGCCAAAGCGTTTACCAAAATCGAATATTAAAACGGCCGTTGACTGTTGTGTGAAACTACCTTAAAAATACAATGAGAACTTCGACGTTTCGAGCGAAGGTCCTTTGTCTGGAAGTTTGTAGAATGGGTCGGGGGAAAACATGTGCTCTTATAGTGAATACAAAAGCGATCACGTGATAAAAAATAAACCAATCAGATGGATTTAATCAAAACAAACTATACACAAAATATGGAAATCATATCACAAATAAGGAGCAGCGAACAAAGATAATATAGATGGAGAGCATTACCAACAAGTAAGTGGTGTAGCCATGGGAACCAAAATGGTCCCAACTATGCCAATATATTAATTAAACTCTCGTTCCTTGTTCGTGAACTCGTGCTTGTAAATCCCGATAATGCACTCACAGAGTGCTTTAACCTTAAATAATGGGATATCGCATTATGACGCATTATGACTTTGCAGTTTTCATATCTTCGGTTCGGTGCATGCTATGTAGATGGGAATACCATCGTTCGATTCAGCGTTTTACGATCTCTTTAGAGAAGTAAATTGTGTTTGTTTACAACGCTATGCGGTCGATTTAGCCCCCTTCAAACACCTTTGAAGTTTGTTTTGTTTACAAATTAACAATAATACAAACTAATTAAATATTCAGTTCGCTTTCCTACCTTTGGTTTACACACTACAAACTCGTAAATACCACCATTTGACGGGGATTTCCATTCCCTTTAGTTTAATACCATTTGTAAAATAGGACATACTCTAGCCATTTTACGGCAATTCTCGTGAAAACTTTCTTTGTTGCGAAGCCCGGTATTGTCGGCGCACGCTCGGAGAACTTCGGAAAGCTAAATTTCCCTGACCTTGCACCCACGATTCCTCGTGATGTCATTGCGTAGATGGCGGATTTTCATTGGTTTATAGCAATCAACACTGACCTTATATGGCATTTCATAATATATATCGCGTGGGGGCAGAGGCGTGCGTGAATTAATATCAACGATTTCGGTCATTTTTATGCGAATTTCAAAAAATAAAACAAAATAGTTCTACTTCTTCAAATGCAATGAAACTTTCCAATAATATTCCTTTTTACATGAGCTACAAATTGTGTGTAACACTTGCTAGAAAATTATAAATCCTGCTCTGGCAATTTATTCAACAATAATTGTAAAATGTTTAGATAATTTATGAACACGTATGCAAATTAATTTGGATATCTAATATGAACCGGGACAAGCCAGATATCCTTAAAAAGAGGAATTCACAAGCTATCGAATGACGCGTGTCCTGTTGCCAGAGAGTAAACATGTCTGGAGATATTTACATTTGAAACAACTTATCAATAATATGACCGGTAAGGCCGGTAAGGAAATAGTTAATAAAGCTAATTTGTATATATTTTTCTTCCAAACTTAACGGTAGGAATTCGATTAGGGAAGATATGTCTGGTGAGGTATTTAAATTACTTCAGCTATGGGCACGAAATTACACAACCTGTTTCTTGCAATTGAAGGCGGGCCTGGGTGTTAAGAAGGGAGAGGAGGTAAGAATTGGAAGCCAGAATATGAAATGGGGTGCCCGAAGAGGGGCATTCTGTAATATATATAGCACTATTGCTGCTATATTAAAATTATGTAATCCTACCTAAGCATTGTGAAATGTTTGCCCCTTGTCCCAGAAAAATGTCATGGCAGTCCGGTATCTCAATCTTGGTAGTAATGCCCCATTCGAAGTGTAACTGAAGGCAACATAACCACTGAACTTTTTAGCCTTGAGTTTAATCATCTACTCTTTCCGGACAATAATTAACAGTTATTCTACGAACTCGAGTCGTATATGAGCTGATAGCCGACGAGGCGCGATAACGCCGAGTCGGCTATCAGTCATATACGACGAGAGTGAGTAGAATAACTGTTTTATTATATACGCAAGCTCTGGATATGAACAGAACAGTTTTCTATCAATATGCAGAAGATTGAAATAAATTGATTTAATTTAATTTTCTCGCACAACATCCGCCATGCGTACTGAAGCGAAAAGCTGAATAAATTATGTCACATGAGTACGGCGCAGTGGTGCCGGCAAGGGGGGGGGGGGGCGGCCGCCCCCCCAATATTTTACTGAATGGGTTTCTAGATTCGTCCAAATCTGGTGACAAGGGGGGGGGGGGGTGACGGGGTATATAGTGATTTATTAAAACCTTTATATTTCTGTCCAAGTGCCTCCAAAACGCAGGAAATGCCATTTTAGACACTCAAAGAATTGGTTCGCCCCCCCAAAAAATAAATCCTGGCGGCGCCACTGGTACGGCGAAGGCATGCAAACTTTGCTTTGGAATTATTGAATGAACACTGAACAGTACGCGTTCTTTACCAATCGAAAAAATAATCGGAAGCTACGTAAGGATTAAAAAAAATCAGTGGTAAATGTTCACATTGCAATTGTGAAAGTTAAACACAGGGCTCTTGGTCGTCAAGCTGCTCGGCTGGTTGAAACTGTTCGTCGTGTTTGGCGAAGGAAACTGTAGGAACAACGGCTGAACTACTGGATTCTTGTGCATAACTCTGTTTCTCTTTATCTTGGTTTGTTTGGCCAACGATTGTAGAAGTTGTCGAGTCGCTTGGGCTGGTGTAGGTGCTCAAAATCGAGGACATGACTTGCTGTTGACATGCGGATGGCCGGTTGCTGTAAGACTCGATTGATGTATCGGATTTGTGGCCGGTTACCGACTTGATTACTGAATTTGTGATTTTTTGAACTTGTTAACCACTCTGGAAATAGAACCAAAGAAACGCTAAAAGTTCATTTTTAAATTAAAAGACAAAATTGTATCCATTGGCGAAATTTTACGTCGCTGTTTTGTAGTAAATATTAAATTTAAAGCGTCAGTTTCTAAAACTCAGTCTTTAACCTACCGTCAAATACTTTCATTCCAAACTGTAACGCTTTTTTAGTGCATTTCGGCGTACTTTTTTAAAGTAAAACTTGAATTACGTCTTCATCTAATTGTCCAAACCTGCCAGCCATTTTCTACTTTTCTCTACTAGCAGGATATGAGCTAATATCACAGAATACTATACAGAAAGTCATCTCTATATTGTTTTTGCGTAAGCGCTATTCGTCATGATTCGTCACTCAGCAAGGGCCCTAAACAGAAGCAGTCACCCCCCTGGAAATATTCAAAATGGCTATATTTCCAGGGGGGTGACTCTTCTGTTTAGGGCACTTGCTGAGTGGCGAATCGATGACGAATAGCGCTTACGCAAAAACAATATAGAGATGACCTTCTGTATGGTATTCTGTGCTAATATCCTGCTAATATCCTGCTAGTAGAGAAACAATCAGATTGCAGAATACCTCATATCCAGAGCTTGTGTTTATAATAACACTGCATATTATCCGTCAAAAGTTGTTTCTTGTTAATTACACCTTATCAGACTATTGATTGAATAATGTTACAGCATTTTGCATATATGTTGCCCTACTGCAAGTTGGGTACCTATTATTTTCCGGATCTAGGGGTATATTGATGCACTCCAACGTTTTATTACTTTCAAACTGTTACACTGTCTATTATTTAGTATTTCTTAAGTCTGTATCAGCATTGCTTAAAAAATGTTTTTTACAATAGGATGGTCAGCAAAAAGGCCACTTACAGATGCCCCCCCCCCCCCCTTTCTTACAGAAAGAGTGTCAGCTCACTCATCTACAAGTATCCCATGAATAAAATTCCCAAGCTAAATTGGTTGTAGTGATTGATCTTTGCGTACAAACCTTTGATGAAGAGGGAAAAACGTGAAGGGCATTCTGTTTTTGTAATAGCACTGTTGCTGCTATATTATGTACATGGCTGGTGGCCTTGTGTTAATTTGTGGGGGAGGATCGAGGCACATTTAAGAACTATGTTATGAAATATGAAGTACCGTAAGCAGTTTATGTATTCGAACAATAGACAGAGGGGAATTAAACTATAAACAAACAGCACTGTTAGTAGGATTACCGGTATATTAAGTGTTGTTGTCCAGAAAGGGGATTACGGGGAGAAATTACATAAAACCTCAAAATGTTGGTGATTGTTATTGTAATACAGTATGGCTTCAAAATGATGCATTACTACATTCTTAAACTCCCCCCTCAATTGCAAGCAACAGGTTGTCCAAAGTAAATGTCTCACCAGCCATCTTGGTCAATTGTATGCCAACTGTTAAATTTGGAAAAAAAAGAAAATTAGCTGTTAACTATTAATATTATACTTTACTATATCTGTAGCTAAGCAACTATAGAATTATAACAAATTCCGAATAATTCCATCTTAAAAATCCAAGATATCGATCAAATTCAAGACAAATTTTTTATGGTGCACTTTGACTAAATTTCAAAGCTTTAGTTGGTCTGAAGAAGGCCTTGAAATAGAATCGAAATATAACCAAAAAATGTTGTCCTGATTTTGATCCATAACTTGGATTTTCAAGATGCAAATATTCGGAATTTGTTTTATTCTATATTTTCTGAAATTGTCGGCTGGAAATGGAACTAAGCAACTATATTTTGTATGAAGTATTTGAATTAGAATGTGTCTAATATTAGAAAAATAGTCCAACATTATTATATATTATGTAATGTTTGCCTTGGAAAAGTAAAAACTGTGTAAATTGGAAACAATTTTACTCGAGTTATACAATCTTTGCCATAATACTTTGGGACAATCTAGCTTCCGTGAAGAAATATAGTTATTGTAACATTTTTTAACATAATTACTCCCCCCTCGCTCCCCCTCCCCGTTTCAATGTTGCGCTCATGTCAGGAGATGTCTCGTTTGCGATGTATTACTTTTTTGTGATACCAACATTGAACGGGGGGCGCGGGAGGAACTGGACATAAGATGTGTGATGGAATTTCAATATAGTTTCTGGCAAAGATTGTCTGAGGTTTGCACACTTATATACATAGTGATGTCAAATAATTTTCTTAGTCAGTTTATTTCACTTAAAAAGTATATTTATTAGTTTCGAAACTAAGAACAGGTATTTTTCCCTTTCAGAGGAGCTTGTGTGGTCTATATGTAGGTCATTTTTCGGGGAGGGTGGGTTTTTCTTATAGTATTTTTACTTGTGAGTAAAACTGCGCTGTAAACTGTAAACTTAATCGCATTTCGGACACGTTTCATAGAGATGGATTACAATTGTTTGCGCAAAATGTGGAACTTCATGAAAAAAGTTATTGTGCTAGAGAAGGATACGCCGTTTTTCGCGACTATTGACGCCTTAGTGAATGGGGCAAGTGCGGATCGGGTCAACACTGAAATGATCAATGTCCTATGGCGTATGTTCAAATTACATCGTCAAATACCAAAAGATGAGCAAAAACAAGTCGAACATTGTGTTCCTGGCTTTGCGAAGCCTATTTTTAAGAATGCCACACATTAGCAAACAATAATATGCTGACAGGATAAGATAATTAGCGATAATCATATGCTTGTCTGTCAACAAACAATTTAGTGAACGAAGCTCACTCGGCTCATACACGGATCCCACTATTAAATATAGCTTTTTCTCCGGTTTTTAAGCACATACATTACAGATTTGCTAATTTCTATAACACAATGTGTACAAGAATAATGTTATAGTAAACTATTTTAGTATAGTTAAAATATATAGGAAATAATGGTCTATTTTGAACGGTTCTCACCATAAAACAGTAAATTAATTTGATATCTTACTTCTTACTTTATAACGGAAGTGAGAATCGTTGCTCAAAAATCATCTCTCACTTGGTTATATCGTCCTTAAAAGTTATAAAATCATGCTGGCATATCTGATATGCATGATGTCAGTCCTCCATAGCGACCTTGTTAAATATAAGTTGCTAAGAAGTAATTTACAGCGCATATAAGGCTTAAATATTTAGGTGAGATTCGTGGTGAGAACCGTCTCGTAGTGAGCTCAATGTCAATGTCACGTGTTTAATCAACAAACCAGTATTTTGTTCTGTAGCCCTTTCCAGCAATCACTGCGCCGACGCGTCTAGGAATACTTAATAGTAAATTATTGACAAATCTACAGAAGTATCTAGCAATGTTTTGGAAACTTTATCATTGAACTCTGTCCATGTTTCATGATTGATTCCCTGTGTGTCGAACCTTCATCTGTAAATTGCTCTTAACTATGTGGAAAACATTTTTGACCGGATTGAGGTCAGTTAATGAATAAATCACGTAGAGTTACTGCGTACATGACTGGTCTGTGACCGTTAAATTATTTTTATGGATGATGGCGATGCGTTTACAGACAATCTTTGCCATAATACTTTGGGACAATCTAGCTTCCGTGAAGAAATATAGTTATTGTAACATTTTTTAACATAATTACTCCCCCCTCGCTCCCCCTACCCGTTTCAATGTTGCGCTCATATCAGGAGATGTCTCGTTTGCGATGTATTACTTTTTTGTGATACCAACATTGAACGGGGGGCGCGGGGGGAACTGGACATAAGATGTGTGATGGAATTTCAATATTTGTCCCATAGTTTCTGGCAAAGATTGAGTTATAGGTATAGTATAATGAATTTAATATATTTACAGCTTATTCTGACGCTAAAATCTACTTGTTTATTTCCACTGGAAATGAACCGATCGCAACAAAGCAGAAATATACAACAATAAAAACATAGGCACAATGCTTTCTCCTAGCTTGGTCTTTTTACAAAGGATCATGCCCGGGGCGAAATTAAATAAGAAGGTTTGTGTTGCTTTTGCCTCATTACCTTTGGAGGCCATGTGCTTAATATCGAGAAAATGACATTGCAGCCTGAATTTCTCAATTCACACAAACTCTAAAGGTAGAAATCAAGCAACAAGAGTCAACAGTCAACATGCACATATTTGTCGTCAAAATGGTGAGCAGACCGAAGTGAGCAGACAATATTATTTTTATGATACGATTGAAGATATAGAATTTGAAAGTGAACAGTCCGAAACGGCTATAGAACGTCCCTTTAGGTGCTCTCACACGTTAATTAATGAATATAACGGGAACGGGACTCTGTCTCAGCATTAAATCATGCATTCATCGGATATTATTAAAAATTTCCCTTGGGGGCAAATAAGGTTAGTTGAGAGCAATTATTTTTGCAGAGATTGCAGATTTGTCATTTGAATCACTTGAAATAGTGGCAAAACATAATTTTGATTCCATGACATTTTCACAGATATGTTTTTCTAATTTAAATTAGAAATACAATAATACAGAATGAAAACCGCTTTTCTGTATTTAAAGTTGTTGAGGTATAGTAGTATTTTGTTCAAAGAGCCCTCCCCCCTTTCCCCTATTCGGAAATGGCAGGAAAGGTGTTTGCCCACATATTCCCTCCCTCGTCGGCGTAACCGCCGCCCTAGGTTTGGGTAAAAAGAAATATTTATGTATACATATATGGTTGGCTAATTTAACATATTTTTTTTATATTTCCTTGTTGGGCAAAAAATATCGGGGATGGGTTAAAATAGTTTATCTTCTGCCCCAACCCCGGTCATAAATAATGACCGGTCCCTTAGGTTGAAATTTAATCCCGGGTGCGCATAATACCGTAAATCATTGCGATATTAGTTCCACGAGCAATGTCATACAATTGCATATTTCTATAGCAAAATTTCAACCAAAGTTGAAACAGAATATTGTATCGTTAAACTGAATATCTGCTGAAAACGCGTCTCTCAATTTTCTACTCAAAGTTTGCCCTTTGTTTGCATAACAATAAGGAGGAATAATATTATTGTTCTCTCACGCAATCACTGTTCAGTAATTTCCTGAGAAAACAAACAATTGACAGAATGCTATTTTTCTGTAGGATTACAATTCAAGCTGCTTGGTTTTGGAGAAGAATCTAAGAGGTATCTGTTGATAAGTATAAAATAAAAACTATTTTTCTAATTGGAGTACGAACGGTTCAAAATAATTTGATTTTGGTTCATTATTCGATCAAATCAAAATTTTCTTTTCCTAAACTTATAGAGTTGAACCCCTCTATTACGGACACCTATACAATACGAACACCTCTTTATTACGGACAGTTTCCACAAGTACTGTAATTCTGGGAATGTTGCCGCAACACCAAAATCAGTGTAAATTCTTGCAGCAATGTGAACACCGATATGGTGTTTACTTACACCGAATGTGGTGTTAATTTACACCTATCCAATGCTAATTAGTAAATGCAGCTGTGTGGACACCAAGCAAGTGTAAATCTACACTATGAGTGTAAACCAACGTACATCTCCGAAGATCTTTCGGCACAGCTTTGGTGTAAATAATCTTGCAGCTACCGTCAGTGACAAAACACTTTGAACAAAGTATCAAAATAACGTCTGGGTATAACATAATTATCCCCACGCACCCCACGTTCTGACGTTCAATGTTGAGTGAAAAATATATCCGGTAAAATGTTGCTTACTAGACCAGGTAGGGTTTATACACGCAATTTGAAAAAGTTCCAAACATTTACTACATTAATCAAAATTTTTAACGCTCATTCTCGAGCTGAAATTGAGACCGAGTCGTCGAATTGCCGCGTCGTAGGTCTTAAACTCTCTCATACAGCTACCCAGACGCCAATATGGTGGAGATTTACTCTGTAATATTGAATATATACCAATGCCGTGTTAAAACACCCGTTTGTGCCGCTTGAAGTAGTGTGCACAAAGTAGTTATAAATATTATTAATGTAAGTTAAAACAATTAAGTTAATATAAAACTAAATTAAGATTGTTAAACTATATTAAAAATGTTGCTTCATTACAACAGACTATCGTTCACACTCCTATAGGTTCAGGTTACTGGTAAAGTTCATCTATAGAGTAGAACCTTCGTTGATACTGTAACACAGTCGAATAATAACACAGCAGTATATCATGCCCCATGATGGGTCGGTACATTGCAGATCGATGGACTAATGAGGCTGATGGAGAAAGTATCAAAATTACTTAGTAAACAAATCAAAACTAAGCTTTTGTTGGCGTCATATTACGTCCTTTAATTTTGCTTCTTCTTTTCCTTTAATTTTTATGTCACACACAACCAAATGTTGCAAGAAGTGCATGACTTCGGAATCTGTAATAGGCATGGAAAGATATTCTGGCTAACCATGCAAATGAAATCTAATATCAATGCGGAATACCTTCCCCCTGACGAGTAGTAGTAGTAATAATATTTAATGAGGAAAACATTTTTCATTTTACAATGATTTCCCAAAAGGACGTCAGTAAAACTGCCATGCATTAGACAGTTACACCAATGTAGGGTTCGCTAGGGCACAATGCAACCTACTAAATTGACATTAAGGGTTGAGGAGAGATACTTGTTAACCCATCAACATGAAACACTTTCCACTTAGCGAGTAAATCCATACTGTAGCAAAGTAGGGAACATTATAGCGTACGTTGCAATTTAAGGACTTTCCCCATTTAGAGCAAAATGACTGCGTTATGACTGCGTTATGACTGCGTTATGACTTGGTAGAGTTTATGAAATAACAAACTAAACAAAGTATGCGCATGTGGCATATATTGGGATTTGGTTGGCTAACGAGAGACATGGGCAGATAGTCTGGTTAACTAATTAAGATGCAATACTTTTCCCTTAATACCGAGTAAAGTTGTATAGGTTTAGGACATAGGAAGAGTATCTGAAATAAAAAAAACCAAACAAATAATGTGTACTATGACACATTGTGACTTAGTAGCTTAACAAGAGATACGGGCAGATAGCCTGGTTAACCAATTAATGTGCAACACTTTTTCCCCTGATGAGTAACATTTTCTCGCGTTAAAAAAATTAAAATATCAAAGAAGGGCGTACTGCGGGTTAAATTGGTTAACAAATTACATGGCAGGTACCTGTTATCTGGTTAATACGCCTTTCATCACGCAGTTCTTGCTGTAGTGCTTAGGTTCTGTTCACATGTTGCTAGCTTGTCACCTCTAACTCGCCTTGCTGTGCCCATTTGTCATTTGCTGTGGTACAGTAAATTCGCTTGAAAATTAAAATTGGGATTATTTTATATTCTAATATATATTTCAGGTATTTTAGCCGGCAGTATACGTATAAAGCATGCCATATAATATCCAGCCTAGCTGGCTTGTCTTCTCAGTGATTTCTTGCTCTATATATGAGACTTTTGCGCATATCAATGTTAAGCTGGAGGGGGAGGGCAGCTTTTGTAGGGTATTTGATAACAGCCGTATTACAAGTTAGGAATTTCCTTTCATGGAGTAGCCCGACCACAGGGTCGGGATATTTGGTCATAATTTCTACTGATATTTGATATAAAAAATATTTGAGTCAAAATCACTTCTGCTAGCAGGGAGACATTTGAACATGCCGCTACTTGTTGTTTATCATTTTGTGTTGGGTCAGCCCGCTGAAATTTGTCCTTGTCAAGCCACCAGCCAGGGTAACCGCGCTAGCAAAAATACTTATTTAACAACAAAGTTGTACCTGTTGTTTAAGCAGCTGTAAATAGAAGATTTGTCCAATAAAGCATGAATTTGCCTTTCGTGACAACCTTACCTAATAAACAAGCTTTTCCTGCCAATTTTGGCTTCTAACGTCTCACCCAGGCTAACAGGTTGGCCAGTCCGGTTAGCCGTGCTCATGCAAACATCCACCCAATAAGATATTGGAATTCCAGCCATCCGAGATCCAACATAAATCTTGAAAACGTAAAAAGCAATACCTAGCGAATGCTCTTAGTACAAGTAAGTCCACTGAACATTTTGATTATACAAGTCGATTTCATACAAAGTAAATGATAAGGATTACCCTTCTTCAAACTGCCTAATTAAATCAATGTAAAGGCTGTAAAAATAACAGTAAATACTGTCTCTCTTCTGTGTATATTCCTGTAAGTATTGAGGTATTAAAAGTCATTGCCTGAGAATACCGGGCAGGACCAAAAGACTGAGGTCCGCCGATTTTCTTCAAATTTATACCATTTGATAGGTATGTGGTAAAAATAAAATATTGGACATTTCGTTTTCGAGATGACCACCCTCCCCCGTTTTCACCCCCGGTGGACCCTAATATTGACTAGATTTGGGACATATTTTGAGGGCTCACAAAATCCAATCTGCTATATCAAGAAACTTTGTCTTATTTTAATCGTATAATCCCCGAGCCTGCGCGAAGCGTCGTGCGAGGGTATTTATTCCGCTCGGGTATGTCAAAACATAGCGGAATGCAAAGTTGTCTGCCATTTTTTTTGTCATGGACTGGACTGGACGGTTTTTTAAGTTATGCGCATGCGCGAGTTAAGACCGAGAGAAGATTTCCATTTTGCAAACTGTTTTTCAAAAATAGTTTTGCACTCATTTTATAATACTCGGGAGTCAGGACATAATAAATACAAATAAAAAAGTATCGAAAACAAGATAAATGAACATTATTTGGAGGACAAATCAACAAGAGGAAAGACAGTCCGAAAAAGGAGCCTTTTAAACGGGTAAATGTCTATTTTGCATACTTGCTTTGCCGATTTATACCATGCAGTATAGTTTGTAAATTTGAAAATGTGTAGATCATTCTGTATGGTCAACACAACACTAAACTGCTCAAATGCCCCACCACATGGGGCAAGTTAGATAACCCAATTATAAACATTAGAAACGCACATAATATGAACATATTAAACCATGAACACGATGAATAAATTAATGTCCCCTTTGCCGGGCACATTTTAAAAATCAATGCAAAAAAAATTTTTTTTGTGCAAAAATTAGATTATATATAATAAATAACCTATACATATTAAAAAAAAATTATATTAAGGTGGGGAAGTCATTTTTTTTATTTGTTGCCATATGGCAACACTGCCCGATAAGGGTTATATTTTCAGGAGAAAATCCTGTTGACCAAATATTTAGTTTGGATGTTAAAAGCTTTGATTTTAAGTACATTTTACAAATCTTAGTGCAGATTTATATTTGTGTACTTGTTTTGGAGATTTCACAATTTCACAATTTTATTAAATTTAAAGAAAAAGAAAACAAATATACAGTACTACACGCAAAATAGCAAAGCTAATCGAGGCGTGTAGTTACAATATCAAAATTATATGCTCATTATATTTATTATTAATGTAACAATGTAAAGTGTTACATGAATAATAACTGATCTTAATAATAAAAGTATACTTTTGGCATAGAATTATATACTAAATATCTAATATTTCCCATTTATAACAACCACTTAATAATTTCTTGAATACTATACTATAACAACTATATCATGGGAAACTTAGAATTATTTTCAATGCTTGACCATTTGTTGAATTATTGTGGGTACATCAACATAATCATCCTCAAGTTCAAGTATTGTTAAAAGGGTTTTCTTTATTATTTTATTGAAATTCGTTCTTCCCAATTCACGCACATCAGTGGAGATATTATTCCATACTTTTGCTCCAACTCTTGCGAATGATGAATTTGTTTTTGTAAGTCTTGCATATTCAATATAATAATTCTTAGATACGCAATGCCTAGTGTTATGGTTATGAATTTGTCTTGAGGAATGAAGCAATTAGAAATTGAAGATGGGCAGGACTCGTTAGAAACATCGTGCATTAAATTGAAACAGCTTTGATATAAAGCATATTTATGGGAAGTATTTTTGATTCAATAAAAAGTGGAATAGCATGTTCTCTGTATTTTTTGAAATAAATTAATCGTAATGCCCTTTTTTGTAAAATAAGTATCTTATTGACATACCTTTTTGATGCATGCCCCCATACAATTAAGCCATAAGTTATATATGGTAATATTAAACAACGATATATATTATGCAAAGTTGAAACAGGTACAAAGTGTCTCAGTCTAGCAATTACGCCGATAGCTTTACTTATTTTAGAGCTAATGTTGTCAATGTGGTATTTCCATGTAAGATTATTATCTATTAAAACTCCCAAATATTTGACAAATTCTTTGCATTCGATTTCAATGAAATTGTTCGTACTATTATCAAACAATTTTATGCTGATTTGGTAATTTAGCTTTTTTTGATGAGGTCGAAAGATAACATAATTTGTTTTACGTAAATTCAGTGTCAATTTATTTGAATTTAGCCATTCACAAACTTCCACCAGTTCTTTATTTACAATTGTCTCAAGAGATTTTAAATTTTTATCAGCATATAATATATAGATGTAAATTCTTCTTGGCAGGGGGGGGGGGGCGAAGGGCGCTGAAGCGATGGACAAGCGACTAAAAGCATTTGAATGGTAGCATGGAGCCAGTATTGACAATGTTATAATATTCAACAATTAATTTACAGTAAATATATATTTCTCAAAAAGTTTCTAAATAGAGTGATAAAAAAGATACTGAATAAATCTTAATGAAAGTTGTCTTTATACTAAAACTAGCCACTGTTTATAATGTAAAATTACCCTAATATAGTTCAACCAATATGAAAGTCTTTGAAACAGTTCTTTGTTCCAGTAAGACACAAGCAAACATTGCACTTGCTGCAATATGTTCGACTGTAACCTTTCTTGCAGTGTCTACATCTGTTCTTTGCTTCCCTGCACTCTGGCCAGTGATGCGCACTATCGGAACGGATGTTTTGTAGAGGAAGTGGTGTATCAGGCTTTCTTCCTCTTTTCTCTGGTCTTCCCAAATCTTCAATGGAGGGTCTGCCTGCCTTTCTCTTTTGGGTTGATTTACCACACTTGATCAGACTTTCAGCAATTTCAAGAGAAAATACCAACAGTGGCTGCCGCTTACGTTTTGGCACCTTGCTGAGCTCACAGTGGAGACGGTATAATAGCCAAGCATTGACTTTTGCAATGTCAACACAATGGAAGAGAACTTTGAGGTACCGCCGTCTCGACTTTATCTTGGTGCGGTACAATGCAATGAGCATGTCAGCCAAATCAACACCGCCCATCCCAGCATTGTACTGACATATCATGTCTGGGCATTGGACATCCACATGCTTTTTCAGTTTTCCGTCCCATATCTTCACAGTTTCTGTGGCCTTTACATCAGCAAAGGTAGATGCGACTTGTACACACTTGTTGTCTTGCCATCGAATAATATGAAGCTGGGAGGTACTGTCAGTTCTATAATCAAAGCTACCTCTTCCATTCTTCTTCAACTCTTTCTCGCTTTGCAATGGACACCCACCAATTCGATTGGCACGGACTGTCCCAACAGAAGGATAGCCAAGACACTGTAATTCCAACATCAAATTCAATGTTGTAAACCAATTATCAAAGCATATCAAATGGTTGACATGTTTTGGTAAGGTACTACAAAGTTTTAGCACAACTGACTCAGATGTACACTTCTCTTGACCCGTACTTTTTGCACCTCCATAGATGAAAAAGTCATACATCATCCCACTTTTCCCGGCTCGCACAAAATTTTTAAATCCCCACTTTGTTGGCTTTTTGGGGTTATACTGCCGAATACCACTGTATTTGGTTTTGGCAGGGATTATTTGTTCATCGATTGAATGACACTCTTCTGGTTCAACCTTCAAACAGTTTTGGCGAACTCCCTCTACAACTGGCAGTACTTTATACACGCGGTTATTTTTGTTACCTGAATCATTCTTTTTTGAATTGTCATTCACATGTAGGAACTGTCGGAATTTCTTGTACCTTTTCAATGGCATAGCTGATACAATTGGCTCATAACGTGTCCTACTGTCCCAATAAAGTTCATACTTTGGCATTTTGATGATGCCCATCTTCATTTGGATGCCCAGTAGCACTTCCACTTCATCTTTTGTAGTGCCCACACTATTACCTTGCTCTTGGACACTGTATAAATTTGTCTGCTCAACAATATTTGTAGTAATACTATCATCCCAGAACTGTTTGAAATAGGAAAGGGGTGTTAGTTCACCAACATTGTCGGGTAGTGTGAAACCTGCACCTGCGAACGATACGTCTGCTAACTCTGGTTCTTTCTTTTTCCATTTGAAAACACGCTTTTTAGGAGGATCTTGGTTGATTGTAGCTTCCTCATCTTCAATATTTGTGCTCTCATCTTCTTCAACTGTGTTGATAGGGACAGAATTTTCTAAAACTGTTTCATCAGTATAACTATTATCATCATCAAGGTCTGACAACTCCGAATCGGAACCTGGCTCCAATACATATTGAATTGCTTCCTCTGTTGTAAATCGCGTTCTTGTCCGCTTCTACACCTCCATAATGTATTATCTGCAGAACAAAGTTACCTTATTTTTATACATTTTAAAGCAATCTCTAGATTGATGTCTTAGTCTTATTGATAAATAGTGGAACTAAAGCATTATGGGTCATTTTATTAGTAGTATTTGGCTATAATATAGAAAAGAGAAAGCCAAGATGTATCAAATTATTCAGCTGGTAATATATAGAGCATGTTTATTGACAGAAAAGAATAATTCCCTTATTTAAGTTGAACCAGAAACAAAAAATATATAACACACATGTTGTATTTTTTGGTTCAAGATATGACCCTAAACGGGCGTAGTTGCCATATGGCAACAAATTGTTTTGATCTCTGTAAGCAACAGATTATTTTCTCTTCTGACACTAACAATTGTAGGTATTAAAAATCCGTATATTTAGTTTTTACACACAATACAACAACCCAGCCAAGCATTGTAGATAATGAAAACTAATCTCTACAAAAATGGCCTATAATACTGTACTAGAATATAGCAAAACACCTACCTTTCTATCGTTAAAACCTTGCAAACAACATAGCTTTAAACCACATGGCGGCCATATTGGAAAAATGTAGATGGAAGTACTTCATGTAAGCAAAATAAAATCATTTACATATAAATAGCATGGCCTCATTGTGATGATAATTTATTTGTTGCCATATGGCAACACTGCCCGATAAAGGGTTAATGTCAAAATATAATGTAGCGAACGAAACAAGGCCCCTAACCCTAGAGAAACAAGTGCCGTAATCTACCCGCACGTAAACAGTCTATATAAATTACTATTAAATATTTCGTCAAAAGTTAATAACTTACTTGCGGTCTTTTCCTTCGCCCAATGATCCTCTCAACTTTGAACGACACCTTTTGGGCATCGTGTCGTACAAAACAGTTACCGAAAACGAGATCAATTGTGTGTAATCGACATTGGCATGTTTTGTGCGTGTTCTCTTCAAGCTGGAAGCCATCTTGTTTTGCAATTACCATACGAAAAGCCGCTGGATAAAAGGCGTGCGGTATTCAATTTTCATACCGAAAGCCGTTGTACCACATTTCTGGCCCTGCTAGCTAAAACCTTATGACTGGTGATTCTAAACTACTATTATAACTGTTTATGGCGTAAACTAAAGGACTATTTCTACACCGTTCAGTTCGATATTTAAAATTATAGTACTTATCATCATTAGATCTACTATCTTTCTTACTTAATTCTCCAACCTTAGCTGGAAGTAGATGATGGAGTCGATTCCCGTCAGACGACATTTTCCTTATAAGTTCCACGCAGTGTTTTTCGCGCCTTTACCTTTAACGTTGACATCCGGAAATGTAACAAGGCTTCATTATCATCCATTTATCCTAAATGCTCTTTTTTGTATCCTTTCTATTTGTGTTAAGTTACTTCTAGGCAGTACTGTATGTCCTTACTTTGTGCGTTGGTTAAGCCACCGTGCCACAGTACGTCACCATACTCTAATGTCGATCTAATAATGCTGCAATAGAACTGTAGCATATCCTGTGCAGGTGCGCCATACTTCGTTAAAACTTTGAGAAGTTAGATTCTTTTACGTCCTTTCTTTATGATGTAATCAGTGTTTCTGTTCCATTTAAAATCATCCTCTATCCGCGTTCCCATGAGTTTATAACTTGTAACCCTCTCAACTGTATGGTCATTAAAGGTAATATTAGGTAGATGCATGGCTCCTCTTTGTGCGAAAATCAATTGCCATTTATTTGATTTTCTTATGGTTTAAAACCATTTTCTCTTCAGTACAAAGTCCGATATCCGTTGAAAGCTAAGTGACATATTCCCAATGGCTTGGTTTTCAGTGTGGTCAGCTTAACCAGCTAATATCATTATGCTGGAACATACTAGATACAGTATCAAACATATTAACTCATGAGAGAAATTGTGTTTTTTTGTCATGAAGGATTATCGACAGATATTTGGTCCAACAGACATTACAGTACTCAATATATTACTTTCATTGATTGTTGTTTTTCATTCTGTTTTTTTGTACTGTGAACAACTATATTTTGGGTTTTCATCATGTATATAATTAGAGACAATAGTACATAAAACCTGTTTTTCATATAGACTTATCATATGCATTTGTGGGCTTGTGACTTCTGTAAAGCTCGTGTAAGAATGTAAGAATGTAAGCCAAGTATGTTACAATCACACTCAGAAAAATATTTGCCGAATGACCTATAGCTGTAGCACTCTCAAAATGTGTTAATTACGAAACAGCCTATATCATTACCACAGCGACTTAACGCTCAATTGAGCGTCTTGTTATATATATAGTTAGAAAAATGGATTTACTTAAGGTCGAAAGCAATATAGTGCGCGACTTTGAGAGAGATTCCTACAAGTTGACTTTTAATTTTATTGTTTTAATTATGACATATTAATCAAATATGAATATGACATAATTGACTATGACTTTTGTTGAATCAAGAATAACTGGATTTATTGCAGTTTAGTTGTTATAAACAGAAAGTTATCACAAGTTGTGAATTTCTAAATATAAAAACAAGAGCTCCCCCACTGTGACTCTGTGGCATTTATTTATATAAACGCCGTGCCAGCGGACATTGCAAACGCATTGATAATTGGCCAAGGGTACTGATTCGTATAAATAATGTTCAAAATAAGTTTGTTTGATTGAAACAATTACCATATTTTTCTTTTTTTTACATGTCAAATGCTTTAATAATTTTAAATTAATGATATTAATAGTGACAATTTTGATATTAAGTTTGTTTCATATTTAAAAATTAAGAATCGGTAAGTACCAAATATATATAAGAAATTAAAAATTCTGGTTTTTAAAGCCAAAATTAGAAATGAAGGTGCAAACATTTCATGAGGTCAAGCATCTTGGCCAAACAACGTCATTGAAATCGCCATAATTGTTAATGATGGCGAAAAACAAAGGAAACTACGTATGTGCTGAAAATTAATGTTTATGAGTGATATATGATTTTTAAGATTATTATGCCAACTTTAATACTAGAAGAATCAATGGAAAGGCCTCCGATAACACCAACATTGAGCGAGAATGATGAACAAAAACGAGATACAGGTATACAGATTACAGCAATTAGGCCTAATGCAATTTGTATAAATTGTCTGTATCTGTTTGCGAAAACAATTATTATGCCGACCGTTATTATAGTAAATACGAATACCATACTGGACATGCTCATATTTTTCCAAGCGAATTTAACCTGCGAACAGGCTCTCGAGTTGAAACGAATATTGCTAGACCTTCCAGCACGACTCAGTTCGGATATTTTCCCAAATGGGCAGCCTGCAAAATTCCGGACAAGCCTGTTACTCTCCCACGATTGGAAGGCCAACGAACTAGACTGCTATATAGTATAGATACCATTTTCCCTTCAGGATTCGATTGCAACATGTTAGAATCGGCCAGAAAAGAAAAATCAAACAGTTCTTCATCACATAATTTTGTACATTTCCCTGGGGATTTTTGTATCTTACTACCTTCTAAACTGTGAAATTATTCAACAGATTTAGAGTGGACATCGATCTATGTAGGAGGGCTTCATTGCAAAACATCTTCGCGTGATATGAATTCCCTCAATAAATATTATTATCATTCATTCATTCATTCATTCATTCGTTCATTCATGTATATCTTCAATAAATACAGACCAGCAGCGTTTGATTTGAAACCGCGCTTGAGAGAATATTAAATAACAAGTTCAAGGCATATAATAGTATTTAGTAGAATCATACTAGTATACTTTGCAAATGCTGTAATTTGATTTGCCACGCTACTCGCTATCTAATTGTCGATAGATAGCGAGTAGCGAAACAGCCATCTCTTCGGCGCGATTTTTAACGAATCTAATTCAATAAACTAGAAATACATTCATTCAGAATCCCCTCGCCAGTTAGTCACCGAAGGCGAGGTAACTATTTAACAATTAGTCGCCGAAGGCGAGGTGATTACAAGCCTATAGTCACTGAGCCGAAGGCGAAGTGACTATAGGCTTGTAATCACCGAGCCTGAGGCGACTAATTGTCTTAGTAGAAATTTCAAAGAGAAAAACAAACACAGAAAGTTATGAGGTCAGTTGAAAAGGCTATAGGACAAAATTCAGCGCTTTTCTCAGAGGCCGGTTATTAAAAACATGCCGGCAAAAGACGAGTGTCAAAAACATATCGAAGCGAAACAAAAACAAACAATTTCATGAGAAAAATACTTTGGAAAGGCTCAAATACAAAGTAGAATGGTTTTAAAAATATATCACAGCTAGGTTTTTGCTGAATATAACGATATAAATGAGGATAAAACGAATAATTTTCAAAATAAACACTTGTGGTTGAGCCGTACGGAAAAAGTTTTATACATGTTCATTTCAACAGCGAGAAAACGCTGCCTTTCATGGAAGAAAAATAGTGTATTTGTTGTCGCTTACCTTTAAAAATGTCAAAAATATATCCTCCTTTAATTTAGCGGCAGTTTTTTTCATTTAAAACTTTGAATCAGGCTCAAAAAAACGATTTTTGTTTTAAATTCGGCAGCTTGCGAAGAAGCCATTTTGAAAAAAAAAGTGATAGTCACTGACCAGTGACTATCACTTTTTAGAGGCTCAATTTGGACCAATCAGCATGCAGGAAAATCGATAGTCACCTGGAAATTTCTACTAAAAGCCTTTAGTAGAAATTGTGAGGTGTCTATTGCTTTTCCTGCTTTCCACTTTATTATATTCATTTTGAAATCTAAATAATTTTTTAAACCGGAGGAGGTATTTTATTAGTCTTTGTTTACAATTGACACACCCACGATACTCCCTGAAATGCTGTAGCATAGCAACAACATGAATTGCAATTTGACAAATTCACAAAAATTTAAAAAGACTCCGTATAATCAAGCAAAATGTGAGCGGATTTTTATAAATAAAGACCGTAAAAGTAAGTTTAAAGATATCGTAGACTTTACATGTAAATTGATAAACGTTTCTTGTGATTTTGTGTATTCAAACATCGACACTACGATCGATCATTCCATATTTTAATACCTTGTGGGTTTGTGTTCAATTTTGGCTGTTGCTCAAATGAAACTTGTTTTTGTTGACATTTTGACAATGTTTCATTCAAAATTTTGTTGATAATTTGGCCAATATTATTTGTGAAAAATTATTTGATATTCTTTTATGTTTGACTCGTCTTTATGTTGATTTTTATGAAAAAAACTGCAGTAATGCAGTCTAGAGTATTGACAATTTATGGTGAACAGATTTGGTCATTTGCCAGATCACATTTTTCTTTAAATTGATTGGCAAGTTGAATTCTATAATTCAATCTGATTGGTTGCTGTGGTGCAGAGCTTCAATCTGATTGGTTTAAAAATGATGCGATTTAATCACGAATCGCACTGTTTGGACTTCAAAATGGTGCGATTCGTGATTAAATCGCACTCCTATGAACCAATCAAATTGCAAGAAACACCATTGATTTCAAAATGGATATAATAAAGGCTTGTAATCACCTCGCCTTCGGCGACTAATTGTTAAATGGAGTAAAAAAGAGTATAGTCACTGAGACGAAGGCGAATTAGTAGAAATTTCAAAGGGAAAAACACAGACAGAAAGTTATGAGGCCAGTTTAAAAGGTTAATATACAGTACAAAATTCATGCGGCGCTTTATTTAATGGCCGATTATAAACATGCCGGCAAAAACAATACTCACGACTGAGTGTCAAAAATATATCGAAGAAAAACAAAAACAAACAAATTCGTGAGAAAAGTACTTTGGAATGGCTCAAATACAAAATAGAATGGCTTTAAAAATATATCTAAGCTATATTTTTACTGCACATCACATTATAAATGAGGATAAAGCAAATAATTTACAAACTAGAAGTATATAATCACTTGAGCCGTACTGAAAAAGTTTACATGTATATTTCAACAGCGAGAAAAACGCTTGCTTCGGGGAGAAAAAAAGTGTATTTGTTATCGCTTACCTTGAAAAATGTCAATAATATATCCTTCTTGAAATTAATGATTTATTTTTTTCATTAAATATTTTGAAATCAGGCTCAATAAACCGATTTTTGTTTCAAACTCAGCAGCTCTCGAGGAACCATTTTGATTTTTCGTAAATCTCCGAGCGCAATTAGCACCCTCGCACGGCGCTTCGCGCCGTGGCTCGGGGATTCTGAAAAACATTTTGAAATACTGTTTTCTTGCTCGTTTCTACTATTCGCTCTCGATTTCTATGAGATGATAGTTGATTCGGGCTTCGACCTCATCAACTATCACCCCATAGAAATCTTGAGCTCATAATCTAATTGTTAAATAGTATCGCTTCTTTAGGTTATGCTATGGAAATTCTAAATTCCTACACAAAGAACAAGTATCCGAAATTTTGTTTATGTTTAACTGTCAATGATTAACCTTAGGTTAGCGCATCCGCTTACAAAACTTTGAAATTGGGTAAACTAACATCCTTTCAAGTGTATTGGAAGCAAAAAATAGACGGAATCATGCCGCATATCCTGAAATAAAATTTATCTATTTTGTTAGCTTCCTGTGCAGATCCCAAGCCATTAGGAATGGAGAGTGGTGAAATACCTGATGATGCTATCACAGCGTCATCTATTTATAGTAGTAAGTACAAACCTAGCTATGCAAGATTGAACGGCAAAGTATTGTACACCTGCTCTTGGTCGCCTACAGAACAAGAGAGAACGAACTCGTGGCTTCAGGTTGATCTGAGACAACTGACCATTGTGACAGGAATAGCAACCCAGGGAACCTGTTATACCAACTTCGAATGGGCAGAGTCTTACTCGGTTGCATACAGCACTGATGGTAATAATTGGACATGTTATCAAGAGTCAGGAAATGTAAAGGTAAGCCAGCGATCGAAAATTTTTTTCAAATATAGTCCCCGAGCCGGCGCGAAGCGCCGTGCGAGGGTACTTATTCCGCTCGGAGATTTACACCCGGGTATGTGAAAACATTGTGGAATGCAAAGTCGTCCGCCATTTGTTTTTGTCATGGACTGGACTGGACCTTTTCGTAAGTTATGCGCATGCGCAAGTTCAAGCCGAGAGAAGACTTCCATTTTTTCAAAATTAGTTTTGCACTCATTTTATAAGTAAGTCTCTATGTCTCCAAAACAAGATAAATGAAAATTATTTAGAGGACAAATTAACAAGAGGAGAAACAGTCGAAAGACCGAAAAAGGAGCGTTTTAAACAGGCAAGTGTCTATTTTCCATGCTTGCTTTGCCGATTTTTTAACATAGCATGCAGTATAGTTTGTGAATTTGAAAATGTGTAGATCATTCTGTGTGGTCAATACAACATTGAATGATCTAATGATCTGTAAGAGTATTTTAGTATTGATTCAAATATGTTATAGAAAAATAAAAAAAATGCAAAAGCAAGTGCGAAGTATAAAAATACTCCTCGAAAAGCAGTTGAAGTTTTTGAAAATTTCGAAACGTTTTGTGAACGTCTAAAGTTACAGTAAAACAAAGCTAAAAGAGTACACAATAGCATACCCACTTTATATAGTTGGACAATTGATAATTTTATAGTTAAAAACAAAATAAGATTTTGTACAAATTAAATATAAAAAATATACAATGTTGCGTGTTACCACTTACCATGGTTACATTCGTCGACTCAGTACTTCATGTTACAATAACGTTTTGGGAGTAAATTGTTTGGTTCAAACTTAACTATGGTTCAAATGGACGAGGGGTTACTGCATGCATGTATTTCTAGTTTTGTACATTGTATTTTGGGAAATAATACAGACAAATAAAGTCGTCAAGACAAGATAAATGAAAATTTTGTAGAGGACTTTCACTTACTAAAGTCAACAGGAAAAGAAATCAGTCACAAGACCGAGAAAGGACAATATTTTCGGGTTTTAAAGCGTTTTAAACGCGTAAGTGTCTATTTTGCATACTTGCTTTTGCAGTTTTGCCGTCAATTGGCATGCACTACAGTTTGTGGTTTTCAAAATGCGTAGTTCATCCTGTGTGGTCAACACAACATTGATTAATCTTAAAAAGTGTTTTAATATTAATTCAAATGCGTTATAGAATAAGAAACAACATATTTAATCTCAAAAACTTCATAGTATAAAAATACTGCTAAAAAACATGAAGTTTTATGACAATTTTGAAACGTTTTGTGAGACATCTCAGATTAAATTTTAGAGTAAATCAAAGCTAAAAGAGTGCGTAATAACATAGCTACTTTATATAGTTGAGCAATTGATAATTTTACAGTTAAAAATAGAAATCTTATCACTATTTTGCCATTTTGTACAAAAAATAAAATAAATATACGGCCGGTTGCGTGTTACCATGGTTACAGTGATCAACTCAGTACTTCATGTTACAATATAAACTTTTGGGGAGTTTAATTGCTTGGTTCTAATGGGCGAGGGGGTTCTGCATGAATGTATTTCTAGTTATAATACATAATCCCGAGCCGGCGCAAAGCGCCGTGCGAGGGTACTACTTCCGCTCGGATATTAACACCCGGGTATGTGAGAACATAGCGGATTCCAAAGCTGTCCGCCATTATGTCATGAACGAACATGGTTTTCTACTTTAAGCGCATGCGCGAGTTCAGGCCGAGAGAGAACATTTTCAAAAATAATTTTGTACATTGTTTTGTACTCTGGAGTCGGGAAATAATACAGACAAAACAAAGATAAATGAAAATTTTGTAGTGGATTTTCATTTACTAAAGTCAACAGGAAAATAAATCAGTCAAAAGACCGAGAAAGGGCAAGGTTTTCGAGTTTTAAAACGTTTTAAACGCGTAAGTGTCTATTTTGCATAATTGCTTTTGCAGTTTTGTCGTCAATTGGCATGCACAACAAGGTGTATCAAAAAACATGTACCTTAAAAATTATCCTATTGACTTTTAATTAACTTCTCTGTGCATAAAATTTGATTGAATTATGTTTACACATCCTCATAGTACATCAAAAATACTGTTCAAAAAACAGTTGAAGTTTTATGACAATTTTGAAAGGTTTTGTGAGACGTCTCAGATTAAATTTTAGAGTAAGTCAAACCTAAAAGAGTACGTAATGACATAGCTACTTTATATAGCAGGGCAATTGATAATTTTACAGTTAAAAGTACAAACCTTATGACTATTTTGCCATTTTGTTCAGAAAATAAAAGAATTATACGGCCGGTTGAGTGATCAACTCAGTACTTTATGTTACAATAACTTTTGGGGAGTTTAATTGCTTGGTTCTAATGGGCGAGGGGTTCTGCATGAATGTATTTCTAGTTAAGCCGTATAACCACGCTTTGATTTCGACTATTGGAGAATGTTCAGCAAGGCGAAGTCGAGTTTTTTTTAGAAATACGTATATGAAATCACATATAGTATCACCAGTATTCCAAATTTCAGGACTTACTATCTCTTTAGTTAATTCACTCTATCGAACTTTGTAAAACATCATTGTTTCATTTCGGTTTCGTTGTTGTTGTTGGTTTAGCTATACTATAATACTAATTATACTGTAGTTATATTGTGGATTATAAATAGTTACTCTGTCTATCTGCCATTCTTCTAGTGTAGGACTAGGGTGTATAATACTGTTTAGGGAGTATTTCGTTAAAATATATTAATACATCACTTGATATATTTAATTTTACATAGGTTTTTCAAGCAAACAGCGATCGAAACTCGATTGTTACCCACTCATTTAGGAGTCCTGTTGAAGCTCGGTACATGCGTGTCCGGCCAAAATCTTGGAGCCGTTTTCCTACAATGAGGCTGGAGTATTACGGTTGTCGTCTGTAGAACTTGTAAAATACATGCATACATGTATTGTTATTTAAATGCTTTCAATGCCATTTGAACTGAGGAAGATAGATTCGTATACAGGGTGTACCAAAAAAAACGCAAACTATTGAAAATAATCTATGTATAAATGACCTAACCCAATGACACGGTTATTCCCAAACACATCGATGAGGCGATCTCTAACTGCGATAAGGCGATGTGCAGGTGCGCCGTCTTGAACCCACCAAAGACCCCGAAACCTTCCCTCCCAATACTGATTGTTAAAATGTTCACCGAGTTGTGGGAAGACAAATTCATTGAGCATTCGAAGATAGGCAATTCCGCTTACATTCCCTTCGAAAAAGTAAGGCCCAATAATCAAACCGTTGCCGCATAGTGCTGCCCAGACTGTCAGGTGTACACGAGAATTGCTTCTTTCAAAATTAAATGCAGGCGGGTGTCCTTTAGGTGCATATTGGCGTACATTTTGCGTGTTGACTTCGCCATTCATCGTAAACGATGCTTCGTCTCTAATAAGCAAGCTATTCAAAAAGTTTTCGCGACGAAAGCGTTCGTTAAACCATCCGGAGAAGCGCAATCGACGTGTAAAGTCGCCTGCCAACAACTCGTGTCGCACATGCATTCGGTATGGATGCCATTTAATCTCTAGCCTTGTTATCCGGTTAAAGCTTGTACTGGAAATTGGAACGGGGTTACGACGAGCACTCGCATGAGGATTTTGCTGGAGTAGATCTCTGACAGCTTCAATATTTTCTGCAGTTCGAAAGGAACTTCTTCTGCCAGAATTGCCTTTATTAAGGTTTAGACTCGTTCCTGCATTTAAATACTTGTTAACGTTTCTCAAAATCGTGCTTGGCGCAGGTGGATTGTGACCTGGAAACCTTGCTTGAAAAGCGTTTTGCACTGGGGTTGAACTTTGCGTTTTCGTATAATTTATCACAATAAAAACTCTTTGTTCTGTGGTCAATTGAACCATTTTCTCTCGAACTGATCATATAGCATTAATTTGTAATTTTATCATTTTTGCAAAATTATTCTCTTAGAATTTACGAAGCTGCTTTAAATTCCCAAGGGGCAAGGGCAGAAAATCGTGCGCTTTACAAAGATATTTTAATTTCTTAATAAGTCAATACTTAATATATGCACCCTGTCAATATTTTGCACTCTTTACATTCAGCTTAGTGCTAGGCCATTGAAATTCTAACAATAGATTATTTTCAATAGTTTGCGGGTTTTTTGGTACACCCTGTAGTCTTTTTAAGACTTGGCTTTTTACTCTTAGTTTTAGTAATTAGGTTTTGAATTGTATTGGGTTATACAATGTATATATAGCTAATGGGTGTTGTATTACCTATTTTCTTTTACCTAAGTAAAGCGCTATTGAACTTTTGGAAATGGCGCTATATAAAATAACAATTATTATTGTTACATTACACATATACGTATATAATGCTTACTTTACTTGTTTGTAATGTATTTGGAGGGTATTTATAATAAATAGCTTGGCCAACTGTGTGTGCTTATTCTATACCGAATAGAGTAATAGCCGATTGCATTCATTGAAAATTTACCATCGCAATTTCCGGTTTTTGTGGCTACTGGTTGACGTTTAGCCCGTGCCGCAAAATGTTTTGGTATTTCAGGCGTCAGCGCCATGCAATGTTCCATAGTTATTTCACTGAAATTATTGAAAACATTCTGGAATATGAAACCGAATTCTGACAAATACTTCCGAGTGTTATACCTAAAATATTCCAGGAAAGCGTCAAGTAGATTCTTCTATACCTTCTGCATGTTCATAAATGATGGTGGGATTGATCATGCAGCCAGTATGATGATTATAAAATACATTTAACTACTCTGTATTTATTAGGGCCTGTCTATATGGTCTTTGGTACTAGAGGCAAAGCTACGTTTATATTATATCGGCTAAAATGCAATTATTTACGGAAAGTTTGAAACTCGGTCTGCTGGTAAGGTTAGCTAGGGGGTAGAGACTCTCTGTTTGCAAAAGAGGGTGTGGCCTAGTTGGAAATTTTCAGACTTATTGAAAAAGCATATGCATTATGTTGAACTATACAAGTCAAAACTGTAAGTACAGTCTCTAAGCTCCATAACAACCACCAGAAAATAGAAACAGGAAGTGATAATGGTCTAATTAAATTATCCAGCCTTTGATAAAAGCTTTGAAAGACCGTGCAAGTTTTTCTGAGTTCAATTCGCTCAGATAAGATAAAGATTATAGAAGAATTTAGAAAACCATCATGGCAGTTTCGCATGCACAAGTTATGGCCAAAGGAAATGTTGAAAAAGTGATAACATGACTACAGACAGAAGCTTTTTTATGAAATAAGCAAGGGTTTCCCCAGAGTTATGTATTTGCAATTTATCATATAAACGTGCAGTATTAAAGTTGGCTCGCCTAACATAAATTATATTTCAATTATATAAAACCAACACTGACACAGTCCCGCTGCTGTATTATACACTGGTCTAGCACTAAATATTATCAATCGCACAAGTTGTCAAGTTTTTCATATGTGTGCCATTCTGATTCATGCAGGGCCTTTTTTAAACTAATAAACTGGGACCCCGAGTCCCCCATGTTGCCCTTCCAGTAAACTATTTTTCACCCCCGCAGTTAACGTGCATTATGTCTAAAATATAAGGGGGAAAGGGGGATAATGCCTTTGTTCAGAAGAGTGTTTTAATATTCCAATAACAAAACATTGCTTTTATACCGAAAGCTCAGTCTGTCTCGGATGGGATATATAAAAAACTGTCACTCAAAATGCAGGAAATCAAGTCACAGAGACTCAAGAGTACGAGAGAACCGCCAGACCCCCTTACATGATTATACACCTCCACTTTGCCGCCTCCTTGTTAGATAACTTTTCGTTAATGGTCCCACACCCCGCTGACGAATTCTTAAAAAAGGGTCTGGACTCATGACTCCAACTCCATGAGTCATGTTGTGATTAATAATCACAAGAGTTGCCTTCCATCAGTAACGTAGCCAGGTCTTGGAATTATATAGGAAGCCAAAGATGTTTCCGAACTGTGATCGGAATTCTCCGTATGGACAAGCTAGTCGTGTTACACATCGAACGATCACGTGACCTGTGTTTCAACCCAGTTAAATTGTGTGCGAATCCGATCGATGTCGGATCGGATCGGATTTTGCGGGTTTTTCCCCGGATCGGATCGGATTCGTTTTTCCGCGTATTGAGAAACACTCAGTTAGATTTTGTCATTGAAAATAATTAAACTCGCAAGGAAACAATGAATCAAGATATTTCTATAGTCTTCAACTACGTTTTGGCTTTTCCCGTTCACAAATCACAATCGCCCTGGCGTCAGGATTTTGAGGCGGCGAGTCGACGAGAGGGATAATGCAACGAAAATGCGTCTCCAAATACGCATTATTAGCCTAATTAAACATTTTTTGCAACGTAAAAGTGCATTTTTTGCAACGTAAAAGTCCAGAGGTTTAGATTTAAGAATGTGTTGAAAACTCTACAAATGTTAGACATACGTTTCCTTTAAAGAACTTCAAACTATATAAAAGCATACAATATACGTTCGGATCGGATCGGATAACAAATTTTCCGCATCAAGTCGGATCAGATCGGATCGGATCTAATATATTTTTTTCGGATTGGATCGGATCGGATTAATTTTTTTTAATCGGATCGGATTCGGATTGAGTACTTAGACAAACCTTCGGATTCAAAGAGGTCAATCCCATCCGATACACACCTCTTGACACAAAGTCACAGATATGCAATTGATCGTCTAAATTGCCTGACTGAATCGTTCTGATTTGTCCAAGGTTTGACCTATTATATAGGCTACCCAACTACTGTAGGCATAGAAATATGTTTTTATTCCTATTTTACAATGGACTTAATGTTTTTGTCTAGTCGCGTTCACATATTATTGTCAGAACAGACAGAGTCTCAGTTCTGCGCGCACTAAGACAAATATTCGAATGGCAATGAGTTGAAATGAGTTGTGCTTTACATGTAGGTGACTCACATATCCTGCAAAGTAAGAACAGAATGATGGAACAACGCTTTCGTTTTACAGATTTCCAAATGCAAAATTATTTTGCGCACATGTATATATGTTTAACGCTTTTATACACTACAAAAATATGCAAATTTCCTTGTGTGGCAGTGTCAAATTACTCATCGCAGTAAACATGGGTTTCATGTGGGAATTCAATGTGGAAGAACAATACATGGAAAATATTGCTATTTTGAAATAGATGTTACAAAATTTGATGTCTTTCATGTTTCGTCTCATCCTGCAAACTATGCTAGAGTATGCAGCTACTGACAGCGCGCAAGCCACTGGGTCATAATTTGTGTTGCATATTTGTTTGCATGTTTGTTTCAAGAAGCTAAAGAATAATAACAGTCCCCGCAGCATTCCCTACCTTGCAGGTACCCTAGTTTGTGTATATATGGAATTTTTATCTCAAAACATTCTAACGCATTGCATTGTGGTCGTGCGCAACTGGTCCTGCGCAGTACACCAATTTTGCCCTGTAATATGACACTGCCAGTCTGGCACGTAAGCAAATTTGCATATTTCGTGTGATCGTCGAAATATATACACTTGCGCGCAATAGAAAGGCTAAAATTTCCAATCTAAGTAAAGAAGAATCCAATTATTTTTAGTATGAGAAGTAATTTACGTTATTATCTGTGTCATTTAAGCGAATGAAATAATGTATGGTCGTATTGGCAATTTGGCAGGGACATATAAGCATGCATCTTTTAATATTAAACAGATAGTGGTCTTAGGGTCTCAGTTCTGCGCACACTAAGACAAATATTCGAATGGCAATGAGTTGTACTCCACATGCAGGTGACTCGCATATCCAGCAAAGTTAGAAGAGAATGATGGAACAAAGCTTTTATAGCTTTCCAAATGCAAAATTATTTCGCGCACATGTATATATTTTAACGCTTTTATACGCTACAAAAATATGCAAATTTGCTTGCGTGGCAGTGTCATAATACTCATATCGCAATAATCATGTGGGAATTCCATGTGGAAGAACAATACATGGAAATATTGATATTTTGAAATAGATGTTACAAAACTTTCAATTGATTACTTTCATGTTTTGTGATACATTTAGCTTGTCAGTACGCAAGCCGGCACGCAAACCAGCCAGCACGCAAACCTGATATCTTCTGGCATACACACTGGGTCAATGCCAATAATTACAATCTACTGTATATAATTTGTGTTGCATAAACGTCATGTTTGTTTCAAGAAGCTATAGAATAATAACAGTCCCCGCAGCATTCCCTACCTTGCAGGTACCCTACTAATATGTGTGCTTGCTTAATAATATTATTTTAGACAATATAAAATGGCCAAAGTAAACATAGCGTACGTGCGGGCCACAGGGGACCGCTAATTATGTGTGCGTAGGAGACTAGTGTTCCTGTGTTTACTAGACACGTACAGTTGTCAAGATTACATACGTGACAAAAGTACAACCCATGGTTTTGGTGTGAAACCAACGGGGTGTATATGAAATAAGAGTACACTGGCGTTCAGCCATGCGCTCATCCTGAAAGAGGTAATCGCTGATAAAAACACTTTATTGACTCTCCTGACGAAAGGGTTGCCTAAAAACGTTGGTACCTCTGTTTTTACCTCTTTCAGTCTTAGTGGTTGTCTTGTACTTCTCATAGTGTTTTATAATGACGGGAAAATTACGTTAAAAGCACCCACTGCATTTAAGGTATTGGTACAGAATAGGAAATGACTAGAAGGGCCACTTGAGCGGAACCTTTGAAGTTTTCGACGCTGCGCATGTCGCATTACGCATGTTCATTACCATTATTGTAGCCAATCAATTGCATTTTCTGGCAAACGCTAAACTGGCTGGTCCGCCATTATTCTGGCCAGAAAACTGCATAAAAATTGGGGGTCACGTTGCACTGCAGAGTGGCCCTTCTGGTCATTTCCTATTTTGTTATTTTGTGGTATTTGTTTTAGTAAATGTCCTCAAATATCATGCAGGTACTCAAGTTGCTTAACGATTATAATCGTCTAATCGCATGTGAAACTGCGCGTCAAAAAATAACCATGCCATGCCAACCAAGCGAAGCCAACATTAAACTGTCTATGGAAATTTAAAGTGTATAATTATGCAACGAAAATGTCAAAACAATTTTTTGCGATGTTTCAATAAAAATGGCCTCCTTTGACTTGCTAAAATATTTTTGTCGGTAAAAGCGCCGTAAAATTATTTAAAACAAGTTAAAGACCATGTAAAGTCCATTCTGCGCATGTGCTATGGGGGGTCCCGCGATGTAAACAATGCCCAAATTTTGCGTTGTTTCGACTAAAATTCGACATCTTCTAAATCAGAAACTCGAATCTGTATTTATTTAAAGCATAGCGAACCAGAACACATCATAATTTTTTAAATATAGCGTGTTTAAAATGTAGAAAACGGACGTTGCCGGTTTGTTTACATCGGGACTTTACATCACCTTTAAAACTACGATGAATACAGCTATTTTGAATCTTAACCAGTCGAAAGACTTGTACCGAGAGGCGACATCATGCAGTGTGACATCTTCGCGAAGTGTTTACCTAAATGAAAATATCACAAATAACAAGACAGTAGTTTTATTATTTCGCCTTAACTCTAAAAAAAGGTCAAATAGTGAAAGCTTCTATAATATCAACTATCGAAACTATCTACAATATACCGAGATAAACTACAATCCAAACCGCATTAATTTATAAACATTCAACAAATCTCGAATGCGCTAATCTTGCAAGCGAAAACCTACAACATCGATTTCTCATTTCGACGCCTTATATCCTACAAATTGTCGTGTCATGATATCATTGTATCGACTTTAATCAATATATCGCGTCTACCCGAAGTAGATTCATTTGAATTCTGTTCAAAATCTCAATTCTATCAAGACGAAGCTACAATGTTTTAGTATTTACAGAATGAAGAGCGCACTGTGTCACACTGCTACGTCATCATACCTCTTGGCCGCGCGATCAAATTTCGCCAGTTTATAGTTTCATACTCAAACTTTAATCGAAAAATTTACAAATTGCTACTTCGAATTTTTCACCAAGGCTAGCATTGAAATGATCGGAAAAGATGAAATTTTGAGATAATGCAAGAATCCCGATATCGAATTTTCATTGCATATACAGTTTAAGTGTATACCGCATTAAGTACGTATTCTTCTTGATTTGGCTTTGCGCTGTAAAGCGTTGTTCTGTCATAATATGTGTGCTTGCTTAATAATATTATTTTAGACAATATAATAGATAAATGGCCAAAGTAAATATACCGTACGTGCGGACCACAGGGGACCGCTAATTAGGTGTGCGTAGGAGACTAGTGTTTACCAGACAGTTGTCTTTGATTTCAAGATTTGGTACGTGATAAACAAAAGTACAATCCATGGTTTTGTCGTGAAAACATCGGGGGGTATGCGTTGGCGTACTCGGACAAACAAACCACAATCCTTAATAATAATAATAATAATATTTATTTCCAGGAAGCTTTCTCACAAAGTGATTTCCAGAAACGTTCTGAACTCAATTTACAAAGTTACAAAAAAAGTAATAGCCTACATGCAAACTACATAGCTATGAAAATACTAACGATATCATATACAAAAAGTTCAAAATTAGTTAAAAAGTTACTCCTAAATGTTGAAATACTGTTCGAAAGTCTTATATAATATAAACTCTTATAAGCTCGAATTTTTTGGTCAAAACCACGGGAAAGGTTCGCGCAACAAGTCAAGTCCAGCGCATAGCGGCTTCTCCTCCTTGTTATACATTGGCATTTTCTTGCTTAGTTGACCACTAAACTACAAAAGATATCTCTCTTTTGCACAAATGCAAGTATTCACATCTTAACTTTCAAATCTGTAGCTTTGATGAGTTCATGTTAAAGATAAAAGCTAACTATGATAACTACAACACAGCGATACGCCGCGACTTGGCAAGTTATACTCCACAACTGATGCGCAAACAAGTGCATTATAGAAATTTGTGTTTTTCTTCGCGTGGTGAATCAAAAAACTTTGGGGAAAACGCATATTCCGGTGAAAAATGCCGTTTACTCTTACCTATTGAGTAAACGCTTGTTTCTATATATAATTATATTGTTCGCCCACACTTTACTTATTGCTGTGAAGTATGGGACGTGTTTAGTGAAACACATTCAAAACGCTTCCGAAAGGTCAAAAACAGAGCTGCTCGAATCATAATGAATATTAGCAATTATGTAGATCATCAGGTTGCGGTTTGTTTCTTCGAGTACGCCCACGCATACCCCCATTGGTTTTCACGCCAAAGCCATGGATTAATTTTCCCTTGACATAGAATGTGACGCACACGATCGACGAATTCTAATTGGCTAAAACTTCTGATTGAATATAGCTTAAAACACAGACGCAAATCGATTTTGCTCAGAGATCTATCAGCTTCCAGACATGTTACTAGAACTGAAGAAAATGGCAAATATTATTTTGTTGATTTTAGTTGGTTTTCTTTCGATGGGTTATCGTGGTGAAGCGCTGCGCCTGAACACAGGTAAATTAATACTACTTTGTATAATCATATATTATTCCTACAAAATTAGCAGAAAAAAATGACATGCCGAGGTGTCAGGTTGTGGCGAGATATGTATAGTAGAAACGGAAATATTAGAGGATATACTTTGTTTTCTTGCACGGACGACATGCACTGCATATGGCTTGTATAATGGAGGCACTTCCTAAGTTGGCATAATTTTGCATTTTATAATATCTATATGCTTAGTATGCGGATATGTTTGCATTAGTCTGTAGTCATCCATAGAAACCCTAAGTTCTCTAAAAATTACACTAATTCAAGATTCAAAATTTGCACTGATAGATAGATCTAAGCGTTTTTGTTGACGCATCTTGATTTTTGCTCCCACCAATTGTTCGTTAACTATTTGATGTTACGTATGTAATACGATGTTTAGAAACTGTGAAAACGATATCTATGCAGCTATAAACCAGTTTCTGGCTGTAAACTAAGTACAAACAACTCGTAACCATAATTATCGTAACTATAAATTGCGTGTATTTAGGTGTTTCCCTTCGGAATATATTACATATAATATCAATATTATCTATTTAATATGGAGTAATCATGATTTATCTAATTATACTCGGTCGCAAATTATTAACGCCAGGTTATACCTGTATACTAAAATCATAAAACCAGGCGTTGACCTTTTAATCGGCCATTATATTTTTTAGGAATTCTAATGTTTTGACATTGACACTTTCAAAAGTGTTAGCCATACGTTTATCAATGCACAAGTGTATGTAAATTCTCGCCTTCTGCAACTGGGAGAAATCTGCAGGGCGAGTGGTTGAATTCTTACAGAAATCCGCGTATCTTATTATTTCAATTTATATGAGAAATATCGTGATGTTTAGTATCTTCAATATCTTACAGTGTAGTTGGTTAATGGTGTGTTTGTTTAAGTCACGTTTCCCATGATAACCGATTGCAAAGTGAATCCGCAGGTATTCGAAATGAATTGGCTAACACACGCGGAAAGGAAATTCGCCCAGGCAACATGAAATAATAAACTAACCATATTGGTATCCATATATTATGTTCTCCAACAAATGAATGACATTTCCAATATTGACAATGAAGTAGGATTTTATGTGGTTTCTTGCATTACAGCATAGCAAGTAATGAAAGATCTCAAGCACTTATATTGATTTGTGAGCTAATGATTCAGCAAACATTTATTAAACAAACTATACTGGCACATGGGCTTTGACAATAGGGATGCACCGGATAGTTGAAACAGATCTGACCTGGTTATCCGGCCGGATACTGCATATAGTTCATATGACATCTAGTGGCTCCTGTAATACCCGGCTTTCATATTTACTCTTTCAGCTTCAATGAGGGCTTGCTTTACAGGCTAAGGCAGCTGTCAAGATTAAGCCTCAGATAAGTTTCCGACATCAATGATTTCCCCTCATCGTGAGTGGGAATACACTGGGAAACCTTGACAGTCAATGCAAAGCAATTGTTCTCCTTGATTGTACAAGTATCACATTCTCCTGGCTATTTACTAATATTAAAAGACGGAGCAGGTAGCAGCATAAAATTAAAAATCTGATATAACAAACTAATTTTTTTATTACTTGTTTTATGAATTATTATCTATTAACAGTAATTTTTTTTAGACGGTGATAAAGACTTTTATTTCTTTTTACCTATTTGGGAAGTAACAAATATGCCACCTCGCTCTTGGGGACGAATGGTTGTTTTATAAAACACATACAAAAGCCATTGACACAGTTGAAACGCGCCGCACTGTGCCTAATTTAAACAGTGTCTTGGAACGAAGACTACTAACTCGCGTGTACTTTAAAAATCTAGCTACCTTATGTTCGCTAAGTTAACAAAATTTACTGCCTATACTAGGGTACCTGCAAGGTAGGGAATGCTGCGGGGACTGTTTAGCTTCTTGAAACAAACATGTAAACAAATATGCAACACAAATTATATTCAGTAGATGGTAATTATTGGCATTGACCCAGTGGCTTGCGCGCTGTCAGTAGATGCATACCCTAGCATAGTTTGCAAGATGAGACAAGCTAAATATGTCACGAAACATGAAAGACATCAATTTTGTAACATCTATTTCAAAATATCAATATTTTTCATGTATTGTTCTTCCACATGGAATTCCCACATGAAACCCATGTTTACTGCGATGAGTAATTTGACACTGCCACGCAAGGAAATTTGCATATTTTTGTAGTGTATAAAAGCGTTAAAAATATATACATGTGCGCAAAATAATTTTCCATTTGGAAAGCTATAAACGAAAGCGTTGTTCCATCATTCTGTTCTTACTTTGCTGGATATGCGAGTCACCTACATGTAAAGCACAACTCATTTCAACTCATTGCCATTCGAATATTTGTCTTAGTGCGCGCAGAACTGAGATCCTGTCTGTTCTGACAATAATATGTGAACGCGACTAGACAAAAATATTAAGTCCATTGTAAAATAGGAATAAAAACATATTTATATGCCTACAGTAGCCTATTTAATAGGTCAAACCTTGTACAAATCAGAATGATTAAGTCAGGCAATTTAGACGATCAATTGCTATCTGTGACTTTGTGTCAAGTTCACACGAGTCACAAGCGTCAAGCGGCATACATGAAACATCACTCGATGCAAAATATGGAAATCAGCAAGAGAAAGCAAACGCGAATGGATAGAAAAACCTTTTAAAGACATCTCTATGTAAGACTTCCATGCTTTACAGCACTAACAGCTCAAGCAAAGTCGATAGCACATTAGCAGAATATATAGTTTATATATATAAACAGACATTGAATCTAGCTGCGATCTATTGTGTGCTTTCAGCGTTTCATAGATATATAAATTGAGATTTCCAAAAAGGAGTAAACAAATGTAAACGTAACATATAAACAAAGGACAAAATATCCTACCTTGAATGGTCAAAAGACTCCGTCCGTTAAAATCGAAAAGCACAAATCATGGAAGTATGGAACTGAGCGAGTTTAAAATTTGTGTTCTGCGCATAGCAAGCGCGCACGACCACAATTCCATGCGCTAAATAAAATTTACTTCAAAACTCCCTCTCTGCACATATTAGGCTGCTGCTACGCTCGCTCGCTTCAGCCTCGCTCGCTCCGCAGCAATTATATCACGCTTATTTTCACTGTTCAACGCATTTCAAAAAGACACTTCCAAAACAGCCCTTATTTTCGAGCTTATTTTGTTAACCGGTTCAAATTAGCCAAGCTTTTGCTGCTCACAAAAGCAGGAAGTCTTTCGATTGAAAGTAGCTGGTGATGACAAAAGTGTATTAATCTTTGCCTGCGAGTAGAGAGAATGACTATTAATGGGAGCCTCACATATCGATTTCCTCCAATGAGAAACGTCATAAAATTATGGACGTTTGGGGGTGGAGGGGGGCGGTGCGGTTGGCGACTGTGACGTTTCTCTGCGTAACGTCTTGGAATCATCGCCACTTTCATATAGTTTCAAAAGCTTCAGTAATGTCTAATACTTGATTGATAAGGGGACAATCAAAAAGTTGGTCCTAGTCTAGATTGTTTGTGCCTTGTGTTTACATCTTCGTTAGCTGGCGACCCTTGAGATATGAGGCCTGCTCTTGGATATTAACTCGCCTTATCTTGCCTTTCAACTAATACAGCATGCTTCGTGACCATGCATAGGTAGTGTTATCCTTAACCGAGGTAACATAACTGTGTCAGTTGCATCACCCTAAATCATGTAAAAACCTAGGCGCATCCTATCTCGATGTACAAAGCAAGGTCGTGTCATTACAAAAATATTCTCAAATATATAATGAATTACCTTGAATTTTATACAAAAATCATCTACTATTTAAGAAATAGAAAACATTTTCCGTGTTTCTATACACTTATAGAAACACGCGTGGAAAAAGTATTATTTCAATAGAAAATATAAGCACGTATCGAGTAAATAATCGTACACAAAATAGCAAATAGCAAATAACAATAAACATACCTTCGCAACAAAGTCCGTATAATTTGTCCGGTTTTAAAATTTGAATAAAACTCTTCTCTCCTTGAACCTTTCAAAGCAAAATATTAAAAATATCGAACTTGGCGCGTGGTGTCAGTAGAAGGAGAAGAGGGCTTCTGGCGCTGGCGGTCATTTCCATGACGTCATCATTTCTTAAGTCATGTTATTTATTTAAGCTTACTACAGTGCTAATGGCTTTTCTTAACAATGTTGAACCGCTGCCGTTTGTTTATCTACAGTTTTAAGTTTATTTCTGGCTACTTTGCTGCCGTTTATCTACAGTTTTTAGTTTATTAATAGGGTTCTTATTCAACTTTACCTCGTCAAATTAAGCAGGAAAATTCCACGCAAGATAAATGATATTTTGATTGGCCTGTCGAGTACAACATAGAACCTTTGAATAACATGCGTGCATCGATAACGCAAATCATGCACATGTATACGCATGCGCAGTGGTAATAACATTTAAAATTTACTAACATTTTCAGATTATATGTAACTTAAATGCTCCCACCGCATGTGGTGCATCGATTACACAAATCATACACAATTATACGTATGCGCAGTGGTTTTTTGTTAGGGTCGATGTGAGGTCGATGTAGGGTCGATGTGAGGTCGATGTGAGGTCGAGGTTGGGTCGATGTTGGGTCGATGTGAGGTCGATGTGGGGCACCGGTTTGAGTCCGGTTCGAACCGGTACCACACATCGACCTCACATCGACCCAACATCGACCTCGCATCGACCCTACATCGACCTAACATCGACCTTTCATTGACCTCACATCGACCTCACATCAAACCTACATCGACCTCACATCGACCCTAATAAAAAAACAACACTGCGCATACGTATAATTGTGTATTATTTGTGTAATCGATGCACCATATGCGGCAGGAGCATTTCAGTTGCATATAATCTGAAAATTTTGGTAAATTTTAAATGTTATTACCACTGCGCATGCGTATACATGTGTATGATTTGCGTTATTGATGCACCGCATGCGCTAAGTGCATTTTAGTTGCATATAAGCTGAAAATTTTAGTAAATTTCAAATGTTATTCAAAGGTTCTATGTTGTACTCGACAGGCCAATCAAAATATCATTTATCTTGCGTCGTATTTTTCTGCTTAATTTGACGAGGTAAAGTTGAATAAGAACCCTATTAATAAACTAAAAACTGTAGATAAACGTCAGCAAAGTAGCCAGAAATAAACTTAAAACTGTAGATAACAAACGGCAGCGGTTCAAAAATGTTAAGAAAATCCATTAGCACTGTAGTAAGCTTAAATAAATTAACATGACTTAAGAAATGATGACGTCATGGGCGGTGCTAAGTGCACCGCCCGCACCGCCCGCGCCAGAATACCTCTTCTCCTTCTACTGGTGTCATTGGTATGAATATAACAGGTGGGAAAATTTTCCTAACTGACCAAATATCGCGGGCGCTTTCTTGTTCAATCGTTTCATGTTGAAAACAATCAAAACTCATAATTCGCTGAACTTTTTCTCTTACTGCTGTGGAATAAAACAAAAAATAAGATGGTAGACGCTAACGGAAAATCATCCAAGATCATAATTACTTGTCGTAATCGGGAAAATCATCAAAGACTTCATCGCTGAAACATTGGCTAAAATGGAGTTTGTGCTCAAATGTGTGTTTTTAATGGAAAAAAAGGTTGACCAGCAACGCAATATTGACGAAAAAGTAGATGAATTGTGTAACACATATGTTTATTGTCTAGAATAAGGTATAAATGTTTTGTTTTTGAGTGGGATTGTGGCCAAACGATGATCGTCAAATTTCAGTATGTAAGGTATTCAGCTAAAATTACTTATGTTTAACCTAAATTTTCTCTTAGACACATGTTTTGCCACCAAAATATTATTAGGTCAGAAGATTTGAAAACTGGCTAAGAACATCGAGAAAAGGCTGAATTTTAACAGGTTTCATGTGCGAGTGTAATTTATACGATGTAGGCTACCCAAAAATGGGCATCAAATTACACTGTTTGCCTTTTATTTCTGTTTACAAGTTTTAGAAAATTATATTGAGGTTTTCAAAGTACTCTAAAAACGGAAACTTAGTAATCAGATTTTTCTACGATCCTCATTTCGAAGCCTAAACTTTATATACTTCTCGGACAAAATTTTGGCTTGTTTAATATTGTGTAAGCACGAATTTTGTGATGTTACAGGTTGTGCCACCACATTTTATAGTATTTTCATAGTATTTTCGAGTCGTAGTAGAAGTGCTGGTCTTGTAATAAATCGAGAAATGTTGGTATTTTTGGTTTGAATTTGACCCTTGGAAGAAGCGAAATCAGACTCCATTTCGAACGCGCGCGTTATTCTGCTCTGTTTTGTATTGTACTGAACAACCGATATTTAATAGTTTACATTATAAATATTGTAAACATTAGAGAGAAATAAAATTATAATACGACATTGTTTTCAGAAAATCCAAATTTTCTCTTGATTTGTGGCCCTAAACAGCAGCTAGAAATTTGTCTTTCAGAATCGAATTTGTCTTTGTTTTGGTTTTGCGTGAAAACACATTTATTGAGTACCACAAAATACACGTGCATTCGTGGAAGTTTTTGCGCATGCTCAAACAATTTCCCCACCTGTTTGTGAATATATCATCAAATATTCCTAACGCGTTGATTGGTACAGATACGAGTGTTTCCACTTGTCGGAAATTTCCTAAGAACTTAAGCATTCTTAACAAGTTAACAGAGGGAAGCATTCTTCTGAGCAGGAAAAATATCAATACAATACAAAAATGTAAATAAAATCCTTTGACTTTCACTGAATATAACGAGAAAAGTACGTTGGCGATTCTAGACAGACCCGGCTTCTATCGCCGCTCGCGGTTGAACAGTAAAGAATGTATAAAGCCAATTGCCGATGATGAATGGCTTAGCTGTTAGTTGAAAGCTGTAACAAGTCATAAGCAATGAATACCCAACATTTTCTTCGACCTTACATGCAATAATCCACACTTAGTTGGCCATACACAGACACAGTAGATCAAATACTATATAAAATTTTCAAAACTAGGAATTTGAAAAACTGAAAAACTCGTGTTTGTTCATTGTTCTCCACAAAATGCATGCGGGAACCCACGCGAGAAACGAGATTTTCGACTATTGTATGACGTCAGAGCTCCAAAAAATCTCAAAATGTAACTCAAATTTCTCCCGTTTTCTTCGGTGAATTTTTCCATAACTTTGTTCATTTAATAATACCTGCTTAATAGGTGTAATGTCAATTTTTTTTTAAATTCTATCGAAGGAAAATTTCTGAATATCGATTCTTGACCTTTTTTGAATTACGATAAAACGTAACAGTGGAATTTTTTAAAAATTAGGAAATAGAACCATTAAACCAATATAATATGCACCGTTTTCAAAGCAAAGATAGTGCACCAAAATCTTGAGGACAGCATTCTCGATGTTTAATTTGAATTTCGTCCTTGTATCATGCAAGATGAAGAAACAGGAGCTTCTTGAGCACAATAGTCGACTATAATGCAAAAACCCTAGGGAGCCACCTTAAATGAATTTGGCCGCAATAAAAATTCAGGAGTAAAATTACTCCGAATTTTCACTCCCGTTGGAGAATAATTGGCCGCATTGTTGGCCGCAATAATTGTTCTATAGTGTAAGATTGCCTATAGTATTAGATAATAATTATGTATTGATGCACTATTTAAGAACTACATGGAAATTGTAGATACCTACTGCACAAAGTGCAAGTATACCAAAACTGTTTGATGTTTAACTGTAAATGATTAACCTTAGGTTAGCACATCCGCTTACAAAAAGATGCAATTGGGTTAACTAATAATATCCTTCCAAGTGCATTAGAAGCAAAAAATTAAGAATTTAACAGTTTATACTCGACGCAGAATCAGGCCGAATATACTGAAATGTAATTTATATATTTTCTTAGCTTCATGTGCAGATCCTAAGCCATTAGGAATGGAGAGTGGTGAAATACCTGGTGATGCAATCACAGCGTCATCTACTTTCAGTAGCATTTACAAACCTAGCAATGCAAGATTGAACAAGCCACGTTTCACCTGCTCTTGGGCGCCTACTGCAGAAGGGAGAATGAACTCGTGGATTCAGGTTGATCTGAGACAACTGACCATTGTGACAGGAATAGCAACCCAGGGAACCTGCTATTCCCCCGTAGAATGGGCAAAGTCTTACTTGGTTGCATACAGCACTGATGGTAATAACTGGACATATTATCGAGAATCAGGAAATGTAAAGGTAAGCCAGCGCATGAAACGAACAATATTTACATTTTTGCTCTTTTAATTCTTGCAGAAAAATTCTTCTAGCAGATAACCTGCTTTAAAATGTTGATTTCTTCTTCATATGAATTCTAAATTGAATATATTATATATCGTTTTTTTCGAAACCGTAGTATTCAGTTTGGGACCTTTATGTTCTTAAATTTTTATCTTTACCATTTCTCTGTTTTTGTGCTGATATTTCCTATTTTCCTTATAGTGGACACTTTTAGGACTTCTTATTCCCATAACTTTTCTAAAACGAGTAAATAATTATCTGATGCTATTATCTCTGCTCAAGTATAGCAATGCAAAAAATTGGCCGGTTAAAAGACAATCGCCATTTAGTAGTAAATAGTGTAATCCATATTGCACGGAGTGTGAATAACTTTGGCATTTTAGAGGGATTTGAACGCCTTGGTCCGATGCTCCTAGCTCAGGTCCGTAGCTAAAGGGGGCCTGGGGGAGGTCGCCCCCCCCCCAATCGGAAATAAAATTGAAATTGTGCCGCCCCGACCACGAGAACCATCACGTAATTTTTGTTTTGAAAAAGTTCATTTATAGGTAGAAAGTAGGTTATCTATGTTAACTTTAAAGTTTTGAGTAATAAAGTAAAAATCTAATATTCAGCATCTTCTAAAAAAAACTTTTTTAACCCCTGTCCTCTGCCCCGTCGACAACAAAATAAAATATATTTTTTCGGAAATTGAAAAATTTGTTGACGAAGGCGGGCTGAAACCCAAAAGTGCCCCCCCAAGAATTGAGAGCCAGCTACGGGCTTGTCCTAGCTAGGCAAAGGTCAGTGTATTTGTAAACAATAATTTGTTCTTCAAACCCGTTTGGTTGTTACATATTTAAGATTTTGTGCAATATTTAACAGTTATTCTACGAACTCGAGTCGTATATGAGCTGATAGCCGACGAGGCGCGATAGCGCCGAGTCGGCTATCAGTCATATACGACGAGAGTGAGTGGTTGCTTGGTTGAAGAGTGCGGTCAATCAGGAACACGGCAAAATTTTCTTCATTACAATCAACAAAATATAATTTTCACGCGAAACAAAAACAATCAATCCCTTAGTTAAATATAATCGACTATCATAAGTAAATCATGCGTAAAAAGCATGATATATTTTGTTTGCGTTAGAAGAATTTTAAATTACACATCAGGAACAAAAAAATAGTAATTTCATTAAATATGAATTTAACCATTATTCGCCATGAAAGCGTAGTAATTATTGGTGATTACTTTTGTATTTCGACTTTATTTCAAAGCCTTCTTCAGATCAACTGACCAGAATAAAATATATCCGTTCTTTATATGTACAAGCGAAAGGATAATAGAAGAAGTATAAAGTTACCAACGGTTAAACTTAGATTTGAAATTTAAAGTATATGATTAGCCATATTTAGAACAAACTGTTTACGTCATGCACTCATACAAATCCACGGTAGAAGGAAAGTTCATATATGAAGATTCATTATGTTTGTTACCAATGGTTACAATATGAATATTACGTAAATGATAAGCCACAGATGCCATAAATTAATGAGCTGTTATTGAGAAGTAATTAGGGTTAGTTTAATCTACGGAAATAGCGACAATTCTTTACTTGCTTTTAGACCTACATTAAGTTCAGGTCTACTATGCTATATAATGCTTCAAGGAATAGCAGAACATTACGGTTATATAAGAATTAGTTGAGTGAAGAATTTTAACTAAGTTGTTAAGAACAAGGTCAGTGATATAGTAAAAGGTTTTAGAATGTGAGGAAGTGTGTTGTTTAAGCGATCATGCATGCTATTGAGGTTAAATAAGTGTTGTGCATGTTGTGTTGTGTTGTTATTTATGTAATTTCAAATTTCAAAAAAAAATTCGATATAAAAAATTGAATTAAATTTTAATTTTGAATTAATTTTTTTTAAATTTCAAGTAATTTTTGTATAGGCTTGTAATCACCTCGCCTTCGTCGACTAATTCATTGATAAATATTCACCGAGACGAAGTCGAGTTTTTTACACTCACACATATGGAATCACATTCCACCCAGAATTCCAAAGAGTTACTATGCCTATTATTAAGTCACTCTATCGAACGTTGTAAAACATTATTGGTTGTTAAATATTATTGTTCATGGTTTATTTTGGTTTCGTTTTCGTTGTGTTTATCTGGTTATCCTAATTATACTGTAGTTATTGTGGAAAATAATCATATCAGTTACTCTGTGTATCTGGAATACCTCTAGCATAGAGTGTATAATACTGTTTATAGGGAGCATTTCATCAAAATATTAAAACATCACTTGATATTTTTAATTTATATAGATTCTTCAAGCAAACAGCGATCGAAACTCGATTGTTACCCACTCGTTTAAAAGCCCTGTTCAAGCTCGGTACATGCGTGTGTGGCCCACATGTTGGAGCAATTATCCTACAATGAGGCTCGAGTATTACGGCTGTCGCCATACATGTATGTCACACATTATAATTACTGAAGTATAATGCTTACTTTCTTGTTTGTAATGTATTTTAGCGCGTTATATAATAAATAGCTTCGCTAACTGTGTATGCTTATTCTATACTGAATACTAATAGCCGATTGCATTCATTGAAGACTTACTATCGCAAGAACAAGTCTTCCAAGATTGTTTGATGTTTAACTGTAGGCCTAAATAACTAATCTTAGGTTAGCACATTCGCTTACAAAAAGATGAAATTGTTAACTAATATCCTTTCAAGTCCATCAGGAGCAAAACATTGAGATTTTAACATTTTATTCTAATATCCGAATATCCTGAAATGTTATTTATCTATTTTATTAGCTTCATGTGCAGATCCCAAGCCATTAGGAATGGAGAATGGTGAAATACCTGATGATGCAATCACGGCGTCATCTACTTTTAGTGGCATTTACAAACCTAGCTATGCAAGATTGAACAAAGTCAAATTGAGTTCCACCTGCTCTTGGGCGCCTACTAAGCAAGGGAGAACCAACTCGTGGCTTCAGGTTGATCTGAAACAACTGACCATTGTGACAGGAATAGCAACCCAGGGAACCTGCTATAGCCACGCAGAATGGGCAAAGTCTTACTCGGTTGCATACAGCACTGATGGTAATAATTGGACATATTATCAAGAGTCAGGAAATGTAAAGGTAAGCCAGCGCATTAAACGAACAATATTTACATTTTTGCTCTGTTAGTTCTTGCAGAAAAATAAATCTTGCATGCAGATGAACCTGCTGTATCCTTCATATGATTTCTTAATTGAATATATTATATATCGGTGTTTCGAAATAGTAATATTCAATTTGGGACTTTTATGCTCTTACTAGTTTTTAATCTGCATTGCATGGAGTGTTAATGACTTGTAGGAACCTTTACATTTACATAAACATATTGATTTAATTACTCATAATGAATTACCCAAAACACGTTAAAAGGATTAACACTGATATTCGAGGTCTAAACTTGATATCAAAAAATTTGTGGTTAAATATGCTGTGGTTGCATTAGGTTCTTGAACTCGAAATTCTAAGCACTCGCATATTACTTTGGCATTTCAGAAGGTCATAAATAGGTAATGCTTGTCTGGACTTGAAAGCCTTTGTCCGATGCTTCTAGCTAGGGAATGGAAAGGTCAGTGAATTCACAAACAATACATTGGTCTTCAAACCCGTTTGGTTGTTACATATTTAAAGTTTTTGGAGATATTATGTAAGAATTTCATGTAATGTTAAACAAGGGTTATTATAATACATAATTATGCCAAACAACGCTTTTGATTGGCTGAAGAGCGTGGTCAATTGAACAACGTAAATCTATTTATTCTTCGTTAGAATCAATAAAATATAACCTGCATGCGGAACAAAAACAATCAATCACTTAGTTAAAATATAATCGACTATCAGTCTAAGCAAATCATAAGTAAAAATGCATGATATAGCTTGTTTGTGCTAGGAGAAATTGAAATTATGATACATCAGGAACAAAAAACTTGTGATTTCTTTAAATATTAAATGTAACAATTATTGCCATAGGCGAAGTGATTATTGGTGAATGTTCACCGAGAGGAAGTCGAGTTTTTTATACACACACATATGGAATCACAACACATTCCACCCAGAATTCCAAAGACTTACAAAGCCTATTATTAAGTCACCCTATCGAACTTTGTAAAACATTATTGTTTATGGTTTATTTTGGTTTCGTTGTTGTTGTATTTATTTATTTATACTAATTATGTTGTAGTTATTGTTGGTAATAATCAGTTACTCTGTGTATCTGTAATATATCTAGTGTAGGATTAGGGTGTATATTACTGTTTATATAGAGAGCATTTAATTAAAATATTAAGACGTCACTTTATATTATTAATTTATAGGTTTTTCAAGCAAACAGCGATCGAAACTCGATTGTTACCCACTCATTTAAAAGTCCTGTTCAAGCTCGGTACATACGAGTCTGGCCAAAATCTTGGAGCAATTATCCTACAATGAGGCTCGAGTATTACGGTTGTCGTCATACATGTATGTTACACAGTATAATTACTGAAGTATAATGCTTACTTTCTTGTTTGTAATGTATTCTTAGCGCGTTATAAAATAAATAGCTTCGCTAACTGTGTATGCTTATTCTATACTGAATACTAATAGCCGATTGCATTCATTGAAAACTTACATGTATACTATCGCAAGATCAAGTATTCCAAAATTGTTTGATGTTTAACTGGAAATAATTAATCTTAGGTTAGCACATTCGCTTACAAAAAGATGAAATTGTTAACTAATATCCTTTCAAGTCCACCAGGAGCAAAAAATTGAGAATTTAACATTTTATTCTAATATCCGAATATCCTGAAATGTCATTTGTCTATTTTATTAGCTTCATGTGCAGATCCCAAGCCATTAGGAATGGAGAATGGTGAAATACCTGATGATGAAATCACTGCTTCATCTACTTTTAGTAGCATTTACAAACCTAGCTATGCCAGATTGAACAAAGTATTGAGTTCCACCTGCTCTTGGGCGCCTACTAAACAAGGGAGAACCAACTCGTGGCTTCAGGTTGATCTGAGACAACTGACCGTTGTGACAGGAATAGCAACCCAGGGAACCTGCTATAGCCACGCAGAATGGGCAAAGTCTTACTCGGTTGCATACAGCACTGATGGTAATAATTGGACATATTATCAAGAGTCAGGAAATGTAAAGGTAAGCCAGCACATTAAACGAATAATATTTACATTTTTGCTGTGTTAATTCTTGAAGAAAAATAATTTTTGCATGCAGATAAATCTGCTTTAAAATGTTGAGTTATCTTTCATATGATTTATTAATTTAATATATTATACATCGGTGTTTCGAAATAGTAATATTCAATTTGGGACTTTTATGTTCTTACAAGTTTTTAATCCGCATTGCATGGAGTGTTAATGACTTGTAGGAACCTTCACATTTACATAAACATATTAATTTTATAAATTAGTCATAATGAACTACACAAAACACGTTAAAAGGATTAATGTATTGGAGGTCTAAGCTTGATATCAAATAATTTGTGGTTAAATATGCTGCGGTTGCATTAAGTTCTTGAACTCGAAATTTAAAAACTCGCCCAATTACTTTGGCATTTTAGAAGGTCATAAATAGGTCATGCTTGTCTGGACTTGAAAGCCTTTGTCCGATGCACCTATAGCTAGGCAAAGGTCAGTGAATTTACAAACAATACATTGGTCTTCAAATCCGTTTGGTTGTTACATATTTAAAGATTTTTGGAAATATTATGTAGGAATTTCATGTACTGTTAAACAAGGGTTATTATAATACATAATTATGCGATATAACAACGCTTTTGATTGGCTGAAGAGCGTGGTCAATTGAACAACGTAAATCTATATATTCTTCGTTACAATCAATAAAATATAACCTGCATGCGGAACAAAAACAATCAATCACTTAGTTAAAATATAATCAACTATCAGTCTAAGCAAATCATACGTAAAAATGCATGATATAGCTTGTTTGTGCTAGGAGAAATTGAAATAATACATCAGGAACACGCATATAGAATCACAACACATTCCACCCAGACTTACTATGAAGTCACTCTATCGAACTTTGTAAAACATTATTGTTTATGGTTTATTTTGGTTTCGTTGTTGTTGTATTTATTTATTTATACTAATTATGGTGCATAGTTATTTTTGGTAATAATCAGTTACTTTGTGTATCTGTAATATATCTAGTGTAGGATTAGGGTGTATACAGTAATACTGTTTATATAGGAGCATTTAATTAAAATATTAAGACGTCACTTGATATTATTCATTTATAGATTTTTCAAGCAAACAGCGATCGAAACTCGATTGTTACCCACTCATTTAAAAGTCCTGTTCAAGCTCGGTACATACGTGTCTGGCCAAAATCTTGGAGCAATTATCCTACAATGAGGCTCGAGTATTACGGTTGTCGTCATACACACAGTATAATTACAAAAGTATAATGCTTGCTTTCTTGTTTGTAATATATATTAGTGCGTTATATAATAAATAGCTTGGCTAACTGTTCCCGAGTTCCTGCCATTCTATGACTAGTATGAGTGATTATCAACGCTTTCTGTGTAGACGTTCATATCTCGTGACTATGTGCTTCAAAATATAATATTCAGTCGTTTTAGAGAATTTAGATTACAGTTTAAGATAAATTTGACTGTGTATACAATATGAAAAATCGAATAATTCCATTACTTTGTTGTGTATGTTTTCCCCGAGCCACGGCTATACAATATATGTATTTATCGGTTTAAAAAAATACTGTTTATACACATGCAGCTTTCCATTTCATGTAGGTGTGAATTTCTTAGATCGATTACCCGATCTTATAGTGGCTTAAAAATTCGTAATTTAAAGGAGAGAAGAATAACTTCATTACAAAAATTTCATTTCAAAAGTGAAGTTTATGGCAAAGCGTTTCAAGGGAAAAGCAGTTAAGTGCGAATGAACATTTCAAAAAGGTTTTTCCAAACATTTAAGATTGAATTTTAGATAAAATTTCAACGTCTAATAACATACTTACATTGTATGTTTGATACCTACAATCAACCCCTCGCAGTTTCAAATCGAACTACTACTACGTAATCAGTTTTCAGCATGCAACATAGACTAAAACAAAAATCCAAATATCATGATTCAAAATGCATTTCTATATGATGTATATATTTTAACATGGAGTATTAATACTGAGCAGACCGCTAACGAGATGTGTATAGATGTACATCGCTGTAAGCGAAATTAGATTTATTCCGATGTTGTTGTTTTTAATATATCTCTTTGTACAAATTAATATTTTTAACTATAGAATTTTCAATCCCGAAACATATAATGTATATAGATATGTTATTACTTATTACACATTCTATACACTTCAATTTTATATAAATTCGATTCAATCTTAGACATTTGGTAAAACTTTTTGAATATTTTAGTTCATAAAACTTTAAAACTGCTTTTCAACGTTTTCGCTTGATACGCTTTGCCATAAACTTCGCCTTGAAATTATTTATTTTTTTACATGAATTCTCCTTTAAAACATGAATTTTTAAATATAGTCTCGGGCAATCTAAGAAACTCACACATACACTGACATCAACCTCACTCACATGAAATGCAAAGCGAAATGAAATACATAAACCTTACAAAAATTGCTTTTCCTTCTCTTTACTATTTCTTAATGTCACTCATTGGTCATTCCACTCCTGATAATCCGCCAATAGTCTTGAGATCAGTGCGATGACCACCTAGCAACCTTGAAACATCGCTAGTATAGTTATATACAGCGTGTTTGAAAATAAAGGTAATCTAAGTTTTGAATGTTATCGCGCACATAATATTTCGTTTATAGACACTTCCCGAATTAAATTTTGGCGGGAATTCAGAAACATGAAAACGAGGCGGGCTGTGATAAATCTTGGCAATATGGCGGCTTTTGCACAATGCTCTCAATAGACTCAACAACCTGAAAATTTCAGCAATATGGATAAAGAAAACACAACTTTGTGTTTAGATAATAATTGTACTTATCTAAATTCTTCTAAATCCATTCCGAAATACCAAGGACAAGGAGGGTCCGGCGCGTGTTGTTGTATTCCACAGTGCACAAGTAGGCCTACCTTTTACGATAAGAACAAGTGGAAAAGTGGAATTACTTTGTTTAATGGAATAGCGTAGGATGATAAGCCTTGTGAACGGGTGATCATTTGGCAACAGGACAGGAAACTTAGCCTAGTACGGCAAGGGCGAATTATCGATTCGACCACGACAACGCCAAATTCCATCGTCATCTTTGAACAATTGCAATAACATCTTCATTTTGGAATCCGACTCTGCACCTGCTTAACCCAAATACTCTCTGCGTTGCCTATCTCTTCTGCGCTAAGTGGACCTCCCACAGAATTTGACTAATAAATCGCAATACATATGCCGTAACTCGTAAAAGAGTGACCACGTTACTGAACCGGGAAATATCTACACTGTAAAAAATCAAATTCTAGCCTAGAATAAAATTCTTATTTTTTAGATTATTTTTCTTATTTTGAGAAATTATTTCTTGTCGAGAAAAATTCAAGAAAAAAGTTCTTGTTTTAAGATAATACGAGAGACTTATTTTCTAATTTCAAGAATGATATTCTTGCATCGTAGAATAATATTCTGACTATAGAAGTGAACTAAAAATCTATAAATTCAGTAGACAATGATATTTTCTCGTTGCTTTTTCTTACTAGTTTCAAGAACACTTGTAATGTTATTGACACGCCGGGCACTGAAATTTTGACTATATGTCAACGGCACAGACACAGATCTAGACAGATTAATTTGAATAGTCTATTTATCATGAATATATATTTTATTATTTTCTACAGTAAGAAACAAAAATAGTATAAGATATCCATATTTTGTACTATTAATGTCCTCAACCACTATTCTTATATTCTAAGATGAATGACACAGAGTAAACCAAGCAATGTTTTGTGGGGTTATGGAAGTGTGAGACAACTGCTCTATATTTTGGTTTGTCTGCGATGAGCTGGGTGCTGAGCGGTTCCCAGGGCATATACTCGTAATTGAAAAGCTGGATCTTGAGGAAAGTCGATTAGGACTTATACTGATTTACAGCTGTGTCCTAATCTGCCCAAGACATATACTTTTACCGCGCGGATTTGAGCTGGATCCTGAGTAAAGGCGGCTAGAACATATACTCTATAGCTGGGTCCTAGTCTGCCCTGCAGGACATATACTCCGAGCTGGACTCTGGGCATTAATGATCAGAAAGATATTTATGACATAATTATTACTGATCTGGCTCAGGACATATACTCATATGCACAAATCACGCCGATTTTGTAAGTAAAATTGGCTCTAGGCCAGGTTCAAAAATTCCGTAAAGAAAACGTGAGGTCTATGGTAAAATTGCGACCTCATACTAGAGCAATTGCCTCAACAATCACACAGCGATAGTGTGTGTGATCCCCATAGACGAAAAAAAAACGACGGGTGGGTGTTCATTAAACATCCCAAGTTGTATCTTATTCTGCTATCAAGGTTTCATGATGCAAAATCACGTGCGATGGATGAGATCAAAACCTGAGCAATACTATATGTATGCTGTTTATGAGATGCTAACACTTATGCTAAAGCTGGGCGATCAGGGAGGCCAGGAAAACCTGCTTTACAGGAAACCTGGATAGGGCCATGACCACCATGCAACAGCTCCCCTACAGAGCTCTATATTTACAATTGTAGCAAGTGTCAGTATCACGCTATACAGCACCATGTCAGAGTATGAAAAAGGACGGGGGTGTCAAGTAAACAGTTAAAGCATTGCTTTGTTTAACATCGTATCCTGACTAAAAGTAAATCAAGTCTGTTGTTTCCTTAAAGGGATATGGCAATAAAAATTTTGTTTGTCTCATTGGAAAGAACTTTTAAAATTATATATAAATCTCCCTTACCTTTTTTCCGTATCTTTCTTAGTTCTTGAGATATTTTGACAGAAATAATCATAAATCAGCGAGCTGTCCGCCATCTTGGATTTTTGTGGATATGCATGTTACGTCACAAGCAGGGTCACGCAAGTATTTTACCCAGAAAGCCAATTGTCATTATGAGCTCAAAATTATACTTCGGTCACGCGGAGTCGATTGCCGGTACTTTCAATACGCTAGGATGCAAAGCCGCGGAGATTTAGCTTCCGAAGTTGCCCGAGCGTGCGCCGACAAAACCGGGATTTCGCAATAAACACGGGATTTTCACGGGAAAAGTCGAGAATTGTCATAAAATGGCTAGTTTATTTAGTATATTTATTTAAATACATCCTTTCGAACAGGATTTTCAAGAGCTATCCAATGGTCACACTTAGGAGTTTGTAGCGTGTAAACCAAAGGTAGGAAAGCGAAATGAATATATAATTAGTTTGTATTATTGTTAATTATTGTTAATTTGTAAACAATACAAAGTTCAGAGGTGTTTGCAAGGGGCTAAATTGGCCGCGTAGCATTGTAAACAAACACAATTTACTTCGCTAAAGACATCGTAAAACGCTGAATCGAACGGTGGTATTTTCATCTACATAGCATGCACTGAACCGAAGATATGAAAACTGCAAAAGTAGGACGATATCGTCCTACTTTAGTTAGCACCAAACAATTAAGATGGTGGACAGCTCATTGCTATAAGTCGAAATATATCAAGAACTTAGCAAAATACGAAAAATCGGTTAGGGAGATTTATATATAATTTTAAAAGTTCTTTCAAATGAGATAAACTAAATTTTTATTGCCATATCCCTTTAAATATTATTTGTTTTTGGTTTAGAGTTCAAAAACGTTGAAGCACTACAGACCAGCCGAATACTCAGTATTAATTTCATCCTCGCATGCATACAGCTACGAATACATAATTATATAGTTCATACTATAAATATCAAGTTCATAACTAAGCGTCTCGCGATAGGTGGTGGACGGCAGGAACCAACTTTGGCAGATCTCCCTCATGTCTACACTTCATCTTTTTTTAAATAAACCCAAGAAAAAGAAAGAAAGAAACGAAAAGCAAGGCTGTATATATTCTGTGGTGAGCGAGTGCGTGTTGGGATTTTTACTGATGCCACTCATTATGAGCTTTGAATAAAACAAACCTTTCCTTCGTAGTGGAGTTTGAAATACTTTTCGCCTTGGTTTTCTAAGTACTGTAATAGTTAATAAAACGAAAAAGGAACAAGTACAGTGTGGTACTTTTTTGTCGCCAATATGCAATATTAAGGCCTACAGTTAATTGCAGGCTGTTTGTGGCATTATTGTTTAAAGTGCCCTTGTCATAAAATGGTAGTTTACATTATTAGAATCTCGTTGAAACGTAGATCATGAAAATACAAAGCAGATTTAAAATTGAGCTTGTTTTCACAGAGTAATAAGGCAATGAAATATGAAAATTTCAAATTTTAACGGCAAAAGTTTTGGAAAACCGCGAAGGTGGGAAACTGGTAACTAAAACGTCACAATAGGAACCCATTGCCTACTTGGGTAAGTGAAAAGTATATAAATGTAAAGGGAGAATCGCAATCAAGCCCGGTAAAAAATGTCGTAAACGAGTTCAGATACAGAAAATAATAGTACCAAAGCGATGACTCCGATTGGAACTATATTCCCGGGCAGTATCAAATCGGGAAACCGAGTGAAATCGATGAAAACACCGTTGACGCGATCACGAACAAGACGTCCGTCCGTATATAAATAATGAACTAGTTGCTGACGAAGAATGGCTCGCAAAATATCGCGAAAAAGAGCAATAAATTGTACGACGAACGTCTCAAGGAACTACATGCAGCGAAGACTTGATGGTATTAGAATAAATCGGGTAAATATTTCACTTTGATTTTGTTGCGTAACATGGGTTTCGCGACTCGTGTATTTGTCTCTACATGTACAATATTCAAATTACAAAATTAATATAATATTTTAGGTGCAAATGTGGCAATTGTCGCATTGAGACGCTTCATGTGCTAAAGGTGTCAATAGTTGAAGTCCCGCCATCATGTATAGTCAAGCATCCTTGGTTTAAAATAGCTTATGTCTCGATACCTGGGCCCTCCGTTTTGCAGCAACGAAATTACGAGCAAGAAAGAAGCAAGAATATCGCCAAACAAGCACACAAGATAGGTAAATAATGCTTTATTTGATATCAACACATTGTCATTGATATATCGACTGTATATATACAATTATGATTATATATATTTATACATGTCAATACACAAATACACGTTTTATTAAAAAGACTTAAATATTTATTTGTAGATTCTTACGGAGCACAGCAAACAGAAGGTTTGTGTGGATGGTTTATGGGCGTCTAATAGCAGAACGCGCGTATGAGAAAATAAGGAGGCAGTTTATGCCGGCTCTTGATTAACACTTTGTAGGATTTGTAGAGGAGGACAGTTCTTAAATGTTGATACTTGATACCATAGACTATTGTTATAATATACCTATTTATGTGTATATACTTTTTTAATTTTGATCATTTATGTGGTTTATGAGCCACATATACATATTTTACTCTGTATAGATATCGCATTTGAAATTAAAATTTGTATCTGAGATTTTCCCTGCAGTGCGGATCGGATCTAAAACTCCACACGAGTCAGAACACGAGTGAACACGAGTGACCACGAATGAACACGAATGAACACAAGTAAACACGAGTGGAACACGGGTTGAAATTAAAATTTGTATCTGAGATTTTCCCTGCAGTGCGGATCGGATCTAAAACTCCACACGAGTCAGAACACGAGTGAACACGAGTGACCACGAATGAACACGAATGAACACAAGTAAACACGAGTGGAACACGGGTGAACACGAGTGAACACGAATGAAATACAACTAAAAATGCCGTTTAGGTTCCGATAGATATTTAGTAAACAGGAAATAAACCCTAATTACCCAGTTATTTATTGAAAAAGGCTTGGAAACGTTAATTTATTGCGTGCTGCCGCTCAGTGTTCTACTCGGGATTTATTACAAGCGTTTTCTTTGGGCTAAACGACAGTGGACTACACAACTATTTGGAGTTTGGAAAACGTGGTTGTCAATGTGGGGAATTCTACTTTTGGTACATATGTATTTAGTTGTTGTTTGGACAATTGTTGTGTATATTTGATTTAATTTAGTTGCTATTTAAAGACGAATATTGTTAATTAATTGTAATATTAATAACGTTAATTGTTAGCTAAACGCAAGCCATTTATGGAAATATAATGTACATTGACCATTTCACTTTTCAGTCCCGTGAGTCCACGTTGTGTTATTGCTAATTATCATTTGAATAAAAATGCTTTCATCCATTTACCAAGACTTGCCCAAATGTCCCCACCCACTATAAAATTTTTCTAAGGCAATAGACCCATTCAACTTCTCCCTTGTTTAGTGTTGTTTGCTTATATATTTCAAATTATGCGACAACACCTTTTTGAAATTAAACGACATACAGATATGAATGAAAGAAAGCATTTTAATTCAAATGATAGTTAGCAATAACAGAACATGGACTGAAAAGTGAAATGGTCAATGTACATTATATTTCCATAAATGGCTTGCGTTTGGCTATAACAATTAACGTTATTAATATTCCAATTAATTAACAAAATTAAATCATATACTTAAATATACACAACAATTGTCCAAACAACAACTAAATACATATGTACCAAAAGTAGAATTCCCCACATTGACAACCACGTTTTCCAAACTCCAAATGGTTGTGTAGTCCACTGTCGTTTAGCCCAGAGTCAGAGAAAACGCTTGTAATAAATCCCGAGTAGAACACTGAGCAGCAGCACGCAATAAATTAACGTTTCCAAGCCTTTTTCAATAAATGACTGGAAATTTGGGGTTCATTCGTGTTCACTCGTGTTCACTCGTGTTCATTCGTGTTCACTCGTGTTCTGACTCGTGTGGAGTTTTAGATCAGATCCTGCAGTGCGTGCGTGTGGGTATATTTGTACAATGTGTTACATGGCGTGTAGGATTACTTCTGACTTGCATTTCGTTTCACTGCATATCGAGTCATGCATTGCATGATAGTTTCAATTGAACTGATATTGTTTTCAAACCTTTGTCAAAAATATTACCTTAATTCTTACACACCGTGATAGATAACAACAGTAAAAGCATTTTAGCAACTATATATTCTATAATCTGTGAAGAAATCTGAAACATTAGACGGGTTTTCCCTGTAGAGCGTACAAAATATATCAAAAAGACAAAATACAATAAAATATTGTATGTACGTTTTTAATTATTTTATAATCATTGACATTGTATTGTATTTTGCTTTTATTGTTATAAACTTGTTCCATGTTTTTCTTCCTTTATTAAATAGGTATAACCAACACAACAACTAGTTTCAGTTGAAATATCATTCTTCTAAATAATAAACAAACACAAGGAGAGTTTTATAATTTACTGCTGCGTCAAATTACTGCTACATTGCTTGTTTAAAATAATACAGTACAGTTTGTACATCCTTTGAGGACGCAACCAAATGGTTTTGATACGCTATTCCACTCATATCCTCACGATTTTGTGCTATTTCTAGTGACTCCATCGGCTATGTCTCATTTACATTTATTGCGTGACTATGACCAACACCAGCAGACGGCATCGAAATAGCTTCTTTTATACAACCTATTTAAATAATATATTTGTGACTAAAATTAGTCATATATTAAAACGATTGACAAACGAAATTTACCCTTAACAGAAAAACAAAATAGAATCAGAAATTTGAAAGTATTGTACCTACCATTCTCTTGGCTCTCAGACAGAGATTTGTAGTCGGCAGTAGTCGTGTATTTTGGAATTGCATCGACGCAAATTTCGTCGGTAGCTAACCCGGTTTTTTACCAGAGAAACAAGAAAACATTTCACTAGAATCGTCCATCGTATAGTGTGCAGAACGAAAGAGTTTGATCCCATTTTGTTTGTTTTAAGCGCACGAAATCAATCCACTGCTTGCCGACTCGCGTCGATCCCAGGTTGAAGATCTTGGCAAGATCTTGCAAGATCTTGCAGGATCTTGGAAGATCATGCCAAGATCTTGCCAAGACACAGATCTTGGCAAGATCTTGCCAAGATATTAGCAAGATCTTGCCAAGATGATTAAATCTTGTCATGCAAGCTAGAATCTTGCCAAGATTTTCTGAAATGCTGGCCAAGATCTTGCCAAGAATCTAAAATGAATGTTTGGTCACATATATTTTTATTTCCAGTGCAATCTTTGCCTTTTATTGATATAGTTAAGGTAAACCTTGATTAAACAGACCATATAAATATATTCAGATTCACAAATTTAAATAGTAAATCACTGAATTTGATTCGTTTCTCTTGTTTTTGTTGGAATATGTGATGCTATGCAATCTCAATATACCATGGACTTGCACATTTACACACAATATTTTGGTATATAAGATCTTATCAAGACCCAAGCATGATCTTAGGTAGATCCTATCATATTCTTGCCATGATCTTGGAAGATCTTGGCAAGATCCCACCATGATCGTGCCATAAATCCTATCACAATCTTGCCAATATCCCATGGTTATCTTGCCATGATCTTGGAAGATCTTGCCAAGATCTCGCCATGATCTTGCCAAGATCCCACCATAATCTTGCCAAAAATTCCATCACAATCTAGCCAAGATCCCAAGGTTATCTTGCCAAGATCTTGCCACGATCCCGGCATGATCTTGCCAAAAATCCCATCACAATCTTGCCAAGATCCCATGGTTATCTTGCCATGATCTTGGAAGATCTTGCCAAGATCCCGCCATGATCTTGCCAAAAATCCTATCACAATCTTACCAAGATCCCATGGTTATCTTGCCAAGATCTTTCCACGGTCCCCGCATGATCTTGCCAAAAATCCTATCGCAATCTTGCCAAGATCCCATGGTTATCTTGCCAAGATCCCATGGTTATCTTGCCAAGATCTTGAAACGATCCCGGCATGATCTTGCCAAAAATCCCATCACAATCTTGCAAAGATCCCATGGTTATCTTCCCATGATCTTGGAAGATCTTGCCAAGATCCCGCCATGATCTTGCCAAAAATCCTATCACAATCTTGCCAAGATCCCATGGTTATCTTGCCAATATCTCGCCATGATCTTGACAAAAATCCCATCACAATCTTGCCAAGATCCCATGGTTGTCTTGCCATGATCTTGCCAAGATCCTATTATTATCTAGCCAAGAACCTATTGTAAACTTGCCATGATCTTGGATGATCTTGCCAAGATCCCATCGTGATCTTGCCAAGATTCTATCACAGTCTTGCCAAGATCCTAACATGTTCTTGCCATGGTCTAGGTAAATTTCGCCAAGATCCCGCTATGAACATAAATTACTAGATAAGATTTGCTAGGATCTTTGAAAAATGAGAACATTGTCTATTTAGACGTATCTATATACAACAGGTATCCATACACTTTAGAATTTGGATTTCGTTGATTATTGTTAATGGTGTTATAATAATAATTTCGAATTTTTATACAGGATAACCTATCAGTACTACTATACTGCGGTTATAATAATTATAATTAATATAATTAGGGTCCTTATGGTAATTATTATGTACAATTCACATCAGTTACTGGAGTTATATACAAATGAACAAATTCCTCGTTAACTTCAACAACTATGCATTTGGCTAAAATGTTCTCGCATAGCACAGCCTCCAGAACAGAATCAGTATTAGTTCCAACAGGAACATGATGACTTCCAAGTACCATTGCAGATGAAAAATCATGAAAAATTTCATCACCTGAAGGAGCAATTGCGTTTTTGCATATATTTGTTACAACCTGTGGGAAACATTTTACAAATGCAACTTGCAAATTTCCGATGCTTGCAAATTCTTGAATCTCTCCGTATTGGTGCTCCTGATTTGATGGCGTAATAAACTGAACGATATAACTGCATGATTTTTTTGACCGGTTGTAAGCTCTTGAGTGAAACTCCTCTTAATTTTTGGTCATACGATTTTTATAACTGCCGTACATGTCTGATCCGCTTGCATCCAATCCCTCAACATTGACACCAAGTAACGCTAGTGCATCTGTTTCAGAGGCAGTGGCCTTTCTTCTATTTAATGGCTCAGCAAAGAGTAGGTTGTCTGTGACAGATAACCAGTTTGATCTATGTCAGCAACATAAAATGACAAAATTCAAAAAGTAAAAATATATTAGAGCACCACAAGCCTTTTCAAACAATTCATCTTGTGATCTTATCTCCCTTAATACGAGCAGCTCTGACGAAATGAACCCATGAAATTAAAAGACCACCTCGGTATTAGTAAAAGTGAAAATTTTAAGCTATAATATGCAATATGGGAGAAACGGCATTCAATTTCACATTGAAAATTCTCAGAGAATTTTCAAACTTAAAGTGAAAAACGTTTTTTACATATTGCATAAAAAGAAGATGAGCCCGCGTGACCAATTGTTGCAAGGCCATTTTCCCGCTAATATATTTAGTACATCATTCTATACCTTGGTTTTGACAAAGATAGCTGTCTGAATGGGGGGGTTCTGCATGTCAGTTGTAAAAAAAAATGTTGGTATTTTGTCAGTTGTCAGTTAAATATTTGGCTTGTCAGTTAAATGTTAATTAATAATTAACTGGCCATATCCTATAAGGAGGTTGACATGGTTACAAGAGCCAAGAGAATACCACTGATCCCATTTGTTGGCATCTGTTTGCTCGAATTTTTTGACTCAACGCCAGTCGCGGCAACAGCGCATTACATATACCCCACCAAAAGATAAAATCACATGCGCATAGTCGGTCTGATTTTCTTAGAGATTCATAATTAAAGCTCATAGTTAAAGTTATGGTTATAAGTTAATTAAAGTTATAACTTTCACTTCCATCTCGCTCCTTTAAAGTACATTTACACGCTGCGATTTGTCGGACCGATTTTAGGTTTTGCTGAATGTTAATGACAAATATTTTGAGTTGATGATGTCGTCATGCATGCTGACGTTTGCCACGTATTTTTCAAACATCATTAACGTGCATCTGAAATCGGCCCGACAAATCGCAGCGTGTAAACGTACCTTTAGGGAAACCTGAACGGCCCGCATTTTTCCTGTTTAGAAGAAAACTATGATTATGTTTTTGACACCTTTTGTCCCCCCAGTGAAAATTCCTTAAGAAAGCACTGGTACTTTACCCTATTAAGTACAACTATAAAGAGCGTGTTGTTTCTTCTCTTAGACATTAAATAATGTCAGGCAATTTATGTTTTCGTCAGGCAAAGTAGTGTCCGCCCCCCCCCACCCGAATTTTTTTTGCCCGTACGCCTATGCTCAAACACGTCATAAAATAATTAAAAACTGGGAAACAGGATGGACAAACAACAGTTTCTCGTATTGAATACCTCTATTAATTTAGTTAGACAGTTATGCTGTGATCAAAGTGGGAAAACCCAATCCCACTTGTTGTTATACCTCGATTTGTCAGTTGTCAGTTAAGTTTTATTTGTCAGTACTCAGTTAAGAAAATCATTATTTGTCAGTAGTCAGTTATTTTTAAGGCTATTTGTCAATTATCAGTTAACCCCATTCAGACCCTCTGGAAAAGCTCTTGCCATCAGCTGGTTCCTTACTGCCTTCCAGCTTTTTTCACATAGGATACATCTGCTTCTCGATAAGGTAGTTTTCAATAATCTAAAAACAAGTACATCAAAATATGAATACACGTCAATTACAGTGGTGTGTATATAGAAACTACAGTATATTATATAGGTAACGATTCAAATCAATGACATACAAATAATATTCATTGTACCTGCTCGGGTACTCCTCTAGTGCCTTTGAAGCCTTTCAGTGTGTGGGCGATCATAGCTTCAAGACCAAATGCTGAGTTTGTCCATAATGGCCCCATCACTTTAACTTGCTCAGCTAGATGTGTCAAGTTGTGCACATTTATGGTTTCACTTAGTTCTCCTGGAAAGTTAAATTCATGGGCATGTAGTAAAATACGGACCACCGGAACACCGGAACACCGGAACACCGGAACACCACCGGAACACCACCGGAACACCGGAACACCACCGGAACACCACCGGAACACCACCGGAACACCACCGGAACACCGGAACACCACCGGAACACCGGAACACCACCGGAACACCGGAACACCACCGGAACACCACCGGAACACAACCAGAACACAACCGGAACACCACCGGAACACCACCGGAACACCACAGGAACACCACCGGAACACCGGAACACCACCGGATCACCGGAACACAACCGGAACACCGGAACACCACCGGAACACCACCGGAACACCGGAACACCACCGGAACACCGGAATACCACCGGAACACCGGAACACCATTGTAGTAAAATACGGACGACCGGAACACCGAAATACCACCGGAACACAGGAATAATAACACCGAAAGTCTGCACACAACATTTGCGTGTGTTTGCTTTTTGTTTTTGGCAAAATGGCTGAGGGTACAAGGTACGTGTGAAATGTGAATCCTTTTGAAATCATGCATTATTTATGGCATCCTTATTACAATAGCTTATATAGCTTTTGATTTTAACAGGAGAAACCCGTTTGTTGTTATTTCGTCAGATGAAAACGAACGGTACGGTAATTATCGTTGCTCGCACAACATAATTATACATGATACATGAAATAGTTTCATATTTGAATAATATTTCATATTGAATGTCATTTCATATTTGAATATTAGATACGAACTTTCTTACAGTTCTGATGGAGAAAGTGACGAAGATATTGATATTGAAAATATTACGATGTGTATGTACATTCAAATATGAAACTATTTCATGTATCATGTATAATGTATAATAATGTTGTGCGAGCAACGATAATTACCGTCCTTTCGTTTTCATCTGACGAAATAACAACAAACGGGTTTCTCCTGTTAAAATCAAAAGCTATATAAGCTATTGTAATAAGAATGTCATAAATAATGCATGATTTCAAAAGGATTCACATTTCGCACATACCTTGTGCCCTCGGCCATCTTGCCAAAAACAAAAAGCAAACACATGCAAATGTTGTGTTCAGACTTCCGGTGTTATTATTCCGGTGTTCCGGAGGTATTCCGGTGTTCCGGCGGTGTTCCGGTTGTGTTCCGGTGTTCCGGTGGTCCGTATTTTACTACATGCCAAATTCATGATCATAAGATGACATGTCTGAACAAACTTCATCATAAAGAAACCTTACAAAACCATAATTAATAGGGTGGTTTTAAAACTATTCAGAATAATAAAATATATAGAGAATAATACATGGGTGCGCGGAAATACCAGATTTATTTCGAGTGTTGAACATGTTCAACACGAGAAATAAATCTGGTATTTCCAAATAATCTCACATTTGATTATCAGTTTTATCAGTGCTCGAAATCTCTATAAAGCACTGTACTTTATATAATAAAAAAACTTATTCTAAGTAAATCATTTCCCAAATAGTTAGGAAAATAATTTTTGCAAGTTACTTAATATATTTACTAATTGGATTATGGCATATTTATCCATGTACAATTTCACATTTTAGTACCACAACTACATAAACTACCATAAAACGATTTCATGAGACGACTAAATGAATCCAACAAATTTTTGGCTAGATATATATCCTCCAATGCTATCTCTCTTTTTAGCAACAACCACATAGCTGTAGTAAGAAGAGCCAAATGATGAAAATATTCGTTGTGAAGGAATGGTTTGAGCAATGGCAATCCGTAGAAAGGGAGAAAATGTTGTATTTCTGATGCTAAAACATGAAAAGGAAAAATATTATGCACACCGTAAACTCTCTAATAAGCCCCCTCTCAAATAACCCCCCTCTAACAGGCCCCCCTTCTTTACATGAAAAAATTTATTAAGCCCCCTCCCTCGAATAAGCCCCCCCCCCTCTTCCCAATAAGCCCCCCTCCAAAGGTACCTGAAAAAATAAGCACAAGAGATTAAGCATAAATATATATATTATATAAGCATAAGATATTATGGTATTACTTTTATATGTTACCAGCACACACATCATTGAAGAAGCTTTCAAGCATCATAATCAACTACTTCACCAACCTCGTTCCCAGGGCTTTCTAGGCGGGTTAGCCTAACCCGCCTACAAAGCCCTAGGAACGAGGTTGCTACTTCACTTGAAATGATCTTACGCACAATTAATATTAATGTTAACCGGGAAAATATAAATTCCAGAAAAACTGCCTTCTGTTTTTGTCAAGCCAAAATTCTACTTTTGAACGAGATGCAACATGCATTTGAAGAACGGAGGTAGTATACAGTACTCTTATTGTCGTTTGACTTCAATTCACCTTTCCATTGCTTGATGTCATCAAGAGATCTTGGCTTTCTGTTCATGTCATGCGGCACCAAGACAGTCTTTATCTTCGAGTTCAGTCCCGTTTCTGCTCAGGTTTAATATAGAACGACTCATCCTTATTTTTGGGTTCACAATTGCTTTAATTATCCACTTGCCAGTACGTTCCCGCTGCACGTGCAAGTAATATTAAGAGTGTTGATAATATGAATCAGTTTCCTGGTATGTTATATTGAAACAATCTATAAGGCATTTGTTTTATGCAGTAATGTGCTTTAACTAAACGTAGCGCGGGTGTCCCCAAAAAATCTGCGTTCGATTGCGTGCAGCGAAAAAAGAAAAATAGCTATATTCAACTAATATAGAAGGAATTTTTGGTGTGAGCAGTTTTTACGACACATCAATTGAAACAGCAAACATTTTTGGGGACATTGGTGGTAGGTCCATGTCGCTATTGTATGTATCTGCTGTGATTGCACTACCTTCGCCCAGTACCTATATAAAGAGTTTACATATACCACACCTTGGAGAATACAATACATATAATCAATTGGACAACCATCTGGAATCGTAATCCCCGAGCCAACGGCGCGAAGCGCCGTTACGGGCGATACAGTAGCCCGGGGCGACGGTACTAATTCCGCTCGGCTATTTATTACACCCGGGAAAAAAGGAAAGCTATGCGAAACCAAAGTTCCTGGCGTGTGGCTATGTTTCATGGGTGAACGTTTTCGCGAATTTCGTGAACTTTTCGTGGACATCGCGTGGGCTGTTATTGTCAGGAGCGGAATGAGCGAAGATTTTAAACATGAGAAATTCTGAATATTTCAAAATCGCTTTTAAGGACTTTATAAATAGGAGCTGTGAGGCGAATTTTATCGCTTATGCTTTATATAAAAGGATAAGAAGAGATATATGAGCGAAAAAAGTAAAATATAAGGCGAGTTATAATTGTTGATGTATTTGTTCATGGCATATTATCATTGTTGTTTTTATAAAAACTGTTGCTTTATATAAATAGTCAGTCTCGTTTAATTCCAGTTTAAGTATCCTATATTTTATGTTACAAAAAGCTATAAATTAAAAGGAAAGCGGAACCATTTTTACGAGAGAATTGTATACTTTCAACCGCCAGATTTCATTTCAAAAAGGAATTTATAGGTAAATGCAGTTTTGTTTTATGAACTTTACGAAACGTTTTATATTGAACGGACGGTTGCATTAGCATGCATAATAACATACCTACATGATATATTTCAGTATTCTATTGTCAAAACCATTAATATTTTAACTTAAAAACTGTAAAAGAAATTTTCTTAATTCTTACCAGGGTTTCCACTTCTGCAGTACGTAATTTCCCATTTTGATCATAATTTTTCCTTATTTTAATCAAAATTTCCTTCAACAATTAAAAAAATTTCCTTCAAATTTCCTTCTGGCCACAATACCTTAATACCACTATGTTTAACCTTATTCCATGTTAAAGCACAATATGTCAACTGCATAAGTTTATAACCTGGCATGTAAACAATAAAATTGGTGATTTGGTGGACTGAAAGAAAACACTCATAGAAAGTGTTACAACATTATTGACTGTCGCGTATTTGCAAAACAAAAACTGAACAAGTATTTTAATAACAAGCATGCCTCCTCCGTAAGAAAGGGCCTGCGGAGGAGGCAAGACTGGGTAAGAATTAGTATAGTTTCCACCCACTTTCAGGTTCCAACTTCCAATAACTGAATATTAAGAATATTTATGTAGAGGGGTGTCCGGGTGTGTGTCTAAAATAAGTTATTTTACAATCCATGTTCTTTAACCCGCTGATAATACATATTGAGCATGCATAATTGACATAATAGACTATATAACTTATAATTTATTGGTTCTACATCACTGAGCATGAAATTTCTTTCTATTTTCCTTTCAAATCCGAAATTTCCTTCATATTTCCTTCTATTTTGTATTTCCTTTTTTTTTCCTTCAAATTGCCAAAATTTCCTTAAAAAGGAAAAAATCCTTCGAAGTGGAAACCCTGATTCTTACTGATCGTGTTGCCATGACTACAGTGCTTCCACAGTTTGAAACAAATTTCCATTGTTTATCTTTGAAAAAATCCTTAAAATTCCTTTATATAATTCGTTTATATTTAAATTTTCTTCCAGTTTCCTTTGTTTTCCTTCCAAACTATTACAGTAATATGATTAAAATTGTCATGGCACATTTGAGATGAACGGAAACACTTAGTATTTACGTCAAGTACTTCATTTAAATGGTAATATCCTTTGGAGGAGGGGGGGGGTGCAATATCGTTTTCCCCGCCAAAATTTAGTCTGAAACCCAGATATACACAGACTCGGGCAGTAGGCCACTATTTACCGAATGCCATGTCCAGTAGTAAAAATTCTGGTGCAACTGCCATATTTTCCAGTTAAGCAATTAAAAAACCCTAGCTCTCGTAGCCTCTTTTTACCCCTTCACGATCGCATTCTGACTAAGTCTATTCTGGTTTTGAACAAATCATCCTTTGCATGCAGATTTTGCAACGAAAAGCTTAGAAATGTTTAGGAACTGTCGTTGTTTAGCTGTGGCGAGGGGTTACTGCATGCATGTATTTCTAGTATACCTATGCAGAATCGACAGTCCTTTGACACCATAAACCTGCAATTTTTCAGATCATTATATCATTAGACAATATGTCAACAGAGTCTATAATAATGTACATGAGGCCTTATTTTAAACTTTCAGGTTACACTTACATCTGTTGCACACTCTTGAGCCAAATACGCATGATTTCGCATCTCTTCAGAATTTCTCAATTGGTACACTTCAGCTGCATACGGATATACTCTCACATTACCCGCAATTTGAAGTATTTTCCCAGGATGGAAACAAACCTATTATTCAGTGCATTGTATAATATTATTATTCAATAAATACATCAAAACAAAAATAAATGCTTTAATAGGTTACCGTGCAACCAAATTTGCCATTAAACAGTTTGTTAAGCAAAGTCATTGCGTTTCCAGGCAAATCGCAAATAAGACTGTGTAAGTGGACCAGAAACTTCATGCTATCATTGCTATTGATACTGATTCCTAAGAAAGAACAATAAATAAAATAGCAACGAAACATATATATTCAAAAATACATGATACCACAGTTATACCAAAAATATATTCTGTTTCTGGTCAGCGCGCGTGTCATTTTTAACTGTGCGCGTCGACGGTTTTTTTTGCAAATTGTAACGGTCCACGATATCCTTGCAAAATGAAGTACCCTTAAATTCTATTAACCCTGCAAATTTGATGACAGTTTAGTATTAAAAGCATAAAAATCACTACACTTTATAAAAAATAGAAAAATACTCACCCATTTCTCAAAAAAAGCGCCTCCTTATTAACTCTTAAGAAAAAAAAGAAGGGGGAAAGAAAATAAGCCGCGTCGCTGCGCAGGGGCGATTTCCCGGCGGGTCCCCGGAAATCTGGCAATTGTGGGCCCAAGCATGCAAAGGCCCACAATGTTTATAAAGTTTTGGGCCCTTCATTAAATATTTGGGATAAATCACTGATATTTAATGAACAAAAATGTTATTTTGTATTTAATCCTATTTGCTTCTCAGCAAATGACACCCCCCCAATTCTCCCAACGTGAGCAGTGGGCCCCTAGCGAAAGGTTTCCCGGGCCCTATTTTTCAGCCACGCCCCTGTTGCCGCGTCAATTCTGCACAAACCCACTGACCAGAAACAGAATATTTTTTTGGCCTTACGATGATAATTTACGCTTTATCTTAAACCGATGACAGACGTTACCTCCACTCGCATGAATAATATCAATTTCTTCAAGTGTTTTTCCAAAAATGGATTTATGTTCGGCTTCTGGCGCCCATACCATAATCCCAAAAGCAATACGTTCTTTGAAGAAAATCTAGGTCAAAAGAATTGAAGATAATGATAAGTGACTATAATTATTACCACTGAAATGAAAGCAAAACGTGCAAGTTACGTTTCAAAACTCCAGGGGCCGGTTGTTCAAAAGCCGGTTAACGCTAACCCAGGGTTAAATTTGCCTAACCTAGGGTTAAATTTTAACCTTAGGTTTGTTTGCGTTGTTCAAAGCTAGATTAACCGTAATCCAGGGTTAAACAGAGGGTTAAATTTAACCCACCTCGCTAGGTGGGTTAACTTGCTAATCGGCCGATTAACTCGTAAAAATGGACGTCGAAAGGAGTGGAAAACACGTAAACACACAAAAATCTCGGTGAGATTTTATGATCACAAAGATTTTATGGATGAAAACCAAACTCAAACAGTAAATTCTAAGTCTTTGAATATTATTGAGATTCTTATTCGTCCTGTACGAGCCCATTGAGTTGCTTTACCTATACATGCTAGCGTTAAATTTTACGAGCATTAAAGACACAACAATTTAGATTGTCATGGTCTAAGCATGGACATCATAGTTAATGATACTGTAGACTACGTCGGTCTTCGGCCAATTTTACAATAGAAATACTACACCTATAGCTATTAAAATGGTTTTCAAAATATAGTTTTCTGTTTGGCATAAAGCCGTAAACATGACATTGTACAATGAAGTAAAACGAATTACCTCACGAAAGCTTTGAAATGCCATCTTTCAATATTGCCACCAAAAACAACTTGCTGTTTGTACACCTTCGGGTTTGTTCGTAAAATATATTTACTCAGAACTCTTTTTCTTTTGTCAAACAATTCGGTTGCCAGCAGTTTTTAATTACAAGTTCCCATTTGCTTTTCTTGAACATCACAAGTTTTTGCACATCTAATGCCTGCAGACTCAGTGTATTACTAACAAACATTGTTTTTGAAAGCTGTAAAACAACTTTGCTTTGGCTTCATTTTTCTATTTTCATGTTTTGTTAGGATCTTCTGCAATACGCATGCGTTGACAATTGTTTTTCAACTTTAAAAAAAATGGAATTTCATTTGATTGGCAGCCATAAGTCTAATTTTGTTCTCAAATTTAATTATTCAAGCACTGCCTAAAATTCCAAAATTTATGGCTTATAATGAGCAAATTTAATTTTGTATGTTCTATTTCTCATTTGTTTGGTCTATATAAACGGTTATGATCAAGTATTATTTTATCTCGGAACTTTCTAAAATGCTCAAATTCATGTCTGAATAGTTCAATTTCAGTTGCTTCATGTTTTGACGCACGCTTTTCAGCCAATCAAAAACGTTCTTATATTAGATATATATTTTAACATAGATTTATTCTTGGGTTAAATGTGTTAACCCAGGGTTAACTAATCGCACCGCTAACCGACCTTTGAGCAACGCCAAATTAACCCAGGATTAGCTAACCCAGGGTTAAGGATTTTTAACCCTGGGTTAGCGCTAATCCTGGGTTAAGTTAACCGGCTTTTGAACAACCGGCCCCAGGAACTTAGTTTAACCAATTTGTCAAATCTACATTGTATAAAACAAATAGATAACATTTTGTCGATGTCTGTTCAATTATATCGGCAGCGGCGGATCGACCGTCGGCCACATTTTCGTTCTTACCAGAGAATGACGTCATACTGCATGGGTATCTAAGGGCGCTGTTCTAATTCGCACATATAGATATAATAATTTTGGTCATGTAAAGCATTGTGAAATGTCTCATGCTATACTTTGCCGTTTGTCAGGCACCAATTCCTGAACGCTAGCATAAAGTGGCCAAATTGAATATTTTTGGGATTTAAAAACAGGAGCACCGTCTGTATTAGGGTCAGCATTACATGGTATACATCACAATTTTCCCGATCCGCTTGAATGGACAACGATTTGTACAAAGCACCATCAGTTACATCTCTTACCACCAAAATGTCTTGATGACACCTGAGCTTTTGACTTCTGCACTTTTCAATAATACTTGAGGAATATTCTGAATACAAAATTGCGGAGAATTAAAATACAAGTATACTCTTCAAACTAATCTTTCCTGTACTGAGGATATGATATATGGTCAGATATTTTGGCCGATTAGGCACCTAAAAACGAGAACCACTTCAGACTGACAACTTACTGATGGGCTTTTTGTTAAAAACCTTAATTTTTGTAGTCCACCTGAAGTGGAAAGCAATTATTACCAGTTAACAACCGACTTTGCCAGCCTTTTACGTTATCTCTTCATCTTGTTAAATATATGTGTTAGAATAATAATATACATTCCAATTGTGAAAAACAAAATCCTTACCTTTCAGTAGCATTTTCAATTGCAGCTCTAAAGGGATGTTATAGAAGTATGGACTGTCATGTAAAATAGGTGGTTGTGCGTGTCCATTATCACAAATACCTGACTTCAATAGCTTGTTACTGGTTGAACATATCATCTGTTTTTCTACGTTTTCGAGTGATGGTATGGTCCTGGCAATAAGTTTTACGCAGCGTCTTTCGGACAAAGAAGCCTAATAAGGTGAAGAAGATCGTTTTGCGCTTTTCGAGATAACTTGTACTTTGTACAGAACTTTAAAATTAGAAGACAAGTTGCACCAGTGGAAATGTCCGAATCGACATATAGCATTTCACAAAAACTGCTGACTTGCTCATTCTCTTGTTCACTTTCAGTGGAACTCTCTGAAGTTGACGATTCAGTACTACTGCCAGTTTCTGAGATAGTTCGATCCTCGCTAGTACTTGTTTCGTGGTCGGTATTTAGTCTATTGTCGATTGTGTCAAATTTATCACTACTCATAGCTCGGCGATAATTATGGTCACTGCTACCAGGGACAGCTTCATTTTCGTAGTTTTCCTGTATGATTAGATCATCGTATTGCATGTGCTCATTAATGTTTTGCTCCACTATATCATTGTTTATGCTGGTCGTGACTCTGTGACCAACTTGTTCTCGAAAACATCTTTTCTTTCTGCTGTATCTTTTTGAGTGCAAAATATGATGAGGCTTCGTCTTTGAAGAACATTTGGTTGGCGTATGAATATCATGCGTTTCAGAAACCTTCTCATCATTAGAAGAGCTTGAATTGTATTCCTTTTTTCTTATTAAATAGCTAGCTTTCGCATCTTGTCGTTCTTGCGTATCAGAAGACTCATCGTCACTAGAAGAGATTGTATTACATTCTTTTTGTCTGGCTATATAGCTAGGCTTCGCTGGAAGTACTTGCACATTTTCTCTATGATGTATTTTGCCAATATCATTATTTTTCGAATAAGAAAGGACGCGACAGTGATATTTTTCATTACCAGAAATCAGGGACATTTTGCTCCTGCGTAATACGGTCAGCGGGCTTCCACTCTAATTAATTCAAACGCACGCAAAATGGCTGCCAGAGTAAAATTTCGAAATAATAAGAGAGTTCCGTACAAAGTTTTGGCTAATATAAATACATTGGACTTGGAATCTTGCGAAAAAAAGGTGAAAAGAAAGTATACAAGAACGCTAGGAATTTTTGAAGCTGAACGGTAACCTGCCGTAGGTTCACGGAGGTAAGCTTAATATAATATGTGCAGCTATCTTTGACATGTAATTGTCACTTGTTCTTTGCTTTATTAATAATTATATAAGCGTGTTATCTTGGGTTCAACAGTTTTTTTATTTTTAAAACCTCGCCATTACTTTAGGGTGTTAGATATCTTGTAAAATGGAAAGGATGCTCTTCCTTTGACAGTACATGGGAACCTGAATCTCATATATCGCCAACTCTATTAAGGTAATTATTAAAACAGTGGTTTTGATGGTTTAATGACATAGTGCTATAAATTGTGGTGGTTGATTTTAAATACTGTATGCTGTTTAGTGTTTACACAGATGGACAGCCTGAACATCTACCTTTCCTCTGTCTAGGTTTCTCTCTATTGTTTTGACCAGCCTTTTTAGTACAACAATTTGTTGTTACAGGGAGCTATCAGAGAAGCAAGTCAATAGAATACTTTGAGTTTATTACATGCGAGCATTAAATTTCCAGCATTCCACCTGCCCTTGTCAGTGTTAACAATGAGGATAGATGCCCATCAGTATGGGATCAGCTGACTTGTAAATAATGACTTACTCCAAAATTTATAATCCAATTACTTTAGTTAACTTTACAAGAAATATTGCAATTTAAACTGGTTGTTTGCACTTTATTAATATTAGTTTTGATTTGTATTTTCCAGGTATTTTGAGAGTCCTGATCCTTCTAAAGATATCCTATATAACCACCTAGATAGGTTAAGGATAGCTGTTATGGAGGCCCTAAGACATAAAGGCCCAGAGCAAAGAATTGTAATGGAGTTCCGTCATGATGTTTATAAATATTTGTTTGCTGGAAAAGATGATAAATCATATGCGGACAAGTACTGGGCTATGTTTCAGGAAAATAGCTTCTCAAAATGTGGATTCCCTGCAAATTGGAACTGCATGGTCGATCATCATGGAGATGGTGCTATAATGAAATTCCCCGTCAAAATGAGAATCTTTGTTTCCCGTACACCCAAAACATACCAAAAAGTCCAAGGTGAAATGAAAGTATGTCCACAGGCCTATATTGAAAAAATGTCAATGAAATTTATTAAAATTCCTACTACAATTTCAAAGTTCCTGAAACAAGTTCCAGAAACGGACTTGAACTGATGCTAAACAATTCCTGGTTCCACATACAAATGACTTTGAACAAATGAAAGTTATAGAATATTATCAACAATGTACTTTAAATGTTCATACTATATTGTTATTAATTAAGAGGCATTTATAATGTCTAGTAACTGTCTCTTTTTTAGTTTTGACAGACCTTTTGGTTTTAGGTTCCTTTCCTTAATTATTTCTTGTAATTGTTTAACAGTGAGACTTTCTAAATTCTCAATTGGAGTTGAAAGTGAAACGTCATCTTCCTCATGATCAATGATTTCAACTGAGATTTGAGGGGTGGACCTTTTCTGTTTCCTAATTTCAGTGATTCCATTATTCCAATATTCCAGCTTTCGCTTAGTATATTGGCTCTTTTCCCTTTCATAATGTTGAAGAAGCCACTGCCTGCTTTCTGCTAAGAGTATATCTTTAGTCGAATCCCATTTGTTAGACTTTCGGAACATAACTTTTTTTGCATCGTCATTATTTTTTTCAACTCCTTGACCGGTAAACTTCTTTAGGCAGCCATGCTTTTCTATAAAGAAGGGAATGTGGTAGACCAGGGTGTGCATGTATGGGGTCACCCTTGATCGGGTATAACCAAGTCTAACACCTTTTAATGAACAAAACAAGTCAATCCATGCCTTTCATTGATCAAAAATAGATTCTGCAGCAGATGAACACAACTGAAAGTCTGAAATTCTGTCATACAAATTGTTAAAATCAGTCCAGATGCACTATACCATTTTACATGTATCAGGGTAGAGAAATTCACCAAATAATGGTGGTAATTCATTAAGCAATTTCTTTTTTGGGGATCCAAGAAGACTTGTGAAGTCTTTCTCTTGGCTTTGTGAACCATCTGCATTTCTCTTATTCCATATTGCAAATGATATACCCAAATAATTAATTGAATTTACAAGTTTTGAGAGGAACATTCCCTTTTCCTGCCCCTTTGACTTTGTGAAATCTGTCAGAGCATCTCTCTCTAGGACCTCATCAACAACATTTTGTAGCAGTCTGTCTGTTATACGTAGTAGCAAATGCAGCTCATCAGGAATAACATTTATCAGTGGAATGTTAATTAATGGTTCATTTATACATCCATAGTTATTTTTAGAGTTATGCATATGTTTGATTTCCTCCATGGTCCTACATTGAGGAACTTCATTGTAGTAGCTGAATGACTTGGTGGTATCCCAGCGGTCGTTCTTATGGATCTTGCACCAGAGGCAAGCATAATCAGCAGTTGCTGAGTTTATTCCCATTATCATCAGAAGGAATTTCATATCCCCTTGAAAATCTCCAATTGAAAATCTTGCCCATCAACTGATATAGTTCCTTTCTCAATAAGGTCATTTACTTCATCAAAATAATTAGATAGCGATATTTTTAATGTCTCATAGTTTTCCGGGCCATTAATTATTGCAAAAGTTCTGTTATGTTTGGAAGACATGACTTTTTCATTTTGTTGTAAAAGTGCAAAGGACATCAGCATGAAATTGGTTGTACGGGACATTCTTGCCCCATCTCCACTCAGTTTTATTTGTATTTTACTATTTTTGAGCTCTTCTTTTTCATTAAGGAGCATCCTTATATGGTCACTGAGTGTTGATTTACAATTCATGTATGCACCTGGCAAGTGGCCAGGTGTTCTTTCAATATGGCAAGTTTTGTTCAGCTCGACTCTTGACTGCTTTATTAGATACGATTTAGGTAAGCCATCTACAATCATTGATAATCATGGTAAATTTCGTCGCCAACACAAAATGTATCCAGTAAATATAGAACCTGTTCAACTTTTTGTTTCTCGTGCTCGGTTAAGTTTGCATATCCACCTGATGAAGGAGGTGTCTGGTAATTTATATTGTGCAAAACACCTTCTTCATCTTGCATCTTAACCTGGAAAAGCTCCAAACCTAAACTTTGGCAAAACCATAGGGCACATTTTGCTTTAGTTTTTAGATGATTAAGTTTTCTTGCCTGCTGCTTTTTTCCTAACTCATGTATCTTCTTACCTGAACAGTTTAAAGACTCTGTTTTCTCAAGATTTAGAACATAGTTTGACAAATCTTTGTTCACTTGCGTCAAATCCTTAACTTCCTGCCCTGATCTCGTCTTTCATCATTTGGTAGAGTTGTTCCTTTTCAGCTTCCAAGTCATTATATTTCTTTTTCCATTCCATTAATTCCTCTTGTGATTTTTCTAATTCCGATTTCAATGTTTCGACTGTTTCTGTTTCATCTTTTCTAATACATAGTTTGTAGACTTTGTTATCAAGTTATTGTCTCTTTCTTCCTGATGTTTTCCTGTATGTGTTATTTACTACAAAAACTTTATTGGTTAAAAGGGTTTCCACACGTTCACAGCTTCTCTTTATGACAATCCACCCACCCGTAACTGTAGCATTTAGCAGATCAATGTATGTTGCCTTCACATTTGGTTTATCCAGTGCCTTATTCCATACACGGAGTAGTGGCCAGGGAATTTCCACACAAAACAAAAATTCATGTTGCTCTGCAACCTGCTTTTTTATATAATGCAGAGGGCATTCTGTTGTTATTTTTAATTTCCACTCAAAATCTTCCTTCCTATATAGTAAGAACAGTAGTGACTGAGAGGTGTTTTGATTTAATTTTTTAAGCAACTGTGGTTGAATTTTCCGCTAAAATTTACATTTACCGCGCATATCGAGGAGTCCTGGGGCTAAGATTATATCCAAAACAAATATGGCGGCAGTTTAGCTTTTCAAGAAAGGGTTGTTTTTACAATATCTTCTGCAAAAATGGGCTGATATTACTTAATCCTCACTAGAAATAGTACTTATTTCACTACGTTTGGAAGTACTTTAACTGCATGATGTCGTTCGTTTTACAAATGATTTAAAAGCATCAAAGTATGTAGTTCTCGAATCGAGTTAGAGCTAGCAGCCCTCTCCATCAAAGAGTTCTGGACAAATCAACAAGTATTTGACATGGTTTACGCCACATTGTATGGAATAGTATGGTTATTAGTGCATTAAATAAGCCCAAAGTAAATGCAGCTGTGGAAGTAATTAGACCGATTTATTTTAAACAAATTGTGTGTTAGAAACAAAGCTAAATCGATACTGAATAGGTATCGAGTTTGAGCTAAGGTTATACTTCTTTGTAATTTGTGTCGTCTCGATAATGATTGATAATATTTATAGAATATCATCGACTAGCGCAGACATGCAGCAGCTATGGCTACACGTCAAGACCAATTCCATCTGGCGCGCATATATGAAAGCTATGGATAAATTAAGAGAACGCAAAAATTATACATATAATTCAAACAAATTTGCCCATTTAGAAGTAACGAAACTATAAGGGTAACGAAAGATGTATGAAAATTCCACCCTTCCGCCCCAATTATACTGATACAAAAGGTCTGCTGTGACCAAGCCCAAGATTCGTGACTCGAATTAACTTCATTAGCCCGAAGCATGTAGTTTCAAGTCCGGCCTCTATTCACGAATGCACGCAGATCGGCGGGTGGGCGGCTCATCATTCGCTTTTTTGAATAAAAAATATACCTATAAATATATTTATGAACTTGGGAGAGTACGTTATATGAAATATTATTTTCGCAGTTTCCTCTGCAATACACATTGATAACGTTTATGAACATTTCCCAATTGCATTGCAACTTCAGTATAAGTACAAGCAGCTGTGTACACAGAATCATAAATATATTTGCCAGTTTAATAATGGCCAATAATGTAGACATGATATTAACACCAAAATCACGCGGCCTTTTCTTGGTGATGAGGTCGACGTGAAAGTAAAGCCTTATTTGACCTTATTTGCAGTGGCTAATAACAGCCTTTCACGATTGCATGTATAACTGACCAAAGCAAAAAATATACTTGTACTGTACGTAATAATTGCAATGATTATGTAAGTGAATGATAAACGTTGTTCCGCCATGACCAACAATAAATTTTAACCTAAATAAAAAATAAGATTTTGGCGTATTATTTCTTAAAACAAAATACTACACAAACATGTCATAAAGTTCGAGAAGTCCAGTCTCAAATAGAATATACAGACTGCGTACTTGTGCAACTTTGCGTGCCAGATGCAAATGAGATTAATATCTTCAAATCTTGTTATCCGCGCATTATTCGCATATTTGGTGTAGGCGACCGTTGGTAAATTGCCAGTCCAAGGCGCATTTATACGGTGGTCATACAAATTACACCGCACTATAGACTTCTGTTCCTCAAGTTTGTTTCTACACTAAAAAAGCTTTAAAGATGACTACCAGAACTGTCCTAAACCAAACTGTTGAAGGTAAGTGTTTTTATAACTATATTGAACCAAACGGCAACGCAAATTTGTATTGAGGCGCATGTTGGCGCATTTAAGTACCAACCGTGATGAGGCCAACCTGAAAATATTGTGCAGTCAATTTCGTTTTTCGTAGCTTCAGACATACAATTTTACTATAGTTTATGTAATATATGCATATTGATATATTCATGATTAGTTCGCTAGTAATCGCAGATTTGAAAGTGCGTGAATGCTCGCGCGCAACAATTGTTTTCTATCTGAAGAATGTGCTCGATTTTAAGTATGGTACTGAAAATATGGTACCATTAATATTTCACAAATATACTGTCTAGCGCTCTGACACGTAAATTCGACACTGCACGTATAGTATGACATAAATATTGCTCGTGCGTGTCATTAGTATGATGCTTCTCATAGAATATCTAATAATTTAGAGCATGAAGACGTTTATTATCTATTCTACTTCGAAAACGAAAGAAAATATTCTATCGCCCAAAGGAAATTGATCGCGTGTGCTGATGACGATTTGACGATTTGTGCAAACCTCAAAGTGAAGGATGGTGGTAAATATTATATTGGACACCTTTTGAATATAGGTAAATATAATATGTGGAAAAGAGTGATCCTACATGCATTAATAAAATGACGTTCTGTTGGTTTCTCCGTTAACATACACCCGTTTATTTTTAGGGAAAAGAAAAGCATTAGAAATAATCCTTAAACTGCACGAGAACATGTTAAAAACGCCAGGTAAACAATACTTATTGAACTTCGTTTAATATGATAGAAAGCCATTCGTATATATTTATTATATAGTTTTCGCTAGATACCAATTTCCCGGTTTTATCAATAGTGATGACAAATCTGCATGCAAACGCTTGTATTGCGTCAGGGATTTGCACGCAAATGTTTTTACAATGTATACTAAAGTACTAAACATCAAGTAAACTGTACTTCTTCAAGTTATTCGATTAAATTAACCTTGTCCCAGTACTTTTACCGATTTACTAACAAAAAATTACGATATAAGGGCTGTCATTTCGGCAATCAGTAGCATATTATATTTGTATAATAATAATAATAATAATACAGCATAGCACAGTAATCCTATGCATGAGCACTGTGTGACGCAAATAATGCAAATATAATAATATGAAAAAGCTTGTTTCCCTATGTGAATACACCTTCAATGGAATATATTAGCTTTTAACAAAATGCAAAACAATAATTTAACAGATGGCGAAGCCAACAGTTGTAAGTGCGAAATCAAAGCCAAAGCAATCCAACTGCCCAAGCGAAGCTCTAGTCCTGATTTTGAATGTGGCAAGTTAACATCTGGAGATTCTGATGCTGAATCGGATGAGGAGATAGGTTTGACGAAAAGTAAAAAACTGCGTCTTTTTTAATCAGATGATGATATATTTGTTGGTGAACAAGAAAAAGTCAATCGTCTGTCAAAAGTATTGAAAAATAAGGTATTATACGCACGCATGTTCATGATTAATATAGTTGGAACAACGTGCGAATTGAACAATTAAAACAACTACAGAACAAATTTAACATCAAGGCCTTTTTTAACTAATGTACTGAAGGGGCCAAAGCCCCCTCGGCCCCCATGTTGGCCCCCCCAGTAAGCTATTTTGCCCCCGCCCCCAGTGAACGTCCCTTTGTCCAAAGTATAAGCAAAAAAGGGGAAAAAACTGAGTTTAGTGGAAAGTTATGGTATTCTCACAACAAAACCTGGCTCCGCTTAGATGGGATATATCAGAAATTGTCTCTGAAAATGCAGGAAATCAAGCCACAGCGACTCAAGAATACAAATATTTTCGGGGGGACAAGAATACAAAATTTCCCCCCCCAGACCCCCCTTCACCTTCCCACACCTGTAATACACCACCTACTTATTACGTCCCCTTTCGATGATGGCCTCCCCACTAACGATTTCTTAAAAAAGGCCCTGACAAACATATAATTTATCAAGGAATAGCAACGATAGGGTGTATTAGGACTATTTCAAACCTCCGATAAGCAACTTTTCATGGGTAGCTGAACTTAAATTATGCAAATGCAAATGAAAAGTTCGAAGTTTGAAAGTCTGCTATCTAACATATAATGTATAGTCAATTAATATATTTATCTACTTTTGTGTGTTTTGTACATTATAGAAAAAAGACAAAGTTAGAAGTGACTCTATTCTGCATGTGCGTGTACAAAAGCTGGAATCCAGTGTAGAAGAGCTCTTCAAAAATTTTGAAGAAATTGAAAGAACAATGAGGAATTCAGGACAGACATCAGGGTTCTCTTTACAGGTATATGCCATTATAACTTGTTGCAATCCGTGCACATTTTAATTAAAAGTTTAGTACTTATCACATATAGACAATTAAATCATTATGTTGATTACACCATCCCCATACACCCTATGCTTTTATAGTATTGTCAAAGAAAATGTTGAAAGCACAAATTTATGGAAAAAGAACCAGAAATTTAGTGCGATAAATACACATTAACATTGGACCTGTGTATATATACCACTGGCATTGGTGTATTAATACCATTATAATTATTCCAGCATGTTTGCTTCATTGTTAAAATTTGCTATTTAAAATACTCTATAGGAAATCATGGTGAAGTCATCCCAAATGAAAACGTTATGGCCAAAAGAGAAACTTCAGAGGCCGAGATAGTGAATACAACATTTAAGTTATATTGACATATGCGTGAATGTGGGATCATGTTTCAAAACAATTTATGTGTGACAGGATAAAATGGAAAAGGTCATATATACTTAACTTTGACTGCAATGTTTATACAGTATTTTGTACTGTTAATCATGACATTGTAATTAATTACTATAGTGATTTAATTTCAAGGGTTTAATTATTTTAGTGGCACAATGAAATAGATCTGATGACAATACATGCACCGCCAAAAGAGCCATCAAAATGTGCAATTAAGCTGTTAAGCTGTCTATTTTCGTCGAAGGAGCTTTAGGATGGAATACTATTCCAATAAAAAGATCAGTAAAACCAGCACTGGATCCAGTCAGGGTCACCAAATTGTTTGGTAAGATATATACTATTCTTGTTATCAGAAGCAGTTTTCTTTGCTACTATTTTTAGGTTAAACCCTCTGCAGATCAAACTGTGTAAAAAATGGTTTTCACTCCCAAAAGGTTTGAAACGTTTAATAACATAGTCTTTTATTTACTATACATAGATGTCCTCAATGCCAAGTATGGAGAAGAAAGAATTAAAAAACTTATCAAGTCATTGTGGATGCATGTAATCAGAAGTGCCGGGATATCCGAAGAAAGACAAATTCAGTGAACTCCCAGTCACAGTAAAAATGCTGTAGATATTAATATTTTTCATATAAACTTTTAACGTAATTCATTGTTCAAACTATAATTGCCCCAATTCATAAAGTGATTACGGCTTAAACTAACTCTGGTCTTTACACTTAGTACATTTATGCTTTTATTTTGATAAATCCAATTAAAGTTATATGCAAAGTATTATTTATCAAATTTCATTTCGTGTAATCTTATGTTATGATTCAGTATCTATTGCAAAAGGTTTTGTAAACTCTTGCCAAGGTTGCAAGATCGCCCGAAAGTTTTGTAAGATTTTGCCAAGATTTTGTAAGATCTTGCCAAGATTTTGTAAGATGCTGCCAAGATTTTGTAAGATCTTGCCAAGATTTTGTAAGATCTTGCAAAGATTTTGTAAGATCTTGCGAAGATTTTGTAAGATCTTGCCAACATTTTGTAAGATCTTGCCAAGATTTTGTACGATCTTGCTACGATTTCGTAAGATATTGCCAAGATTTTGCAAGATCTTGCCAAGATTTAGTAAAATCTTGCCAAGATACAGTTCATGACAAAGGGGATTAAAGCAATACATTTCACCACTGACGTGATTAAAGATGAAAAAATGAGAACTGTTGCTGAAAAGGTACCGTAGTTAAATAATCTAAGCAATTACTGCTTAAGTTGCTGTGCATTTGACATGCGACAAGTCATATGAACCATTACATTGTGTAACATTGCTTGCAATGGCCAAAATTATTGTACAAATCTAATATATTGTACAAAATGAAATTGGTTTGACTTTTTGCAACTGTTTTAGTGTTATTCCCCAGCATTGCCGTGTGTGTACTGTACCCTTGTGCAACTTATGGTGCAATGTTTAATCACTGAATGGCTTTGCTTTCTATTGGCTCTTATCAGACACTTTAGTACCAAATTGCCACACAAGGCCATTGTGTTATTTTTGGCCATATTAACCAATTAAAGTTTCATTTTCTGTTGCTCAGTGAAACACCTCTAGCAATACAAAGGCAAAATCGTCTTTCTCATAATTACGACAAATTGTACCGTGTTAAATAGTATATGACAAGGTAGACAAGATAGTCTTACATGTTGATGGTTAATTAATGAGCTCTACAATTATTTACAAAACTTTTTGATTTAGAATTATTGTGTTTGCCCTTTATTCAGATTGCTCAAAAGATGTATTAAGCGAAGATGAAACACTTTCACTTCTTTCTCTAGTGTGGTATAGAGGAGTTCCCTCTAGAGAAACCCTTTCTTCAAAGGAAAATATTGTCAGGTGAGAAAGGTAACTAACCCATTTAACGCTACCTACAAATGGCAAAGACAATCCCCCTTGAAAGTAAAATTGTCAGGTTCAACATGGCACAAAAATACTTGTGTATTAGAGGACAATGTGACTTAACCCATTGCGCTGCAATGCGCCCTACTTCGTTATTTTACTCTGTCTAGCGCCAGACGATTTTACTTGTCAAGGTAAGGGTCTTGCACATTAATGGGTTAATTAATGGGGTCACAATGCTAATCACAAGGACACCAAGTGTTCAAAAAGCACAAATTTATTTATATTCATAAAACCATGATTGAGTTTGCTCCAAAGCAAACTGACATTTTTGAGTTTATATTGAAGTTGACAGATTTGACAATTAACCCATTAGATGGCAATGCGTATTTTACTCTGTCTAACACCAGACGATTTTACTTGTCAGTGGTACGGGTACTGCCAATTAATGGGTTAATAATACACGACTTTGAACACCCAACTTCTGTCTCACAAGTTATTTATTCAATCATTATCAACCTTATTTACAACACAGGTCATTTACAGTGAAGGCAGTCATTGAGCCACAACTAGGCATGCTATCACAATTAGAGGAAGGTTTGAGGATGTATAGATTTCTTCAGGAAGTGAACAATAATACGGATTTGTTTCGGCCTTTGTTTGCTGCTGATGCTTCATCAATGTTTGATGTTTCACCTGACGAGTTCCTGATGGATGTAATTGTGATATACAGCGAGAGGCAAGTTGAGAAACATGCAGAGGAGGGTACTTTTAAGCACTTTTGTGACTTTGTGGAATTCCTATTTCATGCTGGTAAGAATATATGGTATCCTTTCTTTTAGAATATTTATATTTGAAATAACAAGTAAGACCAAATTAAGACTCACATTGTATCTAAAAGAAAATACAACTACAAGAATGGCGTCTTTTCGAAAAATAATAGAACACGCAATACATGATCTTGACACTCGCCCTTTAGTATATAACATATTTGTTATTTGGGTCCTAGTGATGTTGACCTGTCGCAGTCAGATCTGCTTAAGTTTGTAACTGGTTCTTTCAGCATTCCACCACTTTACCTAGGAGATCAAATTGAAATTTGTTTTGTACATGAATGTGATGAAGGCTGCAAATGCAGACCAACTACATCCACATGCTTGTTACACTACATCTACATCCTCAACAGCTTTGATTCCATGAAAGAACTGCTGATTTCTGCCATTCAAGAAGGAAGGGGTTTTGGAAATTTCAAGTCAATATTAGTATAAATTTTGTTGATTTGTTTAGTTGAGAAACAGAACTGAACTCATTTCTTAGGTTTCCAAATTCATTGTTATGTTGGTAAAGTGATCATACACATTTAATATTACCAGGGTATAAATTACAGTACATGGGGCTCTTTATGTGGAACCAGCCAGCAGTAGAGTTGTGCCTAGGCTTGTTATAATCAGACTAAAACTTAATATACCAGACACATTTCACATTTCCAGACCTTGCTCGTTTGCTTTTTGAACACATTCAACCTTTAACTACTATATGCAAAGATATCTTGACCACCCAGTAATCAGGCTAACAAAGCCTTGAATCAAACTGGAATTCTTAAATAGTTTTTGTTCTATGTTGTTTAGGGGTGCACTGGAACCACTATTTCAAGTTCCGGTGTAACAGACTAACAGTCGATAGTGTCATCCCGCTGATAGTGTCCGGCATGAGACAGTGACTTAACCCATTAATGTGCAAGACCCTTCCCGTGACAAGTAAAATCGTCTGGTGTTAGACAGAGTAAAATAACAAAGTAGGGCGCATTGCAGCTCGATGGGTTAACCCACTGTCTACATTGGGGAAATGGTCAAAAATGATTTATATTATACGCAATAACTAAATCTTTTGGTCAAAATCTGTGAGGGGGGACACTATCTATGTTGCATATATTGTACAGCGAGACACTATCTAGTGTCTGGGGGGACACTTGCTGCTGGGGACATTATCCACTGTGACACCAGTGCAACCCTACCCTACATACACATATCCATTGAAACTGTAGTAATGGTTGCTTATATAAACAAATGTTCTAAACTATTAATCCCTTTCTGCCAAAAGTGTTTCAATTGTTGCACGAACTATCAAGTAGGCTTGTTCACCATGCTCATTGTTAGGGATATCTGATGTTGCTAATTCTTGTAACTGAAAAATTTCATTCTCAGTAAGATCAACATAAATTTCTGGTACAGTGACATTATTTCGTGTCTGTATGTCTGGGACAGGACCTTCATCATCAACCCCAATGTTTCATCATCAACCCCATCATCAACCCCAACCCAGATTACGCAAAGGGTTATACAAGATTTTCCACATAAGCAGCACTGGTGTAACTTAACTTGCCATCAGGGCAATTTATTGGCTGAAACGACATATCTGATTCGGCAACTGATAAGAAACCTCTACTTGCTTTAGCAATTGTTTATATAGACCATTAACTGGCAGTATCCTATTAATGACAAGTAAAATCGTCTGGCGTTAGACAGAGTAAAATACTAAAGTAGGGTGCATCTGGCACACTGCAAGCTAATGGGTTAACTTACGTAACAGTTTACACTGACTTGCCCCAGGCAAACGTTAAGTTACATCACTGATATAAGGGATATTTTTTGTGCACTGAAGTACTATACTTGCAAAAAATATCCTCGATATGAGTGAAGGGTGAAAAAATGTTTTAGAACCACATTGAAATACATACCATAATGCATTAGGTGTTGGCACATTGTACACACGACGATTAATAGCTGTTCTTCTTCTCATTTCTCGACTAATAGGGTCCACACGACCAATGGCTTCTCGTACACGATTTCTTTGAACTTTTATTCCTTGTGCTCTTAAAGACCCAAGAACCATTCTTTTACCAGACTGTGGAGATAAATCCAATATTCTTCTGATAAATACATCTAATTCATCATCTGGAATATCGCTATAGGAATTTTGATATCCAATCATCATTCCTAGTTCATGTCTCCTTCGCCTAATAGTTTTCTCTGCAATGAACGCAAGCCTTGTTATTGGTCCCTAATGGTATAAGGAACCGTGGCCTCCCAGCATTCGTCTCGTTCTTCGTATGGACACTGGTAACATTCTTCATCTTTCTGAACGAGGTTATCAAACCTTTCATTAAAATGACTAATATAACCCTGCACACCAGCAATAACCGATGCAAATCCACCGCATATCTCTTCTGACCAGTCATACACATGAAGAAACACCCCTAAACCATTCACATACTCTTCAGCTCTACAAACCAGAACTTCTGCGAAACGGGCATCTGAAGAAAACGAATGGCGACGAAGGTCCCCAAAAAAATTAATTCCCAACGATAAAAAATCAATGATATGTGCAACTGGGAAGTCCCGGTTCATTTGTGAAAATCAAACGTTTTCAAAACAATTTTCCAACCAATATAATTACACAATATAAAGTATTACAATTTTAATGAAAATTTCCGCTGGAGCGTCGAAGGCTCGCAACATGTTGTGTAACCACCCTTTGTATATTTGGCACACGTTGTATAATCAGCAACATTGTTTATATATGTGAGGTGATTTATATATGGGAAAATTGTTTATATATGCGAGGTGATTTATATATTTGGGGAACGTTCTATATATTTGAGAACATGTTTTATATTTAAGAATTAGCACATATATATACGACAATTCCTACTATATTTGTATTGTTGTTTTATATTTGATATTGTGTCATATATATATTGGGGAAAGTAATTTTGTCCGCTTTCGCGCGTCATACGTAATAGTGTTTTCTATATTGTTCAGTCGGACGAGTTCCTATAGTGACGTCATACGCACAATTTCGTACCAGTCTCTTTTGCGCGGTTTTCAGATTTTTCACAACACGAAATTCAATGTTTAAACGACAATAACTTATAAACTATAATTCCGATTTCAATTCTGTTTTAGAACTTACTTACTTATAGATTTAAAAAATGCAAAGTCTCATTTTATGGCATGGGCACTTTAAAGTAGGGATTAACAGCTATAAGATTATAGATAAAATGACTGATGACAGATTTCATAAGAGAGCCTGGTTAGCTTCATATCATATGACAGTCACGCAGACCAACGCAGAAAAGGCCAAATTATGAGCACGCAATAAGAATATTGCTATATTTTCCCATTATAGGCTATATTTGGAGATTTCTATCTTATATATTAGGTGCCGATAGCCAAATGAGGATCTTAGTAGTTGAATGCACATGTAGTAGAAAATATGAGTTTGCGTGCTCGTTGTTACCATTGTAAAATATATATCTTTGGCATTCATGATCAATTAGACATGTGAAACTATACATAATATCACTTAAATAATAAGGCCGATACGATTTGCGCGGCCTAATAGAGTTGAATACAGAGAATCTTTCTGACAAATAGGACTATATTCTTTTTGATGTATGCAACAATATTCCTAGGTTTATGCGTTAAGCGTTGATTTAGTAACTTGTCTAAAGTAACATAATGCACTAAGAGTATATAGTAAGAATATCAAGCAGACTCACGCGGTTTTAAGTTCCAAGAGATATGGTCAGGAAAGGCAATACTTATTCCAGCTGCCAACATTTAGAAACCGAGTAAAAACTTTCTACAGCCGTTCTTGTGTAGATAGTAAAGACCTTAAGATACGCGACGGGAAACGACGACGGGTGCGGGAAAACCGCGGATAGACTGGAACGAGAACGCCGTCGGGTGTTGCGCAATACAGCAGTTAAGAAACACAAGCGACGGCTACGGCTATAAATTTTGCAGAAAGTATACGGTGTAAATATTGCAATGAGCTCGTTTAAAGATACCAGAAATGCTTTACTTTTGGCTTATGATGAAGATATTATTGATGATGAGGAATTTGTGTTCTTGTATGATCTAAATACTTCAAAAAATCCTTGTTTCCCATATGAAGAATACGATCATTTTGATTTGGAAGCCATGGATGCTGTCGATTCGAAAGCAGAATTTCGTGTGGAAAAAAGTGATATACGTCTCTTAGCCGAAGTTCTTGGCATACCAGCAGAGTTTCGATGTCAACAAGGAACAGTGTGCGATGGAATTGAAGGTCTATGCATCTTGCTAAAACGACTTGCTTATCCATGTCGTTATAGCGACATGATTCCTCGCTTTGCTAAACCAGTTCCTGTTTTGAGTATGGTGACAAACACCGTGGTGGATTACATTATGACCAACACCAACATCGTATAACTGGATGGAACCAGACAATCCTGAATCCTGTCAAGCTGGAACAGTATGCTGCAGCTATCTCAAGAAAGGGAGCAGCTTTAGAAAATTGTTTCGGGTTTATCGATGGGACTGTTAGATCTATATGTCGTCCTGGGAAAAACCAAAGGATTGTTTACAATGGGCACAAGAGAGTACTGTACATGCTATCAAATCCAGTCTATGACATTGCCATCTGGAATGATTGCTCAAATGTTTGGGCAAGTAGGTATGTGAGTCAGTTTATAAATATTTAATCAATACGATTTCAGGAAATGCTTCAGAAATTCTCATGATCTCACCCACTATACAGAGTATAAAATGATGGTCAGTACTGTTTCTCATCTTTTAGAGGGTAAACGACATGATGCAAGGATGCTGGCTGAGTCTCAACTACTTAATCATCTACAGGAGAATGCTTATTCACAAACTGGTGAATCTTTGTACTTGTATGGAGACCCCGCCTATCCTCATCGACTACACCTACAGGCACCTTACAGAAATGGTCAAATTACACCTCAAATGCAAGCTTTTAACAAATCGATGAGTTCTGTACGGATATCGGTGGAATGGTTGTTTGGTGACATTGCAAATTATTTTAAATTTATGGACTTTAAGAAGAACCTCAAAATAGGATTAAGTTCTGTTGGAAAATTCTATTTAGTATCTGCCCTTCTTAGAAATGCACTTACTTGTCTTTATCATAATCAGACATCAAAGTTCTTTGGAGTGGAACCTCCAACTCTACATGAATACTTCCAGTAAATAAGATTTTGTACCTGTACTTTACCACATATCATTTGTAAAGGCCCTGACATGGCTCAGCTACACTGTACACTTTATATGTTTCAACCCATTGAGTCACATTGCGCCCTGAAACACCCTACTTTATCATTTTACCCTGTCTAACGCCAGACGATTTTGCTCGTCAAGGGGAGAGCGGTTAACTGGCCTATCTGCCCATGTATCTAGTTAACCCATTGAGTCGCATTGTGCCCTGATGTACCCTACTTTATCATTTTACTTTGTCTAATGCCAGACGATTTTACTCGTCAAGGGGAGAGCACTGGCACTTAATGGGTTAACACCATTGTCATATATTCCATGAGCAATCACTCTCATATTTCCACCATATTGTGACCACGCTTTTTGAGGCCGAGCCTGGGACAAAGTATAAGAAGTAATAAATTGAATCTTTGTGTTTCTCTGATGGGAATTGGCCTTATTATGGAGGATTTATGGTATCTAAAACAATTGCATCAAGTTTGTTATAACAATAACATTCTAATTGTATTTTTAGGCTATTGGTATTTAAGACCCAGTGTCTTTGTAAATATAACAACAATATTACAACTACTGTATTTTCTCTATTTACCCCCTTCCCTGCAGGCTTTTTTCTAGCAGCTCTGCTCTGGACTGAGGGTTTACTGGAGGCTGAGGGGATAAATAGAGGGGGGGGGGGTTAAATAAATTTTCACATTCTTTGAGAGAGTTTCAGAGTTATCATTAGAGAAACATTTGGGAAACATTTCATTCAATTTACCATTATTTAGCCACATCAGTGAATGTTATACAGATTTTAGTGATGTTATAGAATGTTTGTGATTTAAAGAATAAAGAATGGTGTCAAATAGAAAGAGGGGGTTTATTTTCTTTTAGAACTTCTAGAATGGGGGCTAATTAGAGGTGGGAGGGGGGGGGGGTGAGGTTATGGGCTAAATAGAGGAAATACATTATGTTGATATAAATACAGTAACTTTTCGGTCAAAAGTGTTATAATGTCTAACACAAAGGCAATGTCACAATATTAGCAGCAAAAACCAACAGTATGTATAAAACCCATAACATAACTGCAATAAATATTTCCCGCAACACAACTAATTATTGGTTTTCAAAACAGTACATTTTGAATTTTGACCAAATCTGGACATCATAGCAAGCATCATAGTTTTTGAAGTCTTGCGTCTGCTTGCTTTGCTGCTGCTGCTGCTGAATGACCATGTTCATTAAGTCATCATGCTTCTTCTCTTGCAACTCTAGTGCTTTTCTTTTCAATTCCATTTCTTCTTTTCGTATTTCTTGCTGCATCTCATTTTTCTCTCGTAAGAATACTAGTGTGTCACTTCCATTTGACCTTCTCTTTTTTGGATGCCCTTCATTCTCTTTATCACCTTTTCGTTTTTGGGTTTCTCCCAGCTTTTCCATAGCTTTATTGCGCATATCTTCGGCACTTTGCTTTTCTTTTACCTTTATATCAGACTCAGATTTCCACTTGTTTTGCTGAAGCATCTTCAATTTCTAATATGTCTTCCAAAGCATCTTCTACCTCAGTCATATCTGTGTCAACGCCGCTTGCCTGTTCTTCTTCTCGTAATTTTCTTTTAACTTTTTGTGATAGAAGTGCATACCTATCCCTCACTGCTCTTGTGTCAACTTTAAACTTTGGGCTTTCTATTTTCATAAGGTTATCCACAATCTCCTTCAACTTGGCTCCCCTCTGAACTGTTCCTTTTTTGGTCCCAGTAAAAGGATCCACTGCCAATATTTCCCGGCACAACATCAGATCGTGCTCTTCTGTCCAGTACATAGTCCTGCCAGGGTAAAATAAATACTTAAATATTTGTAATAATAAACAAACCTACCTTGTAATGATAATAATGGCAAGATATAAAAAAGAAATCTCCATAGATTCTGACATAGATTGTTTGTACTTTCAGAAGACATTTTCTACCATATGATCCCTATTTGGGAGCATTTATTCTGTAACAGACAAACTAGCAGTGCTTTTTTCTTATAGAGGCAAATAGGAACAATTTCCATACTAAAAACTATCGTTGCATATGCACATATGGGGCGAGTTGTTTACAGCACGATTAGCACTAACCCTGGGTTAAAATTTAATCCATCGTTTTGGTTTATGTATTTCTGCACATCTGTTTTTATTTCAGAACTTCAGAAAATTTAACTTTTGATGATTCAGACAAGATATTCTTAAAAATTCAAAAATGTTTCTGGGTTTATAAAAACAAACTGCTGGGAAGTTTGCTTTGAATTTTATGTTAACCCAGGGTTAAGCTAACCGGCTTTTGAACAACTGGCCCATGGAATGCAATTGTTCCAAGTCCAATATATATAATTTGCCTAGTCATTTCATAAACAATAGCTTCGCGCGTAATTTGACAAAACGCTTTGTGGTTGGTCAAGCTAAAACAATAGGGAATGGAATGTTGTGTGTAAGTAAGCAGCCGCTATTGGGGAGGTATGACACAAACAGCGGCCGCGAGGGAGACTACTCGCTCATTCGAACCACACAACTTACTCCCCCAAAAGTTATTGTAACATGAAGTACCGGGTTGATCACTGTAACCATGGTAACACGTGACACTGTATATTTCTTCTGCATGCCAATACGGCAAAACAAGTATGCAAAATAGACACTTACGCGTTTAAAACGCTTTAAAACTCGAAAATCTTGTCTTTTTTCAAATTCTTCGGTCTTTTGACTGTTTTTTTTCTTCCTGATAATGTAATCTAAATAATTTTCATTTATTTCGTTTTAGAGACTTTGTTTGTCTGTTTCTGTCCCGACTCCCGAGTACAAAAATATTTTTTTTCCTCTTAGCCAATCATGAGGTTGCTAGTTACCAGTTTTCTCTCGGCGTGAATAACGTAGAAAGCCTCAGTTCCATTGCATAATGCGGACGTCTTTGTAGTCCGCTATGTTTTCACATACCCGAGTGTAAATATCCGAGCGGAATTAGGACTCTCGCACGGCGCTTCGCGCCTGCCCGAGGATAATTTTTTTCGAAATTATCCAAAATATTGTTGTGTATACAGGTAAACGATAACTTTTTTTCTTCTTTTTTTCGCTAGAAATGGAGGGAAAAGAATCCATTATATTAGGTGATTTTAATTGTAATATTTTGGGGACAAATGTAGCACCACATACCTCAAAATTTACCTCTCTATATGACGAATACCAGTATTCGGCTTATGCAGTCACGCGAGAATTTACGTCATGCTATACAACCGGAAATTTGGGGGCAAAACAATCTTTTTGAATAAACCAACCAAAGGGACTAAAATAAATGTCATAAAAAATGAATCGGGTATTATAAGCGATCGGAAACTTATAGCAGAAAATTTTAATAATCATAAATTTAATAAATTTATTGAGCAGGGACCGGAGCTTGCCCGTGATATTCCGAATACAAACATAAATCCCAGCACTTTCCCAAATCAAAGTACAAGTAAATTCAAATTTAAGCACATCAGCGCTGAATGTGTTGTGGTTACTATTAGGAATCTCCCCTCTAAAAAGGCTTCCCGCCTGGACAAAATACCATGTAGGGTGATCAAGGGCGTCGCGAGAATCATATCAGAGTCTCTTTCAAAATATTTTAACAAATCTGTATCAAGCGGTGTCTTTCCTGATGATTTAAAGAGTGCAAAGGTAGCCCCAATTTTTAAGGCCGGGGAACGATCTGATGTAAATAATTTTAGGCCAATATCTGTATTGTCAGTAATAGCTAAAATTTTTGAGAAAATAGTTTTAATCAGTTTAATGAATTTTTAAATGATAACGATCTCTTGTCTCACCATCAGTCGGGTTTTAGACCTCGACATTCTACATCGATGGCTGTGCATAAAGATACTATCTGTCGGCTTAGTAACATGGATAAAGGAAAGACAAATATAGCTGTATTTGTTGACCTTAAGAAAGCTTTCGATACTTTTGACCACATTATTTTATTGAATAAATTACAGCATTATGGCTTTTTGGGAAATTAATTAAGCTGGATTCATTCATCTCTGTCTAATAGAAACCAAAAATGCTTTGTAAATGGGGTTTTTTCAAAGCCATGTATAATAAAATGTGGTGTGCCCCAAGGATCTATATTAGGACCACTATTTTTTCTGATTTTCATCAATTATCTCCTGGGCTGTCTCTCTCATACTACACCAAATATGTATGCAGATGACACGAACATTACATTGGGAGATGAAATCTTGATCTTTTGGAAAATAGAACAAACGCAGACTTGCCAAACTTGTGCATTTGGCTTAGAGCCAATAGTCTTAGTCTGAATATTGCCAAAGTTAATACATGATTATTGGCTCAGCTCGACGAATTAAAAACCTAAGTAGCGATCCTTTATACTTAGGTAATGTTAAACTGAAATAGGTAATGTTAAACTGAAAAGAGTTTAAAGCAAGAAAACGTTAGGTGTTATCGTTGATGAAAACCTTAACTGGCATGACAATATAAATGATATCGCTAAAAAGGCCAAGAGAGGCCTGGCTGTCTTGAGACAAACTCGTGACCTTGCCCCTGTAGATGCGTTAAAGAAAGTATACTACGCAATTGTACAACCGCATTTTGATTATGCATGTTCATCGGTGTGGGATAACTGCATGTCTTAAAGGGAAACTACAGAAATTGCAAAATCGAGCTGGGCGGATAATCACGCGCTCTGACTATGAAATTAGATCAGCCGAAATTTTAGATAATTAGGTTGGAAAACATCAGAACATAGGTGGCATTTGAATAAGACATTGTTGATGCAAACAATGCTGCCCCTACGTATCTAATATCGCAATTTTCCAAAAGGAATCAAGCGCATGACTACAATGTAAGGGGTAGCCAAGTGAATATTTGCCTTCCGAAACCAAATACAAATTTTTTTTAAAATAGTTTAGCCTATAATGGAGCAGTTACCTGGAATTCACTGACTGAATATAACATAACGCACTTAGGCATAGCCTAACTTAACTATGAACTTAGCTACACTCAGCACACACCGCAACAACAACGCAGGAATAGGCAACGCAACATCATTTGGTTCAACCCACCATTTAGCAAGAGTGTTAGCACAAACATAGGACGTAATTTCCTTAGTCTAATTGACTAACATTTCCCACCGCACCACAAGCTACATAATTTTTTTAGCAGAAATACAGTTAAAGTAAATTATAGCTGCATGTAAGTTATAGTCAGTAATCACTAAACACAATGCACGCATATCTAGGAATAACAAGCCACAGGAGAGGCACACTACCAATTGCAGTTGTAGAGAAAACACCATTTGCCCGCTTCAAAAACAATGCATGACTAGGGAGATAGTATACAAAGCAACAGTCACAGTAAGCAACACAAACATGATCAAAAATTACATTGGCATGACTGCAACCACATTCAAAGAGCGATTGGCCAACCGCACTAAATCTTTTCAGTATAAAAAGCATGCAAATGACACGGAACTTTCGAAATATATTTGGACATTGAAAGAAAACAAGAAGGATTTCAGTGTTAATTGGCAAATTTTAAAACATTCTATTTCGTACAAGGGAGAATCAAAACGATGCAATTATGTTTAGAAGAAAAAATTTGTATTTTGAAAGAAAAAAACAAGAATTGTTTACTCAACAAAAGAGCTGAAATAGTTCACGATGTCGTCATCGTAACAAATTTCGCGTAAACAACGCAAACAAAGCCATGCATGCACACATTGTCTCCCACATACACCCCAACGCTCCGTCAGGAACCATATAAGCGGTCATTTCTTTCGATACTTGTCACTGCCTGATGATTCTTTTACAGATGAAACAGCCTGTTGCAGACAAGTTTTGAGGTAAGCGAAAATCTATAATTTGCTCTAACTATATGTTGTCTATAGCAAGATGGGGATTTTTGGCCATGGATTTATTAGAAGATGCTTTATCCAGCCTTTAACCAGATCGGTGAGCACAATACATGGGCAGTTTGCACACGCGTGCGCGCTTGTTTAGGTGCGTATATTCTTCGCATTTTTCAAACGATTAAGCCATTATATCGTTTAGTATGAGCACCGCAACTCAATATTTCAAGAAACACATAATTTTCCATGAACAGTAAAGTAAAAACGAAAAAGTGTACTCGAAGTTGCTGTTTTTTGAGTTTGAAGAATGATATGGCGGTTGAAGAAATGCGCCCGCGATATTTTACACAGCTTATACAAAATGCCTCTCTGTTACTCAGCACGGATCTAAAAATTTAGGTTGGGCCGAGCATTTCTTTTGAAGTCACAATGTTTGCGAATCTAATCTTTAGATGTTTAAATTCGTCTTTCTATCTAATATGTAACTCGAGAGATCCAGCTTCTACACTTATTTTAATGGGTTTTAGAAAGTTTTAGACAATTTACAGGCCCCAAATTTATTTCTATATAACAATATTTTAGCGATTTAATTATAGCGTTTGAAAGACATTCGAAATTGTTATTTCGATAATAATAACTCGGTACTTTTCGTCCATAATAAGTTTGTCCTTTTGACATGTGTGTCGTTCGGCACATTATACCATTAGTTATGCTTTTAACATGGCTCAATGGGTAACGTGCGGCCAACCCCGAACCCGTAAATACATTCTCGCAGGCGCAAAACAATGGGAAAATTGCATTCTACGGGATTAGAAACACCGGGAATCGATTCTATAGGCCAAAACAGCCCAATAGCGTGCTTTTCACGTCTTTTCGTGTCGGCGAACCTATAATATGACCAAATCTAAGTGCAGTGCAATTCACTGCACGTGCATTAAAAACTGATAATATAAAAAAATTCTGAAGTGCTTGAATATAAGCAACATTTTTGCCTATACTGATATGTATCTGAGTTTCAGAGATATTCAAGAAATTTTATGACGTGAGTTTGGCAAATTTTTGGATACAATTTGCAGTATTTATGTTTCTGTATAAGCTTTTCATTGAACTCATACCATTCGTTGGAAAGATAATGGTTGAAGGATTTCAATTGTGTTTCTCCTATTTCTATAGAGGGTAAATATTGACAGAGAAAATCGCATTCGAAATTCTTAAGGAAAATTACGTACGTGTTGATGCGAACGTCAATGAGTTAAAAAAAGGTTTCCGAACACTTGAGCACTATTAACATCAATGACGTGCATGCCAAATAATAGTTTCTTCCAGCTACATCTTGTATAAATTTGTTGCAGCTGTCCAACAAGAATACCTTGCCGAAAACGGTCGATCCAAAAATTGGAAACTAAAAAGTTGTGAAAGGTAAATTTTAAATCTTCTTTTAGTCTTTACTTCTAAGCAGATGCATAATGACAGAGCTTGTGCTCGTCACACGTTGAATTTGAAATGGAAAGAAATATTGAGAAATAGTAGGATCTGTATAGCCTGCAATAGTTTTTGCAATGAGATTTTCTCGTTATAAAGTTATGAATTTTTGCCCAAAATTCCTTTCTTGAACGAATAGACATTCTAAAGTACAGGGTAGTTCTATCAGATGAAAAAAGCTTCTGTTATCAATAGAAACCATAACTGATAGAAAGGTACCCCAATGCTGATATAGAGATCAATTTAGCATGGTCTATGAATCAGCTGAGAGCGACAATAATATGAGAAGCATTATTATATAAATATTCAAGAAGGGTTTTTAGTAGTTTATCCGTTGATATTGAATGATGAATATTTCAAGAATGAAAATATTCACCCAATTTGTTAATGTTATCAATACTAATATATTTTTAGCATCCGTCAACATCTGTTATGCATCTCATAATCAGTAAGTTGATCTGAAGCATCATATTATTTGTTATAACGTTAATTTTATTTTATATTAAATAGACTTGCATTTTCATGCTTATAATATTAGAATATTATTTCCTTCATTTATTTCCGCGAATAGAGGAAGCCTGAGTACAAGATAAAGTCAATATAAATAGGCATGCAAGGTGTTGACAATACGTCATTCATGATGTTGGCCATAATATCTAAAGTGATTAACTATATTCCACCTTTTTAGATGCTAGCTACCTCGCTTTGAAAAAGTCAACAACGACAGTATCATGAAATATTCCACAAGTTTGGGCATAAAACTTTTTCTTTCATCATTGATCTTGTTATATTTCTGCGCAAATCCAGTTGCTGCAAACAAAGATATTCCATTTTGTCATAAGCTATGGGACGACCTTGGGAAAGATTTGGCAGACTGGCGTGAACGATGTATGGATGCAGATCACGAAATTGATACATCATGTTGTCAAGCAGAGAAAGAATATTTTAAAGAAAGGAGACGGAGCCACAGAAAAATGTGCTTTTATGAAGGTATAAAAGATCACAATAATAACGACCATTACATCAAGTACTAGTATATATATATATATATATATACATATATATATATATATATATATATATATATGTATATCATATATATATATATAAGCAACTGTTCATGATTGATATTTGGGAGAAAAAAAGATTATTTCGAACTTTCAAAAATATCTAGTCGTCTTACACATAGTTTCGTGTGGGAGCGCGCGATCTCGAGCACTTTTATTAGTCTTATAGGAAGTTTTGAGAGAGAAGGGGACTATGCAAAGAATGAAGGGAAGGAGAAAATTGTGGAAGCCTCTGCCATGTAATGTTTTCAAGATGGCGACACTTGCACAAATTCGACACCGAGTTATGAATAATGGACGAAGGATACTACATAGCATAGTGTCGACATAAAATAGTCCATTTCAAGTCGAACGCGTTTTTCGTGTGATGAATTCGCGCGCGCCATGATAAATTCAGGCGCCAAGTTCAATATTATGATATACATTATTTGCCAGTATATGTTTTAAACGTAGAAGTGAACAATATGAGAAGAACAAGACTGTGCGATGTGAACGAGAAATGTAAAAATCATACTAATATTCGTTACCAACTTTGTAAAATATTCGACATGATTCAGTCTATATGAGGGATATTATATTTCCAACAACAACATTGCGCCTTCAAGACCTGGGACAAATATGATATTATTAAAGCAAATCACTCTACAATATATGATACTCTACAATAGTTTGAGCGAACCAAACGTGGATATATATTTGTATTCATATAATTTTTTGTGGGAAACTAAAGAAAATCTAGAGATCAGTGTTGAAATAATCGTCGTATACTCCACTCTCCTCCGCAGAGGCTTGCGATCTTTAAAAACTATTTAGTCGTCTTACACGGAGTTTCTTGAAGCGTGTGGGGAGCGGCGGCACACACTCCGTCTAACACGACTAAATATTTTTTAAACTCGCAAGCTTCCGTGCGCAGGAGAGTGTCCGGTACGCTACTTTGTGCACATTATACGGCTGAGGCAATTCTCCTCGTTTTCCGTCTTCCCGTCTTTCCCCGCGCGCTCGCACTTGCAAATCCCCTATTTTCCCCATTTGAACCGCACGCTCCCAACACGCTACACAAAACTCCGTGTAAGACGACCAAATATTTTCTTAAGCTCGCAAGTCTCTATGAACATGTTTGTTCAACTTAAGGTTATTAACATAGAGGCCAAGAATCTTAGCGTATAGTCGACCATTTCAACCGGATTATTGTTGATTAGGATGGGATCGAATTGTGTTGGGTTCAAACTAAATCCAATACGCAATCTACGACTTCAGCCCTAGAAACACGTGTTGGCGTCACCATAGCAACGGAGCTAAAATGTTGAAATGCGGACACTTCGTAAGGTGTTCTATTACGGCAATACATCAAGATGCCCTTTTAAAACGCAATATAGTACAGTAAAACTTTTAAAATGACTAGATGAATATTATATATTTGTAATCCCCGTTAAACAAGCAACATAAAGATGTTTAAATCAAATTTATACGTTTAGAATTTAAAAAATAAACGAATGAAACGATTTTCCACACGGTCGTATAAGATATTAATAGCTAGCCATATTACAAAACGATTAATTGAAACATAAAATGAAGTTCGAAATATCTGTTTACAAACTTAATTTGGCCATCATTAAAAAGAAAAACTTCTTGGCTTTTCAACTATATTATACTTTACGCTTGTTAATTTCTTATATATTTTTGATGAGCGTGAAAAGGATTCCGATGTCATATTTCGTTACCGGTGTTTTTTGTCTATGACTATATTCTTGAAGCTTTCTAGTGTATTGTCATTGCCATTTGAATCATGATAATTTGCGTCATGACATTTAAAGTGTATCTTCCCTCAGATATTTAAGTGGAGTTTCTGTAGACTGTAACAAATATTTCAAACGTAACGATCCAATCTTTTTTTGTATATTATGGACACCAGCATATGGAATGAACAGGCTCTGCGTGCATTTGTAATCCTCATGGAAAGAGCAATCTCAAGATGCTTGAATCAAGTTTATACGTTCAGAATTTAAGTCAGTAACGTAATGTCAATGAATTTGTGAAGCAAGCAGCTTTTGACCCACATTGGAAAACTTTCGAATTTTATGAATTGTGCGACGTTTTCTGCGCCAAAATTAAAAGGCGCGAAGCGCCGTTCCGGGCGATAGCCCGGGGCGAGGGTACTAATTCCGCTCGGCTATTTATTACACCTGGGGAAAAAAGAAAGCAATGCTTCATGGGTGTCATGCATAGATATAATAAACCTAGATTGCTGACTCATACGTAGCGGACGCGTGACCTGCATGATAAATCCAAGATGGCCGCCATTCAGGGCAAAAAGACTATAAACTCTACGGGGAAATCCATAATTTTTGCATTTTGCGTCGTCCCAGTGTTTCTAATCCACTTCGATCAAACTTTTTTGGCAATAACTACTTATCGTGAAGGTTTTAGACGCAAACTGGACAGCTGGGGATGAATTGATGTAAAAATATCGCTCGCCGAAATTTGTACGAAATCGTCACTTGGTCAGTTCGAGCAGGTTCGAGTGAATTACTCCGGTTTAGAGTATTTTATAAAGGAAATTTGTGGTTTTCAAGATCAAAGACGTATACCTTGAAGGCTTTGGATGCAGAATGGACCGTTTGGGATGAATTATATTAAAATATCGCTCGCCGAAGCTTGACATGAAAATGTCACTTGCTCAGCTTGAGTCATTTACTGCAGACAAGTACTTTAAATGTACTTGGTTTAATACATTTAGTCATTAGATATTTTGAGGAATATTCGGAACATTACTTAGAGGATAAAAGTAATGTCTGTAACAGGCTTTACTTGCTGAGACGACTGGGATTACAAAAAAGCAATAAAAATAGCAATTAAAATTGGGAATGGAAAATGAGATTATGATCCCTCCCCCACCTCTTACAACCCTCTGACTTCTTTCCCCAGTTTTTGTTTCCTTTTATAGTATTTTTGGGGCTCACTTAAATCTGGGGCCCATCGAGCAATTCCCTCCTGGGCAGCCTTAGAAAATATAGCTTACTAAATGTCGTGTTAAAAAGAACCATAAATAGTAAACACTAACATATTGTTAATCTGGACATTCATTCTCACTAGATGACATGTCAAGAAATTTAGTTTTGGACATGCAAGAAAACTTCGTGTTAGTTTTAGTAATTTGGCATTAATTACTTGAAGGATTAATATATTTTTACTATAGAAATGATAATTAATGGTAGCATAACAATGTACGGATTTCATTCAAGCATACATGAAACTGTTAAGTTTAATGATCAGAATTTATTTTATAGAGGTTTATATTTCACGACCACCATGGAAAGTCTGGCCGATGCATACTTGATATTTTTCAGTACATGAACAGGTTGCACACTGTTACTGTATTGTTAAATGTTAAGTTAAATGTTTTAAAACAATACTGAAAATCAGAAACAACACTCAAATTTGCAGTGCACTTGCCACAATTTTGCACACTACACACTTGAATTTTTCCCTGCTGCATAAATTTTTCCTTGTCTAAATCTGCCATATATTACCCAGTCTGGTCTCATGATCTCCCCGGGAAAAGCCTAATCAATATAATGTTCAGAATTCATCCTTTCATGAGTAATGCTGTGTGCCATTTCATACAGTGAGTTCAAATAGGCTGCATTGCATCTTCATAAATGTTTTAAAAACTTTTAATATTTCCATCCTTGAAATACTGTACCATGTTTGTGTGTCAAATTTCACCTCTAGGTGATATTTGGCGTCAGTTAACTGTGGACTTAACTTTTAAATGCTGCTTTTATCCTCTAAGTAATGTTCCGAATATTCCTCAAAATATCTAATGTACTTGTCTGCAGTAAATGACTCGAGCTGAGCAAGTGACATTTTCATGTCAAGCTTCGGCGAGCGATATTTTAATATAATTCATCCCAAACGGTCCATTCTGCATCCAAAGCCTTCAAGGTATACGTCTTTGGTCTTGAAAACCACAAATTTCCTCTATAAAATACTCTAAACCAGAGTAATTAACTCGAACCTGCTCGAACTGACCAAGTGACGATTTCGTACAAATTTCGGCGAGCGATATTTTTACATCAATTCATCCCTAGCTGTCCAGTTTGCGTCTAAAACCTTCACGATAAGTAGTTATTGCCAAAAAAGTTTGATCGAAGTGGATTAGAAACACTGGGACGACGCAAAATGCAAAAAATATGGATTTCCCCGTAGAGTTTATAGTCTTTTTGCCCTGAATGGCGGCAATCTTGGATTTATCATGCAGGCCACGCGTCCGCTAGGTCATCCTCGTACCCAGGGCATTTGCTCCCCCCGAGCCAAATACCCTGGTATGAGCTGGTCACGTGACCCCCAGATTTTTGGGTAAAATAGAATATTGTTCATTAGGGTCGGGGGAGTGAGTATACATTGTCACAACTAATAAGAACACGCTATAAATGTAAACAATAGCCATTGTATCTTCAAAGTTACACAGCTCGCGTATGCACCTGGACATGTCAAAAGCGTTAGATACTCCAAAAAAGTTTTACAGTACTGGTGAAAAAAATCAAAGCTCGTGCTGCCGTTTATGTTTAAATATTTGTGATGTGACTCACGTCAAAAAGTTATTTAGACACGCGAACGCGAATATTCTAAAACTCGCTGAAGATTGTCTGGGCGATTCTCTCGTACGAGACCCAAATCTGCCTCAAAATATCTGCAGACCTTGCCAGAGACGGCTCTCTAATTATAAAACTTTTAAAGAGTTAATCTCGAAAAGCCAAAACGTTCTAAAATCGCAATCGAGAGCGAAAAGATGCTCCGAGCCGTCGCCTTCAATATTGCCAACAGCAAAGACGGTCCAACAACAAGCAACTTCAAGTCGACGATCCCTTTCATTTTCCTCAAAAGAAAATACGGTAAGTTTGGGAAATTATGGTTTATTAGATGTACTGTACATTTTTTTAGTTTAATCCTTTCTGTAAACTCGCTATGCGTTAAAGTAAAAAGTGCGTGCAGAGCCAGAGTAGACTTGGAAAATATAAATATGCTTGCAAAGCGTTTCGTTAGGCTTTGTTTGTTTTTACCATATGTGACCGTGGGTCTTTTTATTTTAAGTTTGCGGGTTTTGATAATTAGATGCACTCGTATATACAAGTGTTAACTCATCATATCAAACGGAAGCGGCCATATAATAGATGCAAATTGGCTTTAATGCTTTTACGACAACTTCGTCCGCAATAAAAACAAATCGCATTTTACCAAATCCTTTGTATTAAATAAACCTGATTTCATGTACATTTGTTATGCCTTATTGTATTTTCGTACATCAAATTATGTGTTAAAATGTCCAGTAAAAAACAAACAAAATTAAACCAGCTACCTGAATTGGACGAGATGAACTAAAATTGTTGTACCTAACTTTTGTAATTGAATTGCCAAGCAATTTCAAATTAGTCCCAACAACTATATCGAATGCTTTGGCTCTAAGATTAAAAAGTTATGATGATAAATGGTCGTAAATTGATACTTTACATTAGCTAATTGATTTATTTTTTCGGCTTTGTTTATAGCCAACCACTTCAACTGATGCACTACGTGACAGCGCTTTAGAAAACTTCGAAAAGTCGAAAGAAAAAGTTGCCTCAAAGATGCACGAAGAACTAAAATATGTCGCTCAGAGAAACACCAACTCCGTATTGAGAAAAAGGGACTTTGAGGCTTTATCGAAGGTTAACTTTAAAGAGATTATTGAAGAAATGAAACGGCTAAGCCCCGCGGTACACGAAATTCTTTTTTGTATGTTGGAAATGGACATAAACGTTGAAAAGAAGATCCCAACAATGGCCTTGGTTTATTCACTGACGATATTTAACCGTTTTCATGAAATGAGCCTGTTGCAAAGATTGAACACTTTGCTTTTAATTGATGGAGATGCAAATCAAGAGGTAAACAATAAGCACACTGTCAGCCAAATAATACTGTTTGTTTAGGGTCTAGTAATGATCTACTGCTACAGTAATAGAAGTTTGATGTATATATTTTCTAAAAAACTCCTTGTAAACACAAGTTTTACAACTTATTTAAACATCTATAGACTATATGTAGGGAAATACATATCCACTTTGTATCTGATAAAAAAGTAATTGAATCAATCCGTGAAATCCGTGTTAGGAAATATATGATTGCAGTAGATATGATATTAACCCATCAAGGCATAGGAGCCTTCCCTTGGCATAAAATCATCTAGAGTTAGACAGGGTAATATATCAAAGTAGGGTGCACCAGCGCGCATTGTACCTTTAGTTAATAATTATTTGCTTGCATTTAAAAATTCTGATTTTAATTACTTTACTAGGTGTTGGATAGATTGAATAAGTATGGATTTTGCCTGACATCTCAGATGAAGTATCCGATTATGGACGATATCGGGAAACATTTCATGGATCATGCTGTCGAACTTGTCAAGAAAGGTCACAAGTTTGTGTTTGTCATGGATAACATTGACTGGACAATTAAAGTTCATGAGATGCGATCAGACAACCAAAATAGAGATGTACATGCAGTTGCAACCAGCTTGGTGTTTGACCGTGTACCTCAAAAGGAATTTTCCAGCAAAGCACCTCAACAGTCTCTTGCACTTGTAAATGTCAGAGAAATTGTCACTCCAAATGCAGAAGAAATGGCTTGCACAAGGGAACGATACAAGATCCTGCTGGGAAATATAATCTGTGAATTCCTGCAGGCCTTCAAACCTTTTAAGGATCTTGTAGGTAGTACCTCAAGCCTCTATCCAGTCGAAATGAGATCACCATCTGTTATCATTCCATATCCCGTTATGATGAAAGACGAGAACAAATACGCTGAGTTAGTAGCTGTGTTGGACACTATGGAAACATGGATTCAACAACTGTATTCCAAAGCTGGTATCACTAGCAACTCTAGTGTACCTGTTGTTATTCCTGGTCCTCCTATTGGAACAACGTCTCGTCCTGATCAGCCTGGAGCACACATCCCACGAGTCCTTCCCCCTGATGATCCCTTACCGAAGGTTCCATGTTATGGTGATCAGTTGTCAAGAGTAAGACTGGCAGGTGGTAAAGATCTTAGAGCTGGCTGTCACACTCCCACAGATAGGCTAGATCATCTCTATCCCTTTAGAATAGCAGATTGGCATACCAAACAAAGCCTTATTAAAGTAAGCCGTCCTGTATATAATACTAAATTAACCTGTGCAATGTCCCCAGGTGCAACCCTTGGGCCTTAATGAGCTAACAAAAACTATATGCCAATGTTTCTTGCTAACTGATTAAGGCACAATGTGCCCTGGTGCACCCTAATGGGCCTTAATGAGTTAGAGTCTTTTAATTTAACCCATTAAGGCACAATGCACACTGGTGCAACCTACTTTCCTATTTTACTCTGTCTAACAGTAGACGATTTTACTTGTCAAAGGGAGACTCTTGCATCAAGCATTCTAGTATTCATTGGATCAATTTTACAAATTACTTTGGGCAGTTCCTTAACCCTTTATTACTGTACCATTGGCACAATAGTCTCTCCTTGATAAGTGTCTGGCATTAGAAGACGGAGTCAAATAAAAATGCATCATGGTACAGATTTCTCTTGGTTCCCAAAAGGAATTGGTCCCCTTTCTGAACTTCATAATTGTACATATCATAAACTAAAAAACTTTCATGTATTATATTTAGTTAATATTCAAGAAGTTGTACAAGAATTCTGCGCGAGAAATTGGAACCCTTCGGTACTTCAGAGAAATGCTCCAGAGAAGAAATGTCACCAAGGATGTGAAGCACTTCGAAGAGTGCGAGCAATTATTTCTTGCAGTTGGCAGATGCTATACTGTTGAGGCACTGTTAAATTTCTTTAGCATGTCAACAGTAAGCGATCCACCAAGGAAGAACAGCCCACCTTACCGTTTGATGTCTGCGGAGAAACACAAGAAAGCATACTGGGATGGAATGTTGGATAAATTTATCGATGAGTACTTGATCACACCTGGTCCAGTAACTGTACAAGGCAACCCTGAACAAGATGACATTCCACCAGAGAGCCCAGATTATGTGAGGGAACACTCACTGCTCTTGCTCAAGTACTACTTTCTAGTTGCTGACCTCAAAGATGCTGTTAGAGAAGGGAACGGGCATCGAATAAACCAACTCCACAAGCAACTACTACACCATTTCAAGACCGACTCTGGTTACAATGCATATGGGATTGAAATGTTCATCAGCATTATCCAGAATGATGTTTTGCTTTCAGAAGAAGAAGCTTACCAATGCACTTGGGCAGCAACTGCAAACTGGACTGGAGGCAAGGGAAATAATTTGGAAATTGATCTGATGCAAGAGAATCGGAACAGGGACTTGAAGAAATTGATAAAGAACATGGGTGCAAACAAGACGGACAAGGCCATTGAGCGTGCGAGCAAAGCAGTAGGTGGAATAAGAAAAACAATGCAGAATTTTGATGACCAAGCATCTATTCATGCCAAACCAACTGCCCATAGTCACAAATCTTCATCTTCAGATGAATTGCAAATCTTGAAAGACTTGCATAATCTAAAGCCTTTTGCAAACAAGAGTGACAGAAAGCACAATTCTTTCCCATCTGTGTCATCTGATCCCCTGCATGATCTTGAAGAAGTGAAATTCAAGGAATGGTTGCAACGACATAAGAAGGATTTGTTGTACAATGTCGCAACAATGGAAACTGATGCTGAGGAAGCGATTGGTGATGAGGATTAAAGTCTTATGACGGGGAGTGATTATTAGTTGTAATTTAATCCATTAAGGCACAATGCGCCGAACTTTGTTATTTTACTTTGTCTAATGGGCGATGATTTTACTCATTAAGGGAGGGCCTTGTGCTTTAATGGATTAAACGTATCCTATTTCTAATGCCAGACTATTTTATACTATAGGCTCTTTTCCACTCATCGCAAAAACCAACTCGAAAACTCGCTGCGAGTTCTTGCATGTAATTAAAATAAACTGTCGAGCGTTGTGATTGGATGGAAGTACTCGCAGCGAGCTTGCGAGTTGGTTTTTGCGACAAGTGGAAGAGCCTTATCTAATGCCGGACTATTTTATTTTGTCCAACACCAGACTATTTTACATTGTTTAATGCAAATGATTTAACTTGTCAAGGGGAAAGTTTGGCCATTAATGGGTGATGTATGCACAACCAAAATATCTTTCTGATAAATAACTAATAATTTGCTAAGTAGCTGAAATTCGGGGTTGTTCATCTAACAAGAAAATGCCTGGGCAAATCGAACTGTTAAACAAGTTGATATGAACATTGTTTTTAGTTTTTGTTTTTGTTTAGTGCATTTTAGGTATGTTTTATTCGTAAATATTCAATTTGTGACTGACATGATTATAACTCTGGCAAAGTTAAAATATATACACAAAGAAGATTCACAAATGTGCACATACAATTATAGATTTTTGTCCCAAATATTAATGGCTGCCAGTTTTTTATGTTCATTTAGATGGCTAGTTTACTACAAACTGGCCTTTATGTCATCTTTCTTTTTACAAAAATAGATTCAAATTGGCAGCTTTACTTATTATGAATAAGCTATATTTTCTGTCAAATTTGTCTTGAATGATGAAGGTTAAAATCACATGCTACAACTAGCACAGTCACATACCAAACTGCAATTGCTGCAACAGAAGTGCCCAACAATCTGTTCTTTGGCGGTAAGTCCTGCATCTAAACGGTCCAAAAGGTATTTCCTCATGCATGAATACTCCAAGTGGCAATAGTCTCTAATTTCCTCACTGATTCCTTTCTTGTTTTTTGCGATGTCACGATTATTGTAGTACAACACTGCCATTGATGAGGATCCATCTCTGCCTGCTCTCCCAGTTTCCTGCATATACTGCCTGACAGTTCGGGGTGGTCCAATGTGTATGATGTTTCGAATGGTGGGTATATCCACTCCCATGCCCATCGCAACTGTGGCAAACACTACCCTCACTTTGGAACACTGACGCCCAAGTTCTTTCAAAATTTGCTCTTTCATGGCAGCAGTTTGTGGGGAATGGAATTGCGAGAATAATCTATTCTCAGGGATTGGGTCGCCACCAGTTGGAAAATATTGCTCACAGCCTAAAATTCTCTCAAAGAGCCTATAAGCAAATCCACACCATCTCAAATTGAGATAAACAATTGTCAAGGGATATTCAATTTTCTGTGCCAAAAGATTTTGAGCAATCGGTGTTAATATCTCCTCATACGACTCTATATCTGGACCATTCCTGAATGCTTTCTCGTAGAAAATATTTGGTCTGTTAAGCCTTCCTACAACTTCCAGAGGATTTTCTCATATGCAACGTGTTCTTTATTGCTTCTCGGTCTTTCTTGCTTGCAGTTGCAGTAAGCGCCAGAACAGGAACTGATGGAAAAAGAGCACACAGCATGCCAAGGTGGGAATAGTCAGTCCTGAAATCATCACCCCTAAAAAATATTGGAGGAATTAGGTTGGGAAGACATGAAAACAAGGCGATCCATAAACTTATTTTATATTTTAAAATTGCAAATAATTTAACACCAAATTATTTGTCAGATTTATTGCCTCAAACAGTACAGCAAAGGTCGGGTCTATCCTTAAGAAATGCTTTCGACTTTTCTTTTTTTGTGTGAGAACCGAACTATTTAAAAAATCGTTTTTTCCTTCAACTACTATATTATGGAATAGTATAGAAGAATTCATTATCTTTTTTTTTTGACATTCAAACTTACACTAGCTATTATGATTTTTCTATTGATAGATATTATTCTATTTTACATACTCGTTTACGCCTAAATTGTAACGCTCTGAATTATTATTTGTTTAAAATTATTTGTAGTTTATCTCCAGCATGTTTATGTGGAGCTTGTTGTGAATCAGTAATTCATTATTTGTTATATTGTTCCCGATATACTGCTCTTAGATTATCCTTACTCTCGGCTGCTGCTCAAGTTTATGGTGAAGGCTGGTATCTCTTGTCGGATTCCCAAAAATTGAAAAAAAATTTGTTTGGTTCAATTGATTTGAGTGCAGATAGTAATAGATGTATATTTATGCATGTTCAAAAATATATCAAGCAAACTAATCGTTTTTCTAAAGATTAACCTATTAACCAATTGAACCAGCTTTGATCACTTTTTGTTGTTGGTTTTTTCTGTTCGTCTTCTCCTGTCGCTCCTGTTGTGTATTTATTTATTTGTATTGTTAAATGTAGTGTGAGCCCCTCAATGAGCGTTTACGCTCTTGGGTAAACACTAAATGAATAAATATGTTTATACAAAAAATAAAAAATAAAATTTGCTGCCTTAAAAATGAATTAATTTTAATATTTGTAATATAAATCGATTCACAAAAACCAATTAATGTTCTTGTATATAAGGTATATTTTTATTATTAAACGGTTTGTGAATTATACTTACCATTCCAAAATGCAGTGAGCTTCGTCGACAACGATAGCCTCAACGGATTCTTGGTACGGTGCAGATTGAAATAACTTAAATCCTGCCTTAGACGACAAACATGCTTCGGGGTGAAGAAACACAATATTGAACAATACGTCTTTGAAATCAGTGCCACATTCTTCCTGGTTATTTTTCAGAACTGCTGCTTTTAAACCCGTGCTGTCGTTTATCTTTCTTAACTGATCGTCAACCAGCGAATTCAAAGGCGAAACAACAAGGATAACGGGCGAAGATCGGTTTAGAACTGCTTCACCTGATTGCCTTTGTTCGAAGAGATTCTTTTCATGAAGCAGTGTTGGGAGCAATTGGTAAATTAAAGATTTACCGTATCCAGTCGGTAAAACGACAGTATCTCTCCTATTAAAAAGCGCCTCCAAACACTTTGCTTGTTTTGGCTTAAGATTTATATTGCTATATAAAGCACTTTTGTTTACAGTGGAATGAAGACAAGACAAAAACATGTCCTCTTTGTTTGGATTTGGATCGCAATAATGGCGCCTGAATAACCTACTCGCACCTGCGAACAGGCTGGGAAGAAAACTAGAAATCACCTACCCCCCTTAGTAATATAAATTGTTTGGTTTCACGTGACCAGCTCATACCAGGGTATTTGGCTTGGGGGAGCAAATGCCCTGGGTACGAGGATGCCGCTAGGTATGAGCACTGATCTGAAAATATAGTACCTGGAACGAGCTTCTATACCTATGAAAATTGAAGCCAGTTTGGATTTGGCGGCCATATTGGAGTGACCACCAATGGCCGTCGTAAGTGGAAGCAATTTGAAGGAAGTATTTTCAATTTGCGCTGTGTTGGGCGATGGAATTATTGAAATTTAATTGGAAATATGTAAAGGAGTTTGTATATTATTAAAAGTCACCGATTTGGTTTGATTTCGGGCGTTTCTCGGCGAAAAAACTGTTCGCGCGTGTATGTTGTTGTCAGCCATGAGTGAGCATATTTACGTGAAAATTTTGGAATAAATCGCCGTACTGTGTCTCTCGGCGTAGTAATCAAAGAAATTACAAGAAAGGAGACAGTTTCACATGGGAAAGTAATACTGGGCAAATAGTGATGGTGAAAGATCGGCCTTAAAACGGGTTTTTGTGACGAACTTTGCGTGTTGTAGCTACAATTAATAGTTGATTGTTGTTGCCCGGCGAACAGACGTTGTTCATACTTGTATCAAATACGACAGTATATTTAACAGGTCCAAGAAAATAGTTCATTGTTTGCTGAAGCACAATAAATAAAAAGTACTTATGTATTTACTAAATTATACTGGTCAGATTGACAGAATTTGTCAGAATGTACCACTACAAATTTGTATACAGTGTCTCAAGAGATTGATTACAGGTCATCTATATAAAACATCATGCTGTGGCATTTAGTTTCCTTATGAATTAAATGAACAATTTATTTACAACATGTATTTTAAGCTTGAATCTGTGCAGAGGAAGCAAGGGTGGTGCTAGTGGGGAGTACATGCTCTGTTGGGAACCCCAGGCTCCATTGGGGAAATACACCAATATATCAGGGATTGTCATATCTGTATATATATACCTTTCCAGAATCTGAAATTTAAATTATTTTTCAGTATCCATTCCAACTGAGTTACTCATTCCTGACCCATCTCACTGTTACAAGTAACAATAGCAACATAAGACACTACAGTCAACAACTAGACACTAAATAAGTTGGTATCGTGATACACTAAGATGCATATAAACCTTGAACAAACTTCTGTACATCTGTCTTGAATGTTGATCAATTAAGACACTTAATGTTATACCAATGTTTGAAGCTTTGTAGTATCCAGTCAGGATACAAGTCATTCACAGTTTAGTATCCAACACCAAATTTTAGTATCTTGTGAATATCAGGATACTGCAAATTTCAGACCTTGCCTTAAAAGGTGGCCTAATATATTTAGCCCCTGTTCTTTCCTGTGCCAAGGAATTGATGACACCATAGTTGACAAGTAGATTAGGAACCTAATGGTATAAATCTAGTTTAAAGACATATTAAAAATAAATTTGAATTAATAAAAACATTTGTCAATGAGAAATTTTACAATAGCATTGGTCAATTATCATGGTATGCTGATTTATTGCATACAGTTTTTTGCAAAATTCTTCACAAGATACAGAAGTTTCAGACAGGTAAAATTTTTCACAGAAATTTAAAACATACTTTTACAAGAAATATACAGTATAAAAATTAAACTATACAGTATATACAGTATAAAAATTAAACTACAAACATAATACTAAATTTGAAGCAACTGAGCATAGAAAGTATTAAGTATACTATTATTTACAAGCACTAGCTATAAATTCTATATGTCCTATATGGCGACAGTGCATCACGGCCACTTACGCGTTTCTGTTAACACATTCGTTTTCAGCCTGAATCAGTGGTTCCTCATTATTTATACGCGCAAATTACTCCCACAAGACGTCCTGTCTCGTTTCTTGATTTATTTACTGCGGAAGGCAACATATTGTAGCTACAACACGCAAAGTTCGTCGACTTTAATCGTCACAAAAACCCGTTTTAAGGCCGATCTTTCACCATCACTATTTGCCCAGTATTACTTTCCCATGTGAAACTGTCTCCTTTCTTGTAATTTCTTTGATTACTACGCCGAGAGACACAGTACGGCGATTTATTCCAAAATTTTCACGTAAATATGCTCACTCATGGCTGACAACAACATACACGCGCGAACAGTTTTTTCGCCGAGAAACGCCCGAAATCAAACCAAATCGGTGACTTTTAACAATATACAAACTCCTTTACATATTTCCAATTAAATTTCAATAATTCCATCGCCCAACACAGCGCAAATTGAAAATACTTCCTTCAAATTGCTTCGACTTACGACGGCCATTGGTGGTCACTCCAATATGGCCGCCAAATCCAAAACTGGCTTCAATTTTCATAGGTATAGAAGCTCGATCCAGGTACTATATTTTCAAATCAGTGGGTATGAGTCAGCAATCTAGGTTTATTATATCTAGGTGTCATGGGTGAACGTTTTCGCGAATTTCGCGAACTTTTCGTGGACATTGCGTGGGCTGTATTTGTCAGCTTTTAGGGACTTTATAAAGATGAGCTGTGGGGCAAATTTTATCGCTTTTGCTTTATGTAAAAGGATAAGAAGAGATATATGAGCGAAAATATAAGGCGAGTTTGTTAAAATTGTTGATGTATGTGTTCATGGCATATTATCATTGTTGTTTTAAAAACTGTTGCTTTATATAAATAGTCAGTCTCGTTTAATTCCAGTTTAATTTAAGTATCCTATCTTTTATGTTACGAAATCAATAAATTAAAAGGAAACCGGAGCCAGTCAACCGCGTGATTTCAATTCAATAAGGTGGATTTATATGTAAATGCAGTTTTGTTTTATGAACTTTACGAAACGTTTTATATTGAACGCAAAGTTGAATTTTTCAATTGTACATTAAAATAAAATATTAGAATGCGTAATAACTTACCTACATGATATATTTCAGTATTCTATTGTTAAAACCATTAATATTTTAACTACATTGCCGGTTTTGTAGTGTAATTTGCACGCTAAAAACTGTAAAAGAAATTTTCTTACTGATCGTGTTGCTATGACTACAGTGCTTCCACAGTTTGAAACAAATTTCCATTGTTTATCCTTGCAAAAATCTTTAAAATTCCTTTATATAATTCCTTTATATTTAAATTTTCTTCCAGTTTTCCTTTGTTTTCCATCCAAACTATTACAGTAATATGACTAAAATTGTCATGGCACATTTGAGATGAACGGACACACTTAGTATTTACGTCAAGTACTACATTTAAATGGTAATAGCCTTTGTAGGAGGAAGGGGGGATTCATTATCGTTTTCCCCGCCAAAATTTTGTCTGAAACCCAGGAAACAGACTCGGCCAGTAGGCCACTAATTTACCAAGTGCCATTTCCAGCAGTAAAAATTTGGTGCAACTGCCATATTTTCCAGTTAAGCAATTAAAAACCCTAGCTCTCGTAGCCTCTTTTTACCCCTTCGCAATCCCATTCTGACTAAGTCTATTCTGGTTTTGAGCAAATCATCCTTTGCATGCAGATTTTGCGACGAAAAGCTTAGAAATGTTTAGGAACTGTCGTTGTTTAGCTGTGGCGAGGGGTTGCTGCATGCATTTATTTCTGAGCGGCTGCGCCGGGCGCACAGCGATCTTTGTTGGCGCACAAGTCGACGCAGAAAAGCCTATTTTGTTATATTTTGCCGGTTATGTATAGTTGTACCTTTTTGGCGCAGAAAACGGCGCACAATTCATAAAATTCGACTGAAGTTTTCCATATGTGGGTCACAAGCTGCTTGTTTCACAAATTCATTGACATTACGTTACCGACTTAAATTCTGAACGTAAAAACTTGATTCAAGCATCTAGAGATTGCTCTTTCCATGAGAATTACAAATATATAGGATTCATCTTGTCATAAAAAGTTTTACTGTACTATATCGCGCTTTAAAAGAGCATCTTTATGTATTGGCGTAATAGAACACCGTACGAAGTATCCGCATTTCAACATTTTAAGCTCCGTTGCTATGGCGATGCCAACACGTGCTTCTAGGGCTGAAGTGGCAGATTCCTTACACTTTCCTTCATTAAATTGGATTCCATCTACAAACACCTTCTACTATTAGTCTTATCGAACGAGATGCCGAGAATAAATCTTGATATTAACCCTTATCTAATACTGGCATCACTCCCATCATATATACCGAACTTGCGGTTAAAATGCTCAGCGACTGAACTCTGTACCTCAGTTGGTTCGAGTGCTGTATCTGAATCGCAGGGCCGCAAGTTCAGTTCCTGCCAGAGGGACTAAGTTGCATTTTTCGCAACTGCTCCTGGCTAGATCTAAAGATATATATAAATTTCCGTTCGAGTATCCCATCTACAAACACCTTCTACTATTAGTCCTATCGAACAAGATGCCGAAACAAAATCTTGTATTTATCTTACTTAAAGCAACAAATAACGATACAAAATATACCTTGTTTGATACATTTCACTTAAGAATCTGTTAAAAGGAGGAAGGATTATCAAGGGATGGGCTAAATATATAACGGATTGTAAATACTTTTCCATATCTTCATATCTAGTCGGCCCAAAAAATGGCCTCCAGCGGGAATTTGAGTCCGCAATAGCCTGGTGTTACACTAATCTTTAATGACAACTGCATGTATATTATTGGAACCAATTTTAATAGAAAGCACTTTAGTAGAAAGGGTTACTAGAAACAAAATACTGGATACTTTAAATATTGAGGATTTGAAATGGAATGATCTGCATATTGATTATAATTATTTATAAAGATACATGCAAATAACTTTACTCATTACGTGTGCTACGTAGAGACTGAAAGAATAATTGTCATTGGTAGTGCCAGTATTAAAGCATTCTATATCGATATGGCAAATTATTCCTCAATCTCTGTCGCGAGAAATAGAATCATTTCCGAGGATAACAGTAAACAATTATTGGATGAGGCTGAGCATGATATCAAGAATTATTATATACACAAGCTCTGGATATGAGGTATTCTGCAATCTGATTTGTTCTCTACTAGCAGGATATTAGCTCATATCTTGCAAGTAGAGAAAAGTAGAAAAATGGCTGGCATATTTGGACAATTAAACGAAGAGGAAATTCAAGTTTTACATGAAAAAAGTACGCCAAAATTTTCTGTTCTTATCCAGAGCTTGTGTATATAATAAAACAGTTATCCTACTCACTCTCGTCGTATATGACTCGAGTTCGTAGAATAACTGTTAATTATTCCGACAAAGGTCAATGTTATCTGCCGAAGCGAAGCTTATGCATTCAAAAGAAAAAAACCCAGACAAATAAGTCAAGATTTGCGGCTGGTGGCAAAGGTGCAAAAAACACTTAAGTTCACATTTAATAAAACAAATACTCGTTCAAGATGGTTTTGTATTGTTTTCTGGCCTTTTTGGTGGAGTCAATGTCTTTTTCTGACAATAATTTGGACATTTTCTCTTTTTTTATAAAGACAAATTTACAAAAAGACAATTAGAACTTCGACGTTTCGAGCGAAGGCCCTTCGCCTGGAAGTTAGTAGAATGGGTGGGGGGGAAACATGTGCTTTTATAGTAAAAACAAAAGCGATCACGTGATAAAAATAAAACAATTAGATAGATTTAATCAAAACAAACTATAAATAAAATATTTAAATCACATCACAAAATATATTAGAATTTAAGAAGAAGGGAACAAAGCAAGAAAGACAGAAATTCAGGAACTATATATGAGAGGAGGTGAGATGTAGAGTATCTGGCAGAAACAGATAGGAGTTAAATGTCCTCATTGATATGCCCTCATTAATGCCGAGAGGATGAATTGTTGCCAAGTTGGGAAATGAGACGCATTTCTTGCCTTTTGCGGTTATCATTACTACCTTGAAGAAATGGGATGTCTCAGACGCATTTATTTTTGACCAATAATATTTGGTCGAAAATATTGGTTAAAATAACCAAATTTTTGGTTGTTTTAACCAATAAAATATTGGTCAAAAAGGTGCATCTGAGACAACCAATATAATTGGTTATTTTAACCAATCTGTTTTTACAGTGCAGAGCTCGAATTTTCATATCTGAAACACTGTGATTGCCTGTGTTGAAATGTCTGGCAACAAGTTGTTTACCATTATATTGTTTGCGACAGCACGACGATGCTCACCAAACCTTATCCTTAAATATCTACCAGTTTCACCAATATAGAGCATGCCACATTTACTGCATGAGGTGAGAGAAGGTGCACGTGAAACGGTGCTTAATAGTGTACTTAGATTTCGGTGCCCAAATTGTAGTGGAAGAATCTATCTACTTACAGATTTTTCACAGCTCCAAAGCACAAGGAAACGTGCCATTGGGTGACGACGATTCCTGTGCTAGAGAGTTGTGGACTAGGGTTTCACGGATATTTTTACTATGTTGAAAGGAGACTAAGGAATTATCGGTGAAAATGGAAGAAATTCTTACTGTATTTTTCAAGTAGTTTTACACAACAGTCAACTGCCGTATATTGCTACACTCTACCCACACTTGCACCGCACGTTTACAAAACGCCATTTTGTTTTTGTTTTCAAAATTTGCGTGCTTTTATACAAGATGTCCACCGCGCTTGGAGCTTGGGCTCGAGAGCGTCCGAAAAAATGTTTTTTGGATTTATTATTCCGCCGTGATCATATCACCAGCGGAGGTAACGTGAGAATGTATGAGAGAGTTTCAATGTATAATAATACAGATTATATTATTCGCTCACGAGAAAGATATACAGTGAGGCATTTCTGCTTGCACAAACGATAGAAACCAGAAGTGAAAACTTATATATATAAATATATATATATATATATATATATAAAGATTAGAAATACACGCAAGCAGCGACCCCGTCATCGTTGCCATAGCAAATTTTTTTTTAATTTTGCACTCTTTCGATATTTTTTTGTAAAAGTGATACACTCTTTGTTTTCCAGCCAGTAATAATTCGCCAAAATGTCGGACGCAAATCGTTAATTTTCCATTTTTGAAAAAACTGTATCGAACCACTTTCAATAGACCACTTGCCTTATAGCGATGCCCGCTATGCATGACGGTAGGAGTCGTGTCCTTGCATTCGAACGAAATGGCGGGCGAGGAGCGAGCGATTTTGTTTTGAAGATGAAATGGCGGATTTTTAATAACTTTTTACATCCATCAATAAATTTTATCTGCGGGGAAACAACAAGGGGGCTATTGACTACAAGTAGGTGTAATTTCATGACGTTCTGTGTAATAATGGTGAAGAAAATGCGTTGGAAAAGATGGGCCATGTAAACACGTTTCGCAAAAAAGTTTTGCAAAAAACTAACCTCACGAACAAAAACAAGACAATTCGCGTTTTACAGTAAGATCGGATAATCTTTTTTACATACTACCTTTAACTGATAAATGTTTGTACTGGAGATCCAGGTTATTTAGAATCCATAAGCTTATGAATACCATTTTAAGCTTTGTGAAATTGACAACTTTTTGTGATGATTTTGTTCGAATTTGTCATGCAGAAACCTTTCATCTCTTTGACCACAAGTTTTAGCTTAAATTTCTCCCATCCGAACAAAATCGCTATAGCTATATCAAGGATATTTAAAAGTGAGAATGTTATCGTGATTTCGTTGCTGTATTATATTTTTTTGGATCTAGTTTAACGCATATTTTGATTTGTATTCCGCATTGGTAGTATAGATGTTTTATATACTGTACACAATTTTGTATTTTGAAAATTGCTTCTCAAGTATATAATCGTATACAACTTTTAAGCATTTGGCTATGTTTTTAACACGTACTCTTTAACTATGAAAGATTTTGTAGTATAATACATGGACTTTCTGGTGGAAAATATTTTGAACAATGTATGGAGTTAATACTCCCATAGGGGCAAAATGCCATTTTAATAAGAACTGGCAGTCTCTTGTTGTTTACTTTTTAGAAATAATCAAATAACAGCCTACTTCAAGTTACAGTGTTACACACTTTCATACCTTTGCCTAGTCTCCGACTTAATCTTAACATGATTACATGAAATGTTTAAAATCCCTATTAGTAAATTATATAGTATTTTTGTTGGCTAGAGTTGGTACTACAATTTAATGGAATGGGTTAGTCTGGTAAGATGTGCATTCTGTACTTGTATATCCTCACATATATTTGCAGGAAATAGAAAATGGGTTTATTCTCCTAATTATTTACATATGTAGTCTACCAAAACCACAGACTGTACTGTAGATTTTAATAGGAAGGTTCACTTGGTCTGATACTTTTCAGTATCCAGTATGCATGCATGTGATCTGTACCAAAATTTATCAGTTTACCAGACTGGGTTGATGGTAACATATACTCACTCCATGCATGAATAGGTAATAAAGGTCTTGCCATGCAATAATAGTATCTCTACAAGAGCCCAATTAACAACTAATTTGCATATTAACAACTATAAAAACAAAGTGCTTGATGGAAAGTTGAGATATCTTAAGTCTGATAGTGAAAATTTGTTATTTGTAAGTCTGAAAGTTATCTGTAAGTGTTTTGGAATTATTTTTGCAAGACTAAGTGCAAGCTGTCTCTTTCATTGTTCCAACAAGTTAATCTTGCTCTCCCAACAAATTTGTCTTGCTCTCAGGCATTAAGCAGCTATTAGCTATAACAGGGTATCTAAGTTCCTAAAACTTTGCCAGTGAATGCTATGGGGTTATAAAGATAAAGGCTATCATAAAAAATATTGAATGTACAATATATATACAAATGACAAATTGTGAAAACTATTAGATTTTATTAAATGTAGCTTTGTTTTAGAGTGTTCTCGCATAGTATTGATGTTAGTTCTCATCTTGCTGTGTTATCAACATGGGCAGGTGAAGGGGGGCACTATCATCAACTGCCAAAGCCTTATATAACTTGGACTATACAAATCACAGAAACAGTTGGATTATATATGAGTCAAAGGCCTTAATTGAGGACTTAAATTTTCAGCAACCAAAAGCAGATATTTGTTGACAACCAATATTTGCACCCCAGATTATTTATCACCACTGGCTGCATGTGTGACCACACCAACAACCAAAAACATTTATGTGTGACCACACACACACACACACACACAAATGTCAACCCTTTCAAATATAAATTTATCTTTACAGACAATTACAGCATGTTGAGTAACATATTTTCTTGTAATTGAACAAGAATAAGGTTAGCATACTACCTAAATTTCATGTTGCAGTACATGTGCAATTATATTGTAACTGATCAAGCAGTTCTCCACGACCCCACTTCCTTGTGAAATAATATGGGTTTTTTTAATATAATACAGCAACGAAATCACAAGAACATTCTCACTCTTAAATATTCTTGATATAGCTATAGCGATTTTATTCAGATGAGAGAAATTTAAGCTAAAACTTGTGGTCAAAGAGACGAAAGGTCTCTGCATGACAAATTCGAACAAAATCATCACAAAAAGTTGTCAATTTCACAAAGCTTAAAATGGTATTCATAAGCTTATGGATTCTAAATAACCTAGATCTCCAGTACAAACAATTATCAGTTAAAGGTAGTATGTAAAAAAGATTATCCGATCTTACTGTAAAACGCGAATTGTCTTGTTTTTGTTCGTGAGGTTAGTTTTTTGCAAAACCGTTTTTGCGAAACGTGTTTACATGGCCCATCTTTTCCAACGCATTTTCTTCACCATTATTACACAGAACGTCATGAAATTACACCTACTTGTAGTCAATAGCCCCCTTGTTGTTTCCCCGCAGATAAAATTTATTGATGGATGTAAAAAGTTATTAAAAATCCACCATTTCATCTTCAAAACAAAATCGCTCACTCCTCGCCCGCCATTTCGTTCGAATGCAAGGACACGACTCCTACCGTCATGCACAGCGGGCATCGCTATAAGGCAAGTGGTCTATTGCTTTCCTTTATTTTAATTTAAAGTTGGTCGATAAGCAATAGCATCATTTAGGAAACGTGCACATGCACTGAAATTATTTATTTGAAAGCAACATAATTTATACATCAACAATTAAAGCAACCTTGCTTTATATTTTACGAATTTTGATCATGTATCTCTTCTTATCCTTTTGTAAAGTAAAAGCGAAAAAATTGTGTTACGTCTCTTAAACCAAACGACTTTCAATGTTTCTCAGATGTTTATATAAAAAGACATTAAAAGCTAAAAAACCATCGCTCATTTAACTCCTGACAATCTGATTTGCCAGATTGTGATTATTTTACCGAATGTACTTTTAACGATAGCTAAATCGTCAAAGTTATCATCTGCAAATAATGCTTTTTCTTTATTTCATTTCAGTACCCGTGTCTACTATTAATACGAAATTTTCAGAAATTGGTATTTCTGAAACCTGTTTAAGTAAATCTGATTATTCTGTCGAGCTTGATGGCTATAATTTCATTCTTAACCACCGCCATTATCGCGTAGTAGATTTAGATTTTGACTTTAAAATGCGTAAAGATTAGAATGACTTGAATATGAATGAACTGGTGGAATCACTCTTTATTGAATGACCTAAACCTAAGTGTAAGGGTACTATTTTTGGAATTATGTACAGATCTACTAATCAAAAAGTTGGAGATTTTATTAAATATGTATATATTCGCTAATGGCCAAGATTTTAAAGAGAACAAACCTTGCTTATTGTTGGGCAACTTTAACCTAAATTTAATGAATCATCACTCTCATCTACCTACAGGTGAATTTTTGGATATAATTTATTCAAATATATATGTTTTTTCCCTTTGATCACTCGACCAACAAGAATTACTTCAAACACTGCATCTCTTATTGACAGTATTTTTACAAATAATGTTGTTTATTATTTCTAAGTGGTCTTTTATTCACTGATATTTCTTGATCACTTACCGATTTTTTGTGTCAGTCAAGAGTTCCAGCTTGCCACAAAAAAGAATAGGTTTTTTTTCAGCCGGGACGAATCAGAAAAAAACACTTCGTCGTTTTTTAATACTTTAAATAATCTTGATTGGGCCGACCTTACTGAGTTTAGTGATCCTAACCATGCATATAAATACAACCGGTTTGTTGACAGATTTACTGATAGCTAACTAGTCATGCCATGCTAATAAACGTGCACCTTCGCCGCTGATACGTACTGGGAATTTGGAATTGTGACATTCGGCAACATGTTAGTTGCCAAGAAAGTTAGTATTAAATCACTATAAATAAGAATTTGTGATAATAGATTAGGAAGTGATTGTCGTAACAATAATTAAAATGCTGTAAAATATCAGTTTTTCTCCATAGTCAGTCATTCACATAAACAATGTATAACAAAAATGTTGTATCATGTATATATGTCTGGGGGGTTGCATAATTTTAAATGTTTTCTTAGGGTGGTCTTCATTTTTTAGAGCGTCAAAAAAGGGGGGGGCTCCATGAGATTTTTACACATTATCAAGAATGTCCCACCCCACCCTAGGGTATAAATAATGAACAGTACCTTATATCAACGACATAAGCAATGCTCTTGAAGTCATTGATTTGGGTTTTTTTGCAGATGATACTAACTTGTTTATCTCCCACAATGATTTGAACGCATTTATGTCAATAGTGAACTTAGAGTTGAATAAGTTGGCAATATACTTTCATGCATATTATTATTATCCCATTGAGTCATGGCGACTGGACCTATGTTGAATAGCTCCGTTCTTATCGAGGATCATTTCTCTTTTTCTCAGTGTTCACATCAACAGAATACACTAATATCATCTACGCCATGCAAGGAAACTAATATTATCTGCTTAGGCAAATAATTCGCTTGGAAAGGCTGCTTAGATAGCTTAAAGAAATGTGTACAAGCCGAGTTAAACCTTCAAGGCAAGTGGACGCAATGATCGCACAATAAAGTGGCACGGAAAAAAGAGTAAGGAACTTGTGGTGATTCGAGACGACAAGAGAGGAAGCCTTACCGAGAAGTTAAATAACTCAGCTTTAGTCGAAGGCCAGAGTGATAAACAAGGTAGTGAAATCGATGGCGCTGCAAGTATGGCGATAAGCGAAATTGTCGAGAACTTATCGATATCTAAGATTTATCAACCTGAACAATGAATCATAATAGGAACAATGCTTCCGTTGAAGATTTCAAATGCCAAATGACAAAATTTGCTGAGAATAATACAAACATAAAAAAAAAACCTCACTGCTGAAGTTAACAACTTAAAAGACTATCAATCAGAAACAATTCTTGTTCTTGAGGACGCCGTTCAGGAATTGAGAAAAGAGAAGTTAAACCAGTTGAAAGAAAACGCAGACCTGCGAGAAAGAAATCTAAATTCATGTCTTATTATGCCAGACCTCAACGTCAAATTAAATATCTCGAACGAGAAAGGGACAGTTTGATCACCGCTGCGAAGTTGCAACAACAAGATTATGAACATTGCTTAAACAGACAAAGAAACTTGGAAAACTGGCAAACCGTATCAGCAACCGGACGACAGCGCCAAGAAACCAATGAAAATGAAACAACAACTGTTAATCATGTATAACTGCTTAACAATAGATATAGCGTCCTCATTATTAATGAAGCGGGCGAAGATGAAAGTGAGCGTCACCAAGAAAATATTGAAAGAAATGTGGAGACAGAACCCAGAAATGAGCAGCAAGCTGCCACTAACACCAATGGCAACTCTACAGACAGCACCGGAGAGGCAACACAACATGTTTATCGTAGTCAGATGCCGAAGGCAGAAATAGTTATTATAAGTGATTCGATAATCAAACATATTGATCCCAAAAAGCTCACAAAGAAGAAAGTTCACAAATTTACATACCCAGGGAAAACACTGCAGAAGATATTGAAATAGAAATCAACTCAATTAATATTCAATTAACCCCGTCCCACGTAATTGTCCACGCTGGGACGAACAACCTCCCACTGGGATCTGCGGAAGAATGCGCGAAGAAAATTGAAAATCTTATTGTCAGGGCCAAAACCAAATTTCCAAACTCAAGTATTGGATTATCAGGAATCACGTTGAGACAAGATATCAAGACAGCACCAAAAGTTCAAGAAGTCAACAAGAAAATTAAAACGATCTCTCCTAAGCAAAATGTCAAGTTTATCGACAACTCCTCTACAAAAAGCACATGTTTAAATGGTAATAGATTGCACCTAAACGCCAAAGGTTCAGCATTTTTAGCCACTCATTTCTTAGATTTCTTAAAGGAGAACAACATTCGCGACGACAACGTAGACGTTCTGGAGAGGATTTTCAAATGTCAACAATAAACCAATTGGGGGACCTGCTGAAAATTATATCCGCCAGGAACTCTTTAACAATAATGCGTTAACTTCATCAAGGTGCGATTCAGTGTCAGATAATTACGATCATTCGTTGCATGACATCGCTAAATCAAAGGGCTTGAAAATAGCTAGTTCAAATATTAATTGTCTGCTAAAACATGTAGACGAAATTTGAATACTTCTTACGAAGTACACTTTTGATATCCTAGCGATTATAATGAATCTAAAATAGATCATGCCATATCTGATGATGAAATACATATACTAGGATATAATAGGCCGTAGGATGAGGGTCGAAAATATGCTTAGAAAACAGATTCCGTAGCACCCCTCGTGTAACTACGTAATTTTTACATGAATCGATAGATTAGAACTTACTTAGTTAGAATCCACTTCCCCCCAAGCGAAATAGTTGCACAAATTGAAGTACAACCTCTCCAAAGTTCGGGCTTCCTCGTGTTTCGAAATCCATGAACGGCCATTGTTGTGTTGCAGCTACGCATGCGCTTGACCACAAAACACTTAATGCGCACGCGCAGATAGGAAAAACTGATCTCAATAAAACACGCTTATTCAAGATGGCTACTAATGACGAGTGTCAAAAATTCGAATATCCTCATGTTTTATGCATTTTGAAGGCGTAACCGAGCAACTTTCCAAAGTTACTCGCAAAGGCTTAAGAAATTTGTCGATTGCAGGACTAAATGGGCGAAACTTAATTGCCTGCAAGCTGAGATAGCGAAGGATTCGTATGATAAGTTTGATGACGAATTCGTCAATTCATGATCATACTTGGCAGAGAACACAAACGAAAGTTTTGATTTAGAATGGTACCACCACATGAAATGCTACAAGAAATTTAGCGATGAAGAAAAGATCCGTAGACAACAGAGAAAAGAGGAAAACGGAGCTAGTACAAGCACGGAAAAGGTCGCTAATACCATAGACCACACATGCCACATGGAACCAGCCGTGGAACCCAGAAGAAAGATTACATGCAATACAGTTAAGGAACCAAGTAAGACCTTGCCTCAAAAAAACAAGCATGTACTACCAGAATGCTTCATTTTTGGTAGAATAGATTCGTCTTGGCTTTCAAGAGACAAGGTATGATTATGTACAATTTCTTGTGTACAGTAACTTTATATTCTATGGACCACCTTTTGGTGGAAAAGTTGTCATATTGTGCCTTACTGCCTTGTACCTATTGGGTTCGTTGGATCTTAATGGGTTAATTATCCAGATAATAAGTTTATTTAAACAGACATAATATAAGCTACTCTGGTTTGTAAAGTTTATGAACACAATGTTCATAAACTTTACAAACCAGAGTAGCTTTATTTTAATACCTGGTTGCTGTGAATTTGTATCTACTGAAGTTGGTTAATTTGCCAAATTCACCCTACTTTAGTTGGTAAATGTCATTTTTAAACAGGCATTCCAAACTTGTATCTTTTGTGTAGAAAAAACAAAAGAGAAGAAGAACACCACTAGTGTTGGCAAGTACAATTGATGCTGGCTTATTACATACAGCTGCTGAGAGGGAAAAAAGACTGTGTTGCATTGGAGGTCCACTACCACAAAGTTTGCTGTAGGAAATATACCATATTCCTTGCAAGGGAGGCAAAGACGACCACAACATGTGCACCAGTGTATGAAATATCTTACAACTTATTCTGTAAAGAAGTCATCAAAACTGAAATCATCAAGGGAAAAGCAATAAAGTACATGATGGACTTACTTGAGAAATTTGTTGTCATTGCTAAGGAAACTGAGAATGTGGATGCATCGAAATACAGGTCTTCCAAGCTCAAGCAGCAGCTAATTAACAGTTATCCCCAGTAGTCTAGGTCCTGTATAGGAGTTTGTATGCGTTTCATTTACCACAGGCAATCTCAACTGTTTTAGGGTAAAATGACCATGGCGGTCAACATGGCATATGTGCCAAAACCTGAATCCGGGACGAAAGTCCTGAAAATGACCCCGCCCTGAAACGGCAGTGCCGACATAGCTCTAACTTCCGAAAAGCAGAAGCGACAGCCTTTCTGAAGTGCTTAAAGTGTTTAGAAGGTTGCTTTTAGGGGTAGTTATTGGAAGGAAACATTTGTCTAAGTATAATATTTTACAAGAAAATGACCATGCACCACCCCGGGTCAACTGCTAATTATCCATGAAATAACTAATATACCTGGCAGAGATTTCTTATTTCCTAACAATTTTTATCATGGGATGAAAAACTATGCTTAATTTAATATAATTATTGTAGATTTCATAAGGATTGATATTGTTTTGTTTAAATATAATACATTTTATTTCACTTACCCCCCACCAAAACACGATTTCAGCCATATTTTGCCGTCTTGTTTGCTTTTTATCGCCGAGCCTCGCAAGTATCATCCAATTGTTGTACTTTTACATAATGATAGATGGCTAAAGAATATTTCAACCAAGTTTCGTCAAGTTTTCAAGCAGTGCAGTGTATTTTATCTTCGATATTGTGTCTTTCGATATTTCGTCAAATAGCGGCCATTGAAATGCCTCGCCGCTTCTCTTCCCGATAAATGCCACTTCTTCGTCTTCATATGTATTTAGATTACAGTATCCAAGAGTACTTCATTGTAGAATAGTCCCAATCGAAAAACTAGAGTAGTATAGTCCCACTTGAAAGGAAAAAACCTCCCATAACAAATTTAGGACAGAAGCAAAGACACAAGTTTAAAAATAATTTGAAAGTCACGCGCAATCTTCGCGAAAACTCCTCGTGGGCTACTTGACAGGGGGGGGCAAATATTTTCACGAAACGCTGGTTCGCCACCACAGAACCCAGTAAATATATTATATTTATTGTATTTTTATGATAAAAACAATAGAAAATACGCAAATATTTATTGTTTTTTTCATAAATCATAAAAATACAATAAATATAATATATTTACTGGGTTCTGTGGTGGCGAACCAGCGTTTCGTGAAAATATTGCCCCCTCCCTGTCAAGTAGCCCACGAGGAGTTTTCGCGAAGATTGCGCGTGACTTTCAAATTATTTTTAAACTTGTAACTTTGATTCTGATCCTAAATTTGTTATGGGAGGTTTTTTCCTTTCAAGTGGGACTATACTACTCTAGTTTTTCGATTGGGACTATTCTACAATGAAGTACTCTTGGATACTGTAATCTAAATACATATGAAGACGAAGAAGTGGCATTTATCGGGAAGAGAAGCAGCGAGGCATTGCAATGGCCGCTATTTGACGAAATATCGAAGGACACAATATCGAAGATAAAATACACTGCACTGCTTCAAAACTTGACGAAACTTGGTTGAAATATTCTTTAGCCATCTATCATTATGTAAAAGTACAACAATTGGATGATACTTGCGAGACTCGGCGATAAAAAGGAAACAAGACGGCAAAATATGGCTGAAATCGTGTTTTGGTGGGCGGTAAGTGAAATAAAATGTATTATATTTAAACAAAACAATGTCAATCCTTATGAAATCTACAATAATTATATTAAATTAAGCATAGTTTTTCATCCCATGATAAAAATTGTTAGGAAATAAGAAAATTTAATCTCTGCCAGATATATTAGTTATTTCATGGATAATTAGCAGTTGACCTGGGGTGGTGCATGGTCATTTTCTTGTAAAATATTATACTTAGACAAATTTTTCCTTCCAATAACTACCCCTAAAAGCAACCTTCTAAACACTATAAGCACTTCAGAAAGGCTGTCGCTTCTGCTTTTCGGAAGTTAGAGCTATGTCGGCACTGCCGTTTCAGGGCGGGGTCATTTTCAGGACTTTCGTCCCGGATTCAGGTTTTGGCACATATGCCATGTTGACCGCCATGGTCATTTTACCCTAAAAGGGTTGAGATTGCCTGTGGTAAATGAAACGCATACAAACTCCTATACAGGTCCTAGACTACAGCTGGTATTCTATTTGCCTAAATCTAGAAATGTTAGTGAAATTGTGTATGCTGAGAACTTGGATACTTCTGATTTAGGTGAGGAACATGTGTTGAATAAAGCCGAAAATACTGATAAAGAATTTGATGAAGGCGACTGCATCGGTGAAGGTGAGGTACATGATGACAATTCTTGTACAGAAACAGCTGCGAATTCTCAAATTAACGAGTTGCAAGTGTTATACAATGCAGCATTAATTCTTAAACAAAAGGTTCAAGAAATCCCCAAGCTTGATCTACCTTGATCTCCATTAGCATCAGATCTGACAATGACTAATATGAAGAAAGTGGTTCCAAGTGAGCTTTTCAACACACTGGCTTGGGTCTGTGGATTCTCGTCAGAACCCACTTTAAACAATTATGTGAAAATAGACCATAAAGAAAGTGCCAAACTGATGTCAATCACACAAGACCTAGTAAACTTAGCATCTAATCAAAGGAATCCCACTCAAAAGAGCATAGCACTTGCCATGGCACCTAGGCAACTGACAGGATCAGCCTCAGTTATATCTCTAATTAAGTGGCTTGGGACACTGCATGTCTCACTCATTCGTATTGTCTCATGAAACAGCACTAGCACAGTTGAATATATCTAAGGACTCTACTGTTCCTCCAGGTTTTATTGGTAATGTACCAACTATGTACACTTTCATGGGATAACGATGACTTTTCTGAAGAAACTAGATCTGGAAAGGGAACAACTCATATAACTGTATCTTGTGATTCAGAGAGAAGAGAGAGTGTTTCCCGAAAGAAATCAGTCCTAGCATCAATGGATATTGAACCATATTTTCTTGGAAAAAGAAAAACTGTTAACTTGAGGGATGTAATTTCTCTATTAAGCACACCCCCCCCCACCCTCTCCTGTAAGCAATTAATTTATAAAATCGTGAAGCGTGAAAGTATTGTATTTTAAAGATCATTATGATATTTTACTGATACTTTGGTACGTAACATCACTGTACCCAATGTTGCATATTTATAAAGAGAATCAAATGTGCAAACAGACTCTTTGTATATATTAGAAATAACCCCCATCCCCCCCCCCCCCTTTCCCCCAAATTAATAGAGAAATTACGGTATATGTGTGTTCTAGAATGTTTAGGATTGTGGTAATATTTAAAGCCTGAAAAACAGATTTGCTTGCAAACGTCATGCAATTGCTGTAGTATAAAATAACATCATATTTTTAATAAGTTATTATTGTAATGTAATAATGTTGGCTTGGAAGTGTTCCTGGCGAGGGCTCGATACGGTACATTGCTCAGAATGTTTGGCGAACGCCATTAAAAGGTACAGAACATAAAAATATCATATATTTTTAAAACACTCCGATGTCATCTTGTTTTACTTCAGCCTTGCTTTCGCACATTTCATAATTTATTCTTGTCCAGTTCTGAGTTGAGATCAGTTTTTGCTATCTGCGCGTGCGCATTAACTGTTTTGTGGTCAAGCACATGCGTAGTTGGAACACAATGATGGTCGTTCATGGTTTTCGAAACAGGAAGAAGCGCGAACTTTGGAGAGGTTGTACTTCAATTTGTGCAACTATTTCGCTTGGGAGGAAGTGGATTCTAACTAAGTAAGTTCTAATCTATCGATTCATGTAAAAATTATGTAGTTACACGAGGGGTGCTACGGAATTGAACATTTTCGACCCTCATCCCACGGCCTATAATGTGATTCGGAAAGACCGTAGCAGGTTTGCGGGCGGTGTGGTTCTATATGTCCGTGATAACATACCATTCTCGGTAAGGAATGATCTAGCTCCTGAGGATCTCGAGATGGTATGTATTGAAATAAGTAGGCCATACAATAAATCATTTCTAATCAGTACATGGTACAGACCAACCAAATTCAGCCTTGGACCTGTTTGATAAGTGGGCATTATTCATATGCAAATGTGACTCTGAAATTAATTTAAGAGTTTATTGTCGTAGGGGACTTAAACTGTGACGTAAGTAAAACACCAACTGATCTCCAGACACGAAAATTACAATTCTTATGTTCTCTTTATCAGTTTGATCAACATATAAATGTGCCAACGAGAGTGACAACAATCTCAGCAACCTTAATAGATTTATTTCTAACAAACAAACCTGAAAATATTCCCAGTCTGGTGTTATTCACCTTGGGATATCTGATCATAGTCTGGTTTTCGCGGTAAAAAAGCTTATACTGCCAAAATCAAGACAAACTTCCAGAGAATTCAAAAAACTCCAACAGTCATAGATTTCAAGAATTTTGTGGAAAACGATTTTATTCAAGATGTATCACAACTCCCATGGCATATAGTAGATCAATTTGATAATCCGAATATATGCTGGCAAGTGCGGAAATCACTTTTTTCGAGGCACTTGACAGACATACTCCCCTTCGACAAAAGAGGTTAAAAGAGAAATATGTTCCCTGGATTACCCCTCAAATTAAGCAGCGAATGAAGAAGAGGGACTTCCACAAAAAACCGTTCCCGTTGAGGTCTAAACTATTGTATGTATTATTTCACTCGAAATATCCATCCACCTAAACCTTCTACCTTAATTTCAATCGGGTGAGATGCAGAAAAAAACATCTTGTAGTTTATCTTATCACAACCTGCAGTACCCGCATGTATATATATACATGAACTTGCGGCTAACGCTTGGCAACTGGACTCTGTAGCTCAATGGTCAGAGCACTGCACCGGAATCGCAGGACCGCAGATTCAATTCCTATCCGAGCATTTAGAGTTGCATTTTTCGCAGCCGTTCCCGTTCAGGTCTAAAATATTGTATATATTATTTCACTCGAAATATCCATCCACCTAAACCTTCTACCTTAATTTCAATCGAGTGAGATGCAGAAAAAAAAACATATTGTAGTTTACCTTATGACAACCCGCAGTACCCGCATCTATATATATACATGAACTTGCGGTTAACGCTTGGCAACTCGACTCTGTAGCTCAGTGGTCAGAGCGCTGCACCGGAATCGCAGGGCTGCAGGTTCAATTCCTGTCGGAGGACTTAGAGTTGCATTTTTCGCAGCCATTCCTGTTCAGGTCTAAAATACTGTCTATATTATTTCACTCGAAATATCCATCCACATAAACCTTCTACCTTAATTTCAATCGAGTGAGATGCAGAAAATAAAAAATAAAAAGAAATAAAAAAAAATCTTGTAGTTTATCTTAGGATATCATACATGCAGTATCTTAGGATATCATTTTAGGATATTATATAGTATCTTATGATATCATTTTAGGATATCATGCAGTATCTTAGGATATCGTCTTAGGATATCATACAGTATCTTAGGATATCATCTTAAGATATCATCTTAGGATATCATCTTAGGATATCATAGAGTATCATATGATATCATTTTAGGATATCATCTTAGGATATCGTAACGCTTTAAGATATAATTTTAGGTTATCATAGAGTATCTTAGGATATCATACATTATCTTAAAGAAGTAAAATCTGTTTGGTTATGGTTATCTGGTTGGTGTTCGCTCAGGAATGTCTGGGGAGATGATTGTTTGGCCGTGTTAATGACCGGTAATGACTTAAAGTACAAAATGTACTATGCAAAACTTGATTTAATTCCTTTCACCTAACAAGACATGGCAACGCATAGAATTGTGTTAGCTTTCTCTTTTAAATTTCTCGTATATATGTCTCGCTGCTTTTACATAGTGTAATGTTAAATGTATTATTTTTTGTAATGCCAATCGTTAAGCGTCACATTCGCAATATTGGTATTAAAAATGAAAGTTTTACTTTTATACCATTCAGAGTTACGTTTATATATTCTCTTGACAAACATGTATTTGTAATTTTGTATTGATCTATAAGACTTTAGCAACGCTTGCATATACTATGCTGATAAACTTTAAGATCCTCTCGTTTTTGAATAGTTATATTTACAGTTTACTAGAAACGAGAATATATTTATTACTAACAAGGAGTTTATAAATCGAAAATTTTACCATGCCCATCGCTTACCCATTGTGATAAAAAGGCAAAGAAGCATAAAACGGTTATTTCGCCCAAACAAGCTTTTTGACTTAATCCCTTAATGAGTTAAGCTATTGTGTCTATAGTTTACATTAGCAACAAATACATCAAAATATTTATGTCTCTAACGCCAGAACGACAATGAAAATTATGCTTGTAAATCTCGCTTGTATATACTTCAATAAATAAACGCTTGAAATTTTGTAGTAGAGATATATTTGTAATATAAGCATTCCATATATATTGGACTTTATTATAAAGTATTTTATGGATTTATCAGTTTGGAAAAAACTCAGCCAAATTCGCCTTGTTCTGTGACGTGATATTCATGAGGGTTGAGAGATGTTAAATGAGTAGGACTGAATTGCATAATTAATTAATGTTTCTGTAAATTACGTAATGCGCCCCATATATTATCCTAATGATGTTTGAATGTTTAATGATGCGCCCCCTTGCGCCCGCCTATATTATGCTAATGATGTTGCTCAACTTCATATTATGTTAATGATGTTTGAATATTTAATGCTCACCCTCATCCTCACCCTTGCTCACCCTCACGAAAAAGGGTGAACGGCCCCTATATTACTACTCTCATTGATACTGCCTTTCCGAAGGCCTCCAATATCCCCCCATGCGAAACCTGTGTCTAATGTTCCCAACAACAAATTATCCCTAGTTCTCGGTTACCATCCTTTCAATTAATCCAAAGTACAGTACTGCCTAGAAGTAACTTAACACAAATACGCGGTTAACCGCGGGTCACACGCGGTTTGACCGCAGGCGCCCCGCGGTCTGCCCGGAGGCCGCCCGCGGTCTGCCCGGAGGAGGTTGCCCGCGGTCTCCCGGGGGCTGCACGCGGGTCGCCCGCGGTTGTGTGGGCGTATTGAGGTTTGACCGTAACTCACGGCGGAACACGAAAACAGTACGACTTGCGAACTCGGAATTTTACGTGGGCAAATTAGTATTTAGAAATCAGAATATCACACGATATAATTTGCCAGTTTAATTTCCAACTTTGTCATTGGCGTTACAATTTCATGTATATTGCAACCAGCCTAAAAATTTAGTAAATGGTCGTATTTGTTTATAAAGCTTAATAGTGTGTTTTGACGAAGCAAGTCTTTAACGTAGCTAACGTACAATTTTACCACACAAATCGCTTATTGAACACAAACACAAAAACTCAAAGCAAATCTCCCAATAACTAGTCTGTAAATTTGGTAAAAAAAATTCTGGAATGCTGTCTGGGTCAATGGAATACTGTTTGGCAAAGTTCTGATATAGACGGACATGCAAAAGTAATGCAGCTTGTTTCACAATGCAATGTAAGCTGACTCTTGAAGAAATAATTCTTACAATATTGACATATACCTGTTATGTAGAGAGTCAATTAAAATATTTGTAAATAGACTGACAGACAATATTATGTTTGTTTGAGTGAACAAGCGTAGTAGCGGCGTATATATATATGATTGAGTACGTATCTCAGTCGTTCACTGTAATTTGTATATCTTGAAAATGCGAGGTAGATACTGTATATAGTATTGCAGACGATGACATATGGTAGTTCAATAAACACTGCTAAGAATGGCTGCCGCACGTAATACAAATACGGAAGTTGTTATTCGGGCATAGTTAAATTCTCTATTAACTATGATTCGGGTTAGCGTATACGTAGCGTAAAGATATATAATTGTGAGTATTGTCTTTCTCCATATGATATGTTCTATATATCAGTGCGAGTTACAATTCAGAGTAATCAACGATAATATATATGGCAAATATTCATACCTCTAGACTTGCTTTTAACTTTTGAAGCGATGATGTCATATACGATAACACATATCTTTTCCGGAGGCTAGTCCCCAATGGGAAAGACTCGTTGAAGAAATTCTAGTCCTCAATGCAGAGATATTCGATCCATAAATCTCTCAGTGATATACTGATGCGTTCCGAATAAATACAAACTTAAAGCTATCTATTCACCGGCGTTGCCCGGCGCGCTAATGAGTATTTTGGTATTTCCGGGACGTGGGATGAGAACTTGTAAACAGTATGCAGATTACAAAACCAAAATTTGTCAGTATAATTGAAAGAACATGCACGGTGTATTTTTCAACGGGATTTGCTAGCAAAATCAAAGCAAACATTGTGCGGGAAAGCTTTATATAAGCGAAGTGAGAGATCTGAGATTGAGACCCGAGTTTGATACAGGCTTTTCAGTAATACAAGAAAGATTATTGATGGATTTGATACACATTGGACACACTAGAGTAAGTAAATAGAAATATTTATATATTTGACTACCATAACAAATCTGTGAGGTCAAATAATCTTAGCTAAATCCATCATTTAACTATTAAAGCTTAACTTGACTTAAATTATCAAAATCGATTCTTTATTATCGTATGTTATGTGTATAACTTTGGGAGTTTGTGTCGCATAAGCCCAGCTCTCTGTTACATATACACGTAACTACAATACACGGAAAGATGCGACAAAATCTGACTTGCAAACGTAAAGGTATGCGCTTACAATAATAGTTAAATATTTTTTTATAAATTAATGCGTTGTTGACTTCGGAATTTGCTGCATGCTATATAAACCCTTTTCTACAGGCTTTTAAACTGATACGCGTATGACAAAAAGTTACTAGGTTTATTTACGCATGTAAAATTATTCACAAGTTGTTGGCTTAACAAGCTCGTATACTCGGTAGCAAGCCTGTCGACAACGTGTAACAAGCTTGTCATTTAATCAACCGTTGCGTCATATTTTAAAGCAAAGTAGAATTAATATAGTAGAGCGATTGAATAGATTTATAAAAGTGTCGCTTATCACATTACGGTTTCTTGTTTACTAACACGCAAATATCATGCGGCAAACCCGTAGGGTTTGTATTGGTGACACATTTGTTTATCTGAGTTTATATTTTTCCTTAACACCTCATTCTGTTTATATTCATAATATAAATTCATATTAGTTGTGTACTGTATGTTATACAGTTTATTAGAGAAGGTAGTAATTTAGTAAACAAATTAATCCATATAGGAACAAGTCCGTTTGCCGCATAATAACAGTTGTATCGGAAACCGTCGGAACACAACGCAGTGGTTTTTCTGTTTGACGTGTGATTACCGCACGAACCGCAACCGCAAACCGCACGCATGGCACCCGCTAACCGCACGCACCGCACCCGCTAACCGCACGAACCGCAACCGAACCGCAGTGTTAACTTACTTCTAGGCAGTACTGTAATGGATGTCATCATTTTCGTATCTTGAAAAACGACCCTGAAACATCTTCCGTTTTCACCGATAAACCCTTAGTCTCGTTTCGACATAGTGAAAATATCCGTGAAGCCCTAGTCCACAGCTCTCAACCACAGGACTTGGCCTCACCTAATAGCACGTTTCTTTGTTGTGTGAAGCTGTGTAAAACCTGTTAGTATGTAGATTCTTCCACTACAATTTCGGCACCAAAATCTAAGTACACTATTAAGCACCATTTCAAGTTCACCTCCTCTCATCTCATCTACTGTATTTCATGCAGTAAATGTGTCATGCTATATATTGGTGAACTGGTAGATATTTAAGGATAAGGTTTGGTGAGCATCGTCGTGCCGTCGCAAACAATGATGCTAAACAATATGTTGCCAGACATTTCAACAATGGCAATCGCATTGTTTCAGATATGAAAATTCGCTCTCTGTGTCCCATTTCTGGTAGTAATGATAGCCGCAAAAGGCAAGAAATGCGTCTTATTTCCCAACTTCGCATCATTCATCGTCTCGGCATTAATAAGCGCTTCTCTTACATTGCACTGTTTATGCCTGCCATTAGCAGATACTCTACATCTCACATCTCACATCTCATATAGTTCCTGAATTTCTATCTTTCTTGCTTTGTTCGCTTCTCCCTATATGTTAATATATTTTGTGATGTTATTTCCATATTTTTTATAGCTTTTCTTGATTAAGTCCATCTGATTAGTTTATTTTTATCACGTGATCGCTTTTGTATTCGCTATAAAAGCACATGTTTCCCCCCGACCCATTCTATTAACTTCCAGACGAAGGGCCTCCGCTCGAAACGTCGAAGTTCTTGTTGTATTTTTCAGGTAGTTTTACACAACAGTCAACCGCCGTATATTTGTTTAGGCCAAAGCAGAAAAGGCAAACACTTGACTTGACTTTGCATGTGAATGATTTTATCATTAAGCGTGTTAGGTTAGTGAAACTGTTTTCTGGGTGTTGTTCTTCATGAACATTTATCTTGGAAAGCTCATATTTCACAGGTTGGCAGCAAAACTTGAAAATCTATTGGAGCTATTCGTAAATTTTCTTGGTCAAATTCAGTCATTTTTGACAAGGATTGTAGATATATATCTTCATATATGTATATATATAAATTAGTCGAAGTATATTATACATACTACACAGGGTGTATCAAATAAAGATAATCCAACTTTTGAATGTTATCTTGCGTTTATTATTTACTTTATATATTTATTTTTTCATCAATCAAATGTCCTTCTTGTGTTACTTCTACAAAAGATGGCCACATACGATACGAATGTCTCCCTATTGAAATTAATGTCATTTTGGATTCAAATTTAAGAATTTGCATCAGATACATATGGCGTAACACATGGGCTATTTATCAAGTCTTGGTAAATTTTAAAACGGTAGCTACAAATCGCGATTTAACAATGAAATTGGTGGTTGGAACATTTTACGAAACAGGAAGTTTGCCGACTGAACTGGCAAAATACTAAACGTTTCACAATTAGGACACACTCAGTGCGATTAAATCATGGCTCCAAAAACGAAATTTACACCCTGCAGCGCGCCCTTATTTCTCTGATTGATTGCGTGGGTTTTGCGTGGATTGTACGTGTATTTTGCGTGGCCCTTATACAAGAGTTCTGCTTTAAGTTTGCTGGCATTCCATAAAATACTTGTGAAAGAGAACATAAATTTTGAAATAATTGTTAAGAGTCCACAGTACGGTTCTGGAAAAGATTACCGTGCTTCCTACAATATTTTATACTATGTGCGTGGAAATCTACGGATAATATTAAAATAGTAAAGAGGTTGTTAACTTGTTTTTCTTGAAATTTAATGAAAAATGTTCATATTGCTGTATGTGGGGACTGTATCTATATCTACTGCAATATAATGAAATGTACCTTTCTACTCTGCCGTATTAGCTTTCTTTTCAAGGTATAGATTCTTAATTTATATTTCAGTGCTGTCTTGAACCATTAAGCACATAAACAAGTTTTAGAATTTTAAACTATATAATCTGGTTTTGTTCCCACTCTACTGTGAAATATTATATATTTTGTAAAATATGTAAAATAGTTGATACGATTTTAACCGCCTAATACGAGAGCCTAAAGATGCGACTGACAATTTGTTTCTTCATATTGAAGTGGGCAAAACACTTGTCACTACATTTATCAACAGAAAATCGATTCTCACTTAAAATCCTACACGAGTTAAATCATACCGTAAGCTGGATATTTTAACAGAAGTAAATTGCATCATTGTACCTTTTGTTTGGCGTAAAACTGGAGTGATTGTTTTATAATTATTTTTCATTTTTGCATAAAAAAACTGAATTTTCAAACGTAAAAAAATCTTGAAATCACTGCCGTTTTCGCTTTATTCGCTGTTTCCATGGAGAGAAGAATAATTAAAAATTAAAAATTGCGGCCTATACACGAATCGCGAAATTCGGCTGCGCATCCAAATGACGCGTTCTGATTCGGGCAAAAATCGCAGTTAAAGAAAAACATGTAGCTGTGACTGGATGATTTAAAATATGCGTATTAAAGTATTCAAATGTTCAGTCATGCATTCGTGTTTTTATTGTTGTGATATGTAATCACGAATGCATGACTGAACATTTGAATACTTTAATACGCATATTTTCAATCATCCAGTCACAGCTACATGTTTTTCTTTAACTGTAATTTTTGTTCGAATTTCGCGATTCGTGTATTAAAAATAAAGCCTATTTACAAGTGAAATTACAACCTAAAACAAAATGTAATTAAGATTATAACTTTCATCAGTTAAGTTAAAATGTGTGTACTTACACTACAGTGGTAAAAAACTTCGGTTCAGTGCATGCTATGTAGATGAGAATACCACCGTTGGATTCAGCGTTTTACAATCTCTTTAGAGAAGTAAATTGTGTTTGTTTACAACGCTATCGGCCGATTTAGCCCCTTTTAAACACTCTGAATTTGTTTTGTTTACAAATTAACAAAAATATAAACTAATTAAATATTCATTTCGCGTTCCTACCTTTGGTTTACACGCTACAAACTCGTAAATAGCTATTAACAATATCTTTAAAACGAATCTATTTTTATTCAATTACGAAATAATCTAGCCTTTTTATGGCAATTCTGATGAAAATGCTTTCTTTGTTGCCGAGCCGGTATTGTCGGCACACGCTCGGACAATTCGGAAGCCAAATCTCCGGGATTTTTGCACCCTATCGGCTTGAAAGCACCGGCAATCGATTTCTCGTGATGTCATTGCCTAGATGGCGGATTTTTATTGGTTTATCAAGCAAGCAACACTGACCTTACATGGATTTTCGTAATTTATATCGCTTGTGGGAATTAATTTCAAGATTTCGATTTCAAGACTCCCTGCATATTCTCGGGGGGTTAGGGTTTCAATTGACTAGTGCATAATAGTGAGAAGACACAAATGTATCAATTTTTTACCTGGTTGTTAGGAGTTGCTTCGTGTTTGAAATATAATTGCCAAGAAGCAAGGCTGCTAATTCTTGGTCCGTCTTGACGTTTAGCTCGTGTTTGTCGCCACCGCGTAAATTGCTCCAAATAAAGACAGATCTGTGACGCATCCCTTCCCGGTAAAACATTTTTTCGTTTGGCCTTTATGTCTTCGCTGGATACAACGCAAATTCCCTCAATTTCGCCGCTAACAACATTTCGGGATGAACTTTGCCTTCCTCCATGTTGTTTGAATACATAATCACATGCAAAATGCACGAAATGCGCATGCGTTATCCAATTAAAATTCCAATGGTGAGGGCCCTCACACAATGCGCAGAAAAGATGCGCAGAACGGACTTGACTTCCACTTTAAGTGTCGCGTATTATCAAATTTTAAAGTAAATTATCGGTGATCGTATTTATAGGCCTGTTTCCGGAGCCTTATCTGCTTGCTGTCAGCGAAAAGAAGATAGCAGTCGTTGATTTGACATCCAGTTATTCAACATTTGTCATCAATGGAGATAACAATATCAAAAACTTCCTTGTTGATCCTGTTGATCAGAAAATGTATTTCGAAAGAGGAACAAGGGTGTATCGAGCGAATTTTGATGGCTCTGAAAAAGAAGTAATTCGTCAAGATGATGGAAGTCCGATTCGACTATTCGCATTTGACTGGATAGGACGACGTATGTTCTGGGTGGCTTCAAAGAGAAATGTGGTCTTTGTGGGTAATATGGACCTGAGTGATGGAACAAGGTTTCATTCCAGTGAAAAAAATATTTCAAGTTTGGCAGTAGATCCTAATGCAGGGTAAGTAATGTTTTACCTTAAGGACATATATAGTACGTAGTATTTATCCAATTACTATTTTTGGTTAAGATAACATAATTAAATATTATTCTCTTATTAAGTTATTCCTTTTAATTCTGTAAAGAATTATCATTGTCCCTTAGCCACGCGCGAAGTGCATTAGGGAGAAGTTCGTCTCTCAAATCGGGGATGTTGGGAAAACACTCGAAAAGCAAGTAAAACATTTGGCTATGCCTTGTGTTTTACACGCTTATCTCGTATTCTCCCAACAATCCCCTCGTGCATTATAACACAACAAATGCACGCGACTCGTTTTCTATTGCTTGAATAAACGATGAAACACAAGTTTACAACAATAATGATTACCAAACCATTCATTTATTCAACCAAATCTGCAAATTAAGGAAGTTAGAAATCAACAACCAACTTCTGCGCAATTCCACAATGCGGCGGCGTAATTTTGGTTATATCACGGGAATGTTATGGAATGTTATGTGCAAGTAAGCAGCCGCTCGTGGAAAGATACGACACAAAGAGCGGCTGTGAACCAGATTATTGTTCTGGAAGGGTGTTCAAAATTGACGTTTAACAATAAATGTTCGTTTGAATGTTCATTTAATAATTTTCCTTTCAGGTTATGTTTTCACCTGGGTCTGTCTGCATGCATTGTATATGCGTGTATGTGTTTATCTGCGAGCACGATAACTCAAAAAATATCAAACAATTTAAAACAAAAATTTTTAGAGTAATGGTCATAGGCCAAAGACATTGATATTATTTTGGCTCAGTTTAGATGAAAATTAGATGAGAAATTTAGACAAAAGTTCGTCTTGCTGTCCACACGTGTATACAACTGAATGAATGCGTGATTATGCATGTATAATTCATGCATAAATAGATCCTTGCTTTATTTTGCATGCTAGAGAACATAAATAGGCAAGACCAATGGGTCTAAGCTTCACTTAATATGCAGGCGGAGGTATGCAATCGCTGCGTACCCTCTACTTTAAAAAAGATTTCCACTTCTCACCTTTAAATACATTGAATGTGTTGTTGGGGGATTTTGTCTGAATGCAGAAATTTGGCCGACTTAACGCCCGGATATCCTTTTCGGGGCCTCATGGCGCTTTTGTCAGCCCCTGTTGATATTCCATATATTTCCACAACTAATCATGAAACTAAATTAGCTTTTGAACGTAACTAACTTCACGTAACTAACTTCACGTAACTGTTATTTTATTTTTTTCTTAGGTATATCTTCTATAAAAATATTCAAAAAATTATTGTGCGAATAAATTTTCTCGGGGGTAATCTCAAGGAATTTCACCTGGAATTTGATGACTTTAGTGTTTATCTTGATTATCTCAACAAGAGACTGTACTATTATTCTGATAAAAAGGAAAATGTTTATTCAATGGATTATGATGGTGATTTGTTGAAAAAGATCCTATTTACAGAAATAAGGATTGGTGCATTGGCTGTATTCGGAGATTCTCTTTACCTCCAAAAAATGAATATCCAAGCGATTCAACGGATGAATTTATCTAATGGTGTTGTATATCGGAAGATTTCGGTACCAAAATTGTTGTCCAGTTTGAATGAACTCGTCGTCATAGCAAAACCTCAGTACCCAACAGGTAAGATAAGACAACATGCTTATATGATATCGATCAACTCACAACAATGAATTTCTGATGGGGAAACGATGTATAAGAGAAATATATTCATGTATGATATGAGGTGAGATGTAGAATATCTTTCTTTAGTATAATTTCAAGTGTCTTGATTGTATGGATAAGCAGTAAATCTGAACATTATTTACTAGCATAAGTAGTAAATAATGATTTTCTTTCAAAATGGCTTACAAAAGTCGTCTTGAAGTGACTTCTCCCCATAAAATTAAAGAAATAACGGGTAATGGAGTTTCACAAAACACAAAACTAGCAACAAAATTTAAATGTTTTTTCAATTAATTTATTAACAAGTTGTTCGCGAGCGACAAGCAAAGAGAGGCAAATTGCACTCCGAAGGACGTTCATTCACATTTAACATGAACATGTACAACAATTAACTTTTCTTACACGTTTTAAATTGTTTGATTTATATCCTACATGATCTTTCTTGTAAATTTTAAGCATTTTCAGCGCCATTCATAGACTTTGTTGTTTTAATTAACGAACTTCTCGATTATTTTAGTATACATTGCGTATTTAAAAAGGAAGTAAATTACATTCATAAAGGAAGCGCATGTTGTTGTATTTAATTTTATGCATATTTTACTGCTGAAATTATACTAATTCGTCTCGGTGAATATTCACCTAAATCACCTCGACTTCGGTAGATAATTGTTAAATGTCTGCTAATGGAGTAAGGGTGAATAGTGCCAAGCTGAGAAATGAGACGCATTTCCTGTCTTTCAGGGCTATAATTTCTACCTGAAATGGAACAGGTACGGTAGCTCGAATATTGATATCGAAGACATCTTCCAGTTTTACCAATGCAAAGCATACCACAATTATGTACTGCATGAGATACAGTAGATGAGATGAGAGGAAGCACACGTGAGACGGTGCTTGATGTTATACAGCACTTAGATTTTTATCCAGCTGCACTTTTAGACACTCCCTGTTTGAAGGCCTCCTACAATCCCCGATCTGAAACCGTTGGAGAGCCTGTGTCTCATATTGCAAGGGCAAAATTGCCCAAGTTCTTACTTACCATGTCTTCAATTTCAAAGTAAGGGATGTCATTAGGAAGAATTTTCGTATCTTGAAAAGCCACCCTGAAACATCTTCCATTTCTCCGCTAACTTCCTAGTTATTTTCGTCTAAACAATCTGTTGCCATGTATTTCAATATTGGCAACCACAGTGTTTCAGACATGAAATTTGAGCTCTCTGTCCCATTTCAGGCTACACCATTCCCAATTTACAACATTCATCCTTGCGGTATCAATGAGCACTTAGCTCGTGCCAGTCCAATGCTGCCATCACCAGACATTGGCAGATATTCTACATATCACCTCATTTCATAAATAGTTCCGTATTTTCTCCGATTCACTTATTTTTTACTTTTCTTTTCATGTTATTTTTTTTCTAATACGATCTGTTTATAGTTTGTTTTGAATAAATCCATCTGATTCGTATATTTTTATCGCGTAATCGCTTTTGTATACACTATAAAAGCACATGTCCCCCCTCCCACGTTATGTAATTGCATGTAATGTATTTGTAGTATATCTTTTCTAATATATAATTTACCAATTTTCGAACACGAAGGGTCAAAGGGTCAAATCGGTAAAACTAGACGATAAACGACTTTCCAATGCATATTTATAACTACTCAATCAAACCAGTGTTTTAATATTTAAACTCTCGCTTTGTCTGGAATTTTTTACCAATTTTCTAAAAAGCGTTTCATTGGCCGTTTTCTTTGACTTTTGAGGAAGAATAGAATACAGTAGTTTGAGAAAATCATGCATTTGCATTTTGACTAATACGATCCGCCGGGATGCCTAGCATTCCAATTGATGAACGAATCGCATCACATTGAGGTTAAATCTCATGCCTTTTCAACCAAGTTTCCACCGAAGCATGTGTATTAATGACAGTACATATTAAATGCTTGTTAGTACAGATGTGTATATTTTGACGAATTCATTAAATTAAAGTGTGCAAATCTTTTCATGACATTCGAGCACATTTAATTAATGTTTCTTATGCATATTTTAATTTATTCATATTTAATTTACGTCAAATGAATAATGCATATTTTTATACATATTTTTATGCAACTAGATGGATGTCCCATTTCTCCTTGTGGTGTTAACGAATACTGTAGCAACATCAATGGTACTCTCTCGTGTAAATGTCATTTCAGTTTTAGACGGAAAGGATCCATTTGTGGTATAAAATTCTAATTATTATAGTACAGTATCACACGATTTCAATATTTTTCCTATCCGGCAATTTCTAATCTCAAAGTGGAATATTGTAGTAATTTTAGCTGCTGTTTTAGGGTATTTTGAATAAAAACAAATGAAAATCGTATACGTCTGCGAAGCGTCGTTTTTGGTTGCGAAGTGTTTGCAATTGCAGTTAAGTATTTTGAATGCGGTTTTCTCTGCAAGTATTTACTCCCTTGAAATGAAACACTGACCACGGACATCCTTACACCATGATCTTTCGAAAGAGGTCTGATTGCCGTCAAAATACAAAACAAAAACAAAAATATCGCACAATTGATCCAACAATTCGTCAAACTCACCTTGTCAAATTTGGAAATAATTTTAATATCTCTGAAATACTTTGAATAAAAATTTCGCCAATGTAGCTTACACTATATTCAAGTTCTTATATCTGGAAAATTTCGTTCGTATATGGCAAGCAGAAATATATTTTTATAACTTTTCTATAATTATCGGTTTTTACTGCTCATGCGCCCCACTGATTAAATTTGGCATATCAGGTTCGCCGTGAGGCTGATACACCTGGAAAGCGCACTGCCGTGTCATTCTGACATGTGGAATCGATATCCGGTGCTTATAATCCTGTGGGGCGCATTCTTCATGTACTTCCGGTTTGTCTGCACGCTAGGATGAGGCAAACGTCTCGACCTAAAACTTCGTCTGTAAAGAGTGTCTATAAAGGCCAATCTATAATGGCACTATGCCGAAGAACACGCATGTCAATGGGCCGAATTTATGATCGATGAAATATATATATATATCGCTATTTAAAATATATATACCGTCGCCGTGTCTATACCTTGACGTCAGGTTTAGTGTAGATAAGATAATATTTCCGCGCCCTGTCAATTTGTCAGCTAACATGTTAATTGCTTTGCGTGCTTTCTAATTAAATAGGATTAATTTTCAGCTTTCATCCACTTGTAATATTGTATATAATACCGTAATGTTTTTTCTGCTAGTCATTAGGCTAATTTATCTGATGAGAGCCACATCTTGTAGTACGAAACTAAATAGTAATAAATTAGACGGCTAGTGAGATTTGTTGAGTAGTTGAACCTCAGTATATATATATATACATATAACAAAAAAAAGCAGGAGACGAACACGGCGTGGAAGTATTATTTGGTTTAACCCCACTTTCAGGAAGAATGTGCGCACCAACATCGCGCGAGATTTCCTGCGACTCATTGATAAACATTTCCTAAGACAAACGCTCTTTATTATTATTATTATTATACATTATTTGAAAGCTCCCCTTAGGGCTTTTCAGCATCAAATTACAAGAATTTTAAAATTTAAAAACTAATTTATACTAAACAAATTATGAACAAAGCATTTACTAGTAAAGTATATATACAGTTAAAACTGATCAAAGAGTAAGACCTGAAGTTTCTTTTTAAAATTATCTACACTTTCACATTTCTTCAAATCCTCCGACATAGAGTTCCAAGAAGTTACAGCCCTATAATAAAAAGTTCGTTGGCCAGAGGCGGACTTGCACATGGGGATCTGTAGTTTATCTTTGTTTCTTGTTTCATTGGAGTGTATGTCTGATCTCTTTACAAATTTGTCACATAAGTAAGATGGTGCGAAGCCTTTAACACATTTGAAGGTCATGACACTTTCGCGAAGTTTCACATTAAGATGGACTGGAAGCCAATTTAACTCTTTCAAAATAGGAGTTATATGCTTAAATTTTTTTGTGCCAGATAAAATGCGGGCAGCGAAATTCTGTACCTTTGCAATTTATCTAAATTCTTCTTGGAAGTGTTTCCCCACACAGAAGAACAGTAATAAAGCTTACTGAAGACCAAAGCATTGATAATGATAGACATGGTCTGCTTGTCTAAAAGGTACTTTGCTCTATTTATCTGACATAATATACCAGTGCAAGAAGAGACTAAGTTAGTCACGTGTTCGTCGAAGGTCAAACTCGCATCGAATGTAACACCTAAATCCCTAGCGAACGGAGATGGATACAACTGTTTGCCAAGAATTGCTAAACCAAAGCTGTCAGGAACTTTACTCAGCATCTGACGCGTACCCAACAGTAACAGTTTAGTTTTTTCAGGATTGATAAGCAAACCGTTCGCACAACACCAAGCAGCAATTTTCCGTAGATCTTCAGTCAGCTGTACAGTAACAACATTAATGTTCTTGATCGGGAAAGATACAAACAACTTCGAGTCGTCAACAAACGATTCCAAAGAGCCAGTAGTTGGTATCAAAGGCAGGTCATTGATGTATATATTAAGCAATAAAGGGCCAAGAATGGAGCCCTGTGGGACTCCATGGGTAACCGGAAGCGGTTCAGACAGCGTGGAGCCAATACGCACAACTTGAATTCTGGCAGAGAGATAACTCTTGAACCACTCAACAGCTCTGCTAGACAAGCCCAATGCACGAAGTTTTGTCAATAACAGAAGATGGTCAATACTGTCAAATGCCTTGGACAAATCCAGCAGAACTAACGCTGTCAGTTCCTTTCGATCCATTGACTCGAGAATGCTATCTGCCATAAATATATTTAATGTTTCTGTGGAATGCATTTTTTTGTTCCCACTTTGATGACTTGTCAGTTTTTTCTTTACATCCAGATATGTGACCAACTGGTTCAAAGCTATACGTTCACATATTTTGGAAGCTGCAGGTAGCAATGATATTGGGCGGTTACAATTAGGTATTTCCGGATCCCCTTCTTTCACGAGCGGTATGGCTTCAGATTTCTTCCAGCATGTTGGAAACACCGATGACTGCAGCGAACAGTTCACTATTTCCGTTAATGTTGGTAAAATGCAAGGCAAGGCATCTTTGATAACTCTCATAGAGACTTTATCACTTCCTGGTGCCTTGTTTAACGGAAACGACTGCACGACCTTTCGAACCTCATTGCACGAGACGGGATGAAAATGAAACACATCATCATCCCTGTCATATCCAACTGCGGTATAATGAGGAGGTACAGGCAAATTATGGTCAGCAGCCAGTGACTTTGATAACTTTGAGGCATTGGGACCAACCGATGTGAAAAATACATTGAATTCATTGGTCAAACTGCCCAGATCTTTCGAGTATACTGGCTGCGATACTTCTTTTCGCGGAATACATTTTTTGATGACTTTCCACAAGGAGTTTTTGTTATCGTTGTTCTTACTGATTTCTCGTTGGATATGTACTTTCTCGGCGTCACGTAGCTTTTTCTTAACTACATTTCGTAGAAGATAGAAGTCACTCCAGTCGGAAGGAACCTCCTTACCAACAAATAGGCACTGACGATATCTGATTTTCATCGTTTTAACAGGTGCATGTCTATCCAGTATGGTAGAAAAATTGACATTAAAATGTTCCAGTTTGTCATTAACATCATCAATTAATGCATTTTCAACCCACGGGATTTGTAACAAATCATTGACAAACCCCTCGGGGACATAGTGCTTATAGTTTCTAGCTGTGACATAAATAGGCGCAGGTTTTGGTAGTTTAAGTTTTAGAATAGAATACACTAGGAAGTGATCGCTAATATGTATTTCCTCTACACCACTCTCTGTCACCAGACTATCATTGGAGGTCATAATTATATCAATCAATGTTGAAGAATCTGGGGTTATTCTAGTGGGTGTCTTTATAAGCTGCGTCAGATTCAATGAGCAGCATAAATCATTGAGAGCATCAGCCTCCGGACAATTTCTCAACATGTCACAGTTTAGGTCGCCGACTACAAATATTTCCTTTCCAAACGTGAGGGCACATGTATAATTATCCATAAAGTTATCGACAAAACAGCTCACAGAGCAATTTGGGGGTTTATAGACTACACACAAAATGATTGATTTCAATTTCCTATGTTGGATTTGCAGCCAAAACTGTTGAAACCCAGAGCCAGAAATTCCAGATAATTCTTTCAAAACTTTAGTTTTGAGCGAAGTTTTAGTATAAACACAGACGCCCCCTCCCCGTTTCTTAAGACGATCTTGTCGGAATAATTTGTAGCCCTCTAGCCCCACTTCAGCATTAGTAACGGTGGAGTTCAGCCAAGACTCTGATAAAGCTAAGATATCAAAGTCTTTCTCACATGTCATTAGACGTAGCTGAATCAAGTGGTTACGGTTTTTCAAGGACCTAATGTTTAAATGACCTACTTTAATTTTCGATTTCTGAAAGCTCGGCGACTGATGGCTTGTAGTTTTTTGTCCCTGCAATGTGGTATGAGCTAGGTTATTCCCTGCTTGTTGTTGTTCACTAACGATTGTTGTCGTTCCAGAGCGTGATCTTGAGGTGTCAAATTGAATATTTAATAAGTTACTAAAGTTCACACCATTTTGCTCGGATAATACGCTATAACAACGTTTTACTTGGGGTTTAAGAGTTGGTATAGCTCTAACATTGTTCCTTCTTAAATGAGCTCCCCCTCGCTGTCCTCTTGAAAAAGCTTGAAGGTTGTAGAAGGCGAGTCTTTGCCAAAGTTCACTTGAAACTGGCCGAAGAAAGGAACCGTGACTTGCCCTTGAAGACTTGCTTATAACTTTCAGCGAATTTCGTATCGAAAGAAGTGTAATTCTTGAATAAGCCAGCATGTTGACACGCCACAGTATACCCACTTGCCTGCTTTAACGAAATCTCTCTTCACAAAATCTTCAATATAGAAACACCATCAAGCAGGCACGGATCTAGCCTGCAGTAAAAAATCAAAATAGCGGTTATCTGCGTGAGTTTTGACTAATCTGAGGCGGATTCTAGGCATTTGATTGGTCCATTTGCATTTTGACTAAAGTTTGCGGGGGTCTGACTCACTTGGGCAATATTCGAGCTTTCTGCATGATTGGCTGGTTAAAGAAATGTTCTCCTTTCTCATTGGCTCGATTTGTTTGACTCATCTTGACTAATTTGCTCCTTGGGGTATTCAGCAACGCTCCTTGGGGGTATTCAGCAGTCGCTCCTTGGGGTATTCAGCAGTCTTCAGTCAATACGAAATGAAAATAAAATCTTTCTGATTGCGACTTGACCGCAAAGGTTCAAATTGGTTTGAGTATCGAGTATAAAAGGTGAACACATGCAGATCTGTTCAAGCAAATGCACGCTTTGGATACAAGATGTGTCCAAGACCCTTTAGATGCTATAAATGACGCCGATATCAGTCTGTCGAGAGATTTTGGCGCAGAAATTTTCATACCCAGCGTGCTCGTCAACAAAATAAGAGGTGTACAGCGCCCATTTCTAAACACGACCGTAGCCTTCTGATAAATACAGCATCGTTCGATAACCGAAATTGTAATTGTAGAACCCTTAGTGATTGCCCGCTCGAAAGAAAGTTTTTTTTAAAAAGTATTGTTTATAAAGCCGAAGTGATGACAACCGGGATAGCGAAATAAAGCAATATATCGGGATGACATCTGGCACATTTAAAAAGTGGTATGCCAATCACAAGAAATCGCTCAAGAAAGCTAGACATTGAAATGAGACGGAGATTTCTAAGTATCTCTGGCAATTAAAGCATCTAGAAAAATAATTTTCCATAAAGTGGTCAATTTTGAAGCGCGCTCCTTCAATCTCGGCTGTTGGCAAGCGCTGTCATCTCTGCATAGAGGAAAGACTTTGTTTGTTGGAGGCGGCCCACTTAACAAAAGATCGGAAATTCCTTTTGAAATGTCGTCACGCTAAAAAGTTCAACGCGGGGAAATTCGAACGCACGCAAAGAACGAACATCGCGCGTCAGAAAACCGGTTGGCGTGATGTAACGGCAAGATACAGTTGCTTGATGATTGCACAATTGCATAAAACTTGAAGTTGTAACTAGAACATTTTAACATTTATTTATTTATTTATTTATTTATTTATTTATTTATTTATTTATTTATTTATTTATTTATTTATTTATTTATTTATTTATTTATTTATTTATTTATTTATTTATTTATTTATTTATTTATTTATTTATCTATTTATTTATTTATTTATTTATTTATTTATTTATTTATTTATTTATTTATTTATTTATTTATTTATTTATTTATTTATTTATTTATTTATTTATTTATTTATTTATTTATTTATTTATTTATTTATTTATTTATTTATTTATTTATTTATTTATTTATTTATTTATTTATTTATTTATTTATTTATTTATTTATTTATTTATTTATTTGTTTATTTATTTATTTATTTATTTATTTATTTATTTATTTATTTATTTATTTATTTATTTATTTATTTATTTATTTATTTATTTATTTATTTATTTATTTATTTATTTATTTATTTATTTATTTATTTATTTATTTATTTATTCATTTATTTATTTATTCATTTATTCATTTATTCATTTATTCATTTATTCATTTATTCATTTATTCATTTATTTATTTATTTATTTATTTATTTATTTATTTATTTATTTATTTATTTATTTATTTATTTATTTATTTATTTATTTATTTATTTATTTATTTATTTATTTAAACATCTTTATACACGGTAACATTTCCGCAATATTATATATGTAAACATGCAACAATAAATTAAGAAAAAAATAAAATTCTGCTTTTTAAAAGGCCGTGTGATTACGCTATATTACAATAATATCTATAATACGTTACAGGGCAATACACTACGCTAATACATTTAGTACGCTATACACCCGCTATATCAATTCATTGAATTATTACTTTATTTCTTTCTGCAATACTTTGTGAGTTCCAGATGTTGGCGGCGGCATAACTAAATGATTTTTTCATTGCGTTAGTTTTTGGTTTTGCCAACCTCGGCATTAAGTTGTTATTTCTTAAATTATGTTTATCATTGTAGGAAAACTGAAACATTTCAGTTATTCCTTCCTGGCAATTTTTCGGGAGAGCTTTATTAACATAAGAAATACGCATTTAAGTTTGAGAATTACGCCTTTCTTCGAGATTATTCCAGCCTAATTTACAGAGGACACTTTTGATCTTATGTCGTACGATACGTTATAACTCCCGTTATTACTCTTGCCGCTCTATTTTGAAGCCGCTGAACTTTAGTTTTTAGTATTTGGCTACAATTATCCCAAACAAGGGAACAATAGTCAAAATACGGGAGGACTAGAGAATGATACATTACTTTTAAGGCATCTGGTTTAACATATTTTTTAGCTCGGCGAATGACTCCTATTGCCCTTGACACCTTAGTGCTGAGATTGTCAATATTCTCTTTCCATGCTAAATTTTCATCAATTACAATTCCCAGACTTTTAGCAGCTTTAACACGTTTTATTTCTTTATTCCCAATCCTAATTTTAGTTTTGAATATTTGAGATTCTCTTATACGAACCAATAATCACGTACTCAGTTTTTTCAATATTGAGTGTTAATTTATTCGCTGTTAACCAGTCGTGAACATTTGCAAGTTCAATATTTAATCTCTCTTCGATATCACTTCCAGTTTCTCCATGCAGTAATCGATAAAATGGTATCATCAGCATACATAGCTGGTTTTGATGTTTTTAAACAATTAGGCAAATCATTTATGTAAATTAAAAATAGGAGGGGACCCAGGTTAGACTCTTGTGGAACACCACACGAAATATGTTTTAAAGTGTATATGCAACGAAAATTGTCAAAAAATTTTTTTGCGGTATTTCAATAAAAATGGCCTCCCTTGACTTGCCAAAAATATTGTTGTCAGTAAAAGCGCCGTAAAATTATTTAAAACAGCCTTGCAACTACAATAAATACAGCTATTTTAAATCTTAACGTCCTGAAGAAAGACTTGTGACGTATGCAGTGTGACATCTCAAAGTGCTTGTTAATGAAAACAGCAAAATATCACAAATAACAAATAACAAGGCAGGGGCTTTTATATTTCGCTTTACAAACTTTGAAAATGTCCGGTACCGAAAGCTTTGAATCACCGGCAGAGACAGAAGGGTCAACAGATCATGAGAACATTGTTGAGCAATCGTCTGTTGTCCAGCCGTATCAATTCGAGTCAGTCGCTGATAGTGACTATGAGGAAGAAGAAACAGACGAAGACGGTATTCTGCGAGAAACTCTTGAGGCGAGATTTAAGAAAACCGCAGCTTTTAATTCATATTAAGTAAATTTATCAAAGTAATCTAATATTAAACCGTTCCTTGAACTATTTATTACCGTGTTTCATCTGATTTGTGAATATATTTTAAGGAGCGCATGTGGGCATTGTAGTGATGCTCTGTTAGAGGATGCGAGAGAGTACAGATGTTGTAAAGAGATTTCGGAATGCACTGGCAAATTTACGTTCCAGGGAAGAGATGCAGAATGTATTACTCAGCACGGGGATTATTCAGATATTACGCACAGAACAGTAGCTATTAGAGACTGTAGGGGCTTTTCTCTCTGATAAGTCAGGGGGAAAATATCGCCAACCAACAAGCACAACCCAAGATGGGCAAAATGAGTATAAGTCAGACTGAATTTTTGTTCAAAAGCTGTAATCTAAACGAGTTTGAGGAACGCAAGCGTTTGATCTTTGAATATATATATATATGAATATTTATTTGGGGAGACAAATATTAGGACCATTTATACGGAAGAAAATAAGTCGCGACTTACATAACTAACATAAGACGCGTCTTATATAAGACGCAAGCACACTCGTATAAATGGTCAAATTCTAGTAAGTTGCGACTTAATTAAGAACAGGGGTTGAGGCTGTTCCACAATAAATCGCGACTTATTAGAATTTGACCATTTATACGAGTGTGTACTGTGTTCGCGTCTTATGTACTTATGTAAGACGCGTCTTATGTAAGCCGCGACTTATTTTATCCGGTATAAATGGCCCTATAATGTCCATTATGGCCCTATTATATCCTAAATATTTATATTTTTTATATTTAATTTAATTCCATCATACCATTACTGGCACATAGGATATTTAATACATGAATGATACTAAATGAAAGATTGCAAATTTTCCAAGAATAATGATTTGGTTGCATCCTTTGAGGTTGATTACTTTTTCTACATTCTTAGTGCACACATGAAGTTAACGAATCAGTGTTTCATTATTTAGATATCTTCGTGCAGTGGCATATCGATGAATAGTCATATGGATATTGGCATGCTGGGATGGGAGAATTCTAGACCACTTCCAGCATGTCTGTATAATGCAATAAGAAAGAGATATCCATCACCAAGCACAACTGGATATAAATCAGCTACATGCATGCAGTAACCCCTCGCCCATTTGAACCATAGTTAAGTTTGAACCAAACAATTTACTCCCCAAAAGTTATTGTAACATGAAGTACTGAGTCGACGAATGTAGCCATGGTAACACGCAACATTGTATATTTTTTATATTTTAATTTGTACAAAATCTTATTTTGTTTTTAACTATAAAATTATCAATTGTCCAACTATATAAACTTGGTATGCTATTGTGTACTCTTTTAGCTTTGATTTACTGTAACGTTCAACCTTAGACGTTCACAAAACGTTTCGAAATTTTCAAAAAACTTCAACTGCTTTTCGAGGAGTATTTTTATACTTCGCATTGCTTTTGCAATGAAGTTTTTGAGATTTAATGTTTTTTTATTTTTCTATAACATATTTGAATCAATACTAAAATACTCTTAAAGATCAATCAATGTTGTATTGACCACACAGGATGATCTACATATTTTCAAATTCACAAACTATACTGCATGCGATGTTAAAAAATCGGCAAAGCAAGCATGGAAAATAGACACTTGCCTGTTTAAAACGCTCCTTTTTCGGTCTTTCGACTGTTTCTCGTCTTGTTAATTTGTCCTCTAAATAATTTTCATTTATCGTGTTTTGGAGACATAGAGACTTACTTATAAAATAAGTGCGAACTAATTTTGAAAAAAGTTTGCAAAATGGAAGTCTTCTCTCGGCTTGAACTTGCGCATGCGCATAACTTACGAAAAGGTCCAGTCCAGTCCTGTCCATGACAAAAAAAATGGCGGACGACTTTGCATGCCACAATGTTTTCAAATACCCGGATGTAAATCTCCGAGCGGAATTAGTACCCTCGCACGGCGCTTCGCGCCGGCTCAGGGATAATATAAATAAAGTCTATCATATCTACCTTTCTTCTGTTTTGGCTTGAAAGAATAAGCAGCTATATACGCTATCATATCTACACTATATATAATAAATTGTTTGTTTTCAAATGGTCATACAATAGTTATCGCATAATGTCAGTAAATGTCTCAGCATATAAAGTACCTTAGGATAGTCTTTGTTAGCTCAACGCATTTCATTTTGTTCAGTTGCGCATTTATACGTATTTTGCGCCAAGTAAATTTATCCTTTCGGTCTCAAAGCGCCGCTAAAATCGGCTATTAGCTGTTCTTTACATCGCTAGGTTATTACTACACTTGGTCCCATGTCTATTTAGTACCAAGTATATTAGTATTAATTTGCATGTTATGCTTACGTAGTTTCTACTGCGTTTACTATGTATAGTCAGTTTGTTTTGCATATTCTATTATAGTTCGAACGACTCTATAATATCAGCTATCTCAACTATCTACAATATATAGCACGATAAACGACAGTCCAAACCGCATATAATCTAGCAAGCGAAAACCTACAACATCGAATTCGCATACGCTACAAATCGTCGTGTCGTGATATCATTGTATCGATTTATTCAACGCATCGCTCCTACACAAAGTAGATTCATTTAGATTTTGTTCAAAATCCCTCAAAATCACAATTATACCCAGACAAAGCTACAATGTTTATAGTATTTACAGATCGAAAGAGCGCACTGTGTCACACTGCATACGTCATCATACCTCTCTCGCAGCGCGTCAAATTTCGCCAGTTTATAGTTTCATTGTCAAACTTTAATCTGAAAATTTACAAACTTCTAGTTGGAATTTTTCAACAAGGTTTGTATTGATATGATCGGAAAAGATGAAATTGTCAGATAATTGTCCCGATATCAAAATTTTCATTGCATATAATTATACACTTAAAGATGATGTATTATTTTTTATCTATGAAAATAAAGTAATCTGATTGGCGAGCGACCGTTTCAGAGCGTTTCCGGCCCGTTCTGAAACTCATCCGGCCCGCTCTGGATTACGCGACAAAACACAGGAGTGAAATAATTTTTAGATTAAAAAATCTACCCAAAAAGTTCAAAAAGCTAGCCTAACGATAGTTAGAGTACAAAAATGAATTGCATCAACTCTGAAGGATTCATACTAAGCACGATGCGCCGAGAAAACTAATACATTTGTTTTAAATGCTCATGTATTTCAGTATTTGGGCATATAAAAGTTAAAAAAGTACAGTTCAAACAGATATCATAGAAGAAAAACTTTTCTCCATACATAAAACTTTAAAACATGCACGATTTTTCCGCCCATTTGTTAACTACTTTTCGTATACATATTGTAAACAAAAAAAAATTAAAACCTTGGCCCTTGGCAAACAAAGTTGAGGCTATATGTTTTTTATCGTGAAACGACCAGAAAAAGATTACAGCATACCTTGTTCATTGTCCAGTTTTAGTAGAAAGCGTCGATAGAAGTCAAAACACATGCATTCACTGCATGATTCACTTTGAGTTTTTTATGGGCAAAGCAAGTAAACACGAAGATATCGTTGTTGAAGCAAAACTGAACACCAGAAAACCACGCCGACAAAATTTTTCATTCCTATGCTTTTCTGCTGCCATATTTAAAAAATATCGTGTACATTTTTACAGAAACTATGTTTTTTTGTGAGTTTCTTGCCAGTTTTCGTCTTCGTGTTTTCTTTCAACGTTCAAGTTTTGTCAGCCTCGCTTTGAATTCACAATTGCACTGATCTCAAATTATTTCGCTACACTAGAAGTTTCAATTTTTATTTTTTAACAGAGGTAAAATTTAAGAATTTATTAAAATTGAAAATTCCAGTGTAGCGAAATAATTTGAGATCAGTGCAATTGTTAAAAGAAAACAAGAAGACGAAAACTCAAGAAAACTGGCAAGAAACTCACAAAAAACCATAGATTCTGTACAAATGTAAACGATATTTTTAAATATGGCAGTAGAAAAGCATAGGAATGAAAGGTTTTGGCATGGTTTTCTGGTATTCCGTGTTTCTTCGACAAGGATATCTTCGTGTTTACTTGCTTTGGCCATAAAAACTCATAAAGTGAATCATGCAGTGAATGCATGTGTTTTGACTTCGATCAACGCTTTCTACTAAAACTGGACAATGAACAAGGTATGCTGTAATTTTTTTCTGGTCATTTCACGGTAAAAAAACATATAGCTTCAACTTTGTTTGCCAAGGGCCACGGCTTTAATTTTTTTTTGTTTACAATATGTATACGAAAAGTACTTTAACAATGGGCTGAAAAATCATGTTTTCACTACAGTTGGTCCATATTTTTAAGTTTTATGTATGGGGGAAAAAAAAGTTTTTTCTTCTATGATATCTGTTTAAACTGTATTTTTTTAACTTTAATGTGGCCAAATACTGAAATACATGAGCAATAAAACAAATGTATTAGTTTTAATACACGAGCATTTAAAACAAATGCACTGTAAATTCAAAAGAGTAGTTTTGACCCCTAGGGGTCATTTCCGTCCCTTTGGAAAGAGGGTAGTTTCTACACCTCGGAAGGGTCGTTTCAACTCCAAGGGTGGTTTTGACTCCATGGAAGGGTCAAAATAACTCTTCGCGGGAATCTTGCGACTCCACGTGAGAGTAACATTACTCTTCGAAGGAGCCAATTTGACCCATCTCTGAGTCAAATTGGAAAGAGTAATAAATTTCCTATAGGAATTCCTATAGGACTTTTCTATAGGAATTCCTATAGGAATATAATACTGTAGTATATTAATGATTGAAATAACATAAAAATTCCTATAGGAATTCAAATTCCTATAAGAATTCCTATAGGAGCAAAATTTCCTACAGAAGTTCATTAGGTATTTCCAGGGGAAATATACTTCCTATATCAAAGGGGGGGGGGGTCATCATTGGTACCAATCTGATAATAGAATAATATACGTTTATTCCCTTTTTCGAAAAGATAAATCTATTTAAAATTGCCAACTCAGCAATCTCAGTAAGAGATCGTGCATGCACTGGGCACTGGTGCCTAGTTTAAGTTTTCGCGCGCACAGCATTATGGGATAGCGTCGTTTTGAAAATTGAAATTGTTGTCTTTCGTCTGAAATATTTTATGGTTGGCATTTTCCCGATTTATTATTGTAAGAAGAAGAAATCTTTCCCCTCGAAGTGCAGAATGATATTCAAGAACTCACAGGTAAGATTTATTTTATGTTTAATTTGCTATTTACGTTTTTTCATTGCAAAATATCGGCAGTGATGTTTTGTGTATATTGTCACTGTGAAATTCCGTTAAATATTTGAATTAGCCGCGTTATATTTGCATATAAAACCAACGAACTATCGCTTCTTAACACCAAAAGAAAGATTAAAACATCAATTTGAATTGATCTCTAGGAATTCCATACCAAATTGCGTAGTAAAGTAATGTATTTTGGCAATTGTTTATAAATCTTATAAATAGATGGCACTGACATCAATTAAAGTCTTTGTTAATGCTATATAGTGACTCACACTTAGGCAAATAAGTGAAATAACATTACTTTAAATACAACCTTTAACATCAAAATAAGTTTTAAAGATAAGTTAAAACAGTAATAAAATTGGAATAACAGAGTGCAGCTAGTGTTTAGTGTAATTTATGCTTAATAGAAGAATTTTACCTGTTTTTACATGAAACTGTTCAGATCGGGTGGTAACCCCCCAACCTAACCCTAATAATCCATAATGCCTATTTCGGTTGCTCATATATCGAGAAAGAGCCAAGACACCTTGGCTGACTTATGTAATATAAAAAAAATTCCAATGAACCTGAAATCATAATTTTGTGAACAAGTTTCACCATTGTAACCCACAGAAATGATTATACAGAGATCTTTGAAGATTGAAATGTATCTAAACAATTTTAACATAAATTACTCAGTCCAGTATATGCCTTATACAACCTAAAAAGTCTGAAACAAATAATCCCCAAAAGTTTTTGCCATATTTACAAATTAGTAATTCATTATATTGTATATCCCAACAGGGAATTTTCTACCAAATCACTATGCCACAACAAAAGACAATTTGTCCCAAGGCAGGGGGTTTGAGAAACAAACAACATGTAAACTGCAGACAGTATGTGCTCTTGCAGGAAATTGTTACTTCAAAACATTTTATATTGCAATATTATTTGGGTTACCATTATAATGCAATGTGCCCCAATGCACCTTACTAATTTACTCTGTCTAACACCAGGCAATTATACTTGTCAAATGGAAAGTATTTCATGTCAATGGTTGACCAGATTATGTGAGCTCTTGTTTCTGGTTAACCCATTAAGTTGTGCACAATGGATTCTTTGTGCCTTACTAATTCACACAATCTAGTGCCAGACAATTTATCCCATCAAAGGGAAAGTGTTGTATATTATGCTTAATACCAATGTAAATGTTAACCAGACACTATTATACCATTAACCGGCAAGTTTGGTTGTTGGACTTTTGTCGGTCTAAATTTTTAGTACAAAATTGTGTATATATTCAAAGGCAGTTGTAAAAAATGTGAAATGCTGTCTATTCCAGTTGCCAAGGGCTAACCACAAATTCATGTATATTTACCAGGATAATGCTAGTGTGTGTTATTGTTGTCAATGTGTGTGTTATTGATGCCAATGTGTACTTGATTGTGGTTATCTTTTGGCAACTGTACTGTGTAGCTTAGATACCCAAATTTGCAAAATTTAGAATATTTACCATCTTTCGGTTAACCCATTAAGGTGCAATACACATCTTTGCATCATACTACACTATTTAAGTCATTCTAATGCTAATTGCTGGACAGTTTAATTTACTTGTCAAGTGGAGATTGTTGCATGTGAACGTTTGCATTGTCAATATTAACAAATGTGCAATTAGCCTAATATTCATAATCATTTTTTTAATGAAAATTTTAAATAGCAACCCTTATCAGAAAATGGTTGTTCACCAAGTCCATCGTTGAAAGCAAATAAAAGAGGCAGATCAGCAGAGAAAAACATTAAATTTGGTTGGAATCAGTCCTTTGAAATTCCAGATAAGGTTTGTTGTATATTGTGCTAAATATTGTTTCTTAGCCTTACCCCCATGCACCTGTACAAAGGTACCATTGATGCACCTTACTTTAGCATCTGGAGAGTACCCGGGAAAACCCCTCGAAGTACAGGAGAGAACCAACCAGACTCTACTTACATGAGTTAAGCGCACCGGAAGCAACCTTACCGAGGTAACTAACGTGTTCAGACCTGCAGTAATAGGCTTAACTCACTGGTAAGAGACAAGCGCGCTTAGCCACTCGGCCACCCGTGATTCCCACCTGTTTATACGAAATTGAAGTCCTGGTATCCATAATGGGTGCTAGGGAAAAATCTCAAACCCTGTTCACTCACAGTGATGGTTTTATATTTTCAGACCTATAGGTTTGAACAGGGTTAATAATAATAGGTAGCAAAATTTCCTAAATGTTCCAGATTTAGAAGGCAGTGCTAGTAAGTTGAAAAAAGCTCGGAATGCACACTAACAATATACACTAATATACACTAATAATACACTTTAATAATATACACTAATATACACTTAACACTTAAACACTAATATACACTTAACACTTTAACAGTTAATGCGAGAGTCAACCATGCAGAATTGTCAATTTTTGAGTAAATATGCAGGGTGTAGTTTAATTATTTGGTATATATAGTGTATAGTAGTTTGATTAAATTTAATTTTACATGTCTGACCCCAGGTCTAGAGCAAGTGTCATTTATATAAATTATTCAAGTTTGATTCAACATAAAAAGAGCATTCATTTTAGACCTCTCTCCATTTTCTGCCAAATGTTGTGGTAATTAATTGTCGGTATTCAAAGTTTCAAACCTAAAGTTGAGTAGGGTATATATTAACTGTTCTTGTAAGAATGGTGTCAGAATATTTATAATTGTGATTTGTGAATACTATGCACTGATTAATAAATGTAATAATATTTTGTAGGGAACTGATGATGTGGACTGCCAAGTTAAAGCGACAGTCTCACCTGCAATCTTTTTGTGTGATACTTCGGTTATGTATGTTGTTGGGGAAGGAAGAGTGCTGTGCGACGCTTCACGTGAAGACAAACTTTTAGACTGTCTAATTCTGTTATTTTGCGTTCATTACACGTACAATTTTGATTATAAAGTCCAGAGAAGTGCAATGATATTTTTAGAGAAAGCAACCTTTGGAATCAACTATAATAACCAAATCCCTCTTAGCGTTACTCAAGTTTTTACTCTGTTGGGTCAGTGAAGGATTAAGACTTTAGTGCATTCTCTTGGTGTATTTTTAATTGTATATAACTCTAGTGACGTATTAAATCCATTTATTAAAAAGGAGAGCTTTGTCTGTTTAATACGTCCCAAGGCCATGTTACACGAAACGATATTGAACGACGATTTATTGATATATAAATGTTAGAAGTTCATTTACATATCAAATCTTCGCTAAATTTCGTTCTGTGTAACAGCTTACGACAAAATTTCTACAAGGAGTTGAGAATAGCTGAAACGACCCTTTTGAATAGCTGAAACGACCCTTTTGAATAGCTGAAACGACCCTTTTGAATAGCTGAAACGACCCTTCTGAATAGCTGAAACGACCTTTTTGAATAGCTGAAACGACCCTTTTGAATAGCTGAAACGACCCTTTTGAATAGCTGAAACGACCCTTTTGAATAGCTGAAACGACCCTTTTGAATAGCTGAAATGACCCTTTTGAATAGCTGAAACGACCCTTTTGAATAGCTGAAACGACCCTTTCGAAGGGTAACGTTCCTACCCTTTGAGGAGTTAAAACTACCCTCTGAAAGGGGTAAAATCTACCCTTTCGAAGAGTAGGCACCGAAGGGACTGAAACGACCCTTTTGAAAGGGTAGTCCTGGGGTCAAAAAAACTACTCCTTTCAAGGGGTCAAAACTACTCTTTTGAATTTACAGTGTGTATTAATTTTCTCGATGCATCCTGCTTAGTATGAAGCCTTTAGAGTTGGTGCAATTCATTTTTGTACTCTAACTATCGTTAGGCTACCTTTTTGAACTTTTTGGGTAGATTTTTTAATCTAAATATTGTTTCACTCCTGTGTTTTGCGCGTAATCCAGAGCGGGCCGGATGAGTTTCAGCGCGGGCCGGATGCAAAAATCCGGACCGCTCTGAAACGCTCGCTAGCCAATCAGATTGCTTTATTTCCATATATAAAAAATAAAAACACGTTATTTACCGGCAGCGTTGGTCCGGATGAGAAAAACTGTGTCCTCGGTCTTGCAAACGTCCCTCGCCCTCCGGGCTCGGGCCGGTTTCAAGACCTCGAGCACAGTTTTTCTCATCCGGACCTCGCAACCGGTAAATAACATATATGTATTATTAACTCTACACACTTGAGTTCTTCCATGTAAGTAGGAAGAAAACCATGCGAACGCACTATTTTTGATTCCGTATAATTCAAGTTTCTTGATAAGGATCTGGTGATCAACCGTATCAAATGCTTTTTTGAGATCGAGGAAAAGGACCCCGTTAATAAGGCTAGCATCCATGTTTACTAACCAAGAATTGGTTAAATACCAGAAAGAAGAGAGCAGTTATATATATACGTCAAATACGAAACGCATATGTCTCCTGCAGTCTTTTAAAATTTTTACTGGTATTTTATCTTGTCCACTCGATTTAGAGACTTTAAGCTTACTCAAAAGATTTTCAACTTCACCAGTGGAAACCGATTTGGACTCAAAAACTGCACTAACTGGCCGCTCAAGATATTCTTCAAATCCTTTATTACTTGGTGGAATCCGATTGGATAATTCTGTACCAATTTTTGAAAAGTAATCATTAAAAGTTTCAGTAATATCTTCATTATTCGTACATATTTGGTCTTTTGATTTGACCGCAGCTACATTTGTTGTTTTAGAGGTTTTACCAATGAGTTGGTTTATATTTCTCCGCATTTTTTTAGAGTTATTTTTCGAATTACTAATTACGTCTTGAAAATAGCTTGCTTTCGTATTTTTAATCAATCTATTTGCACCGTTCCTAGCTGTTTTGTAGGCCTCATGAAAACGAGAAGATTTAGTTTTAACTGCTCTTTTCCTTAACGTATCCCAATAGTTCATTAACTTTGTTATCTCTCCATTCATCCAGGGGGTATATTTACTTTTAACTTTTTTTAGCCTAATGGGAGCATGTAAATCGGAAACCTCATTGACCCTGTCCTTAAACTGTTTCCAAAGTGCATTTGGATCATCAGTGCTCCAATCACAATTCGAGAGTGCGATAGAAAGATCCATTTTGAATTCTAATGTTTGTAATGCTTGAAATTTCTTGATTCTACTATTTTTGGGTACGTTTTGCAAAATGATATCTTTCTCCAGCCCTAAATGAAGCTATGGTCACTGACAACCAAAGGCATCACCCCAGAATTAATAATATTTTCTGGCTTATTAATAAAGAAGAAGTCCAACAATGTTTGTGTTTCTTCCGTAATACCTGTAGCCTCTGTAATTATCTGCTTAAGTTGAAATAGATTAGCGATATCAAGAAGCCGGTTTGTGATATTAAGTCGATTCAATGCTAAAAGATTGCAGTTAAAATCACGGACCAAAATAGTTTCCTTATTCTCGTCGTCTAAATTTTTAATCAAATTTTCAATAATATCAAATGTCTCAATTCGGGTGTTACGTGGTCTATACAGGGTGTATAAAAAAACTGACAAATTTGAAATTGCTCTCAACTTTGCGAAGCGGCTCCAGGTACGAAGTTTTTTATTAATATAGAATGTTTGGGTATTTATAATGTAGAATAAACGAAAAAATTCTGAAAGTTAAATTTTAAAACCCAGGGGGGTGTCTTGTCCAACAGAAAAAAAAATGGCTTGCGCACGAAATTTGAATGTTTAAAAGTTATTTTTAGTTAGTTGGTGGAAAATCTGTTGGATGTTGCATTGCTGTTCAATATTCCAAAAAATTTGCTTAAGTGTAACCCTTCAAAACGTCGCGCAAACTTTCATTAAAAAAAACAGCTTTTGCATGCTTAATTTACGCCTTTACCTAATTTGAATGTTGTCTCTTGGGAGCAAAAGTGAAATAGAAATATGCAGATTAGGTAAAGGCGTAAATTCAGCATGCAAAACTGATTTTTTTAAAAAATAAAAGTTTGCGCGACGTTTTGAAGGGCTTACACTTCAGCTAATTTTCTGAAATTTTGAACAGTAATGCAACACCCAACAAATATTCCACCCACTAACTCAAAATAACTTTTAAGCATTCAAATTTCGTGCGCAAGCCATTTTCGATCTGTTGGACAAGACACCCCCCGCTGGGTTTTAAAAATTTAACTTTCAGAATTTTTTCGTTTATTCTACATTATAAATACCAAAGCAATCTATATTAATAAAAAACTTCGTACCTGCAGCCGCTTCGCGAAGTTGAGAGCAATTTCAAATTTGTCCAGTTTTTTATACACCCTGTATAAAGATGTTACAAATATCGGTTTTGATTTAATTTTGTTAACTTCAATACAAACTACTCTAGATGTTCGATCAGGGACCAAGTCACAACGTCCTTTTACATTGAGATGATCCCTAAAATATATCGCCACAACATCTCCCTCACGTGAGCGATCTTTGCGCACGATGTTATATCCTTCTACATGGAGTATGTTATCTACACTACGGTCTAATCTAGTTTCATTAACACTTAAAATATCTGGTGGTTTGTCGTGCAGATAAAATCTCAATTGTTCGATGTGCTTTGTGAGGGAAGTGATGTTAATGTCGCCAACACGAAAACCTTTAAGTTTCTTAAGTTCATTGCAAATAGTATTTTCATTATTTAAATTATCAAGTGATATATCATGCATGACATTATTGTCATTATTTATATTTTCAGGTAAAGGGTCGTCGCCTGGGATAAATTCGCCAACATATGGAATCTCATTTTCATTATCACTAAAAATTATTTATATGACTAATCATATTTTTGGCTAACAATGCAGTTCCTGATCTGTTCAAATAAAGTCCATACTTGTTAAGACCTCTTTTATCAATATTAGCCTGACTTAGTATGTTACGTTAACTTTAGATATTTTCAGAGATTTTAATAATTTATTTACCTCATTGACTTTGGCTTGTAACGAGGGGTCGTCATTTCTTGTAATTAATTCTGAAACTGTGATCTTAGCCCCAGGACTACATCTCTTTATTTCTTTAGATAAATCATCTACTTCATTAACTATTGAAGCTGCATCTTTATGGCGTAAGTCATTTGTTCCTACATGCAGAATAACTTTATTTGGGTTGCACCTCAATGCTGGTTTGATATAATCCTTCATATCTCGGATATTTGCCCCAGGGAATGTTTTAATACGTGTTTTCGTGTTGGTTGATTTACTGATCCTCTGTTGCTTAAGATGTTTGTTAATATATTATGAAAACAATAATAGTGCTGATGTATTTTTTTTTCTAAAAACTCCTGTTTTATATAATTATATAGTTTTTCATTTATTTACGGTTAAAGTATCGTATAGTTTATATGTTGAAAAATGTCTAAATTGAAAGGAGAACAAAATCAATTTTACGCTTATATTTTAAACTGATTTCATTTCAAAAAGGAATTTTTATCGGTAAAATGCAGTTTAGTTTTGTGAACCGATTTCGAAACGTTATATTTGAACGGAAGGTTGAATTTTACATTAGTTTAAAGCTCATATAACGAATAATAACATACCTACATCATAAATTCGGGAATTCTATAGCTAAAATTAATTATTTTTGCCCGATTTGTATCGTGTTTTGTACCCTAAAAATTTGTATTACTTTGTGTCAGTGTTGCTAATAATGACTACAGTGCTTTATGTATCATCGTAGCTATATTTTATCGTATATTTTATATGATGAAAAATGTCTAAATTGAAAGGAGAACAAAATCATTTTTACGCTTATATTTTAAACTGATTTCATTTCAAAAAGGATTTTTTATCGCTAAAATGCAGTTTAGTTTTTTGAACATTTCGAAACGTTATAATTGAACGGAATGTTGAATTTTACATTAGTTTAAAGCTCATATAACGAATAATAACATACCTACATCATAAATTCGGGAATTCTATAGCTAAAATTAATTATTTTTGGCCGATTTGTATCGTATTTTGTACCCTAAAAATTTGTATTATTTTGTGTCAGTGTTGCTATGACTACAGTGCTTCCACTACTTAAGAAATATTTCCGTTGCGTATCTTTCAAGAAACCCCTCTGAAGAAATCCTGTGAATGTGAAAAACCCTTAACTTCTAACTCTATACGGTATATATTTCCCGTTTCCTTACAGTTTTCCTTTCAAGCTAATAGAGTATTGTTTTCCTTCAAACTCATTTGGGATCAACGAAACACTTATGTCAAGAAGTTCACTTATATGACGCTGTCCTTTGAGTGTAGGCACAGACAGATTGTGCTAGTAAATTGCGAAATAGTTGCTTAAAAAAATCCGAAAAGTTGCTCCAAAACCCCGAAAAGTTGCTAAAAAAGTTGCTAATGGAATCGAAGATACCAAACACGACCACTGATTTACAGAATCCCATTTTCCTTTTTCCTACATTTTGCATCGCAGATTTTACAACAAAAAAGCTTAGTATGATGTTGGAAACTGTCGTTGTTTAGCTGTGGCGAGGGGTTGCTGCATGCATGTATTTCTAGTAAGTTAATAATATACGTGGGGCAGGGAAACTGTAACGGTGGACGACGGACACCGAAGGAAACCAACGGCTCGCAACGAGAAGGCAAGAGAGACGGACAGGAGGAACGAATACAAGCTAAGGCCACGAACGATAGCACATCAATCACGACGAGACCGACAGGGGCGAAACGATGTCCAACCGACGTAAAAACGAGACGGACCGAACGAAGCCCGTAATAGACGGGCGGCCGAAGGACGACATCAGGGCGTACTAGCGGGAACGACGTCTCGTGATTGTGCAGCAGCACAAACAACGTACAACACATACGGATTGGGGAACAGTCATAAAACCCATTCAACCGAAGGGTGAGATGGGAGGGAAAAGTTTCTAGTAACTAAAGAAAGGGAATCAGAGTGCTGGGTTCTATAAGGTAGGAATGCGAATAATTAACCTCATTAGCATACACTAAGCTAGGGTCCAGACCACAGAAACCAACACAAACCACTCCGCTTATTCTTAATATCATTTATTTCATAAATCCATTCAACAATTTCGCTCCGTCACACGATTTGCCAACGTTTTTGAGGGTTGTAGTACCGTTGAATAGGTAATTCGATGGAGGCCATGACCGTGGGTCGATCGTAGTATTTCACGGCCATGCATGCTCTTGGGTATTGACGAATTACCTAACTGAGTTACTATATATATATTATTGCTGTTCTCGAGTGCCAAGAACAATACCTCTCCAAAAATAACACTCCAGCAACGCTGGTGAGAGGGGTTCGAATGCACTCGAACCCTCCTCCAAAACAGTTCAAAAACTACGCCATGACTGCGGTGACGGACGTCAGTACGTGAGACGGAGTACGAATATAGAGCTTATTATTATAAAAATTTCCAAACCAGCAGTAACAACTGAATTACTTTGGAATTACAAGCTATAGGGACAACGATATTCAATATATTCTATATATACAAGTAAAAATAGGTAAATTAGATAAAAATGCGATAATAAACTAAAGTTTACTTATTATTATAAGCATGAGAAGCAGCAGGGATGAAACTGTTCGAAAAACGTTCAGTTCTACACCTAGGTACTAATAGGTTAGAATAAGACCTCAAATCATAAGTTCGAATATTTTTGGGCGGTACTAAGGCATTCAGTTTATGAGTGGGTTCCAACATCTTCGAAAAAAGGCGCTTGCAAAGAACTGTTCTACGTTCCTAAAGAGTCATTAAGTTAACTTTAAGCAAACATTCAGCATAGCTACAGGGAAAATAATTTTTAATGCTCTTTTTTGGATTTTTTCGACTTGATCACTCAGGTATTGAGGAAGGCCATAATGCCACACCTGACAAGAATATTCCACAATTGGTCGAATATGTGTACAATACGTTGAGATCAGGATATGAGAAGATAAAGCGTTTCTCTTAAGTAGGCGTAGGCCATACAAACGCTTCGCGGCTTTCTTGCAAATGTAATCGATGTGGCGGTTCCATTTGAGATCGTCTGAAAGAACAACGCCCAATAATTTTGCCTCGGAGACGACGTCGACCTCTTTGTCACAGATGGTAATAGGAGCAAACGATGGAATAAGATTGGAAAAGCAGACACGCAATTCTTTAGTCTTTAATAAATTTAACTTCATATTATTGGCTGATGACCATTCTGAGCAGTTGATGATGTTGGCGGGTAACTGAGACGGGGAATTGTTTGATATTATTTCCCAAAGGCTAGTATCATCCACAAATTTAACGGTTTCATCAGACACTGCCAAGTCATTGATCATGATTAAAAATAAGAGCTTTGTTACTTTTGGGACGCCGGCGTTTAAAAACTTCCACTCGGAAAAGAACTGACCAACACGGGTTCTCTGTTGTCTATCTGTTAGGAAGTTTGCGATCCAATTAAGCAATACAGGATGATCGAATTTCCATGTCTTTCAATTTTTTCAACAGAATGTTATGATCTAATTGATCAAACGCCTTGGAAAAATCAAGTAAACAAATCCGTATAGAGTTACCTTGTTTATCAGCTGCTTCATACCATTTATGTAGCATGTAGACTAGTGCCATACTAGTGCTTGAACCCTTCAGCGAACCGAATTGCAAGAGATCAATTTTTTTTGAGTCAGAGTTAAGAAGCCATTTGTAGGGATTCAAAAGTCTTCTTGATAATTGGTGTGAGGGAGATTGGTCTGAAGTCTGAATCAACATCTTTAGGGGGCGAAGATTTTTGAATTGGTGTAATATTTGCTGCCTTCCATATAGAGGGAACAAATCCTTCACGAACTGATGCGTTAAAAATGGAACACAAGGGTTGGTACAGCACTGAAGCTTTTTCCCGGAGAAGCCAAGAAGGAATTTCATCGGAACCAGCAGATGAATGAAGTTTAGATGATAATAAAGCTCTTTCAGTCTCCTCGACAGAGATGCAGATTTCATCTGGGATGTCATTTGTGGGAAGGGGGAGCCAGTTCAGACTGGGTAAAGAGGACCCCACAGCAACGAACTTGTCGTTGAGCAAGTTTGCTAGATCCGCTTCAAAATAAGATTTACCTTCGAACATTATTGTGGATACTTTCTTAGAAGACTGAAGATCGACAATATTCTTCAATATTAATATTGTAGTAATTAAGTCGTGCCTTCTTACAAAGTGCATTAACTTTATTTCGGTAGAATCTGAACATCAGGTTGTTGCCAGCCGCCCATGCTGTCTGCCGCTTGGAAATAAGAGATTTTATTTCGGAAGTAATCCAAGGCTTGTCATTAGAATCAATTTTAATTTGTTTCCAAAGTAAGTGTACGTTTATGATATTATCTACGATGGTGGAAAAATACTGAAACTACTCGTCACAAGATTCCATATGGAGCAAAGATACCCAATTAACTTTCGACAGATGATCGCTAACAACTCGACGATTGATTGGGCGAGAGTCTCAAACGTGTAGACCTTGTGCCACCATAGGAGTAAGCTGGGAGAGGTTTAAGAACGATGGAATTATGATCGGAATGTCCAATTGGAGAAATCACCAGAGCAGAATTAAAAAATTTAGAAATGTTGGTAAATATTTTATCTAAGATATTCTTTCCTCTAGTGGCGTCTTTGACTAACTGCTTGAGGTTAAAGGAACTGCATAACTGGTGGTGTTTGAATTGGTTAAAATCTCTGGCTAAAATAATTTCGGCACCAGGATTAGTGGAAAGGGCAGAATCAGTTGATTCGGTAAGGTGTGCAAGAAGGGCTTTATCATCACATCCTGGTACACTATTCCCAATACAATTGAATTTAGACCGCGAGGCAAACGGTGAGGCTTTAAGAGTAACCAAAGCGACTCGTATTCATGGCTTTCGATCTCTTTAAGATGAATGAAAGGTAACATGTCCTTTACGAAGACACAGACTCCACAGCCTCGTCTGCCGTCAGATCGATCATGCCTCAGTAAGGAATAACCACTTATATCTATTGCCGAATTGGGAACATTTGAGGAAAGCCACGTATCGGTAACAACGACAATGTCCGATGCGTAGGATTTTACTGTAGTAGACAGTTCGTCAATCTTGCTGATCAGCGATCTTGCATTAGAAACAAATAGATCCGGTAGAGAAGAAAGCAAGGGCGTTTTTTTTGTTTGGTGGCCACTAATGTAAATTAAGTTATTTTGACGGTTGGGACGTTTCCCTGACGAGTTATAACTTGGACGGGTCCACTCTTGTATGACGGTGGGAAAATCGAACGGGGATAGTATAGGACGGCAATGTCACGTTCTGGTTATCCGGCTGACCAGATCTAAGTGTTTGTACCAATCGGAAGCACGGTGGTGCGAACACCGTATCCGAAAATTTTGTTGTGCTACAAAACTTGGAGGAGTAACAGGAATACGCATCAAAGGGGAATGACCACCGTTTTGCGATCGTTGGGGTTTCTCGAATCTATTTGGTAATTTCTTAAAATAAGTTGTTCTTTGCTTATTCGCTTTGGTTTCATCATGATGGTTTAGTGGTTTAGGAAACAGCTCAATCAAAGGGAGTCGATTTATCCACTCAGAGTGACTTAATTTGGGGTTTTATCACGATGTTTACTTGACTTGCCGACGTCATGCGTGATTCCTTTTAGATTAAGTGATTTCGATTCGGTATATATTGTTGTACGCTTGGCTGATTTAAGCCCTTTAATTTGTGTGATAAACTATCATTTTCGCTCGGTTGAGTACGTTCGGTTGGAATTCTCAATAAGGCAGTAGGTTGATTGTCAATAACAGGTATGTAATAATCAGCATTGTTAATTACAACTCCTTAGTCGATCATTTTCTGCCATGGAAGAAATATTGGTACTGCTAACATCTAGTGTAGGCAATGAGTTTGGTTCTGCTTGAGGAGAAGCGCTGGTGTTTTTAAACTCGATAAGTTGAGGGTCTTTAAATGTGCAGTTAATGTGATATTGATGTTCGGTTTGGCTTTGTTTAGAAATTGCCAACTTTGTACGATATGGATTATAATTGAAGGATTCAAACTTCTCGTCAATTTGGTTAGGTTTAAAGTTAGTCACTGTTTCTAAATTAATGCACATATTCGAGGCTCGAAGTTGGTCGTTAATCTTTTCAACAATACAGATTTTACCCTGAAGGGAAGCTATTGTTTCATTAAGTTCTTCAACCTCAATATTTCTTTCTCTTACGAGCAAAGTAAGATCCGATTGAAGGCGATTACTTTTTTCCTTTTCACAAGAAAGATCATGTTTAAGTTGGTTTATATTTATTGTCTCGTCTGCAAATCTGCTAATAAAGGAGTCTAACTTATTCTCGAAATTCGTTTGCATGATAACTAATTCCAATTTTACCCCTTCGAGTTCGGCGGCCAAGAGTCTTCAGCTACAATCACAATTATTACTCAATGCAATCTGTTCCGTCTGAGAGAAATTATTAATCAGTACAGGGGCCAAGCGGCGATGAATACTATTCTGTATATCTTATACACGGTATTAGAGCCACTGGACGCGCTCGATATGGTTGACTGAGAGTGTATAGTTTCATCACACTCAAGCGATTGTGACTTTGATTTAAGATAGCGCTCTTGGTTGCAAACGAATATACACCTATCTCGTACTAGGTCACCGTCCTTGCCTTGAAAAATCAGAGTATTTTGTTTACCTCTATACCATGTGAGCAGCAAGTCAGCATTCGTACTAGAAAATATTTTACTTTGGCCTCCAGGTGACGACCATTTCCCTTCGATCAATCAATCAAGAATTTATTCAAAGTACCTACAATAATATCAAGGCCCTTGCAGGAGATCTGAGAGGTTAGCCCTATATGAAGATCCCCTTTACCTATTACTAAGTTAAAATACCTAAATGTTCTAAATTACAAGTACATGTCCATGTTCGACTTCAGTTCCCTTTTAAATTCTCCAATGTTATTTACTTCTACAACCGAGCTTGGTAAACTGTTCCAATCAAAGATAATCCTTACAAATAGTGAGTATTTGTAACAATTTATTTTGGGTAGTTTGGGATATAAAGTGTATTGATGGTTTGCTCTTGTCCTCCTCGAGTGTCTATATTCTAAAACTTCACTGAATATTAAACCATTTAGGTCGAATACTACCCTGTAGCACTCTACTAGAGAAAGAAATTTTCTACGTTTTTCTAGTGTGTCCCATTTTAATAATTTACAACGTTCATCATATGGCATTTCGCCTCGCTTCTGTTTCAGAGCCATTCTCGATTATCTCCTTTGAACACGTTCTAGGGCTTCCACGTCTTTAACCAGGTATGGCAACCACACTGGCGCTGCGTATTCCAAGATGGGTCTCACCAAGGATTTATATAATGTAGAAAAAATGCTCGTACTTGAAAACCCGACAGTCCGTTTGATTAAACCAACAATGCGGTTAGCTTTCTTGACTGTCGAGGCAACCTGGTTACTCCATGATAGATCGCGAGATACAATTACACCTAGGTCTTTGAATTCATTCACTACTTTTAATTTCTTGTCAGACAAGTAATATTCAGGTACTGATAAATCTTTGTGATGAGTTATCCGCATAACTTCGCACTTTTCAAGATTGAAACTCATTTGCCACGATTTAGTCCACTCACTCATACGGTTCAAGTCTGACTGAAGTATTGCCCGATCGTTCTCTGGGTCCGATAGCTTACGGTACACTTTTGTATCATCTGCAAACAGCTTGACGTGACTTACAATTTCATTCGGGAGATCGTTAATATAAATTAGAAACAGGATAGGTCCTAAAATTGTTCCCTGTGGTACCCCTGATGTTACATTGGTCCATTTCGAATACGATCCCCGAACTACAACTCGTTGTTGACGATTTGTGAGAATGTTTCTGAACCATTTCAGTAAAGCCCCGCTAATGCCACACTGTTCTAACTTATACAGCAGACGTTCGTGCGGCACACTGTCAAACGCTTTACTGAAGTCCATAAAAACAACATCAGTTGCTTTTGTGTCGTTTCTAGTCTTTGCCCAGTCATTGTAGCATAACAATAGTTGGGATAAAGTGGACTTGCTCTTGAGATATCCAAATTGATTTTGGTTAAATACTTTCCGACTGAGCCAAAATTCAACTGATCTATCCCGAACGATCTTTTCTGCGATCTTAGATATAATAGATGTAAGTGAGATTTGCCGGTAATTTTCTCTCTTGCATTTCGATTTTTTTTGGTGTATTGGAGCAATGTTAGCAAGTTTCCAGTCTTGGGGGAGCATACCCGAAGAAAAGGATTTATTAAACAGGTTCGCTAATGATGGTGCTAGTTGAGAAGCACATTCTTTTAATATTCGCGGTGGGATGTTGTCCGGTCCAGAGGATTTACTAACATTTAACGTTTTTAAGTGTCTTTCAACTTCTTCGACTGTGCAATGAACATCAGTCAACTCCTCATTTAGAATACAGTTTACAGTAGGAAAGTTGTCATAAGTTTCGTCTGTAAACACAGAGGAGAAGTAAGTGTTCATGCTTTCAGCGATTTCCATATCATCAGTAATTTCTCTATCGGCTACTTTTAATAATACAAGATTGTTAGTACCTTTGCGCTTTGAATTTACATATTTCCAAAAGGGTTTGGCGTTATTTACTTTTAAATCTTCTATCAAATCGTCTACGTATGACTGTCGAGCTAAATTGCAGTTCCTTTTAACCATCGAGTTTAATTTTGTATAATATAGCCGGTCCCGATTTTTTCTGGTCTTTCTCGCTTTTTTATGGGCAGCCTTCTTTTTCCTACATAGTGAAATTAGTTCCCGAGTTATCCAAGGCGCGTTTTGTTTATTATTCGTTACATTGACTTTTGGTATGCAGTCGTCCACGGCCGCTAGAAAGAGATCCTTCCATGTTTGCCAACAAACGTTCGTATCATTGTCGGCCAGAGAAAGTTCCCATGGGGCATATAAAAGGAGGTTTCTTAAGCTGTTCCAGTCTGCCTTCTTATAAGAATAATATTGTTTGCGGGATTGTCTATTCTCGTACGGCTTACAACTAATTTTAAAAGTAATTAAGTTGTGATCTGAAAAGGGTTCGCCCACCAGAACATCTTGCACATAGTCGGTTGATGTTGTTAAGACAAGGTCAAGAATGTTTGACCCTCTTGTCGGTTGATTTACTAATTGACTGAAAAAATATTCATGAACAATATCTATCAAAAAAATTTCCAATAAAGAATCTCTCTGGGGACTTATATTGTTCCAGTTGATATCTGCTATGTTAAAGTCTCCCAAGAGTATTATATCAGATGTAGAAATTTCGCTAAGAATTTGATTTAGTTCTTCCAAAGGCTGTAAATCTCTATTTGGAGGTCTATAGAAAACACCAATTGTCATTTTCTTGTTGCTGTGAAGTAAAATATCTACAAACAATAGCTCCGCCGTACAGTTAATATCATTTCTGTGATGGACTTTAAGCGTATTTTTAGTCGCGATTAAGACTCCGCCACCGTGACGACCAAGATGCTGACGATCACGTCTAAATACTATAAAATTCGGTGGGAAAATTTCTGAGTCGACTATGGTATTGTCCAGATGTGTTTCAGTTAATACAACAATATCAAACTGCCCGCTTTGGATTTCCAAACACAGTTTGTCTGTTTTGTTTACAATGCTACGTGCATTAGCATATAACACAGACAGATTTTTCCCTTGCCAAATCTGACCAGTGTTTTGACTAGAACAAGATTGTGAACTAATATTTGCAGATGTTGTTTGGGTCGGCCCAGGATTTGTTGCGATATCGCCTGAGATAAGTAGAAGAGCGACATGTAGAACTGCATTTGAGTCGTTTTTGTCAAAGTTTAGACAGTAAGCATACTTAACTCCCAGACCAAGATGGCTTCTCAAACGTCGGTCTTGACCAAGACACCAGTACAATCCGTTTCCATCAGGGTTTACGTTTGACAGTGAGCTCTTGATTTTGAAATATAACAATCTCCAATCAGTGTTTGATCCATCGTCTTGCTTACCAGAAGAAATGATGCGCAATACATATATCAAATTTGCCCAAAAACACAAGCCAACAAGTATACGACTTCCCATGGCTCACAGGAGGACCCAAACTTGACTTAAGATTCGTTTTGCATTCTCCAGATCATCAAGCTATTTTAGGCGCACTCCATCATAAAGCATATTAGACAATTCAGTGCAGCTATCACGAGTAGGAAAGGAATTCAATCCATAATTTGTATTTGTATTTCCAGCATTTTGACAGAGCGTATCAGACATACGTCTATCCGCCATGACTATGCAACTATGTGACATCTACAACCCTGCTGTTGTCGCACATGAACTGCACGTTGAGTCTGGACCAACCTGCACCCAATGATGAGCGGCTACGACGATAGGTAAAAGCTCCATGAAGGCAATAGGTTGTGGTTAAGGAAGGAATGATCAGGAACCGAAAAACCAATGGGAGTGCCACGTGGCCCCAAAGCCGGCGGAACCTGCTGGATCGGAAGCTACGAAGAGGTCGGGAGGTTGAGTAATCCCAGGCGATAGGACGAAACTGACACCATTTCATTCCTGGAAAAGGAAAGCCACCAATGGATGTCGCGACGGAACTCGAGGTTCAGGCGCAACGGATAAGAACGGTTACGAAATCAAGTGAGGAGGTCAATCATACGGCGCAGGAACGTTCTACCAGGACCAACTACTTTACAAGCGTGGTGAAGATGACCAATCAAGGACTCTAATTCCCGACGATGGTACGTGCGCTTGTTGGACCAAGAACGGAGCAGGTCCAAGATACGAGTAAATTTGTCGGCCGGTAAAGGAACGATTTGGGCCACCGAGTTCACTTCAATGCCTAAAAAGACCAAACACGTCGCTGGTCCCTCGCACTTTTCGTGGTGCCCGAGGCGGGCAAAAACGGTAAAAGCTGTTTCCACGTTAGATTGTCAAACTGGTGATGATGGTGGGTCGATAGTAAGAAAATCTTCTAGGTAGTCAAACAGCGGGGAAACATGATAGTTGTGGGAGAGAATCGATTCAACGGCCGACGCTACCGAGTCGAAGACAAACGGGGCGAACTTAAGGCCAAACGGAAGCGCCAAATCAACATAATAGTTTCCACGCCAAAGCATGCCGAGAATATGATGATCTGAAACATGAATCAGTACGTTACGGTAGGCAGCTTGAACTTCGAATTTGGCCATTTGGGCGCACGGGCCGAGTTCAACTAGGGTACGGATAGCATCATCAACGGAAATATAGTGCATTGATAATGGGTCTTTGGGTATTCCATCGTTAACACTCGCCCCAGGTGGAGAGGAGAGGTCGAGAATGAAACGCCATTTACCAGGTTGATGACGTTTCGGAATGATCCCAAACGGACTGGTCTGAAGGGACAGAAGTGGAAGGCTAGCTAGGATGAGGACCAGCAACCCGATGGCTCGCGACTTTCGCCGATATGTATTTGTCAATGACCTCCGGGTGTTCAGCCACCCACTTGAGATTACGGTGCGAGGGACGAAGGACAACCCGAGCTGGTTCAAAACCAACATGGAATCCGTCGCGGATTCCCGCTAACACGTACTCTTTGCGGGGATTTGAACAGTCACGAATCTCGCGAACGAAAGTCTCGACGTTAAGGGGGGAGACTGAACGGATAGTAAGCGACGATAGGGGTGCAACGGTGGGACCTACAAGAAAAAACAAGTGTAGAGCTGGTAAAGGACTTGACCAGAACCTGATATGGGAGGATGGGAGCGAGCGAGCAGGGAATAATACCCACAAAAAACAAGATACATGAAGAATAATTATATTGAGCACTGCCTACAGTAAGGTGATACAAAATCACACCCGGATGAGCCACACGAGGAAGAAAATATATATATAAAGATGTCGGTAGAGTACACATCTACAGCTGAACGCCTGGAGGGACGATTCTGAACGGGTAACGAGGATCTGTCAAGCGCTTCTTCGATGCGCGGTAAGGACGAGTCAGGGGCTGAAGAGAACGGGCATTCGATACGTCGATCAGTACCCCCACAACCGAGACGATCACAGGCGTGCCAATATCTGCATTGGCGGCCGAAGGCGACGCAGCGCCCAAAGTTCCATGAACGGCAAGGAGAGGAAGAAGACGGCGTCCTCGAGCTGCCGGTTTTCGCACGAAATGAGCAACGAGGAACATGGTTTGATGTAGTATGGACATTATGGAGCTCGACGTTCATGTGTGACCAGTTCGAGAGGCCACGTGCTGCAGCATCGCGGCGAAACGCTTCGTCATAGTTGCGCCAGGCGTCCCCACCGAATTGAACAAATGAACGCAGGATCAGAAGTTCGTGCAGCAACAGGTCGCGCGCACGATGTGGAAACGAACCCACGAGCACAAAAGAATAAAAATGGAAAAGCTTGGGCCCAAAAGATATCTTCCTTTTGCACAAATGCAAGTATTCACATCTTACCTTTCAAATCTGTAGCTTTGATGAGTTCATGTTAAAGAAAAAAGCTAACTATGATAACTACAATACAGCGATACGCCGCGCAATGGCACGTTTATACTGCATACGCAAACAAGTGCATTATAGAAATCCGGATAACTCTCCACTAAGAAATTGTAACTTTATGTTATCCTTCGCGTGGTGAATCAAAATACTTTGGGAACACGCATATTCCGGCGAAAAATGCCGTTCACTCTTACCTATTTTACTATATTTTATTAAGGGTTGCGGTTTATTTGTTCGAGTACGCCCACGCATACCCCCGGTTGCTTTTCGCGCCAAAGTCATGGATTAATTTCCCTTTGACATACAATGTGACGCACACGATCGACGAATTCTAATTGGCTGAAACTTCTCCAGTGATATGCTAAGCTTCTCTGATTGAAGAGCTTAAAACACAGACGCAAATCTATTTGGCACAGATATCTATCAGCTTCCAGAGTTGTTACTACAACTGAAGAAAATGACAAATATTATCTTGCTTGATTCTAGTTGGTTTTCTTTCGATGGCTTATTTTGGTGAAGCGCTGCATCTGAATTCGAATATTACAGCAGGTAAATTGTGACCTTCATGATCATGGGAAAACATACCTTAACGATATTTCGTTGAAACGGCCAAAGAAACGGACAACGAACGGATAGAGAACGTTTTGTTATAACGTTTCAACGAATCTCAAAAACGTTTTGACGATTTGAGTTAAAAATCTGAACGAATAAAGCCGAGGATTTGACCGGATAAAAAACGTTCTATCAGAAGTCGTTTGAACGAATTAAATTATTGAACGTTCCTGACGAAATTCGCCATAACGCATAGATTAAGGATAGCTGTCAACAGAATAGAATAATGTGGCAAACAAGTAACCTCTATCGGCGCACAAAAGTACTCAAGTGATATGAATATTATACAAATTTAACTAAACATTCTGATAAATTACGCTATGAGTATTGTTCGAAAATTCGAAGATATAGTACAGCAGTTATATTAGTTACATGAAGTTGTACAGTATGAATTATTGTGCAGTATTATTTAAATTTGACATATATTGAGATATTCAATAACTATTCTGGAAGATGTTTCAAACCTCTGGTGCGGAAACCACGCTGCCAAAACAAGGCAAGGCACAGGCTATAATTTAGACCTGCAGTTGAACTTTGGAAATGCTATATTCTATAGTATGCATGTCTGGCTATTCTCCTTAAGCAGCTTAAATCTCGCGCCAATTGATTTAATTTCCTGCCTGAAATAATTATTATGAAGAAAAAATTGTCAACAGATCAAAGCAAAATCTATTGCGCGTTAAAGAGTATAGATTATATGAATGTTTATTATGTGCCCAATCCTTTTATATAGTTATAAACCAAACTTGTATTCTGTAGCCGTATTTATACTAAAGAGTGAAGACGGTGACCATTGTGGTATAATTATCGCAGGCTGCATTATTATCGCAGGCTGCAAATTATTAACTCTAGATCAATACATGTTTTTAATTAACTAAGTTCTTGGTGGTCACTAATGTATCTCTAAGAATTTCATCAGGAAATATTTTATTTCCCTGCATACTAGAGCATCTACACAGAAATTAATGATAGAAAATAGAATAAAATATCAACTGTCTAAATGTTTCTAAGCTACCTGCGCTAGCTATAGTACCCTGAAAAGGAAACCAATTATGCCATGTCTAAGACCTGGCATAAATGGTAAATTTTTGTTAGTTAACATCGGAAACTCCGGCGTTCCGCAAATTAAATTCGAAAGTCCGGCGTTCCGCAATTCCGAATGTACGGATTTCCACCCTGAAAAGCAACCTAATACTCGACCCTGGCAGCAAGGCACAGTTTTTTTACTAAGGCATATAGCAATAGCAAACTGCCCATATAGAAAAAGCGGTTCGAAAGTACACTCCAGCCGCCCATATAGAAACGACAGTCCCAAACCCATGCACAGGGGAGTTTATACTCACCAATATAACAAAAGAGTGATCCTCATTCACTTCGATACATCAACTTGTGACACAATTTGTGCCTCCTGCCTACCTACGATAATGCAAGCAAGACTTCCCCAGACATCCACATTGTCAAGTAAGCATAACATAACAACATAACACAATGACATGTGTCTGGCAAAATCTTTTATGCTTGTCCTGCCTATTATTATCCTTGCAATTTTGAGGTTGCATCTACACACAAATTCATTCAAAATGTTTTTATAAACTTCGTAAGCAATTGTTGTTTGAGTGTGGGTAAATGAACCCTATTTAAATTATCCCAGTTATGTGACCACCAAGCTAAACTCCGCAAACCTCATGCCAAGCCACTTTGAAGGTCTGGCAACCTTTCAACTGATGTTTATTCATGTCCATCTGAACGATACATCGATTTCCTCTTGTCATAATAAGCAATCTAAAACGAGTTATATACCAGCATTGCATTAGATAAATCTTTCTATAATAGATAACTACAGTAATTAGTTAACATGTTATGTATATACCATATCAAAAAGGCATGTCATGTAACGCCAATTTGGTTTTCAGCCAGCATATATTTAAACTAAAGCAGGTTTTAAATCGTGCACACCAAAGATACTAATACAATCGGTGGATTTATAAGGGGTTAGATTAAGTTAACTAAATGCAGAAATGTTAATTTTATGGTCATGAGGTTCATAGGAGGACAATTATTTAATTTTGAGTCGTTTTTCATTAAACTTGCCTGATGAGTGATGAGCAAAGTATACATGTAAAATCGACCTTCAGACCTTGGACACTTATTTACTGCTGTACATATAGTTAGCTGGCTATAAAGTATGCTAAATTGCTAAAACATATTCAACTGAACTTACCATATATATGCAATTTTACAATGACTCGCCAGATTTTTTCTCTCCTACTTCGATTCACCACGTATGTTATACCGACAATATATAACATGTATATGAACGTCCGCCCTTGAACTGGTGCATACTAAATATTCGGCGGTATTAAACCAGATTACCGCCGTTTTCTCACTCATATTTACCATATATCTAATGTACAGTAGGCCATAGTAGATTAATTTGCCTCGAATTAAACCGAAGGCACGCATTGATTTACTTTAGAGCGGTGACAACTACAGCATGCATGTATATGACGTCAAAACCAACGGGGGTCAGTCCTGGGTGTCAATCCTATATGAATGGAGAGACATATACAAACCCCATTATGCTATTAAGTATAGTAAAATAACGTTGCAGTGTAAGGGCACTTGCGTGAGTGCAAATATGAACTGTTTTAAAGTTCGTTTTACTTGTACACACAAAACACACGGATTTTATAAATATAATTGAAAGGAACGTGTATCTTGTGACTGCGTTCGTTTGTGGTGGTTAATCTAGCAAGTTATGATGATGATGCATATGTCATATGTGTCGGCTATTTTGTTAGGCAAGCTAATTAATTCAGTTCTCGTCATATTTCGCGAATATAATATCAAAAAATATTTGTACATTGCAGACTTTCATAATACACAGACCTGTTTGTAAGCTCAATTAAGCAGCATAATATTGGCCCGTTATACTGCGCAAGCTACAATGCATGCATGTGCAGAACAAGTGTTGTAATCTGCCGGCATTCCTGTCTGCACAGGTATACAGTAGATACAGGTTCTCAGTACCGAGCAACACCGTTTATTGGTACTTGATGCGCATATTCATTGCTGGCACTCAAACCCTGTTAATTAAAAACAAAATCAACGAACAGATCCCTGACCCGGTGGCAATATCAAAACTATATGCCGAGCTATATGCAATTTTTAAAAATACACAGATTACAATCATGGTATGAATTTCAAAACAGTATGAAAATCAAAAAAATATATTGCGTTATAATTAAACTGAGCGTTAAATACTCTGCGCGCTATCCAATAGCTAAATTGAAACCGCCGTGTGGGCTATCTTTCCGGAATTAATTCACCGACGTAAAGTAGGACTTTTCCTCAGAAGTTCAAGGTTTAATCACTATTTACAGGCTGCCAGTTGACTTTTGAGTTTATCGTATCCTGTAATAATTTGTATTTTATACTTCTCATGTAGATAATATAGGCCACGCATCTTCACATCTATATACCATCATATATATTAAACCAATAAATACGTGGTCCATGAATTTTTATCTAAAAACAAGGTACCGAAGATCTTGTTGCTCCGGCTCCGGACTTAGACTAAATACTTGAACCTATAGTTTATGCAAATCTGGACAAATCTCTAATTCTTTATCAGATGTAAATCCATCATACATTGATTAAACGTAAAAATTCATTTATTTTCAACTAAGCTCATGGTTTACTAGTAAGTTAGATATTATAGTCTTTATAACATGCAAAATTCCTCAATTTAGTTAGGTGTTGTCTGTTGATATACCGATTTCCGACAATGTAGCACCTTGTCAAAGCATCTGGCAATACAGTTGCTATAATACGACATATGGCTTGCGATTTTGTGTGTCCTGTCGAACTTTATGAAACTCTACAGAATTGTTTAGGCACCGCTTTCCATCATTGCACCCTCTGAACCGGGTGTTCAAAAACGATTAGTAGATTTTTAAAAGAAACTTTTTTATGTTATGCTTGAAATAATTGCATTTCGGCAAAAATAATAATAGCATTTCATTTAGTTCACGCTAAGACAGAATCGACAAGCGTACGGAAGAAGATTCGAGTAGCCTATAAACCCCTATTTTCCTTTTACAAAAATTGTATTAAGGAGTAGGCGTGAATCGCTTTCTAGGAGTATTTCTCTGCAACACTTTCTATGCTTATCCTATAAGATTCTTACATTGCAAAAGGTTGGTGAACTTAGTGTTTGTTTGAACGAAATCCAATATCGCTCGAAGGAAATCCCATCGTTCGAACGAACGCTAAATCCAAATGTTTGAACGGTTTTGAAACATTTTTCATACGTTTTTTTCCATGCGTTTCAACGGGCCGTTAGGAATTATGAACGTTCTCCAAAATCGTTTTAACGAAACGCTGAAGCGCCTGAGCGCCTAACGAACGGATAACGAACGAATTTTTAGCACGTTTTTCAAAAGCGTTAAGGTATGTTTTCCCATGGAAGGTCACAATTAATATATACTACTTTGTATAATCATATATTATTCCTACAAAATTCGCAGAAAAAGTGTGATATGCCGAGGTGACAGGTTGACAAGATATGTATACAGACAATTTAATTCAACTATATTCAAGGATACTGTATTAAAGGATATACTTTGTTTTCTTGCCCGGACGACATGCACTGCATGGCTTCTTAAGTTGGCATAATTTTATATTTTATGATATGTATATGCTTGGTATACGCATATATTTGCAGTAGTCATTCATAGAATCCCTAGGTTCTCTAAAAATCACATTAATTCAAGATTAAAAATTTGCACTGATAGATAGATCTAAGCGTTTTTGTTCACGCATCTTGATTTTTTCTCCCCTAATGTTAGTTAACGATTTGATGTGAAAAAATATAGTACGATGTTTAGGAACTGTGAAAACGATATCTATGCAGCTAAACCAGATCAGTAAATCTCTCTAAGTTCAGACAACTCTTTTTCAAATGTGCGAACGCAATCGCATTATCGTAACTATAAATGGCATGTATTTAAGTGTTTCCCTGCGAAATATATTACATATAATATCAATTAACGAATACTAAAACATAAAACCAGGCTTTTAACCTTTTACTCGGCTATTCTATATTTTTTAGAAATTCTAATGTTTTGACATAATCACTTTCAAAATTTATATACATGCGATCAAGTGTTAGCCATACGTTTATCTCTGCAGGAGTCTATGTAAATTCTCATCTTCTGCAACTTGAAAATTTTAGAGTGTATGTTAAGTAGCTGGGAGTTCGATTTTTGGCTGGGAGAAATCAGCAGGGCGAGTGGTTTAATTTATACAGAAAATCGCGTATCTTATTATTTCAATATCAGAAATATCGTGATGTTTAGTATCTTCAATTTCCTACAGTGTAAAATCGCGTTTGTTTAAATCGTTTAAGTGAATCCGCAGGTATTCGAAATGAATTGCCAAATACATGCGAAAAGGAGATTAAACGTAAAATAGATGTGGGGGAATTATGGCTTTCAATGCAGAATGGTGTAACAGGTCTTCTCCTGACTAAAATTGCCCAGTCAACAAGAAATAATAAACTAACCAGACCCACGCTGTTAATTTCACGGAGTCAAATTGACTTCAAAAGTGGAGTAAAATATTGAGATACAGAACGACTCCATTTTTGGAGAAAATTTTACTCCATTATTGGAGTTGTTTTTACAGTACTCCTACAAGAGTAATTCTAACTCCAATTGTGGAGTACATTTTACTCCAAAAAAGGATTAAAATAATGTAAATTTTACTCCAAAAAGGAGTCATTCTGTACCTTTTCCCTTTACTCCAATTTGGGAGTCAAAATGACTCCTATAGATTAGAGTAAAGAAGGGCTCTTAAATTAAGTTTAGAAATCAATAAAAATATTTTAAGGTCAACATAATATATTTCCTTAGCAAATATCTGACAATTCCATTTCCAGTACAGAGGTTGAAATTTGCGGTTATGAAATAGTAAGAAGAGATCGAAATCGAAATGGAGGAGGCGTTGCAATATACTTACGCAACAATATTCCATATGTTGAACGAAGTGATCTAATTTCCGAAAACGTTACGTTGAAGCATTATGTCTTGAGATTAGAAAACCAAAAAGCAAACCAATGTTAGTTTCTACCTAGTACCGCCCACCAGATTCAAATATTGAATTACTTGAATGCTTTGAAAAATTTCTTCAGAAAATTGATGATGAAAATAAGGGAATAATTATATCCGGTGATTTTAATTGCGATCTATTAAAAAAGGATTGTGTCAATCCTAGAATCAAAAAGATGAATGACTTAATAGACATTTATCAAGTTCAACAACATGTTGACAAGCCAAGTAGGACAACTCATTATTCCCAAACTCTTATAGATCTCATACTTACTAAAATTAACGACAATAAAACAATCGATTCTGGGGTCATTGAATTGGGGATAAGTGATCATAGCCTGGTTTATATTTGCAGGAAAATAAGTATCCCTAAGGGAAAACCCAAATTAATAGAGACAAGACAATTCAGGCACTTCAATTCGACTGATTTCCAAAACAATCTAAGATAAGCATTTAGTAATTTCAATCATTACACAGATCCCAACTTAGCATGGCATCAATGGAAAGAGATATTTCTTCAAATCGCTGATAAACATGCACCTCTGCGATTAAGAAAAGTAAAGAGCGAATATACGCCATGGCTAAGTAACGAAATTAGATACATGAGTTATCACAGGGACAATTTAAAAATGAAACCAGTCAGCCATAATTTTCTAGCGTATCACAAAGGACACAAAAAATGTAGAAATGAAGTAAACCGTCGTATTAAAGACGCTAAAACAAATTACTACAAAACAAGTTTGGAGAATAGTACTAATAGTAAGGATAGCTGGAAAATCATAAATGAATTACTGAATTATAAGAAATCAAAGACCACTTCAATAAATGAGCTTTTTATTAACCACAATAAGATAACAGGTGATAAAAATATTGCAAATGAATTTAATAACTTTCTCTGTAAGATAGGACCGCAACTTGCAGAAGATATACCACCATCAGATGTCGACCCCTTACATTATGTGATTCCTGGAACAAATGTTTTCGAATTTAGAAATATTACTAGGGCAGAATTGGCGAGTGTGTTAAATAAGGTGAAAGCATCTAAGGCACCAGGTCTTGATACGATTTCTAGTAAACTACTAAAGCAGCAGGGAACTCCATAATTGAATCACTCACGTACCTATTTAATCTTTTTTGAACACTGTTATCTTTCCAGATGATATGAAACTTGAAAAAATTACCCCAATCTACAAGTCTGGAGAAAAGACCGACTGTTGTAACTACAGACCTATTTCCATAAAATCAGTTGTCGCTAAAATTTTGGAGAAAATTATTTATAATCAAATATTTGCCTTCCTAAAACAAAATTCAATTTTAGCGAACCAACAATCAGGCTTTCGTCCTCTCCACTCAACCGAAACTACACTTCTACATTCTGTTAAACAATGTCTTGTTAATAAGGACAAAGATCTGATTAATGGCTTTTTATTTCTAGACCTCAAAAAAGCTTTCGACACTGTTGATCATAAAATTCTAATCTCAAAGCTAGAACAATACGGAATAAGAGGAACTGCTTTACACTTATTTCAATCCTATCTTTCTGAAAGAAAACAAATATGTAAACTTCAAAATACAATGTCGGAAGTAGCTAATATAACTTCCGGTTCTCCTCAGGGATCAAACCTTGGGCCACTAGCTACTTTTTCTATTATACATTACTGACCTCCCTAACTGCCTAGAAGAAACACAAGCTTGTATGTTTGCGGACGATACAAACTTGTCTTGTCAAGGTAAATCGTCCACTGAAATCGAAAACAAAATTAATACTGACTTAGACAACGTACATAAATGGCTAATTGCCAACAAATTAGCATTGAATCAGGAAAAAACTGAATGCATGCTGGTAAGCTCTAGACAGAGATTACAACAATCTACAAGTAACCCTCAAATAGTTACTGGCAACCATATTATACAGCAGGTTACAAGTAAGAAAGTTCTTGGGGTCATTATTGACGAACAGTTAAAGTGGAAGGAACATAACGACGCACAATGGAAAAAAAATCACATTCAATTGCTGTCTTGAGAAGAGCAAAGCAATTTGTAAGTCAAGATACACTTTTAAACATGTTTAATGCACTTGTTCTACCTCATTTCACATACTGTTCGAATGTTTGGAATGATGGTAGTTGTGCACATATCGAAAAACTATATAAATTGCAAAAGCGAGCCGCTCGAGTGATAACGGGTTCAAGTTATGAAATAAGATCAACCGAGATATTTGAAAAATTAGGATGGGAAAGATTGAAATTATTCTTAAAAACGTGAACACATTATGACTTTCAAGGCATTACGGAGTGAAACCCCTAACTACCTGTCAGACTTGTTTGTCCCCAGTCATAGTGACACGTATCAGTTAAGAAGTAATGACCAAAAACTTTATTTCAAAAATCAAACACAAACTTTTTGAAAAATAGCTTTTCATAACGCGGAGCTGTATCCTGGGATAGCCTTCCAGCTGAAATTGTCGATGTATGCGATCAACTTTCCTTGTCTTCTTTTAAGACTTTAATAAATAATCACTACAAGGACTTGGAGGGAAACACATCGACAACTTAACCAAATTATATTTTGTGATTAAATTGTTGTAAATAGTCGAAATATTGTATAAAATTATAGTTAGAAGCCAATAGTGACTTTAATATAGTAAGTGTTTGTATTTTTATCAGTGTATATATTGATAAACGGCCCCTTGAAAATCAGTTTTTCATTTACCGCCGAAGGGCTACCGTTTCCAAATGATTTTAAATAAATAAAAAGAAATAAATAACCACAATTCAACGCGCGGCTTATATAAACCAACTCGATGAAAACGTGTGCTCTCTTTTTTTATTTTGGTCTTTTGAAAAAGCAGCCGGAAGAAACTTGTAAATTAGTACCTTAGATTTATTCATTACGGGAAAGATAGTGTATCGCATGATTTTGTAGCAAAATAGACAATGTCTATAGTACTAGCCTACCGTCTACGCAGTTCAATCATTGCCAATGTCCAAATGCTATACTACAAATACATCTATTTATGAAGGCAGTTTGTCAAAATGAAACTGCACCCAGTGCTTCGAAGGCTGGAAGGCGAAAACTTTCCTTACAAGATAGAAAAATAAATAGCCTACTAATTGGGGACTCACAACTAGGCGCATTATAACGTCTGTAAGAGCAATAAAGTTTCGCGAGATGAAAGGTAGTTTTTCGCATTATTTCATAACAAAATAGCCCATGTCTGCCGCAGTGATTTTATAATTATAACCTACTGACCTGTGTCTTAGACTGCTAGTTCGATCACGCAAAGATATCCCATGTTACCTATTATTATCGCCGGAAATGATGTTGACAGTCAAAGCAATTGTTCTCTTTGATTGTACAAGTATCACATTCTCCTGGCTTATTTTATGAATTATTATCTATTAACAGCAACTTTTTTCAGACGGTGATAAATACTTTTTTATTTCTGTTTACGTATTCGGGAAGAAACAAATATGCCTCGCTCTTGGGGACGAATGGTTGTTTTATAAAACACATACAAAAGCCATTGACACAGTTGAAACGCGAAATTTGAACAGTGTTGTGCGAAACATACAGTGTCTTGGAATGAAGACTACTAACTCGCGTGTGCTTTCAAAATCTAGCTACCTTATCTTATGTACGCTATGTTAACAAAATTTACTGCCTATATTATATCACGCTTATTTTCACTATTCGACGGCAAACGCATTTCTAAAAGACACTTCCAAAACGCCAGGGGGCAAACACAATATATTCATATAGTATGCGAAGTAAAAAAATCACATTTGTAGCATAAAATTTGCATTTTTAAATATTTATTATAATCAGAAATGGATTTATACTCGTTGCCGATTGGTAGAAAGGACGTTGCTGTTCGTGAAGACGGTAATTGCGTTTTAGAGCGATGGCTTTAGCAATAGACGGCAAAAGTGATAAGCACTTTGCGAATGTTAGAGCCATGTGTAACAACATAATTCTTCAACATCCAACTACGTTTAACCCGTATTTGTTTACTCATACTACGATGGAGAAGCATTTAGAGAAAAACCTTGACTTGGGTACTTGGGGAGAAATCGTCGATATATTTGCTTGTTCAACGGCGTTGCAACGTTCGATATGTGTGTACTCAATGTTGGATCAGAAATGGAGTCGATTTGATCATCGTCTTGTGTTACCTCCTGTATTAAATAGCCCAACTAAGTGTGACTGTGCTATAACATTAGTTTTGTATGATTTTCATCGAGCCACTTGCCATTTTACCTTCTACAGCCTGTTGAATGATGTTGTTCTGCTCCAAAGCCAGATAATATACCTCAACCACCCGTGTCCATTGTCCTCGACAGCTGGGATGCAAAAGCACTTATTTCGTCAGAAAATGTTGCCAACAAACCACAGATCAACAACTGTAAATCATCTCCTGTTGCCAAAAAGAAACCCAAACTCATCCCTTCCACAAACAGAAAGAGCAAAGCAAATATAGAAAAGGAAAATAAACTGCCAAAAATTCTTCCCTCAAGAAAGAAGGAAAAAGAAAGTACCAAAAATACATCCCCCAAAAGACACTGGTATACAACTGGAAAAGAGAACTTGGATAAATCTACCGACAATGTCCAAAGTAATAAACAAAATTTAAACATGGAACTGAATGAGCAAAATTTGGATGTTGGCAACAATATTGTAGAACACAAATTTGGATGTTGGCAAGAGTGGACTGTAAAGAAGTTAAACGACTTTGTTGGTCAACGTGGTGTACCTACCACCAACTACAAGAAGTCGGACCTTATAGAGTTGGCGAGAGCTGCTGAGGAAACGAAGTTGCCAATAGATCCAGACTTTGCAAATGATTCTCTAAAGGCATGCCTCGAAGAACACCTGACTCTTCCAGCAGGTAAACATATCTCTGATCCACTTAAAATGACCCACCTTTCAAAATATATGTCCTCTCTGCCAAGTTTTGGCCTTTTGGGCATATTTGATCACCTAATTGCTAGTGAAGCTCAATATCACAAAGAAATACTGGCATTATGGAGAACATTTGATCATAGGCGTACGGCACGTGGGGGCAGGGGGGGCACCTGCCCCCCCAAAAATTTGTAGATTGAAGTAATTCGGGCAAATGGTTAACGAATATTCGGGCAAAATAGATTTATTTAGTTTGTATTTAAACCAAAAACAGAATTTTATAATGTTTATTTATATCATTTGCGTCTTGTTGATAAATTTGTGGTTTTTAACATAAAAATCCGAGTTTTGGACCTAAAAATAGATTGTAAAGTTAAGAGTTTCCGGGAAAAATTTTTAACCTTTGCCCCCCTCCCCCCCCGTCGACAAATAAAAATGGTTATTATTGTTATGAAGATGTTGTTATCGAAATTCGGGCAATTGGACAAAGTTATATCAATTCGGGCAAAATTTTGGCTGCCCCCCCAAAAAAAGTTGTGCCCATACGCCTATGCATTTGATGAATACAAACTTCACCAAAATGGTCATGTTCGAGATTTGAATAGAGTGATGATGTATGACAATTATGATAGTGCATACATGTAATGATAGCTAATGTTATACCAACACAGAAAGAGAAAACTCCAGAAAGTTGACATGCATACAGATTGTGGTTCATTATTAGCCCAAATGGTTCTGTTTACTCTGCATTTTATGAATGCAAAGGATACAAAAAATCAAGGTTGTAAACATTTGGGAGCATCTCTATTAGAACTTGAGGAATTTCTGTCTGATGAAAGAACGTCAGTGACATCTCTTCCAGCTTATTGGCAACCTAAACCCAAACCTCGAAACAAGCCACTACCATTACTGGAGATGAAACTGTCTCACTCTATAAAATTAAAGGGAAAGAGGCAATATGTACCAGTTGATGATTCATAGATTGATTCATTTGACCCAATGCCTAACCGACTTAGGTGCACAATGACTGAGGAAGAAAAGGCTGATTTTGCTAGGAAACTAGCAGATATCGATGACGAATCTGGCATTTTGGACTTCTTTAATTTCTAGGATCCTCTCGTTCAAAGGTTGCAGAGAAAAAATACCTATCATCAATTTTAATAGATTAAGAATCTTATAGGGACCAAACAATTGTGCCAAAAAAACAGATGTCTTATAAAAAAGACATTGACGAGCGCTGCAAAAACTTTGTAGAAATACTAACATTTACAAAGGCTGAGCAGTCTCTTATCAATGCTTCAACTCTTGGACAATATGAGAATGAACAATGGTATAAGATGCGACACCTAATGGTAACTTGTAAAAAAAGGAAAAGTATCTATACTAGACAAAAAACACTTGAACGTAAACCTTTAACCAATATCAGTAAGACTGTAAAAAATTTCTTGAAAGAAAAGTCTGTCAAAAAAATTAATTCAGCTGCTATGCAATATGGTGTTGATCATGAGAAAGCACTCTACTTCTACCGTAAAGTGAGCGAAAGAAAGCATGAACACCTGCAGATAGAAGAGCCTGGACTGTTGGTCGACACTGAACATTCATGGTTGGGTGGAAGTCTCGATGGTTTTCGAAAGTGTGAGTGTTGCGAGCCAAGAACACTAGAAATAAAATGCCCATATATAGGTAAAGAAATGGAGCCCAAGGCTGCTTTTGTCTTGCCAAGTGTTGGTGGTGTCATAGACAAATATGGTAAGCGAGAACTGCATAAGAACCACATACATTACTTTCAGGTCCAAATTGGCATGGCGATAGCCCATATGGATGTTTGTGATTTTATTGTATATACATCCAAAGGTATTGAAGTGGTAGATGTTAATTTCGATGCAGACTTTTGGAAAGAAGTATTTGATACAGTTTCATTATTTTATACAAAACAACTTGTAAATAATCTATTATTAAAACTTGTTTAGTAATCTAGTGTCAATCCCAGTAAACTGTCGTCACAAGAATCCCGGTAAACTGCTGTCTAGGTTGGACCAGTATACCAGTGTACATGGCACTTTACTTCAGTTAAAAACCATACTTACATTACCTGAGAAAAAATATATAGCTGTGATTTTGATCATTTTTTTAGAAAAAATATACAGCCTTGACAACACTGTTTTAACTGGGGTCCTTGAATCTACATTTTGAAGTGCTCGCTCAGTGAATACAGTGATGCAAAGCAGAATAATATGAGGAGTGCAAAATAATTATTTAATATATTAAAGTGGAATTTCTTATCTTCTAATCTATATTACAACTTTAAGACAAATATAATTTGATAGGCCGTTTACCCAAGTTACATAAAGCAGCACATACAAATAGAATATTGTCCAGCACTGGTTTCATTGTTAATGGAATAACCACTGATAAGATTCTAAACTGTTCTAATTTTAACATCATTCTTTCAACGTGGGACCTGAAGGAAACTACTCGCCGAGTGTGGGTTGTTCCACGAGAAGAAAGTCTACAATCTTGGCCAAAAGTTCGTAGAACGACTGAACGTATGCGCAATTTTTCCTGTCGTCGGGATTTAAAATTATGTTGTATCTCCCCCCGCGCCTCCCATTCAAAGTTGCTTTCTCGCATGTCAACTGCAAGTAACAGCGTGTTTTTCCCAGATGCCAATCAATAAAATGAACGTAATATCAACATTGAATGGGGGGGGGGGGGAGGCATAAAAATGCACAGAAAATGAGTCATCGTTCTACGGTTTATGGCCAAGATTGTCCGAAAATTGTGTTTTGTAGCGTTCACATAAATGAAGTAGATTTACAATAACAGTTGTAGAAAAAGTAAAATACAGCCTTTTCAGGTATACTTATATACTCATACTACGTTATTACACTTCAAAGTTCAAACTGGTATGCTTAAATATAAAATGACAGGGAAATAACAAATATTGTATTGTAATACAATTACCGATTCCCAGGCTAGTTACTGGGAGATGGACTTTTCATGTCTAAAAATAGCAATTTTTGGTCTATTTTGAACTTGAGTATTATTGTTCTAAAGGCAGACAGAGATACAGAGATATATTTTCATGTAAAAGTATACGGAAAGAGAGAAATGTAAAGTTTCCAATTTTGTTGCGCAATACATATACAAGATAATATAAACATGCCGAATATATTGAGGGACCAACAACGAATTGTGTATATCGTTACCTACAGCAGAGCGGACACTAGGAAATTTCCGACAAGAAAGAGCTTTGCTGATGCAGTCGTGGAGGCATGGATGGTGTCAGGCTTCGCTGTTGAACACTGGGTCGTTTCTTTGGAAGCACATTTAAACGAAGATAGCCAGTGTGATGACGAAGAGATGAATCTATTCCATTACCACATTGCACTTAAACTCAAAAGGAGAGGCAGATGGCTTCAAGTCCGTAACTACCTGGATGAAAAGTTCGGAATTAAAGTTAACTTCAGTGATCACCACAACACGTACTACAGTGGTTATAAGTATGTGACAAAAGAAGATGGGACTCCTGAACATTCCGATTCGCATCCTGATTTACAAAATGCACCGAAAACCGAGCAGGCCATTAACGCTAAGAAGCGTAAAGGCGGGGTGAGATCAGCATCTGCTTCAGGCAAACAGCAAAGGAAACGACGGAGAGACAGGGCATTAACTATATATGATGTGTCTCAGATTATACAGCAAAGAAAAATAAGCAAGCGAGTAGAGCTAGTGTGTCTTGCTGTACAGCAGAAACGAGAAGGGAATACGGCATTGGCGGAGTTTATCGCAAATAATGGGGATAACGCTGTAGATGATGCATTGGCAGTTGCTAAAGAATTTGGCGAAGCGAGAACAAGCTTGCCAGAATGCAAACAACCCGCGTTGACCTACTGAATGAGGCAAAAGAAGGGAAATGCGTAGAAGGTTGTGATGGCAAATGGTTACTGGCTGCACAACAGTTGTTAGAAAGTAATTCTATACCACTTGAGTCGTTTTGTAAAGCCGTCTATATTGCGCTTGAAAAAGGCAGGGGGAAATATCAGAACATTTATATCCATGGTCCCGCCAACTGTGGAAAAACGTTTATATTGTCACCCCTGAAATCTGTTTATACAGCATTTTGCAACCCAGCTACGGGCACTTTCGCATGGATGGGTGCTGATGAAGCCGAAATCATCTTTCTAAATGATTTTAGATGGAGTCAAACGGTGATTGCATGGGCTGATTTATTGCAAGCGCTGGAAGGCGACGTCGTCCATCTACCTGCACCTAAGAATTTTTGCCGAAGAGATTTGGAGTTGTCGGCTGATACGCCTTTCTTTGCTACTTCCGACGCGCCGCTGGTACTCATCAAAGGCGGGTGTATTGATCGTGCAAACACTGAAATGATGAATGTACGCTGGAGGTTCTTTCATATCTCGAAGCTAATTCCCCAGCGTTCACAAGTTAAAATGGAACCGTGTGCGCACTGCTTTGCAAAACTTATTTTAGATAACAAGGAGTAATTGTAGCCGAGATATTATAACACGCAGGAAGTTAATATTTTATTGCAAGAGACGCGGATCGTATTTACTGACACTACTCACTGACAGTATACTCATTAAAATACGAACTATGCGAGCATATACGATTTCCCTGTCCACAAGAAAGTGTTTTAAAATATTGTCATACGTATAACAATTCTGTCTGTGGATATTTTGTACGAAAATGCGCCCCTTGGTCAGGAGAATCACAGTACTCGCCATAACATTAGTTTAAGAGAACATAACTATCTCATATTAAGTTTTTAAGTTTCAATGAGTACTGTCGCTTATTGTTTTAAATGTCCAATTTGCTATATGCAAGTGCCATGAGATTATAAAGACAGTCATAGTGAACAAAGTGTAGGAAATTTTTTATTGATTTATATACAATCGGAAGAGAAATCAAGCAATTACTATGAGTACTGTTGACGAGAACTGTCAGTTAGTTATTAAAGTACTTTAGTTCATATCTATAAATATATTATAGCGTCAACGCGTTTCGGGAAACTTCCGATTGTTTTATCAATTACATTACAAGGAATACGATTTAGGGCATCCACAACTCTTTCCTGAAATTGTGAAAAGCTTTCTGCTTCTATGCGTTTGTTGATCGCATCTTCACGCAGGTTAGACTTCACGATGTGGAACATATTTTCGATGGGATTTAAATCCGGTGACCGCGCAGGAATTTTTAGTAACTCCCTTTCAACACCCTCCAGTGCTTTCATTGCGGCCTTACTGCTTTGAGAAGGGTCGTTGTCCATGACGAATAGACGTTTTCCACCCTGTTTAGGGCCGGCTTTAGGAAGGCAAATGTTGAAATTGTTTTTGATAAAGTTCGCAAAGAATGTTCCGTTCATTTTTTCATATGGTTTTCCAAGAATAACACCTTTTCCATGAGCAATAGCGACCATGACATGGACTCTACGACCACCAGGCAGGTCTTTGCTTCCTTCGCCGGTAAGAATTAGTCCCTCTCCCTTTTTACGCCAAACTCTAGCCATCCCAGTAGTTGTTGCTGTTCTCATTGGATTGAACTTGTGTAAAAAGGAGACACCATCCATATAGAACGACACTTCATTGGTCCAAAAATTTGCATTTTGTTTCATGAAATGCTTTACTTTTCCGCAAAATCGTCGCCTCAGGATTCTATCTCTGTCGGACAGTATACCTTTTTTACGTCTTTGGAGGAAGCCGCAGCCATTTTCATTGAGAACACGCGAAAATGTCCGTCGACTAACTGTCTCTAAACTGAGGCCACTTTCAATAACTAAAGACTTAACAGATACATTTGATTCACGCATTCGCAGGACTTTTAGCGTTCTTATTAAAGATCGCACATTTCTGGAGTTGAGCTTCCGTGGCCTTCCCTTTTTCTTGTTAACTTTAATATTTTTCGCGTTTATTTCCATATTACATATCCTATGACTAGGCGATTTTGAAATCTTGCATTTTTTAGCAATCTCGCTATACGATGCACTATGTTTTACTCTTAATAAGTGGGCATAAGCCTTTTGAACTGCCGTTATTTTTTTGCTTGGCATCCTGGTTTAATCAATTATATTTACTCAACTTATGTGATTAATTAATTTGTCATTGCTTTGTTGACGTGTTAATTAGCTGCGATCAATGCGCGAAATTGTAAACGATATATTTCCCATAGGCGTAATAAAAAAATTATCTTGGGTACATCGCTTGCCCATCTTAGTATCAATTAACTAAATATAATTGCCCATTTTGTATTAAATAAGTCATCAATTCCATAATACTAACGATAACTCTTATATAAATTAGATCTGAAATAGATACTTCAGTCTTAGCCGTAATCTTATTTATCAAAATGCGATTTAATCTTTGATTGTACCAGTTTGTACCACGGTAAGACCATGCGTTATATATTTATAGAAGGTCGAAGCTGAGAAGCGGAGCAGAGCCACCTTAAATTCTTATCGAACAAATTTGAACAAACACATATAACAGTCTTATTATTTTAATCTTTTTATACAAAAGTAAATAGCACAAGTATATAGCATAAGAATAAATGGCGTTTTAATAGGATTAACATATAGCAAATTTCAGACAATCTTGGCCAAAAGTTCGTAGAACGACTGAACGTATGCGCAATTTTTCCTATCGTCGGGAATTTAAATTATGTTGTATCTCCCCCCGCGCCCCCCATTCAAAGTTGCTTTCTCGCATGTCAACTGCATGTAACAGCGTGTTTTTCCCAGATGCCAATCAATAAAATGAACGTAATATCAACATTGAATGGGGGGGGGAGGGGGAGGGGAGGTATGAAAATGCGCAGAAAATGAGTCATCGTTCTACGGTTTATGGCCAAGATTGTAGGTCTTCGATAGCCTGCGTGGCCGGCCCTCGTTGGAAGGGAAAAGAAGAGCGGGGATTGAGGGCCTGCAGCAGAAAAACCCGCCTTTCGTGACTAAACGCCGTTCAATTAACGTGTAATTTAATTGGTCAACACCAAGAATTAATTGACATGTTTACGCACACAGGAATATATTACTACATTTCTTCGTCTTGATTGGCATGTTTATGCACAAGCGAATACATTTCCTTCGGTTCGGGGTTTTCCCTATTATCCAGCTGCATTTTTATTGGTCAATTTTAATGAGCCTTTATTAGGGCGTTTACTCACGAAAGGCGGGTTTTCTTGCAGGCCCTCAATCCCCGCTCTTCTTTTCCCTTCCAACGAGGGCCGGCCACGCAGGCTAGGTCTTCGACAATATGTTGGGATATTAAATTAACTTTTTCATTACCAATATGTCCCTTACTAAAAAACCTTTGTCACCCAATACAGCCTCACCCTCTTCAAGTAGGTTGACCAAACCAGAATTTCTAACAATTTTTTGTGAGATACTGACCCAGTCCACAGAGGAGGAATAAATGAAATGACATCTGTTGGTGTAATACCAACACGGAGTTTGGCAGTACTCCAGTGTTTATAACTACTCCAGGTTTTCTTTTGGCTTTCTGGAATTTTGGGTGTTTGGATGAAAAATTCTGCACAGTCTTCGCTCGAATTTAAGCCTTACTTGGCCATGGTACTAAGAACGACAACTCGTTTGACAGGAAAATTACCCAGTGTTGTAAATTCTAGAAACTTGACTTGTCGAGATGGCAACTGGTTGAATATTTTCACTAGCGTTTCCTTGCTCGGTTAAGCACTCTTCGTGAATCGTCGGCTCTGAGGTATAAAAGGAATCTTCCACTTTGTCCTGGTTTGTTATGCTATATAATATGTCGCTTTCGTCAGTAAATATTTTACGCTTCTTATTTCGACAAGGAAGCACAGCACTTCGTTGTTTCGGTGCTGATTTTTTCTTTGTATTCTTTATTTCATAACCCTTCATATATAAAGTGGGATCTGGACATTCTTTGCACCGATAACAAGATAAAAATACCGATAACCGATAACCGAAAAAATACCGATAACCGATAAAAATGGTTAGAACAAACCTTCGTACTACCCGTGACCTTAAAATCGATTAGTTTTTGCCATTTAGTTTTATCTTTCGCGTTAAGCGGAGAGTAAAATCGAAGTTGGCAAACATGGGAACAAACAAGTTGCTTCTCGGTGTTTCTTCTATCGTTATTACAACCAAAAACAGCGCAATGATCACCTTTTCCCATTATTCTGCCATTAAAGTATTTCTTGTTTGCCCTCTGGCGATCCCAAGATTCTTTGCGCTAGCAGCGCGAAAATATGGGAGTCTGACAACTGGCAAATAACTCATTAGCCAAGCTTTCGATGCTCACAAAAGCAGGAAGTCTTTCGATTGAAAGTAGCCGACAGTTTAATATAAAGCTGGTGCTGACAAAAGTGTATTAATCTTTGCATGCGAGTATAAAGAATGACTAAGGGAAGCCTCACATATCGCTTCCACGAGAAAAGTCATATCGACGTTGGTGGGTGGGGGAGGAGGCGGCGACTGTGACGTTTTTCTGCGTAACGTCGTGGAAAAAATCGATAGTTTTTGGAAAGTCGGAACCATTGCCATCTGATACATGTCTGATACTTGATTGATAAGGGGACAATCACAAAGTCGGTAACCGCTACAACTGTAACCAAACCGCTACTTTGACTGTAACCAAAATCAATTTTTATACGAAACTTTCGGAAGAACTTGTAAATGAAGTCGTAGGAAATATTCCTTGAAGACGTTAGGATTTTAAAGTGGTTTTTCAGTGTTTAAGTATACAATAAAATGTCTAAAAATATTCGTGACGTTTCTAAGGGGGTTGGTGGGTCTTCAGAGAAGGCGAAATCGATATGTGAGGCTTCCCTAATACGACCGAAACCCCATCTTTGAAGTTTGTTGTATGTACCTTGAGCTGTTTGCATGCAGTGGCTTGAATATCAGTATAATGGATTTGCCTACGAAAACGGAATATCCTGATTAGTTCTATCGAGGGGGATTGCTAAAAATCCAGAATGTTTTGTAAACTGTGTTAATACACTTTTGTCATCACCAGCTTTACATTATTAAGTCGTCGGCCACATAGAATCGAAAGATTTTCTGCTTTTGTGAGCAGCGAAAGCTTGGTTAATTTGAACCGGGTATCAAGATATTACAATCCTCAGTGTTGAAAAGTCAGGTCAAATTTTTCTCTGCCCAATTGGACTTGTACATACTGTTGAAATAGTATTGAAATACCCAATTTGATATTAAATTAATCACAAAAGCCTGCTCAATCCGCTGGTGTAATTGTTGTGTTGTCATTATTATTTTTTTCGTGAATATTTTTATATTTGCTGTTCGTCGTATTTATGTATACCGCTACAAAATTGGTGTCAGTTTGGTTTTGGCTGGATTGCTCGTCATATTCTTATCTTATGGACATTATTCTTACTCAGCTTTTGGCGAATATTTGTCCTACATTGGATGGCATAAAAAGTTCTAGCATTTCGTGTATTATAACTATGAATCTGACTAACGTAAGAAAATAGACCTTCAAAACAATCAGGAAGTAATTTTTGTTGATATAGATACATAAATTTACCCAATTGAAGTAAATAGATATCCTCGAATTTCAGTATTTTGTGTTTGTAAAAAATAGGAGTGGTATGAGCACCGAAAAATTGTTTGTCGACAATTCGTACTGCACGTTTTTGCAACAGGACAATACGATTAAGATTACTTGAATATGTTGAACCCCAAACCGTAACACAATATTGAAGATATGGATAAACCAGGGCAAAATATAGAATCCGCAAAGCTGATTTGAATAAATAAAAACTTGACCTATAGATAATTCCAATTGATTTTGAAATTTTACGTGCAATATAAGATATATGTGCTTTCCATGTTAAATTCTCGTCGAAAATAACACCAAGAAAACAGACTTCCTTAACCCTGTCAATTATGTTATTGTTAATTGCAAGTGCCAGGTTATACACTTGCCTTTTTTGTCTGGGTTTAAATATTATGTAATTTGATTTATTTATATTCAAAGAGAGCTTATTGGACTGTAACCAATCTGAAATCTTACATAATTCAGTATTTATCAAACTCGTCACAGTAGACATATTTTCATGAGAATAAAACAAATTGGTATCGTCGGCAAATAGAATAAATTCACCATAGTCAGTCGTGTTGCAAATATCATTAATATAGATAAGAAACAACAACGGACCGAGGACTGACCCTTGAGGAACTCCACATGTGACTTCTTTAAACATAGAAGTAATACCATTAAACTCTACATACTGTAATCTATGAGATAAGTAACTTTGAATCCAATCAAGAGCCAATCCTCGAATACCATAGTGCTCAAGTTTATTAATCAGTATTTCATGATCAACCGTATCGAAAGCTTTAGATAAATCAAGAAAAATTCCAACAGTATGCTTATTAGCATCAAGACATGTAGAAATTTGATCATAAAGATTTATAAGTGCATGAGAGGTTGAGTGATTTTTCCTAAAACCAAATTGGTTTCTAAATAAAATCCCATTCATATTTATATAGTTCATAAGCCGGTTATACACAACTTTTTCCAAGATTTTGGAAAAAACCGGTAAGACCGATATTGGCCTATAATTTGAAAACAGACTATTATCACCTGATTTAAATATTGGTACTATCCGCGCAATTTTTAACTGATCTGGAACAATGCCATTTTCAATAGACAAATTGAGGATTTCACACAACTGTTTAGAAATAAAGTCTACAGAAATTTTCACTGCCCACATGGGAATCTTGACATGTCCTGCAGCAGCATCAGGACGAAGCAGACTAACTATTTCATTAATTTCCAACTCGGAAACCGAGTCAAAAAAGTTCAGTTCAGTTCGAGTTAGTCCGTTTCTGCCGTCTATCTATAGCAACAACATCTTCGTTCCTGTTTCACGTAATTGGAATTAAATAGTAATTTTTGTCATTCGTTTCTCAGCGTTCTGACCATTCTACGTTTTGTAGTTTGTCAATGTTTTAAAAAGTGTTTTCCCGTGGTGTTTTGTCGTTCTGTTCATAACATTGTGACGCATAATATTATAATCGCGTTGTTCACTGTACTGGGAGATCCTGCGCGAATTGTATCTAAAAACATTTTTAGCCTATTGTAATTCATCTGATCGTTGAGCTGGTCGTATTACTGCTGCTCATTGTGCTCTAGTGTTCCGGCCCTCCTGCCCAAAATAAACTCTCATCATTGTTGTGAATTTTGAAATATTCTTATATTTGCCACAGCTTGTCTAGCATCGTAACCTTGACACTTGAAACCTACACCTCAACCCGGGATTTTCCCTGTAGTTTAAAGATAATCGTATACGAACATGACTTTCATCTAGCAAGAACTCAGTTCTATATTATGTTACTTTTTTTTACCTACTCAGTCCCAGCTTAACCTTAGCACCTCAATTTGTTGTGGAATCCGTAATTACCTCCAATGTTTCTTCACACTCAACGTGTTTTATATCCAAACACAACTATCGCCGTTCGTCGGCAGGGGTACTTTAAAGCAGTAACACCACCGCGTCATTTTACCCTATTATCAAACTGATTCATGATATCGAGCTCAACCCTGGTCCATGTCAAGACAATTAACTTAACCTTCAATTACTAATAATCTGTCCCCTTCATTTAACGATACTTCATCTCCTAACATTAATCTATAAACCAATTCCTCAGCTACTATGTATACCAATGTGTACAAAGATTTACTATTGCCATTAAAGGTCTAAATTTTTGTCACTTAAACGTCTGCTCATTAACTAATAAATTAGATGAAATCAAAGTGTTGCCCTTAAACCGAATCTCCTCTTAAAAATTGAACAAATCAAATTTGATACTTGGCCTTTCCGAAACATTCTTAGACAACTCGTGGGTTAATGCGACCTTAGCTGTTGATCACTACACAATCGTTCGTGCAGATAGAGAAGGTAAAAAAGGTGGCGGACTACTAATGTATATCCCGGAAGATTTAATTTTCAAGAGACGCCTGGATCTGGAAATTAATGAAATTGAATGTGTTTGGATTGAGATTAATTTACCTCGCACTAAACCTATATTAGTATCGTTTATTTATCGTCCTCCTTCTTCTGACGCTGCTTTCTTGGATACTCTGGATTCTATGTTGTTTAAAGCTGACGCAGACGGAAACCCTATAGTTATCCTCGTAGACTTCAATTTCGACCTGTTATCTCGAACATGTAACACACGCTTTAAAAACTTGTTTTCTTCGTTTAATCTATACCAGCTGATTACCGTACCAACCAGACCTATTTCGAAATATTTGCTTGACCACATTTACGTTTCTCATAAGGATAATGTTTTTACATCTTTACCAATTTCTATATATAAGTGATCATTTACCAATCTTTGTCAATTGGGCTACCGGAGGAAACTGGTCAAAATCACCTGGGCATCAATACATCTCTTATCGTTCACCAAATAACTTTTCTGCAGACGATTTTGTTGCTGATTTAACAACCTACCCTGGAATACTTTAGATATGATCACAGATGTCAATGAAGCTGTTGAGACATTGGTATTCTTTGTTTAATGAAGTTCTGAATAACCATGCACCATTAAAAAAGAAGCGTGTCAAAAGACTCAGTCAGCCTGAATGGTTCTCTAATAATATAAGCGAGGCAATTAAGAAACGAAACTATTTACATCAGCGCGCTATCTCTACAAACACTCCTCTATCTTGGCAAAATTATAAAACTGCACGAAATCGAGTAGTACATTTAATTAGAGACGCTAAACGCTCGTTCTATACTGATTCTATTAATGCTAATCTTGATAACCCCAAAAGCTCTGGAAAATAATTCGCAACATTGCTCCTTCTAACTCCTCTAACCCTCCTAACCACTTGATTATTTATGGACAGACAATTACTAATCCTAAAGACATCGCTGACTCGTTTAATGATCATTTTACTAACATAATAAACTCTGTTTCGTTTAATGACTTCACTAATCACTCTAACTGGGATTACCTCGCAAATTTTGTTTCTTCTAAAATTTCTCCAAATACCATCTTTACTATCCCACCGATTTCCGAGGATTTCGTATTAGATTGTCTTAGTCATTTGTCTATATCCAAAGCCGCTGGTTTGGATGGAATTAGTGGTTACTTTCTCAAAATAGCGGCTCCAGCTATTGCACCTAGTTTTCGGCTAGTTTTCCTGACCTATGGAAAATTGCAGAGGTACAGTATCTCGTCTTTTTAAATCGGGTTCGCTATTTGACCGCTCCAACTTTCGTCCTATCTCTGTTATGGCCATTATCTCTAAGATTCTTGAACGTCATGTCCACATTTCATTTTATATTTTTTTAACTCAACACAGTCTTCTTGTTGAAAATCAATTTGGGTTTAGGACATCTCGCTCATGCGAACTAGCAATCACTAATCTTACTGATAAAATTCTAACTAATATTGATTACAAACAATTGAATGGACTTCTTCTTATTGACTTCAAAAAGGCTTTTGATATTGTTGATCACCCAATCTTACTTCTTAAACTTAAAATGTACGGATGTTCTTCATTAGTGTTGAAATGGTTTACTTCATATCGTAGTGATCGGTATCAACGCACCTATTTCAAAAACACGTTGTCTGATATGTGCCCTGTTAAGATTGTTATCATTCGCATTCATTTCTTTGTTGCCTAGAGGCGTGTTTTGAAGTAACACTCGACTAAGTAAAACGAGGTTCATGCACGCTCACTATTCCTATACAAATCTACTTTTTGCCTAACATCGCTCTCTGTCAGAAATTACGTTGCAATTTGCAGCAAAAATTGCCCGTGTGCTCTAACGTTGCCGAATAACAGACTACTTGTTTGTTTGTTTCTTTAATTACAATCATACAAATTTAATGATTGAAAATGCAAACAATTAAAATAAGAATGTATACATAATCAAAAGAAACTGAATTCTGAAAGACCAAACCTTGACTCCTTGCAGCTGGTAATGTTACTATGAATTGGATGTTTTAAACTTGGCTGTAGATATTCATACATTTTGAACAATAAAAGTCTGCAATTTTAATACAACAATAAGTAGCACTTATTAACTCAAACAAGCAAATAGTTATATAAATTATTATTAAGTATCTACCATTTTGAGGTGATCTCAACCAATAGTTCTATTATCAAAGTTATCTTCATTTTCCATCCCATGCACTTAACAAAAATTAACGCAACAAGAATAAACTCTGCAGGAAACCACAATCGATGTACATACAAATTGCAGGCGGTTTATAGCATTTGACCGTCTTGACTAGATTGTCCATTGACTCTGAAAGTTTTTTAAGGAGTTTGCCAAAGACGGTACATTGGGATTGGGATCACGTCGGTGTTGGGATCAAGATGGACAGCTTACAGGGTTAATAAGAATTCCTCCTCAAAACAATCAATGCAACAAAGTTTGCCCAACATTGACTACTTTACATACTGACACATGAAATCATAAACAATTCCAAATCATTCAAAGAGAGCACAAAACAAAATAATTACATTTTGCTAACCTCTGAATAAACTCCAAAGTCGCAGCTGACTCTTCAGGGTGAACGATGTTGAAAATGTAGTACGACGCAAACATCACCATTAATCCCTTAATAAAACCTTCAAGCTTCTCATTCACAATAATGCCATCCCACCACAAGAGAGCATCTATTGGCCAATAGGGTTTTACCTATCAACAATATGAATCATTAAAAGTTTTCTCTGGACAAGACCCTTTTGGGTTTCTTTCGGGATGAAACAAGTGACTATATATACATTACATTAAAAGTTTCAGTGACTACGCATTACTCCAGAACACGACATTTTGGTCAAATTTTTGTTTCATATATAGGCACTGTGCCTACAGTATGTGTACCTCTGTGAAAAAATATTAGACCAAAATGTTGTGTTCTGGAGCAGCAGGTGAGTACTATGCAGAAATTACATCAAAAGACACCAATAATATAAATAAAGCTGCTCAACTGAAGACAAACTGTTATAGAAAGAGACTAGGAAAATGCACAGCGCTAAATAACTTTGAAGACAACATTTTGAAATATTAGATTTTCACACGATTATAAGCGCGGATCTGTTAGTCCAGCCAGGTAAGAAGGATGTATCGCTTCAATACCGTGTAATATCGCTTCAATACCGTGTCCCCTACCGAGTCAGCTCGATTCTTCGGCCAGTTCGCCTCATTGTAATCTGAGGACATTGTACAGCATATTTACAGGTATTTTAAAAGAAGTGAAAATGGCCTGGATGCAAATGAAGAGTGCAAATGATATATATAACCATGTCTGGGGTCAAAACACGCGTGTTTATGTCGCGCTTTGTATTCCCTTTCGTGAAACACGCATGTTTTGCCCCCTGACACGCGTGTCTGGGGTCGAAATTTGCTTCAAATTTACGCCTGGAGGTAGCGTTCCAGTTATATTCATTTAAGTAATTCAGGCTTTTAATGGGTTAATATGTTAAGTGTAACAAAATTGAAGTTAGGTTGGATTGATTATACAGTTAGGTTGGATTGATTATACAGTACCCTACAGTCATACTTACCAAATACAACCAAAAATGGCGACCTTGGACATCGTTTTAGATTTCTTCATTGCTGACAGTTTCCTTAATTAGAAAATTAATTGTTAAAGTATTAGTCATATTACAAGATTTCACGTACTTAAAATTCCTTTAGATCGAAGAGCCATTCTAACAACACTCACCGCTTATCACAACCATGCACGCACAGAAGAACGCATACTGTTCAGCGTTTTGACGAGTCACTTGTAATAAAATCACATCAATGCATACTTGAGACAAAGTCCTTTTAGCTGATTCTCAGTCATGCATGCATGCATCGATCAGTCAAAGTCTGTCGTCTGAAGATTCTACGCCATGTTATCATGGCTTAGAATCAACTAAGAGAACTTTGTCTCAAGTATGATTTGATCAATTGATGTGATTTATACGAGACTTAAGTCAAAACGCTGAACCATTCTTCAGAAACTTACCTTCTTCAGAAACTAAAATTTACTTCAGTTTGTTAAATTATGTTCACCTAATGCATGCCAGTTTTTATGTCTTGGGTAATTCAATACAATGTTTATAATTATAGCTGCCTATATAGAAGTGCGTATTATACCTAAGGGTTGCAATCGAAACTTACATCTACATCTGATATGATCATTAATTCTTGTTCTTCTTAAAAATATGCCAAGAGCAGCAAGAATACACCAATCATCACAGGCCGCTGGTCTTCCTTTGACGACATAGCAGCTTCAACTCTCCACAATATTGCTTGATCTTCCTTTTTTGTATGTGATTTTGTTTCAAATATTCCACTATGATTTTAGCTTTACGCTCTAGACTCTCTTGCATGACATATTGTATCTTGAATCCCATCAACTGCTCAAAATAAAGAAACATACAATTCATTTCAAGAAGGAAGGGCCACTTATCTTTAACTTCTCCAACTGGGCTATCTGCGTTATTCTTATTAATTAGCAAGCGCTGTGAAGTGTACGTTTTCTCCATGAACAACAAAACTTTCTTTCTATCCTGTTCTTTCTTTCGAAATTCGTCCATAAGCTAGTCTTGTTTCGACTTTTGGGTCTCCGTACTTTCATTAGTAGGCAACAACTCTGGCTGCCAGTTTACGCAACCATATGAGTCGTGAATAACCGTTTTTCGACATTTGCTTTTTGGTTCAGAATCCTCATCATCGCTGGAAATATTTAACTTAACCTCAGCTTTACCATGTTTTCTGTTTTCATTTGCAATTCTCTCTTCCATCTGTCTTAACAAGGATTCGTGACCAGAACCAATCCCAGAATCGCCAATAACATCACAGAATGCATCTTTGTACTTTGCCACCATCATTTGAATGTGCTATTCGCGACAAATTATTTCTTCCGGGAACTGTAGTTTATCCTCTTATATCATCACAAAGGATTTTGATCATGTCACGTCGTTGACGAGGGTTTGGTCGGGCCTTGCGGGTGCAAGCATCTAATAACGACTTCGGAAACTTATTCCAAGGGATCTGATAATCATTTATCCAATGGTTACAAGTTTTAACCATACATTTCTCTTTGCTAATGTCATCTACATCAGACTGTGTGTCTGTGTCTCCAAAGAGCACTGGAGAACTTCTGCTAGAGCTCGATGGGGTAGCAAAACTTTCATCTAAATTTGCTGGTGTTGTTATGGAGTTGTCCGTGCCAGAGGAAGGTGACCTAAGTGTTTCTATAACAGGACTTTAACTAAACAACAACGTAAAAGTAGAAGTAGTTATCATGCAATGACAATGACAACACAACTCCATCAAAAGAAACACGACAGAAAGTCTGGCTTAAGAAAGTCTGGCTAGTGAGTTTTTAAGAAACAGATATGTAATTTTCTTCCAAAATCATATCAGAAAGAAGCTGAGGTAGAATTGAAAGAAATTCCGTAGAAAATCAGGTTTTTAAAACAGTATTAAATAACATAATTTATATTAATTGGAAGTTTGATCCTAGTCTCAAAATAAGAATTGATTTAATTACAATAATTGGTGGTCCATATTTTCTAAATTTGAATACACACTTGCTTTGAAATGCTGGAGTAACTTGCGAATCTGAACAGGTCTAAGAACTAAAGTGATGTCATTTTCTTCAAGATATTGTAAATCATTGAAATCGCCGACTCCTAATTGAACTAATTTATCTTGAGTTTTTTCTAACAATTCTTGTGACAACTGAGGCAAAATGTGCTGAATTGATTTAATAACTCCATCCATATCAAGCAGCAAATCAAACTAGTAGGTAAAGAGTAGCCTTTTCAGCTAGAAAAACAACATGAAATAAGGAAAATTACAACATACAGTAACATTAACTGATGTTGTGATGTGTACTACATGTAAAGCCAAATAAAAATATGTGGGTTTCCGGTTTATTGTGCTGATAATTGTTTTCACTTTGAAGTACCGGAAGGAGATTTGAAAAAAATCTGACAAGAAATGTATCTGGTCTGTGGAAACAGGCATGATCCCATGGACATTTAAAAAGTTTAGAAAAAAAAGCGAAAACCGACTTACCGTAACCTTACGCTTTTTTTAAGAAGAAATAGGAAACCCACAATATAGTTTTAAATCTTAACCCTTATGCACTGTTCAAATTAAGCAGAATGCAAAATTTCCTGCCAAAAACAAATGCATGAATTTCAAAAAATATTAGTTAAGGACCGGTCATAAAGTATGTGTACTGGGGGGTGGAGGGTAAGTTGGAGGGGTACGAAACAAAGTATCTAACATTTGGGGGGTATGAGACGAATTACGACATTTGTGACGGTACGAAACAAAAAATGAGTCCAATACTATGTCTATGATTAAAACTACAAACTTTAATACTTTAATAAAATTGAGTGTATGTTCTTATAATAATTAAATTGCAATGTAGCACAGTAGCATTTGAGCAACTTTGAGATTTTTTGTATAAAAATTGGTATTAAAATTTAGAGTAATGTTTTTTCCTTTTCTAGATCTGACCCAGATTTTCACCAAAGGCATAATATTAATAGTATTAACCACGCTTAAGTATTTCAATACAGACAATAGATTGCAAACAATTTGTAAACCAGTTATGTTCTTGGCATTTATATTTGTTTAATTTTTTTTTGGGGGGAGGGTGATGGATTGGGTGGGGTGGTACGAAACATTTCATCACCTTTGAGGGGGGTATTGAATATTTTCCGACGCTTTTCGGGGGTGGTGCCAAATTTTATGGTAGTTTTTTGGAATACCCTCCACCCCCCAGTACACATACTTTATGACCGGTCCCTTACAAAACAAATATATTCTGCAAGTTAGTCAGAGCTTATCAACTTAGGTAACAATAGCATGCTGAAGAACAATGACTTCTTCATTATTTGCTCGATAAGATGGCAAGCAACAGTTTGATTTGAGATATGCAAATGGTACAGCCCTGTTTTCTTCAACCTGGTAGAAATCCATGTTAGAATTGTAACTAGCTGGGATTTTCTTTATCAAAATACAAACAGAACTGTCTTTATGTTGAAAAAGCATCACAAAAATACCTTTTTTGTATTGAACACCGTTAACATTGCAAGAACATGAAGTCAACACATCCTCAACTGAAGATGCTATCATTGTACAGATCTTCACTGAAAGGGATTGCATTTTCAAGACTAGCTGCAATGTCAAAAAGGGAACCATTGCTGAGATATGCCTGCAAAAGCTGGTGGTGCTCTGCAAAAGTATGACATATGTTTATGAAATTTTGGCTGTTTCGAGCACATTTTTTAAAGTACGAATGTTTACTTTCAAAGCGAAGTGTCCAGACTCTAATCAATGGCCCAAAGTGCATAATTAGCCCTGGGTAGTGGGCCATAAAATGATGTTTTGGTCTCACTTGCTTGTCAGGAAAAAGGCTTATTCTTTCATCCAAATACTCTTCTATAACAACTTTTAAATATGCAACTTGTGCCACACTTATTTCTGGTGAACACACAAGCTGAACAATTTCTCTGAGTAGAAGAGTTACATGCCACACAGGATCATTGGCATCGCCAACTTTTGAAGCAATGAGCACTGGAAAAAGACGGAGTAAGCACCAGTTCTGAACAGCATGACCACCTAATTTATGTCCTTGATGACTGATTGTACTAGGCTTATTATTGCAATCAAACCCATTATACTTAAATTTAGTAATAATATGGTTTAACTGGACATAAGTAAACCATTTTTTTTACTTTAATCATATAGTTAATAAACAGTGCCAAATCATATTGTACAACACCTTCAAATAAATCATGACCTAAACATGGAGGTAAACCTGGATTGCACACATGAAAATACTCAAGCTCATTAAAAATTGAGTCGAATTTGATACCATGAATGTCATTTAGGTCAGGGTTATTCTCAAGACAATGTAAGTCATTTTGATAGTTATGTGGTGACCTTGCAGAATATGTGTCAAGAATATTCCCGTACTTAATTTATTCTGTTCTAAAAAGACAATATCTACAAACATACATGCAGGCACTGAAATTTTCAACAAAACCACCTATGCAATGGCTTCCTATATTATCACCTGTAATCATGGCAACAGTGCCTTTGACAAGCTCGCCATCTACTAGGATGCCTATTTTTTCAATTTTTTTCAGGTCATTCACCAGCACACGAAACACTGCTTCCTGACCAAAATACTTAAAATCAATTTCTCGAACAAGTAAAACAAGTTGCATCTGATCAATTTTTGATCTGTTTTGTGGATAAATGTTACCCAAGATAACATAGATAGCTAGAATTTTATGTTTTCGTTTGGCTGATCCTAAAGGATTTACTACTTCAAAAGCATCCTGGTAAAGATTCAATTTAATAGTATTATGAAGTTCTATGAAAAGAAGATTATTTTTTGCAACACTACCATCCATGAAATCTCGTAACACACTGTCAGAACTTGAACAAGGACTCTTAAACTGAGCTTTAACACTGGGATCTTTCAAAAGGTCTTGAATAGTTTCGATTATTGGCACATACTCACAATACCTTTTAATCTTGTTTTTATCGAAACCAAGATTTATCGTGACTGGGGCCACATATCTGAAGTTATTTTTGAAAAATTGTTTTCTTCTGAAATCAGTACTAAGTATTCCTTTTTCAGAATGTGCAAAATTATATATATCGTTTGAAATAAAATCCTGAACAACTTCATCAACTACTTCTTTTTCTACAGAAAATTCTGTCAGATTTCTTCTAATACGCTGCTGTAATAAATTTTGAGATATGCTGTGTATTGCTTGCATTTCTTCGATAACTTTTTGAACAGTGCTAGAGGGTACATGATATTTAGCATTCAGTTTCAAATAAAATACCGCTAGATTTTTGACGAACAAATCACTTGTATCTGATTCTATATCATTACAACTAGACATAGATTGGTCATCGCCCTCAGACGCTAATTCAATGCTATTGATGTTTTCGAAAACGATATTCTGGTTTTCCTGGCTGTTAAAGAGTAATTCAGGGGTAATAAGCCTGATGTTAACACTTTTATGTCGCCTACTTAGATGGGAAGTAAATGACGCCTTAACTTTAAATGATGAAGTACACCCTTGAAATGGATACGTAATTTCAAGTCCCAGCCCAATATGTTCTTTTAGATGTCCTAGCACGTCTTTTATATTTGGCAAAATTGTTAAGCAAAAACTAAAAGGGCATTGATCGTCACGTCAACAACAGAGGAGTTAGATTTCTCCTGCCTGGACTTTTGATGATCGCGAGAAACATGCGATTTAAACGCGCTGAAGGTTCGAAATTTACGAATACAACCTCTCGCAGCACAAGGAAAATTAATATTTGCTTCGTTGAAGTGCAGTCTGTAGTACTCGACATAATCTTTTAAATAACGGCTTCGATTCAAGCATGCTTTACAGTGGTACATTTTAGGAACGAAAAGAACCAACAAGTTTAAAACAAATACTAAAGAGCATTTCTTAATTACAGCTGCCAAGCATGACGGAATATTTACATAAAAACGTTTATAAAGAATTAAAGAAAGCACTTACATTAAGAAATTTTTAATTGTACTTGGATAACTCCACGACAACTCAAACACTGTGACTCAGACAACAAAACTAAAATTTCTTGGCCTTCGTTTGCAAAAATTACTGTAATATAAACGTGCTTGTTACATTTTGCCAGTAAAATAATTTGCTAATCGAATTTTATTGTTTGCACATGTAGATTTCACGCTTCTGTTCACGTGCTCTGGCTGATGCAACAGTGAGCTATATATATAGTTCTTACTCCAGCTATATATAGAGCTCACTGGATGCAACCTGTTTACGCGTATATTACCGTCGCTTAACAGAGGATTTAACAGGCTTCCATCTCATCAGCAGATCAGCTAATCAAGTTTAACTAGCTCAACCCTGAGTGGCTGAGCTAATTGAAATCTATTAATGCTCGTTAACAAACATTGAAGTTCACGTGAGAGGCAAAGTTTTTATCAGCGACTGTTCATCCTTAGTTGCAAGCGACGGTAAAAATGTGTTCATCATTTTATAAAGTATTTTAATAGAGTATAATTTTCAACAAAGCACCTTAACCTTGTTATTTTGGCCTGGAGTGTCCTTGACTTAGAATTTGTCAAAAAAACGGCACAAATATTAACTTCAGATTTAGAAGTTTAACATTTCATAGTTTGGAATCCATTCATGAATGATGGATTCTATAAATTTTATAAAAAGCCAATTTTCATTTACACCGAATACCGATCGACTGTAAATTTACAGTATATCATATCGTTATACAAGTATTATAGGTGTGTAAAAATACATACATTTGTATTTTTACATAGTTTTTCCGCATTACGTATTTATAAGTAAACTACTTGTAAAATTACCATAACTATCCTGTGAAAAAACAACAAAAAGTTTTAATACAGCTGATGAGACTGTAATTTGCAAAAACAGAAAATTAACTGTAAAATTTTACAGCAATTTTTTCGGTAAAAAAACATAAATTCTTATAACCTTGTTGCTCAAGATCTTTCAACATGGACTCAACAAAACCGGATGGTGGCTAATACATCCAAAACCAAAACCATGCTTGTTATATTTTATTACTTTTCTTTAAGACTTAATGTACAATGTTTACTCTAGCTGTGTCTATCATATAATGACTTATGTCGCAATACTGTACATTTTATAGTATGTTAATTAGAATACATTACACACGCGATTTAATATACAAATTATGAATATATTACAATGATCATCCATTCTATCCAACAACTAAGAAATACTCCTGACCGATGTCTGTCGGTAAATCTAAATGGTAATGAACTCACACAAGTGAAGCGAGCTAAAGTACTCGGTGTAACTCTTGACAACAATTTGACTTGGTCTAAACACATCGACAGCTTGTGTTTAAGTATTAACAGTCGACTTGCTTTGTTGTGAAGGATTAAACTTTTCCTAACTAAAAATTGTGTTCTTCGTTTTTACAACTCTTGTATTCAGGCAAATATTATCTAGCTTTTTTGAAAGTACCATAGAAGACGATTTTTTTATATTGTGCAGGAAGATTATTCCACACATCAATTCCCTTGTTGGCAAGAGTATGTTTTGTATAATTTGTTCTGAATTAATATTATATTTTGTATAATTTGTTTTGTTCTCCAAAACACTTTTACTTAGAATTCGTTGATTGCAAAAACGTACGTGCAGCACGCATTATTCTAGATGCGGATTATTCTACTCCTTCTGTTCTTCTTTTTCCCGAGATTAGAATAATTCCAATCTTCGATTTAGTTAAATTTAGGAAGCTTTTTTACTGTTTAACATCCTTATAAACCCTAGTTCTCCATCGTCGTTTAAACAAATGTTTAAATTCTTATCTTCCACTCGACAACGGGCTCTTACTAGAGCTTGTGCATACGACCTTAAACTGCCTTTCTCGCGTACTGACTCTGGTAAGAGGACATTTCTTCACAGTACTTCAATTCTTTTTTAACACCTTGGATGTCGAATGTAAACAACTTGCTAGCTCACCCTCATGTTCCTCAGACGCTTTACTTTAATAACTAATGCCACACACAAACTTCGTGCAATCTTTCTTAATAAGTTTAACTTTACTAACCATCTTGAAGACCTATTTTGTAACGATTGCAAATATTTACTAAATTGTAGATGTATTAATTACTAATTAGCTTACTCTAATTAACATTTTTCTCACATGTAAATAATAGTAATATCATTCAGTACGTTTGTAAATATTGTAATATTGTGAGGGCCGTATGTTAGATAACTATTATGGTTAATACGTTTCCTTCTTGAAATAAAGTTTTACTACTATACTACTTATATACAATATTTTAGACCTGAACGGAAACGGCTGCGAAAAAAAATGCAACTCTAAGTCCTCCGACAGGAATTGAATCTGCGGCCCTGCGATTCCGGTGCAGCGCTCTGACCACTGAGCTACATAGTCCAGTTGGCAATATATATATATATAGATGCGGGTACTGCGGTTTGTGATAAGGTAAATTACAATATTTTTTTTCTGCATCTCACTCGATTGAAATTGATGTAGAAGGTTTAAGTGGATGGAAATTTCGAGTGAAATAATATATACAACATTTTAGAGCTGAACGAGAACGGCTGCGAAAAATGCAACCCTAAGTCCTCCGACAGGAATTGAATCTGCGGCCCTGCGATTCCGGTGCTGCGCTCTGACCACTGAGCTACAGAGTCCAGTTGTCAAGCGTTAACCACAAGTTCATGTATATATATATATAGATGCGGGTACTGCGGTTGGTGATAAAGTAAATTACAAGATGTTTTTTTCTGCATCTCACCGATTGAAATTGATGTAGAAGGTTTAGGTGGATGGATATTTCGAGTGAAATATAATATACAATATTTTCGACCTGAACGGGAACGGCTGCGAAAAATGTAACTCTAAGTCCTCCGACAGGAATTGAATCTGCGGCTCTGCGATTCCGGTGCAGCGCTCTGACAACTGAGCTACGGAGTCCAGTTGCCAAGTGTTAACCGCAAGTTCATATATATATATATATATATATATATATATATATATATATTTTCGCTTACCTCAAAATTTGTCTCCAACAGGCTGTTTCATCTGTAAAAGAATCACAGACAAATTTTGAGGTAAGCGAAAATCTATAATTTGCTCTAACTATATGTTGTCGAGCACTCTTTGCGTTTCGTAGACCTAAACCTACACGTATATATATATATATATATATATATATATATATAGGTGCGGGTACTGCGGGTTGTGATTAGGTAAACTACAAGATGTGTTTGGGGTTTTTCTGCATCTCACTCGATTGAAATTAAGGTAGAAGGTTTAGCCTGTGTATATTTCGAGTGATATAATATATACAATATTTTAGACCTGAACGGGAACAGCTGCGAAAAATGCAACTCTAAGTCCTCCGACAGGAATCGAATCTGCGGCCCTGCGATTCCGGTGCAGCGCTCTGACCACAGAGCTACAGAGTCCAGTTGCCAAGCGTTAACCGCAAGTTCATGTATATATATAGATGCAGTTACTGCGGGTTGTAATAAGGTAAATTGCAAGATGTTTTTTTTTTCATCTCACTCGATTGAAATTGATGTACCGGAACCGCAGGGCCGCAGATTCAATTCCTGTCGGAGGACTTAGAGTTGCATTTTTCGCAGCCGTTCCCGTTCAGGTCGAAAATATTGTATATAATATTTCACTCGAAATATCCATCCACCTAAACCTTCTACATCAATTTCAATCGAGTGAGATGCAGAAAAAAACATCTTGTAATTTACCTTATCTCAACCCGCAGTACCCGCATCTATATATATATATACATGAACTTGTGGTTAACGCTCGGCAACTGGACTCTGTAGCTCAGTGGTCAGAGCGCTGCACCGGAATCGCAGGGCCGCAGATTCAATTCCTGTCTGAGAACTTAACGCTCTTTTCCACTCATCGCAAAACCAACTCGCAAGCCCGCTGCGAGTGCCTGCATCTAATTAAAATTAACTATCGAGCATTTTGATTGGATAAAAGTACTCGCAGCGAGCTTGCAAGTTGGTTTTTGCGATGAGTGGGAAAGAGCCTTTAGAGTTGCATTTTTCGCAGCCGTTCCCGTTCAGGTCTAAAATATTTTATATAATATTTCACTCGAAATATCCATCCACCTAAACCTTCTACATCAATTTCAATCGAGTGAGATGCAGAAAAAACATCTTGTAATTTACTTATCACAACCCGCAGTACCCGCATCTCTATATTTATATACATGAACTTGTGGTTAACGCTTGGCAACTGGACTCTGTAGCGCAGTGGTCAGAGCGCTGCACCGGGATAGCGGGGCGCAGATTCAATTCCTGTCGAAGGACAGGAAGTATTAGAGAGTTTAAGCTTCGCGTTCGTACGTCAAACGACAAACGCCAGGCGAACAAAACTTTTACACTATAAGGCAATAAAGAGAAAATGAACATGCTATTTTAAACTGTAATATATGAGGATTCGTTTGGGATAAGAAAGAAAATATGGAGCGAAGAAGTTAACTGAAAATTCCGCGAAGAAAATTTGACTCTGCCGTTTGCCGTTGCCCTCAAACGTGAAGCTTAAACTCCCTAATGTATGTAATATTTCACTCGAAATATCCATCCACATAAACCTTCTACAATAAAAAAATTAGTTTTTTATATCAGATTTTTAATTTTATGCTGCTCTGTGCTCCGTGTTTTCCTAATAGCCCAATCTCCTATATATTGCTGGGAAAGTGACAGATGTCACATCCATCATTGTACATGTATGAACTGTCAGAACAAATCATATTCCCATTAACTATGGAAAAAATTGGGTTCATAATTCTTGAAAAACGTTTTTTAATATATTTAAAGTTGGATTTGTTACTGCATTTTAATGTTTCGTTCGTATCTACTAACTGTCACTGAACGTGTTATGTTATGGATAGACACGTTATATTATATAATTAGTGCATTAAGTTGATATTGTTAAGTACTGCCAAAAGTGTTAGAAGAGTTTTATTAAAGTTACTGTTAGGTTTTGAATGTTGACGTTTTCTATTTTGTAATAAATCAATACCGTCGTCACCGGCTTCTTAGGATGAACCCGTCACATTAGACATTGACCATTGACATTATCAATTCTGCCATGATTTTGAGGTAAACCGCAATTGATATCCAATGAAAAATCGATGTCATGAAGTTGCATGAGTATGCATATCAACCTGGTGAATATTTTAAGCAATATCACTTAAGCCGTGTTATTTTCAAATACAGCATGTTTCGTGACCATGTATAGGTAGTGTTTTCCTTAACTGTGGTGACATAACTGTGCCAGTAGCATGACCCTAAATCGTGTAAAGTTGTAAACCCTTGCTTTCTATGATTCGATTGGTCACTAACCCTGCTAATAGGTGCATCCTAAGGTCATGTCATTACAATAATATTCTCAAATATATAATGAATTAACTTCAATGTTATGCAAAAATCACGTACTATTAAAAATTATTACGTATACAGATTAGTCCCTGATCGAATGTTATTATACAATTTAAAATGTCAACAAACAACATAGAAATATTCGTTTTACCTTGGCACTTCAAACGCGTTTGTCTTTATACAGCAGCGCAGCACTCCTTAATCAGACCGTCAATTGCCTAAATCAAAATTTGGGAAACGATAAACTAAGTTATATACTTCTGCTAAAAGTTATTACTCGAGAATTTAATGTATACAACTCAAGATGATTTGATTTTAACCTCAGTGCGTCGAAGTGATTTTATATGTTTGTATACAGTCTTCAATAGAAAATAAAACCACCTATCGAGTAAATAATCGTACACAAAATAGCAAATAACGATAAACATACCTTCGCAACAAAGTCCGTATAATCTGTCCGGTTTTCGTGAATATATATAAAAGAAAATTTGGATAAAACTCTTCCCTCCTTGAACCTTTGAAAGCGAAATATTAAAAATATCGAACTTGGCGCGTTGTGTCATTGGTGTGAATATAACAGGTGGGAAAATTGTCCTAACTGACCAAAATATCGCGGGCGCTTTCTTCTTCGACGATCATTTCATGTTGAAAACAATCAAAACTCATAATTCGCTGAGCTTTTTCTCTTACTGCTGTGGAATAAAACAAAAAATAGGATGGTAGACTAAACGTAACGAAATATCATCCAAGATCATAATTACTTGTCGTAATCGGGAAAATAACATCAAAGACTTCATCGCTGAAATATGCCATAAAATGGAGTTTGTGCTCAAATGTGTGTTTATTTTATGGCAAAAAAAGTCGGCCAGCAACACAATATTGTGTAATGCATATGTTTATTGTCTAGAATAAGGTATAAATGTTTGTTTTTTTTAGTGGGATTTTGGCAAAACGATGATCGTCAAATTTCAGTATTCAGCTAAAATTGCTTATGTTTCACGAAAATTTTCTCTTAGACACATGTTTTTCCACCAAAATATTATTAGGTCAGAAGATATATGCTCTTCTTTTAAGTTTCTACCAATATAATGAAAACTCGCCAATTAAAAAAATCGAGAAAAGGCTGAATATCAGCAGGTTTCATGTGCGAGTGTAATTTATACCATGTACACAGGGCCAAAATTTTGACCCTGAGACGGCCCCTTTTAGTGGGGCTGTTTTGGCCCCAAAAAGGGGGCCAAAATTACAGCCCTTCATGGGGCCAAAACAGCCCCATTAAAAGGGCCAAAACAGCCCCATTAAAAGGGCCAAAACAGCCCTATTAAAAGGGCCAAAACAGCCCCATTAAAAGGGCCAATTTTAGTGGCGCTGTTTTGGCCCAAAAAATGGGGCCAAAATTTTGACCCTAAACCGGCCCCTTTTAGTGGGGCTGTTTTGACCCCAAACGGGGGCCAAATTTACAGCCCTCTTGATGGGGCCAAAACAGTCCCAGCTTTGGCCCCATCAAAGGGCCAATTTAGCTTTCGTTGAGGTTATTTTCGTTCGTAATATATAATAATATTAATAACTTCAAATAAAGCTAAATTGACCCTTGTTAATAGGAACTAAAATTGGTGAAGATAAAATATAATAGTGAGTTACACAACAATTTAAAAGTTAAAAAATATATATTTATAAGTTTGACATTAATCTTAGTTTACACACATATATATATACATGCAAGTTAACAGTGGCAAAACTAACAATGGCAAACTAGCATGCATGCATGCTATGCAATGCAAATTTAAATTATTTGTGTTATTCAAAACTTACAAAACTTAATCTATTGCCTTAAACTCGATGCAGGTTTACTCAGCGGCGAAGCCAGCCTGACAATTTGGTCATGCTATGCAAATATTTCCGTGTTCATAGACTGTGAAAACAATCAATTTCTAAAGAAATGAATAATGATAATGATTTAAAATTTGCATTGCATGGCTTCGCTACATGTACTGGGTTTACTAGCATTTGCAGATTCTAAAAATACTGATTTCAAAGGGTTGCAGCTTTTTGGAGACACCCTGTATATATTATTTTTGGATTAATTACTGGATAAATTAATTATTCTTTCTGAACAAAACCATTTGTTGGTTGAACAATGGAATGAGCACACAAGACAGTTTATTCTTTATTGAACAGATCCAGTGGCTAGAATGTTTTGTAGATAACTGGTTGCCTTGCATGGTGTGTCAACTTTCAAATCATCTTAATTCTAAAAGAAGAAATGGTGACAATTACTATAGATAATAGACTAAAACAGTACGGTACACTTGAGTGTAATTTTAGGCTTTAAAAGCCAATGTTTTAATTCCTATGACCGACAAAAACTGGGGGCTTAGTCGAAAGGGTTCTTGAGCCGGAGAGACCCACCCTACGGTTTGACTAATTGAGGGCTTCACACCCCATGCACACGGGGCAATAGAGCTCTTTTTTGTGTCTGTGGTATAAGTTGTCAGTAACCTATACAGTGGCAATCACCCTCACAGTAAAACCAAACAAGTTTAGGATATTAAATTAAACAGGGCACATTGTAATTAAAAGGGTTAAAAGTAACTCAGCAAAAAATGTTCTCTTCCTCAAGTGTACTTTTACCCTGTCAAAGGGAAATCAAGGGAAAACTTGGCTCATTTTTTGCTTTTCGACAGTGATTTTCAACTTCTGGCTGTTTGGGAACAAGGCTGACCTACCTATGGGACCTTGTTCGAAAGAGCCTCTGGGGGACATCAGCCACTAGGACCAGACTCAATCAATGCACCCAGGGTTTCTTAAGCCGAGAGCCCCCGCTAAGCCAAAGTTAGATCAGTGATTTAAGGTGCATTGGATCTCAACTTGTTATGTCTAAGAGTGTGGTCTTAACTGAGACAAGGTCAGGCAAGACTGAAAAACGGTCTGTTAAATCATGTCAAACAATATGTCCAAAATATCCCTTGTCCTATTCAAACTTCAGTTAGGCACTACAAGTACTATACCAATGGCGTTTGTTCATAAGTTATAATCACTAACCAATACAGTGGTAATCCCCCCACAAGGGGTGGAAAAAAATTTCTTCCTGTGGGTACAGCATGAAGATAACACATTGCCTGCAGTCTGAAGATCACGAATATGTCAAACCTAGGCTTACCTAGCTATAAATTGTAGCCTATAATCCACATACATACTGTCTGGTGAGCATGGTTTCAAACTAAAGAATGATTTCTTGGCAGTTGGCAGATATATCTAATGGCAAGTCGGCAACAACAGTTTTCTATTTTGTGTTTTAGTTGTTTTCGTAGGCTCGCAGCAATCGCCAGTTATCACGTACTTATCCAGAAAAAGTTACAAATTGAAATAGCTCAATATTTTTGTAGTGTTTATATGAAATCTATTTACTTAACAACTCAATAGATTTTTTTTTGCACTTCACTTGGTTGAACTACAATACTGGGTTTGGTGGATAATCCAAGTGAGTACATATATACACAATTCAAGACCTAACCAGGAACGGTTGCGAAAAATGCAACACTAGGTCCTCTGGCAGGAATTAAACCCACGGCCCTGCGATTCCGGTGCAGCGCTCTAACCAACTGAGCTACAGAGGCCAGTTGCTGAGCTGTAACCATAATTTGGATTATCCACCAAACCCAGTATAACAACTTAATAACTTACTTAGTACTTATGGTGCAGCCGAAGCAGGCTTAAATCTTGCTTCAACAGTTCAACTGCTTGTAGCTTTGACCGAATAGAAACTTTACTGTATGCAGAGGGTAAGGATGTAGTACAGTTAACATAAGTAGTCAAGCAAAGTAGCTAGTGGGATGAGGGGCATGCAATCTCGATTCTTGTGAGATAAAATTATCAGCCAGCAAGGTTATGCAATCAACAATATCGCAAATTTCCTGTCAACCATGACTGGTAAAGCAAATTAAGCCCATAGTGAGACATAATTATGTATATAATGAGTCTTTCTTCAAATTTTCAAATCAACCAAAAACATTCCTGTGGCTGTTGAAGAATTTCCTGCGAACGCTGCTTGCGTGCTTGCCTATTTTTTTCACCCCTGGCCCACAGTCACCAAACAAGTAATTTACTTTGACAATGAAAGTATTGGAAATTGACAGTTTTAAAACCAGACTGCATGTATCTACTATTCTACATATGTTTCTTGTCAACACATTCAGCCGCATATTGTATTGTCATTGGTATTTTTAGGGAAAATTGTTGGGAATAGGTTAAAAAATGTCTTACTCTAGACAGGTTAGGATTATAAAATATGTAAAAGGCACATTGTAGTTAATTAAGAGGTTAAAACACAATGGTGAATACACACAGTATCTCTTGTTAACCACTAAGTCACAATGTACTCTTCCTCAAGTGCAATTTTACCCGGATTAATAATGTCAGTCAATATCAAGGGAAAAGTTACCCATTTTAAGTTATATATTTCAAAGTCTTTTGAAACAAAAACCATAAACATATGATCTCTAGGGTATTGGACGTGGGTCGGGCAGCAGGGCTAACTTGGTTTACCTCAATCAGGCATTTGCTATTATTTCCTAATAATTTTCATTTTTGTCTATTTGGGAACTAAGCTGCCCAGCATATCCCCACCAGGATCTGGGCAAAGTATTAATGCTGTATTTAAATTAATATAATGCTGTAAGTGACTTATCAGTTCTAAGGGCTATAACTGTGACATATTGTCACTGCTCATGAAAATGTGATTTCAAGTTTGGTACGACACAAATAGAAACAGCACAGGCACCAAATTTACCTGTGCTTGGCCCTTGTAAACAGGTAGTCCAAGCAATAAGCATGCATAAATCTGGTAAGGGATGTCATTTTATTTGTGTGCAATTACCAAATATATTTCATCCGATATTATATATTGTACTAAACACAGGTATGTGTACTCCTGAAAGACCTGAAAAGTCTATGAATAAATTCCTCTATGCTGGCAGCTGGCTAGGGTTCTACATCCTCTAACCATCCCCAACATAAACAGTCATTGATGCCATACCAGGTTCTCGACAGAAATGATATTATGATAGCACATACTGTATTATTACAAAGAAAGGATTGTTCTCCTCTCATAAAAAGCTAAAGATTTTGCTTTGGTGATTGTATTAACATCAAAGCTAAATGAGTCAATATTTCATATACTTTTAAAAGTATCAATTCATGATTATCAATAATATAATTTTCATACCTTGTAGCAGACAAGCACAGTTCTACTCGCTTCGACCACATATTATTTCAGTATTTATCGCTTGAAATGATAATCTGTAAATACAAAGGCATATAGAAAGTTTTAATGTCTATTAATAACATATTCTTGAAGCCAAAATAATAATGCGACGAGCGTCGGCTAAAATTATACGTAAAAACAATCGATTATATACCCTATATTTACACGCAAAATCTAAAAATATTTAAATAGTTTAACACTTACTTTTCAGATTATTGTTTGAATCTTTAAATATTGGAATATTTCTTCCTATTTTCGTTAAAATTTGCAGAATATTTGGATGTATAAAGTTTTAATTCAATCGGATTTTTGAAAGGACGCGCTGTGAGAGCAAGCTCGCTAAGCATCCTGGGTGCCCATATATGGCACTCGTCTGCATACCGCTGAAGGCACTGATCTCAAATATCTGAACAATCCAGCATATAAGCAACAATAATCAGCAACGATAATCTCTGTCTCCTGACAAAAACTTTTCATTCCATCTTCAAAATAATTATCTTCATTATTTTCCCAAAATAATTCATTAATTTTTATTTATAGCACTACAGAGTTCCATGAGTTTTTCACCATTGTATTTGAACTCAATCCTTTCTACTCAATCATATATGTCGAAAATCAGATATGATGGATTTTTACTTTTAATTTGTTTAATTAATATGGCTACGGGTGAAAAAACTCTCTTGGCAATTGAAAATATACCGGGAGGAATTTTTAAAATACATGTGCTTTGATAAGACGCAAAACATATTAAAAATTCAACGTTTGCGATCTATCGAATTGACGTAATCGATCGAATTACTTGACGAGCTGTCCGGCGTGTCAATAACATTACAAGTATTCTTCAAACTAAGAAATATCCAACGCGAGAATATCATCGTCTACCGAATTTATAGATTTTTAGTTCAACAAGAATAATTTGCTTGTTTCAAGAAAAGTCAGAATATTATTTTATGACGCAAGAATATCATTCTTGAAATAAGAAAAAAGTCCTCCGGATATCTTGCCTAGATTAATTTTCTTATTTTAAGAAATGTTTTCTTAAAACAAAAAGTCCTCCGGATATCTTGCCTAGATTAATTTTCTTATTTTAAGAAATGTTTTCTTAAAACAATAACTTTTTTCTTATAATTTTTCCTGACAAGAAATAATTTCTTAAAATAAGAAAAATCATCTAAAAAATAAGAATTTTATTCTAGGCTAGACTTTGATTTTTTGCAGTGCGACTGCGGCTTTAGTTAATCAGAGTATTCTGGACCATACAAGTACATGTACTGTATGTGGTTGTTCATGGCCGCTATTCTTGCAAATGGGGTCAAAATAGCATTTGTAGCAAGAGATTTGTAAACAAACTGCTCTCCTGTTTTGGCAATTTGGCCAAAAACGGCCTCCGTATTTAAAAATAAAAAATTTACTCAAAATAATTTCGTGGCAAAAACAGCTCTAAAATTCTAAAAGGGGCTAAACAGCCCATAATGTTACAAGACGGCCCCAGGGTTGTGTCTTGGCTCCTGTCAGAGCCAAAACGACCCCCTTTCAAATTGGCCCAAAACGGCCCCAGAGTTGCGTTTTGACCCTGTCAGGGTGTCAAAACGGCCCCTATTTAAAAGAGCCCAAACGGCTACCTGGGGCTAAAACGGCCCCAGAGTTGTGTTTTGGCCCCTATCAGGGCCAAAACGGCCCCTGTTTATAAGAGCCCAAACGGCCCCTTGGGGCTAAAACGGCCCCAGATTTGTCTTTTGGCCCCTGTCAGGGCCAAATCGGCCCCTCTTTTAAAGAGCCAAAACGGCTCCCCGGGGCCGAAATGGCCCCAAAAAAATTATTGTGTAGGCTACCCAAAAAATGGGCATCAAATTACAATTTTTGCCTTTTATTTCTATTTACAAGTTTTAGAAAATTATGTTGAAGTTTTCAAAGTATTCTAAAAACAGAAACTTATATTAGTAATCAGATTTTTCCACGATCTTCATTTCGAAGCCTCATTTATATAATTTTCGGACAAAATTTTGGCTTGTTTAATATTGTGTAAACACGAATTTTGTGATGTTACAGGTTGTGCCACCACATTTTTGCACATTTAAAATAAATTTCATAGTATTTTCGAGTCGTAGTAGAAGTGCTGGTCTTGTAATAAATCGAGAAATGTTGGTATCTTTGGTTTGAATTTGACCCTTGGGAGAAGCGAAATCAGACTCCATTTCGAACACGTTATTCTGCTCTGTTTTGTACTGTACTGAATAACCGATATTTAATAGTTTACACTATATAGTAAACATTAGAGAGAAATAAAGTTATAATACGACACTGTTTTCAGCAAATCCAAATTTTCTCTTGATTTGTGGCCCCAAACAGCAGCTAGAAATTTGTCTTTCAGAATCGACAACTTGTTTTCGTTTTGCGTGAAAAACACATTTATTGAGCACCACAAAAAACACGTGCAATTCGTGGGAGTTTTCGCGCATGCTCAAACAATTTTCCCACCTGTTTGTGAATATATAATCAATATTCTAATTACTAGAACACGTGATGCGTTCCTAACGCGTTGATTGGTGCAGATACGAGTGTTTCCACTCTACTAAGAACTTAAGCATTCTTAACAAGTTAACAGAGGGAAGCATTCTTCTCAGCAGGAAAAAATATCAACACAATTTAAATGTGCAAATAAAATCCTTTGACCTTCAGTGAATATAACGAGAAAAGTACGTTGGCGATTCTAGACAGACCCAGCTTCTATTACCGCTCGCGGTTGACAGTAAAGAATGTATAAAGCCAATTGCCGATGATGAATGGCTTAGCTGTTAGTTGAAAGCTGTGACAAATCATAAGCAGTAAATACCCAACATTTTCTTCGATCTTACATGCAATAATCCACACTTAGTTGGACATAAACAGACACAGTGGTTCAAATACTATATAATTGTTTTAAAACTTGGAATTCAGTGAAAAACTGAAAGACGCGCGTGTGTTCATTGTTCCCCACGAAATGCATGCGGGACCTCACACGAGAAACGAGATTTCCGACTATTGTATGACGTCAGAGCTCCAAGAAACCTCAAAATGTAGCTCAAATTTCTCCCGTTTTCTTCTGTGAATTTTTCTATAACTTTGTCCATTTAATAATATCGGCTTAATAGGTGTAATGTCAAATTTTCTTAAAATTCTATCGAAGGAAAATTTCTGAATATTAATTTTTGAGATTCTTTGGATGACAAAAAAAACGTAATAATATAATTTTTTAAAAATTAGGAAATAGAACCATTAAATTAAACCAATATTATTTCCTATTCGAAGTTTTAAAAATTTTTACCGAAGGATATTCTTAAAATGAAAGGAAAAAGACAAAAAGTAAGCTTTATTCTAAGATAGATAGATAGAAAGATATTTAATAAAACTACATGGCAGCCTAAAAGGCTGAATTGCGTAGATTTTACAATTACAAAAGCTGTGGCAATGCACTACTATTTACAATATGTATATACAAGGATTAACATGCTAAGCAGGTGCAACTTAACAGTTCGACATCGATGGAATGAAAGTGTTTTGAAAACGTTTGGTATGAATTATTGGGAGAGAGTAACTACGCTTGTGTCTTAAATTGTGCTTTGGTTCGTTCTTAGGAGGTAATAGATTATGTAGTTTATGAGTATCATCTAATGTAACCAATTTAAATAGTCTTTTACACGCTGTTGCCATAATAATGGACTTTCAAAGCAAAAGTAGTGCACCAAAATCTTCAGGACAGCATTCTCGATGTTTTATTAGAATTTCGTCCTTGTATCATGCAAGACGAAGAAACAGGAGCTTCTTGAGTACAACAGTAGACTATAATGCAAAAACCCTTGGGAGCCACCTTAAATGAATTTTGGCCGCAGTAAAAATTCAGGAGAAAATTACTCCGAATTTGTAGTCCAGTTGAAGAATAATTGGAGTTAAAACGACTCCCGGAGTAATATTAATATTAGTAAATTTCTCCATTATTTATACTCCTTTGCCTGAGTAAATTTTACTCCTTCAGTGGAGTTAAAATTATTCCCACTGGAGTAAATTTTGGAATGCGTACCGAAATGGAGTAGTTTTAACTAAGTGCAGTACTGAGAAATACGTCGCCCTGTCTAGTCTAGCACATGAGTAAATAATCATTCTCCATCAGTGTATGTGTATTTAAATTATACTACATATCACAGCATCGCTTCCCTAGTTCACCTCAAACATCAATATTTCGTTTCTATATGCTTCAAGTAAGTTTGCATGGACACAGCAGTTATCGATAATATCAGAGTACTGACAACATTTTAACGCATTAAGCCCGGCCCAGTATCATTTTATATATCCGGCAGTCGACTATATAAAATAATAAAGCTGCCATTTCATATCATTTTTCGTTATAAAACATGCATGTATTTTTGCGGGTTAGGGCGCGCGGCTACGACTTCCTCTGATTTGGATGTTGAGTGTTTAATTAATCCCATGCACACTTTTGCCAAATTATTTTCCAACTCTCAAATTAAAAATTATGAGACATTAAAGTTGGGGTTGGGATGGGTATATTTCATAAAAATCTACTTTTGTAGCACGATCGAAACACGCCGGAAATGTAGTTGTTGACAAAATAATAGGCATACATGAAGTATTGTCATCTACCTGCTTAGATCGTTGTTGCCAACTTGGCAGGACACCGCAACTATATCAGTAATCTATAGCGTAAGATCGCCTATAGTATTAGATAATAATTATGTATAGATGCACTATTTAAGAACTACATGGAAATTCTAGATACCTACACAAAAAAGAAAAAGTATACAAAATTGTTTGATATTTAACTGTAAATGATTAACTTTAGGTTAGCACATGCGCTGACAAAAAGATGCAATTGGGTTAAATAATAATATCCTTCCAAGTGCATTAGAAGCAAAAAATTAAGAATTTAACATTTTATACTCGACACGGAATTAGGCCGAATATACTGAAATTTAATTTATCTATTTTCTTAGCTTCATGTGCATATCCTAAGCCATTAGGAATGGAGAGCGGTGACATACCTGGTGATGCAATCACAGCGTCATCTACTTTCAGTAGCATTTACAAACCTAGCAATGCAAGATTGAACAAGCTAACTTCCACCTGCTCTTGGGCGCCTACTGCAGAAGGGAGAATGAATTACACTTGGATTCAGGTTGATCTGAGACAACTGACCATTGTGACGGGAATAGCAACCCAGGGAACCTGCTATTCCCACGTAGAATGGGCAAAGTCTTACTTGGTTGCATACAGCACTGATGGTAATAACTGGACATATTATCGAGAATCAGGAAATGCAAAGGTAAGCCAGCGCATGAAACGAACAATATTTACATATTTGCTCTTTTATTCTTGCAGAAAAATACTTCTTGCAGATAACCTGCCTTAAAATGTTGAGTTCTCCTTCATATGATTTCTAAATTGAATGGTATATTATATATCGGTGTTTTCGAAACAGTAGTATTCAGTTTGGGACTTTTATTTTCTTACAAATTTTTATCTTTACCATTTCTCTGTTTTTGTGCAGACGTTTCCTATTTTCCTGATAGTGGACACTTTTAGGACTTCTTATTTTCATAACTTTTCTAAACGCCTTGGTCCGATGCTCCTAGCTAGGGAAAGGTCAGTGTATTTGTAAACAATACTTTGTTCTTCAAATCCGTTTGATTGTTACATATTTAAAGATTTTTGGAAATATTATGTGTTATTATAATACATAATTATGCCATATAACAACGCTATTGATTGGCTGAAGAGTGCGGACAATCAGGAACACGGCAAATTTTTGTTCATTACAATCAACAAAATATAACTTTCATGGGAAACAAAAACAATCAATCCCTTAGTTAAATATAATCGACTATCAGTCTAAGTAAATCATGCGTAAAAAGCATGATGTATTTTGTTTGTGTTAGGAGAATTTTAAATTATACATCAGGAACAAAAAAATTGTAATTTAATTGAATATGAATTTAACCATTATTCGCCATGAAAGCGAAGTAATCATATTGGTGATTAGTAAAAAATTTCAGGTGGCTGTTGCTTTTCCTGCAATCTGATGTAAATTGAGATTGGTTGGTTCTCTCCTGTGCTTCGAGGGTTTTTCTTCGGGTACTCCGGTTTTCCATCTCTAACAAAAAAACTAACCCTTAGGCGCTAACAACTAACCACTAACTAACCCTCGGAAACTTTGTCTATTCGCCATAATAGAAAAGATGGCGCCCCGCGTTGGATTATGGGTAGATCGACATGTTTCAGATATTCTTTAATTTCTGTGAGTTTACGAGTGAGTTAAGTTTTCACAAAAGACTTTGATAAAAGACGCCGAAAGCACGATATCTTAGCTGTCCTCTGACAATTTCTTGTGTGCTATAATGCTTGAAATAAACTAAAAATAGCCAAAGTTTTCTAACTAAAACATAAAAAAATAACACGCATGCATTAACACTTTTGCTTAAAACATGAAAACTATTGCGAATTAATTGCACAAAAAAACGCAACACAAAAAAAGAACATTAGCTTTCCTATACTTTCAAGTACATTTTGGATGAAATGTAGATCAAATCGTTGAATAAATACTTCATTTGTACAGCAAAATTCGCTGTGATTTACATCTGCGATTTCAGACTTGCTATTCGGAATGTCTTCCGATATTCGGATTACTTTCGGATTTTGTATTTCTTTTACTTTGAATTGGTAATGAAATGCGAAAGAAATCCGAATATACACGAAGAGATTCCGAATAACAGGCCATGAATTGCGGATGTAAACAGCGAAAATTTTAGTCAAACAAAGTATTTATTCAACGATGTGAACTGCTTCGAAAGTATTTCTGTCCAAAAAACATCTTGAAAGTATAGAAAAACTATTGTTCTTTCTTTGTGTTGAGTTTTTCTGTGTAATTCGGAAAAGTTTTCACTTTATAAGCGAAAGTTTGATTCATGCGTATTACTAGCTGCTGTCTAAAGTTAGGAAACTTCTCGTTAGTATAGTTGTTTCTTGAACGTTTTAACACACAAAAGTATATCAAAACATAGCAAAGCTATTGTTCTTTGTTTGTGTTACGTTTTTTTGTGCAATTCATAATAGTTTTCATGTTTTAAGCAAAAGTGTTAATGCATGTGTGTTATTTCTTATGTTTTAGTTAGCAAAATTTGGCTATTTTTAGTTGTTTTCAAGCATTATATATAGCACACAAGAAGGTGTCAGAAGACAGCTAAGATACGATGCCTTCATCATTTATCGTTAGTTTTGCTTTCGGTTTGTTTTTATCGAAGTATTTTGTGAAAACTTAACCCACTCGTAAAATCACAGAATATCTTAAACATGTCCATCTACCCATAATCCAACGCGCGGCGCCATCTTCTTTATTATGGCGAATTGGGTTGCAAACCCTGTTAAGGCTTTCCGTCCACCTCAGAGTGGTATACATATTAAACATAAACTAAACTAAAAATTCAATTGCCTCTTGATAAATAAACCCAAGATATGGATCAAAATCAAGAAAAATTTTGTATTTCGACTTTATTTCAAAGCCTTCTTCAGACCAACTGACCAGAATAAAATGTCTACGTTCTTCATAATATAGACATACTAGGTTACCCATAGGGTAGTAATGCTGCCTTTGGCAGCAGCAAATCACAAAGTTGTGTCGCACAAATTAAATCCAAACTGGGTGTTAAAGGAGACGTTCAGAAATAGAAGCAGAAATAGCATATTGTCGTCAAGCAGAAGATGACAGTAATCATTGATGAATATTTGAAACTCTTGGAAATGCATAAAACAACTTTATTAACTTATATTAATAGTTTTATAGTTCCAAAGATTCTATTTTATTGAAAGATTCTCTACATTATAAAATAAGAAAAACATGAGAATGTTTACCTGAACATTGTACGTTCAACACAATATAAATACTGAATATATTCATGTTTTTAACTGTAAACATATATAGGCCACTGTGTCGGCGTCTGTAGTATGGTCGCACGCAAAGTATCAGGTAACATCTCAAGGTCATTGGTGTTATTAGTATAAAGGCGCAATAAAACAGTGTAATCAAAATGTGTCTTTTGACTATCATGGACTTTCTAGACACTAGTTTTGCACGGTGAAAAGATAATAAGTAGTTTTGTAACGCATTAACATACCTGGTGTATCCCCCAAAACAAAACTACGTACTATTATCATGTTTATGCTGAGATGATGATCGGTAGTTCTCGATGGTGATGTTCATATATACAATCTTATTGACCTAACTAGGGAACATTAACTTATATTAATAGTTTTATAATAGTACTATTAAGGCATTCAAATTCAACAATATGTTAATTTCCAAAGATTTTATTTTTATGAAAGATTCTCTAGTTATAAAATAAGAAAAACATGAGAATGTTTGCATGAACATTGTACGTTCAACACAATACTGAATATATTCATGTTTTTAACTGTAAACACACTCTCCTCCGCAGAGGCTGTGAGCTATTAAAAATAATTCGTCGTTTTTAATAGTGAGGTATCGATGCTCGAGACCTCACTATTAAAAACGACTAATTATTTTTAATAGCTCACAGCCTCTGCGGAACCACTGTGAAGGTAGCCTCGGATGCGGCCTCAGATTCGGCCTCGGATTGAGCCTCGCATTGGGCCTCAAATTCAACAGTATTCAATCATTCAAAAGTATATTTTATCAATTTTTATGAAACACCTTTTCTAGTTATTTTTACGGTACATTTTGCTAAAACCAAGCAAAACATTGAGCTATATAATGTATCTTTCCATTGCTGGGTATAAACTAGGGAAAAAAATACCATTTGTGCGAAAAATGTAAGATTTAATACAATGCGCATACTTGTTCGATTTTCTATAAAGCATAATATCGATGACCTTTAAAGTCAAAAACGCATTTGCGCGAATACTAAACTGTGGATTGCTTTCAAAGTGGAATGTGTTATACAGAATTTTGCTATCTTTCCAGTGATCCCTAACAATCGTCTGGCACAATAACAGACAGCCTACAATCTCATGATATGTGCTTAATTTCCAATTATGAGACGTCAAATATGACAAGACTATAAATCATGCATTTCACAAAGCTTTTGGGCAAAATCAAAACCAAGGAATTGCTTTGACCCTGGAGTATGTTATACAGAATTTTGCGTTCTTTCCAATAATATACAACAATCGCTTGGCACGATTACAAACAGCCCAAAAATGAATGATATATGACACTTCTAGATTTTAACGATATTGTGTCTTATCCTCTTCCCAAGTACCTTCAAAAGAAATTCCAACGTGTGCAAAATGCTGCCGCAAGTTTTATCAATAACCATTATTGTACAGAAAAAGGTGTCCTTAAAATGAGCTGGCTCCCCATTGATGAACGTGTACAATATCACTTGTTAACAAGCGCTTTCCAGGCAATGTATAACCCATCCTGGCCAGAATATCTTCGCTTAGAAAAACATGAGCCAAAAGGCAGCTACGATCTTCCATTGCCCCGCGGTTATCGATTCCTCTAATTGAAGGAACGTTTCAGGATTCAGCATCGAAACTTTTCAATGAACTTCCCGCAGAAGTAAGATCTTGTTCTGAATCCAAGATATACAACAGACACGTACGACAAATATTAATGAACAAAGCTAATGAACGAATAAAATAATTTTTTTAGCTTTTTAATAATTTTAGCCTTTTATAGCGATGATATTTTTACTGATATTTCTATTCTATTTTAATAGTATTTAATGTAAATTATTAATATTTCACCGTATTGTACCGTAGATAGCTTGTCAGATGAAGAACCACTCTGTGGATATGCTGATATTAAATCGTTATTATTATTATTATTATTATTACTTCTCAATATGAAAGGTCAAATATGACAAATTACAACACATCCATTGCACTAAGCATTTGCGCAAAATTAAGTCGTTGATTGCTTTGAAAGTCAAGTATGTTATACAGAATTTTGCGTTCTGTCCAATGGTATACAACGATCGTTTGGCACAACAACAGACAACCAACGATGTTCATGATATATGAGGTTTAATTGTAAATATAAGAGTTTAAACTGTGCCAAAAAGCAAAATATGTGCATTTCACTAAGCATTTGCGTAAAATCTAAGTCGTGGATTGCTTTGAAAGTCGAGTATGTTATACAGAATTTTGCGTCCTTTCCAATGATATACAACAATCGTTTGGCACAATTACAGGCAACCCAAAAATGTAATGATATATGACACTTCTCAATATGAAAGGTCAAATATGACAAATTACAACACATTCATTGCACTAGGCATTTGCGCAAAATCTAAGTCGTGGATTGCTTTGAAAGTCGAGTAATACAGAATGTTGCGTTCTTTCCAATGATATATAACAATCGTTTGGCACAATTACAGGCAGCCCAAAAATGTAATGATCTATGACACTTCTCAATATGAAAGGTCAAATGTGACAAATTACAACACATCCATTGCACTAAGAATTTGCGCAAAATCTAAGTCGTGGATGGCTTTGAAAGTCAAGTACGTTATACAGGATTTCGCGCTCTTTCCAATGATATACAACGATCGTTTGGCACAACAACAGACAACCAACGATTTTCATGATATATGAGGTTTAATTGTAAATATAAGAGTTTAAATATGACAAAAAAAATAAAATATGTGGATTTCAGTAAGCATTTGCACAAAATCTAAATCGTGGATTGCGTTCAAATTCGAGTCTGATGTACACCAATTTGTAATCTTTCCAACGACATTCGTGTGGCACAATTGGAGACAGCCTACACTTTCATGGTATTTGAAGAAAAGAAATATGTCAAAACTGGAACATATTCATTTCACAAAAGGCAACAAATTTATAATATTTTACTTCTTATAAAAATTTACAATTTCATGATGGCGACAAAACCAGATAAACGCCTGACAAATGATACGTTTTCAAAATAAGACAACAATAATGACCAAATATCCGATTAATGATTGGCGATCGAAATCTCATTTTTTCAAAATTGCTAGGCAAAGGTAGAAGGTTTAGGTGGATGGAAATTACGAGTGAAATAATATATACAATATTTTAGACCTGAACGGGAACGACTGCGAAAAATGCAACTCTACGTCCTGCATCCACCTAAACCTTGTACCTGTGTACAATAGCACTGTAACAAATGTAAAACTATAGAATATATTTCCATACATATAATTGGTTATTTATGCTGAAGTCTTAGTAAATACACAGGCAGTAGCTAGAACCCAAGACTGGATGACAGACTTTTGTGGCTGAAATATTTTACGAAAAATTTCCGGAGAATTCGTTATATTACTTTTACATTTAGCGAATTTCTTACGAATTATGCAAATCTTCTGACTAAACGACTTACTCAGTTAATGAATTGTTGTTGTGAAATTCTTGTCATATAATTTATGAGATATCTGTTTCAAGTTAAAATTTTAACAAAGCACATTATGTCTAGAATTCGGAAAATGTGGTTTCGATTAGAATTATTAATGGGACCGTATTCGGCCAACAAAAACAATACATAACATGCTAGTGTTTGCATGATCATGATTGCACTTACGTTGACACAGACTGTCTGTCACTATACCATACTATACTAGCCTATATTATACTAGTTGCTCTATATTTTTATATAATATCTAGCATTCTGGATTCTAATACTGTATTATTTTTCATTTACTTACTACAATAGTCAATAGACAATACTATATATATATGTATATATATTAAATACTAATAAATGGCATTTGGTGAATTAAGATTAGTACTAATATGTCTGTATGTTTTGTTTTCTTCCATGTTTGATCTTATGGCTTGTTTTATCGCGCAATGTCTACCTGTTAATCAATAAAAGACGGTAAGAATTACATACTGTCATATCATCAATTCATTTTCGAAGTATAATACTTATCTTTCTTATACATTCAATAATCTTTATGTTTTCTGCATGTTAGGGATGTCACGTGGGTTTTACATTTGAGGTCTTGTCATATATTGTATTGGGCGATATCATAACTATAATGATCCCAAAAAAACCCCAAAGTTATTGTTATGTTCAGCGAAACACTCCGCCAATATATACCTAATATATATTTTTTCCTTTTCAATATGGTTAAATTCTAACGATGACGTATACAACACGCTGATGGTTATACATAATTGTGCATCTCTGTGGATGCATGATTTGTACGCTCTAATCTATAGAAAATGAACATAAACATAATATTAAGGTTTCGTCAACTCGTTAGGTATATAGATTTCGTAGTTTGTTTCTTCTATGGGGCGAAATTTAAAATAATTAAAACTACCTAACAAGTATAATCTACCAAAATCTCAAAACGGTATTTCTTGTACAATGTTCAGGTGCGTTCATCTGACATCTATATATATGGCTGTGAAATGGATGCTTCAGTATTCACACATGTTACGGACATCACCAATAGTGTGGTTTCAGATTTTTACGTCATATAACTCATAACTTTGCAACAAATCACCTACAAAAATAGGAAGGATAAAAGTATAATAATGTCAATTAAATCACGTTGATTATGAGACGCTGGTAGGTAGATATCCTAACCCGATAGATATATCTCATTAAATATAACAAAAATATCGGCCATATTACGGACTCGCCATTAATTCTTACATTCCAGTACAGATTTTTCCCAATACAAGTTGCGAAGTTTTCTTGAGATATATAGTTGTCAGACAGTTTTACGTCCTTGGACTTTGTAAGGCCGACTTGCCATCAGAAATTTACGTTTGGTTATTCCATATTTGAGTTTCTCATGTTTAAGAATTATTTTTACTTTTTGTATTAAATATAATTAGAATGTACTATAAAATAGCATATTTAATAATATATATTGAATGTATATAATTTCTTTCTCTTAAAATAGGTTAATAATAGAAACAAGTAGTTTTTACTGTATTGAATAAGCAGATATATTATATATTATATATTATATTCAATATAAATGAAATTAATTTTGAGTTGGAAATTCTCGGATAGCCAAAATGTAATTCCAATTTTTAACACATGAATATCGACAAAGAAAGAGTGGCTGAAATATAACTTTCCAAGTGTGCGTGATCAGTCCCAGATTAATAATTATGTTGTATGCGCACGCAAAACTTTTAACCATAATTTGGAATAATGAATTTTGGGTAATTATTTATTTAATTGGATAATAGATATATTTTTATTTTATAAGTATAGATATTTCCGTGCAGTAGAAAGGTGTAATAAAAATCGTATTCTCACGGCGGACGATATTTTTCACAAGTGAAATTTATCGTCCGAGCGTTCTCAATGGTCGGGCGATTTTCCTCACATGTGAAATTTATCGTTCGAGCGTTCTGATTGGCTAGTGTTTTCGCGCTCAAAATTGTAAACATGGCAACGGGTTTCAGCGAAATCGCCGAAGTGAGAGGTTCACTAAGTTTTTCGCTAATGAAGAAACTATATTACCATCAAGAAAAAAGCACTCAAGGCTAAAAATACTTAGTATAAACATGTTTGATTATAATTTCAGCAAGAAAATGAAGAAAAAATCGGTAAAAATCTAATTTGTTTTCGTGCCTAGATATACTTCTTTGCCTTTTTTTCGCTGTGAGTCTGTCGGTGTCACATAATTATCTCCATATTTATATAATAAACAAATTACTTAATGGTTGGTTCGTTTCTACGATTTATATTACTTACTCGTTGTGAAGGATCTCTGAACGCATTCATTCGCTGCGCTCACTCTTTGTTTAGCGATCCTTACATACATACATTACATGCATTACATACTCGTACACAACTGACTCGTAAATAAAAATCGGACGCACTCACCAATCATGAAGTATTCTATATATATGCACAGGATTTACATTGGAATGCACCTTCGGTTTGGACAATGGTTTTGAGATCAAATAATGATTAATAAATTGTGACTCGTGAATTTACTGCACTCCGCAGTGTTGTTACGTTACCGTACGTATCTTCATTTAACTTTACTGCACTCCGCAGTGTTACTACGTTACCGTACGTAACTTTATTTCACTTTACTGCACTCCGCAGTGTTGCAGAGGAGGTATCGTCAGTATACCACAATGCATTGCGGTTTTGGACACATTGATACATATTATCAATTCGCCGGCGCGTCTCGCTCATTGTTCGGTTGCCTTTCGCTGTAAACACATCTCTCTGAATTTCTCTTCTTGGAAATCAGAACATAGTCAATGAATTTAATAAATTTTTTTGTGAGATTGGACCTAGACTCAGCGAAGACATACCACCAAATAATGATGACCCGTTGCAGTATTTGACTCCTAGTAAAAGTGAATTTTCTTTTAGAGTAATTTATGAAAGCGAACTAAAGAAGGTGTTACAGAGCTTAAAACTATCTAAAGCTTCTGGCCTTGATAAAATTTCTAATAAACTACTAAAAGCAGCTGGATATACTATAAATGAATCTTTATTATATATAGTCAATTTAGCCCTAGCTGCAGGTATATTTCCTGATGAGTTAAAAATGGCTAAAGTAACCCCTATCTATAAAGAAGGGGATAAAAGTAACTGTGTTTGACATTTATGCCTGATTTTCGACCATTAATTGGCAGACCCTTCGTCTACTCTTTCCCCTGAAGCAAAATATCACCCGCCCGCGGGAAAAAGGGCCTGAGGAGGAGGTAGGCTCGATATAGTAATCACGAAACCCTTATGCAAGAATCGCGAAAATAGACTTTATTTTATAATTATGAATATACCCGCGTGACAATTTGTGCACGCGGGAATATTAACGAAAGAACTTCCAAACATACCTGACGTGAGCATAGATATAGGAGACATAGATTGCTGACTCGTAATACGTCACTATATTGACAAATGCGCCAAAATTCAAACAAAATTTGACCGGTTGAGCGGCCATTTTGTATGATGGCGCCTCAAGTGACTCGATGAACGAAGCATTTGCTAGATAATAACAGCATGCATTTCACATTACCGTGGAGTGTATTCAATATACAAGTGTTGTGGACGGCTTTTCTTTGGAATAACAAACATTTATAGACCTATTTCGGTTCTACCAGTTATTGCCAAAATCTTGGAAAAACTTATTTGTGACCAACTACGTGAATTTTTAAATGAAAACAATATTATTTCAAAACAACAATCAGTATTCCGTAAGCTTCACTCGACGGAAACGTCCTTACTGCAAACAACAGACAAGTGGTTGATGAATATCGACAAAGGTTTAATTAACGGTGTATTATTCCTTGATCTTAAGAAAGCATTTGATACGGTAGATCATCAAATTCTTTTATCTAAGCTTGAAGTATATGGAATAAGAAACCAGGCTCTTAGTCTTTTTAAATCATATTTAGATAACAGAATGCAAATCTGTGTAGTAGAAGGAATAAAATCAGAGCCAAAAAAAGTTATATGTGGTGTTCCGCAAGGATCAAATCTAGGACCTTTATTGTTTTCTCTCTACATAAATGATCTTCCTAACTGTCTACTAAATACTCAAGCTTCTATGTTTGCTGATGATACTAATCTGTCTACTTCAGGCACTTCACCAGCGGACATAGAGTGTAAAATTAATGAAGACCTACTTAATGTCAACTCTTGGTTAGTGGCAAATAAGCTGACTTTAAATATTGAAAAAACAGAGTTTATGCTTATAGCATCAAAAAGGAAGCTGAAGCAATTTACTGAAACTCCGGATATTGTAATTGGAAGGTATTCAATTAAGCAAGTAACAAATAAGAAAGTGTTAGGGATTATTCTGGACGATGAGTTAAAATGGAATGAACACAATGAAGAGCAGTGTAAAAAGATATCCAAATCTATTTGTTTATTAAAAAGATCAAAACGATATGTAAACCAAAATTCACTGATAAATATCTATAACTCACTAGTCTTACCCCATTTTACTTATTGTTCAAACATATGGAATGATGGTAGTCGTACACAGCTAAATAAACTCTACAAATTACAAAAGAGGGCTGCTCGTGTTATAACGGGTTCTAGTTATGATATCAGGTCAAAGGAGATCTTTGCTCATTTAGAATGGGAACCGATTGAAAACATCCTAAAGAAAAGGGAAATAAGCATGACGTTTAAAGCATTAAAAAGACAACTACCAGAATATATATCAGACATGTTTACTATTACCAACAACGCCACGTATCTTCTTAGAAGGAACGATCGAAAACTTCACTTAAACAAACCCAATACTGATTTCATGAAAAAGTCCTTCTCATATAGGGCAGCGTCTACATGGAACAACTTGCCTTGTGATGTAGTTTCCGATTACGAATCTCTCTCTATTGCAATATTTAAAAATTTAATTAATAACTATTTCAAGAATTTCAAAGATTGCAATTGACAATATCTTCAAGACTAAATATAGCTAAGTCATTTCATGACACTTGTTTGTGTTTTATGGAGTTTGGGCCTGTGTATGTATATGTCGATTCATAAAACTTGCATGATTGTGTTGTTTGTGTATATATTTTTATAGTAATTTTTTTAGAATTAATATTTTTGTAAATTGAAACGGCCCCTTGAAAATCAGACTTTGGCTGAAGGGCTACCGTTTTAAAATAATTGTAAATAAATAAAATAAATAAATAAATATTGTCATTTAACCAGCCTGGTTTTTCTCTATGATAGCTATTATTTCGCACTGAAATCTCAAGCGTCTCAAGCGTTTTAAAATCTTCTCCATACAAATCATATCCGTGTTCATCAATGTTACATACTTTCGCGTCTTTCATTGAAATGTCCCAAATCTTAGTAGTCAATTTTACATTAGTCTGCCTAATTATATAATCTTCATTTTGGAGCGACACGTCACTACCTTTCTTCAATTTCTCGCTTTTTCAGTGGCACTTTTTGATAAGTTAGGCTTTTTTGGCTTCTTCGTTTTTGACGAATTCACATTACTTGGATCTATTTCGATACGTTTCGCGAATTCACCTTTTCTGGATAACTTACAAAGTTGTTCTTCGCAATAAAATGCAAGATAAATAGTAGTAGACGCAAGACTTTCCCACTCGTTTGTCACTAATTTGACATGCGCATCATCAAGCTCTACAACTGTATCATTTGCAAACAATAGAGAAGTGTAGTGGCGACTGTTTATCTCTTGACCGTGATGCAATACACACGCGCGTAAATTGTATTGGCATGGTTCGTCTGTGATTAGAGTTATTTGCGGTTGCAAATGCACTTCTGAGCGCAACTTTATTCCACGTCCACCGACATTTTCAAACCGTTTAAACATTACAAGCAAAACATCTGGTAGAGATAATATAGTAGCAATTTGTCTGTGCTCTGTTTCTTTTTCGCAAGTCTCACACATTGATTGATACTTATACTCTCTTAAACTCTTGTAAAGGGCATCCGACACATCCGTTATATGTTCACATAAAGGAATATATTGGGTTGTCATTATTTTCGGATTACGATTTTCCTCCCCTTTACATTCGCCACGAATCTTGGTATATTTAATTTCAAGTCATAACATCTTCATACATTTCATCGACAAAAAGAAACTGAGTAAAACTCTCATGGATATCATTTCGCGTATGTGGTAAGTAGTACAAATAATCTTGAAATACTTTGTGTAGTTCTTCAGGATAATAAGAAATCGCCTTATGCTTCTCCATGTTCCTCATTGATCGAATTAAAGCTGATATCAGTGGGGAAATACGTTTCCTTTCAGATTTAATAATCGTGTTTCTAATTGGCAAATGATTTATACATTGTAATATAGTATTTAGCCAACAGTCATTACCTTTATTTTGAAGCCCCTTATGTTGGTATTGGCACCATTCTTCCAAGTCGTTGCTATGTTTCTTTGACTTACATTGGCTTTTATCTTCTTTATTCAACTTTCCTTTCGTAATATCTTTTTCCCTTGCCATTCTTTCGTACTTTTCTTTCTCCACTGAAGACGTACTTTTCTTTTTCCCTTTTCGTTTGTTGTTTAAGAATAGAATAAATGCGGAAGTTCCCCTTGAGTTGTTTACACCTTTATTTTCCTTATTTGTTTTGATAGTCGGAGAATCACTGAATGGAACCTTTGGGAATTGTTAAATTGCCCAAATTTTGGATTAGATTTAGGAGTTGATGGATCCTTCTTTCCCCATGTTTCTTCGGCTGAGTGATAATTGTCATTCACGTCCTTCTTGAATCGTTTTTCTTTAGGTGAATTTGAACCTTCCCCAATCTGTACAGTTGGTTTCCTTTTTCTATATTGTCGCTTTAGTTTTGGATTCAAGGCTGTATGGATTCTATCCCCGAAATCGTCAATCTTCTTCGTATTCGCTCATAATTTTCTAAGGCAGAATCATCTGCTCTCAATCGTTTCTTGCCAGGAAAGTCCTCCTGCTTCAATTGTCTCATCACGCCTTCGATACAACCTTCTGATTTTGCATTTGCTGATTTGAATGATAGATATGTTTGGGTGGAGTCATTTTTGACATCAATTGGTTTTGGAATTCCCGTCTTTTTGTAACGGTCAAGTGATCATAACAAAACTCCTGACCATAGTGGCATTTCACAAATATATGATCTTATAAATGTAAAAAATGGTTATCGACCTCAATCTGTTGAATGATAGGATTTAGTAGCTTTTCAAAATGAAGATTTAAAGGATTCGTTGACTTAGGTATGGAACTCTCTCCTGTTGTATCAGTTGGAATTGTGTCGTCAAACTTTTCAGCGATTTCGACGATGCCATCTACTGTTTTATTTCCCATCTTTTCTACTTTTCCTACAATTCTATTGTAAGAATCTTGCACCTTACCAACAAGAAACCTACTCATGAGGCAAACAGTTGCATCTCTTAAAATTATGTCGAATTCATCTAACGTTGCAGCATTCACAAGGAGAGACATGCAATACATGTTGAAGCGATACCATACATTTTTACGATCATCGACACTTCTCTCAGTATTGCGCTTTTGGCGTGTCATAGCGCTCAAATTCTTATGAACAATGTGCATAAAACGACTACATCCAACATGAGGTATCGTAAGTTCGAAGTCTTCGTCCGTACCATTTTTGCGCAGCAATCGATATGCTCTGGTAAAAAACAATAGCAGCGATTCATTTAGATTCTCTAAGAATTGCCAAAATAATAGCTTTGGAGTAATCAGTTGTTATTTGCCGAAGTATTACGTTTTTACCGTTGAAAACTTTTTCGTCATCTCTTTTAAACTTTTCCAAAAACCTACGTGTATTTAGAGCACTATGATCGTTCGTTACCATTTCGGCCACTGGCATTGGTGGATTACCAACCGTTGGATGACGCACTGCAAGTGCATAATACAGTGATCTTTTCCCATTGTGGTTACCAACAATTGTTCCCGTTGCATCTAAGTAAGCAACGTCATGCAGTACTCGGTCAGGCCAAAGCATCACCTAGCCTTCAGTCCACATGCATACAATCAGGGGATAAAGGCTAATCGTATGTATAAATCCTTGAATCTTTGACGGCGGTTTGTTTCGAGAATTTTGTTTTTCAATAAATAGTTTTCGAATTGCATCCAAAGATTCTACCATGTCCTTAGAAATATACTCATTTTGTCGACTTTCACTGGCAATTTTTCTTATAGTTGTTGGTTGTACGCCACAACCAGTTCTATTCCCAGAAGCTTTGGAATTGCTTGTTAGATTCTCTTTCAACTCCTGATAAACCTTTGATGGTTTGCATCCTTTCTCCCTAAATTTGGTAGCCAAGCCTTGTCTTTCTTCGTTTTGAATTAATCGAGACTGCCTCCCCCCCCCCCGTCGCGTGTTTTACGGTACCTTCGTAAAGAACCGAAATTTAGTTTATGTTGAATTGTGTTCGTTTCATTACGAGTTTGAAGGTGCATGTACAATCAATAAAGACACAATTCCCAGAAGCCTTTAATACATCACACTTTCGTTTCCTCGAATCTTTTCTTTGAATGAAATGCCTTTTCAATCGGAACGTGCAATAGTCGTTGGATTCGCTTAAATGACGTGCCATCACATTTGTCCAGCCTGGTTGAAGTGTATCCGGCTTTTCATCGGTTGGTTCAATTCGTCTCCACTCATCGTCTGTTAGTCTGAAAGCAGACTTGACGGGTATTTTTGCCATAAAGAATGTATTAGTGGTCAATTTAGGACAGTCCATTAAGGTCCTTAAAGTTTCTTCCGTAACCGGTAAACTTTTTTGCATGTCGTCGGCTTTTTCAAGGGCATCTATTATAGATTCAGAGTCAGAAAATTCCCATTCATCAGATTCTTCACCAAGCAATAAATTACCATCCTCATTTCCTTCTTGTGAATCAGAAAACAAATTTATCGGTAAGGCTGTATCAGATGTCATTTCTTGTGATGTATTTGAATTTATACTAACCCTTTTTTTCTGTGCGGCGTCTACACCAACTTGATCTACATTTTTTCTCTCTACTTCTACTTCACTATCAGATTGTGGTGTGCGCAACATTTCATTGTTGAACTTAAAACTGTCGGGAGAGCATGGTGCCTGGCTAACACTGCTGTCTTTATCACAATCTTCCTGATACATACTCATCATTTACAAGAATTTCATCTTTTTTAACAAAAGTACTGTCAAATTCCTCGCGGCTGTCCATCTTGTGCTCGTGCTTTTCACACGCGCTTTCCACAATTCCATCGTTTGTTTTACTTCTTTTTCTAATTCCTGATTGAACAATTTGAACTTCTTCAGTCGGCGACGTAGCTTTTTCCTCACTACATTCAACTAGTTTGGCACAAGTAGGACAAGCATACGATTTACCATCTTCGCAATTACTGAATTTCTCTGCACATTCCCTGTTCTTTACTTTTTCCAATCCTACGTACCGTGCATGATAGTATTCCAGACAACCGGAATACGCAAAGTCACATCTAAGATACCAACCGCTATCTTCTCTTTGGCAATAGCAGTACACCTTATTCTTGTTGCTGTTAGGCGTATACTTTTTAGGTGCATGCCTTACTCTGCCAGAAATCTTTGAATTTTGCTCGTTATCAACTGTATCTTTCTCTCTTATGTTCACATTCAACGTATTAGAATGAAGGAATGTTGTTTGTGGTTCATCATCCATATATAATGGCATGGAGTTGCTCTCAAATTCTGCCTGTTCTTCTGGAATCAACAATGACTCCTTGTGCGCAGCTAACAGTGGAAACTCTTCCGAGAAAGCGTCGGACGCCAAAGAAGCTTCATCATCTTCTTGAGATCTTTGTGTTTCTCTACTAAATTTACTGAAATCACGTTCACACTGCGACTCACATGCTATGGTTGATCCAATTCCCTATATCAGTGAAAATCTAAGTGTTTTAACTATTACAATTCTAACGTAATACAATATCCATACAGATCGACATTTACAATGATATACTGATCACATTTTGGTAAATACACACAAGTTCATCTTTACGTATCATGCTGTCAACCAATTCAATGTCATTAACATTATTAATCTATAAGAAGATAAAATTAATCCATTAAAAGTTTTACCATTAAAAGGATATTGTCTATGCCCTACCGTATTGGACCATATTACTCCGTCATTCACTTGTGTTTCTTCTCTATTTTCTACAATGCGTTCCTATTTTAAAACGAAATCCAACCATTCATTTATGCTCAGCAGATAGCGTTAGGATGGGAAACATTAAATAAATGTTGGCGCGACTATTAACTTGGAGACATTCGAACATGATTACTTTTATTTTAAATAAACTTGATTGGGAAAGGGCACGTTAACGCCAACATATCTGTGATATGAACTGGAATGTCGTTTTGTTCCAGTGAAACTGTTTCGGTCATAGTAACGAACGATACGTCCTAAGTGTTATATACTACAGAGTCATATTCAGTTTAGATGTCAAAGGGTAAGGCCTCAATGCAAAGTACAATTGCGTTTATATAAAGTAGTTAGATTAATATAGGACTCAGTCGTTGCATAAAATATTCAACTGATTCTCACTTCATTACCGAGTCTAGTTGCTTTTAATTTACAGTACTTGGTCTGCTAATTATTGAATTTTGTTGTTAATTGATTAAATTAACATTAATGCGGTAGCAAGAATTTAACATGAACCCAACATTTCATCTTCCAATGTTTCAAACACCTTTGAAGTTTCCAGCGCATACGTATGTACCTAAAATACGTGTGAAGAAGCAGATGAGCATCAGTTGACATAAAAGAAGTGAGAGAGATTTTTCCATATATGGACGAGTTCTTTGCCATTTGCAGAAAATTCATGTTCTTTAATTTTCTTTTGTTAAAAAATATTTGTGTGAAGAAGAAACCATTTTGTTTGTACTCATATAGAATTATGGATGTCACAAGTCTATATTTGGTCTGCCATTCAGTTGATATGATTTCACTATCGGCTACTAAGCAACCAGAAATCGACGATTCTTTCAAAGTGGCTTAATACACTTTTCAAAAATCCAGACGCAACAACAATTTGAAATTTGTAAACTTCATATTTTTAGGTTTTATGGAGCAGATATCGATAATTTCATATATTGGTAATGTTTCTTTTAGTTACATATTGTTCGTTGCTATGGCAACACGGCCTATTTTTCGTCTAGCAGAAAAAGAAACCGCGATGACCATCATTTTGTTTCGTGCATTACCTTTCTTTCATTTACTTTCGTGCATTAGGATGGTCAGTCGCAGATATAAACATTGGCTAGTCCATTCCCATGTGAAACTTGCATCATTTTTGCAGGCTTTAATCCACGTTAAATTAGCGTTACACTGATGGGCTGAGCTAATTGAAACCTTCAGATGCTTGTTACAATTAATTAAGTTCTATCTGCGAACAGGCAGTGTTTTTATCTGCGACCGTCCAGTTAACTGACGGTATTTTATGTATATTGGGTTTGGTGGATAACCCAAGTGAGTAGATATATACACAATTTAAGACCTAACCAGGAACGGTTGCGAAAAGTGCAACACTAGGTCCTCTGGCAGGAATTGAACCCACGGCCCTGCGATTCCGGTGCAGCGCTCTAACCAACTGAGCTACAGAGGCCAGTTGCTGAGCCGTAACAGTAAGTTATGTATTATATAGGTTATCGGGTGTGCGGGTTGTGATAAGGTAAACTTCACTTGGTTTTTTGGCACTTCACTTGGTTGAACTAGAATACTGGGTTTGGTGGATAACCCAAGTGAGTAGATATATAGACTAGGTCCTCTGGCAGGAATTGAACCCACCACCCTGCGATTACGGTGCATGTAATATAGAACATAACTAACGATAAGTAAAATATGTATAAAGGAAATGTCGTTGAACATAGGTCTCCAGACAAAATGACGTCAGCAATTGGCATGCAACACAATATACAACACTCGCAATGGCGCGAGATGACGTAATCAACTGGCAACGTCAGTTCATTTTGAAGGTTCTTTGCCTGGCCGTAGGATCTGGGGGGGGGGGGGGCTGAAGCCCCCAATAATTTGCGAGATAAATTTAAAATTAATTTAAATCAATCGTTTGATTTACAATGATTGAACAGAAACACATCAGTAACTCTTGGAAAAGAAATTTAATAGGCGATTAGCATAGGCGTACGAGTTGGGCCAATTTCCAACCATGTCGGGCAATAAATATGTGAGGAAAATAAATTAAAACGCAAAGAAGGAATCCAAACCATCGAATCGCTGTGTAGTAAGGTTAAATTAAAAGTCAGTGTTAGTTTCAGTATTAGTTTGGGAAAATGTTCTCTCTCCTCCCCCTAAAAATGTTGACCCGTACGCCAATGATCACTAATTTAAAAACGATAGTTCTAACAACCACAGGGCTACCCCCACCCCTTAGGTTCGCCCCCCTCCAATAACAATTTGCTGGCGATTGTACAGAACCAAAATGCATGACGGGCTAGTAACGTTGTGCTCTCTCTCGGTTTAGTAACTAACGTCGCTTTTTTTTCCTCCGTCGTCGGTACGTTTTCGGTGAATTTAGGGGTGGCTGTGGGAGGGGGGGATTACTGTGGGAGAGGGATCTTCCACCAAAGTGCATGAAATGGCATGTCAGATAGGCTGTCGATTTCACAGTTTTCTTGGAGAGCATGCCCCCATATCCCTTTAAACATCTCGCTCTTTCAGCACTCGATACTAGTGTCACTGCATTCTCGGGGTTCTTTAATCCCCTCATTCCAAAAAATGCTCCGTGGTCCCTCATAGCGCTCCAGGGCATCATAGGTTTTGGCAGGGCAATTCTACCAGACACCCCCCAACGAAAAGTTGGTAGTAGGAAAAGGGTGGTAGTTTCGCCCCTGCATAGTACCGGGATACCTAGTGTGACCGTGCAAAAAGCAAACTCGCGCACGTATGAAAACTGATACGACTTGCATGCTTGTTATTTAAAAAATGTTACAAGATATGTTTGAATCTTGATGGAATGTATTAATATTTTAACTCAATCTCAAGTGACATATTTTGCATCATCTCATGGAAAGTTCTATGTTTCGGGCAACTAGGGCGTTGGAAACTTATTGAGAGTTTAGCCGGACAAACAAATGATATCCTCTCCACAAATTAAAAAGCAAACGTTAGTTTTGTCAATAGTATTTCAATTTCAAGTATGCAAGGTTTGCACCACACATGCAGTAAAAGCAAACGTTTGCATGTACGTCTGGTTTACCTCTTGACAGAAATGCGGACTTCATGGTACGTTATGACAGATAGTAAACAGTTCAAATTCCAAAATTAAGATCATGTCGATCAACATATTGAATTATTTTTAGTTCTCTTAGTTCTTTAGATGCAGAATGAAAAGTATATCCTCTACCTAGTTAGATAATATGTGCAGTTCCCAACTTCTGAGACAACTAGACATAATACTACAACCGGTAGCTGCTTATCTGTTCAAATTGTTAATTTAGTCGCATTTTTTAACTTCCGTTGCAATAAATATACATGTATATATAGGCTACCTATATTCATTAACAAAGTCAAGAATGAGATACCGAAGATCGCAATAAGTGTCAAAACTAAATTTTAAGGTCTTCACTCTTGGACTAGCGCGGTACATTTCATGTCGATTACATGCTGATTACATGTAAATTTAGTTGATTATGCATTATAGAAATTAATGCACAGCATAACTTTTAGATTCCCGCCTGGTTCATCACTTATCAAGTACATCTGCAATACATTACGCAAAAACGCTAAAAGGTGATGTTTCAACAAGCATTATATAGCTAGAAATATATATATATATATATTCCCAATTATTAACCGCGTTCAACATTAGTATAAACGCATGTGTGGTTAAGCGCGACTGGTGAAAAAAGGTTAAATTATGAAAAAGAGTTAATTGTCTATTTGATAACTTGTACTAATTTAGCTGTAGTTAATCTGTAATTTAAGTTATTTAACTACTACTTACCTTCAGAACATGTCCAATGTATCACACAGTCAAGGCCCTGGGTCAAGGCCTTATAACCCGCGCTATTTCCTCTTATTATTTCATTTGTATTTAAAACGTCGAAATAAACATAATTATATAAGAAAAAATAATGTGATTAAATTATTTAAAGACCATTTATCTATACTGAATGATAATATAGAAGCTCATACCTTATCCTCAGACTCAATACGAGTATTCCTTGATTCTTTTGTTTCAAAGTATTTGCCTTGAAAGTTGTTCCTGTTTCGTTTCCAATCCATGTACAATTGTTTCCTATTGGATTTCGTATTTTCTACCCCGCATTTCGTTAGCAGAACTCCCCAGTACCCATCAGCTTTCCTCCAGCCTTCTTCGAAACGTTGCGCAGACTTCAGCATCACCTCAATAACATTCTCAAAATCAAAATCACAAGATGTTCTTTTCTTTTTATACACCTGAAACACATGCATGATTTAGAAGACAATTATGATCGCTCATTCAACTGTAAAATATAATTCATATTCATTAAAATCAAAAGTTTGTGAAATTTGTGAGCTTACAATATTTGTGTACTATTTATTCAATATTGGTGTAAATAAAAAAAAAATAATATTGCTAAATTTATCAATTTAGTGAAAGACTCTGCAAATCTGACTGTTCTACACAACGCAAATTTGCAATGTTATTTCAAATATGCAAGCCTTGGCTATAGGAATAAGCGATAAGCCTTTTTGCGTGAGTAGGCAAAATAGGTGATAATTGATTATGTGCGTAGTTGTGACATATCTCATTACCTCATGTAAAAAGCCCTTGAGCTGGCGCCATTAGCCTAGCCCCTGGGTGTCTACGGCATATGCTAGCGGAAACACCATGTACAAGTAAGCCAGCGAAGTACAAACACGAAGATTATTAAAATGAATCCAGAAGACGCCAATAGTAAGTGTAACAAAAAATAATGTACGTGCATGTCTACGCGTTTAAATAGATCTATTTTGGTAACAGTATAACAGCCGTTGTACTTTTTTGAAGTGCGCAACGTGGAATTAGGAAGTACGGTTGGTGCCGAACTCCACGATCAGAGCCACAGTACATCAAATCATGATGTAGAAAGGAAACTGGCAGGTTAGGAGTGCATATAATTTCTAATTGTGCTCGAAATTAAATTATAGATGTGTGTTCTAGCCTGCACGATGTTGTAAAGTAAATCTGAATATATACTTAGTCTTAGCTACTTTACCAACTAGGTTCGTTTAATGTTGCAAAATGTAACGACGAAACAAAAAATAAATATGCATGAATTCATTAATAAATAATCGTCCGAAGATCGTCCCAAACAACGCGTTAAACTCAAAGTAGAAACTGCTCTACTGTCAAAAATTGTGGTATTGACATCCTTCTATTTCTTTAATTAAAGCCATATCTGAAATACATATATACATATATCCTTTTAGAACTTGAACGGAAAATAGAAGAGCTGACGAAAGGTAAATCTATTGATTTTGCTATTTACCTACTAATTTATCCCCGTTTGAATCTACATTAGAGAGAAATAAAACAGTAATTAACCCTGATTCTCATTGTGTAAGTGACTAGTGGTTCTATAAAAATGTTACATGCTCACACAAATGAGCTTTTTGAATTGTAGGAAATCGTCAGCGACAACATGCTTCGGGGTTTGACGATACCAGGACTGTAAATGAAGGTACGAACATTATTACACCATACAGTTTCTACACGAGGAAAGATAAAGTAATGGTAATTAAAAACACCCTCAACGTACATAGTTACTTGACAGAAACGACATACATATTCAATTTATGCAAAGCAATAAATTGAGGTTAATGAAGTAATATGTTCAAGAAGATTCCATTTGCCCTAAGGCCTTGCCAGTCTGTCAACACAATTAGTGCATGCACCAAATGTAGCTCAGGGAAAGCTCAAATACCTTGATAGAACAAGGCGTTTATTCTCGTGTCTGTAAATAAATATAAATTATGATAAGAAATTGAACTTTGGCAACTTAGCATGTGAACAACTGATGCAAACTTGGGCCTAACCAATCAAAAGCTCTCCTAAAGATAGCTGTCACCATCATGCATACAATGGTCCTCTTTGTATTAAAACGTTTGGGTACAGTTTATGCGTCTCCTACTCATTCGCAAGATTTCAGTCAGTGTGTAAACAGTGCTAGTGAAATTTTTCAAAGTTTGTTTCAAGGTATCAAACCTTGTAACACAAAAAATCCCACCCACCTCCCCATAAGCAGAGCCGAGTACTGATCTATCGATCGAATCTACATGCTCAAATATATTCCTAGATCACCTATATGTAACTTGTAAATTTGTAACCAAATTGTTCAAAGAATTGAATTAAATAAAATAATGGCAGGGAAGTGCTGTCCTTTGGGACAACACTTCGCCACGTGAAGTGCTTTTTACAGGTCATTCAGGTCGAAAATGCGACCTAATTACCTGACCTAGAGACTCGATAGGTCAGTCATACATAGTTGAGTACCCTGCACCAATGGTTGGTCACCAGTCCAACTAGGACTCAATTTCAACGAGCTGACTGACCTGAACGGGGGTCCGCCTGTTCCCCTGTTATCTAGAGGTCCACCTGTTCCTCTAGTAAAACCTACAGTTTTTGCATGCTCTGTCAGGTCTTGAGTGCCCTTACTGTCTCAGTATAACCAATGGTGGTCTCTAGACCATCAGGCCTCAACCCACTGAACAACATGCACAGAGCTGGCTCACCCCCTCTGCAACCTAGAGGTCCTCCTGTTCCTCTAGGTAAAACTTAGGTTAGCTAGAGCCTCTAGACTGTTCGAGCACTTCCTTGCCCAAAATATATGCCACAAAATGGGTCTGTTGTGTTTGTTGTTTTGCTAAAGTTGCCTGTTGCCCAAAGTATTTTATGATATATTTCAACATATTAAACTTCATTAATTGAGATTAAAGAAATAAATCATCTAAAATCCCATTATTATAGCAGATATTGTTTGCTGGAACTGCGGCGAAACAGGACACCCCAAGAAGATTGTGCCCTGATCCGCGCACAACATTGGAACAACGACGCGGAACGAACAGTTGGAGGGGAAGTAGGAGAGGCAGGGGAAAGAGGGGAGGCATTGGAAAGAGGGGAGGAAGGGGAAATAGGGGAGGCAGGGGTGGAGAGGGTGGAAGGGATGGGTGAAAATATATTGTATATTTTAATTAAAAATTGCTTTTACATATTTGACCACACATATTGCTAAGTCTCATATAGCATGAAAATTGTGCGCTGTCTATGATTGTGCCAATGTCGCATACCTGTACACCATACACAACTTTAAAAGCAATCCACGACATACATTTTGCGCAAATGCTTGTGAAATTGATGTGTTGTAATTTGTCCTATGTCTCACATATCATAACAATTGTGGGCTGTCTGTAATTGTGCCAAACGCATTTTGTATATCATTGGAAAGACAGCAAAATTCTGTACAACATACTCGACGTTCAAAGCAATCCACGATTTAGTTTTTGTGCAAATGCCTTGGAAATGGATATATTTTGTAGTTTTGTCATATTTCACCTCTCATATATACATTGAGAAGTGTCACATGTCATGACAATTGTGCGCTGTCAGTAATTGTGCCAACGCGCGTTGTATATCATTCGAAAGAGCGCAAAATTCTGTATAATATACTCGACTTTCAAAGCAATTCACGATTTAATTTTTGTGCAAATGCCTTGCGAAATGGATATATTTTGTAGTTTTGTCATATTTCACATCTCATATACTTTGAGAAGTGTCATAATGTCATAACAACTGTGGGCTGTCTGCAATTGTGCCAAGCGCACGTTGTATATCATTGGAAAGACAGCAAAATTCTGTACAACATACTCGACGTTCAAAGCAATCAACGACTTAGATTTTTGCGCAAATGCTTAGTGCAATGGATGTGTTGTAATTTGTCACAATTGACCTTTCATATTGAGAAGTGTCATATATCATTACATATTTGGGCTGCCTGTAATTGTGCCAAACGCACGTTGTATATCTTTGGAAAGACAGCAAAATTCTGTACAACATACTCGACGTTCAAATAATCAACGACTTAGATTTTGCGCAAATGCTTAGTGCAATGGATGTGTTGTAATTTGTCATATTTGACCTTTCATATTGAGAAGTGTCATAGATCATTACATTTGTGGTCTGTCTGTAATTGTGCCAAACTATTGTTGTATATCATTGGAAAGAACGCAACATTCTGTGTAACATAAGTGTAACGCCTGTGCGCAGGTCTTCGACCCTATAATCGGGCCGAGGCCTGCACGCAGGCTATATCTTTACATATTAATTCTATTTTGTTATGATTGTTATGACTACTTTATTTTCATTGGTTAATATTTTGTTCACGTGACAGCTTTTATAGCGTTGCTATAAAAGCTGATGTAATGTGTTTATCTGTCTACTAATTTCTCCTGACGAAGGGCTTTAGCTCGAAACGTCGAGATTTTGTTTATATCTTTTAGGCACACGCGAAGCAACCCTCAATTTGTTCTATATGTCCGTGGCCGACGCTGAATTAAAGTCTACGTACTATTATCATATTTATGCTGAGATGATGATCGGTATATTTCTCGAGGGGGATGTTCATATATACAATCTTATATACCTAACCGGGTACATTGCGAAAAATACGCAAATGTTTATCACACGAGTATAATTATATCAAATGTATGAATAACGTAAAAGTAGAACAAAAAACCTAAAAGGATCCCTTTTGAAACCCAGGAGTTTATACTTTGTCTTTGATCACAACTTCGAGTCAATTCAAGTCAATTTAATCTAGGCACGGTTAATCGGGAACTAGACAAACACTTGTTCAGAAAGAAAGAATGTGCTCACGCACGTGAAGGATTAAAGAAGCCGACCGAAGTGCATTATCGCAAAAAAATGCCAGCGACCATAATGCATCGCGCTGGTTAAAATCGGGATTTCGTCCCCTATTTCAAAGATTAGGTCTGCTGCCTTGCTCGGTCGCTTCAGGGGACCTCGCTGCGGCAGCAATAATTTTATTCCAAACAAAGTACCAAAAGAGGTACAATGGATACAAACAAATTACAAGGTAAAAGATACCACCTAATACTAGCCTAAACTAGAAATACATGCATGCAGCAACCCCTCGCCACAGCTAAACAACGACAGTTTCCAACATTATACTAAGCTTTTTTGTTGCAAAATCTGCGATGCAAAATGTAGGAAAAAGGCCGTTGCTCCAGCGATCTTTCTTCTGGAAATGGGATTCGGTAAATCAGTGGCCGTGTTTGGTATCTTCGATTCAGGCATAATTTTTGCTAAAAAACGGAATTGAAATCTCTACACTCCCCCTCCCATTTATGACGCACTCAAAGGACAGCGTCATATAAGTGATATTCTTGACATAAGTGTTTTCGACTTTTCGTTCATCTCAAATGAGTTTTAAGGAAAACAATAATTACTCACTTTCACAGGGTTTCTTGAAAGATACGCACCGGAAATATTTCTTAAGTAGTGGAAGCACTGTAGTCATAGCAACACTGGCACAAAATAGGCTACGAAACAGGATACAAATAGGCCAAAATAGAATTAGCTATAGAAATCCCGATTTTATGATGTAGGTATGTTATTATTCGTTATATGAGCTTTAAACTAACGTAAAATTCAACCTTCCGTTCACATATAACGTTTTGAAATGTTCACAAAGCTAAACTGCATTTTACCGATAAAAATTCATTTTTGAAATGAAATCAGTTTAAAAATATAAGCGTAAAAATGATTTCGTTCTCCTTTTAATTTAGACCTTTTTCATCATATAATATATACGATACATTAACCGTAATATAAATAAATGAAAAACTATATTATATAAAGCAGGAGTTTTTATAATATAATATAACAAACCTGCCTCTATATAATTTACTTTTTTTCGTTCATTTGTCGTTTGGACTCTTCTTATCTTTTTTGCTAAAGTTAAAGCGATAAGATCCGTCCCACAGCTCTACCAATAAAGTCCCAAAAGCGACCTTTAATTCAGACTTTCTCAAGTTTTTCTATAATCTCACTCTGAGATGACCAACCACCAACCTTGAACCACGCGCCCGCGATTATTGATGAACTTTAGATCTCCCATGGATTTCCTTTTTCCGGGTGTGATAAATAACCGAGCGGAATTAGTACCCTCGCCCCGGGCTATCGACCGGAACGGCGCTTCGCGCCGTTGGCTCGGGGATTAAATAAATATACCTTGATTGTAGTAGATCAAAGGTTGTTAATGTGTCATAACAGTATTTAGAAGAAATTTTAAAAATATTTCTATCTCGCATAGCAATAAAATAATGAAACAGGTCTTGTAAATTGAATAACATAAATAATTTTTTAATTTTATACAAGTTCTCAATGAAATTATTCCTTAGGGTTACAAACATTGCATTTCTGCATGAGATTAGGTAATGTTGTTCATTCCCCACTTCATTCAGGTCACAATGTTTACATATTCTATAGCAGTAAGAAATATTATTATATCGACCAGTTTCAATTAGTAACCTACGTGCTGAAATTCTCAACTTTGTAGCTGCTTGTCGGTATTTAACGTTCTGGATTTCCGAAAGGTATTTTTCAAAATCAAAGTTCACTTTGAATTTGTAAATACTCTTAATTGCCCATTTCCTTTATTTTGTTGAATATGATTTTTATAATATGTAGAGAATTCTTCATGCAGTGTATTTTTTAAATAATGACAAACATTTCCTGGAGTATCGTGAGGGATTGTACTAAGATTTACTGATTCTTTGACATTGGTATTAAACATTCTCAGCAAGTAATTTACAAAAACTACTGGTTGAAAGTTGAGTTGCATACACACTCGGGCTGCTTCACCAGTCAAAGTGCTGTCAAATGAAGTATCCGTGATGTTTTACCAATACTTAACAATTTGAATGGAGATTAGCACGATTAATGGTACTCTTCCTAATTCAGCATAAACAGCTACGTTTGTAGATTTTGATTATACACCAATAAAAAACCTATTTGGCATTGATTTAATATTTAGTTTTCTTCCAAAAATTGTTTAAACGGGTATTCATTATCAATGTAAATAGCTTTCCTAAGCAGCTACCAATACAAATTCCTCTGTACATGTAGTTATTTGTATCAGTTGTATCACCAGATTTATGTATTGGAACAATAAAACTTTTGGTCGATAGTGACGGAAATTCCCCATGATTTAAAATACTATTAAACAGTGTTGTAAAGTAGGATGGTAAAGTTTTAACTGCCAGCTTAATAATTTCATTTATATGTGCAAGCGAAAGGATAATAGATGTATAAAGTTACCAACGGTTAAATTTAGATTTGAAATTTGAAATTATATACATAAAGTATATGATTAGCCATATTTAGAACAAACTGTTTACGTCACGCACTCATACAAATCCACGGTAGAAGGAAAGTTCATATATAAAGATTTATTAAGTTTGTTACCAATGGTTACAATATGAATATTACGTAAATGATAAGCCACAGATGCCATAAATTAATGAGCTGTTATTGAGAGGTAATTTGGATTAGTTTAATCTACGGAAATAGCGATAAATCTTTACTTGCTTTTAGACCTACATTAAGTTCAGGTCTATTATGCTTAATATATAATGCTTCAAGCAATAGCGAACATTACGGTTATATCAGAATTAGTTGAGTGAAGAATCTTAACTAAGTTGTTAAGAAGAAAGTCAGTTATATAGTAAAAGGTTTTAGGTTGTGAGGAAGTGTGTTGTTTAAGGTGGTCTTATACGTTGAAAACGTTTTTCCTAATTTAATACTTTTTCCTCATTTTTTACTCTAATATTTTAGAATATGGGTAGCTGACGCAAAATCACTCGCTTATATATTTGTTGTTGCCACAGTAACCAAGATATGACCCCCTATGGAGTAAAATATGGTGTTTGCGCCACAAATGATACGAGCCAAAGTAAACTACGAATGATCTCCCAAGCAGCTTTAATGGATACAAAATAGACCTGTCTATGTCGTGAACCTAAAAAAATACTCAGCTAAAGGCATAGAGTGTATACATTTTACTTGTGTTTATAGATGAATGAAAATATGGGCATGTTCAGTTCATTAATAGGGTTGGCCTGTGCCGTGTATAACTCACACGTAGTATTTTTTAGGTTCACGTCAAAGGTTTAATAGTAATGAGTAAATGCCGAAAATTTCACCTTGATTGCATAAATAGTAAACCCAGGAGAGTTTTTAACGTCTCGTGAATTGACAATTTGGGAAAATTAAGTGTAAAATATCCTTAGGTATGTTTTCGACAAAACTATCCTGATTTGAAGACTTGAATAGGCATCTGGAAAGTTTAAAATGATCCAGCTGCATATATCTCTCCTTGCTTTTGCTTATTTTTTCTTACTCTTACGTTTTGAGCTGTTTTGATAAAATCAAGTTTATAGTTTCGAATAGCGTTTTGCAATAATATTGAGTACACATTACTAACCAAAGAAAGGCAAACAGCAGCTAGAATGACCCATTTGAATACGTTTGTCCTTCTTTTTCTTGATTTTCACAAATGAAAAATTGGACATGGAGCTCCCCTATATTTTCATATGCTAACCAAATATACGTTGACTAATTCGGGGTCGAAATCACATACCCAAACATATCCTAACCGGGAGAGGTAGGCATATATATCATGAAAATGCCATGCCGGATTTTTTGAAAAATGTTTAACACGTACTATTTCAACATATAAGTTTGGTTCCCAGCTGTGACCTCCGCCGTTGCCGTTTTAAAAAGACACCAATGTTTAACCCTTCGGTTCTTTGAAAGGTTATGGCAGATCGACTTTCGTCGGACTTTACATGATGTCCTCAATCAGTCAAAGTCTTGAAGTGGAACCGTAATTATAGAAAATGTAGAGCATGAACACAAGTTGCTTTCACGCCATTATAACGCCTCTCCCGGCCTAAATATAACCTACTTGTACTTGAAATCACTATATAGGTAGGGGGTGGGGGTGGGTAGGTGGGTACTCATTTGGAGAAAAAACGTTTTCGTACGTAAATGCTCCAATGCTCGCGATTTTCCAATAACATGTCGTTGCTATGGTGGTTACTACGGGACAAAATTTCAAACAAGCTGCTATTTTCCCGTATTTACCCATTTTCCGCCAAACAAATAGAAAAATTAACACCAGAAAACCAAAAAGGCATCATTAATGATGCATAATATGGCTAATTTCAAAATACGATTTTCTTTTAAAATTTGAGTGTAAGACCACCTTAAGCGATCATGCATGCATGCTATTGAGGTTAATTAAGTGTTGTGCATGTAGTGTTGTGTTGTTATTTATATAATTTAAAATTTCAAACAAAAAGTTTGAATTAAAAAATTGAATTAAATTTTCAATTTTGAATTATTATTTTTTAAATTTCAAGTAATTTTTTTATAGGCTTGCAATCATCTCGACTTCGGCGACTAATTCATTGATAAATATTCACCGAGACAAAGTCGAGTTTTTTATACTCACACATATGGAATCACATTCCACCCAGAATTCCAAAGGGTTTCTTTGCCTATTATTAAGTCACTCTATCGAACGATGTAAAACATGATTGGTTGTTAAATTAAACATTGTTGTTTATGGTTTATTTTGGATTCGTTGTCGTTGTGTTTATTTAGTTATACTAATTATACTGTAGTTATTATGGATAATAATCATATCAGTTACTCTGTGTATCTGGAATACCTCTAGGATAGAGTGTATAATAAAGGCTTATTGACCGAGCGTGAGGTCTGTACTGTGAAATATCAGACCGAAGTTTTTTAGTATGGACAGAGAGCGACGAAGGAGCGAGGTCCATGCAAAAAACAGAGGTCTGATATTTCACAGTACAGACCTCACGCTCGGTCAATAATCGGTTTATTATATGGATGAACTGAGTCTGTGAGCATATGCGTTTCGCGCGAATTAAATTGGCTATCGTCACTCGTCAGTTTCACTGGGTATATACGGTAGGCATGCACGCTTTTTCTGTAAATTTTAATGTCACACAAGTTTGCAAGGGTGAAGTATCTAAGAAAACCATTATGCACAACTTATGATAAACGACATCCGGGACACCGGTCCAAATACGGAAAATACGGAGCAAGGTCCGGATATGGGTTTTTACGGATCGCTTGTCAACCAATCAGAATAGAGAATTTTGAAAAGCCATATAATAATACTGTTTATAGGGAGCATTTCATCAAAATATTAAAACATGACTTGATATTTTTATTTTATAAAGATTATTCAAGCAAACACCGATCGAAACTCGATTGTTACCCACTCGTTTAAAAGCCCTGTTCAAGCTCGGTACATGCGTGTATGGCCCACAGATTGGAGCAATTATCCTACAATGAGGCTCGAGTATTACGGCTGTCGCCATACATGTATGTCACACAGTATAATTACTTTTTTCTTGTTTGTAATGTATTTTTAGTGCGTTATATAATAAATAGCTTCGCTAACTGTGTATTCTTAATATTCTATACTGAATACTAATAGCCGATTGCATTTATTGATCGAAAACTTACTATCGCAAGAACTTAAGTATACCAAAAGTGTTTGATGTTTAACTGTATATAATTAACCTTAAGTTAGCACATTCGCTTATATCCTTTCAAGTCCATCAGAAGCAAAAAATTTGAGAATTTAACATTTTATTCTAATATCCGAATATCCTGAAATGTCATATATCTATTTTATTAGCTTCATGTGCAGATCCCAAGCCATTAGGAATGGAGAATGGTGAAATACCTGATGATGCAATCACAGCTTCAACTACTTTTAGTAGCCTTTACAAACCGAGCTATGCAAGATTGAACAAAGTATTGAATCCCCCCTGCTCTTGGGCGCCTACTAAACAAGGGAGAACCAACTCGTGGCTTCAGGTTGATCTGAGACAACTGACGATTGTGACAGGAATAGCAACCCAGGGAACCTGCTATACCCACGAAGAATGGGCAAAGTCTTACTCGGTTGCATACAGCACTGATGGTAATAATTGGACATATTATCAAGAGTCAGGAAATGTAAAGGTAAGCCAGCGCATTAAACGAACAATATTTACATTTTTTACTGTGTTAATTCTTGCAGAAAATTAATTCTTGCATGCAGATAAACCTGCTTTAAAATGTTGACTTATCCTTCATATGATTTCTTAATTTAATATATTATATATCGGTGTTTCGAAATAGTAATATTCAATTTGGGACGTTTATGTTCTTACATCCGCATTGCATGGAGTGTTAATGACTTGTAGGAACCTTTACATTTACATAAACATATTAATTTTATAAATTAGTCATAATGAACAACCGAAAACACGTTGAAAGGATTAATGTAGCCTATATATTCGAGGTCTAAGCTTGATATCAAACAATTTGTGGTTAAATATGCTGTGGTTGCATTAAGTTCTTGAACTCGAAATTTAGAAACTCGCCCAATTACTTTGGCATTTTAGAAGGTCATAAATAGGTCATGCTTGTCTGGACTTGAAAGCCTTTGTCCGATGCTTCTATAGCTAGGGAAAGGTCAGTGAATTTACAAACAATACATTGGTCTTCAAATCCGTTTGGTTGTTACATATTTTTGAAATATTATGTAGGAATTTCATGTACTGTTAAACAACGGTTATTATAATACATAATTATGTCATATAACAACGCTTTTGACTGGCTGAAGAGCGTGGTCAATTGAACAACGCAAATCTATATATTCTTCTTTACAATCAATAAAATATAACCTGCATGCCGGACAAAAACAATCAATCACTTAGTTAAAATATAATCAACTATCTGTTTAAGCAAATTATACGTAAAAATGCACGATATAAATTTTGTTTGTGTTAGGAGAATTGAAATGATACATCAGGAACAAAAAACTTGTGCTTTAATTAAATATTAAATTTAACAATTATTCGCCATAGGCGAAGTGATTATTGGTGAATGTTCACCGAGACGAAGTCGAGTTTTTTATACACATGCACACATATGGAATCACAACCCATTCCACCCAGAATTCCAAAGACTTACTATTAAGTCACTCTATCGAACTTTGTAATACATTATTGTTTATGGTTTATTTTGGTTTCGTTGTTGTTGTATTTATTTATTTATACTAATTATGCTGTAGTTGTTGTTGGTAATAATCAGTTACTCTGTGTATCTGTAATATATCTAGTGTAGGATTATAGGGTGTATAATACTGTTTATATAGAGAGCATTTAATTAAAATATTAAGACGTCACTTGATTTTATTCATTTACAGGTTTTTCAAGCAAACAGCGATCGAAACTCGATTGTTACCCACTCATTTAAAAGTCCAGTTCAAGCTCAGTACATACGTGTCTGGCCAAAATCTTGGAGCAAATATCCTACAATGAGGCTCGAGTATTACGGTTGTCGTCATACACACAGTATAATTACTAAAGTATAATGCTTACTTTCTTGTTTGTAATGTATTTTAGTGCGTTATATAATAAATAGATTGGCTAACTGTTCCAGAGTTCCTGTCATCCTACAAGTGATTATCAACGCTTTCTGTGTAGACGTTCATATCTCGTGACTATGTATTTCAAAATACAATATTCAGTCGTTTTAGAGAATTTAGATTACAGTTTAAGATAAATTTGACTGTGTATATACAATATGAAAAATCGAATTATTCCATGACTTTATTGTGCATATTTTGCACGAGAAGAATAACTTCATTTCAAAAATTTCATTTCAAAAGTGAAGTTTATGGCAAAGCGTTTCAAGGGAAAAGCAGTTAAGTGTGAATGAACATTTCAAAAAGGTTTTTCCAAACATTTAAGATTGAATTTTAGATAAAATTTAAACGTCTAATAACATACTTAGGCTACATTGTATGTTTGATACCTACAATCAACCCCTCGCATTTTCAAATCGAATTACTGCTACTATATATACGTAATCAGTTTTCAGCGGGCAACATTTATAGACTAAAACAAAATTCCAAATATCATCCTTCAAAATGTATTTCTATATGATGTATTTTAACATGGAGTATTAATACTGAGCAGACCGCTATGCGAGATATATATATAGTAGATGTGCAGATGTACATCGCTGTGAGCGAAATTATATTTATTCCGATGTTGTTTTTTTTAATATATCTCTTGGTACAAATTACTATTCTTAACTATAGATTTTTCAATCCCGAAACATATAATGTATAGATATGTTATTACTTATTACACATTCTATAAATTTCAATTTTATATAAATTCAATCTTAGACGTTTGGTAAAACCTTTTAAATATTTTAGTTCATAAAACTTTAAAACTGCTTTTCAACGTTTTCGCTTGATATGCTTTGCCATAAACTTCGCCTTGAAATTATTTATTCTTTTACATGAATTCTCCTTTAAATCATGAATTTTTAAATATAGTCTCGGGCAATGTAAGAAACTCACACCCACATCAACATCAACCTCACTCACATGAAATGCAAAACGTAGTGAAATACATAAACCTTAAAAAAATTGCTTTTCCTAATTCTCTTTACTATTTCTAAATGTCACTCCTTAGTCATTCCACTCCTAATAATCTGCCAATACTCTTGAGACCAGTGTCATGACCACGTAGCAACTTTGAAACATCGCTTGGTATACAAGGAACGGTTGCGAAAAATGCAACGCTAGGTCCTCTGGCAGGAATTGAACCCACGGCCGTGCAATTCCGGTGCAGCGCTCTAACCAACTGAGATACAGAGGCCAGTTGCTGAGCTGTAACCGTAAGTTCTGTATATATAGGTTATCGGGTGTGCGGGTTGTGATAAGGTAAACTTCAAAGATTTTTTTTGCACTTCACTTGGTTGAACTAGAATACTGGGTTTGGTGGATAATCCAAGTGAGTAGATATATACACAATTTAAGACCTTACCATGCAGGAACGGTTGCGAAAAATGCAACGCTAGGTCCTCTGGCAGGAATTGAACCCACGGCCCTGCGATTCCGGTGCAGCGCTCTAACCAACTGAGATACAGAGGCCAGTTGCTGAGCTGTAGCCTTAAGTTCTGTATACATAGGTTATCGGGTGTGCGGGTTGTGATAAGGTAAACCGTTCCTGCTTAGGTCTTAAATTGTGTATATATCTACTCACTTGGATTATCCACCAAACCAGTATTCTAGTTCAACCAAGTGAAGTGCAAAAAAAATCTTTGAAGTTTACCTTATCACAACCCGCACACCCGATAACCTATATATACAGAACTTACGGTTACAGCTCAGCAACTGGCCTCTGTATCTCAGTTGGTTAGAGCGCTGCACCGGAATCGCAGGGTCGTGGGTTCAATTCCTGCCAGCGGACCTAGCGTTGCATTTTTCGCAACCGTTCCTGGTTAGGTCTTAAATTGTGTATATATCTACTCACTTGGATTATCCACCAAACCCAGTATTCTAGTTCAACCAAATGAAGTGCAAAAAAAATCTTTGAAGTTTACCTTATCACAACCCGCACACCCGATAACCTATTTATACAGAACTTACGGTTACAGCTCAGCAACTGGCCTCTGTATCTCAGTTCGTTAGAGCGCTGCACCGGAATCGCAGGGCCGTGGGTTCAATTCCTGCCAGAGGACCTAGCGTTGCATTTTTCCAACCGTTCCTGGTTAGGTCTTAAATTGTGTATATATCTACTCACTTGGATTATCCACCAAACCCAGTATTCTAGTTCAACCAAGTGAAGTGCAAAAAAATCTTTGAAGTTTACCTTATCACAACCCGCACACCCGATAACCTATAGATACAGAGCTTACGGTTGCAGCTCAGCAACTGGCCTCTGTATCTCAGTTGGTTAGAGCGCTGCACCGTAATCGCAGGGCCGTGGGTTCAATTCCTGCCAGAGGACCTAGCGTTGCATTTTTCGCAATCGTTCCTGGTTAAGTCTTAAATTGTGTATATATCTACTCACTTGGATTATCCACCAAACCCAGTATTCTAGTTCAACCAAGTGAAGTGCAAAAAAAATAAATAAATCTTTGAAGTTTACCTTATCACAACCCGCACACCCGATAACCTATATATACAGAACTTACGGTTACAGCTCAGCAACTGGCCTCTGTATCTCAGTTGGTTAGAGCGCTGCACCGGAATCGCAGGGCCGTGGGTTCAATTCCTGCCAGAGGACCTAGCGTTGCATTTTTCGCAACCGTTCCTGGTTAGGTCTTAAATTGTGTATATATCTACTCACTTGGATTATCCACCAAACCCAGTATTCTAGTTCAACCAAATGAAGTGCAAAAAAAAATCTTTAAAGTTTACCTTATTACAACCCGCACACCCGATAACCTATATATACAGAACTTACGGTTACAGCTCAGCAACTGGCCTCTGTATCTCAGTTCGTTAGAGCGCTGCACCGGAATCGCAGGGCCGTGTGTTCAATTCCTGCCAGAGGACATAGCGTTGCATTTTTCCAACCGTTCCTGGTTAGGTCTTAAATTGTGTATATATCTACTCACTTGGATTATCCACCAAACCCAGTATTCTAGTTCAACCAAGTGAAGTGCAAAAAAATCTTTGACGTTTACCTTATCACAACCCGCACACCCGATAACCTATATATACAGAACTTACGGTTACAGCTCAGCAACTGGCCTCTGTATCTCAGTTGGTTAGAGCGCTGCACCGGAATCGCAGGGCCGTGGGTTCAATTCCTGCCAGAGGACCTAGCGTTGCATTTTTTGCAACCGTTCCTGGTTAGGTCTTAAATTGTGTATATATCTACTCACTTGGATTATCCACCAAACCCAGTATTCTAGTTCAACCAAGTGAAGTGCAAAAAAAATCTTTGAAGTTTACCTTATCACAACCCGCACACCCGATAACCTATATATACAGAATTTCGGTTACAGCTCAGCGACTGGCCTCTGTATCTCAGTTGGTTAGAGCCCTGCACCGGAATCGCAGGGTCGTGGGTTCAATTCCTGCCAGAGGACCTAGCGTTGCATTTTTCGCAACCGTTCCTGGTTAGGTCTTAAATTGTGTATATATCTACTCACTTGGATTATCCACCAAACCCAGTATTCTAGTTCAACCAAATGAAGTGCAAAAAAAAATCTTTGAAGTTTACCTTATTACAACCCGCACACCCGATAACCTATATATACAGAACTTACGGTTACAGCTCAGCAACTGGCCTCTGTATCTCAGTTGGTTAGAGCGCTGCACCGGAATCGCAGGGCCGTGGGTTCAATTCCTGCCAGAGGACCTATCGTTGCATTTTTCGCAACCGTTCCTGGTTAGGTCTTAAATTGTGTATATATCTACTCACTTGGATTATCCACCAAACCCAGTATTCTAGTTCAACCAAGTGAAGTGCAAAAAAAAAAAAATCTTTGAAGTTTACCTTATCACAACCCGCACACCCGATAACCTATATATACAGAACTTACGGTTACAGCTCAGCAACTGGCCTCTGTATCTCAGTTGGTTAGAGCGCTGCACCGACATCGCAGGGTCGTGGGTTCAATTCCTGCCAGAGGACCTAGCGTTGCATTTTTCGCAACCGTTCCTGGTTAGGTCTTAAATTGTGTATATATCTACTCACTTGGATTATCCACCAAACCCAGTATTCTAGTTCAACCAAGTGAAGTGCAAAAAAAAATCTTTGAAGTTTACCTTATCACAACCCGCACACCCGATAACCTATATATACAGAATTTCGGTTACAGCTCAGCGACTGGCCTCTGTATCTCAGTTGGTTAGAGCGCTGCACCGGAATCGCAGGGTCGTGGGTTCAATTCCTGCCAGAGGACCTAGCGTTGCATTTTTCGCAACCGTTCCTGGTTAGGTCTTAAATTGTGTATATATCTACTCACTTGGATTATCCACCAAACCCAGTATTCTAGTTCAACCAAATGAAGTGCAAAAAAAAATCTTTGAAGTTTACCTTATTACAACCCGCACACCCGATAACCTATATATACAGAACTTACGGTTACAGCTCAGCAACTGGCCTCTGTATCTCAGTTGGTTAGAGCGCTGCACCGGAATCGCAGGGCCGTGGGTTCAATTCCTGCCAGAGGACCTATCGTTGCATTTTTCGCAACCGTTCCTGGTTAGGTCTTAAATTGTCTATATATCTACTCACTTGGATTATCCACCAAACCCAGTATTCTAGTTCAACCAAGTGAAGTGCAAAAAAAAAAAAAAATCTTTGAAGTTTACCTTATCACAACCCGCACACCCGATAACCTATATATACAGAACTTACGGTTACAGCTCAGCAACTGGCCTCTGTATCTCAGTTGGTTAGAGCGCTGCACCGACATCGCAGGGTCGTGGGTTCAATTCCTGCCAGAGGACCTAGCGTTGCATTTTTCGCAACCGTTCCTGGTTAGGTCTTAAATTGTGTATATATCTACTCACTTGGATTATCCACCAAACCCAGTATTCTAGTTCAACCAAGTGAAGTGCAAAAAAAAAAAATCTTTGAAGTTTACCTTATCACAACCCGCACACCCGATAACCTATATACAGAATTTCGGTTACAGCTCAGCGACTGGCCTCTGTATCTCAGTTGGTTAGAGCGCTGCACCGGAATCGCAGGGTCGTGGGTTCAATTCCTGCCAGAGGACCTAGCGTTGCATTTTTCGCAACCGTTCCTGGTTAGGTCTTAAATTGTGTATATATCTACTCACTTGGATTATCCACCAAACCCAGTATTCTAGTTCAACCAAATGAAGTGCAAAAAAAAATCTTTGAAGTTTACCTTATTACAACCCGCACACCCGATAACCTATATATACAGAACTTACGGTTACAGCTCAGCAACTGGCCTCTGTATCTCAGTTGGTTAGAGCGCTGCACCGGAATCGCAGGGCCGTGGGTTCAATTCCTGCCAGAGGACCTATCGTTGCATTTTTCGCAACCGTTCCTGGTTAGGTCTTAAATTGTCTATATATCTACTCACTTGGATTATCCACCAAACCCAGTATTCTAGTTCAACCAAGTGAAGTGCAAAAAAAAAAAAAAAAAAAATCTTTGAAGTTTACCTTATCACAACCCGCACACCCGATAACCTATATATACAGAACTTACGGTTACAGCTCAGCAACTGGCCTCTGTATCTCAGTTGGTTAGAGCGCTGCACCGGCATCGCAGGGTCGTGGGTTCAATTCCTGCCAGAGGACCTAGCGTTGCATTTTTCGCAACCGTTCCTGGTTAGGTCTTAAATTGTGTATATATCTACTCACTTGGATTATCCACCAAACCCAGTATTCTAGTTCAACCAAATGAAGTGCAAAAAAAAATCTTTGAAGTTTACCTTATTACAACCCGCACACCCGATAACCTATATATACAGAACTTACGGTTACAGCTCAGCAACTGGCCTCTGTATCTCAGTTCGTTAGAACGCTGCACCGGAATCGCAGGGCCGTGGGTTCAATTCCTGCCAGAGGACATAGCGTTGCATTTTTCCAACCGTTCCTGGTTAGGTCTTAAATTGTGTATATATCTACTCACTTGGATTATCCACCAAACCCAGTATTCTAGTTCAACCAAGTGAAGTGCAAAAAAATCTTTCACGTTTACCTTATCACAACCCGCACACCCGATAACCTATATATACAGAACTTACGGTTTCAGCTCAGCAACTGGCCTCTGTATCTCAGTTGGTTAGAGCGCTGCACCGGAATCGCAGGGCCGTGGGTTCAATTCCTGCCAGAGGACATAGCGTTGCATTTTTCCAACCGTTCCTGGTTAGGTCTTAAATTGTGTATATATCTACTCACTTGGATTATCCACCAAACCCAGTATTCTAGTTCAACCAAGTGAAGTGCAAAAAAAATAAAAAAATCTTTGAAGTTTACCTTATCACAACCCGCACACCCGATAACCTATATATACAGAACTTACGGTTACAGCTCAGCGACTGGCCTCTGTATCTCAGTTGGTTAGAGCGCTGCACCGGAATCGCAGGGCCGTGGGTTCAATTCCTGCCAGAGGACCTAACTTTGCATTTTTCGCAACCGTTCCTGGTTAGGTCTTAAATTGTGTATATATCTACTCACTTGGATTATCCACCAAACCCAGTATTCTAGTTCAACCAAGTGAAGTGCAAAAAAAAAAAAATCTTTGAAGTTTACCTTATCACAACCCGCACACCCGATAACCTATATATACAGAACTTACGGTTACAGCTCAGCAACTGGCCTCTGTATCTCAGTTGGTTAGAGCGCTGCACCGGAATCGCAGGGCCGTGGGTTCAATTCCTGCCAGAGGACCTATCGTTGCATTTTTCGCAACCGTTCCTGGTTAGGTCTTAAATTGTGTATATATCTACTCACTTGGATTATCCACCAAAACCAGTATTCTAGTTCAACCAAGTGAAGTGCAAAAACAAAAAAAAACAAAAAACAAATCTTTGAAGTTTACCTTATCACAACCCGCACACCCGATCACCTATATATACAGAACTTACGGTTACAGCTCAGCAACTGGCCTCTGTATCTCAGTTGGTTAGAGCGCTGCACCGGAATCGCAGGGCCGTGGGTTCAATTCCTGCCAGAGGACCTAGCGTTGCATTTTTCGCAACCGTTCCTGGTTAGGTCTTAAATTGTGTATATATCTACTCACTTGGATTATCCACCAATCCCAGTATTATAGTTCAACCAAGTGAAGTGCAAAAAAAATCTTTGAAGTTTACCTTATCACAACCCGCACACCCGATAACTTATATATACAGAACTTACGGTTACAGCTCAGCAACTGGCCTCTGTATCTCAGTTGGTTAGAGCGCTGCACCGGAATCGCAGGGCCGTGGGTTCAATTCCTGCCAGAGGACCTAGCGTTGCATTTTTCGCAACCGTTCCTGGTTAGGTCTTAAATTAATTGTGTATATATCTACTAACTTGGATTATCCACCAAACCCAGTATGCTTGTTATACAGGTGTTTCAAAACAAAGGTAATCCAAATTTGGAATGTTACCGCGCACATAATATTTAGTTTATAGACACTTCCCGAATTCTGAGTTCTAAATCCATTCCGAAAGAGCAAGGACAAGGAGTGTCCGGCGCGTGTTGTTGTATTCCACAGTGCACAAGTAACTTTTACGATAAGAATAAGTGAAAAAGTGGAATTGTTTTGTTTAAAAGAATAGCGTAGGATGATAAGCCTTGTGAACTGGTGATCGCTTTGCGACAGGACAGGAGACTTACGCCTGTATTCAAAAAGGTCACTCACACTCACACTCACACTCAAAGAGTGGAGGTTCAATCTAAGCTTCCCTCGAGTGTCAGTGCTATTTTTGAATAGCTGGAGGGTGAGTACTCACATAGTATGGTACGGCACTAACCCTTCATGCAGCCTTTCAAAAACAGCACTGACATTCAGGTTAAGCTCAGACTGAACCTCCAATCTTTGAGTGTGAGTGTGAGTGAGCTTTTAGAATACAGGCGTTAGCCTCGTACGGCAAGGGCGAATTATCGATTCGACCACGACAACGCCAAATTCCACCATCATTTTTTATCAATTACAATGACATCTTCATTTCGGAATCCGACTCTGCACCTGCTTAACCAAATACTCTCTGCTTTGCTTATCTCTTCTGCGCTAAGAGGATCTCCCACATAATTTGACTAGGACGTGGAAATATTATCTTATCTACACTAGACCTGACGCCAAGGTATAGACACGGCGCGCAGTATATTTAAAATAGCGATAAAGTGTTTAGTGGTCTTTAAATGTTCATTAACAATATTTAACAGATACGGACTCAAAATCACATTTGAAGCTAAGGATAAAATTGTTAATTTTCTTGACGTGATCCTGAATTTATCAACCGGAAAGTACCAGCAATATTCCAAACCTAACAAAATTCCTCTCTACGTACACAATAAGTCTAACCACCCACCTATAGTATCCTGCGCAACATCCCAATATCTATTAACAAACGCCTCACTGAAATATCATCAGACGAAGAATCGTTTCAACGCGCCTCACAGTAATACCAGCAAGCCCTTCAGAACAGTGGTTACAAACATCAATTAAAGTATAAGCACCATCTAAATCAAACAGCCACTCAAACTCAAACCAGAAATCGGCGTAAACGAAATATTATATGGTACAATCAGCCTTTTAGTAAAAATGTTTCGACGAATATTGGACAAACATTTTTGAAAATTATTGACGATGAGTTTCCCCCAGGACATGCCTTACACAAAATTTTCCACCCCAACACCGTCAAAATAAGCTACAGTGCATGCCTAATATAAAGCAAACAATCGATGGACATAACAAGACCAAGTTGTCCCAAACCGCGCCTAAAACTGATGATAATTACACATGTAACTGCAGGACCAAGAACGAATGCCCGATGCCGAAAAAGTGCTTAACTGAGTCTGTCGTATACCAAGCTATAGTTATCACTAAAGACAACAGAATGTTGGACTTACTGAGAACTCATTTGAAACTAGATTTAGGAATCACAAAACGTCATTCAACTCACTTAAGACGAGGAATGCAACAGAACTAAGGAAATATATCTGGGAGTTAAAGGATAGCAATGTTCATTACAGCATTAAATGGAACATTTTGAAACGAACTAAGCCTTACAACTGCGCCTCTAACAGATGCAATCTTTGCTTGTGGGAAAAATACTATATCATACGAAAACCCGAATTAGCAGCTACTTTGAACAAACGCAACGAATTAGTCTCTTCATGCAGACATGCAAAAAATTCCTTAACACAAATCTTTCTTAATATTTTCGGTTTCACGCGCTGTCGCTTTAATAATACCCAGTCCGTCATGAATGAATGAATGAAGACTTTATTTAACGAGAGTTATACACATGCCAGTTTACACTGATAAATTTGTGGCTCTCAAACTATTCTAATATACCAACTATAAACCTATGAACTAATATTTATATACCGTACATATTTCTAAACTCAGGTTAAAAGACTATTATACTATATTACATCTATTATATATATAAGATTATATGATAAAATGATCAATGTTTTCGTAGCTCTCCTTAAAGAGCAGTTTCATGTTGTGTTTAAATGATGCCACAGATTCCTTTTCACGCACTGCCTTAGGTAACTGGTTCCATTGTTTTATGGTCGTAACAGCAAATGTACGACCACCTTCAGTTTCTCGCTAATATTTAGGGCACAGGAATTTAAGATTACTATATCAAGTAGCTCTACTATTTACACTAGAATTTAGTTTTAACATATTCGCTAAATAGTCAGGAGATTCACTGTTAATGCGTTTATAGGATGTTGTTGCTTAAAGTATCTTCACATCATCGAAATACGGGATCTAAAATCACCCGAGCTGCTCTCTTCTGTAACTTTAAAACTATGTTTAAGTTTTCCTTTAATATAGTTATCCAAACAGCTGATCCATAGAGTATTATTGGTTTTATCATAGCACTATAGTTAATCCGAAATCGTTCCCATGCTTTCTCTTGATAATAAATTATGTAGTAAATATGACCCCACTAGCTCGCACGATTCTGCGCCATCAAAACTGCCCACTGTTACATCAAAGAGGTTGGATGAAGAATTCTTACCCCAATAGTGTCCCGAGTTGTGTAAACATGATTTCTTAGCGTGTATAATAATTGTTTGTTCCTCGTCCGTTATAGTGACGCAAAATCTAAGGCAGCATTGAGTAACTCAATTGAACTAGACGGATAGAAGTCTACTACATCAAACGCAATAAATGAGTACGGGTTCTTGTTGTGTTGGGGATATCGTTAAACCACGTTAGGACATCTTTCGTATTCTTCCATTGGTTCACGCCGATAGATTGAGTAACTTTAGTTAATTAAGTAACTTTAAGTTACTCAAGTAACTTAATTAATTAGTCAATGAAGTAATTAATAATTAGTAATTAATTAATTAGTTAATTAAGTAACTTTAAGAAACTTTAGTCAATCTATCGGCGTGAACCAATGGAAGAATACCAGAGGAGGAGCGAACGTCTTCCCATAATGCCTTGCGTTTTAATTGGTTCAAAACATAATGAATTATTTTACGTTCATTGTATTTCAACGGAACACTTGGATCTTATTCCTGATAGTATGCAATGTATGTCCGTGAGATGTCGGGAAATCCACATCAGTTTCACAAACAAGCTTGACGATCGGCGAATTGCTCTGTGTTTCGAGTCTGCAGTGGACTCTGCAGTGGACGGTAAAATTGAGGCAGAACCAAACAGCTGTCCTAATCAAAGTTAAAGCAAGTTGCAATTTCAAAGTAACGCAACTTAATTCCATGTTTTCATGTTTATTGTATTCGTAGGATAAAATAACTACATTATATTCAACTATATTATATTCAATTTCGCAAACTTTCGGTGTCGTTTAAATAATTTTATGTAGTTATATATATATATAACGGCGAAACATGCATGTCTGCAGATTTGACTATATATATATATATATATATATATATATATATATATATATATATATATATAGCTCCATTGAATCACAGAAAAATTTGTTGAAGTGATTAAATGTCAATTTTTCCTATTAATATACTTTTAACATAAATTTATATACATCAGGCAAAATATAATACCCATAATTCAGATTACTTAAAATTATCAAAAGTTTCAAAACCTATACAAATTTCTAGATTAAAGTATCATGAGATAACCACAATTCAAAAACTCATTAATAATTCATAACCATTTTAGCCTATGAAATCAACCATAGTAAGTCACGTGTGGTGCATGGCTTTATACATGATAAAGTACCATGAATGCTAATTAGCCGAATGGCACATTATATAATTTTTCACGTTCATTAGTATTCTTTATATGTTTCATCCTAATTAGAACTTTATGTATGAAGATTACTAATGAGACGGCATCTATTGTAGCTGTGTCTGAAGTCATTTAAGGCAGTCGTAGTCGTGTTTTATCATATCTAAAATGCTCTTGCTGCGCACTCACCTTTTAAATATGATAAAACACTCCTACACATGCTTTAAATGCTACAAAATGTGAAGCTCATGGGTATGATTTCTAACCCAATAATAGGAAGGACATTGTATCTATGTATCAAAAAACAAATTAATACACAAGAATGTCCCTTGACAAGTCTATGGCAGTTGGATGTGTTAAATCTTTTTTTGTATATAATAATTTATTGTATTCTTGTTTATGGTAATGATGATAAAACATGTGAAATAGAAGTCTTATTAGGGGCCATTCAAAAAGGATGTCCTGCCAAATGATGGATTTTCAGACCCCCCTCCTTGTCCGGCATTGTCCAAATTAGTAACTCCCCCGGACATCCGCCATGTCTAGCAAAAATTCACGCAACCTTTCTTGGTTTTAGCCCTTTTTTAACTATTATACGTCAGCGGTTATATATAACTATGTAACATAGCTACGTATGCATGCATGTATATAACAAGTTCTACAGACGACAACCGTAATACTCGAGCCTCATTGTAGGATGCTTCTTCCAAGATTTTGGCCAGACACGCATGAACCGAGCTGGAATATGATTTTCAAATGTGTGGGTTACAATAGAGTGTTGATCATTGTTTGCTTGAAAAACCTATAAATTGAAAACTTCAGGTGACGACAACGACAACAATTAAGAGAACAACAGCGACAACGAAAACGACAATGAAGACAGCGACAACGACAACAATAACAACAGAATGAATTATATAATTTAACTGTACACGTAAAAATGCACAAGTTTCAGTAGACTTGTACCAATACTATTTCAACAACTTGTTATCAGAATGTGTTCGCACTGCTTGTTCTCAGTTAGTCGACCAATTGTCAACGGCCGGCTTGTTGACAACTTGCTAAATTTAAAGATTGTTCACTAGCTCAACAGACTTGTTACAATTTGTTTCAACAGCTTATTATCATCCTTCAATTCAATAACTTGTGGAGAAGTTGTGAGTGACAACGTGATAAAATGACAACATTGTTACAATTTGTTGACAAGCCTGCTACAAGTCTTCTGCGAACACGTCTTGTTGACAAGATGTGAGATTTTTAAGTGTGTAGACGATCAATTTTAAGAAAAGTGTGATCTGAAAAATGACCAAATCAGATCACCGTGGATTTAATGTCAATACTCTAGGCTGCATCCCTGCAGACTTTTGCATAAAAATCAACATAATTTTCCCGGTGTCAAGCGACATTTATGACGACTGCGAAATACCTGAACAAACATGACCGGCCATGTATTTCGCACGCGTGGATGGGAAATACAAAACGCTTGCTAATGACTCGGTCAAAATGACTTTTCTCGGTATATATATCGGTCTATATAAATATGTTTAGGTAAAGGTAAATATCCCTGTGCCTTTAAAAGGTCAATATTGTGTGTATATATCTTAGAGTAAGCTCAACCCTGTAGGCCTATTGCCTAATGCAGTTTGGCGCAATGCATGCCGGTAGAGTGGTATCAAAATCACTTCTTCGAGAAATTTTGCTGTCATGGCGGCAATTTTGTTTCAAAGAACAAATGATTAATTTTCTATCAAATCTACGTCGCGATCGTTGTTATTTTTATCGCCGTGTGTAAAGAGAAGCCTTGGCTAAATTCTGTGCAAATTAAAAGGAATGTGCTGCACGTATTATGGAGAAAACAGCCGTGAAAGGACGCCATGAGTGAACACAATTCGAACATATTCATCGTTTTAGAATCGATTTGCTCAACCTTTTCAGGTATTGTAATGTTGTAAGAGACCGTCAGTAAACGAGTTTGCGCTAGAAATATTCTGTTGTCGTCTATCAATGCTGATCATGTATTTTTACCGATTGATCGTACTTTTATACCCATATTTTGCGACTTAAAATTGATACAAAAACTGCCTAGTCTAGGACCTGTATAGGAGTTTGTATGCGTTTCATTTAGCACAGGCAATCTCAACTGTTTTAGGGTAAAATGAGCATGGCGGTCAACATGGCATATGTGCCAAAACCTGAATCCGGGACGAAAGTCCTGAAAATGACCCCGCCCTGAAACGGCAGTGCCGACATAGCTCTAACTTCCGAAAAGCAAAAGCGACAGCCTTTCTGAAGTGCTTATAGTGTTTAGAAGGGTTGCTTTTAGGGGTGTTATTGGAAGGAAAAATTTGTCTAATTATAATATTTTACAAGAAAATGACCATGCACCACCCCAGGTCAACTGCTAATTATGCATGAAATAACTAATATACCTGGCAGAGATTAAATTTTCTTATTTCCTAAAAATTGTTATCGTGGAATGAAAAACTATGCTTAATTTAGTATAATTATTGTAGATTTCATAAGGACTGACATTGTTTTGTTTAAATATAATACATTTTATTTCACTTACCCCCCACCAAAACACGATTTCAGCCATATTTTGCCGTCTTGTTTGCTTTTTATCGCCGAGTCTTGCAAGTATCATCCAATTGTTGTACTTTTACATAATGATAGATGGCTAAAGAAGATTTCAACCAAGTTTCGTCAAGTTTTGAAGCAGTGCAGTGTATTTTATCTTCGATGTTTTGTCCTTCGATATTTCGTCAAATATGCCGCCATTGCAAGCTTCGCAGCTTCTCTGCCCGATAAATGCCACTTCTTCTTCGTCATATGTATTTAGATTACAGTATCCAAGAGTACTTCATTGTAGCATAGTCCCAATCGAAAAATTGAAAACATTAGTTGCACTTGAAAGGAAAAAACCTCACAACACATTTAGGATCAGAATCAAAACAAAGTTTAAAAATAATTTGAAAGTCACGCGCAATCTTCGCGAAAACTCCTCGTGGACTACTTAACAGGGGGGGGAATATTTTCACGAAACGTTTGTTCGCCACCACAGAACCCAAGTAAATATGTTATATTTATTGTATTTTTATGATTTATGATAAAAACAATAAATTTTTGCCGTATTTTCTATTGTTTTTATCATAAATCATAAAAATACAATAAATATAATATATTTACTTGGGTTCTGTGGTGGCGAACAAACGTTTCGTGAAAATAGCCCCCCCCTGTTAAGTAGCCCACGAGGAGTTTCGCGAAGATTGCGCATGAATTTCAAATTATTTTTAAACTTTTGTTTTTGATTCTGATCCTAAATGTGTTGTGGGAGGTTTTATCCTTTCAAGTGCAACTAATGTTTTCAATTTTTCGATTGGGACTATTCTACAATGAAGTACTCTTGGATACTGTAATATACATACATATGAAGACGAAGAAGTGGCATTTATCGGGCAGAGAAGCTGCGAGGCTTGCAATGGGGGCATATTTGACGAAATATCGAAGGACACAACATCGAAGATAAAATACACTGCACTGCTTCAAAACTTGACGAAACTTGGTTGAAATCTTCTTTAGCCATCTATCATTATGTAAAAGTACAACAATTGGATGATACTTGCAAGACTCGGCGATAAAAAGCAAACAAGACGGCAAAATATGGCTGAAATCGTGTTTGGTGGGGGGTAAGTGAAATAAAATGTATTATATTTAAACAAAACAATGTCAGTCCTTATGAAATCTACAATAATTATACTAAATTAAGCATAGTTTTTCATCCCATGATAACAATTTTTAGGAAATAAGAAAATTTAATCTCTGCTAGGTATATTAGTTATTTCATGCATAATTAGCAGTTGACCTGGGGTGGTGCACGGCCATTTTCTTGTAAAATATTATACTTAGACAAATTTTTTCTTCCAATAACACCCCTAAAAGCAACCCTTCTAAACACTATAAGCACCTCAGAAAGGCTGTCGCTTTTGCTTTTCGGAAGGTAGAGCTATGTCGGCACTGCCGTTTCAGGGCGGGGTCATTTTCAGGACTTTCGTCCCGGATTCAGGTTTTGGCACATATGCCATGTTGACCGCCATGGTCATTTTACCCTAAAACAGTTGAGATTGCCTGTGCTAAATGAAACGCATACAAACTCCTATACAGGTCCTAGACTAGCCCTAGAATGCTGTAAACAATGGCCTTTGTGACGTACAAGAACAGAGCTTCTCTTGTGTTTTGGCGCGAAAATTTGACTCGCATTTAGGCAAAATTTAATGTATTTTACAAAAGCATTATTTAAATTGCATATCTGCTAGTTTTTGCACGAGTTAAAGCAGTTTTTGTAAATGTTTTTCTACTTGGAGTGCCTTGGTTCTTTCATTCTACAAGTAAACAGTAGGTTTTTTTAAATTCTAAGTCATAAAACACACTCTAAGTAGGTTTAAAAAGCAGCAGGATTGTAGTTTTAGCATTTATACATCAGATACATTGAAGTTTTAGCGTTACAGTCAGGTATTAAGTCATAGTTAAATATATTTCTGTGTATAAACCTTTTGCACAGTATTAATTCAATATTAAAAGGTAGTCTGTAAATTATTTACTGTACATATTTTGTATTGAAATCAAATTGTAAATAGTACTTTCTGAATAAGTGTAACTCGAGGTGTAGCTTAGGTTATTGTATTTTTTAAATATTCAAGTGGTATTCAATTTTTCAACTAACTATAAAATATTATTTCAATGACTAGAATAGGATGAACCAAGCACTTCGAAAGAATCAAACGAACAGCTGCAACTAGGTGAAACTGCTATTTAAAATCACTTGTCAATTGTAACCCCCACCCTCAACATCGAGAAAAGGTGGGAAGATAGATGTTAATACCTCCATACTAAACAGTGGCCTGACTCCCTGAGGAAGACTGAACTGACTAACCCTGGCTAATCTCCCAACACATGGGGGAAAGAGTTAAAGACATTTCAACAAATAATATCTTATTGAACAAAGAATATCTTTTAAAATTTATGAATTCTTGTTCAATATTTTCAAACACTGAAACACAATGCTGTACACATGCAGGACAGAACCACTCTCTTTCAAATTATTTAAATTATTGCAAATTATTTTGCTATTCTGTGAGAAAACAAATCCAGGAACTAATTTCATTGTGCCACTGTGTAGAAAAACAAACATGCAGGAAAACAAACAGATAATATAATTTGCTTAATATTTGAGATCATGTGTTTAGATCAGACTTAACAGGCCAACCTTAGACTGTGACTAGGCTGTATAGCCAAGCCCCCTAAACGTTTCCCCATATTTAATATGCCCCACATTCAAGGGTCGGGAATCCATATTAACTCATTAGCTGGAATACGCCCAGATGTGCCCTACTTTAGTATTTTATTCTGTCTGACGCCCAACAATTTTTCTCGTCAGTGGTAGGGTACTGCCAGTTAATGGGTTAACAAAACTATCTGCCAGATGCACCCTACTTTTATATTTTTCAGTACTCTGTCTAACGCCAGAGGATCTTACTTGTTAGTGGCAGTGGCGTAGGAACCGGAGGGCACATGATCCCCCAACCTTTCTTCAAAGTGCCCCTTTCTCCAGCTAATTCAAAGTGCCCTTTACTAAAGAAGAGGTGCCCCCCCTTGAAGTAACAGTTACTTCATATGCCTATAGTCAGTGGTAGTGTACTGACACTTAATAGGAAATCCCCCACCTAGTCATGCTTAACCAACAGTCAATAGAGGAAAAATGCCCCACATTTCCCTACCATTCCTCAAGGTGGGGGGAGTGGGGGTTACAATTGACAATTGGAATTGAGTATTCAGTGGAATAAGTGCATATGACAGCTCTGGGTCCCTACAACTGTAATTCTAACAGTGTGGCACACAATCCCCCCACTCCTTGATACATACAATAGTATTCTTAGCCTTATATATTGTCAATTGTAACTCCCACTCCCCCACCTCAGGGAATTGTGGGGCGTTTTCCTCTATTGACTGTTACTAAAGCCTGACTAGGTGTCAATAAATCAATTGAAATGTCTTTAAATCTTGCCCCCATGTGTTGGGAGATTAGCCAGGGTTAGTCAGTTCAGTCTTCCTCAGGGAGTCAAGCCACTGTTTAGTATGGAGGTATTAACATCTATCTTCCCACCTTTTCTCGATGTTGGAGGGTGGGGATTACAATTGACAAGTGATTTTAAATAGCAGTTTCACCTTGTTGCAGCTGTTCCTTTGATTCTTTCGAAGTGCTTGGTTCATCACCATTACAATAATTTAATCCTATTCTAGTCTTTGAAATAATATTTTATAGTTAGTTGAAAAATTGAATACCACTTGAATATTTAAAAAATACAATAACCTAAGCTACACCTCGAGTTACACTTATTCAGAAAGTACTATTTACAATTTGATTTCAATACAAAATATGTACAGTAAATAATTTACAGACTACCTTTTAATATTGAATTAATACTGTGCAAAAGGTTTATACACAGAAATATATTTAACTATGACTTAATACCTGACTGTAACGCTAAAACTTCAATGTATCTGATGTATAAATGCTAAAACTACAATCCTGCTGCTTTTTAAACCTACTTAGAGTGTGTTTTATGACTTAGAATTTAAAAAAACCTACTGTTTACTTGTAGAATGAAAGAACCAAGGCACTCCAAGTAGAAAAACATTTACAAAACTGCTTTAACTCGTGCAAAAACTAGCAGATATGCAATTTAAATAATGCTTTTGTAAAATACATTAAATTTTGCCTAAATGCGAGTCAAATTTTCGCGCCAAAACACAAGAGAAGCTCTGTTCTTGTACGTCACAAAGGCCATTGTTTACAGCATTCTAGGGCAGTTTTTGTATCAATTTTAAGTCGCAAAATATGGGTATAAAACGTACGATCAATCGGTAAAAATACATGATCAGCATTGATAGACGACAACAGAATATTTCTAGAGCAAAATCGTTTACTGACGGTCTCTTACAACATTACAATACCTGAAAACGTTGAGCAAATCGATTCTAAAACGATGAATATGTTCGAATTGTGTTCACTCATGGCGTCCTTTCACGGCTGTTTTCTCCGTAATACGTGCAGCAAATTCCTTTTAATTTGCACAGAATTTAGCCAAGGCTTCTCTTTACACACGGCGATAAAAATAACAACGATCGCGAGGTAGATTTGATAGAAAATTAATCATTTGTTCTTTGAAACAAAATTGCCGCCATGACAACAAAATTTCTCGAAGAAGTGATTTTGATACCACTCTACCGGCATGCATTGCGCCAAACTGCATTAGGCAATAGGCCTATAACGCCTATTGTGATCATGATTTGTATCTAACCGTAGGTAGTGATCAACTCGAGAGCATTTATTCCTTTGATTACTACGCACCTTCATCTGCTAAATTGATTTGAAATTATGACTGTAAATTTACAACTGTTTCGTGTAATCCTACATATATTTATCTTCTTGTAAATAGTGCTGTATCAATAAAATTCTAAAATTTTAAATTCCTACAATTTATGCATTGTAGATGACACTGTTGCTCTGTATTTAAATCCCAATTGTTTGTTAACAAGCCATAGCAAACAGAAAGAGAAGTATCAGATATCTTATTACTGATTTTAAACACCTACATGTACTGGGAACAAGAAGTCCTCATAGCATTTCAAAGGAAATTTCAACAAGAAAACAGAGAAATATTGAAAAAGTAAATATCGGGAATGCAGAATCAAACCTCTATCTTCATTAAAGTCACAAACTGAGTATTGCTCTTTCGTATTACCGATTTGCAAAAGTCTATTTGACATGCAGGAACCAGGTCGTTTTGTTCAGTTGGAAATTCAGGCAGCGAAGAATCTGACACCTTGGCATTAAGTTATCGCACTCTGATTCGCCCCCCCCCCCCCGCTCCTATATTCGGCTCCCCTGGTTCGAAATATTTAATTCAAAATCCATATAAATTAAATAATCAATCACTGGACCTTCAAACGTTTGTGTGCAATGAAAGCACAGTCGTATTTTTTATGGTAAAGCAGACAATCTACAGCCTAAATATTATTCGTTTGATGCGCGCGCTGGCTTACCTTTACATCTCCTGACTCTTGATAATATGTCCAATTATTGCCATCAATGCTGTATGAAACCGAGTAAGACTTTACCCATTCATTGTCCTTGGAATAGCATGTTCCCTGAGTTGCTATTCCTGTAACAATCGTCACTTGTCCCATATGAACTTGAAGCCACGAGTTGGGAAGTCCTTGTTCAGTAGGCGCCCAAGAGCAGGTGGAATTTACTTTGTTCAATCTTGCATAGTAAGGATTGTAGATATAGTAGTTATCGTAAATAAATATAGATGACGCTGTGGTTGCATCATCAAGTATTTCACCACTCTCCATTCCTAATGGCTTAGGGTCTGCACATGTATCTAATAAAATAGATAAATGATATTTCTGAGTATCAATTGTTTTGCTTCCCGCATACTATATTTGGCCAATTCGCTTTAAATACCTGCTGATTCTCTAGGCAACAGGTAGTATCGAAAAGTGATTAAACAAACATTGACACCATTAATTAAGCAGGTTGAACTATCCAGTAGGAAAATGAAGTTACCAAACATGATAATTTTCATATTGAAAAAATAGGATACAGACATCCCAGCTATCTGTAATTTGTACGCTCTTTACATAGACTGGTGCAAAGTTAAACGACGTATAATAAGTAACATTTGATCGCCTGCTATCTGTCTTGACAATCTTTATATAACACGTTCTACGAAAGGGTAGCATATTCTATTTATCTCAAGAGTCAAGTTGAGATAATCGTATACTGACGAATTCAAGAGGATCACCCGCTACATTTTGTTTGAAAATATTTAAAAATTCACTCATTTTCTCAAGACATTTTAAATCATCGTCATCGATCATTTAGAAAAAATATCCAAAATAACTATAGTTTGCACAACCACCAAAAATAAATGATTTTTTATAAAACTAATTGCAATTTCCGTTGAAAAGGCCAGAAACTTGATCAAAGTGTCATGCACGATTCACGCGTTACAGGCGAAATTTACCAAACTCTGGGAAACTATAAATAAATCCCAATAGAAATGTACTGACAATATGCAAGACCGTGACAACATTTACTAGAATCTACAATGAAAATCGAACAAACACAAGATTAAATGTCAAAATACACTATTATGCCAAAATACACTATAATATAGTTAAAATAAAAAACTTAAACTTAATAAAAAACTATAACCGTATTGTGTGTTACCATGGTAACAGTGATGGCCCAAATACGTCATGTTGCCATGACGATTTGGAACTATAAATCTATAATTATTCGGTTTCAACGGACGAGGGGTTTTGCATGCATGTATTTCTAGTAAGAGAAAATAGTATTCATGTGAGAAAATGTGTATGAATATAGAGTTTACAAAGTTATGAAAATATATAGAGTTTATGGAGCAGCCAGCCCTAGATATTTAGCTTCAATACGTTATTAACAACACACTATAACTAAACTACGTCAATCCTTTCGATTCTGATATATATATATAATAAACATTCTACTATGTTTTTGTCAATAACTAAACTAGTATTGTAGAAGATCAACAGCGCAATCATTGACAGAAATGTTGATGTTTGGCTTGTTCGCTTATAATAGATCACTAACAGTTCCATTCGTTTTAGAAGAGCTACATGCAAGGTGGTAATTCGTTTGAGCAAGTAATATAATTCCTGCACGGCGGCGATAATGTTTACCGCAGTGAATGTCGATCCATATCATATCGTTCCGCAGAGGTTCACTGTTGCCGTATCCGGAGGACTGCGGGCTCGGACTACGAATTTGTATTATTACACAAATCAGAAACCTGAATGTTGCATTGAGAATCAATGCAGGGAAATGTTTATCACGACTTTTACACTTTCAAGTTAACTTTAACATGAAGTCTAAATTCAGGTTTAGTCCTCTCCTTTGACATACTGCGCAGACTCAAACCTCCATGGCTTCGGTCAATTCCGTTATTATAAACAGCTTTTAATTAAACGGCACAGTTATTGCCGGTAAATGATACGTGTTTCTATTCTGAAATCTAGACATGAAGGTAAAGATTACGTACTAAAACGCATTCAACGGGTACAGTTAGCTGCTGCTGGTTTTGTATTTAATAACTTTGCAAGTATGACTGATATCCCATCACTTGGTCGGCTTCCCATTTTGAACATAGGGACTATCATCTCGCCAAATTTATATATAAAGCAACGAATGGCATCAACTGGCCCTCCTATATAAAATTGGGTGAATATCAGCCTGCAAGAACCTTGCCATAATTGTCTGCCGGCAATCAGTAGTTCCTCTTGTTTCCGGTACCTTTCAAGATGAGGCTGCTCGTGCTTTCAACAATCTCCCTGAGGCTGAGGATATACGGAACTAAAAAATTATGTTGCAAGGCATGCTATACCGCCTTAACCAACTTAGTCACAATGTGTCACAATGCTCAATTAAGTCATTCTCTGTTTAGTTCCATAGTTATTACAGATACTCTTCCTATGTTCTAACACCAAGACAATTTTATTCCTTATATAAATTAAGGGAAAATTGCATGTTGCATCTTAATTAACTAACAAGGCCCATGGCCATGTCTCTTGTTAATCAGCTAAGTCTAAATGCCCCTTAATGTACATACTTTTATAGGTTTGTTATTTCATATACTCTACCTAAGTCATAACGCCAGACAATTTTACTCTTAATTGGGGAAGTGTTTCCTGTTAATGAGTTAACAAGATTATCTGCCACTGTCTTTGTTAGCCCTTAAGTTGCACTGTACGCCAATGTTCCCTATTCCTTTTCCTATTCCTGTGCTATTTTACTCTGTCTATCGCCAGACGATCGTACTCGTCAAAGGAAAGTGTTTCATCTTGATGCCGGACTAACCAGAGTTTTTGCCCATATGTATGCATGTTCAGTAAAGGCCGGGCTCCACTTGCACGTACGTACGCACAATTGCACGCACGTATGTGTTTATACTTTCGTGAAATTTGATTGGTTAAAAACTTGACGGCCGCAGAGAAAGTAGAATACAGTTCTACTGTCATACGTACAAAAAGTTAGCCGCGACGGTCAAGATTAGCGATCATTTTCGAGTCACAGAGCATGCGCAAAATCGGCCGCGCTGGCCGTACGTGCAAGTGCTCTGTGACTCGAAAATGATCGTAATCTTGACCGTCGCGGCTAACTTTTTGTACGTATGACAGTAGAACTGTATTCTACTTTCTGTGCGGCCGTCAAGTTTTTAACCAATCAAATTTGACGAAAGAATAAACACATACGTGCGTGCAATTGTGCGTACGTACGTGCAAGTGGAGGCCGGCCTTAAGTCACAATGTGCCTCAGTGCACCCATAGACTATCCAGAAGACAGGGACTGGAAACGCCATTGTTTTGCGCGTGCTGTCCGTGATACGGCCTGTAGAACAACAATGTCAATGGCGAGTGCTTTTGTAGTTCGAAATAATACACATGCATTCAAAGGTGATTTTTGGCTTTGGTAATCGCAATAGAACTTTGAAAAGGCGATAGCTGCATTGACATTTACATTTTTGGTCAATATATATAAATGGAAAACCCTGAAATATATTCAAAGTAAAGTTACAGGGTTTGAAGTAGGTGTGTACAGCGACAACAACAATGGTGGCTAGTTTTTGTAGTTCAAAATAATACGCATGCACTCAAAGGTGATCTTTTGCTTTCTTAAAGCCAATAGAAGTTTAAAAAAGCGATAGCTGCATTGAAATTTATAATTTTGTTCATTATACATAGATAAGAAACCCTGAAATATACTTAAAGTGAAGTTACAGGGTTTGAAGTAGGTGTGTACAGAAACAACAACAATGGCGAGCTTTTTGTATTTCAAAATAATACGCATGCACTCGAAAGTGATTTTTTGTTTTGTTAGACCCAGGAGAAGTTTTAAATAGCGATAGCTGCATTCACATTTCTATTTTTGTTCAATATATATAGATGAGAAACCCTGAAATATATTTAAAATTAAGTTACAGGGTTTGAAGTAAGTGTGTACAGAAACAACGCAGCATTCAAAGGTGATTTTTTGCTTTATTAAATCCAAGAGAACTTTGAAAAAACGATAGTTGCATCCTTATTTCTATTCTTGTTTAAAATATGTAAATGAGAAGTCTTGAAATTTATTTGAAGTGAAGTTACAGGGTTTGAAGTAGGTGCATACACGAACAACAACAATGGCGACATTTTTCTTGTCAAAAAGGGAACGCACGCATTCAATGGTGTTTTTTAGCTTTGTTAAACCATGCATCAAAAAGTTTGAAAAGTCGATAGTTGCATCGACATTTTTATTCTTGTTTAAAATATGTAAATGTGAAGTCCTGAAATATATATAAAGTGAAGTTACAAGGTTTGAAGCGAGGACAACATAAATTGCGACCTCTCGTAGTCGCGCAAACGGAAGAGTCAAAAAACCTCGTATGTACAAGATTGGCATATCGCACAAAGTTGTAACTACCCTATTTGCATTAACATTGCATATGAGATGATAAATATATGTTGTAAAAGACAAGTGATAGCCTTCTCGTCAAGTTCCAGGGTTTGAAAGGAAACTACTTATGTACGGATGCTTTTTACGCGCGCCATTTTGATGTACATGCTACGACAAAACTGGAATTATGATTAATATTTAAAGTCAAAATGGAAAAATAAAAACTCACTTACCTTGGCAATAACTCTGTGCTTAAGGGCACATAAAAAAATCAATATTAATGAGATGTACTTGAATTTAAATAGGCCAAATTACCAAAAGATTCACATTTTTTTTTGTTCTGATTAAGGCTGGTTGCCGTGGCAACTGATAACTGCTACGTGATAAAAGCGCATCACGGATGTCGCGTCAGCAACATTAGAGCTTTGCACCGCGTTTCCAGTCCCTGTCTTCTGGATAGTCTATGGTGCACCCTACCTTGCTATTTCACTCTGACTTGTACCAGAAAGTTTTAGTTTAGAAGTGTTGCATCTTAATTACTTAACCTAAAAATATACTCAGTATATACTCTACCTAATTAATAACGCCAGACAGTTTTACTCTTAGTGGAGAAAGAGTTGCCGTTTAATGTGTTAGCCAGACTATCTGTTCACGATCATGTCGTTTGTTAGTCCGTAAGTTGCAATGTACGCTAAGTTATGCTACTTTACTCTGTCTGTCGCGAGATGAATTAATTAAGGACATTAATAGAGCACAACATACTGCTGTGTCATTAAACGACTATGTTATAGTATCAACGAAGGTTCTTCTATATACAGGGGCGGACTGAGCGGTCGGGCAATTTTGGGGGAGCCGGATTTACTGCAAAGAGGACGGATTCAGAATATTTCCTTTTGCTGAAGATTCACCTCGATTGTAAGCCACGATTCTTGGAAAAGATTGGCCTCTTTCAGGGGCAAGCTAGTCCGGGCGCCAATATTGTTAGCAAAAAATGGAAAATGAACGACCACGAATGAATTTTTCCCTCAACAGTTGTGAAAGCACTAATATGTTTATTTACTCTGGAGACTAGTATATTGCAGAGGCGTAGCCACTGGGGGAAGGACTGGGGGGATGACCTTCAAGAAATGGTAAAATTCAATGAGAAATGTGAGGGGGGGTCGTGTGCACAATATAACAACCATTTTCTACCGCAAGGTAGAACATTTTATCGCATTTCCAGGACTCTAAGAGGCCTCAAAATATCAATATTTCCCGGGGAAGCATGCCTTCGGACCACTTTAGTAAATTCACGCTTTATGCGATCGCTATTATCATCCCCTCAACAATTTCCTGATGACGTCATAAATTGTCCCTCCCACTTCTATTTTGCTGGCTACGCCACTGGTATGTTGTATGCGCCAAAGAAAAGTAAAGAAAAGTAAAGAAAGTAAAGAAACTATATAATACATACTAACAACTTTACTCGGATTTTATTCCTGACCGAGGTCCGCCCCTGTCTCTATATAGATTAACTTTAGATTAACTTTACCAGTAAACTGAACTTATTTGAGTCTGAATGATAGTCCGTTGTTATGAACCAAGAATTGCTGCAATAATTTACTTCGATTTTGGTCTTGTGGCAACACTCCCAGAAATACAGTACGTGTGGAAACTGTCCGTAACAAAGAGGTGTTCGTATTATATAGGTGTCCGTAATAGAGGGGTTTAACTCTATAAGTTCAGGAAAAGAACATTTTCATTTGATAGAATAATGAACCAAAATCAAAATATCTTGAACCTTTCCTACTTCAAAAAGAAAAATTGTTTTGCTTTTATACTTATCAATAGATACCTTCTAGATTCTCCTCCAAAACCAAGCAGCTTGAATTGTAATCCTACAGAAAAATAGCATTCTGTCTATTGTTTGTTTGTTTTCATGAGAAAATTACTAAACAGTGATTGCGTTAGAGAAAAATAATATTATTCATCCTTATTGCTATGCAAATAAAAGACTAAGAGACGCCTTTTTTCAGCACATAAATTATTCAGTTTTACGATACAATATTCTGTTTCAACTTTCGTTTCTTTGCAATAAAGTGCAAAGTGATATTTGTATGACATTGCTCGTGCACCTAATATGGCAATGATATACGGTATTATGCGCGCCCGGAATGAAATTTCGACCTAAAGGACCGGTCATTATTTATGACCGGGGTTGGGGCGGAAGATAAACTATTTTAACCCCTCCTCGTTTTTTTACCCAACCAGGTCATTTAAAAAAAATGTTAAATTACCCAACGACATCCAATGAACCCATGATTTAATGCTGAGGCAGAGCCCAGTTCCCGGCATATTCATTCATTAACGTGTATGAGCACCTAAAGTGGTTTTCTATAGCCGTTTCCGGCTGTTCACTTTCAAATTTTATATCTTCAATCGTATAATAAAATACTGTCTTCCATTTTGTCGCGACTCGCGAGGCACGCCAATATTCAGTTTGCATTATAGCGAAGCATCACGACCGTCGCGAAGCCAGACACTGTTGCTTCTTTTGACAATTTTTAAACAAGAAATATCTTTGTGATGCTACAAAGTTTTCTTGAAGAGAGTATGGCGAAATCTAAGTGAAAATGGACGAGAAAATTCGTATAGAACAACCGTATAGGAACGAAGAATGGGCTCACCGATACATTCTGAGAGGAAGATTCTTCTCAACATTTTAAGGTGAGTGTGCTTAGTAAACTTCGGTTTGCTCACCATTTTGACTACAAATATGTGCGTGTTGACTGTTGTTGCTCGATTTGTACCTTATATTTTTTCAACGATCGAGCCTTTTGTGTGAGTTGTTTTGCTTGTTGAGATTGACAAATTCAGGCTATAAATTATTTTGCTCGATATTAAGCAGATGGCCTCCAAAGGCAATTTTTTTAAAGAGACTTTAAAATGCTTTGGCTCGAAGAAAAAATAACTGAAACCTTTCTTATGTCTCCCGGGTATGATACTTTGTAAAAAGACCAAGCTAGAAGAAATCATTTTGCCTATGTTTCTACTGTTGTTTATTTTCTGGTTTGAGTTGTGGTCGGTTCATTCCCTGTCGAAATAAACAAGTAGGTTTTAGCTGTAGGATAAGCTGTAAATATATTAATGGTACTCATAACTCGAGTAAAATTGTTTCCAATTTTTACTTTTCCAAGGCAAACATTACATACATAATAATGTTGGACTATTTTTTAAATTTTAGAAGCACTTTAGTTCAAATATTCCTAGATAATATAATTGGTTTTGTCCCATAAATGTGTTCCGTATACTATTCTGATTGGTCGCCTGGCCGCTGCCATGCATTGCTTTCCACCTCCTGAGTTTGCATTTTGATTGGTCGAAAACTTTGTTTTTTACTTCCGAATTTGATGTCTACCTCTGAACTTCATATCCAATAGCTCTGAATTTGATACCCAATAACTCTGAACTTGATATCCAATAAGTCTCAATTTGATATCCAATAGGTCTGAATTTGATATCCAATAATTCGGAATTTGATATCCAATAGCTCTGAATTTCATATCTAATCATTTAGAGGGCAAAATTACTCAAATTTGATAGGCTAATGAGCAAGGCATTTTTTGTTACTTCAGGGCAAAATTGCTTGTACCTGATTGGCTGAAACGCAAGCGCGGGAAGTTTCTTGTTTTAATATTCAATAAAAACAATGGCTTCTCGCTTCTTCTAAAAGATTTATTCTTCACTCTGATTCAGATTCTGATTAACTGATGACAGAGTTTTGACAATGCTTATTTTTATAAAAAGTTAATATTATATGCTGAGATTTGTACAGTTTATGTTTCATGTCAATTTCATTGACACTTAACTGGCTTCCTTGCTCGTGTTGCATGTTTACCTGCGTAGCTAATATATGCAAATTTGCTGTAATAAGTTGTTGATTGATTAAATAAAGTTCTTTTTAATATTAAATATACACTGTTTCAGACTTTTTTTGTGTTTTTCCGACGTTGTCTTTGATTGACATTTATAAAATTGGCTACCTCACTTCTTCACCAGCGTAGCCAAACCAAACTGGAAGTACAGGTACGTAGCAAATAATACTTTACGAATAAATTTTGCCCACTATGATTAACAAGTAATCACATAGTTCCTCGTAAAATTAACGTCTAATTTCACCAATAGCTCTGAATTTGATATCCAATAGCCCTGAATTTGATATCCAATAGCTCTGAATTTGATATCCAATAGCTCTGAATTTGATATCGAATAGCTCTGAATTAGATATCCAATTACCGATGTTCCTATTTGAATTCGGTATATATTTTAGGCTTTTTGCCTTGTTTTTGGTATTTTAAAATTTAATAGACGTTCGATTTCACATGTGCTAAAAGTTTATTTTATGGGACAAAACCGTAATGCCATGATTTGTCGGTGAACGCGCAATTGATCTCCAATGTCTACCAAGCGAAGCGAGGTTCACCTTCAGATCATGGGTTCGCGCCATGGGGCTCCAGATCACGGGTTCGATCATGGGTTTTGGAATTGCGGTTCACCTCCAGATCATGGCATAACTGATAAAATCCATTTCCAGCCGACAATTTCAGAAAATATAGAATAAAACAAATTCCGAAAATCCAAGAAATGGACCAAAATCAAGAGAAAATTTTATCGTTATATTTCGACTTTATTTCAAAGCCTTCTTCAGACCAACTAAAGCTTTGAAATAAAGTCAAAATATACCACAAAAAATTGTCTTGAATTTGATCCATATCTTCGATTTCCAAGATGGAATTATTCGGAATACGTTTTGTTCTACAGTTGCAATAGCTTGGCTACAGGTATAGTAAAGTATATTAGTAGAATCACACTAGTATACTATTGAAAATGCTGTAATTTGATTGGCTACGCTACTCGCTATCTAATTGTCGATAGATAGCGAGTAGCGAAACAGCCATCTCCTCGGCGCGATTTTTAGCGAATTTATTTCAATAAATTATGAAAAAAGTTTTCTTGCTGAGACTGTTTTCTTGCTGGTTTCGGCAAAAACAATTAGATTCTTCCCTCTCGATTTCTATGAGATGATAGTTCATTCGGGCTTCGCCCTCATCAACTATCACCTCATCAAATCTTGAGCTCATAATCTAATTGTTAAATATAGTTAATACAGCTAATTTTCAAAATTTTAATTCAAATTTAACAGTTGGATTTCAATGAAACAAGAAGACTTGTGAGGCATTTACTTTGGCTATGGGCATGAAATTGGACAACCTGTTGTTTTCAATTAGGGGGAGGGGGGTTAAGAATGTAGTGATGCCTCATTTTGAAGCCACACTGTATTACAATAACAATGTCCAATATTTTGAGGTTGTAGTGTGACTTTCTCCCCCCATCCCCTTTCTGGAGAACAACACTTCATATACCGGTAATCCTACTAGTGTTGTTTGTTTATAGTTTAACCCTCTCTGGCTATTGCTCGAATACATAGTTTGCTTACGGTACTTCATATTTCATAACATAGTTCAATAAGTGTGCCTCCTTCCCCACATATAAGACACAAGGCCACCAGTCATTTGGCAAAATATTCCACAGTGTGTAGGTAGGTTACATAATATAGCAGTAACAGTGCCATTACAAAAACCGAATGCCTTTCACGTTTTTGCCTCTTCATCTAAGGTTGGTACCCAATGATCAATCACTACAGCCAGTTAAACATGGGAATTCTATTTATGGGGATACTTGTAGATGAGTTGGGGCTGATACTATTTGTGTAAGAAATGAAGACATCTGCAAGTGGCCTTTCTACTGACCATCCTATTGTAAAACATTTTTTTAAAGTAACTTAATAGATGCCTAACAGCCCACATGCTTAACAGCCCACCTTGAAAGACTAGAACTTTGTAAATAATTTAGAAACTATATCTAATAATTTTTAATAATGCTGATACAGACTTAATAGACATTGTAAGAGTATGAAAGTAATAAAGCGTAGGAGTATATAATTTAGAGGAGAGGGGGCAACATATATGCAAAATGTTGTAACAATATTCAATCAATAGTCAGAGAAGGTGTAAAGAAACAACTTTTTCCCGAGCCGGCGCGAAGCGCCGTACGTGCGAGGGTACTAATTCCGCTCGGATATTTACACCCGGGTATGTGAAAACATTGTGGAATGCAAAGTTGTCCGTCATTTGTTTTTGTCATGGACTCGACGCATGTTATGCGCATGCTCGAGTTCAAGCCGAGAGAAGACTTCTTTTTTGCAAACTTTTTTCAAAAATAGTTTTGCACTCATTTTATAAGCAAGTCTCTATGTAAATAAGTTTATATGTTGAGTCTCCAAAACAAGATAAATGAAAATTATTTAGAGGACAAATTAACATGAGGAAAAATAGTCGAAAGACCGAAAAAGGAGTGTTTTAAACGGGAAAGTGTCTATTTTGCATGCTTGCTTTGCCGATTTATAGCATGCAGTATAGTTTGTGAATTTGAAAATGTGTAGAGCATTCTGTGTGGTCAGTACAACATTGATTGATCTTAAGAGTATACATATTAAACCTCAAAAACTTAATTTCAAAAGCAAGTGCGAAGTATAAAAATACTGCTCGAAAAGCAGTTGAAGTTTTATGTGAAGGTCTAAGGTTGAATGTTACAGTAAATCTAAGCTAAAAGAGTATATAATAGCATACCCACTTTATATAGTTGGGCTTTTAGTTGGGCAATTGATAATTTTATAGTTAAAAACAAAATAACAGTATTTTGTACAAATTAAAATATAAAAAATATACAGTGTTGCGTGTTACCATGGTTACATTGGTCGACTCAGTACTTCATGTTACAATAACCTTTGGGGAGTAAATTGTTTGGTTCAAATGGGCGAGGGGACTCTGCATGCATGTATTTCTAGTAGAATGATAATACTGATGCACTGTTATTGTCCGGAATGGGTAGATGGTTAAACTCAAGGCTCAAAATGCCAGTGATTATATTGCCATCAGTTGTTAGGGGCCTTTCACCTCTGAGTCTTGAGTTCGATTCTCGTTGGGGACTTTACTCATCACACTCATGTGAAAAGAGTAAGTCAACGCTCTGCCGAAAGTCGTGGGTTTTCTTCCGGCACTCCGGTTTCCTCCCGCAGGGAAAGTTGACAGGGTGGGTTAGGATATACAGATTAGGAAAGTAATATTGCAATTGTTGTAAAATAGATAGTGTATGCTAAGTAGGCCTACGTAATATAGGTAAGCGAGATACTTGATGTAATCGGTCACTGAAAAGCCATAATGAGGAGTGAACTGAATAATGTATGTATGCATATTATCTGTGAAATATTTGAACTAGAAAGCTTCTAAAATTTGAAAAATAGTTTAACATTATAATATGTTATGTAAGGTTTGCCTTGGGAAAGCAAAAAACTATGTAAACAGGAAACAATTTTACTCAAGTTATAGCTATGGATTTAAATAGTTACCTATTTGAATGTTTATTTTGACAGGAAATGACCGACCACAACAAAGTAGAAACATAGGCAAAATGCTTCTTCTAGCTTGCGCTTTTTACAAAGTATCATACCCGAGGCGAAATAAGATAGTTTGTGTCGCATTTTTCTAAAAACATTGCCTTTGGAGGTCATGTGCTTAATATCGAGCAAAAAAACATTATGGCCTGAACAAAGCGAAAAAAATAACACAAAAGGCTCGATACAAGATACAAATCGAATAACAACATATTTGTAGGTCAAAGTCCGAAGTTTACTAAGCGTACTAACGTTAAAATGTTGAGAATTAAGAACCTTCCTCCCTGGAGAATTTATGTGTGAGCTCCTACGGTTGTTCTATGCCAGTTTTCTAGTCCATTTTCGCTTCGATTTCCTCAAACTTCGTTGAAAATAAACTTTATAGCCTTACAAAGATATTTCTTGTTTGAAAATTGTAAACGGTACGAAAAAAGTACTTAAAATAAGCAATATTTCTCGCATGCAAAATGCTTGCTTCCCGGCGGCCATTTCGCTTGCAAGTAAAGGTTACCATTTTTCCCATGATGCTTTGCTCTAATGCAAATTGCCTATTTTCTCCCCACTAGATGACTAGCAATTATATTTTAATTAAAAGGTAAAATCATTCATACTCTAAAGTCAATTTTATACCTTTTGTGGGTCAGTCAAATAGACATGATCGTAGGAAGAGTTTATCTCCAATAATTTCTCAGATGTTTTATAGACCAGATTATGTAACATTTCACAGTTTGGTTCATTCTGTAAGGTCAATGTCTTTTTGTAGTTGATTGATCTACAACATGGCTCAGTGACACATTCCATAACACAATCTAACCATTGGGAAACGCCTTTAGTCATCAAAACTGTAGTATTAAGTCTGAAACCTAGAGTATAAAATCAATAATAGATCAGAAATGTGTGGGTCTAGTTGGTAGTTTTCTACAAGAAGTTGTCAAGGTTTTGGTCGTAATTATAACCCAGAGATGCCAAGGATAGCGCAAAGTGCATGTCAAATTTCCCGGCAGACGTTGTGAATGAGAGACGTTGTGAATGAGCGTGAATGAGGATTGTCAATTGTACTTTAACACCTTTGAAATAGTAATAAACACTGACATGTGTTGGAATAAAGGAAAGAATAATCATTATAAGTACTCTCCGAGGTTTCTCTATCCATCTATAGTCACTTATGCATGCGAACTTCTTCGGCCCTAAAGTGCTCTTTGCATTAAAACAATCGCCAGCGAAAGCCTGGCATGTGTTGGAATAAACACTGACATGTGTTGGAATAAAGGAAAGAATAATCATTATAAGTACTCTCCGAGGTTTCTCTATCCATCTATAGTCACTTATGCATGCGAACTTCTTCGGCCCTAAAGTGCTCTTTGCATTAAAACAATCGCCAGCGAAAGCCATCTGTCTAGATGTTATAGTGCCCATGATACCAACCTTCGAAAGTTGAATCGAAACAAAAATCCAAACTTTCACTTCCTTGGCCTTGTGCAATTACCAAAAGTATGCGTGAAATGATTAGGTTCAAGAAATTATATTTCAGATACATTCTTGGTCGTCCAATCAACACAACTCCACAATTATATCAAGTGCAAACTTTCACTGAAATGAATGAAACAGCATCTTTGCATTACGTACAGGCATGCTTCCATGACCTTTCAAATTCTTTCAATGAAAATATTTCCTGTTGCATGTAAATTGTACTTGGCTATGCATTTCATGCTGTTAGTGACCATTGCTTATGAACTGAATAAGACGTATTCAATGCGTATTTATAATCTTACCTGCTAATGCTTTGACTAAGATGAATAGAGGCTATTAAACACTTGATGACGGCTGTAGGGCTGAATCTAATATATTAGTGGACGCTTCAATTTTATGTATCACGGATCCCTACCAAAACTAGCTCGCCAGTAAACTGTGAACGAAATAACTGGATTGATAGACAAAAATCGTTGGAAAGATGTAAACTACTTAAACTTTATCATGTTCCATTTTCCCAACTGATTCAACTGAATCCGTTGGAAAACTTTACTTTTGTGTAAACGTATCGATAATTCAAAAGATCCCTCTTTATTCGATCATTATATAGGGCCTACTATAAATAATTAAAATATTTTCAAAGGTAATGCATTGTAATATCATTGTCCGTCCGATATAACTGATGCATTGCCAGCTGCCACTATATGCTGCTATAGGATTGATTATATTTAACCAGCTGATGAAATTTTGTGCGAAATTTGCAACATTTATAGATGCTTTCTCTATTTCAGAGCCATCATTAGTTAAACAAGATTTTTAATAGAGTCGATAGAACAGTCGCCCATCGCAAAAATATCATGCAGTAGATCATGGGACACTAGGACACTTGAATATAAAGTTGCATTCGTGCTTTACCGAGTTGACTCAATAGCTGGAGCGCCAGTGTTGTCCAGTCAAATTAATGGCCATAGTACAAGTTCGGCGTCCAAACAGGACCGGATGAATTCAGAACCTATTAAACGATTTCACCCAACTTTCAAGCGGGAAGCATAATAAAACCGAACGAATTCGAGCAGAGCTTACCGTAGCGATGTGTGTACAAGTGGAACGGGACAAATTTCCGCGTGATTTCAAATCCGTCCACAATTACAGAAATTTCACATATGATTGTAGCTACATGTGAAACTCCCTTTTCAAACGTGAACTGTTCCAATTCCAGATATGAAATATACAAGTCTTTCACATATGGTAAATAGATTTTCACACATAAACCTTTACTTTCACAAAGGTAGTCTCGTGTGAAAGTTTGCTTTTCATTATATGGCCATAACATGTAGCTCCTGAATTATTGCCGTTACAAAAATATTCTCATATGGTTCAATAAGCCTCCCAATCGCATGAGCATTACAGGTTTATATGAGCATCAATTCATTTTAGCTAGGCCAGCAAATTTGCTGCGATTAATTGCCGGCGTATTAATATCGTAAATATTGCAACTTGATTGATAATGCATGAGAAGGATAAACTGAAACAATAACCGATGCTCTTTCATCAGCATCTTCCTTTGCTTTGGGCCAAATGATTCAAAGAAATGAATTCACTCAACCGAAATTAATCACAAATAGATAAATTTGGTAGAAACTAGCAAAGGAAAAACTTACCATAAACGTACGGGAGTTCTTAATTCTCTCGTTAACGGACTACTGCATCAATCAACGTTCCTTACGAGGCGAGCACTGAGCAGATGTACTGTAAGGACAGTAAAATATTAGCTGTAAACATGCAGATGTCATATAAGCGCGCAAGTAGTTAAATATCATATGCTTTATAATGCAGATAATTCAATTAACTATGTTGTCCTTTCCAAGTCAAAACTCAAAACCTCGACTTCTAAGCCAGAAAAGCACAATGACGTATCAATGGGTATCGAAATTGGGTTTTGGAAAATGTTAGCCTACAAACGAATAAAATAATTAAAAATAATAATTTACGTGCATGCGAATTTCAGTATACTTTACGTGCGAATTTCAGTATTATTATACTTTACGTGCGAATTTCAGTATAATTTACGTGCGAATTTCAGTCTATTTTTGTGCGAATTTCAGTATATTTTTGTGCAAATTGCAGTAGGCCTACTATACTTTAAGTGCGATTTTCAGTAAAATTTACGTGCAAATTTCAATATATTTTACGTGTGAATTTCAGTCTGTTTTTGTGCATATTTCAGTATACTTTATACGTGTGAATTTCAGTGTGATTTATTTGCGAATTTCAGTCTACTTTATGTGCGAATTTCAGTTTATTTTTGTGCGAATTTCAGTATTATTACTTTACGTGTGAATTTGGGTTTTTTGTTGTGGGTATTTCAGTTTACTTTTTACGTGCTAATTTATGTAATGCATGACATCTTCCTGCTGCTACAACATTTGTTTTCGGCTTGTGTTGGCATATTTTGGCACACGCCACGCACGTTTACACCAGTCTGGTGTTCCATTCGCTGGTGATGCATCTGCATGGTTGTGAATGATCTTTTTCTGATTCATGCATTTCCTCGCTCTGATCAGGTTTAATTAATATGTTCCACCATTTCCGCATTTGTAAGATCTGCAAAGACTGCAGGTAATTGTCTCCTGAGTATTTCAAGGGCAAGCCTGCTAAGGCCATCTACACTGATCGAGGTTTTGCACCAAATTCTATAAGTGAGAGTGCAATATGTAGTTATAATATATTATTATATTTATGGATTAAAGCACTCTGTGAGTACATTATCGGGATTTACAAGCACGAGTTCACCAACAATTAAGGAACGAGAGTTAAATACTGCACGAGACGCAGTCGAGTGCAGTATTAAACTTCGAGTTCCTTGTTCGTGAACGAGTGCTTAGCGAGTGCTTACACGAACAAAGAGTGCTTTAAACGTTTTAATATTCAATTTGAGTAAAGGCTTTGGCGGTATTTTTTTATTTATGAAATATGAGAAAAACATTCCGGCTATAAACTTTGTTGAACTAACTGTTTACTAGGTCCTTGTTTAGTTTTGATAATATTCAAAATTAAGTGTTTTTAGAATATTTTAAAACGACAAATTATAGCTTTTATATAAGAAACGACCTTGGTAATTGTTGTTTTGAATCTGTCTGCCGAATTAGATAGATAGTTTATTAAACATAGTTACATAGCATCCCTGGGGCTGAATTGCGTAATTAATTTACAATATGAATATAATTTAATAACAAAATAATAGTTAAAAATTATATGCTATAAAAACTAAAGTGTATCTATAAAGAATTATTAAAAAGATTACATATCGTAGGAATAAAAGTTTTCTGGTAACGAAGAGTTTTACATTTAACGTTAGATGTTCTTTTATGCCTAAGGAAGTAATTTATACAACTTGTGTGACTCATCACATATTATCTTGCTAAATAAGTTGTCACACAAGTCTTTTCTTCGACTTTGTAACGTTGGAAGTTGGAATTTTTCCAGATTGTCTCGGTATGAATTCCCAGGAGATAAGATTGAAAGCACACGTTTTTGAATCCTTTCCAAATCATCAGATAAATACTTTGGAAGCGAGTGATGAAAGACCGGAGCACAATACTAAAGAACTGATCTAATACAGTTACAGTAAAACAGTATAATATCTTGATCAGGCACTCGAGCTCGTTTGAGTAGGACAATAAAATATATATATGTTATTTACCGGTTGCGAGGTCCGGATGAGAAAAACTGTGCCCGAGGTCTTGAAAACGGCCCGAGCCCGATTCCAGTGTAGCGAAATAATTTGAGATCAGTGCAATTGTGAATTCAAAGCGAGGCTGACAAAACTTGAACGTTAAAAGAAAACACGAAGACGAAAACTCAAGAAAACTGGCAAGAAACTCACAAAAAACCATAGTTTCTGTAAAAATGTACACGATATTTTTAAATATGGCAGTGAAAAGCATAGGAATGAAAGGTTTTGGCCTGGTTTTCCGGTATTACGTGTCTCTTCGACAAGGATATCTTCGTGTTTACTTGCTTTGGCCATAAAAAACTCATAAAGTGAATCATGCAGTGAATGCATGTGTTTTGACTTCGATCAACGCTTTCTACTAAAACTGGACAATGAACAAGGTATGCTGTAATCCTTTTCTGGTCATTTCACGGTAAAAAAAACATATAGCCTCAACTTTGTTTGCCAAGGGCCACGGCTTTAATTTTTTTTGTTTACAATATTTATTATTAGCATGACAAAATTACTGGATGCTGATTGGTTGAGAGGAGTACAATTATTTCATTAATTGTACTGCAGTACAATTAATGATTTTCCCAAAAGAAACAAAATGGCGGAAATTTTGTCATGCTAATAATAAACAAGTAATCATGCGATGTTGCTCGTACAATTAGGGATTAATAATACTCGTGATGTTTGAAAATGTTGCCAAATTGGACTCGCCCCGGCGGCTCGTCCAATTTGGCAAAATTTCCAAACATCACTCGTACTATTAATCCCTAATTGTACTCGCGATCGCATGATAACCTATACATATACGAAAAGTACTTTAACAAATGGGCAGAAAAATCATGTTTTCACTACAGTTGGTCCATATTTTTAAGTTTTATGTATGGAGAAAAGTTTTTTATTCTATGATATCTGTTTAAACTGTATTTTTTTAACTTAATGTGGCCAAATACTGAAATACATGAGCAATAAAACAAATGTAGTAGTTTTAATACACGAGCATTTAAAACAAATGTATTAGTTTTTCGACGCATCGTGCTTAGTATGAAGCCTTTGGAGTTGATGCAATTCATTTTTGTACTCTAACTATCGTTAGGCTAGCTTTTTGAACTTTTTGGGCAGATTTTTTAATCTAAAAATTGTTTCACTCCTGTGTTTTGTCGCGTAATCCAGAGCGGGCCGGATGAGTTTCAGAGCGGGCCGGATGCAAAAATCCGGACCGCTCTGAAACGCTCGCTAGCCAATCAGATTGCTTTATTTTCATAGATAAAAAATAAAAGCGTTTATTAGACTTTTTTATAACTTAGCTTCGTTAATATGTTCGATCCAAAGAAGATTATTGGACACAGTTAATCCTAAAATCTTAGCATGGTTGACAACGTCAAACTCCCTCCCCTCTATGGAAATGGCGTCAAACGAATGTTTTTGTTTCTTAAAATATCATTTCCTTGCACTTTTCAATATTTAATTGCAGCTTGTTTTCGGCATCACTCTGGATCGTACTACAATCCCCTTTATTTACAATTTCTGCAACATTAGTGTCGTCCACATATTTCCATTTATTTGCACTGGGAAACGCGGTGAGATCGTTTATCATCAACAGAAAAAGCCACGGTCCAAGTTTAGTACTTTGGGGGACACCTGACAGTATATTACACCATTCGGAAACGCAATCATTGGCCAGTTTAACCCGCTGTTTCCGATCTTTCAGAAAATCAACAACCCAGCGAGCAAATCCTGGGGGGATGGGTAGGTCACATATTTTTTTTGCTAAAATGGCATGATCAATAAGGTCAAAGGCCTTCCTATAATCTAGGAGCATGATCCTTACAGCAGCACCAGTGGCATCTGTGGCTTCAGCCCACTTATGTATCATTGAAAAACTTTGGGATAGCTCCAAACTGGTCGGGCTCGATAATTGAAAGGATGGCAGGACTGATATATGTAACTACAATAAACTCCTCTGCGACCTTTGAAAGTGCAGGTGTGAGTGATATTGGTCTAAGGTGCTTACTGACGTTTGTCACAGGTTTTGTTTTAACTAGGGGAGAAATGTTCGCTAATTTCCAAGCTGACGGGAATTTTTGTTCGGCAAAGGTACAGTTCAGTACTGTGCGGACAGGTTGGGCAAGGATTTCTGCAAATTCGTTTAGCAACCAGTATGGCAAATCATCGGGACCTGACGCTTTACGGGGATTTAGTTTCTTTAACGCACGATAGACGTCATGTTCGGACAGCACAGCGGGGTCAAACTCATCGTCGTAGGGGGAATGGATTGTAGAGGTTGATAAGCTTTCATAGGCTCCAGGAAGGCGTCGTTAATAAGATTAGCAATTGCAAGGGAATCAAAGTTCTCAATTTGGTCAAGTTGGAGTTTGGATCGGAAATTCTCATAACTCTCAGTAGTGGTCATACCTGCAATTTTTTTAACATCACTCCACCACCGACTTGGTTTGGACTCCTTTAAATGCTGTACTTTAGATGAGTAAAATTTAGCCCGACAAGACTTTCTTTCTCGATTTACACGGTTTCGATATAAACGAAAGAGTTCTATATCCCCTTTTACAAAAGCTCTTTGGCGGAGTTGATCAAGTTTTTGAACTCCGGAGTGATCCAAGGTTGGTCATTTCGTGTAATTTGGATGATCTTAGTGGCATGATGCTATTAATTCCGATTCTCACTAAATCTGTGAATAATTTTAACTTTTCCTCACAACTAGCGAGAGAATTCAGACTAGACCAGTCACACGAATTAAGATACCTGCCAAGATCATCTCGCCTACTACGTCGCATATCTCTTTTACATATGGTTCGACGACTGGAGGTTTGGGGTAATCTATTTTTTGGATGGAGAATAATCACGCTGTGGTCAGATAGTCCGAAGGGCGGACACTTTTCGACAGAGTTTACCCCATGTAGGTGAGGTAAGTTAGTTAGGGTCAAATCTAAAATTTGGTCACCTCTTGTTGGTACACTGACTAGTTGCTTCATCCTATAAACTGTGTTAACAATCGGTTGATGTTTAGTCGATTAAAATCACCAGTCAGGAATATTCCGCAACCACGATAATAGCCTTCAATGGACGTAAGTGTAAGGAACAAGTAATCAATCATAGAATTGTCGTCGGCGTTAGGAGGGTGGTAAGCTGTACCAATCACAATAATTAGGAACTCCTCGAGGGAGTCTATTTGGTCTAATTTGGACCCAAAGTACTTTGGATTGTCAAGATGATCGAGTGTTTTAAATTTTATTGAATTTCGAATGTATGTACACACACCACCATGAGCACCATAAGTTTTTGTAAATGAGATTATAATCAGGAATGTTGATACAATGTTCACTGATACCGTCATGAAGCCAAGTTTCTGTAAAGCAGGCTAAATCAGGTTTTAGCTGAGTGATGCAGAGGGTTATTTCATCAATTTTGGGTGCTAGGGACATGTATAGTAGCAAACTAGGACCAAAAACAGACTTGTCAGGTTGGTTTATGGAATCTGGAGTGGCAGCTGAATTAGCGGGAGTAGCATAGATTAAGTTGTTTGTATTTGAAGTTGGTAGGTCAGCATAAGAGTTTAGCTTAAATGGCCGTCGCGAAGTATTCACCGGAATTGGGTTACATTCGTTAGATTCATTAGATCGTTTATCCAGGGCTTGGGAGGGTTCACTGGTATTGACATGAGTGGTGATATTTGTGGCTACTGAAAAGTCTGGAACAGGGGATGCGCTATTGGGTTTTGGGGAGGGGTGAAAAAATAAAACATTTTCAACCTGAAGGGAAACGGAATTTGATTGATGTGTGATTGTGATAAGTTAGGGGGGGAAACCATTTAGGTAAATTTCGTTGAGGGTTCGGTTTATATATTGTACTTTGAACATTCTCGTGTAGGAAATCACACCTGTTGCCCTTCAGGCAGTAGCCTCGTCTTTTTAAGAACGGGCAAGGTACCATAGCTTTACTCTTTTTTCTTGAAAGATGTAATTTTTCGGGTATCTTATTATTAATAGGAGAGCAAGTAGGGACATTTATCGGTGTTGCTACTTTGGACCCTGTGGGGTGATTATAGGAAATCTTTGGCGTTGTAACAAATTAGTGTCAATTACGAACATATTTTCAACCGGCTTCGCCGCTTCGCCACTCATTCACAACTTATATTCCGTAAATTCGTAAAAGAAACTAAATAAGCAACACATGCTTACGTTTAAATACGGAATTATTTTAGAAATTTGGCCACTTCGTCGTTTTGGGATTGTCTTCGGTTTAAAATAAACTTTTCCATTCGTGAATTCGGGTGCCATCTTGCCGTGCTGATATAAACTATAACGACACGGCCGTGCGTTGTTGCTATATTTAATGCATGCGCGTGGTACAAATTGACCAATAAGAACGCGAGTTTACGAAAATTGAATATTAAAGTCTACCATACTCTGCAATGACAACGAAAAGCCTTGCAATCTTATCAATAAAGATATGTTAAAATTTCATGTAATGTACCAATCTATTAATAGTATCAACTTTAAAAAGGTTTTGCTTCATAGCAACAAACAACCTTTTGAGAAAAATATCAAATGCGAACGAAAGCCTTGTTTACATTTAATACACACTTACACAATTATTGTTGTATGCGTTTTAGAATCGGCCAGCAAAATATTTAAAACAAGACAAGGGATCTATAAGCTGATTGCTATGACACCATTCGAAGCTAATATTAATACCTAAGTACATGTATTAAATCTGTAGTTGTTGATCATGGAGAGTCTGTCTCTGCTCAGTATTCTTGCAATCATATGCATAAACGTTATATAAAACTTACTGTTACTTGCGAGAGATGCGAGATGCGAGGTGCGAGATGCGAAGTGCGAGATGCGAGATGCGAGATACAAGATAATCTATTAATACTCTTTGATTACATACTTGATATATTACAAAAAAACATTTAAGGACATAAGGATTTAGAGTAAAGGCTACCTAGAAATAACCATAGGAGTTAATCGAGCTATAGGTAGCACATGATAATTCGCTACAAAATTGCTTTTATATACAGATATTCTTGCACGGAAACGCATTACGGCCATTAATATTACAACAAACAAATTATACACTGTTAATTTTGGGGTGTCAATTTAACACCAAAAAGTGGTGCTAAAAAATTAGGTAAAAAATGACACCTTTTTTGGGTGCTATTTTAACACCGCTGTTGATGGTGTTGATTTAACACTAGTTACGGTGCTAAAACAACACCTTTTGTAGTGTTAAAATAGCACTGATTTAGGAGTTGTTTTAACACCCGAATATTCTCATCAAAATAGCACCTGATTTAGGTGCTATTTTAGCACTAGTGTGAACAAAAACTTGCTCATTGCTACAAAGCAAATCCAAAATATATACTCCACTTTTTAGCAAAGAGACAACACAATCTGAAAATATATGAACATCCTTTAATTGAATTAATAATATTCCAAAATTACTTTGCAGCTAAACATTAAAATGGTAATAAATTTAGGCAAATCTTGCCATGCTCATGCAATGTTCTCACCAATTACCTATTGAAACCAGGTACATCTATTATTTTACCCTGGGCAATGCCAAGCAATTCTAGTACTTTGCTAGGAGCATGTCAGAAGAGTTATTCTATGTCACTCCAATGCTTAAGTTAACCCATTAACAACTAACAATTTTCCTTAGCAGGTGAAGTTGTCTGGCATTAGACAGAGTAAACCTGCAATATAAGATGCACAATCAGGAATTTATACAAGCACTTTATTCTACTGCCGTTTTTCAGATGAAGAAAATGAATTATTTACAACCGTTTACGGGTAGCAGAAAGGTGCTTCTATAAATCCCTTATAATCATTGTGGTTTAATGGGTTACAAATTTGTTATTAGGTAAAGTCAACAGTTATAGAGTCTGATGATTACTACACTAATTTCCCCATAGTCTATAGACATGCCAAAAGACTGCAACTCCACATTTTCTGAGATCAGAATACCTCTATTCTTTTGCTCCTGTCAGTATGGCCAATATCAAACACACACAACTTGACGCAGACCATTAACTCCTTGCGTTATCTTCCTCAGCGATACAAAGTTGCTCTATTACTTTAGTCGTGATGCCAAGGTGAACCATACATAAACATCAATATTTTTCCAGCTTCACAATCACATATAATTAGGTTATCTATAAAATACATTGAAAGTAAGGTACATAAGTAAATACAAAATTCAGATTAACTTAAAATATTTGCATCATTCTAATTAATGCAATTAAACAGGTGTCTGCTAATAATACATAATAAATTATGATATTCTCTTTCATTAGGCAGGACATAGCTGACTTAACTACTATTTGACGAGATCACAGACTATAAAAAATAATCAATTCTCACACAATATAAATATTCTTGCAGTGAGTTTCATATCAAAATACACCCCTAGTGACCCCACTAGAAGTGGGTAAGGTCCAGTGTTACTATAGAGCACACAGGTTATAGTTAGAATACAATTAGCTATTGCTTATGTACAGTTAGCCTCCTGAGATTCCAAAACTCCCTTAGGCATGATGCACAGGTCTATGTAAATACTTTCTTCACCCTGCTCTCCTGGGCAGCACACTTTGGAGGAACAAGCAGGGTATAGCTGAGTTAGGAAGAGTCCACAAAAATCATCGAGAGCAGTGGTCAGTAAGCCACCCCCCCCCCCCCCCCCCCCAAATATGGGCATCATATATTGTTGGTTTGTGCCGAAAAGCATGGAGGGAAAGTTATTATATATTATAATATTATACCTCACAATAAGTTTGTCCAATCAGAGAACTAGGCTTGTACCACATGACCGTGGTATTTTTCAGTGAATACCTGTACCATGAGTCGTTTCTCGGGCATGGTATTCGAGTCGAATACCACGCTTGAGCTGGGAATTTGAGTTTAATACCCCGCTCGTACTCCAGGCCGCCATCTAATTTCATCGCCTGTTTTCTAGTATCTAGTACAAGTAAAGTCATACAAGGTTCGGTATAATATATCATTTATAGACCTTTCACTCAAGGTATTCCCAAATTACCTTCGGATGAAATATTCCTCGGGCTTTTCCCTCGGAATATTTCTCATCCCTCAGGGTAATTCCAAAAATTCAAAAATTTCGTGTATCCACTCAGCGACCTCAACGACCTGTAGGTTTTATTGAAGCATTTTAAATATACCTCATTAAATAACAATTATAATATTATGGAAGTTGTACATTATTTAAAATTGTCAAGACATTTTCTCAGGGTACTAATAGACTATACATTGATTCATTGAAACAATGCTCAACTTATGAAACAATCACATAATTCATATATAAAAACATTCATAACTTTTAAGTCTACTCTAATGTCAGAGTTTCTATGGTATAGATTAATATAATTGTTAAGTAGGCCGTAGTTTATATTATCGTTTTGATTCTGAACTAAATTGATAAGTACAAGGAATTTTTGCCGCGTTAAAATTCAAATATTTTCTTACGGCGACACAACGCACGCAACATAAATATTTATGAATACATCCGTAAATTTTTGCCTTTATAATTGCTTTATATTACATAAAAACATTGAAATATCCTTACCTGAATATTATACCAGCGTTCCTGAGCTATAACTCTTGAAATTCTTGTGGATTTCGAGAAGAAAAAGCAAATATATTGCTTATATTTTCCAACATAATTTTTCAAATTAAAATTTGAAATGAAAGTGACGCTATCCCAGAAAACTTTGCGCGTGTAGTAAGGAAATTAGACACCAGTCCGTCTTTCCGTGCTTATGTCATTTCTATGAATTCTTTCAGGAGAGACAACTCCCAACCCAAAAACATTGCTCGTATTTTCTACCATTTCAGATTTTTGTGTCATATTTTAGACTCTATGCTTTAGGAATATAATGTTCTCTGTAAAGTTTCTCTTAAAGGTATGCAGCAAACTAGATGCGACACAACAAAACACCATAGAGTTTGTGTATATAAAATGTCTATAATCATGTAGTATCACAAGATATTATGCATGGCGATTTTTCAAAACAATATTCCGTAGAAATATGTTACTTGGGCTTTCTTGCGATTTTTTGTGAAACTGTAATTTGACTTAAACACCCATAATATATTTAACCCTAAAAATCGTGTTAATTTAGCACCTCTATAGTGGCCTATGTTTAACACTTTTGATGGTGTCAAAATAGCACCCAATATTTAGCGCTATAAAGGGTGTAAATTTAGCACTTTCGCTGATGAAAGAGGTGCTATTTAGGACCCAAAAAAGGTGTCAAAATAGCACCCCAATATTTAGCACTATAAAGGGTGTAAATTTAGCACTTTCGCTGATGAAAGAGGTGCTATTTTATTGCCCAAGAAAGGTGTTAAAAATTTCGGGTGCTGAATTAGCACTTTAAAATTGACACCCAACTTAACGGTGCTATATTGGCACCCAAATCGGTGCTAAAATAGCACTTTATATTTAACACCACCTCTTGGTGTCAATTTAGCACCTATACAGGTGCTATTTTAACACCCTCAAATTAACAGTGTAGTGCCTATAAAAACTTAAACAAATCGCCTATGGACATATAGATATATATAGATATATTATATTATATATTATTATTATTATTATTATTATTATTATTTAAACTAGCTGTACCTTTCCTATGTCCTTCTATTGTACATTAAAAGTATTAAAAAAACATTATCACACCAAATCGGGGTAAGGTTCACATTAACACATTTCATTTTACAAGGCTTAAATTTTACAAGGCTTACATTTGAGTAGATGATTTACTGCGGATTCAGGTTGAATGTTTAATTAATGATATCACGAGTATGTGATGCAAACACTCGAACGCACGTGTTGTCAAGCGCCAAATTTCTTGTTGCTGAGGAAGTAGTGTAAAGCTTACCCAGGGGATAACACGTCTAGAAAGCCCTGGGAATGAGGTTCAAGGCGTGGTTGTTCTAGCTAGCTCGATACACATTGTGTTTTACCTTAATACTCGCTCCTTTTTATAATTTTTCTTATGGATAATTTTACTGAAATTCAATGTGTTATAGTACCAGTATTATCCAATGAACAGGATCATACCGTTATTTTTTAATAACGATGAATTACTGGCTTTTTCGTATGATGATTTTCACTCGCGAATGCTAAGCGAAGTTCCACACATTGCCAAGGTACAGTAGCAGCAACGCCGTCTGAACCATTACGGCTGTTTTCGGTTGAAGAAAATCGCTCTGAAATAGATCTCTCGCCAAAGTATTTCAAGTCGCAAATAATGAGACTGCTAAACAAGGGATTGAAAACGATTGTTATTCGTGTGGTCACAAATTATTCGCCACTAGTTGCGCAGCCAGCTAAGGTTACAATTTCAGATAATCCTCGAAGGAAACGTCGTTTGGATTTAGTTCAAAACCGCTTGCAAGGAAACTTTCAAGTTCAACTAAACGATAATAGCAAGACAATAATAAACGATCGTACCGCAGAGATACATTGCTAGTGGACGCAGAAATTGGTTTGTTTTGAACAAAGGTGTCATGGTTTTATAGAGTATATTAAAAGGAATCCTATCAACCCGAAATGAACCTCCTCAACTCATTGGTTCTGGAGACGTCGCAGTCTTGCTGGATTTTTGGTGCGGGGCCGTATGAGCTATGCCACTTTGTCAAATTATTTTATGCTTTCCTGATTTCTTTTACATTTTTTGTATTTTATAAAACTACAAGATTTCGACTTCCAGTCTGCAGTTTCTTGCGTATATTCAAATTAATGAAGATCTTCATTTCGCATCGGTGCATGGGTCTCCCATGCTTTGAGTTGCGTAGACTACGCTTAATATTTATAACGTAAGGCATGTTATGTTTGTACAAGTATTTTCCTACAATGTTTAAGTTTGCCCTTTCGGTTTAGGCGTATCCATTTATTTTTGAAATTGTCTATATTTAATAGAGTGGTGACTGTCTTGCTATGACATTAATGAAACATTTATTCATTGACACAGATATTTATGCAGTGGTTGGCTTCAATTTATCATCATAATTATCTGCTTAAAATATGTGTGTTAGTCGCTGTTTTACCGATGATATGATATCAGAACAGCCTCACTAAGGAAGTGCTGACTGATGTCTATGTAGTTTACATGTCTATTAAAATTTATATATTTTAAAAATAATGCTACCCTGTGTAATAAATCATCCAATTCCAGGTGGGCTATGACGCTATGTCAGTGGACAAAAGATCCATTATAGCATTCCTCACTATTGTTCTTTGGTGTTATGCAATTTCATGCACCGCTGTCAATAAATGTCCAGATTGATGCTTTTGAATGCATTTAAAGAACTGGTCATATGAGTTGGGCCGACTTAGCAGACAGCTTTCGATTCTGATGGAACTGTGCTAGCCTGGTTCTTGCTTGAGAAAGGCTGGATCCTGACATTTCTACACTAATATGCAACCTTTGAGCTATTGTGTGCTTGACCTCTGAACCATTGAGAAATCTGTGCTTCAAAGCATATGCACCAATCTTATTTCATGGCCAGGGGCGTAACTAGTGGAGGAGAGTTTGGGGGCTGATGAATTTGTAGGGCAAATTTTGCCATGTTGGTCGGGCAAAAATACGTTCAAGTCATGGTGAGTAAAAACAAAAAATCTTGAAGACCAGTTTGGGCAATTTGAAGGACTTGCTTATCCAATAATTTATTATATAACATTTTCTGACCAGCAGAATTCTATAGCATCTTCCCTCAAAGTGCATAAAATGAGGTTTCAGAGACTCTACATGCCCCCATACCCCTTAGTCACCTTGAGCCTTCAGCACTCGATACCCGTGCATTCCCGTTAGTGGCGTGAGGGCTGCCATAAACCGGTGAGCGACAAAAAAGAGAAGTGAAGCCAAGATGGCGGCAATTTACGTCCAACTCTATGTACGCCATAAACAGTGTTCATACCGCTTTTCCCAGCTAATTCCGGTATTTTCAAACGGAATGTATCGCTAGTAAAGTTATTAGTTCATATCATCATATGTTATTATTGTTTCAATCGAAGTAAAAACATGAAGTTTCGGCACACTCCTTGCCGGCTTGTGCAAACCGCGCAGACAAAAACAATACTTACTCCAGATATATATGGAGCTCACTGCTATAAACCTTTTAGGTTTTTGTCGGTGCCTTTATAGTGTACATTATGTTCTGTGACAAATATGTATAAATTCTGCTGAAATTTTGTCCTTGAAATCGCAAAGACATCATGTTAACAAACCAAGGCACCATAAATATGCAGTATTTCTGCAATATTTTCAAACAGGTACCGGTGTTCTGGTCATTTCATTTATTTTGAGAAATATGTATATATTCTACTGAATTCCTCTTGCTGTGTCCTTGAAATATGCAAGACATTATGCATATAAACAACCAAGACAGTCATAAATATGCCGAGCAATTAAATAATGGAATCTCTGAAAGTTGCCTGCCAACTTCGCTTCACCCCGAGTGCCCTTGGGAGCTTTTGTCACCAGTATAGCGATTAGTAAATGAACGACTTATCTACAATTTGCACGGTTAAGGTCTAATTTTAACTTTATATTCTTAAGATTAACTGCAGACAAAATTCTCTGTATGACAAAGAAAGATGGAGCGCTTGGATGTAGCTTGTTTGTATACGTGTTCGCGGAATCGAATGCTTCGCGGTCCTTGTTGTAGCAACAATGTTGGACTGGGATTGAACGGGCACAGGTTTTTTACTCGACGCACTGTGTATATTGACAGACCAATTATAATTTCAAAGAATCTCACTTGGATGCATGCATGCATTTTTGTTGTTAATTAACGAATGAGTTTCAACAAATACAGTATATTTAATTTCTTATACGCACCTTAATCAAATGAATGAGCAGCAAAATTGGGCAAAGCGATTCCAGAGAAGCTTGGAGAGCTTTGTGTCAGAGACGTCTTTCAATACAACCGCTGCTCATTCGGCACATATGTTGTGAATCTAATATATCTAACAAAACCATACCAAGGATTACACTGCTCTTCAATAAATATACAGACTGTGTTTGCTGAAACTCGCTTGTTAGTTAACAAGCCAAAATCAACTGGCAACCAAGCCAAAATCAATTTTATTCTTTCAAACTATAATTACGCTTCAATAAAACAGTGCGCCGAGTGCGACATTTAGAAAAATTCCTTAGCTTATGGACATGCATTACGTTTACATTAGAGTCACTACAGTGTTTGTTGAGTTTAGATTTCAGCGTATGATTCCTATCCCATCTGAACATTTTTCGAGTCTAAAAGGGCAAGAGCGACTATAGGACAGTTTAAATGTGCAGGGAATACATAAAATAATTCATATTTTGTTTCTACTCAGTCTCAACCAGAAAACTGATAAATAAGAGGCGATAAATAAGAATTAACAAATTTTGGGAAAATGTATCTAGTATATATAGTATGGAAAGTACTAGAAATACATTCATGCAGAACCATCTCGCCCATTAGAACCAAGCAATTATACTCCCCAAAAGTTATTGTAACATGATGAAGTACTGAGTTGAGCACTGTAACCATGGTACGGTTGGTAACACGTAACCGGCCGTATATTTCTATTATTTTTTGTACAAACTGGCAAAATAGTAGTAAGGTTTGTACTTTTAACTGTAAAATTATCAATTGCCCAACTATATAAAGTAGCTATGTTATTACGTACTCTTTTAGTTTTGATTTACTCTTAAATTCAATCTTAGACGTTCTCGCCAAACGTTTCTAAATTGTTTTTTGAGATTAAATATCAGTGTTGTTTCTTATTCTATAACGCATTTGAATTAATAATAAAGCACTAAAGAAATGGCGGACAACTTTGCACTCCGCTATGTTCACAAATGCCGCAGCTCGGGAATTGGCGCCGCAGCTAGGGGAAAATGTTGACGGCCCATTGACATTGCCAATGAAAATAGATTGTTAAAGTTTGTGCTTATATTGTCCAGACAAAACTAAAAAAATTGGACAAAAAACCAAGCAGAAGACTATAACGCTCAGTATGAAGTTTTATTCACTTTTGCGTTTCGAAAACTTGACACACAATGAACACAACAAACGCTATATATTACAAAGCCGTATATATAAACATTCTCTAAACCAAAATTTGATGGAATCTGAAATTGTTTTTCTGCATTAATTAATTTTTTTCAATAATATATTATAATAAATGTTTTTAAAACATATTGCGAAAGATGACATGGCGCTAATCTGAGCAGACGCATGTAATACCGAAACATGCACTTATAGCCTTTATAGCTATCTGCGGTACAAGCTAAGCTATCATTCCGGTGTTACGCGAAATCTCTGACCTGCAAAATCTCTGACTTTTGTATTTCTGCTCATGCGCAAAGATATGCATGATTGATTTTTGCTCATAAATTTCGCAAGTGTTCAAGCTACAGAGAAGCGTGCGTCTTAAAAGCTTTCTTTACAAGTTTAATCGTTGTTAAATGGCTAATTTTACAACCGAGACTGATACTGCCTGTGTCAACATTGCATCGACAAAGCCTACAACAAAGATGAATAAACACAAGGTATGTAGCACTTTGAATTTTATAGCGATGAGATTGTTGGTATTTATATATCAGTTGTGTCGAACAGATGACAGTCAGGACACTTTGCATTTTATTTTCTCTCGTATTTTGAATGCCAAGGAGAAAGATCATTTACTAGCAGTGTTAACATGGTTAGTTTATTAAAAAATGTTCTTGGTATGTCATAAAAATAGGTTTCTTTGCAAGATGTTCTCGAGCTCCTGAAGTCAGGACGCCAGATGCCTGCACACTTAGAAAATTTGGAGAAGACCACGAGGAGAAAAGAAACTTTGTGTATGAAGGTATGGTATTGACAAGGCATTACCTTATTAATTGTACATTATTTTTTGTGCTTCTTAAATAATAATATGATTAGTAAAATTTAAAATCAATTTTTCATCAATATAGCTGTTATTATTTACTTGGCTTTGGGTGGCCGTGGATCTGCAATTTATTTTATTCTTACTATACTGGATTTACTGGAAATATATTGCTTGGTATCATTGTGACCAGAGCCAAATTTCCTCGTCAAAGATTTGCAATGGATTATCTATGATTTATTTTATACTTACTGGATATTGACATATTGTTGCTTGGTATCATTAATTGGAAAGAGAATTCCAACTTATTGAAAGCTACAGTATATTAAAGCTGTAAGTTACACAACAGAGTGAGAGACTGAAAAATACAATCAAGGCACTAATTATAATACTAATTTTAGAATTAAATAACAGTCTTTATTACATTGGTCAACACATATTGTCAACAATATGTGGGTCATGCTACAATGATGTTAACAGGTAAATCAAATGTTTGTATTGTTTCACAGTGTACCAAACTACCAATGAGCAAAATTAACCTTGGGGGTAGGGTGCAGCATAGTCAAATAATGTAATTTTTTTTGTTATAGTGGACGAAATGCAGGTGTCTGCAAAATCTGCAGGAAAGATGACTGGCTGGGTTGTGACCGATGTGGTCAATTTTTCCATGCAAACTGCATTGGTGTGGACTTTGCAACTGCCCTTGCAGAAAACTTTTATTGTAATGGACAATATTAGTTATTATAAAGTGAATTGTGGTTCACAAAATGTCAGAGAGTGCTCAAATAAATATCATAAAGATAGAGCAAATATAACAAGGTTACAGGAACTTCCTGTGTTATGTTTGCCTGAAGATTCTATTTTATATTTATCTCTATCTTCATGATATTGAACACTCTCCGACTTTTCGGTGAACCACAATTACCAATACCCTTTAATTGTAAATAAGTAAATATCTCAAACGTGCGGTGCCAGTGTGGGTAGGGTATAGCAAATACGGCGGTTGACTGTTGTGTAAAACTACCTGAAAAATACAATGAGAACTTCGACGTTTCGATGGATTTAATCAAAACAAACTATAAACAAAATATGGAAATCACATCACAAAATATATTAGCATGCGCATATAAGGAGCAGCGAACAAAGATAACAAAGCAAGAATGACAAAAAACAAGGGACGAAATATTAGATAACATGAGATGTAGAGTATCTGCTGATGGCAGGCATAAACAGATAGGAGTTAAATGTAAGAGAGGCGCTCATTAATGCCGAGAGGATGAATGGTGCCAAGTTGGGAAATGAGACGCATTTCTTGGCTTTTGTAAATAAAAAAAGTAAATAACTAACCTCTGGATGTAAATATATGTAAATAATTATGTAAATGTTGCAAGAAATTAAGATAATAATGAGGTTAAATATTTCTTTAATGAACTGAATTGGCTTTGTCTTCTTTGTTATTTTTTAAAGTATTAATAAATACCATCAGATGTTGGGAAATTAGAGTTATAATCCCCCTGTAAGCCAATGGAGGTTTGTGAAAGTTGCAAAACTGTAGGGTGATGCCAGGCCCAACCCAAGGCTTAATGTGGTGATATTTAATTACTAATTTCTCATAATACCATGGTTAAGAAAATAGTGCCATGGCTGTAGGACAGAATGCCCTTTTCCTTCAGTGTGGCAATGGACATGGCTCACTAGGTCATGACCTAGTACTGGCACCGCATAGTACTGTATCATAAATGCCCTGAATAGCATAGCACTTGATTGTTGTCAGACAACCTGGTGTTCTGTGTGTTACCAAAGAACAATATTAATGAGACAAGGGTGAAGACAAGCATTTGGTATTTTCCCATCTGTTATGGGACTTTAATATCTCAATATATCATTTTTATGACTTATGAGTCAAAAGTTGTCGATAACAGGGTACAAGCCAAGGTTCCAGTTGTCGATAACTGGATATAGAGCATGTACATGCACCAACACATGTTGTCCACACATATCGACAAACCTATGTGGACAATGATATAGGGTTATTTAGGTATAGTGTCACATATTAATGTGGCAGTGCACACATGACCTGTCGTCCTGTCATATAGGTGGCCATACTTGATACTGACAGTAACATATTTGCAATTTCAAACATAAATTTGCTAAAAAAGCATTCTAAAGTCTCGTTTTCCTATATTTACTATACCAAAGCTAGAAATTAACGTTTCTTACCGTGGATTTGTGTTAAGAATGAAGCAATAAACCCACGGGAATCTTTCAGAATGTGAAATAAATTATATAAAAATATTTCTGAGCTGTCACCAGTGCGCCATTGTTAAAATATAAATGCCGAAGACTTTTACTGTAGTTTATGCCCTAAATAACTTCAGGTTTTAAGCATTTATTCTTCGATAACGATATCAAATTGAATCCAGTTTCGAAATACTTTTATAAAGACCTTTAATATTATTTATAAATATAAAATTCGGTCGAGTCAGAAATTTCGCGGAGGTCAGAGATTTCGCGTCCACACGCGCGAAATCTCTGACCAGTCACGCGAGGTCAGAGATTTCGCAGAGGTCAGAGATTTCGCTTGACACCGGGATAAATTGAGGGCAATAATTGAAGCTTCCTACTGTGGCCCCAATTTAACTCCGTATGCATGTAAGTCCCGGATCTGATATCGTGCGCCCATTGGCTACATTGAAATCTTCTTAGCAACTTTGCTTTAGCAACAACAATATGAATAAATTTATGAACGGCTTACGCCTTACGGCTGTCTAAATGTGGCAAAATGTAAAAAAAACCGACCCTGCAAATCCAGTGAAAACTATTCCTATATAGCCAAAATATGGAATTAGTGTGAAGCAATGAAAATGTTTAAAGGAACTGGCAGGAGTTTCACACTTTGTTGCTCAACTTTAAATGGATAAAAACGGAAAACTAATCAATGATACCATTTTTTGAGCAGGTTAATTATATTCTCAATATATATAAACAGAACACGTATTTAAAATTTTAAGAACATAGTTGTGTTCGTTACTGAATTAATGAAGTTTTTTTACGGCCTTGTCACGTCCAGAAATGATTTTGTTGTTGCTAAGGCAGTGTTGCTAAGGAGATTTCAATGTAGCCAATGGGAGTACGATTTCACATCCGCGATTTACTTACCGGACGTAAATGCATGTAGTCCCTATTAGGAAGCTTTAATTTTTCTCTTTTGTTTGTCTGCATTTATCCCGGAATGCCTCCTGTATTCTTTTGTAATCTCTAATTACGCACTACAAGATACATAACAAACAAGAAAGTAAGCATTATACGTCAGAAATTATATAATTATTATGTGTAACGCATGTATTTAACAAGTTCTACAGGCGACAACCGTAATACTCGATCCTCATTGAAGGATAATTGATCCAAGATTTTGGCCACACGCGCATGTACCGAGCTTGAACAGGACTTTTAAATGAGTTGGTAACAATCGACTTTTTATCGCTGTTTCCTTGAAAAACCTATAAATTAAAAATATAAAATTATGTTTTAATATTTCAATGAAATGCTCCGTAAACAGTATATATAGTGCTATACACTACACGAATTACAGATACGCAGAGTAACTGATTATTGTAACTGATTACTGACAAGTATAGTTAGTATAACTAAATAGACAACAAAAACGAAACCAAAATAAATCATAAACAATAATGCTGTACAAAGTTCTATAGAGTGACTTAATTTACAGTCGATTTCATGCACGGGTCACTTTTCCAAAACGTTCCCAAGTTTGTTACGAATATTTCCAAATACATTTCTAAATTTGAATGTTGGGCGTGGAACTTGCAAAGCTAATTTCGCAAGTACGGAAGTACTGAACTAAAGTACTGAAGTACTAAACGAAATCGAGAGTTGCAATTTAAAAGTTCACTTTTAAAATATGAAATCGTTGCCGAATAATGAATGTGCCCACGCCATTTTTACGCCATTTTCACGTCCTCTTTGACGTCGCGTTGTGTTTGCTAAAGCTGTCTATTATTGTGGTAAAATGCAAACAATAGAACTCACCAGTAGGTTTATTTTAGTACTTCAGTATATTAGTTCAGTACTTCGGTACTTAAGGTGGCTCCCTGCAGTTAGTACAGTTTGAAACACGATCTATATAGATCAGATATCATCCTAGCGTCCCACGCGTGGAATCTTCTTGACCCCGGCAGAAATTTTGGAACAAGCCGCGGGAAGTTATTTTCGGAGACTATATATCTGTGAAGAAACCACACGTTTTTCATTACAATCGTAAGTCTTCGAAATTTAAACATTGCGTGTGTTGTTGCTAACCAGTTTCTAAGCTTTCTATAAGTGTGTTTTTTATCTATATACGTTCAGTATTATATTTTATTATATAAACATAAGTGTTATATAGAGTTTTATGCCACTGAGAAAAATCGTATTTAAACACACGTAAAAAATACGATATTTTTGCAAGCCAATCAAAAACCTATTACTATTTGTGTACTATTTACATATTTGTTTTAAGTTTCTATATGCATTGTCGTTTGTTTATAATTTGTATATAAAATAAACAGACTATTACATGATTGCTTCTCGTGTTGAAGAGAATATTGCTCACTCGTTCGCTACGCTCACTCGTGAGCAATATTCTCTTCAACACTCTAAATAAATTCCATATTTCCGCGCAACCATGTAATATTCTCTTTATATAATGTTCAAAATCTTCGACTTGTTGCATTGACTAAATAATCTGAAATTATATTTTATACTCTCTTCAAGGCAGTCTAGAACTTTCAAAGTAATATATTAGTCTTTAAAGCAATTGAAAGTTTGAAACTTGTTACTCCTGTCTTTCAATTCAACTTAATTCACAATTAGTGTTTGACTTGCTAAACTAGCACGTGAAAATACACAACAAAGTACCAAGAATAAAACTACACACGTTTCCTTTCATTTCGAGTTGTTCACGCACGACAATTTACACGCATGCGCAATATGCGATCATGTCGAGTCGGTTTTTCTGACATCAGCAACTTCAAATGGACTTGCCAGCTGTTTTTGTCGTGCTTCCTTTGAAACTTTGCACAATTGTTCAACAAGGGAAGAAAAAAGACATATCCAAATCTCACAAAATTCACAAATTTGTTTCTCGTTTGGTGGACAATTAATCTTCCAAAACAATTTCAGAAAAATTGACAGAAGGAAAAAAATATTGTCAATTTAACCTGAAATTAAACAATAGAAACGCAAAAGATAAGACACCATGGTTGCCATTGTAACACTAATACTATTCCTGTTTGTCCATAAATATACAGCCCAAGACGTCTTTACATTCCTCTAAGTGCTCATTTTGCCGTGTCGCAAGTGTATCCAATATAAATTTGGTTGAAAGCGGAATTTGTTGAACAGAACTGTAGGGAGCCACTTTAAGTAAACAACTTGCAAAATTGGCTCTGCAAGTTCCACGCCCAATATTCCAAATTTGGAAACGTGATTGCGAATATTCATAACAAATTTGGGAACCGCGTTTTGAAAAGTGACCTGAAATCGGCAGTATACAAGGCATAATCTTGAAAATGGGATTCCGTGCAAAACGCGACTTCGTCTCGGCGAATATAATTATATGAACTAGAAATACATGCATGCAGAACCCCCCTCGTCCATTAGGGGCGGACCATTAGAAAAACCCGGTGGGGAGGGCGACAGAAAACAATCCGTGGCGTATTTATATTTCGAGGATGACCGACTGCATGATTTTTCTTATAGGGTCCAAGCTTTGCAGGATTTTTTTCACGTACTTTGATACAATGTTTTCCCAATAAAACCCAATTGATAATGGTTCCCGCAACTTTTCCATCAATATATACCGATACGGCTTAAATTAGATATTGAAATACAGCATTGTAACAGGTTACAGCTGCTCTCTGCCTGGTCACAACCAAGTGCTTTCCGCCATATTTTCCATATGCCGCGCAATATAGGTTATAAAAGTACTTCATATTGCAAGAATAAAGTGGATCAAAGTATATATTTAGTTTTAGAAACATTGTTCTTGCAAGCCTAGAGTACAGAATATTGATAGTTTTAATACTTCCTCTCTTGGGAATGAAGGGAGAGGGGCACGACTACCAAAACTTCATTAAACATTTGCAATAGCAAGAACTGCTACACACTCAGTCGTCATACTGCGCTTGCAATGCTTTTTTTTCAGACTAGATCTCTTGCTGGGTATTTTTCCACGCAATTTCTCCTTGCAGGAATATTTTTGGGGGACTGTCACCCCCTCCGGGTGTTTCTAATGGTCCGCCTCCTTGAACCAAGCAATTATACTCCCCAGTGAGTTAATCACTGTAACCATGGTAACGCACAACCGGCTGTATATTTCTATTATTTTTTGTACAACATGGCAAAATAGTGATAAGATTTGTACTTTTAACTGTATAATTATTAATTGCCGAAATGTTTAAAGTAGCTATGTTATTACGTACTCTTTTAGCTTTTATTTACTCTAAAGTTCAATCTTAGACGTCTCACGTGCAAAATGTTTCGAAATTGTCATAAAACTTCAACTGTTTCTTTGAACAGTATTTTTATACTACGAAGTTTTTGAGATTAAATATGTTATAACACATTTGAAAAAAGTTTGCGAAATGCCAAAATGACAGTTATTTTTCTGCCGTATACATATAAAAACTTTTTTTTTCTCGGCTTGAACTCCCGCATGCGTATAACTTAAAAAACATCCAACGTCTATGACAAAAAAAATTGCGGACAACTTTGCGCTCCGCTATGTTCCAAATCTCCGAGCGGAATTAGTATTCTCGCACCGCGCTATTGTTTTTGATCCGCATGTACTGTTATATTTTATTGACTGTAACGCATTGTATTTTACTGTGTTCAATTGGGCTATTGACCAAGCTCTTCAGCCAATCAAACGCGTTGTAATAATTATGACCTATGTATTAAATTACCCTTGTTTGATAGAACATATGAAATTTGTAGATAATATTTCCAAAGATCTTTAAATATGTAGCGACTAAATGGGTTTGAAGAACAATGCGATGTTTACAAATACACTGACTTCCCTGCACCTCAACTCTCCTCCACTGTATGTCGCTTGACGTCGCAGATATAGCTTTGTGTTCAAGCAACATTACCTATCCATAACCGTATTATTTCGAGTAATAATTTATAGTTTCGAGTTCATGACCAAATGCAATAAGTGATATTTAACCACTAATTCTTTTATATATGGCTTAGACCTCGAAGACATCATTTATTTATTCGAATAGTTAATTTTGACTAATTTATAAATATGTTTCTATGAAAGTGTAAAAGTTTCCACAATTAACACTTCATGCAACTTTGGTAGATTATACCAAAGTACTGCATGTCGATTGGTCATTAATCAACCGATTGTATGCATTGTTACCTGCATGAGTAAAAATAATAGCATCAGATAAGTATTACTCGTTTTAGAAACGTTACGGGAATAAGAAGTCCTAAAAGTGTTCAGATAAGGAAAATACGAATTATCAGCACAAAAACATAGAAATATTGAAAACAATTGGTAACGGTAAATATTTATAAGAACATAAACCGGTTTATAATATTCATTTTAAAAATCAACCAATTTAAATATTATTCGTTACATTTCCTGACTCTTACCGTTACAATTCCTGACTCTTGATAATATGTCCAACTATTACCATCAGTGCTGTATGAAACCGAGTAAGAATCTACCCATTCTGTTTGGGAATAGCAGGTTCCCTGAGTGGCTATTCCTGTCACAATGGTCAGTTGTCTCAGATCAACCTGAAGCCACGAGTTGGTCTTCCCTGATGCAGTAGAAGTCCAAGAGCACCTGGAACTTACTTTGTTCAATCTTGCATAGTGAGGATTGTAGTTGTTATCATAAATAGATGAGGCTGTCATTGCATCATCAGGTATTTCACCACTCTCCATTCCTAATGACTTGGGATCTGCACATGGAGCTAATAAAGATAGGAAATTATATTTCATGCAGGATATTGTCAGGGAATTCATATGGATTCATGGCCTGTTGATAACCCTCAACTATAGTTTAAACATATAGATTTTTTGTATTTTATAAGGTTGGAAGGAAATAAATATAGTATACATTGAGCTAGATTCCAGCAGAAAAACAGCTGTCTTTAGAGTTTTCACAGTTTATAAAAATATTATTCTATTTGTTTCACATCAAATCGTTAACGTACATTTGGTGGCAGCGAAAAACAAGATGAGTGAAGAAAGAACGCTTCGATTTATCATCTATCTATAGAGGTGTTGAATCCCGAATAAGTGTGATTTTTAGAGAAATTAAATATGTTTGTATGCTTGACTACAGGCGTATCTGTAAACCAAGCATATCAGATACTATAAATTTATGTTAACTTTAGAAATGATATCCATCATAGAAGGGTAATTTTTTTGTATTTTTGGCACGTATGAAACCTTGAAACAAAACGCACTTGGTCTCATAAACACTAGTCTTTAACACATACGTACTTAGCGGTCTACAGGGGCCCGCGCGTGCGGTATGTTTACTTTGGCCAAACATTCCTATTCCATTAATTATCAAATCGCATACTTTACCTCAAAAAGTATGGGCTTGTCCTTTGACTAAGGTCAAAACATACCTTTGGTACGGGCTACCCACAAGTTAAGTGAGTATGTTGAAGGAGGAATGTCATTTTCTGCCTGAGAACCAAAGTCATAATGAGGTTTCCCGTTACCAAATTTTGCTTCATTTATCTCTGTTATTCCTATACCATGATCTGCTCTGTCACAACCACTTCCTCCTCCACCAATCATCATCACTGCACCATCACCAGCATTCCAATCACACCAAAAACCAATGTAGCTGCTGTTCTGTATATCACTGCTGCAACTGTGCATTGCAAAACCTGCTGTAGATTTGTACTGACCGCCGTAAGTAACTGGACAACTTCCAAGACATTGGTCACTTCCCCAGGTTAAACCATTACGAAAGTCTCCATAACTTGTGATTTTGGTACGGAATGTCCCACCTTTGAAAAAAAAATTGCTGCCTATACCATGCAATATCTTGCTGTTTTACATAAATTCTAAATTTATTTCCTCATCAATCATAATCCATGCCTTTAAAATTATTTTTGAGCACAAACACTTTCATCAATACGAATCACAAGCAATAGTTAAAAGTTGTAATTTTTGAACAACAACTGGCCGTTCATGCTGTATAAATATTTCATGCAGTTTAATTTCGTTAAATTCTTGTATATCGTTGTCTGCTGATAGTCTATTAGTTTATTGTCTTGTACGCACCAAAAAAGGTTGAGCTTAACGTGCATAGTGAGTCTAAATTAAGTTCCATCTACCCACCTAGTACTGACCTATCTTCCTACCAAAGGTGGAAAAAGTTGTTTTCTTTCTGGGAACCTGAGTTTCAGACTCAAAATGAATAATTATTGATTTTCAATGATCATTGATTGATTTTGACATTGGACTCACTGGAGTGTCGATTCTTGATATTTAGTGATGTTCAATTTGATGTAGTGAATACAAAATGCATTACAATTACTAGTCTAGACTAGAGTATACTCTAGTTTTGTCATTACTTAATTATTAACTTTAGAAATTTCTGTGAAATTTTTTCTGCAAAAGTTCAGATCCAAAAATATTTCCGGGAACTAGGTTCCCAGTATCCGATACTGTTTCCACCTCTGCTTCCAACCCACCCCCTACATACATTCCTATCTACCTCCACCTATCTAACTATTTAATAGTTAATGTACCAAACTACCTTGAAGACAGTTGGATGTGGTCTGTAGTAATGCTGTATGACTGGAATCATCACTTCTTGTAATCTTGATTTCACGTCCCTTCATTTCCCAGAAAGCTGGAGAAATCATATCCATATTGTTCATTGGATTGTTTACGTCTCCAAAAGGAGTGACTTTCTCATACCAAAATAAACCATCTGTTATCCACTGTTTAGAATCACCATTCGAGAAGCGAGCAATTAGAGTCCACTCACTTTTCGATTGGTCGGAGTATTCCTATAGAACGAAGTGATATTCGTTGGTTTAACAAACGATTTGGATAAGGTTTTTGATAGGAAGCCCGGGCATTTGTGCATGACCCATGACCAACTATTTTACCCGTTACTAGTTCAACATGACAAAATGAAACAACGTAAATTTCAATATTTTGCATGCAAACCTCAGTAGTCGAGTAGTTAGGGCATCCGCCTCATTTCAGGCACCCCCACGTAGGTTCGAATCCAACTCACGATTAAGAAAAAAAAACGTGCGATCGGTTTTGGTTACGGAAGGGGTTGGGAAAGTATCAAATTTTTATGTCTGAAACAAGTTCAGATGGACGAATCAAATTCATTCACGGTCAAATACCAAAAGCTCGAAGGTTTCGGTGATCGAACAAATTAACAACAACTTTGTTTTTGATATTTCAGTTCATTTATTTCGTCCTGTTTCAGTCTAGATAGGGCTAGGAGATACACGAAATGTGAACAAGTATTTTATAAATATATTTACTTCTAAATTAGCCAATTCATGTCATTTATGAAATATAGTAAAATATACATATCAAACAATACTCTATATTATGATGCAATCCATACTCACGGGTAAAGTTTCCATGTCTTGGTAAAACATCCATTCTCCTCTTCCAAAAATTTCAATATTTTTCTCTAGAGTTTTATTGCTGATTTGACAATTTATTTCATGTTTCTCTGATTTAGGTCTGTAATTGTATACCACACATGTTTGTTCTTCAAGACATTTGAAGGAACATTCAACTTCGGAATGGACAGTATGACTTGATATAATATCTTCAGGTGCCAATGAGTCGCCTGTTTTTTTAAAAACAATTTCAAAATAAACATTATTCGTGTGCACATGTCGTTACTATATAATAATTATGTCTCATTGGACGTAATAATGTTTGATTCTAAAGTTTACCTTAGCCGTTATACTAGTTACACAGCTATCGTGCACCATGCAGTTCTACAAAATGTGCCAGTATAGAAAGATATATTCAATTGTTCTTTGTATAGGTTTTTAAATCGGGGAGAATAACTTTATATTTTGTTAACTAAAAGCATCGCTATTGGCTGAATGCCCCCCCCCCGGAATAATATTACCGAAGAGATTGAAGTAAATTGACGTTGTAAACTTAAAATAAGTGAACCTAATTGTTTGTTATTAATAGTTATTAATTTTCGGCGCCAATTTGATCTTGATGCCTATTTTTAAATTTGTGTGAAGAATAATTTCGCCAGATAATCTAGGTGCTCTGGAAACACGGAAAAGACTGGGAATTGTCGTCAAATAGAAATCCATTTTCACATTCAAATTGCTAAATATCTCGTGAAATGTATTTCATTTTGTTATGCCGGATGTTGAAATCCGAGGGGCATTTCACTTTTAAAAAGTGTACGGGATTTTCCGGACTTTTAAAATCAGCGGATTTTTTTTGTCGATTTTTCGCGACTTTTTTTGAGGATTTTTCGGCTTCATAATTGGCTAAGACAACGATTTTATTTTTATACTGAATACGTCAGAAAAATAACTAAGATTTTTGCATTTTGTTTTTGGCAGTTATATGAAACTTTTTTCAAAATTGTACTCTGGAATCGGGACATATTAATTCAGACAAATATTAAGTCTCCAAAACAAGATAAATGAAAACTTTTTAGAGGACTTTTACTTACTTACGTCAATAGGAAAAGAAAAAGGACAGGATTTTTGAGTTTTAAAGCATTTCAAACGGGTAATTGTTCATTTTGCATATTTCCTTTTGCAGTTTTGCCGTCAATTGGCATGCACTATACTATAGTTTGTGGTTTTGAAAATGCGTAGTTCATCCTGTGTGGTCAATACAACATTGACTAAACTTAAAAATTGTTTTTGTGTTGATTCAAATGCGTTATATAGAATAAGAAACAATATATTTTATCTCAAAAACTTCATAGACATAGACATATATAGTATGAAAATACTGCCAAAAAACAGTAGAAGTTTTATGACAATTTCGAAACGTTTTATGAGACGTATAAGATTGAATTTTACAGTACATCAAAGCTAAAAGAATACAAAATAACATACGTACTTTATATAGTTGGGCAATTGATAACTTTACAGTTAAAAGTACAAATCTTATCATTATTTACGATTTTGTATGCAGTGTTCGCATGCGTCACAGATACTGACATACGGACGGGTGGCTGCTGATTAAAAATGCGTGAGGCGTTTTTGGGAAAAAAGCCGCCATGTTCTTAGCAAGTGCCGTCAAAAGAGGCAGTCATCCCCCTGAAAACATTCAAAATGGCGGCATGTTTAAGGCGTGAAAAGTACGGAAATATGCGTTTGAAACATGGGCTAAAATATTGTAAATTGTCTTAAAATTTACCGACAATAATCTTTTTTGTTACTATCAAGTCTATGTGAGGAATGGTTTAATCGGAACGAGATGTCACACCAAATTTTGACGATTTCATCTCGCCCGTGTTAGTAATATGAGCGGGAAACCTTTGATTTTAGTATTTGGTGTATTCATTGGACCCGTATTGTCTTGGATCATCCATGCAAGAGGTAAAGAAAATATGCCCCAAAATGGGTGGATTGGTTATCTAAAGGGATCAAACTATTTCCGTATTTCAAAGGAAGGATTTCAGTCATTTCACATTTCAGGGCTTGCCTTTGTTGGTTTTAATTGTCTTCGCAAAGAATTCTTCAAGGGATGTGTCTATAGAAAATTCATGATTAACCTGGTTGGTTGATTTCTTCAGGGATCCTTGCATTTGTTAAATTGCCCGACTTGCAAATCTAGCTTTCTGAAGTCTAGCTTTATAATAATAATAATAATAATGGCTTTATTTCCCACATTTCAATAGCGGATACACTAAATTATAATGTGTTTACAATTTGGTTCAACTACTAGTTAAGATTACAACTAATTCTAAAATATTACATGTATATACAAATTTATATCTAAAATACGACTAAAATATACGACTATGTATATAGAACGTTCTCAAATTAAAAACTACAGTTTTAGCCTATCGTTGTATTTATCTATTGCATATACTAACGGACTGCGTTTAAATCTTTCGGTTCTGTAGAAGAAGTTATAAAATTTGTTCGGATTTGTTCGAGTTTCTCTTCCTTTTACCTCAGAGCATTTCCTAGGAAGCAATGAATGTAATTTATGTGATGGCTCTGACATCTGCTTGATGAGACGAACACATAAATCATCTCTACGTTCCTGTAACGTTTTTAGTTCACATTCCTGAAGCGCACGATTGTACTCATATTCAGGAACAATTATCCTCAAAGCTCGTTTCTGTACTCTTTCAATATCATTACGCTGTGCTTGCGTCAAGTTGCCGTTCCATACCTGGGCACCATACTCCAAAGTTGATCTGATTACACAGCAATAAAAGGTCTTGAGGTCATTTTTTGGTGCGCCATAACCCTTAAGAACCTTCAAAAAATATAGACGTTTGGTTGCTTTCTTAATAATGTACTCTGTATTTGATTCCCAATTTAAATCATCGTCTATCCAGAGTCCCAATAACTTGTACGTTTTGACTCTAGACATTGGTTGTTGCCCAATGCAGACAGGAGGGATTACAGTCTTAATCTTTCTGAAATCTACTACCATTTCATTGCATTTCTTGGCGTTTAATTCCATTTGCTCATTTTCCGTGAACCGAATTATGTTTCCATCTCGTCGTCCGATCAGTCGTTTTGGATTAAAAAGTGCTGTTACAAGGAACTGTCAAAGTGTCGGTAGGATTAAAGAAAGGCTCTATGAGTGTTAAATCCTTGGCATTTTATCCCGGCCTTTGTGTCTCTGTTAAAACACCTGGGTAGCGTGATGGCAAGTGTGTTAAAATCTACATTTCCCCCGCAAAATCCTGCTAAAATCCCGCATATGCCCAGGGAGTAGGGTTTCAATTTACTAGTACATTATAACCACACAGTGGCATTACCCTAGTAGGCCTATAATGCACATTGTAGTTTTGATTTAAAATTTCCACCTACAAAATCCCTACGGTATAACCCATTAACTGGCACTACTGACAAGTAAAATATGCTGGCATTAGGCAGAGAAAATACTAAAGTAGGGCGCATTGCCAGCAAACTAATGCGTTAACATTTTAAAGTAATGTTACACAAGACAATGGCCAGTTACTACAACTTAGTATAATAAAATATAGTTGACAATATCTATATATAGTGCTATATCTAAAGAATCATTTTATTCTTTACTTGAAACTTTATTCCTTGAACTTGTTTATACAGTTTATATTTAAAATTATATATTAACTAGGTGTCTTAAGTAAAAAGTCTATCAAGGTTTCTAGTAGGACCCTAGCCCAAATGTAAATTATTTAATAGATTACTACAAATGTAAAATGTTTTTCTTTATACAGGTGAAATTATTAAAGAAAATGAAAAGCTTTGGGAAAGTTAGATGGGAAACTCGTCTCAGACAGACTGTCTGACACAAGTTTCTCATCTCCAATATGCCTTCGGCTATTATATGAGAAATAAATTGTCCGTGTTCTTTATCGCCTGTTTTCCATATCTATATACTCCTCTCAGGCAGTGTTACCTGCTACATGCACAACAAACCATTGTGAAACCTCCCATTAAATATACACAGGATCCAAAACAAGTTTGATCATGCTATAAAATTTCCATTGCTTTTTATTTCAATTCTTTTAGTTTCCATTTACTTTTTCAGTTTTATAACTTCCAACTTTGTCTTAAAAAATAAATTATTTTCCATACTTGTAAAGTATATCATTGAGCCATGTCTTCTGAACATTGTCTTGTTTTAGAAATTTTGCAGATTTCCCAAATATACATTATGTTATTTTTAATCCTTTCTATCAAATCATTCTACTGTAGAGGAAGTTCTCTTGGTACTGAGGATTGTATAAAAAGATTGTACACTGTAGCAAACATGGTCTTGTTCATATCCGACTAGAGTAATTGAGTATGATTTGTTCTATTAACTAGTAGTTACTATCGCAAGGAAAGTGCTGCCTTGACGCCCAAACTGCATGCAAAATTCCTCGACCAAATAGTAATATTGAACGTATTTATATTGCTAATGGCACACTGTATGTATAGATTTATTTTCTTGTCCAAACGATGAGATTACAACAGTGCGATTACAACACTGTGATTATTGTAAATAATAATATATAAGAAGTACATATGCTAAACAAACATGTCACAACAGTCTTTGTTCCTAATCTGTAGATATTTCATTTCATATTTATTTAGCATTTAGATTCCATCAGTGTTCATCTGTACTGTCCAGTGAATTGTCAAAATACGTGATAATATATACAGCAAACCAACATAATAGTATATCTCTCCAAAACAACTGTGAGCAGGGATCCACATGACATATGTTGGAAATATTTAATTCTTTATATCGCAGATTCCATCCCATTACAGATGATGTAATATATCCATATTATTTTGTAAGTTTGTAACAACCATTTTTTTCAAGTAAATATAACATAATTTATCAACCAAATTTGGTTTTCATTTTCTGCCTCAACAGGCAGTCAATGTTACTTGATGCCACAACTGGCTCTGCCACAATGGGCAGATCAATAATATTTTGTGCCTCAACACGCTCCACAGGTTCTATCACAATGAGCTATTCCATTTAAAATCCGTAACCCCCCCCCTCTATCGAGGACAGGGGTTTTTCTATAACCCTGAAGAATTCCTGACTTTCAACAGCCCACCTGAGGAATTTTGTATTTACAACACCTACCCCTGAAGAATTCCTGTCTTACAGCTATTACCCCTGAAGAATTTGACTGCAACCCCCTGAAGAATGCAATTTTTTAATCAACCCCTGAAGAATTCCAAGCCTAAATAGTCACACCCCTGAAGAATTCCAAGGCAAAATGGCCCCTTACCCCTGAATAATTCCAGGGTCCTCCATAGGGGGGGTATGGTATTAAATGGAATAGACCAATGGGTAGATCAATGTTTCTTTCTGCCACAATGGGCAGATCAATATTTTGTGCCTCAATGGGCTCTACCACAACAGGTAGATTGATATTTTGTGCTACGATCACAGGTACAGGCTCTATGACTACAGCTAGATCACTATTTGTCACCGTCATAGGTGGGGCACAGGCGATATATTAACTGTGTCGATCACAGAATATCTTGTAAGAATTAAGAAAGCATGTTTGAGCCCGTTGAGGCACAAAATATTATTGATCTGCCCATTGTGGCAGGGCCAGTTGTGGACAAAGTAACATTCATCCGCCTGTTGAGGCAGAAAATGAAAACCAAATTTGGTTGATAAATTATGGTATATTTACTTGTTATGGTTGTGACAAACTTACAAAAAATATGGATATATTACATCATCTTAAGAGCCTAATGAGATGGAATTATCATCGTACATGAATTAATTAACCTCCACGGGTAGATATTTAATATTATTTGTCATCGTACATGAATTATAAACACTAACTATGGTTGGTAAGTTATCTATAGACAAATATTCTACACCAGGATCTAGGACTAATAAGCCATTACTCAGAGCTTTTAAATACATTTTGTCTCCTTGTATTAAGACATTATTAAATGTTGTTTTAGACCACGCGGACAATGGAATATTTCGTGCTGAAAGAAGCGCCGATAAACTCATAAAAGCACATTGCTTTCCTCTAGAATGAACACTAAACAGTTCATCGCCTTGATGAATATCGGCAGAAAGAAATGAAGCCATACTTACCTGTGTTTCTTCGGGAAATGTTTGTATATTTTGCAGCTAGTCGGATCTAGAAATCCAATAAAATCTTGTAAAATCTTGAGAGTTTTGAACTTGCAGATCACATGGAACAAAACATGCGCGTGCAATACAATATTTTCTCGCCCTCTCCCCCCATTTTAAAAATTCTCCTTGAGCTCGACTTTCTGCCCGGAATTCCGACAACTGACAGACGCAAGATCGAGATCTCGACTATACATAGGTCGGCGTAAACGAGTGGGGCGAGTGAACTCTGGAGAAACCTTAGCACGTCAAGAATAGTGTGCTGCCTTCGGCAGCAATAATACTCTCCACTCCTACGTGGATAAAAAATCAAAAAAGAAATATTAACAAAATTTCCTTTAACTTATATCTTATACGCACGCATTATTTGAAGTTGTAATAAATCATTCGCTAACAATAAACCTTAATCAAGAGAATAAAAAAGCGTCTATTGCTTTCTACTTCCTGAAAAGGCTGGAATCAAGGCCGCCATCTTGAAATTTTTATGTTCGAGGGTGCATGCCTCTCTTTACGGCACTTGCTAAGAACATGGCCGCCAAAAAACCTCCTTACGGTTTTGGTATAGAAGTGAGATATCTGTATGTCAATAATCTGTGCTTGCATGTTACCATGGTTACAGTAATTGATTTAGTACTAAATGTTACAATAACTTTTGGGGTGTTCGGAAGAATAATTGTTAGGTTCTAATTGCGAGAGGATTCTGCATGGATGTATTTCTAGTACAGGATATATATTTTCGCTGTATTTACTGCTGTATCGACGCACGAAATTAAACCTGCAGGAACATGCAATATATATATGAGCGCGAAAATATTTGCCGCGGAAACACGCACGAAATTAGAATAAAAAACATGTAAGCATCTGCCACAAATTACAAATATTTCTATAAGACTATATGCATGCCATTTTGTTAATATTCATTACCATTAAATTCTTTACCAGCTGCATTAAGAAATGCTTGGGTGTTTTGAAAAGGGAAAGTGTGTTTGTCACGTTAATTGAAATACGAAACTGAGTTTTAAAAGTTCAGGTTATAATATATACAGCTATAGCAAACATGAGTAGTAAGATATGCGCAATGACAAGGAATAATCGTAGAAAAACTCATGTTGCCGACCACAAAATGTCGCTAGAATGTTTTAGTTGAAATCGATATAGCCATTTTTAATCACAAAACAAAGAAATTTGTTGGAAGCAAACACATGTTTCGACAAGTTCAATTTATATGTTGTTAATGTCCTCAACCACTATTCTTATATTCTAAGATGAATGACACAGAGTAAACCAAGCAATGTTTTGTGGATAATATTATATAGACAAGCACGTGAGCTCACTGATCTCCCGTTACTTAAAACACGCCGCGAGTGTGTGAACATTTCTTTTAGAAGAACAGAAATAACAGTAAAGTTAGTAACACCTGATCTTCAATTACGACATGAGGTCAAAATGTAAATATAGAAACTTCTTTTGTAAAACAGACAGATTTAGGAACTCATTTTACCACAAATTTTTTCTGAAGAAAACAGTAAATAGTTAACTGATCTATTAAGTTTAAAAATTATATTGTAAATATCAGAGTTGTCTATCTTATACTGTAATTGCTGATGCAATTTAACCTTCATGGTTACTATATCAGTTTATCTTAATAAAATTACAAAAGTATAATTATACTCATATGCAGGAATAACGGTTCTGCTGGATCCAAGTAAGAATGAGATTGTAATGTGGAATTACTAAACTATAACCAAGTATGTTTAACTATATAGCGCCTTTGTTGTCCATGAATGAATCACGCAAGGTATTAGGACAATGAGTTATAAAGTGCTTGGTAGCCTACAGCTATACGCCGGCTTTGGCAATCAAATAATGTAAGCTTTGTAGATGCGTTTAGGGCGACATTGTCTGCGTGTAGCTAGCTACACAACGAAGTGTTTTTACAATAAAGATGAAGCTTATTGCCCAGAGTCTATAGTTAGTTTCGTCCATTAAGTAATTTTTGTGGTAAAAATTCTCATTTATATTAATACACTTTTTAAAAAAGTAGGCCTATAATAGTTTAGTGTGTATATAGTCGAGGTTTTGTATAGAGCTAGCTTTGTAGACCAGCTTTATATACCATTATGTTTTCTTTGTACACATAGATTATATTATCTATTGTGGGAAAAGTAGAGTTTTTTTTGTGCACCAAGTATATAGATAAAATATCATATGATACTATGCTTTTTTTAACTAGTCAAATTTCTCGCAATTATTTTAAATGTTCTAACAGTTTGAATATACTAATATCTCACTTACCATAATCTTTCGTTTTCGTGAAATATTTTTGGCCTTCTAAAAACGATTCTGACTTACAATGACTTGAAATTGTGAGGAAGAAAGGTAAAATTCTCAGTATCAAAATATTCATTTTAATAGTACCCATGGCCATGCATTGGCATTGTTCAGTCTTCCTTAAAAGACCACATCAAATATATGTGACGAAATATAGAAAACAACGTCGCAGGTGTGCTTGTATAGCCTATTTACATGCAAATTGGAATTAACAGGGGTTATATATAACCTAAACATTTGTCAACAATTAGTCAAGAGTCGCTATATACAATTATTGAAAAAGGCTGCAGCATGAGCATGATATCAATAATTATTCCACCTTATGTCAAAGTCATCGGCCGAAGTGAAGCAAATTGGACTTGACTGGGGTTAGCGTGTGCATTTGTCAGTAATCGGTGAAGACACGCCATACATTAGGGCATGTAAATAATATATAACTGCAGAATGCATAAATTATTGCACACGAGCAGTCGTTTATAAGAAAGATTTATTGCATTTTCTAAAGCATGCACATGCATGCAGGGATTGCGAGATATTTTAAAATGAATTTTTGAAACAGTGTTTTTAGAAAATTAAAAACTATACATTTAGCAAAAAGATGTCTAGCTGACTGTGCTATCTTCTAATTTTGTTTTTAACAATTATATAGTGATTATATACAGGAAATCTTGGGATTGTTGAGGAAGAGGAAATATGAATAAAAGAGCAATATATACATTAAAATATTTCAATATAATATAGAATGATAGTTCACAAACTGGGCAAGCAGGCGGCGGGCGTGAACACCGGTCGGCACGCTTAGAAATAATTTTGATTGATTACTTTAATTTCTATATGATTGCTCGATTTTCAGATATTATTTCATATATATAAGAATTGATTGTCATACCAGAATTATTTGAAACGTAAAAGAGCGCACTTTATCATGCGTTTAATAAATTATACTTACTAATTTCATTGAAATTGTCATGCCGATTCTATACATATACAGTATGTCTATACGCATAATTCACGCAAGACAGTGACAGATCGAGAGGAAATTAATTTTTGTTTTAAGCAAAGTTTCAAATTTAATTTAAATGTCTAAATAAAGAACGTAATTAATTTCGTTTGCTTTATAATTGGGTTAAGTGGTGAAATTAGAAATGATGAAAATCTCGCTGCACATGCATGCATGAATATAATTGTATAACATACCTACATAACTGGGAATGAAAATTATAGTTAAAATAGTTTAAAGAATTAACCTTTCAATTTTTTAAGTCCTTTTGCATGTAGGAAAACTTTAAAGGAAAAAATACGACAGTGTTACTATGGCTACCATAGAATTTCCTCTCGAAATCATATGTATAAACGAAACAGGCGTAACCCTGGAAACATATAATTACGGTAAAGACTTTAAAACCTGGACCTCCTTCTCCCAAAGCAGTTCCAAAATTATTGATAATAAACGCTCGATCACTGGCTAAACCTGTTGTTCGGCCATCTGCACTGAACATGGAACTGAGCTCAGATAATATTGACGTCTGTTTTGTATCTGAGACTTGGCTTAATGTAATATTTCATATAGCCGAATATGCCCTAGTGGATACAATATTGTGCTAAAAGATCGCTCAGGCTTACGAAGAGGAGGTGGTGTTGCTATTCTTTATAAAAGCGACTGGAAAATATTGAATGTTTACTCCAATCAAAATTTTGAATATTTAGGGTGCTAAATTCAAGGAGACAAAGCTACATATTTTGTCGCTGTTTTATCATATCACCCACCGGATCCCGTATATTAAGAATTATTTTGAATTCCGGTCCAGTCCTCGTTTTCGGATTTGAAACATTATATAATAGATTGTCTTATTTCATTTTTCATGAATTCATATACATGTAAATACTTCATGTTAGCCACTGCGGAAGAGGGGGCCTTCTCTCAACCTATCCAGCGGAAATTTATTATTCAACTCTGGGAAACTTTATATAAACTCAATTTTAATATTAGTGAATTTTTGTAAATACTGTACTTTATATATCGAGGAGAATTGAAATAAATACTAATCAATGTTGAGCTTTAGTTATTAAATAAACATATGGAAATGAAATTAACCATATTTGCAACGTAAATTCAGGCTTATTTGGTAAGTTTAACACATATGTAAATTCGTTTGAATAACTATAATGTATTTGCCACATTGGAACATGCATTATCACAATTCTATATAATATATTCTGTACCCTTGGAATTTCCAAGATATTGACAAGGGATCATGCATTTGGAAATTCTCAAAATATAAGATAGCAACCCCATGCGGTGCACTAAAACTTCTCGTTCCTACAATCCAGCCACAACCCTGATTTTTTAGATTTCCAATTGATTGTGGTTCCAGGCCTGAACTTAGTAATATGTATTAGTATGCAATTCAATTTAAAAATACATGTTATTATATTCTGGTTTATGTTCTTCATTGTATTAATTCCAGCAATTTGGTGGTCGTATAACCTTAAAATTAGCAATACGGCAAAATAAGAAGCAAATTAATAATAAATTTCAGCTGGGTCTTGTTTACATGACAGTCTACCAGACCCCCTGGGTGTGTGGGTGGAGCAGTGGTGCCCTATCAAAATACATGTACTATGCACTATTAATTATGTATTATTACTGTATTTTGCTTAAAGTGCTATACTTGCATATTTAATTACCATGTATTTTTCTTAAATCGCCTTAAATCGCCCTAAAACGCCTTAAAACGCATTACCTGAAAGTTGTGTTTATCTCGCGGCGAGTTAAGGCGAATTAAGATCCCAGAGCAGGCCTTATTTCTCTATTATCCACAAAACATGAAAGCAATAAGCGTACTCACAGTGTTGACTTCGCTTCCCAAATAGCATTTTGCGCTTCGGGAATAGATTTGAAATACGCGTAACAAAGTATTGAACTGTTCAATCGTCATCCATGTTTTACTCTATGCATAACGACAATAGAACGGTCATTAAGAGGGGGGAGTTTCTCCCCCGGCCCCCACTGTACTATCAATAATGAGCGGTCCCTTAGCTATAACCCATTAACACATAAATTGTCTACCGTTAGACAGAGTAAATGGTGTATTGCATGTTAAAGTGTTAAAACAAATGCATCATAGTTCTTGTATATTTGTATTATATATTATATTATATATAGTAGTATTATTTATTATTTTATATTAAGTGTTGTTCACTAGTTGATATTATAAAAACATTAAACATTTCATTCAGTTCCACTAAGTTCACTGATTCTTCATAGTGTTTACTAAGTTATGACACATACTCTTCCTCAAGAATAGCATTATCATGTGTCATAATGCCACATTTATTAAAAGCAGCATTAAAAAAGTTTATCTGTACTTCACCTTGCTGGAGAATTACATCTTCTTTCCGATATCTTAAGAATACCCGTCTCAAATATTTTAGTGTTGTTAAGGGCAAAAATACCTCTTGCGATATTATTTTCACTGGCCTTTTGATGAAGAAGATACACCTTCGGGCATTAAAATTTTGTGACCTGTCCAGTCTAACAAGGTCTTTACTGTTGCTAGGATCAAATATATCTCTGACAACAGAAATCACATTAAATGTCCCGTTACGAAAGACCAAAGTATCCCCTGGTAATATAATGTCACATGACGAGTACACAAAGTCATACCCCTTCTCAACTTTTAATGTGCCTGATCCTTTGTATTGAGGGTATTTTAATGTTTCACCATCAACTTCGATAGGGCGAAGCGCAAAGCCATCAGGTAAAGTATCATCTTCATCCGGATTTGACCCACCATAAGGAATAAGACATTTTATATTCTCCCCTTCATGTTCGATAGCAAGAACAAGCTGCCCCTTTGAAATTTCAGTTGTACCCTCACCCTGAGGTATAAATTCATCAATAAAATTCTCTACGACAGCATAAAATGGAATTATAATTGCAAAATCCCCAGAGTTGAATCTCCTTATCAAATTATCCTTTCCAAAAATCTTACATACACGACGCAGAGTTCGTACTTCACAGATAAGCGGAGATTTCTGCAGTACTTCGTCGTCCGAGAACCTTGAAGCCAATGATTTCACGAATACAAGTCTGGAAACTTCCAAAGAAATTACTTTTTCCTGCAGACTCTCTGAGGTCACACGGAAAAGGTTGCCGTCTTTTAACATTCGGATTAATTTCCTCTCAAAAATTCGTATTTGGTTTCGGTAGAAGTCTTCTAGTTGCTTTAAGGAAGGACAAATATCCAAGTTATTTCCCAGAGGTGAATATTCGGCCGCCATTAATAGAAATGTGAAAAATACAGATAAAGCGCATGCGTACAACGAAATACGCTGTGCATTAAGTATAGGCGCCTGCAACAAGGTCGCAAAGGTCGATGGTCTAGTAAGTGAGCCTCAGAATCGCAGTGCGATACCCGTGCATTCCCGTTAGTGGCGTGAGGGCTGCCATAAACCGGTGAGCTACATATATATTTGGAGTAAGAACTACTAATGTTCGACAAATAAGAGAAGTGAAGCCAAGATGGCGGCAATTGACGTCCAACTCTATGTACGTCATAAACAGTGTTCATACCGCTTTTCCCAGCTAATTCCGGTATTTTCTAACGGAATGTATCGCTAGTAAAGTTATTAGTTCATATCATCATATGTTATTATTGTTTCAATCCAAGTAAAAACATGAAATTTCGGCACACTCCTTGCCGGCTTGTGCAAACCGCGCAGACAAAAACAATACTTACTCCAGATATATATGGAGCTCACTGCTATAAACCTTTAAGGTTTTCGCAGGTGCCTTTATAGTGTACATTATGTCCTGTGACAAATATGTATAAATTCTGCTGAAATTTTGTAGCAGTGTCCTTGAAATCGCAAAGACATCATGTTAACCAACGAAGGCACCATAAACATGCAGTATTTCTGCAATATTTTCAAACAGATACCGGTGTTCTGGTCATTTCATTTATTTTGAGAAATATGTATAAATTATACTGAATTCCTCCTGCTGTGTCCTTGAAATATCCAACACATCATGCATATAAACAACCAAGACAGTCATAAATATGCCGAGCAATTAAATAATGGAATCTCTGAAAGTTGCCTGCCAAAATCGAAGAAAGCACTTCAAATTTGTGGGCCTGCACGTCGCTTCACCCCGAGTGCCCTTGGGAGCTTTTGTCACCAGTATAGCGAATAGTATATGAACGACTTATCTACAATTTGCACGGTTAAGGTCTAATTTTAACTTGATATTCTTAAGATTAACTGCAGACAAAATTATCTGTATTACGAAGAAAGATGGAGCGCTTGGATGTAGCTTGTTTGTATACGTGTTCGCGGAATCGAATGCTTCGCGGTCCTTGACTCCTTGTTGTAGCAACAATGTTGGACTGTGATTGAACGAGCACAGGTTTTTTACTCGACGCACTGTGTATATTGACAGGCCAATTATAATTTCAAAGAATCCCACTGGGATGCATGCATGCATTTTTGTTGTTAATTAACGAATGAGTTTCAACAAATACAGTATATTTCTTATACGCACCCTAATCAAATGAATGAGCAGCGAAATTGGGCAAAGCGATTCCAGAGATGCTTGGACAGCTTTGTGTCAGAGACGTCTTTCAATACAACCGCTGCTCATTCGGCACATATTATTGTGAATCTAATATATCTAACAAAACCATAACAAAGATTACACTTCCCTTCAATAATTATACAGACTGTGTTTGCTGAAACTCGCTTGTTAGTTAACAAGCCAAAATCAACTTGCAGCAAAGCCAAAATAAATTTTATTCTTTTAAATTATGATTACGCTTCAATAAAACAGTGCGCCGAGTGCGACATTTAGAAAAACGTTTCCAAGTCCTTAGCTTATGGACTCCAAAAACATGTATTACGTTTACATTAGAGTCACTACAGTGTTTGTAGAGTTTAGATATCAGCGTATGATTCCTATCCCATCTGAACATTTTTCGAGTCGAGAAGGGCAAGAGCGACTATAGGACAGTTTAAATGTGCAGGGAATACATAAAATAACTCATATTTTGTTTGTACTCAGTCTAAACCAGAAAACTGATAAGGCGATAAATAAGAATTAACACAGTATGGAAAGTAGCTACTAGAAATACATTCATGCAGAACCAAGCAATTATACTCCCCAAAAGTTATTGTAACATCATGAAGTACTGAGTTGATGACTGTAACCATAGTATTGGTACCACGCAACCGGCCGTATATTTCTTTTATTTTTTGTACAAAATGGCAAAATAGTGAAAAGGTTTGTACGTTTAACTGTAAAATGATCAATTGCCCAACTATATAAAGTAGCTATGTTATTACGTACTCTTTTAGTTTTGCTTTACTCTAAAATTCAATCTTAGACGTCTCACAAAACATTTCGAAATTGTCATAAAACTTCAACAGTCTATAACGCAATTAATAATAAAACACTAAAAAAAATGGCGGACAACTTTGCACTCCGCTATGTTCACCAATCTCCGAGCGGAATTAGTACCCTCGCACGGCGCTTCGCGCCGCAGCTCGGGGAAAATGTTGGCGGTGCATTGACATTGCCAATGAAAATAGATTGTTAAAGTTTTTGTTTACATTGTCAGAGCAAAACTAAATAAATTTGACATAAAAGCAAACAGAAGACTAACGCTCAGAATGAAGTACGTTTTATTCACTTTTGCGTTTCGAAACGTTGACACACAATGAACACAACAGACGCTATAGATTACAAGGCTGTATATATAAACATTCTTTAAACAAAAATTTTATGGAATCTGAAATTGTTTTTTTCATTAATTAATTTTTTCAGTAGTATATTATATATAATAAATGTTTTTAAATATATTGTGAAACATGACATGGCGTTAATCTGCGCAGACGCATGTAATACCGAAACATTTATAGCCTTTATAACTATCTGCGGCACAAGCTAAGCTATCATTCCGGGATAAATTGAGGGAAACAATTGAAGCTTCCTAATGTGGCCCCAACTTAAGTCCATATGCATGTAAGTCCCGGATGTGATATCGTGCGCCCATTCGCTACATTGAAATCTCCTTAGCAACTTTGCTTTAGCAACAACAATATAAAACCGACCCTGCAAACCCAGTGAAAACTATTCCTATTTAGTAGAATCATACTAGTATACTATTGCAAATGCTGTAATTTGATTGGCTACGCTAGTCGCTATCTAATTGTCGATAGATAGCAAGTAGCGAAACAGCCACCTCCTCGCCGCGATTTTTAACGAATTTATTTCAAAAAATTATGAAAAACGTTTTGAAATACTGTTTTCTTGCTGATTTCTACTAAAACAATTAGATCATTCGCTCTCGATTTCTATGAGATGATAATTCATTCGGGCTTCGCCCTCATCAACTATCACCTCATAGAAATCTTGAGCTCATAATCTAATTGTTAAATAGCCATGCAAAAATATGGAATTAGTGTGAAGCAATGAAACTGTTTAAAATAACTGGCATTTAACTTCAAAGGCGGGAGTTTCACACTTGGTTCTAAACTTGAAATGGTTAAAACGGAAACCAGTTTTTTAGCAGGTTTATATTCTCAATATATATAAACGCATGCAGAACACGTATTTAAAATGGTAAGAACATAGTTGTGTTCTTTACTGAATTTATGAAGTTTCTTTATGCTTTGTCACGTCCAAAAATGATTTTGTTGTTGCTAAGGCAGTGTTGCTAAGGATATTTCAATGTAGCCAATGGGCGCACGATTTCACATCCGGGATTTACATACCGGACGTAAATGTAGTCCCTATTAGGAAGCTTTAATTTTTCTCTTTTGTTTGTCTGCATTTATCCCGGAATGCCCCCTGTATTCTTTTGTAATCTCTAATTACGCACTACAAGATACATAACAAACAAGAAAGTAAGCATTATACGTCAGAAATTATATAATTATTATGTGTGACGCATATATTAACAAGTTCTACAGGCGACAACCGTAATACTCGATCCTCATTGCAGGATAACTGATCCAAGATTTTGGCCACACGCGCATGTACCGAGCTTGAACAGGACTTTTAAATGAGTTGGTAACAATCGACTTTTTATCGCTGTTTCCTTGAAAAACCTATAAATTAAAAATATCAAATTATGTTGTAATATTTCAATAAAATGTTCCGTAAACAGTATATATAGTGCTATACACTACAATGAGAGATATGCAGAGTAACTGATTATTGTTCGCAAAACTACAGTATAGTTAGTATACTACTAAATAGTCAACAAAAACGAAACCAAAATAAATCATAAACAATAATGCTGTACAAAGTTGTATAGAGTGACTTAATTTACAGTCGATTTCATGCACAGGTCACTTTTCAAAACGTTCCCAAGTTTGTTGCGAATATTCCCAAATGCATTTCTAAATTTGAGTGTTGGGCGTGGAATTTGCAAAGCTAATTTCGCAAGTACGGAAGTACTGAACTAAAGTACGGAAGTACTAAACGAAATCGGGAGTTGCAATTTAAAAGTTCATATGAATTCGTTGACGAATGGCAAAACGCGTCTTCTATAGTATATTCTTGTGGTAAAACCCAAACAATAGAACTCGCCAGTAGGTTTATTTTAGTACTTCAGTACTTTAGTTCAGTCTTTCGGTACTTAAGGTGGTTCCCTACAGTTAGTACAGTTTGAAACACGATCTAGATAAATCAGACGTCATCCTCGCATCCCACGCGTGGAATCTTCTGATCCGGCAGAAATTTTGGAAGAAGCCGCGGGAAGTTATTTTCGGAGACTTTATATTTGCGAAGAAACCACACGTTTTTCATTATAATCGTAAATATTCGAAATTTAAACATTGCGTATGTTGTTAACCAGTTTCTCTCATTTTATACTCTCTTCAAGGCAGTGTAGAACTGTCAAAGTAATATAATAGTCTTTAAAGCAATTGAAAGTTTGAAACTTGTTACTCCTGTCTTTCAACTTAATTCACAATTAGTGTTTGACTTGCTAAACTAGCACATAAAACTACAATACAAACAGTTTTATGACACGAGTTTTCCTGTGAAAAATACATGTTTGAATGCTTTGAATTTCCATTTCTTAATGTCTTGGTTATTAATCTTCCATTTTTATCTCAAACAAGTAAAGAATATTTGGCACAAGCCAAGAAGTCGGAATGAAAATACACAACAAAGAACCAAGAATAAAACTACACAAGTTTCCTTTCATTTCGTGTTGTTCACGCATGATAATTTACACGCATGCGCAAAATTCGATCATGTCGAGTCGGTTTTTCTGACATCAGCAACTTCAAATGGACTTGATAGCTGTTTTTCTCGTGTTTCCTTTCAAACTTTGCACAATTGTTAACCAAGGCAAGAAGAAAACAAAATGAGCATTTAGAGGAATGTAAAGAGGTCTTGGGCTGTATATTTATGGACATACAGGAATAGTGTTAGTGTTGCAATGGCAACCATGGTGTCTTATTTCTGAATAAGAATTGATTTCCGTCAATTTTTCTGAATATTTTTGGAAGATTAATGGTCCACCAAAAGAAAAACCTACTTGTGAATTTTGTGAGATTTGGCAAATCTCTTCGGATTTTTTTTACGTATTGAAGTTGATACAATGTTTTCCCTATAAAACCCAATTGTTAATGGTTCACGCAACTTTGCCATAAATATATACCGATACGGCTTAAATTAGATATTGAAATACAGCATTGTAAAAGGTTACAGCTGCTCTCCGCCTGGTCACAAGCAAGTGCTTTCCGCCATATTTTCCATATATGCCGCGCAATATAGGTTATAAAAGTGCATCATCTTGCAAGAATAAAGTGGATCAAAGTATATATTAAGTTTTAGAAACATTGTTCTTGCAAGCCTAGAGCACAGAATATTAATAGTTGTAATACTTCCTCCCTTGGGGATGAATGGAGAGGGGCACGACTGCCAAAACTGCATTTAGCGTTTGCAATAGCAACAACTGCTACACACTCAGTCGTCACACTCTAAAAACAGGTGTGTTTAATTACACACCAAGGTGTGTTTAATGACACACCAAGGTGTGTTTCATTACACACCAAGGTGTGTACTTTTTACACACCTTTCTACGCACGTGTGTAAGAGAACACACCAAGGTGGGTCACAAAACACACCAAGGTGTGTTATCGAACACACTTCCTTTTAGCACACCTTTCTTTGATGACTGTTATATATAGGTGTGTTAAGTTGCACACTTTTTTAATGAAAACACAACTTGGTGTGTTCGACAACACACGTTTGACTTTTTATAGAAACACACCTTGGTGTGTTACAGAACACACTTCACACGGATTTTTTAACAAAACACAGTATCGAATGAGAAAGGAAATGCCTTTTAAAGTGGCTCCCTACATTTTCTAAAAAAGATAGTAGATTTCCTATTTAGATCCAATTTTTTTGACTATTATTTTTGGTTGAAAAGAAAAGACACTCGACTGACTTGTCACAACAGTGATCGAGTTAACGAGTTGATCATTAACAAAAAGCCTTTTATAGTTATCATAGTTGGCGTATATAATGTTTTCTTTAGTTTTCTTGTTTATAGATTTGAAAAATTATAACATGTTTAACTTATGTGTATGACAAATATGTATGACAAATTATTGGTGCCCCCTCCCTACCTGGCTCCCCCCCCCCCTGGGTCACGAAGTCCCTGGTAAAAGCATTTTAAACCCAAACTGCTATCTTGAAACGTCATTATCACCATAGCAACGGCGGTAATATATGTTTCTCGAGAAATTTCAAACCGTTTAGTTATTTTTTACAAAAGACCTTAATATATATGTTAATAACCTTATACCAGAAATCCACATATATGCTATAATATTTCTACGAAAATGTTGAAATATATCGGGCAATATATCGGTATGCTCAAGTTCGAAGGGCATTTCAGCGACTATCTATCTATTTAAGAGCTCTATATGTAACACAAAATCTTAAACATTTGCTGGTGATTGAAAGAATGAACGAAAAATTAATAAATTCCGCAATGCGCGCCGACTGACAGACTGGTGTCTAGTCTTCTTACTACGTGCGCAAAGGTTCTCGGGATAGAGTCATCACACCTCCATATTTTAAAATTTTTATTTTTGTTCTGTTAATCGAAATCGAACTCGAAATTTTATGGCAGTTAAATACTCAGAGCCCATCTTGTCCTAGTATATAGCTTTATTTAAAGATTTAACCACTTCAAATATCAGCTACAACTTTCATATAAGATTTTAATATAATTATGTTGATACATATGCAGTGAAAATGGAGAAAAAACAAAGTATTGTCTATTCTAAATATATTATTTGAGTTCAAGAGATTGCATCCTTGTCATCACTAACTGGTATACTGTCAATCAGAGTCATGTATCTAAATTCTGCTGTATTTTGTAAGCTGAAATGTTTCATCGATACTAATAGGTCAGATTCGCATGACTTTTATATATTTTCACATGTCCGAAACCTGTACAAGAATGTAAAATCACTGGCCCCATTGTCCAACTATTTAGTACTATCACATGTGAATGTTCGAATGCCTGGTTGATATATTTTGATTCTGAGAAGTTTATGCACCAGTCAATGTAAATCCATGATGCTCTCATGCTGCCGATAAGTGGATATTTGGTAGTACCAGGAATATTCTCCCCTTTTAATCATAGATGTTAAATTATATCATGCCTATGTTCCAAGAGTAGAGGGGACTAACACTATGCCTTACTTATCCATGTATCAGCGGCTTCCCCCTGGGGACCCAGAGGCATTTGCCAAGTGTTTGCATCCCATGGGCGTGGGGGGAAAGTCAAATTTGGTTCTCAAGCCGAAAACCCACAGGAAAGTACCCAGGAGATTTTGATTTAGAAACTCCCAAATGTGACTTGGACGCATTGAATTTATTATGAATTTATAGGATTGGTCTAGGGCCATTCATATTATATATTTCCTATCTTTTGCTACAAGTCATTGATGTTTTAGTGTTGATAAGTCAGTCAATAAACGAGAGCTTATATAAATTATACCGCTTGCAACTGGCTCTGTAACTTGATATAGGATTGAAAAAAAGATACTGCCCTTCAGGGTGGGGGTTGTATTTAATATACTGGGTTTGGTGGATAATCCAAATGAGTAGATATATACACAATTTTAAGACCTAACCAGGAACGGTTGCGAAAAATGCAACACTAGGTCCTCTGGCAGGAATTGAACCCACGCCCTGCGATTCCGGTGCAGCGCTCCAACCAACTGAGCTACAGAGGCTACAGAGTATACTGTAAGATATACCGGTATCATAACTATCATTAGTTTATCTTTTTATTTAAACAGCAAGAAAAGTTCACAAACGAAAAACAAACACAATGTATGCGCGTGCGGCCGCGGAATAGCGTATAATTAGATTTTAACATTTTAGAACATCGTTAATTAGCCAAAATTTGGAAGCCATTAAGTGATATTTTCGCGTTCCATTTGACGCAAACAACTCCAAAGTCGTTAAAGTGGATAATTTCTGTTTTGGGTTATTGGGCGTAAACTGCATTGACTGTAGATCACACATTTCCTTAAAATATTTTAACGGTATACCGGTATACCGCGATATTTTAAAAATACCGTAACCGGTATTGAAATTTCAATACCGCCCAACTTTATGCACCAGTCAATGTAAATCCATGATGCTCTCATGCTGCCGATAAGTGGATATTTGGTAGTACCAGGAATATTCTCTCCTTTTACACAAAAATAGCTTGCTTCAAAAGTTAATCATAGATGTTAAACTATATCATGCCTATGTTCCAAGAGTAGAGAGGACGAACACTATGCCCTACTTATCTATGTATCAGCGGCTTCCCCCTGGGGACCCAGAGGCATTTTCCAAGTGTTTGCATCCCATGGGGATGGGGGAAAAGCCAAATTTGGTTCTCAAGCCGAAAACCCACAGGAAAGTACCCAGGAGATTTTTATTTAGAAACTCCCAAATGTGACTTGGATGCTTTGAATTGATTATGAATTTATTGGATTGGTCTAGGGCCATTTATATTATACATTTCCTATCTTTTGCTACAAGTCATTGTTGATGTTTTAGTGTTGATAAGTCAGTCAATAAACGAGAGCTTATACCGCTTGCAACTGGCTCTGTAACTTGATATAGGATTGAAAAAAGATACTGCCCTTGAGGGTGGGGGTTGTATTTAATACCTGTATCTTGTACCCAGGGGAATTTGCTAAGGTTTGACTGGGTATAAAGACCAATCCCCCTGGGTCCTGGCGATCGACCCCAGGGGGAAGCCACTGATACATGCATTTCCTAAGGCCAATAATGGCTGCGGTACAACATATCTATTTCTCACTCTACACTATGTGGTATAGACTAGTACTTCCTTCCCACATTCTAATGGGGCCAGACAGAAGCAATGTGTGGATATGGATATGGAACTTATTGCCAGTGCCGGACACTTCGCGAAATATTGGGGGTGAGAACTAAGGTTGCCAACATATAACCATCCTTTTGTTGCTGCAAATCTCAATTCTTAAAACCATTTTTGCTTAAATTTCATGCAAATTTACTTAAATTATAGCCTATCAAGGCTTTTGTGGTTGTAAATTCATTGATACAGCTTTGTTACACAGTTAACCAGCTATCATACAAAGGCTTTGAGAAATTATTGGAGGGGGCGACCGCCCCCCTTGCCCCCCCCCTAGTGTCTACCACTGCTTATTGCAAAATACTTAAAATTGATTATGATTTTAGATATAACTGTAATTTAATCCAATAATAGTCGACTCTTATAGTATGCGTACCAGGGTTCATTAATTAATGTTTTTTGTGTCTGTGAGCAAATATTTTTACCTTTGGAAATGTGCTTGCAAATTAAAATACATCTTATATTTTTAGATTATATGAGTCCCCCTTACAATCTGCCACAACTTAATATTACAGAATTCCATAATGTTCCTGCACAAATTGAAAAGGTAATAAATTTTGTACATATGTTAATGATGCCTGACCGTTACCAATGTTGAGTGGTTAACCATTAAAGATGTGCCCTAATTCCCCATACGTTATTCAGATCCAAGGTATTCAGATCATGATGGAAAACTTAGGGTTGCTGTCTTTTGACAATCACATGTCTACAAACTATGAGACGATTAATATCAGTATAGTATTCTAACTCTAATTAACTCCTTACTTATGGTTAACCTATTAAACCGCAATGTGCCTTAATAATTCGCTATTATTCTCTGTCTAATACCAGGCAGTTTTTCAATCAATATGCAGCGACCTGTTCTAAACCAGGCTATTTTATTAAGTGGGTTGTCTCACAGCAAGGTAGATTATATACTCTGTCTCAGTGATGAAGCTAGAGATAGCAACTGGTTGTGCTATGCAAATTGTTGATTCTTTAATTATTGAAACCTTCAGAAATGCATATTTGAATAGCAGGAGCAGTTTCCATGGCTTGCTTTGCCAATGCTCTTTCTAACTCCAGACAATTTGAGTAATCAAAGGGAGAGTAGGAGACTGGGTAGACAGTATGTACAGGTAATACCATAAGCTATCTCTCTTGGATGAGAAAAACCTCTGGTCGCAATAGGGACTTACAAAAATAACAATTAAAATTTTTGTATTTTTATGCGGTGCAAAGATTTGATACAGTATGTGTTAACTAATTCAAGGTTATGACGGTTGACTGAACATGTGTAAAACTACCTGAAAAATACAATAAGAAGTTCGACGTTTCAAGCGAAGGCCCTTTGTCTGGGCTTCTACTAACTTCCAGACGAAGTCTTACACAACAGTCAACCGTCATATTTGCTATACTCTACCCACACCATTGAACTATAATAGATTGGAACGCTAACGCAGGGGGGGGATTGAAGCCAGCTTAATTCAGTTTTTCTGAGTTTTGAGTTGAAAAACTTAACGCCGAACATTGGGCTGTATATGAAATTGAAGCTATTAAAAAGTTATATTTGATATAAAAACTTCAAGACTTTAGGTAAAAAGGAAATACTTAAAACTTCGAGGGAAAATTTGCCGTATTTTACAAAATTGCTGTTGTTTTTGGTTTTTTTAAGTATTTCCATTTTACCTAAAGTCATGAAGTTTTTATATCAAATAAAACTTTTTAATAGCTTCAATTTCATATACAGCCCAATGTTCGGCGTTAAGTATTTCAACTCAAAACTCAGAAAAACTAGCTTGGCTTCAACGAATCATAGGGCTGGATCATAGGAGTTAGCGTTCCAGTTTACTTAGAGTTCACTGACCCACACTGGCACCGCACGATCGGTCGCCACTTGTTTCCATCTACCAAACTGACGTTACGTCATTTTTTCAACTTTGAAGTAAAGTTAAAAACTTTGTAACTGACCCTAACCCTAAAACCTACCCTAACCCCTTACCCAAAACCTAACCCTAAACCCAACCCTAACCTAATCCTAACCAAATTGATGAAGAAAAATCAAGAAAAACGAATATGAAAATCTTTGAAAATCGGGAACATTGCGCAACGTCAGTTTGATAGATGGAAACAAGTGAAAACCCGCACGATCGAGATAATTCAAGGTTAACCGATTAATGTCCAATGCATTATAAAATAGTGTATTAATTTTTATTCTCTTAAGATTCTATTGTGGCCAGATGTTTTGTTTAATCCAAGAGAGCTAGCTTATAGCATTACATAATGTCCAGACAGTCTACCAGTCTTCAGGTAGTTTTACAGAACAGTCAACTGCCGAGTATCCCACTCTCCTTATAATAACTCAAATAAAGGTTCCAATAATTTAAAAAATATATTTGCATAGCATGGCTAGTTGCTAATGTCTAGCTTCACCACTGAGACAAAGTATATAATCTAGCTTGCTTTCTGCAGGACATTTAATGTTTGGCAAGTGCTATTTACTGCGGGATATTTAATGTTGTGCAAGTGCTCTGACCTCAGACCTCGTATTCTATGTTGGATGTGTAATCGTATTCTGGTTGAGTAGTTGTCTTTTACACCAATATCTACATTGACACTCACAATATTTTTTCCATAGCCCTCGTCAGCAATGGAGAGTATAGCCCGGGATAAAATGGTCCAGTTTCGTGTACTGTGCACTGGGTGCCCTGAGGATGTAGAACAGTTAATGATTATTGGGGAGAACAATGTGTTTGTTGAATGCCCTGGTACTGATGTGATCAACGCTCTGATATATGTCATATCCGCGCACTAGCGTACGTTTTCAACGTTTCCTACCAAGATGGTATGGTTGTGGCCTTATCCTTTCTTCAGGAAATTGTATTGCGATCAAGCGATAATGCATACAAAGGTACAAAGTACTCAGCATTAATGACTGAACTAAACATTAGCATATCAATAGCTGAAAACGAACTGTAGAACTATTCTGTTATGAATTAAGCTAACTGTAATCCTACAAAATAGTCTGTACATTATTTAATAATAATCTTAACATTATTTATATTATTATATGGCTAGTACTTGTTTTGGTGAATCTCGCAATCTGATTGGTCGCTGACGAGGCAGGATTTTCCCGTATTGCCCACGGGCAATACGCAATTTTTATTGCCCAGCGAAGAAAAGCCGAGTTTTAGACAAGAAAATGAGCTCAATAAATATTTTTAAATACTCGAAAACGGAGAAAATAACAACCACGAATGGAAAAATAGGAAATTGAACCATGGTTAGCATTCTATGATCAAATTTGGCTTGCTTAAATCGAAAAAGGTACATTTTTACCAATTTTTTAGACTCAGCCACTGCAGTCGCTGAGAATTGTTTGTGTTTTGAGCATACGAAGGGCTAAAAAATCGCTTGTAATAAGCCAGAAGGAATAAGTATAACTTTAAAACAGCGACACAGTCTTAGGTATTTTTGTATAATTTCGTACAAAAAATGACTTATCAAATGAGTTGAACTAGCAGCTTGTTCTCCGAGTTGTTTTCTGCTATTTTCGAAAAACTGTTATTAAATTATTAAATATCTCTATTTCTGTGTTAATATTTATTTTTATGAAAACGTGTTGTATGTAGTAGTGTTTTACTTAGCCAGATGCATTTGTATGAATGATATTGACATTTTGAAAATGAACCGGCTTTTGGACTTTGACCTTTGCTTTCGCATGACAAATCTGCGAATGTTTTCCACTGTCACAAATAACTACTCAATTAATCAATTGCCATATAATAAACAACTTACTAACCTCGACCGTTCGGGCTGTACGGGAGAATATTAAACATCGATCTTGCTGTATTGACCTCGCTATCGCTCGGTCAATACAGCAAGACCTCGGTTTAATATTCTCCCGTACAGCCCTCACTCTCGGTTAGTAAGTAGTTAGTCTTAATAAATTATTGAACAATTATTATAGTATTATGCTTTCTTATATAATGGTAAAACTAGATTCAAAAACCATGGTTGCCACAGAGTAACTTTGAAAATACAAAGCACTGCACAATCTGGGAATGGGTATAACATTTGAATTATGTGTTTCAACCATCTTGCAATCATTGAAACATAGAATTAAGATGCCAACCATTTTCGATGTGTGCATTGTTTTGTATGTTCTTAAGCCCGATTCTAAGTTGTGTTTGTGTGTTCTAAGTTGTGTTTTAGGAAAGGTGTGTAATAGAGTACAGGGTCAATACATGACTGTGTTGTCTAGCACAGCTTTAGCTGCGTAATAAAACACACCTTGGTGTGTATCAAAACACACCTTGGTGTGTTTCAAAACACAGCTTCTTCCAAAACACACCATTAGGTGTGTCAAAATTTGGACAAGCCGAAAACACACCTTTAGGTGTGTTTTCTAACACACCTTATGGTGTGTTTAACACACCTTTTGGTGTGTAACTAAACACACCTCAAGGTGTGTTTAACGCACCTTATGGTGTGTGTAACTAAACACACCTCAAGGTGTTTTTAACACACCTCATGCAAGGTGTGTTTAACACACCTTATGGTGTGTCTAACACACCTTATGGTGTGTTACAAAACACACCTAAAGGTGTGTTAAAATTTTGACAGAAAAGGTGTGTTAATTTAACACACCTTTTTTTAGAGTGCACACTGCGCTTGCAATTATTTTTTTCCAAACTAGACCTCTTGCAAGATATTTTTTCCACACAATTGTCACCCCCTTCCGGGTTTTTCTAATGGTCCGCCCCCTAGAACCAAGCAATTATACTCCCGAAAAATTATTGTAACATGAAGTACTGATTTGGTCAATGTAACCATGATAACACGCAACCGGCTGTATATTTCTTTTATTTTTTGCACAACATGGCAAAATAGTGATAACGTTTGTACTTTTAACTTATAATTATTAATTGCCCAACTGTATAAAGTAGCTATGTTATTACGTACTCTTTTACCTTTGATTTACTCTAAAGTTCAATCTTAGACGTCTCACAAAATATTTCGAAATTGTCATAAAACTTCAACTGTTTTTTTGAACAGTATTTTTATACTATGAAGTTTTTGAGGTTAAATATGTTGTTTCTTGTTCTATAACGCATTTGAATTAATACTAAAACACTTTTTAAAATTAAAAAAATTTGTATTTACAACACAGGATGAACTACGCATTTTGAAAACCACAAACTATAGTGCATGCCAATGGACTGCAAAACTGCAAAAGCAAGTATGCACAATAGACACTTACCCGTTTAAAAACGCTTTAAAACTCGACGACCTTATCTTTCTCGGTCTTTTGACTGATTTCTTTTCCCGTTAACTTTAGTAAGTGACAGTCCTCTAAAAATTTTCATTTATCGTGTTTTTAGAGACTTAATATTTGTCTGTATTAATGTGTTCCGACTCCAGAGTACAATTTTGAAAAAAGTTTGCGAAAAGCCAAAATGACAGTTATTTTTCTGACGTATACATATAAAAAGAAAATGTTTTTCTCGGCTTGAACTCGAGCATGCGTATAACTTGATACCAAATATGTTCCAAATCTCCGAGCGGAATTAGTATCCTCGCACGGTGCTTCGCGCCGTAGCTCGGGGACTATAAGTGATTGATTGGTTTTGATCCGCATGCACTGTTATATCTTTTTATTGTAAAGCAGAAAAATTCTGCAGTGGTCGATTGAGCTATTGACCCACCTCTTCAGCCAATCAAACGCGTTGTAATATGACCTATGTATTAAATAACCCTTGTTTGGCAGGACATATGGAATTCGTAGATAACATTTCCAAAGATCTTTAAATATGTAGCAACCAAATGCGTTTGAAGAACAATGCGATGTTTACAAATACACTGACTTCCCTGCACCCCCACCCTCCTCCACTGTATGTCGCTTTGGATCGCAGATATAGCTTTGTTGAATCAGCATTACCTATTCATGATCGTCTAAAATGCCAAAGTAATTTATAATTTCGAGTTCATGACCAAATGTAATAAGTGATATTTAACCACTAATTCTTTGATATATGGCTTAGACCTCGAAGACATCATTTACTTCTTTGAGTAGTTCATTTTGACTAATTTTTAAATATGTTTATATGAAAATGTAAAAATTTCCACAATTAACACTGCATGCAATGTCGGTAGATTATACTATATAGCTATAGTACTGCATGTCGATTGGTTTTTAATCAACCAATTGTATGCATTGTTTTTATACCTGAGCAAAAATAATGGCATCAGATAAGTATTACTCGTTTTAAAAACGTTATGGGAATAAGAAGTCCTAAAAGTGTTCAGATAAGGAAAATAGGAATTATCAGCACAAAAACATAGAAATATTGAAAACAATTGGAATGGTAAATATTTGTAAGAACATAAATGTCGAAAACCGGTTTATAATATTCATTTTAAAAATCAACCAATTTAAATATTATCCGTTTCTTGCGCCTGCTTACCGTTACATTTCCTGACTCTTGATAATATGTCCAACTATTACCATCAGTGCTGTATGAAACCGAGTAAGAATTTACCCATTCTATTTGGGAATAGCAGGTTCCCTGGGTTGCTATTCCTGTCACAATGATCAGTTGTCTCAGATCAACCTGAAGCCACGAGTTGGTTTTCCCTTGTGCAGTAGAAGTCCAAGAGCAGCTGGAACTTACTTTGTTCAATCTTGCATAGTGAGGATTGTAGTTGTTACCATAAAAAGATGAGGCTGTGATTGCATCATCAAGTATTTCACCACTCTCAATTCCTAATGGCTTGGGATCTGCACATGGAGCTAATAAAAATAGGCAAATTATATTTCATGCAGGATATTGTCAGGTATAATTCATATGGGATTGATGGCCTGTTGAAAACCCTCAGCTATAGTTTAAACATAATTATAGACTTTTTTGTATTTTTATTGAGCTAGATTCCGTCTCGATGAAACTGGTAGAGCATCGTTTGTTAAAATTTTTGCTTTTGCAAATGTAGTTGGAAGGATACTAAAATTTAATTAACCAATGCCATAATTCTGCAATAAATATGATGGCCAATTTGTTACTTATGTAATCTATTTCGAAGGAAAACACTGATACACGACATCATGTAATTATGATGATGCGTGATTGCATTCGCACATTTGAAAAACAGCTGTCTTTAGAGGTTTCACAGTTTATAAACATATTACTCTATTTGTTTCACATCAAATCGTTAACGTACATTTGGTTGCAGCAGCGAAAAACAAGATGCGTGAACAAAGAACGCTTCGATTTATCATCTATCTATACAGATGTCGAATCCCGAATAAGTGTGATTTTTAGAGAAATGAATGTTTGTATCCTTGACTACCGGTGTATCTGTAAACCAAGCATATTATATACTATAAATTTATGTTAACTTTTGAAATGATACCCATCATAGATGCTATTTCCGCCAATGCAAAATATATATATATACGGTATATATACATATAGTTTTAGTTGAATATTTATGTAATTGTCTCTATACATATCTCGCCAATTACATATGTCGCCATAATGTGTCACCTCGGCATATCACACGTCCTTTTCTGGGAATTTGTTAGGAAAAAATTGGAATGATTATACAAAGTAGTACTAATCCATCTGTTGTAATATTCAGGAAAACGCTTTATATTTTCCAACTTATTTTAGCTATTTAAATTTCTATCTCAAGGGTAATTTTTTTGTACTTTTGGCACGTATGCAATCTCGAAACAAAACGCACCTAGTCTGATAAACACTAGTCTATAACGCATACATACTTAGCGGTCCACAGAGGCCTGCGCGTGCGGTATGCTTACTTTGGCCAAACATTCCTATTCCATTAATTACCAAATCGCAGCAATTATTCTCAAAAATCGTGGGCTTGTCCTTTGACCAAGGTCAAAACATACCTTTGGTACGGGCTACCCACAAGTTAAGTGAGTATGTTGAAGGAGGAATGTCATTTTCAGCCTGAGAACCAAAGTCATAATGAGGTTTTCCTTCACCAAATTTTGCTTCATTTTTCTCTGTTATTCCAATACCATGATCTGCTCTGTCACAACCACTTCCTCCTCCACCAATCATTATCACTGCACCATCACCAGCATCCCAATCACACCAAAACCCAATGTAGCTGCTGTTCTGTATATCACTGCTGCAACTGTGCTTTGCAAAACCTGCTGTAGATTTGTACTGACCGCCGTAAGTAACTGGACAACTTCCAAGACATTGGTCACTTCCCCAGGTTAAACCATTACGAAAGTCTCCATAACTTGTGATTTTGGTACGGAATGTCCCACCTTTGAAAAAAAAATTGCTGCCGATACCATGCAATATCGTGCTGTTTTACATAAATTCTAAATTTATTTCCTCATCAATATAATCCATGCTTTAAAATTATTGAAGAGCACAAACACTTTCATCAATACGAATCACAAGCTAGTGTTAATAGTTTTAATTTTTGAACAACAACTATAGCCGTTCATGCTGCATAAATATTTCATGTAGTCTAATTTGGTTAAATTCTTGTATATTGTTGTCTGCTGATAGTCTATTAGTTTAATGTCTTGTACGCACCTAAGCAGCTTGAGCTTGACATGCACAGTGGGTCTAATTAAGTTCCACCTACCCACCTACCTGGATTTCAGACTAAAAATGAATAATTATTGATTTTCAATGATCATTGATTGATTTTGACATTGGACTGGTTGGAGTGTCGATTCTTGATATTTAGTGGTGTTCAATATTAGTGATATTTAGTGGTGAATACAAAACGCACTAGAATTACTACTCTAGACTAGAGTATACTCTTACTCACGAGTTAATTATTAACTTTAGAAATTTCTGTGAAACATTTTCTGCAAAAGTTCAGATCCAAAAGCTTTCCAGCTGCTTCCTACCTTCCCACCACCTACATACATTCCTATCTACCTCCACTTACCTAACCATTTAACTAGTTAGTGTATCAAGCTACCTTGAAGACAGTTGGAAGTGGTCTGTAGTAATGCTGTATGACTGGAATCATCACTTCTTGTAATCTTGATTTCACGTCCCTTCATTTCCCAGAAAGCTGGAGAAATCATATCCATATTGTTCATTGGATTGCTTACGTTTCCATAAGGAGTGACTTTGTCATACCAAAATAAACCATCTGTTGTCCAGTGTTTAGAATCACCATTCGAGAAGCGGGCAATTAGACTCCACTCGCTTTTTGATTGGTCGGAGCATTCCTATAGAACGGAGTCATATTCGTTGGTTTAATAAATGAATTGGATAAGGCTTTTGATAGGAAGCGCGGGCATTTGTGCATGACCCATGACAAACTATTTTAACCGTTATTTCAACATGAGAAAATGAAACAACGTAAATGTCGGCAATAGTTTTCAAGCAAATCCTCAGTAGTCGAGTAGTTACGGCATCCGCCTAATTTCAGGCACCCCCACGTATAGGTTCGAATCGAACTCATGATTAAGAAAAAAACATGAGTTCATGTAAACAACTGGCGTCATGGTTAGCGAAGGAGCTGGGAAAGTTTCAGATTTTTATGTCTGAAACAAGTTCAGATGAACGAATCAAATTCATTCACGGTCAAATACGCAAAGCTCGAAGGTTTCGGTAATTAATAAATAAATAACAACTTTGTTTTTGATATTTTCAGTTCATTTATTTCGCCCATCTGCCCTGTTTCGTCTAGATAGAGCTAGGAGATTCAAGAAATATGAACAGGTATTTTATAAATATATTTAGTTCTAAATTAGTCAATTCATGTCATTTATGAAGTATAGTAAAATATACATATCAAACGATTCTATGTATTGTGAAGCAATCTAAACTCACAGGCAAAGTTTCCATGTCTTGGTAAAACACCCATTCTCCTCTTCCAAAAATTTCTATGTCTTTCTCTTGAGTTTTATTGCTGATTTGACAATTTACCTCATGTTTCTCTGATTTAGGTCTGTAGTTGTAACCCACACATATTTGTTGTTCAAGACATTTGAAGGAACATTCAACTCCGGAATGGACAGTATGACTTGATATTATATCTGCAGGTGGCAATGAGTCGCCTGTTTTTTAAAAACAATTTTAAAATAATCATTCTCCGTGTGCACATGACGTCACTATATAATTATGTCTCATTGGACGCAATAATGTTTGATTCTAAAGTTTACCTTAGCCGTTATACTAGTTAAACAGCTATCGTGTACCATGCAGTTATAAAAGTGTGCCAGTATAGAAAGATATATTCAATTGTTTTTTGTATAGGTTTTTAAATCGGTGAGAATAACTTTATATTTTGTTAACCAAACGCATCGCTATTGGCTGAATGCCCCTCCCCCCTGAATAATAGCGACCTTAAGCAAGCGTTGTTTTACGACGGGAACGACATATTGACACCACGTTTGACGTATTTCTCCCGTCGCCGTCGCTGCCTGCAACGGGAGTTGATACTTTTTGCCGTCGTAGTAAAAGTGGGGAAGTAAGCAATTATCTTTTTCAAAAAGCAGAAGACGCCGGGTATCTGGATGAATTCATTTGGTGATATAGCAGTCGCACTCTGCCATCTTAGAGGTGATAGCAGTTGAATAGCAAGTGCGAGGAGACCAACAGACAAAGATCAAGACAAAGATTAAAAAATGGGGAAACACAAAAGAGGGAGAGTGGATAAAGTGGAATGAAGCCTGTAAAGAAGAGAAACACAATAAGATGTTGGATGTGGAAAAGAAAAAACTGGAGATGGAAGAAATTAAACTAGAAGCTGCGACAAAGAGACATGAAGAATTAATGGCCACGTTACAACAACAGCAGCACCAGCAGCAAATGGAACATTTCCAAGTAATGATGTTGCAACAGCAACAGCAAATGCAAATTCAGCAAACACAACAAAAAGAATTGATGCTTAAGTTATTTGGTGCGTTGAAAAATTAATAAACTATTTTATTACTAACTGTAAATCCTCTATTAAGTCCCACCATTAAGCCCTCAATTTATATACTTTGATGGGTTAGTTTTTTATTACATTTTGCTAAGTCAATCAGCTCCAGTCTCTATAATATTACCACTCTCAAATGTGCCTGAAATAAATATGCCCCCATGCAGGGTAAATGAGAATTGGGCTTAATAGAAGATTTACCGTGGTTAACAATACATTGTAAACTTTACTTGTATATTTGCCATAATTAAATTGATATTGAATGTTATAAAAAGATTGAATGTTATTTACAAAATAAAGTTATATTTGACAAATACTTTTATTAATTTAATATGTCAATAAATTGTAATGAATTGTAAATTTGATAAATATATATACATACACTGTAGTATATAAGTATATATACAAAGCAATCTTAATTATTTATAATAAATTATTTTAAACTATTTATACATGCAATGTAAACAATATCAATATTTTGTAATAAATTTTTTGAATTATACCATGAAAATTTTTTGAAGACAATTTAATAAATTTGTTGTGCAGTTGGTGAGAAATCTGATTGCCCTGGTGGTATACCTGTCCAGATTGTTGTGTTATGACTGACAATGAATGGTGTGTTGTGAACTGGTATTGCGGCTGCTACTTAATGCATATGAAATGAGCTCATAAAGCTGGAAATAACCCTAATATGTCAGCTGTTGTAAATATAGCCCAACCATTATGTATATATGGATATCCTGTAGCCTCCACTAGACATTTAAACAAGAGCTCCTCTGTCAGGGTTGAGATGCCTGCAGAAGGAATTAATAAATGCTGTTTTCCCAAGGCACTACACCCTGGTTTACACACTAACCCAAAGTACATCTTCAATCACCATAATAAATCTGCTATATGTAACGATTGCACAAATGCAGGAATTTAACTGCCCAAGAGTATATACCGGGCAAAAATCAGTTAAATAGCTCTTTGGGGGTGTCATTATTTTCATTGTACTATTTATGAAGTGGTCATAGTTAAAATAGTGCCATATTAGTGTGCTGGCATTGATTATATAGTAATTTGCTATATATTGTATGCTAATTAAATATTCTTGCAAAGTTGGTGGCTCTAAATTAAAATAATAGGAGGTTTGGTTCTGGTAGAGACAAGTCAGGGCGTTTCGTAAAATTGCACACACCATATATACATCTTGCCAACAGATGACAGACCAATCTTTAAATTCTTCTTGAAGTCTACGAACTTGAAGTAATTAATGACATCCCCAAGAAGCCATTCCACTGATGTTCGCACAGCACTCATAGAGGTGTTGAATTCTTGCATTTGTGGTGTCATCACAGCATGTCTATATGGTGTTTGCAAATGTACTCGGAGAAGATAAGCAGGATCTCCATAAATGCACAATGGTTGGTCAGCAGTTGAGTGTGCATGTTGTTGCCGACTATTTAGTATACCAGACTCTACAAGCATAGCAGCATCATGTCTTTTACCCTCTGCAAATATATAAATGGTCAATAATGACAATGTGAAGTAATAATTATGTGCAAGTCTTTCCATTTTTTCCATCAAATTTCATTAGGACTGATCAAAAGGGCCTTGGCAATGCCGAACCAGTGAGGCAGGGGTTCTGCTCTTATCCAGCATCCTATTCTCATGTGAACAGGATAGAAAATTCTGGATTGGTATTATATATAACATGTAAAAGATGACTAAATGTACTTTTGAGCACAATTTAATGTTTATACCCTACATGTATGTGCTGCATGGTTACTGAGCATATGTATACGTATATATACTGGATGAAGTGTGAATTCAAATTATAATTTACCTACCGACAGGACCATACAAATTAGCAATTAGTCCATTTGGTATGGCAACCGATTGAAGTTTTAGTGCATGGAGCCTCTTGTGCCCAACGTAAACTTGTCTTTGGTTTGAATTTTGACGGCATATTGGTCGGACAGTGTCATGGACAATACCAAAACAATTGCTTAATGCAGCACCTTTGGCGTGGATTACTTCAGCATAGCGCTCCATATGAGTCAAGTTGTATAGGATGAGACAATTGCCGTCGAGTTGCATGTCGAGCTCTACAGCGCTACACCGCAAATATGTTGAGTATTCGGAGCACCGATTTCCTGTTGTTGAACGCACAGTTAGATTTTCGTAGACGGCATATAGTTAGAAAACAGACTTCGTAAAGTTTGGAATGTTGTAGCTCATACTAATGCATATTGTTGCGGTATATATACTGTATATACTGCATGCAACATAATACAGTACTAGCTTTGCCTGATTCACACAATTTTTGCTATAATTTAATTGATAAGCTTTTACAACCTCATTACGGTGGGTGTCGTACAGTGGATTTACCGAAGCGTACAATGATGCGACAGAAAATGACAGTTCAGGTAGTAACTATACTGTATAGTGTATATTGTTATGTCTATATTGTTCAATTTATATATTGCACAAATTACAGTCAAACGAGAATGGCATGAATTATAGTTTGTAGTAGTAGACGAGGTAGTAAAATAAAATATAATGATTTTTAGTCCGGTAGACTTTAAGACGGGGATCTTTTACAACTCCTTTATAGATGTATGCATGCTGCTTGACCGCAGAGTAACCTCCAGTGTATTTATCATACATGAACTCGAGGAAGAATGCCGAGAACGAAATATGGTGTGGTATTTCAAGGGTGATAAAGAAGCAGCAATTCACGCTTTGATTGTGGAGGTAGAAAAACTGCGATCCTCAGAATTGTACCCACACAAGAAGGAAGATTGTTCTAAATTGTGTAGCAAGAGATGTGGGCCACTTAACTTAAAATGATAACGCGAGCGAATATAATCTCTTTAGTCTCATAAACTAACTTTATATTTAAGAGAGCACAGCCACTGCAGGATAATTAAAGCGTAGTTACCGGGTTATGTAAGCTTTAGAGTGGGAATATTGTATTCAAGCTCTAAAATCTAAATGATCTCTTTTTTATTCATAATTTTTATAATAAAGGTTGCCAATTCTTTGTATCAATGGACGGAGTTTGGAAACTCAGATTTCCTCACCGCATGTATCCTGTAAAGGCAGAGATTGCTGGCTTTCCTGCGTTAAATTACCCAAATGTATGTACAAAAGAACCAACTTCACAAAATTCAGCCTTCTGTATCACACATTGTGAGGTGGCTAAGAAAGAAAAGATACCAACAGGTCTATGTGAATTTCTTCACGATTATTGTGCGAAGTGAAAAACCAAAAGGTAATTATCATCGTTACTGATTATCTAAACAGAATTACGTGTACGTATATTACATTATTCTGTTGCAAAAGTATTTAAACACCGTATATTGGCGCGCTGTAATCTGTATTCTTGCTGGCGTGCTCAACAATACTTGCCCTGACGGGGTAAAATTTCGCAATATTTTGAATTTTAAGCCTGGTTCAAATGTCGAACTTTTTAAGTGTATTCCTGAGTGATTTACGTACCTGTTAGTTTAATATTGAAGCACAAGGCTAGTACAGAAAAACCCAACTTGTTAGAGTGTGCATGAATTACACCGCCGCTTTAGTTTAGAGTTTTAGCATTCAAATCAATATGCGCAAAATGCAGTCATACGATTGCATCGCGAAATCCGACGATATGTTGTTCAAATTTAACGCTCTTTGCAATAGTTGTAGCGGTAGTACTGTACAGACCTAGAAAAGACGACAATTTAGAGATATATTCAAACTACAATTGCGCATGTTACATCTTGTTAGACTATAGAATTACACCAGCTCTTCAGAGTTCCATATTCAAAATCAATTTGCACAGAATATAGTATTTCGATTGCATCGAAATTGGACTATCTTGTGCAAAATTTTACGCTCTTAGAAACGATGGTACAGAGGATAAAGATCTAGGAAAATCGACAATTTAGAGATATATTCAAACCACAAGTGCAGTGCATGTTATATTTTGTTTGACTTGATAATTACACCAGCAGACTTTAGAGTTCTATTATTCAGATTCCATTTGCGCAAAATCTAGTCGTACGATTGCATCGGAATTCGACTATGTTGTGCAAAGGTTTACGCTCTTTGTAACGGACAAGGTGTCGGACAAAGGAAAACTGCCGGCTAATACTGCTAAAGCTCACGGTGTGTAATATCATTTGCATTGGCATTGGACGCAGCAAATTCTAAACACGCCTATTTACAAAATGAAAGATTGTAGGGTGGATGCAGGTAGCTATAAAACTATTAAAGTAACTCTGATATTTTTTAACTTGTGATAGGAACAAAGGAATTTTTGTCGGAAAATGCCGCTTTGTTGAGTATGCCCATGGATATGGTTACGGATGAACACGAGACTGAAGCCTGCAATAAGTATACAGGAGGAAAGAAGACGAGCTTGCAAAAATGGTCAAGAGGCTTGCATTATTTTGTACGAGGTGGTCGAATAAATGAAAAGTTTAATCCTTTATTTGTGTAAGTATATATATATAATGTGCTATTTGATCATATTAATATAAACGTCATAAACTGTATTCGGTGGCAAAAGATGGCGAGGAAGTTACTGGTTAAAGCTTTTCTTTTGCGGAAGATTGAAATCAAGGCGACTCTACTTCCTATATAAAAGGTTTAAATTCATAAAGTAAAGTTTGTAAATGTTCCAAAAGTTAACATAGTCATGCAATATCATCGCGCAAACGTCACAAGACTCACAACGTACGAGCCGATAATTTTTCTTGATCAAAACTGAAGCAATCTTTTCAATCTTATTACATACCCCAATATCAGACAAACTAAAGTAAAATATTTCGTGATATATACATGAGCATTTCTAAGGTACATTCTCACTATGTCTATTGACTATAATTCAGTTTTTTTATTTCTTAATTTTAAGCTCAGAGTCTCCTAGCCAAGTATTTTATCTGACGTTGCATTACCTCTACTTTCGCTTGAAAGATTTGCCAGAAGATCAGTGGCAAAATTTTGTTCTGTCATACGACAATATGTGCAATGTTGACAGGCTACTTGCCGCAAGAAGTCCTGTACCATTGCTCGAACCGTTTGAACAGATGTGGTTGAAAATCACAAAAGTCATTCACATGCAAGCTTCATATCAGAAACAACAAGAACCCATTATGTGCTACGAAGTATTCCTCCAAGCCTCTGAAAGAAATCTACCCATCCTTGTATACAATGGTAGCAGAGCAAACGTTTGCGTGGGCTTCACGATGCAAAAAGTTACTATGTGCCATGATTCAACGACGATTTCTCTTTTATTACCATCGGATGGTAGTTACTGAAGGAATATATATATATCTGCAAATGTTACAAAGCAAACAGAGACCCTGTTCTTCCAAAAGTTGGTTCTAAATTACTTTTAACCTATAGTGGCTAGGCGTAATGATATCATTTTAGTAATTATATATACAGTATATGTATATGTTTAAAAAAATGGAAGTTAATAAAATCTTTTTGAAAAATACAATGCAACTCTTGCTCGCGTTGGACAGCCAATTCTAATCAATTAACTCTCATACATGTGAGGAGGGTTAAAATTGATGAGAGTTTTCCCTCGTTTCACCGGTACTTGTGGCAACATCTCCTCAACACTCATGCAACTTTTGTTCTCGTCTGAACTGGGTATGATATCTATATGAGAGTTGACGAAACTCTCGGGCAAGCTCCCGCTTGCATGCGATCTCTCGTCAACTCTCGCGTCAGTCTCGTTTCGCGGCGGCATGCATGCAGGGACGTAGCGAGCGTGATTTGTTTGCAAAATCGCTACAGAAAACGCCAGAAATGTATAGTCCTGGAGCCTCAAAAATATAACAATCTTCTGTGGGAGGACCCCTAGACCCCTTCGCACGTCTCAGTATTACAAGGAAAATTAACCCGAAAAGGGTCTACTAGAGTGATTTTCCGGGCGGAAAACGTAATCTTATAATAAACATTAAAGCCCAGCATAATGCTGTAAAAAAGCCATACACAAATATATCTACAAAGTTTTAATCGAAAGACGAAACGTCGCTGCATTAAAACTTTTTATATATTGGCTCTTTTTAAAGAATTATGCTGGGCTTTAATATTTATTACAAGATTACTAGAATAGTTATACATTTGACATTGAAGGGCAGTTTTGACTTCTCTCCTCACGCCTACACAGCTAGGTCATTTCATCTCGATAAAGTTGCACGAATTCGATCAAACTAACTACGATACAAACTAAAAAGACATGCTTCCCATTCATGAAATCATTCAAATCATGTACGTTGTATTGTCTATATCTGCCCCTGCGGAAACGTATATTTACATTGTTAAAAGTCAGGCAATGGTTACAAAGCTATTCGCTCACAAAAACGAGATTTTATGTTTACACGTACTTTGATTTTTTATGAGAGCTAGAAGTTTGGGAGGGGGGTCATCTGATAAATATTATTATTTATGGGTGGGCCGGCCACTGGTAAAGGGTTGAGCATGAAGGGGTGGGCCATGCCATTCATTTTACGGGGTTCACTCATATACAGTACTGCAGTTACATACCATGAATAGAATGCTACGACGTTTTGTATATCGCCATTATAAGAATTCATATATCGAATTCATATATGCTCGAATTTTCCATAGAATATGTTGCCGATAGCCCCAGTCTTGCATGTAGGTATGCCAGAATTATTGGACGCACGTTTTGTCCAGAGTACGAAGTTGATTATGCACAACACGCAATCAAGGCTCGTGAGCGTGCTTGCGGAAAGAAAGTCGAAGTAATTTTGGCAATTATATATGAGTTATGCTTATTTAGAAAGTCGAAAGACCTCTAGCTTATAGTTGAACCATATAAACCCTTTTCTAAGCTACATTTTGAATAAAAATCAAATTCCAAACCACACATTTTGTTAAAACAAAATTACAAGTTAAATTATTCATTACAAGTACAAGAATTGACTGGAAAGATACTGATCCGCAGATACTTAGACTTTCCAGTGGTAGTGGCAGTGACGACTGTAAAATTGATACTTAGACTTGCCAGTGGCAGTGACGGCTGTAAAATTGTTTAGCCATTTAAAGTAAATATTATACAAAATGTTCCTGGACCTTATGAAATAAACGGTTAAAACAGGATATTTGCAAGAATATTATTAGCCATTTGGATATAATACATTGTCAGCAATTTATGCGTCTTTCTATTCAGTATGAGTATTGAGAAAACAACAATGTATTAAAGTTATCCTACGTGCTTGTATTTTACCTTTTCAATTCTTGTTTGTCGCTTTAAAGGTGGTTCATTCTCAAGGCCAGCATTGAGTGAGTCGGTGACTTTTGTTTTACACTTCGAGTTCGCAAAACGTCCGGTCACATTCCGTTCGTTAAAATGGCTACGTTCGGGTGTCTTTTCAACATTAGCTTCGCTTATAGCACAAGACTTTTCTTTATTTTTACCATCCACGGTGGCTCTCAAATACGTGAGGATATTTTCACCACTGTTTATGATATGACTCCCTGTTACGGCTTCGGTCATCGTACAAAATATTAAGCATACGGCTTTGAAAATTAGAGGAAAAAGACAGAAAAAGATAATTTTCCGAACACTTCGTTCCTGTCACCAATCTTTTTATAATCTGCGAAACAGCGTGCATTGCGCATTTGTTTCGAAAAAAAGGAGTTTTGAAAAACGACACCATGTTTGTTTTCTTGTTTGCTTTTTATCTTGGGATTTAAATCTCCCGCAATTGTCCCGCACGCGCGAAATGTTTCCCGCAACACGAAATTTCCACACACTAATGTTTACGTTATTTTCGTTACCAGTCTCGTGCATAAATTACTCTAGGGAGCCACTTTAAAAGATCACATCAAATACACTGCAAAAAATCAAAGTCTAGCCTAGAATAAAATTCTTATTTTTTAGATTATTTTTCTTATTTTTAGAAATTATTTCATGTCAAGAAAAATTTATAAGAAAAATATTCTTGTTTTAAGAAAACATTTCTTAAAATAAGAAAATTAATCTAGGAAAGATCATCCGGAAGACTTTTTTTCTTATTTCAAGAATGATATTCTTGCGTCATAGAATAATATTCTGAATATTATTCTGAATATTATTGAAACAAGAAAATTATTCTTGTTGAACTAAAATTCTATAAATTCGGTAGACAATATATGATATTTTCACGTTGATTTTTCTTATTTTCAAGAGTAATTGTAATGTTATTGACACTCCGGGCAGCTCGTCAAGTAATTCGACCGATTAGATCAATTTAATATGTTTTGCGTCGTATCAAAGAACATGTATTTTTAAAGATCCTCCTGTATATTTTCAATTGCCAAGAGAATTTTTTTCACCTGTAGCCATATTAAACAAATTAAAAGTAAAAATTTATCTGGCTTTCGACATATATGATTGAGTTGAAAGGACTTTGTTTCAGTTGAGTTGTGGCCTCGTACGCCAGATTCAAATACAATGGTGAAAAACACATGGAATTGTGTAGTCATACAAATAAAGATTAATGAATTATTTTGGGGATATAATGAAGAGTTTTCGTCAGAAATTCAGAGATTACGTGGCTGATTATTGTTGCTAATATGCTGGACTGTTCAGATATTTGAGATCAGTGCCTTCAGTGGTATGCAGACGAGTGGCATATATGGGCACCCAGGATGCTTAGCGAGCGTGCTCTCACAGCGCGTCCTTTCAAAAATCTTGTTGAATTCAAGCTTTTACATCCAAGTCTTCCGCAAATTTTAACGAAAATAGGAAGAAATATTCCAATATTTGAAGATTCAAACAATAACTTGAAAAGTAAGTGTTAAACTATGTAAATATTTTTAGATTTTGCGTGTAAATATAGGATATATAATCGATTGTTTTCACGTATAATTTTAGCCGTCCCTGGTCGCATATTTGGCTTCAAGAATATATGTCATTAACAGACATTAAAAACTTTCTATATGCCTTTGTATTTACAGATTATCATTTCAAGCGATCAATACTGAAGTAAATGTGGTCGAAGCGAGTCGAACTGTCCAAAACAATACAAACGACTACAAACTACACTGTCTGCTACAAGGTATGAAAATTATATTGTTGATGATCATGAATTGATACTTTTAAAAGTATATGAAATATTGACTCATTTAGCTTTGATGTTATTAATACAATCACCAAAGCAAAATCTTTAGCTTTCTATTAGAGGAGAACAATCCTTTCTTTGTAATAATACAGTATATTGTGCTATCATAATATCATTTCTGTCAAGAACCTGGTATGGCATTAATGACTGTTTATGTTGGGAATGGTTAGAGGGTGTAGAACCCTAGCCAGCATAGCTACCAGAGCTAGCCTAGCTCGCTTTCCCAAGAGGAATTTATTCATAAGACTTTTCAGGTCTTTCAGCAGTACACGTACCTGTGTTTAGCACAATATATAATATCGGATGAAATATATTTGGTAATTGCATACAAATAAAATGACATCCCTACCAGATTTATGCATGCTTATTGCTTGGACTATCTATTTACAAGGGCCAAGCACAGGTAAATTTGGTGCCTGTGCTGTTTCTATTTGTGTCGTACCAAACCTGAAATCACATTTTCATGAGCCGTGACAATATTTTACAGTTATAGCCCATAGAAATGATTTAAGTCACTTACAGCATTATATTAATTTAAATACAGCATTCATACTTTGCCCAGATCCTGGGCAGCTTAGTTCCCAGATAGACAAAAATGAAAATTATTAGGAAATAATAGCAAATGCCTGATTGAGGTGAACCAAGTTTAGCCCTGCTGCCCGACCCACCTCCAATACCCTAGATATCTTATGTTTATGGTTTTTGTTTCAAAAGACTTTGAAATATATCACTTAAAATGGGTAACTTTCCCTTGATATTGACTGACATTATTACTCCGGGTAAAATTGCACTTGAGGAAGAGTAGATTGTGACTTAATGGTTAACAAGAGATACTGTGTGTATTCACCATTGTGTTTTAACCTCTTAATTAACTACAATGTGCCTTTTATATATTTTATAATCCTAACATGTCTAGAGTAAGACATTTTTAACCTATTCCCAACAATTTTCCCCAAAAATACCAATGACAATACAGTGTGCAGCTGAATGTGTTGACGAGAAACATATGTAGAATAGTAGATACATGTAGTCTGGTTTTAAAACTGTCAATTTCCAATATCTTTCATTGTCAAAGTAAATTACTTGTTTGGTTTTTCTGTGGGGGACAGGGGTGGAAAAAATAGGCGAGCACATTCGCAGGAAATTATTCAACAGCCGCAGGAATTTTTTAGGTTGATTTGAAAAGACTCATTATATACATAATTATGTCTCACTATGGGCTTAATTTGCTTTACCAGTCATGGTTGACAGGAAATTTGCAATATTGTCAATTGTATAACCTCGCTGGCTGATAGTTTTATCTCATAAGAATCGAGATTGCATGCCCCTCCTTACAAAATAGGCTGATCTGAACTGACGGACTAGCTACTTTGCTTGACTAACTGTACTACATCATTACGCTCTGCAATATTTAAGCCTGCTTCGGCTGCACCATAAGTACTAAGTAAGTTATTAAGTTGTTAAGTAAATAGATTTCATATGAACACTACAAAAATATTGAGCTATATATCTGCCAACTGCCAAGAAATCATTCTTTAGTTTAAAACCAGGCTCACCAGACAGTATGTAAGTGCATTATAGGCTACAATTTATAGCTAGATAAGCCTAGGTTTGACATATTCGTGATCTTCAGGCTGCAGGAAATGTGTTATCTTTAGGCTGTGCTCACAGGAAGAAAATTATTTTTTCCACCCCTTGTGGGGGGATTACCACTGTATTGGTTAGTGATTATAACTTATGAACAAACACCATTGGTATAGTACTTGTAGTCAGGGCATATTTTAAGGATTTCTAAGTGGGGGGCCATTTGTGAAAAAGGGCCCTTAATCTGAGTGCTGAAGGCGCGAGCCCTGTCCGGGGGAGTTTTTTCCAGGGAAAATTTTGAAATCTGGAGCTCTGAAATTGCCAAGCCAATAGTATTTCAATGTTTTAACTAAAACTTTAAAAATGTCTAACTATATTTATTATAAGCCATAAAAACAATATTTCGTTAAACACAGACAAATCATTTACTCTGTAAACGACCCAATGTATAAAGGGCCCAGGGAGTGGGGGGCCAATTTTGTGTGAGTGGGGGGCCATCAAGAGGGCCTGGGGGGCCAAGTGCCCCCCCAGTATATATGTTAAAATATGCCTTGCTTGTAGTACCTAACTGAAGTTTGAATAGGACAAGGAATATTTTGGACATATTGTTGGACATGATTTAACAGACCGTTTTTGAGTTTTGCCTGACCTTCTCTCAGTTAAGACCACACTCTTAGACATAACATGTTGAGATCCAATGCACCTTGAATCACTGATCTAACTTTGGCTTAGCGGGGCTCTCGGTCTTAATTGAAAAGAAACCCTGGGTGCATTGGGTCTGGTCCCAGTGGCTGATGTCCCTCAGAGGCTCTTTCGAACAAGGTCCCATAGGTCAGCCTTGTTCCCAAATAGACAGAAGTTGAAAATCACTAGTCGAAAAGCAAAAAAATGAGCCAAGTTTTCCCTTGGTCTCCCTTTGACAGGGTAAAAGTACACTTGAGGAAGAGAACATTTTTAATTTGCTGAGTTACTTTTAACCGTTCAATTACAATTTGCCCTGTTTAATTTATTATCCTAACCTTGTCAAGGAAACATGTTGGGTTTTACTGTGAGGGTGATTGCCACTGAATAGGTTACTGACAACTTATGCCACAGACACAAAAAAGAGCTCTATTGCCCTGTGTACATGGGGTGTGAATATGCCCTCAATTAGTCAAACTGCAGTGTGGGTCCCTCCGGCTCAAGGACCCTTTCAACTAAGCCCCCCCCCCCAGTTTTTGTCGGTCATAGGAGTTACAACATTGTCTTTTAAAATCTAAAATTACACTCGAGTGTACCGTACTGTTTTAGTCTATTATCTATAGTAATTGTCATCATTTCTTCTTTAAGAATTAAGATGATTTGAAAGTTGACACATCATGCAAGGCAACCAGTTATCTACAAAAACATTCTAGCCACTGGTCTGTTCAATAAAGGAATAAACTGTCTTGTGAGCTCATCCCATTGTTCAACCAACAAATGGTTTTGTTCAGAAAGAATAATTAATTTATCCAGTAATTAATCCAAAAATAATATATATAAGTTCATCCATGTTGATTACCAATGAATGCGATTTGAAATTGAACATTTGACATCGAATGAGAACGTTAATACATATAGCATTAGCATTCTGTTTATATATCAATTAATGTTGTGTGAAAATCCATTGTCAAAATGCATGTATAATAAAACTTTTAGAATATTGAAACAAATGTACTCCGTTTTTTTAGATTACAAAAATAATTTGTTGGATGGAAGGAGACGAAAATAATGCGAAGAAAATTATTGTAGTTTTCCCCAACATTCAGGTATTTTGTTTTAAAACGTTCGGGGGAAACTAGAATATTTTTCTCTGCAAGACTTTTTCGTTCCTTCGATTCAAGAAAGAAATTCTCGTTTTGTCCCGTGGGTAAGTAAATTATTCTCATTAAGAATGTTTTTCTTATTTCAAGAATATGTTCTAGAAAATAAGTCTTAAATCAAGAAAATAATTCTTATGCAACTAAGAATATTTTTCTTGATATAAGATATTTTTTCTAGAAGGTATTCTTGAAATAAGAAAAATTTTCTTAGCAAGAATATTTTACTTACCCACGGGACAAAATTAGTAAAATTTTCTTGCCAAGATTTTTTTTCTAACCAAGAATGATTTTCTTATTTTAAGAATAATTTTCTTGAAATAAGATTCTTGTCAAGAATATTTTACTTACCCACGGGACAAGCCAAATTTTCTTAAAATAAGTAATTTTGTTCTTAAAATAAGAATTATTTTCTTAAAATAAGAAATCGATTTTTTGCAGTGTATATACAGTGTACCACAGAATACCGCAAAAATTTACATGTTCCATATCTTTTGTCAAATATATATAATGTGGCTTCTTAATATTTTTTAGTATAGTTTATCGATATATTTTTTTCTTCCTGGGGATTTCTGGGCTAGATTTCATAGACTTAAATATTTTTTTAATTGAACATTTTGGGAACAAACTCTAATGTACCACAGAATACCAGTGCAGAGATAAATAAGCAACGGTTTATTAAATTGTACCAGAATTTGGTGTGTCATGTTGTGTGATAATACTGTACTGATATTGCTAACTTAACTTAGCGAAAGGTAAACACTAAAATCATTACAGTATACCAGTGGTGTAACCAAAGTATGCCAGGTTTATCAATAATTTTGAAAAATTAAGTTTTTCAATGGTAAAATTGATTCCTCGGTGTGATTCATGAATAGTAATAATGTTGTGTTGCATAGAAAAAGTAGTGATCAACATAAATTATACTGGTTTGCAAACTTATTTTTAAACTTTCGAATTTTGCAGACATTATGCGGGAAAAAAGTATCAAAAACATACAATCTTATTTTTTGTTAATCCTGATTATTTTAAAGAATTTTATGAAAAATATTCATTTTTTGTGTTTTATATGTCAATTAAAACTAAAACTAATGTATATTCACAAAAATAAAGTATACAGAGACAAATTAGGGTTGATTCGCGTGTGCCTAAAAGATATAAACAAAATCTCGAAGTTTCGAGCTAAAGCCCTTCGTCAGGAGAAATTAGTAGACAGATAAACACATTACATCAGCTTTTATAGCAACGCTATAAAAGCTGTCACGTGAACAAAATATTAAGTTTAAAAATGAGACGCTTTTCTTGCTTCCGACGGGTATCATTGCCACCAATAATGTGATGAATGGCGCATATTTTCATATCAGAAAAGGAGTGGTTTTCTGATATGAAAATATGCGCCATTCATCCCATTATTGGTGGCAATGATACCCGTCGGAAGCAAGAAAAGCGTCTCATTTTTAAACTTGGCACCATTCAGCCTGATGGTATCAATGAGCGCCTCTCCTTCATCTAGCTCATTATTTTCTCTTAAATACTTCTTATATGCTTTCCTCTACATCCCCTCTTCCCTTCCCTTGTACGACATTTGTAACGCCTGTGCGCAGGCCGTCGACCCTATAATCGGGCCGAAGCCTGCACGCAGTCTATATCTTTACATATTAATTCTATTTTGTTATGATTGTTATGACTACTTTATTTTCATTGGTTAATATTTTGTTCACGTGACAGCTTTTATAGCGTTGCTATAAAAGCTGATGTAATGTGTTTATCTGTCTACTAATTTCTCCTGACGAAGGGCTTTAGCTTTTAGGCACACGCAAATCAACCCTAATTTGTCTCTATATGTCCGTGGCCGACGCTGAATTTAAGTCTACAATAAAGTATACAGTATGTTTCCTCCAAATTTTATAAGATCAATAAATAAGACTTGTATTCTGTGGTACCGTGGTATTCTGTGTTACATACACCTGTATGACGAAATATAAAAACAACGTCGCAGGTGTGCTTGTATATTTACATGCAAATTGGAATTAACAGGGGTTATAGATAACCTGTACATTTGTCTACAATCAGGCAAGATTCGCTATATACAATTATTGAAGGAGGCTGCAGCATGACCATGATATCAAGAATTATTCCAACTTATGTCAAAGTCATCGGCCGAAGTGAAGCAAATTGGACTTTACTGGAGTTAGCATGCGCATTTCTCAGTAATCGGTCAAGACCTCTAATAAGACTGGAACGCTAATTCCTATGATTAAGCCCTATGATTGGGTGAAGCCAAATTGATGCATAATTTGAAGCAAAAGGCGGGAACTGCGCGTCTAAAATGCACTTTCAAAAGGACTAAGGCGAGTTTTGAGGAGTGGGAAATTCAGTCAAAAGTTTCTTTTTTAGCGAAAATGAGAAAGAAGAATAGCTTTTTCATCCGAATTTTTCAATTTCAAAGATTCAAACCTGGTTTTCTGGATAGTTCTAAGTATTCTGCATCTACTAACTTCAAAATCTCCGAGGGTAACCTTTTTGTGTTCGAAATATTCAACAACTTGTTAACGATATGCCCAATGTTACTAGATGCAGTGCTTTGCTATTTGACGATGACTCGAAAGTGATTGGTAATGCTCACTGCCCAGAGATAATGCTCTCTGACCTCAATAGTCTCAAACCAGTGGGCAGATGTTTGGCAGATGAGTTTTAATGTATCAAAGTGTAGTGTTGTTCATATCGGTGATGATAATCCCTTGAATACTTATACGATGGGTGACACCATACTTAATAGCTCAGAGAAGGAAAAAGACTTAGGAGTTATTTTATCAGCTGGGAGATCATTCTGGGGAGATCAAATAAAAGCTGGAATTGGAAAAGCAAAGAAAATGACATCTTGGATAATAAGAAATGTGATTTCCCGTAAACCAGAGGTATTAATTCCCCTGTACAAGTCTTTTGTGACGCCGCACTTAGAATATTGTGTTCAAGTGTGGTCCCCTGTTGCCAGACATGGTAACTGGGGGATCATTATGGAAATCGAAAACTGTCAACGTTATTTTACAAGATTAACTCACGGTATGGGCTCACTTAATTATAATCAACTATTCGACAGGCTTAATTTGACAACTTTGTTGGAACGAAGAATGAGGGACTTGTACAGTATGGAAGTGATATGTTTAGTCAAATGAGTCAATATAACACACATAATTTGAGAAATATGCAACATCAATCAACGAGAGCTGCTTCTGACTTTTTTAGCATAAGGGTGATTAAATACTGGAACAATCTTCCGCTTCGTGTGAAACATTCAACTTCTGTAATGGCTTTTAAAATTGGCTTAGAGAATTTTAAGAAAAGTGTGTCCGACCCCCAAATGGTTTTTGGCAGCTGTCGCAGGAAATTTTCAAGAGGATACCTGATAACAGTAACCACGTATACTTTTTAATTAACAATCCGGCGGTTGCTATGCGGCAACATATTTCTATCCAATCTTTTTTTTACATTATTTTTTTAATTTTAGAAAGTTATGTGTTTTTAAGCATATTTAAGGATTAATGTATTATATATATAGCGATTATTATATATTTGTAATTATTTTAAAATTAGAGATACCCAGGGTGGTATAATAAAGTTTATCTTATCTTATCTTAACTTTGAAATTGCCGATGAGAATTTCGCTCTTCAACTCCAAAAAAAATAAGATTAATATCTCTCTACGTTCCCGAAACTTGTTTTGTAGTATAGTTCAAGTATCGTTGTTTGATTTAAGCCTTTATTCTTGCTGCATGCAATAAAGCTGTTTAGTATAAAAAATCCGAGGTTTTCGAAGTGGTGTATTTTCGACACCGTACGTGCAATGGCGGCCTTCAATTTAGCTTCAAAGATGGCGGCCGAGTTATCGTTCTAGTCTTATTATAGTTCACTGGTCAAGACACGCCATACATTCGAGCATATAAATAATATATAACTGCATAATTGATATCAAAAAGAGCGCACCTTATTATTCGTTTAACAAATTATACTTACTAATTTCATTGAAATTGTAATGCTGATTCTATACATACAGTATGTATATAGGCAGAATTCACACAAGACAGTAAAGTTTTGTTTTGAGCAAAGTTTTAAATTTAATTTAAATATCTAATTAAGGAACGATAATTAATTTCGTTTTGTATATAATTGGGCTACAAGGTAAATTGGAAATGATGAAAATATTTCAGCAGATGCATGAATATAATTACATAGCATACCTCTTGGTATCTGGTTCGGATTTTTTTATTACATTGGGTTAAAAGGTGTCATAAATTACGAAAAGAATCTAAATTCCTGCAGGATTCATGCAAAAATAGCATTATTGCTGACGCGCAGCGAGCGAGCAAGTCAGCAGTTCTAATTTATGTAATGGAGTCTGCGTTGCTTGCGACCACAATGCCTTGCTTGCGACCACAATGCCTTGCTTGCGACCACAATGCCTTGCTTGCGACCACAATGCCTTGCTTGCGACCACAATGCCTTGCTTGCGACCACAATGCCTTGCTTGCGACCACAATGCCTTGCTTGCGACCACAATGCCTTGCTTGCGACCACAATGCCTTGCTTGCGACCACAATGCCTTGTTGGCTTGAACCTTCGTGCTATACATACTTGCCTTATCCGTGTTTTTTGTCTTATTATATACGTTATTCTACTGCGATTATACCACAAAGCGATTGAGAATACAATTTTTCATATTATTTTTATAAGGTTGATGCCGGAGGGGGGGTCAATGCTAGAATTGACCGATGCATGTTCTCAGGCCCCAATCATTTCAATAATAAAATACTATTATCATAACCCCTATTAAGCGGACACTTAATTATGATAACCCTTAATTAAGCGAATGCGGACACCTTACTTAAGTTCCCGATAAGAATGTCAACCTTCTTAAGCGAATAGACAACGGATGATCTAATACAATTTTCATATAAACAATTAACAGTAAATATCAATTAAAAGCAATATATACTACACTTGAACGAATTTTCTAGATCAAACCCTTCCTTCTATTATAACATTTTCGGAATTATTTGAGCGCTTCAAATAATTATTTTGTTACAAAAGCGGTGACAGCGCCACTAACTTAGAAATGTGACCAATAACTACTATATATCATCTGACATTTCATTTGGGTGAATGTAAAATATCATTGTATTCGTTTGTAATCTGGCAGGTAGATCTCACGGACACGTTTGAGCTTTGCCGTTACATTACAAATTGTAAACTCTTTTGATACTCAAAATACACACACAAATGTGCCTCCTTTTAAGCAGGCATTTCGGCTAGGTGCTGAAGGTGTCCGCGTAATAAGGGTTCGACTCTATAACAAATTGGAGACAACAGTTACCTAACATGTTACATGACGTCTCCTGAGCCACGCCTAAGCCGATTGAATTCGGCACGTACATGCAAAATGCGACGTCTGAGACCACCTCGCACTTAGCTTGCATTATGTGGCCGAACCGGTCGAATTTGAAGTTACGGTCGACTAATTACCCTGATATCTATAAAGTATGGAGCGACAAAGTGTCGCTACGAGACTACAAGAGACATTTTTGGCCAATGTTTCTAAAGCGCTGTCTAAAGCGCGTCCAAATAGTATTCTTCTAACATCGACTTTCATTCACAACAGCGGTATAACACATAATTTACAGACTGCCTACTTTTAATATTGAATTGATACTGTGAAAAAGGTTTAATAATTTGTCAACAGAAATATGTTTAACTATGACTTAATACTTGACTACAAATTGTATTGCTAAAACTAAAAGTCTGCAGCTTCTTAACCTGTCTAGAGTATTTTTATGACTTTAGAATTTAAAAAACCTACTGTTTACTTTTAGAATGAAAGAACCAAGGCACTCCAAGTAGAAAACCACTTACAAAAACTGTTTTATCTCAAGGAAAACTAGCAGAAATGCAATTTGAAAAATGCTTTTGTAGAATGCTTTAAATTTTGCCTAAATACAAGCCAAATTTTCGACTTTGTGCTTGTACGTCACAAAGGCCATTGTTTACAGCATTCTGGGGCAGCATTTAGTTTAAATTTAAGGTCGCAAAATATGGCTTTAAAATGTATAATCAATCAGTAAAAATACATGATCAGCATAGATAGACAACATGAGAATATTTCTAGAGCAAAATCGTTTACTGACGGTCTCTTAAAACATTACAATACCTGAAAACGTTGAGCAAATCGATTTTTTAACCATGTTTGTGTTCGAATTGTGTTCACTCATAGCGTTCTTTCAAAGCTGTTTTCTTCGTAATACGTGCAGGAAATTCCTTTTAATTTGCACAGAATATAGCCAAGATTTCTCTTTAAACAGTGATAAAAATAACAACGAGCGCGATGTATATTGGATAGAAAATTTGTCATTTGTTCTTTGCAACAAAGTTGCCGCCATGAAAACAAAATTTCTCGAGGAAGTGAATTTGATACCATTCTATCGGCATGCATTGCGCCAAAGCTCCCTTAGGCAATACGCCTATTGCGAGGGGATTCTGCATGCATGTATTTCTAGTACAAATTATATATTTTCGCTCTATATAGAGCTGTATTCACGCACGAAATGAAACCGGCAGGGGCATGCAATATATATCATGAGCGCGAAAATATTTGCCGCATTAACACGCGCGAAATTAGAATAAAAAGCATGTAAGCATTTGCCACATTGACACAAATTAGAAATATTCCTATAAGACTATATGCATGCCATTTTGTTAATATTCATTACCATTAAATTCTTTACCAGCTGCATTAAGAAACTCTTGGGTGTTATGAAAAGGGAAAGTGTGGTGATCACATTAATTGAAATACGAAGCTGAGTTTTAAACGTTTAGGTTATTATATATAATCATACAGCTTGCAAACATGAGTAGTAAGATATGCGCAATGACAAGGAATAATCGTAGAAAAACTCATGTTGCCGACCACAAAATGTCACAAGAATGTTTTAGTTGAAATCGATATAGCCATTTTAATCACAAAACAAAGAAATTGAAAGCAAACACATGTTGCGACAAGTTCAATATATATGTTGTTATATCATACAATTTTTAAAAAAGTATATAGTTTAGTGTGTATATAGTCGGGGTTTTGTATAGAGCTAGCTTTCTAGACCAGCTTTATATACCATTATGTTTTCTTTGTACACATAGATTTTATGTGCACCAAGTATAGATAAAATATCATAATTATGATACTTTGGTTTTGTTAAAGTCAAATTTCTCGCATACTGCAGGCCACTGTGTATATGCTTAATTTAAAATGTTCCGACAGTTTGAAAGTATTAATATCTCACTTACCATAATCTTTCGTTTTCCTGAAATATTTTTGGCCTTCTAAAAACGATTCTGACTTACAATGACTTAAAATTGTGAGGAAGAAAGGTAAAATTCTCAATATCAAAACATTCATTTTAATAATACCCATGGCCATGCTTTGGCATTGTTTAGTCTTGTTTAAAAGATCACATCAATTGCAAATATATTTGACGAAATATAAAACCAACGTCGCAGGTGTGCTTGCATATTTACATGCAAATTGGAATTAACAGGGGTTATATACGTATAGCCTGTACATTTGTCTACAATCAGTCAAGACTTGCTATATACAATTATTGAAGGAGGCTGCAGCATGCATGAGCATGACATCAAGAATTATTCCAACTTATGTCAAAGTCATCGGCCGAAGTGAAGCAAATTGGACTTGACTGGGGTTAGCATGTGCATTTCTCAGTAATCGGTCAAGAGCATATAAATAATATATAACTGCATAATTGTATCAAAAAGAGCGCACCTTATCATGCGTTTAACAAATTATACTTACTAATTTCATTGAAATTGTAATGCTAATTCTATACATACAGTATGTATACAGTATAGGCAGAATTCGCACAAGACAGTGACAGATCGAGCGGAAATTAGTTTTTGTTTTGAGCAAAGTTTTAAATTTAATTTAAATATCTAATTAAGGAACGATAATTAATTTCGTTTTGTATATAATTGGGTTGAAAGGTGAAATTGGAAATGATGAAAATCTTTCAGCAGCTGCATGGATATAATTACATAGCGTACCTCCTGGTATCTGGTTCGAAATTTTTTATTACATTGGGTTTAAAAGTGTCATAAATTACGAAAAGAATCTCTTGGTCAATAAATTCCTGCAGGATTCATGCATAGATAGCATTATTGCTGACGCGCAGCGAGCGAACTTGCAGCAAGTGAGCAAGTCAGCAGTTCTAATTTATGTAATGAAGTCTGCGAAAGAAGATTCGGTTTGACCACAATGCCTTGCTTGCGACCACAATGCCTTGTTGGCTTGAACCTTCGTGCTATATATACGTGCCTGACCCATGGCTTTGTCTTATTATATACGTTATTCTACTGCGATTATACCACAAAGCGAGTGAGAAGACATTTTTTTGGGTCGATTCCCGGGGGTCGCCCGGGGGGATCAATGCTAGAATTGACCGATGCATGAGCTCAGGCCCCAATCAGTTCTATAATAAAATACTATTATCATAAACCCTATTAAAGTGTTTATGAAACGAAATTTTCATATATGATGTTTTCATATTACTTAGGACTTTAAAACGTGCTGATTTTCGTGGGCGCTTTTTTTTGTGCTTTAATTTAAAGCAACGCAAAATATTTTTTTCGACTACCCAATTCCAAAAAGTTTGAGATTTTATCGTCCAATAAGTCCGGGGCCTGGACCCCAGCGAGAGAGAACTGATGACGTATGTGGTTGTGTATATCAGCGTTCTCTTGCGAGCACAGAATACAGAATAGTATATATGTATGTCAGAGAGCCAAGTTTCTTCAAACGATTCTTCGGAGCGGAGCGATACTTGTTGGGATAGTGATGCAGGTGAAAGTCGTGATTATTTTGTAACTGGAGGAAGCACCTTATCAAGACGAACTTTAGCGAAGAATCGTGACGAAAATAGCGATGGTCATGGCAGCGATTCAAACGAGTAAGTAGACGAAGATGGCATTTTTCCTTCTGTTTTGGTACAACGTTTCAAACCAGAAATTTCCGTAGAAAACTGCTACGAACCCATACACACCAGTAATTGATATAAGTTTCAAATATTCGCATTAAATTGTAGCTTGTTGCCTACAGGTGCACATGTGGACATTGGAATGTGGACCATTTAGTTGGCTATCGTGAATTTCGATGCTGTTCTGAAGTGTCAGAAGTTACCGGAGAGTTTATATTTATCGGTCTGAATCGGGACTGTATTTTAAATCATTCAGATTATGGGCCTTTAACACACCAAACCGTACTTCTACAGGCTGGGCCACTTTTACGCAACAAAGCTGGCAAGTACTATAAACAAATGGACAGATCGAAAAGTGCTGCCAGTGATAATTGAACTTCTGCGTTTTGTAAATTTTACATAAATTTTATACACGTAATGTCTGGTCCCGAGGGAAATAGTTTGTTTTGTTTTCCTGAGAGTCTCAATATTTCCTGAGACGAAATCGAGGGAAACATTGAGGCTCGAGGGAAAACAAAACTAACTATTTCCTGAGGGAACAGACATTAAGTGTTTTGTTATATAGCGACGAAAGAAAAATCAACAACATTCATATAACAATTGTATTTCATGTTGATATGAACAGTTGCTATTATGCCTAGGAACATCGATTATATCCTGAAGGACAATGGATTATATCATGAATGGCCTTTAAATTTCATGGGCTTATGACATTGTCTTGCATTGTCTTGCTTTTCTCTTTGCTGCTGGCCCAGTATTTGTTGATGCTGCCAGCTGCACTTGCTGTAATTGTGTTTGTCTGAAGCTGTAAGAGAAATAGTTAATAGTTATAATGGGACATTCTAAAAAACCTCCACACCCCGATTGAGGAAATGGAAAGTTTACCCCTCTTCTCATTTCGAAAAACCTTGTACATTATCATAGGTATATTACCCCTTCCTCCCTGGACCATATAAATTTCCTCTGTGGGTATGCTATGGAACTTTTGGGACAACCCAAGCTGTTTAAAATCTTGGTGTAAATGTGTTTAACCCATTAAGGCGCAATGCACTCTGGTGCACCCTACTTCGCTATTTTACTCTGTCTAATGTCAGGCGATCATATTTGCCAGGGGGCAAAGTTTTCTTTTTAATGGTTAATAACAAATATGAAAAATTGCACAGACGAACGTGAATGTTAATTTAAATAGCACTTGAAGAGAAACAGTTATTTACCTGCTGGAAAGAGTTCTGTTCTTGTTTGCTTCCTGTCAGCATGACGTTTAGTAGCTTCGTCTTTACTTCGCCTTTCAGGAAACCGATTTGTTAGGGCTTCAGGGACCTTGGCATTGTATCTTAGTCTCATTCCTTCTCTCCGTATTTTGGTTATGCTGAACATCACCTCCTCTATGTATTTAACATAGCATAAAGGCAAAATTCCATTGGTGTTTTTCTGCACCCCTCCAAAAAATCCAGCCAGAAATAGTGCATTCTGAAATTTTCTACAGTTGTGTTAGAAGGGTGTGCCCCCCATGACAAATCTGCACCCCATCTATCAGTTTAGTCCAGGTCTGCTTGTGCAAAATTTTTCAAAAATTGCAAAACACATAACCAACTTTTCATTATACATGAATATAATATTTAGAAAATATGAAATGCAGTGCATGTCCAAGACACACTATTTTAGGAGACAAGTGAAGAATGCACTTAACAAATTGACATTCTGATATAATAGTAGTGGAGATGTAGATATTTTTAGGTATTGCGATATACCATATGTACTTGAGGGACAATAACTTGATATTATTGAGTGACATAATGAATAATTATGAACCATAATACGTGGTGGTTCAGCCACCTCCCTCAAAACTTCTTCACTCATTTTGAACTTGGGATAGGTTACATTAATATAGTTTGTCCCATCTTTCTTTTTCTTTGTTTTTCTCCTAAGATTTTCATTGAAGTGAAGGCTTGCTAAAATATGTCTATATAAATGAAGATCTTATTAGTATGCACTCAGACTACTGTAATTAGTGGTAATAACACTATTGTTCTATGTAACCATAAAGCCATAGTGTGATTAAAAAATACATAATGAAATGTTGGTTTGTCATAAGGTAAATTTGATTATGGTGATCTAAGACCTGTTGGAATTCTGGTCTGTCCTACCTGCAATATGTCCCAAGCCAAGAGAAACATATCATCAAGTAAAATCGTCTGGTGTTAGAACGAGTAAAATAACAAAGTAGTGCGCACCGTGTTGCATTGCACCTTAATGGGTTACATCATATGACATAATTATTTTCTGAAATAATGTAGGACTTATTGGGTCATGTGAACATTGCAACAGTGCTAAATTTATAAGATATAATTATACCTTTTTTAATCCAATCTCGTGGCTCAATGTCATCATCATTGGCACACTCTGGGAATAATGCATCTGGATGACCGGTGTGATCATTAGAGATATTATGTAGTAATGATTTCCATTTGGCCAATATCATTGCTTGAAATCCTTCTTTAGTGGAGGTGGAACACCAATAAATATGGTTTTCAACTGCTGGAATCCATTCTCCGATTATGTCACACCCCTTGTGCTTGCTGGCTGCAAACAGTTTTTTCACAATGCTTTTTGCAATGTGCCACTGGTCAAAGTAGTGGGTTGTTGAAGTGTTGCATTCTCGGACCCATTTGGCGATCCCGCTATGGCGGTCAGAGACAAACACTTTGATGGGAATGTCTTTACCCTGCAAGTAACTGAAGCACAACTGGGCATCCTTCAGGTCCATGGCGTTGCTACTTCCTGTGTGATTAGCCTAGAAGGAAATTAAGGAATCAATGATGTTTCCATATACTTATAAGAGCAAGAGTGGAGATTTGGAACAATGAGAAATGACAGTGAGATAAGCTAGATAAGCTTGCATGGCAAGTGTTTCCACACAATATTGTTTTTCCAAAATTTGCTATAACTCTATGAGAACATGTAGAAAACATTGTTTAATTCGTTTATAAAATAACCTTGAACAAAAGCGGTACATGTTTTGAATAGAGTTATAGAATCAAAGAACGAATCTGGCCCATTATTAGTTTTCATTTGGTTGCCACGATTGCAGTGGTATCATAGTGTGGCCTATGTAATCTAGTTTGACTTTTATCTATAGAAACAGTAAAGACCACAGACAAGAACAGAAAATTCCAGATTATCTTTCATCAATCACAATGGTGTGGTTGTTACAGCAGTAACTAAGTAGTAACCAGGCTTAGCAAAGTCTCAAAGTACCTGTAACAGTTCAAAGTGGACAATTTTCATTTCTGGTGATGAAAAGAGTGTATACACCCCATATTTTGCTGAATGGCGCATGGAATCAAATCGGCCATCTCCTGCCCAAGCAACATTTTGAATGGTTTTTATCTTGCTTACGAGGGCAGACTGGTGTCGCAAAATTGCAGGGAAAACAAACCTGCCTTGATGGTAGAATAATGTTCGTATGTTATATGCACATTATATATAACTTGCCAATGGAGGCGCCAGCCATCAAAGAGGAAAAGCTTAGGAGGACATTTCCCGCACGGTATCTTCCCAGTAGAAATGGCTGACTTCTCCAGGTAAAACCAGCTTTACATGAACGGCATTGTTGGCGTACCGTCATTGTTGGCGTACCATTGCTACTCATAGACACTTCAGGATAGTCGGCTTTACCATTGAAGCAGAAGGTGAGAAAGGGGTCATCAAGCAACTGTAAAACACAATAAACTTTGGTTCATCTTGATGTAGCTGCAGAATCACTCTTTTCTTCATCGTCACCACTCTCTTAATTTTCTGCTACTTCCTCTAGTACATTCCAATCAGGATCGTGATCTTTTTTGGCAAAATACTCATCCGAATCATCACTTGCATTGTCCAAGGGCATTTCTTCATTCTTGTCTTGCAGTTCGCCATCACTTGACTCAGATGTATCGTCGGCTGAGGATGTCTGAGTCAAGTCAGCCAGTCGCTTAACAAAAAGAAGAAACAGAAATATGTAAATGGCATGCTATACTTTTCTAGTCTATAAACAATTGTTTATTTTCTGTCATCATTCAGAAATATACATAACTTTTGCAGTTGTTTATTTATCTTTCTGAGATGGCGAACTTCCATTCCCAACACAGCCCGGCTTTGCTTCACAATGGCAGGAACTCCTTCTTTCTTCAACCACCTTCTTGATTTAAAAACGAAGACAGTTTCTGTATCTCCCAAATTTAAATCTGCTCGTTGCTCGAAGCACGACGGCTGGAAATGTGCCGAACAAAGTATCGATGTCATTGAAGGTCTCCAATTCGCTCTATGTCGCTGGACGAACCGTGTCCATTGGTCTCTAACAATTTTGTTTTTTGGAAAAGTATGCATTTAAATGCCTTCTATTTTAGAGTTATTGTTACAACTCACATTTTGGGGGCCTCCTGCAACTCAGAATTTGCCCGAAACTCTTTTCCCCCGTTTAAATTTGTGTGCTAGGTTCACACTCCATTGCTCATGCGAATAACAATAACACGAGTACACAATCAGTGACGTCACATACCTATTTGGCCGCGAACAAAATGGCGGACCTGACATGGCGGGCATTTTGACCTGACATGGCCAATTTTAAATGCTAAATGCTGCTACGTAACCTATCGATTCATAAAAAGAAACATACAACGATGTTAGAGAAGGGTAGAACTAAGTATCTAGTCAAAAAGTTTAGAACTCAAAATTTCGTTTCATAAACACTTTAAGCGGACACTTAATTATGATAACCCTTAATTAAGCGGATGTGGACACATTATTTAAGTTCCCAATTGGAAAGTCAACCATCTTAAACGTATAGACGACGGATGGTCTAATACAATTTTCATATAAACAATTAACAGTAAATATCAATTAAAAGCAATATATACTACACTTGAACGAATTTTCTAGATCAACACCTCCTTCTATTATAACATTCGCAATTATTTGAGCGCTTCAAAGATGTTGCTACCCAAAGCGGTGACAGCGCCACTAACTTAGGGATGTAACCAATAACTACCATATCATCTGACATTTCATTTGGGTGAATGTAAAATATCATTGTATTCGTTTGTAATCAGGCAGGCAGATCTCACGGACACGTTTGAGCTTTGCCTTTACATTACATTACATTACATTACATTGCATTGCATTGCATTGCATTGCATTGCATTGCATTGCATTGCATTGCATTGCATTGCATTGCATTGCATTGCATTGCATTGCATTGCATTGCATTGCATTGCATTGCATTGCATTGCATTGCATTGCATTACATTACAAATTGTAAACTGTTTTGATACTCAAATGCACACACAAATTTGCCTCCTACTGGGTTTTCTATATACCCCTTTTAAGCAGGCATCTCGGCTAGGTCCTGAAGGTGTCCGCGTAATAAGGGTTCGATTCTATAACAAAATGGAGACAGCAGTTACCTAACATGTTACATGACGTCCTCTGAGCCACGCCCAAGACGATAGAATTTGGCACGTACATGCAAAATGCGATGTCTGAGACAACCTCGCACTCAGCTTGCAAAGTATGGAGCTACAAATTGTCGCTACGAAACTACAAGAGACATTTTTAGCCAATGGTTCGTTACGTTCAAAACAGTTGCGGCAAATGATATTTGTCTAAAGCGCGTCCAAATAGTATTCTTCTCATGTCAGCTTTCACAACAACGGTATAACACAGAACGCAAGTTTTAGTCTTTGAATTTGGCGATATATACAAACAAGTTTAAGCTTCCGTTGCAATTATTCTCTTGCACAACCACACATAGTTTGCGGTAGATAGTAATGCTGGGCGATAACGAGTACTCGGATTCGATACCAGCGATACCACGCACAGCGGTATATCGCTTGAAATCGTTCGATACTTGTACCTGTATCAGTTTACAACGCTAACAATTGCCCTGTTCCAAACTACCAGCGCAAAACCAATAAGAAACAGCTTTATCTTGTTGAAATTCCTTATTATTTATGCTTTAGAGTTTGTAACATTGAAGTTTCAGCATTCAATATGATAATCGGATAAACATGCTTGTAGGAGACTACTTTCTCACAATGGGCAAAATATCGGAAGCGACTGATACTAGCATTAATAGTACTCACTTCCGGTAAAAAACCCGGATATATTTTACCATTTTTGGTATCGAAATGGGTAACGGTATCGACTGATACTAATTTTCAAGTACTCGGTATCGGTGTCGAAATAAACATCTTGGTGTGCGTCGCAGACGCCGGGGCGGACGGCGACATGCGGAGAACAAGCACATAAGCGAATGTGCATATTAGACGGAAATTACGAATTTAAATTGACATTGGCTGAATAATATATAGCGACAAAAGATATAGAAATGAATTGTATAAATTTAAGTGAACGTAATTGTTTGTTATTAGTTTTCGCGCCTTTTTGATATTGAGTATATTGCTAAATTAGAGTGATTTTGTTCGCGACTTTTCAGTTTCATGCCTATTATAATATTGTTGGGATCCGTAGGATGAGCATCCAAAAGATGCAATTCCGTTGCACCACTCGTGGAACTACGTAATTTTCACATGAATCAATAGATAAAAACTTACTTTATCAGAATCCGTTGCTCCCCAAGCAAAACAGGTGCACAATTGGGAAAAAAATCCCTCCAAAGTTTGCTATTTTCGCGCTTCGAAATATTCGAACCGCCATTGTTTTGGTACCAAATACGCATGCGCATGTCAGCCAAACTCGCACTGCGCACGCGCAGACAGGAAAAATGGATTTCCCCTGTGGGTTTTCCCCGATTTCACCCGTAAAAACAACAAAATAAAATCACGGAATAGAGATCAAACCTTGTAATATTATCGAATAAATGCACACACATTAAATATTGTTTAAAACACATTGTACATTTTGCTTGCTCATATGCTAAATCACTTCAATTCATTGGCTATTGTTTCAAAATACCGTTTTACCCTGTATCAAACAGGACGGAGAATATATAAATACACATACAATTCACACGATCAAGGAACAAATTAAATATTTCGCTAAACTAAAGCCTTGGCCAAACGTAAGAAACATTGTCGCGGAAATATTCGTGATTTTCAATGTTTGCTCAAATGTTTCCCTGTCTCCCACATCTGGAAACATTTGGCTTTTATTGCAGAAACAAAATTTGCTTCCCGGAAAGCAAAAATATTTCCTACCAAATTCAGAAACATTTGATGAAACACTCTTTCTCCGTTTAGGACAATATGACATACCGAAACATTGGTAAGACAAATGATATGACAAATATCTTTGTGCAACAATGTCTCCCAGTTTGTCCCGGGCTTTAAGGGATATTTATATAAACTCCTAGGAAAACCTCTGATTGAATCTTTAATGTATTATTGAATAACTATGCAAGATATGTTTGGCGCTTCTTAAATTGTGCGTTCCATCCATCGCTTAAGTATATTCTATGGATACCAATCTTGGATTTGGACCAACTTTTCCATTCATTCCAACCATCTGTTCCAACCGACGAAGCCGGACTGCACCAATGAAGGACCTTTAACTGTGAAAGAAACATGTCCCAGGCACCAACTCGAAATTCAGCATAAAAAAGATAAATTGGGAGGAACTATAAAATCCATAATTTCATCATAACTATCTATAATTGAAATAAATGTTTTTATCCTTGAGCCCAGATTTTCATCAGTGCAATAAAATCCCACTTATTGGATCCTGGCCAAGGGCCTACGCTCAAAACGAGATTGCATGTATTCTACAATAAGCTGTCCTGGTTTTTGTCTGGTAAAATTCTACTTCTCGTATTTGAACTATTACATATATTATAAATAATAATATATTTTATTTACCACCTTTGGCAGAAGAATTACAGTGGTATTACAATTAAAGTATTTTAAAAAATTTTTACAACAATTTTTAAGATATGTAAAAGCTTCATCGATAATAATGTACATTTTACTAGAATAGAGGAGAGCTATTATCTATGTATACAAATAGTTTTGTTTAGTTAACCATGTTCATTAAATTTTCAATGTTTAAGATATGTAAAAACTACATCGACAATAATGTACATTTTACTAGAGTAAAAGGAGCTATTCCTATGTATACAAATGGTTTTGTTTAGTTAACCATGTTCATTAAAATATTTCAACCAGGCAGCTCTAGGTATGAAAGATTGTTTATGTCTATCTGTGGATGATATTGGTGCCAGTAGTGGGTTATAACCTGTCCTTAAGTTATGTTCATGCGCGTTAGTTCTGCGAATCAGTCTTTTACATGGGTGATTTTCTGAATTTAGTATGTTATTGTATTCGTTACTTGTTAAATAGTTTCTTCTTGACGCAAGCGATTCAATTTTGTTTCTTGATAAGCCAATGATGTCTAAACAGCGATTTTGTACCCTTTCAATATCCTCCTTTAGGTAATATGGTAAGCCAGCCCAGATTGGTGCCGCATATTCCAGTATGGGTCTTATCTTTGTGCAGTAGGTTGTTAGCCCTATATTGCTTGGGAGATTTGCTTTCCTGCAGACTCTCACGAAGTAGATTTTTTTACTTGCCTTCTTAACGATATCTTGTACATGTGACTTCCATTTAAGGTCGTTTTGCATGGTAACCCCAAGGAGTTTAAATTTTGTGACTCTTTCAATCGTTTCGTTGCCTATACTGATACTTGGGGGGGCTGGGCTTGATCTCGTAAATCCTATCCACATATCTTTGTCTTACCGGTATTTAACTCCATTTTGTTTTGGGTAGCCCAGTCTTCCAAAAGATGCACTACTTCTTGCATTTTACTGTTTGATCCAGTAGAGACAAGTTCATATTGGCTACAATCATCGGCGTACTTACATATGGTTGTTGGAAGTTCGTTTGGAATACAATCTTCCATGTCATTGATATAAATGTTAAATAGCGTAGGGGAGATAACAGCCCCTTGGGGGACACCAGCCGGTATTGTTTCCACTCTGGAGAGGGCATTTAAGAATTTAACTTGCTGTGTCCGATTGGTCAGAAAACTCTGACACCATAACCAAAATGACTTATTAACCCCCATACTTCCCAACTTCGTTAGCAGGATCTCATGATCGACGAGGTCGAACGCTTTCCGGAAATCTATAAACAGCGCATGTACACCATCATGTGGGCTGCCTTTATCTGTGGCGTCATACCAATCCTGAGTCATGCTTGTCAAAGCGCTAACTGTTGATCTACCCCTCGTAAACGCGTGCTGGTTGGTTTTAATTTTAAGATCAGCTTGGTTTAGCTTTAATTGTACCTTCTCCAAGACTTTTGCGACTTGCGGTAGGATTGAGATCTGCCTGAAATCAGTACTTAAATCCTCAGGATTGTTTACCTTCGGAACAGGGCTAATCAGAGCATGTTTATAAGGGCTTGGGTATTTACATTGGAGGATACTAGCGCAGATAATTTCGTGGATACTCGGGGCTAGTTCTTCATGGAAACGCTTTAGTACCCATGCAGGTACACCGTCAACACCGGTTGCCTTCTTGGGATTTAAAAATTTTAATATTGTCTTTACTTGTCCGATGCTTGGTAGTGGCGGTTCGTGGTCTATAATTTCTACCTCTGCGACCCTGGCTGCCAAGGAATTTGGAACTATATTGTGACATAAGTTGGTATTTAGCCACTATCTAGAATAACAAGGAACGATTTAGAATTTCCCTCAGTTTCTGTGTTGGAATTCAGATCATCATCATCAATGGTACAGCTCTCTTCGTCAAAGTCTTCATCGTTGTTTTCAGACTTATTTGACATATGTTCCTCAACCAATTCAGAAGAATCCACCTTTTCCACATATACAATCTCACTAACATTTCTCATTTTCGGTACACAGAACACAAGTTGGGGATAACTTTTCATCAGTCGTTGCTTGAGTTTAAAAGCTCTATATTTAGATGCATCCACATTCTCGGTGTCCTTGGCAATGATAACAAATTTCTCCAGCAAATCTTTCATATACTTTATTTGCTTATTTCCGATGACATCCGTCTCGATTACTTTCTTACAGAAGACATCATAAGACTTCTCGTACACTGATGTAGATCTTTCAGTCTCCGATTGCTTCTTCGTCTCTCTCTGGTGAGAAATTTTGTATAATTGCAGTAGCAAACTTTGTGATAGCGGACTTCCAGTGCTAAACAGTCTCTCCCTCTGATTTGCACGAGTATCCGTTCATCATTCTTTCTCTCGGCAGCTGTACATAGAAGACCAGCATCAATGGTTTCTGCCAACATGAGTGGAGTCTTCTTAGTTACCTGGTGAGAAACAAAATTATTAAACTAAATATCTGCTAATAACAAGGTTGGATGTTTGTATCATTAGAAACTATTTTACCCTAAATAAACTTAATTGATCACAATTCAAGATATTTTAAAACCAAAACCGAGATTGTTGTGCACATTGCGCTAGTATTATACCTATCAAAATGAGCATACCTTGTGTAGTGAGAACCAAGAGGCGTCTCTTCCACAAATAATACATATCTCTGGGAGTACATGCTCGTTTCTTTTACGCAGGGTCTTATTAGCTTCTGCGACTGATTGACGTGTAATTTTTCGCCTTGGTTCTATTGGCTCCACTTCCACATGTGGTTCTTCTTCGGCAGTGACGTAGACAAGGGGGAGCAAGGGGGGACTCAGCCCCCCCCAATAGGCTGAAGGACTGCCCTTGTGAAAAGATGAAATCCGGGTAGAAATTGGGGGGGACGATGACTATGTGACTACCAATCTCATCTATTCACCCCAGAAACAAGGGAAATCGCCATTGAGGGACTCTATATTTCAAAATTTTCCCGGGGGAGCATGCGCCTGGACCCCCCTAGAAAGGCTCACGCCATTGGCATTCGATATATGCCCCCCAAAACTTCAAGTCTGGCTACGCCACTGTTCTTTGGTAGAAGTTACAGTTTTAGAGCTAGTTCCTTTTCCTTATTCTTCTTTTCTCTGTTGGCTACGGATCTTCTCTTCATCACAAAATCTCTTCCAGCATTTCATATGATGGTACCATTCTAAGTTAATGCTGTCAGGGTTCTTCTCCATGTAATACTATGAATATTTGACAAATCCGTCATCGATGTTCTCGTACGATTTCTTAGCTATTTCAGCTTCTTGACATTTAAGTTGGGCCCATTTAGACCTACACTCAAGAAATTTCTTAAGCCTTTGGCGTGTAACTTTGAAAAGTTGCTCCGTAACGCCATCAAAATGCATAAAACATGAGGATATTCGAGTTTTATAAATATCTTCAGCCATGATTGTTTTGCATATTAACTAAGCGTGTTTCCACTTCGAAGCATGTGCGTGTTTGTACGCGTGCGCAGTGCGAGTTTGGCTGAAATGCGCATGCGTATTTGCTACCAAAACAATGGCGGTTCGAAAATTTCGAAGGGCGACAATAGCAAACTTTGGAGGGATTTTTTTCCCAATTGTGCACCTGTTTCGCTTGGGGAGCAACGGATTCTGATAAAGTAAGTTTTTATCTATTGATTCTTGTGAAAATTATGTAGTTCCACGATGGGTGCAACGGAATCCGTTTTCTAAGCATCTTTTGGATGCTCATCCTACGGCCTATATAGGCCTATTGCCTAATGGAGCTTTGGCGCAATGCATGCCGCTAGAGTGGTATCAAATTCACTTATTCGAGAAATTTTGTTGTCATGGCGGCAATTTTGTTTCAAAGAACAAATGATTAATTTTCTATCAAATCTACGTCGCGATCGTTGTTATTTTTATTGCTGTGTGTAAAGAGAAGCCTTGGCTAAATTCTGTGCAAATTAAAAGGAATTTGCTTAACGTATTACGGAGAAAACAGCCTTGAAAGGACGCCATGAGTGAACACAATTCGAACATATTCATCGTTTTAGAATCGTTTTGCTCAACGTTTTCAGGTATTGTAATGTTGTAGGAGACCGTCAGTAAACGATTTTGCTCTAGAAATATTCTCATGTTGTCTATCAATGCTGATCATGTATTTTTACCGATTGATCGTACGTTTTATATCCATATTTTGCGACTTAAAATTGATACTAAAAACTGCCCTAGAATGCTGTAAACAATGGCCTTTGTGACGTACAAGAACAGAGCTTCTCTTGTTTTTTGGCGCGAAAATTTGACTCGCATTTAGGCAAAATTTAATGTATTTTACAAAGGGTCTACAAAAGCATTATTTAACTTGCATATCTGCCAGTTTTTGCATGAGTTAAAGCAGTTTTTGTAAATGTTTTTCTACTTGGAGTGCCTTGGTTCTTTCATTGTAAACAGTAGGTTTTTTTAAATTCTAGCTAAGTCATAAAACACACTCTAAATAGGTTTTAAAAGCTGCAGGATTTTAGTTTTAGCATTCATACATCAGATACATTGAAGTTTTAGCGTTACAGTCAGGTATTAAGTCATAGTTATTAGTTACATATATTTCTGTTTATAAATTATTAAACCTTTTGCACAGTATTAATTCAATATTAAAAGGTAGTCTGTAAATTATTTACTGTTCATATTGTGTATTGAGATCAAATTGTAAATAGTACTTTCTGAATAAGTGTAACTCGAGGTGTAGCTTAGGTTATTGTATAAAATATTATTTCAAAGATTAGAATAGGATTAAATTATTGTAATGGATGATGAACCAAGCACTTCGAAAGAATAAAATGAACAGCTGCAACAAGGTGAAACTGCTATTTAAAATAACTTGTTAATTGTAATCCCCACCCTCCAACATCGGGAAAAGGTGGAAAGATAGATGTTAACGCCTCCATACTAAACAATTGCCTGACTCCCTGAGGAAGACTGAACTGACTAACCCTGGCTAAACTCCCAACACATGTGGGAAAGATTTAAAGACATTTCAATTGATTTATTGAACAAAGAATATCTTAAAATTTATGAATTCTTGTTCAATATTTTCAAACACTGAAACAAAATGCTGTACACATGCAGGGCAGAACCACTCTCTTTCAAATTATTGCAAATTGTTTTGCTATTCTGTGAGAAAACAAATCCAGGAACTAATTTCATTGTACCACTGTGTAGAAAAACAAACATGCAGGAAAACAAACAGATAATATTTGATTTAATTTGCTTAATATTTGAGATCATGTGTTTAGATCAGACTTAACAGGCCAACCTTAAACTGTGACTTGGCTATACAGCCAAGCCCCCTAAACGTGTCCCCATATTTAATATGCCCCACATTCAATGGTCGGGAATCCATATACTGGCCGTACCCTACCACTGACGAGAAAAATTGTTGGGCGTTAGACAGAATAAAATACTAAAGTAGTGCACATCTGGGCGTATTCCAGCTAATGAGTTAATTTAACTCATTAGCTGGAATACGCCCAGATGTGCCCTACTTTAGTATTTTATTCTGTCTAACGCACAACAATTTTTCTCGTCAGTGGTAGGGTACTGTCAGTTAATGGGTTAACAAAACTATCTGCCAGATGCACCCTATTTTATATTTTTCACTACTCTGTCTAATGCCAGAGGATCTTACTTGTCAGTTGCAGTGGCATAGGAACCGGGTGGCACATGATCCCCCAACTTTTCTTCAAATTGTCCCTTTCTCCAGCTAATTCAAAGTGCCCTTTACTAAAGAAGAGGTGCCCTTAAGAAGTGCCCCCCTTGAAGTAACAGTTACTTCCTATGCCTATAGTCAGTGGTAGGGTACTGACACTTAATGGGAAATCCCCCACCTAGTCATGCTTAACCAACAGTCAATAGAGGAAAAATGCCCCACATTTCCCTACCATTCCTCAAGGTGGGGGGAGTGGGGGTTACAATTGGCAACTGGAATTGAGTATTCAGTGGAATAAGTGCAAATGACAGCTCTGGGTCCCTACAACTGTAATTCTAACAGTGGCACACAATCCCCCCCGCCGCTCCTTGCTACATACAATAGTATTCTTAGCCTTATATATTGTCAATTGTAACTCCCACTCCCCCACCTCAGAGAATCGTGGGGCGTTTTTCCTCTATTGACTGATACTAAAGCCTGACTAGGTGGGGAATTTCCCATTATCATGGATTCCCGACCCTTGAATGTGGGCATATTAAATATGGGGAAACGTTTAGGGGGCTTGGCTATACAGCCTAGTCACAGTCTAAGGTTGGCCTGTTAAGTCTGATCTAAACACATGATCTCAAATATTAAGCAAATTAAATCAAATATTATCTGTTTGTTTTCCTGCATGTTTGTTTTTCTACACAGTGGCACAATGAAATTAGTTCCTGGATTTGTTTTCTCACAGAATAGCAAAATAATTTGCAATAATTTGAAAGAGAGTGGTTCTGCCCTGCATGTGTATTGAACAAGAATTCACAAATTTTAAAAGATATTCTTTGTTCAATAAATCAATTGAAATGTCTTTAAATCTTTCCCCCATCTGTTGGGAGATTAGCCAGGGTTAGTCAGTTCAGTCTTTCTCAGGGAGTCAGGCCATTGTTTAGTATGGAGGTATTAACATCTATCTTCCCACCTTTTCCCGATGTTGGAGGGTGGGGATTACAATTTACAAGTTATTTTAAATAGCAGTTTCGCCTTGTTGCAGCTGTTCATTTGATTCTTTCGAAGTGCTTGGTTCATCATCCATTACAATAATTTAATCCTATTCTAATCTTTGAAATAATATTTTATACAATAACCTAAGCTATACCTCGAGTTACACTTATTCAGAAAGTACTATTTACAGTTTGATTTCAATACACAATATGAACAGTAAATAATTTACAGACTACCTTTTAATATTGAATTAATACTGTGGAAAAGGTTTAATATTTCATAAACAGAAATATATGTAATATGACTTAATACCTGACTGTAACGCTAAAACTTCAACGTATCTGATGTATAAGTGCTAAAACTAAAATCCTGTAGCTTTAAAACCTATTTAGAGTGTGTTTTATGACTTAGAATTTAAAAAAACCAACTCATGTTTACTTGTAGAATGAAAGAACCAAGGCACTCCAAGTAGAAAAACATTTACAAAAACTACTTTAACTCATGCAAAAACTAGCAGATATGCAATTTAAATAATGCTTTTGTAAAATACATTAAATTTTGCCTAAATGCGAGTCAAGTTTTCGCGCCAAAACACAAGAGAAGCTCTGTTCTTGTACGTCACAAAGGCCATTGTTTACAGCTTTCTAGGGCAGTTTTTAGTATCAATTTTAAGTCGCAAAATATGGGTATAAAAAGTACGATCAATCGGTAAAAATACATGATCAGCATAGATAGACAACATGAGAATATTTCTAGAGCAAAATCGTTTACTGACGGTCTCTTACAACATTACAATATCTGAAAACGTTGAGCAAAACGATTCTAAAACGATGAATATGTTCGAATTGTGTTCACTCATCATGTCCTTCTCATCTGTTTTCTCCAGAATACGTGCAGCAAATTGCTTTTAATTTTTACAGAATTTTAGCCAAGGCTTTTTGCACACACAGCGAAAAAAAACAATGATCGCACGATTATTTGATAGAAAAAATTATTAATTTTGTGTCCTTGAAACAAAATTGCCGCCATGACAACAAAATTTCTCGAAGAAGTGAATTTTTGAAGAAGTGAAACCGAAGTGAAACCCGCGCAGAGCATGTATATATGTGAGCTTATAGCTCGAAAACTACTGCACGGCATATGCACAGTGGATAATGGTGAAACGCCAAACCTCTCATCGTGTCGAGCGACGATGCATGTTACAATTTACCAGACTGTTTCAGTTTAATGCATGTTATATAGTATATGAATTTGGCTTAATATATCGCAAATCAAATAGAAAGCATGGAAATGATAGTTCGTGTTCAACGCACTGTATAACTCACTGTGAGTTGGATAAACAAAAAACTTAGTAAAAATCATCTTAAAAATCATCTATAAAAATGAAAACGTCAGTCTGAGTTTACATAAAGACTTGTAATGATTAAAAAATTAGAGAGGTCTAAATTTCGTATTTTGAACATAGATTTGTTCATTGGGAATTATAGAGAAAAATCTTGCTCTTGTCTGAGGTAAAAGTTATATTTTGATTTTATTATAATTATGATGGCTGCAGCAAGTGCTTATTTGATGCGTAATATTTAGACCTTAAATGTACGGTGAGCCCTTTCGTTTCGCATATTGTATATACTGTACATCTGAATTCGTAAATGTTTGAACAATATATTAGATACTTACTATGGTCTCTCATTTTCTTGAAATACGTTTGGCTTATAGATGACTCGCAAGTACATTGCCTTGGAATTGCGACGAAAAAAAGTAATATCTTTAATAGCATTTTAACGGCCATCGTTCCTTCTTGAAATATCTCATCAAACATGATAAAACGTAAACGTGAATTGTAAATATATTCTGTAGGGATCACTTCAAGTCAAACAACGTCGCAGGTGTGCTTGTATTGACAAATTGGAATTGACATGTGTTATATATAGCATGTACATTTGTAAACTCGGTCAAAGGACGCGATACATTAGAACATATAATGTATAACTTATTGTATATATTGTGTGAAAAACATGAACATTCGCTTATAGATAGAATATTAATATATTAATAAGGCTCATGGAGTTTCATGTTCAATTCCGAAAAATAGTCCAAGTTCTAGCGGCCGAGCGGTCGACCGTGGACTGTCGATGTAGAGGAGATTGTCTTCAATGTAAACCGTAAGCCTCTAAGCAACGATACATTAAGATATTCAAATATAGGTTATTTCATAAATTGGGCCAGACCACTGACCTATACTAAATGGACGCTCGAGGTCAAAAAGTGTCCTCACCGTTGCTGACGTCTTATAGGTCTTCGCGTCGATGAAAATTACCGCATGCCAATATTTTCCTAATGTTGTTTGTGCTCGCGGCTGTGTCGTCGGCGAATTGTGTTTTTGAAAAGACAAAGTTGATTTAAAAAAAGTTGATTAATTGTCAATTCTCATGTGTTGTTTTCTTCAAATTTTGTTGTTTTTAGCAAATATTTTTTCCTTCGAGTTGAGAACAACTTTTTCAAAGATAGGAGTATATTTTCCTGTTGCAAGTTTCAAAACAAACTTTTTAATTTTAAATAAAATGATGGCTTCGGTATGTTTTTATACGCGACCAGAACAAGAGCTTCGGGCCATCGATGATTGCTGGTATTTATGTATTTTTTTCATAAAATTTGCCGTGTTATGTAAGTATTATTCTGCTGTTGACATTAAATTTTTTTGCCGACAAGCTTTCCTGATATTGTACTAAGTAAAACACTGTTTTTGCAAAGTTTTCTACGGCTATTTGAGATTTTTTTATAAACATGTACGGCTTTAGTTAACAGTTTAAAATATACTTGACAGACAGCCAATTTCTTAAAAATCACATTTAGTATAAACTGACTTATTTTCTACAATGATTTCGCAGGAATTTCTCGCCTCAGAAGCACAAAATTAACACATTTTTGAGTCTCAAATATATCAAAATATAAAACACATGCAAGCCGTTAATCAACGCATTTGCATGTCAGCGAATTTACGCATGAGAGCAAGGACCTATATGACGTCAGCTGTGGTGAGGACACCGAGCTCCTAACAAAATATATTGCGCGCTCAGTCCATTTAGTATAGGTCAGTGGGCTAGACGTGAGCATGTACCTGCTTAGAAAAAAATTGTAATGTCTTTTGCTCAATTTCTAAATATTTTAAAAAGAATCCGATGTAGGGACGATTTTCATTTTTGGCGCCTTGTAATTAGTATGTCATGAAAATGTTAGAATGGCAGAATTAGTTAATAAGTTATTTGCAGTTTGGGGTTTTCGCTTTTCGTTTGCGAGCAGGGCCGCCCAGAGGGTGGGGGAGGGAGGGGGGGGAGGCAAAGGGGGAAATTTTCCGCGGTCACCTTAATATAATTGCATTGAATGCAAAATCAAAAGGTTATATTTAAAACGTTAAGGACTTCAAAACGTATTCCAGAAGTTGAAAGCTATGGAAATCAGTTTTCTAAACAAGCACATGACGCCAAAGATCTTTGAGCAAGGAAAATAGCTAGGGCCCCAAAGTTATATGTTTTTCCCTGGGACGCCAAATGTCTCTGTCTGGCCCTGATATATAAATGGCGCATTTAGCTGTACTGTTCGCCAAAAAGGCGCATCTGAAAAAAGAGGAAAGAAAATAAAGCTAGAGTTTATGCGATGTAACTTATACGAACATGCTTGGAGTGCGCCATATGTGTTTGCATATGTGGCATAGTACTAGAAAGCTGTTAGTACGAAAGATTTCCATGAACATGTCTAAAGATGTATACATATATTGAGACGGCATTACCTCACCGGGAGAGTGGCTAGTTTTATTAATCATCGTCATATAGAACTGCTGTATTTTAGACTAGAGAGCCAAGGCAATGCGAAATAGATTTTGTCAATTAATGCTGTACAATTATTCAACTGTACTTCGTGAGTAAGGCACTGTACTGTGGCAATTTTTTCACATAAAACAGTTTCCGCTCCATAACAAAGACCAGCTTAATTGCTGATATTTGCGAACTGCATTGAATTTGTTGAGGTTTGTGTAAATCGTAAATCTGTAAGATCTTGCTGTCCTGTTTGAAACTTTCCCTCTATACACTATGTATCGCATCGGTTATTTGGTGCCATGAAAGCGGTAATTATCGCTATAACTTGGATCTTGCCATACATGACATGTTTATACTGTATGAATATCAAGTCTAAGTTAACATGGCTTAATTTGGATTTGCTCCTTTCCAAAGATCTAATTGCTATATGGTTTACATATTTTGTTCGCTCAAAGCTCTAATATTATAATTATTTTTTGCCTTTGACACTTTGTCAACGCAACGACTTTGACTTTGTGAAATGCACGAATTGTCTTTCAACAATTTTCCGTGCTATTTCAAGCCCTTAGATTTCGAATTTATAATATATAACTGCAGAATGCATAACTTATTGCTCACGTACAGTCGTTTATAAGAAAGATTTATTACATTTTCTAAATCATGCACATGCAGGAATTGCGAGATATTTTAAAGTGAATTTTTGAAACAGTGTTGTTAGAAAATTAAAAACTATAGCTACATATAGCAAAAAGATGCCTAGCTGACTGTGCTATCTTCTAATTTTGTTATTAATCATTATATAATGATTATATATAGGCAATGCTTGGGATTGTTGAGGAAGAGGAAATAATATTTGACTAAAACTCAATAGATATATATGAATACATAAAAATATTTCAATATAATTCACAAACTGGGCAAGCAGGCGGTGGACATGAACATGCATGCACCGGTCCGCACGGTTAGAAAGAAATTGTATTGATTACTTTAGTTTCTATATGATTGCTCGATTTTCAGATATTATTTCATATATATAATAATTGATTGTCATACCAGAATTATTTGAAACCTAAAAGAGCGCACCTTATCATGCGTTTAGCAAATTATTCTTACTAATTTCATTGAGATTGTCATGCTGATTATATACATATACAGTATGTATATAGGCAGAATTCACGCAAGACAGCGACAGATCGAGAGGAAATTAATTTTTGTTTTGAACAAAGTTTAAAATTTAATTTAAATATCTAATTAAGGAAGAATAATTAATTTCGTTTTGTATATAATTGGGTTAAGAGATGAAATTAGAAATGATGAAAATCTCTCTGCACATGCCTGAATATAATTATATAACATATACCTACATTATATGTTTCTGGGATTGAAAATCATAGTTTAAATAGTTTAAAGAATTAATCATTCAATTGTTTAAGTCTTTTGTAGGAAAAATATATAAAGAAAAATAGGAAAATACGACAGTGTTACTATGGCTACCACTAATCATTCGCTACAACGATATTACTGAGTATATATCTATATTTTATTCAATTTATATAACCATAAAATATCACATCAACTATTTAAGAAATTAATTTACAATATAACTGTAATTTGCAATAAAAATGAATGTTAAATATTACTAATACAAACCTGTAACTTCCTATATAAAATCAAGCATGCATTAAATATTGCAAGGCCTTAACTTTAAATTATTCAAGAGAGCTATCTACCATCATGTCTTTAACTAGGAAGGCTATTATCTCGGTTGCCTTTTTCAAATTATGATCTGAGCGAGTACAGGTCCCATTATTTCGAAGGGGAATATACGTTTCAATCTGTGGACAGTTCCAAAACTACCTCTTCAACATACCCAAAATCTTACATCCTTCCCAGTTATTGATGTAACATGCTTTGACCACTTCATATCATTTGAAAGGGTGACCCCAAAATAAGATACACGGTTGACCTGTTCCAATTTAGCCTCACAGAAGACATAGTTCATTTCTGGAGCTAACTTCTTAGTTGAAATGCACCTAACTTTGCATTTGGAGGGATTAAACACCATCTGCCATCTTTCCTGCCAAATTTCCAATTGAAATAGATCGGCTTGCAGTCGTTCACAATCTTCATCACTAGCAATGATGCCATACAACAAAGTATGTAAGTAGGTAAGTAAGCAGGGGTGCTTATTATCCTTACTTGCAGCTGAGAGCTAAGCTGAATTGCGAAGGACACAGCTCAACGTGACCAAGTCGAAGGCTTTCTAGGGCGCATATGGCAGCCACCCTTTGCTCGCCATCACGGAGCACAGCTACGATGGAAGGGCCAGTTAGGGGTTAAACCCAACCCACCCTGTCAACATTCCCTGTGGGAGGAAACCGGAGTACCCGGAGAAAACTCTTTTCACATGGCTATCATTAGTCGTCCCCAACGGGACTTGAACCCACGATATCAGAGGTGAAAGGCGCGTGCTCTGACGATTGCGCCACCGAAGCCCCCTGCAAATAACGTGTTTCATGGAATGTAGTATCTCAGCGTGCATGCAGTATCTCGCGCAGCGTTCTGCTGACTAACAATATGGAACTTTATATTTGACGACGGCTACGAGAATGACTACGACTATGAGATGTTTCCGTTAAATATCTGCAAATACAAACCCAAAGTTGTACTCGCTTTGCCTCAACTGTTGTTATCCTAATACTTAAAATATAAAATATAATACAACAATATATAACGTAAAATATAACAAATTAAGAACACTACATTTTGACGTATGATATTTGGATTTCTATTTTATTTATATTTGCTTCAATTGTCTGCTTGAAATTGATTACGTTGAAAAAATGTTTCTGAACTGAAGTTGTTCAGTTTGAAAATGCTAGGGGTTGCTGCATGCATGTGTATGTCTATAGTCTCCGAATGCCGCGAAGCGCCGTTCCGGGCATTAGCCCGGGGAGATGGCACTAAATATGCTTTCCTATTTACATCCGTGAAGAGGAGAGTCAGCGGATTTCAAAGTTTATCAATGTTACCGGGCGCGTCGCCATGACTTATCGTTCATGCATGGGTGGACCTCCCATTGATCTCAAATATATAACTCATGATTGCCAGGAGTGGATTGAGCGAAAGTTATTAAACTTAACTTTTAATGTCTTTAAAAACATTTGAGAATCTTTGAAAGAAGAAGAGATATATGATCGAAATTCGTAAAAAATAAGGCAAGTTTCTTTTACCTATATTTGTTGATGACTTGAAAAAAGTGTTAATGTTATGAACGCTTTTCCACTAAATAATTTCAGCGCATGCTTTAAGTTTCTTAAATTATTTTATTTTATGTTATCAACAAATTTTAATTGAAAGGAAAGCAAACTAATCTGACGAGAAAATTGTGTTATTTGAACTTTTTTTAATTCAAACATGAAGTTTATCAGCAAGTTGCAGTTTCTGTTTAATGAACTTCCATAGATATAGTAATCCTAATGCATTTTCAGTTTAACCTTTCTGAAATTGAATATGGAATGTACTTTCCAAAAGAACATGACACAAACATTTGAATGTTTAACGTTCAGTATTTTAGGTAATTTACTGCATAATTACTCCCTACAATAATCACAGTACTACAATAATCACACTAGGCCTACTGCAATAATTAGCCGTATTTATGCTACAGACGATAAAGTCGTCTGAGACGACAATAACGTCTTAAGACGACTTTAACGTCTAGCATAAATACGGTCAATAAGACAGACGACTTTAACGTCAGACGACATTAACGTCTTGGGTTAAGAGCGTCTTGGAAGACGCTCTTACAGACGACTTTAACGTCTAAGCAGTTAAAGCCGTCTAGTATAAAGACGGGACGCCGTTAACTGCTACAAATTTAGCGTTTCATGCCTGACATACCATTATGTATGCGACAAATTTAGCGTTTCATGCCTGCCATGCCATCCATGCCAAACAAACTGCCTGCCATGATTTCTTCTTTCTTCCTTATATTTTTCAGGTTTGGTGCAGAGGAGATGCTCGTGTCCAGTCTCTTCCGATATTTAACCGACTCTTTCCGACTCTCTTTTAATTGCCAGACGGTTTGGCCGTCTAGTTTTATGCGTCTCGTCTTTACCCTAGACGACTTTAACGTCTTAGACGTTAAAGTCGTCCAGACGACTTTAACGTCTGTAGTATAAATACGGCTAATCACAATACTAGAAGGAGAGGAACTTATCTTAAATTTAAACTTTTAAATCTCTAAGTGTTCGGATTTTTTTACTACATTGGGTTGAAAGGTTTCATGAATTACGAAAAACAATGTCTTGACCAATAAATACCTGCAGGATCCATGCATAAATAACATTATTGCTGACGAAGCGGGCGACCCTTCAGCGAGCGAGCAAGTCAGCAGTTCTAATTTTGGAAATGGAGTCTGCAAAGGAAGATTCTGTTTGACCACAATGCCTTGCTTGCGACCACAATGCCTTTCTTGCAACCACAGTGCCTTCTTGGCTTGAACTTTTGTGCTATAAATACTTGCCGGGCCCGTGGCTTTGTCTTATTGCATTATCAGTTGTGCCATGATTTTGAGGTAAACCGCAATTGATCTCCAATGGAAAATCGATGTCCAATGGGTTTGATGTCTACCGAGCGAAGCGAGGTAGACATCAAACCCATTGGACATCGATTTTCCATTGGAGATCAATTGCGGTTTACCGAAAAAATCATGGCATAACGGTTTTGTCCCATAAATCAAATAGACATATGTTAGTAGATATTTTGTCAATAGATATTTGTTAGTCTTGTTACTTACCGAACTATTAAGAATAATCATGTGTTTGTGCTTCGTAAAAACTGCTTTCAACTTCGGCATTGTTTATAAATTCGATGCCATTTTGAAAATAGTGAATTTTGCCAAATATTTTGAGAGAAAATTAATAAAAAACCCAATAGTAATGTAATTAGCCAATGAAATTGCTTATCGCAGGTGAACATCAAAAGTAAACATCAAATCTAGCAGGTAAGCATCAATCCATTCCAGCATTCCGTCGACCAATCAAAACAGTTCTTATATCTCATTTATGGGACAAACGTTATTCTACTGCGATTATACCACAAAGCGAGTGAGAAGACAATTTTTCGTATTATTTTTATGCGATATACCAAATATCACAATGAATAAGCTATTAAGTACCCGGACATCATGCCTTGGTTGCCACTGTTTACAAATTTCCTTGGTCTGTGTTGTTCTTTGTACATTTCTTACTCGACATGTTGTCAGACGCTATTCTATAAATATTATTGCTAACATCGTGTATCTTGTACGCCTCCGTTGGTTCTCGTTGTCAGTCTGCCTAAACTTTAACGACGGACACGGACATACAGGCCGTAAACAATTTAAGCATATTAAACTGCCTATCACATTTTAAAGCGATGCAGGGGATTTGAGCAGCTTAGGCGCGTAGTCTGGGAGGAACAAAGTTTCATGTATTATAGTGATATTAATATGCTATCTTTGTGTAATTCAGAATTTAAATAGTAGGCAATTTTAGAGAATTTAGAGAGAATGCTTGTGTCATCATTAAGAACTTCAGAATAAACACAATCCCGGCACAATGAACTGTTCATTTCACGTTCAGTATTAGTTCGAAATTATAATATATATCAATGCGCCTAGATCACAAGGTTGATCTGAAAAATGTAAATAAGTATGCAAAGTTTGTACTAGCGACGCCAACGCAAGCAGAAGAAAAGACGAAAGCAAGGCGAGGGTAAAACAAAGAAATATCGAAGCAATTTCATATTAAAAACCTCATAATAAGTACAATCCTAATGGAAATCCAGAGCCAATCCTAAACATTAACCTAACGCTAGCCCTTGGGGCTTACCCTGCACCTAACCCTGAAGTTACACTTGGTAGAAAGACTGATAGGTTAGGCCTGCTTCAAAAGTCGTATCTTGCATGTGTCGAACACTATTCCACTTAGACCCGAGCGAATCATATTACATACCGAACGTGTTCCGAAAAAACAGGGTATTTGGCGCAATGTGGAGCCAAATTCAAACAAGTTCAATTATAAACAATTAAAAACAAATGAGCATTTACTAAATTTAATAATGTCCCGAGCAAGGTAAACGAAAAGAACACTTTAACCAGCTCTTAGCTCTACATATTACAGTTGAACCCCTATTAACTAACTGAAACCTCTCTTAAGCGTATACACCCCTTTTATAAGCGGACACTTATGCATCAGTCAATTCTAGCATTGCTCATACCCCCGGGCTACCCCGGGCATTTGCAAACTTTATTTGGCCAGGGGCCGGGCATTAGTACTTACAAAATTTCCCCAGGCAGGGCATTTGTTCACCGCCGGGGCATTTGTCTCTTTATCCGGAAATAATTGTGGTTTCTGCAGCAAACATGTGCGCTGCCATGAATATGGATGGAAGTATTTGTGTCATAACACACAAACAAATAGAACTTGAAGCAAATTTGCTCGTCTTTTGAAGACTTAAAACGTAATTAAGAATGTAAAACTTTATCTCATGATATTCTGATGAAATCTATGTGTTGGTGTCCCCGGGGACGGGCATTTGTTATCATTTATTTGCCCCGGGGTGGGGCATTGTTGCCCTTTTTCTGACCAACCATAACGAATTGTACACTTGGAGAAAAATAAGTGCAAATGCCCGAGGTGTGCAATGCTAGAATTAACTGATGCATTATCTCAGGCACAAATAATTTCTATAATAAAATACCATTATCATAACCCTCATTAAGCGGATATTTCTCTTAATTAAGCGGATGCGGACACCTTACTTAAGGTCCCAATGAGAAAGTCAACCCCTCTTAAACGGATAGACAACGGATGATCTAATACAATTTTCATATAAACAATCAACAGTAAATATCAATTCAAAGCAATATATACTACATTTGAACTCATTTTCTAGATCAAACCCTTCCTTCTGTTATAATATTTTCGGAATTATTTTAAGCGCTTCAAAGATTTTGTTACCCACAGCGCTGACAGCGCCACTAACTTAGGGATGTAACCAATAACTACATTTCATTTGTGTAAATGTAAAATATCATTGTATTCGTTTGTAATCAGGCAGGTAGATCTCACGGACACAGCGGTTAAGGCTACCATGTTAAATGACGACATGTTACTTTAAATAACATTACATAACATCTCCTGAGCCACGCCCAAGGTGGATTCAATTCGGCGCGTACATGCAGAATGCGACGTCTGAAACCACCTCGCACTTAGCTCGCATTATGCAGCCAAACCGGTTGAATTTCAAGTTACGGTCGACTAATTACGGTCGTTAACGTTTAACAACGTCGACGTCGAATTAAATTGTTTCAGACATCAGATTTTGCATTAACATAATTCAAACAATTGAGTTCGACAAATGCAAGCATGATGCTACGTTTAAAAGAGGCATTCACTTTTAGTGAGCTGGGTTCTTAAAAACCAGGGGTGACATTCCATATTACTATCCCGTAATGACGTCACAAGTGTAAGGGCTAGGCTTGTGGTTTGATTTCAAGGATTACTAATAGTTTAATGACTTTAATGGGGATATCGCTGAATTTGGGCGACTTTCCATGTCAATATCCGAAATTACGTCAAAAGGATTATGGTTAGGATTAAGGGTTAGGATTAGGGTAATTGTGTGGTTTAGGGTTATAATAAGGGCTAGGATGATGACATGAGGTCAGGATTAGGGTTAGGATAAGATGAGGGTTGACGTTGGGTAAGGATGAAGGTTGAGGTTGAGGGTTGAGGCTAGGGTTAGGATGAGGGTTGAAGTTAGGATTAGGGTAAGGGCTAGGGTATGTAAGGGTTGAGGTTAGGATTAGGGGCTAGGATTAGGGTTGAGGTTAGGATTAGGATGAGAATTACAGTTAGGATTGAGCTGGATTCAAGTTGTCGGAAATTGCGCCAGAATTAGGATTGCCGGCATTACAATTAGTTTAATTAATAAAAATCGCTGAATACAAAATTGAGGGTGTAAATAAGGATATTGGCCTAAACCTGTTGGAACGCGCGGGGGGGGGGGTGGGGGGGTTAAAGAAATAATAATAAAAATAAATAAACAAAAAATTTAAATAAGAAATAAGAAAGACAGTATACTAGTGTACTATCTAGAAATGCATTAATTAGGTAACTAACAGAAAACTGTTTAATATTCGTTCTACAAATGGAACGAAATACAGATTCGAATTTCGTGTATTATACGCATGAACTTAATTTGCACGACGAAAAAAAATTTTAACTTGTTGGTAACATCTGTTACCATCTGTTCTATGGTATAAATACATAAATTTACCTAACTGAAACAAATACATTTTATGGAATGTAAATATTTCAAGGTCTTTGAAAATGGACTCAGTGTGAGCATTATAATCCTCATTGTTAATAATAAAACATAATTTGACGAGTACGTCGAGCCCCAAACTAAAATACAATATTGAATGTATGGATAAATAACAGAAAAATATAACATATATAGTCAATGATGCTTTAGAAACATAAAAGCTTGTCTTTTTTATAATATACCAATCGATTTAGACATTTCCTGGATTTAGACATATCCTAATATACATGTTTGAGGCTTCCACGTGAGATGTTCATCTAAAATTGCCCTAGCTAAGAAACTAATCTCCTTAACTAAATCAATTTTATAATTATTTTATTAGCAATATTTCTAATTGAACATTACATTGCTTTCTCTTGGTTTGGAAATCATGAAATGAGTCTTTTTTAAATTAATAGAATACTTATTTGATGAAACCCATTCGGATAACCTATTTAATTATTGATTAACTTGGTCAGATAAACAAGACAGATCTTTATGTGAATAGAACAAATTTGCACATCAGCAAATAGGACAAAATGCAATATACTTGAAACATTACAAAATCAATAACATATAAGAAGAAAAGTACCGGTCCCAATATTGAGCTTTGTGGCACCCCACACTGTACAGTCACTTTGAGAGCATACACCATTGTACTGAACAAATTGCTGTCTGTTACTAAAATAACTCCTAAACCCAGGGCCTTTTTTAAGAAATCATCAGTGGGGGGGCCATCATCGAAAGAGGACGTAACAAGTAGGTGGTGTATTCCAGGTGTGGGAAGGCGAAGGGGGGTCTGGGGGATGACAGAAATTTTTTGTATTCTTGAGTCTGTGTGGCTTGATTTCCTGCATTTTAAGAGACAATTTTTGATATATCCCATCTAAACGGAGCCAGGTTTTGCTGTGAGAATACAATAACTTTCCTCTAAACTCAGTTTTTTCCCCTTTTTGGCTTATACTTTGGACAAAAGGGACCTTCACTGGGGGGGGGGTGAAATAGCTTACTGGGAGCTGGGGGACTTTTGCCCCTCCAGTACATTAGTTAAAAAAGGCCCTGCCTAAACCAGTCTAAAGCTATACCTCGGATAACATAATGTTGGAGTTTATCAAACAAAATATTATGATTGACAGTATAAAAAGCCTTACATAAGCCTCAGAAAGCCTTAGATTTGGTCTATTGCTGAAGAGATTTTGTCATATAATTGAAGCAGCGTTAAGGAAGTTGAGTGTTTTTTCCTGAAACTATATTAATTTTCAGTAAGAATATTACACTTATCCACACAGCTTAATAAACGATTGTAAACAAGTCTTTCGAAAACTTTATCAAGTAGCCATCTCCAAAAACATACTATTTACACACTCACCAGATAGAAATTAATTTGGGGAAACCGATACATTTTGAATTTTACTGGGTAGATTAAAACCAAGCCTGGAAAGGTATTTACAAAACTGATTCGCTGTAAAATTTGGATCGGGAAACCAGTTTAAATTGTCAATTAAGGTGGCTGGGTGCGATGTAATCCTAGTAGGGAAGGTTATTAACGGAAAAAGTACATTTACATACATTATATCACTCAGTAATATGCCCACTAAATATAAACCATGGCATACTAATAACAGTGATACAGGTAATTACTAGACAAGTAAATTAACAAGTTTATAAATCTTATGAGTCGGAACTATCTTCATTGGAGCCTCATTTCTCAGTTCATCTTTGTGTTTAGTTCCTACATAAACATATGAATGACGTCAGTAGTATTTATATAAATACCATTTTTAACCAATATCAAATGTGACAATCTGTTTAATAATTTACTATACTTTATAAACACTGAGAGTGCAAACACAAGACGTTTTGTTTATAAACAGGTTAAGATATGTGGTCAATCTGAAGTCATAAATAGTCTCCCATTACCGTTTATTTTATGCTATATATTACTTTGATATACAGGATAATTGATAGTGCATGAATATCTTGCACCAAATATATTCAATTACTTGAAAAGAATAGAAAAATATAATTGTTACAATTACAAAATTGTAAATTTCAATTTGCGAACCTGTTTCTACTTTCCAGTCTTTTAGTTATTACGTAACTAGGGTTACAGCATTAGGGGGGTGATTAAATTTTGCACGACGAAAAACAAATCGACCCGTGCTCGCCCAAATTTTTCACAAATATAATGTAAAAATTTCGCGACACTATTACGTTTCGAGTAATGAGGAATCAGAATTCGCTCAATTTTCCCCTACTTTTTAACAGTTTTTCGAATAAAAATCCCCCAAATTTTCTCAAAATACTACAACAACATTTTTGGGTCTCATTTTTGGTGGCCATTTCTACACATTAGGGTGTCACACCCCACCCCCCCACCCCCACTATTTACGCCCCTGCATCTGTTACTACGTTCTCACAAGGCATCCAAGCGTATATTCCTTTTTCCTTTTCCTTTTTCTTCATGTAAATTGCTTGAGTAAACTTGCCGGAAACAATTCCGGGTCCACGACTTCATTTGCAATCGACATGATTTTAGACTACACACCGTATTGAGTTTTTCCATTAATATAGGAAAGATTTCACCAAATTCTGGGAAAGGCAATGTTCACCTTTCTTTGGCGTAAAAGCCTAAGTAGAATTCCAAACGACAATGCCAAAAAATTGAATATTTCGTCAGTTTTTCGCTTCCAACATGACTATATTTTATATTGTTTTATAATTTAAAAAAAAACATGACTTCCCGACTGACGTCACCGCCGCTATTCGTACTCAGCCTCTTCTTCCTGCCATGTTTTGAAAAAATCTATTTTTTCCATGTTTGCCTCAAAATATATCTGGAAGTATTTATCCGTTTAAGGTGGCTCAATACAGTTTTTTATAGTGAGAAATTCACGATTTAGATCCGAATTTGTAGACAAGTATTACTTGTTAAAAACAAAAAGTATCTTTCTGATGTAAAACAACATCTGAAGGATTTGAATTTTTGCACAAAAGTTACGCAACTGCCGTTTCTATGGCAACAATGACGTTTCAAGATGGCGGATATTTTGGATTTAAAGTAATTTAACTCGAAAACGACATCGGTGACCCCCAAATTTTCTTCATAAAATGATTTCTCTTAGTATACTCAATTACTTCGACAATTTAAAAAAAATTCTGTCGAGCCAAACCTTTTCAAATTAAGTAATTGTTATTATTCTTAATACTTTTTTTCTCGCTAGACAGAATTTTTTTTAAATTGTCAAAATTATTGAGCATACTAAGGAAAATCATTTTATGAAATAAAATTTGGGGGTCACCGATGTCGTGTTCGAGTTAAATTACTTTAAAGCCAAAATATCCACCATCTTGAAACGTCATTTCTGCCATAGGAACGGCAGTTGCGTAACTTTTGTGAAAAAATTCAAACCCTTCAGATGTTGTTTTACATCAGTACGATACTTTTTGTATTTGATCAAGTAATACTTGTCCAAAAATTCGGATCTAAATCGTGAATTTTCCATTTTAGAGAAAACACGGTATTAAATGTATAATATTCCAAAATTCGACTGGAAAGAATTTGGTCCAGAAAGTTTGAATATCGAGTGGAAAAGTTGACCCATGCTTAAGTTGAAAACTTCTTGCGGTAGATTTTAAGTCTAATTTGTTAAAATCGCAAGCTATGATGATAGCACTATTCGCGTAGGTAGGTTTAATGAGATTTCAAGCGAGGCTGGTAAATATTCCTGCATAGATAAGTTATCTGCATTTGGGGGGTGATAAACGACTGCTGCACTAATGTTGGAAAATCCGCGCGGAAGACGTCTGGGCCGTAGAATCACCCAAAAAACTTGAAGCCGGCAAGCGGATAACAAGGGATGGAGTTTCTGACATACAAGCATACGCCGCCATGGATTCTTAGCTGACGATCTCCTCTTGGTGAGGTTTTGGGTTAGAATAAGGGTTAGGAAGATTGCATGAGGTTAGGATTAGGGTTAGGATTAGGATTAGAGTTGAGGTTAAGGTTAGGATGATGGTTGAGGTTAGGTTAGGATGAGAGTTGAGGTTAGGGTTCGGATGAAGGTTGAAGTTAAGATTAGCGTTAGGGTAAGGATAATGGTCGAGGTTAGGATTAGGGGCTAAGATTAGTGTTGAGGTTAGGGTTAGGAAGAAAGTTACAGTTAGGATTTCATAGTATTTTTATACTTCCCTTGTCGTTGAAATGACGTTTATGAGATTTATTAATATGTTGGAAATAGGGGGTCATATATTTTTAAGAAAATTTTTAGAGGGAATGGAAGAATTTTTGGTGTTATTGGGGGAGGGTGCATAATTATATTTTATGCGGAACAATCTTCAAATTGTGTAGTCTTGTTATATCTATAAATATATGACATATCCAACAATATATTCAACAGATTGTATATAAAAAATAACTATTTATAGCAACAAATTAAAATCCTGCTGATATCACATTTTAAATAAGATTATTAGCTGTAGCAGTTTCAACTTTTAGTCTATTAAAAAAAAATAATAGCTATTTAAAAAGCGTATATTTTAAATAGTAGTGAAAAAGCCATGTGGGAGGGGTGGTTGGTTTTAAAATTTTAACATTCGATTAAGGAGGATGTGTGTTTTCCTTTTCCCCGGGGATGCATATTTTATGACGGCATTGCTCATTTTCAACCAGCCCTCCCCTCCTCCCGTGTTAATAATTAACGGTCCCTAAGATTAAAATAGATTTGCCGGAATTAATATTTTCCCCTAAAAATCGACGGCACTGAGAGGAGTCGAACGGTATATACCTTGCTTTAAACGGATAAATACTTCCGGAGATATTTTGAGGCAAACATGGAAAAAATAGGATTTTTTCAAAACATTTACCGTTCTCGTCCCCATAGCCATTTTCACTCAGTTCCTCGTTAAAAATTAGGCTCTGGAATAGACGGCCAAAAAGAGATATCTGAGTGGCTGCTCAGTAGAACAGCTAATTACCTGCAATGTACTATTTCTTGTGTGATTTCCAGTGTAAATAGCACTTAACGGGGAGTGTAAATATATACGATGGCTGATCATACCAAACAACAACAAAAGTACATCTAGGCGCTATCAATACACTCTATAACTTTAATAAACTAGGTCGACTCTTTCGCTTCTCACATGAAATCAACATTTTAAATAACACATATAAGGTCACGATGGAACTATAAACAACTGCAGGTCCTATGAAGAACGCGCTCGACCGAAAAGCCCTGGGTACGAGGATGAACATGGATGGGAGAAAGGCTGAGTACCACTAGCGACAATGACGTAAAATCGTGGAGTCATGTTTTGTTTATATTATAAAACAATATAAAATATAGTCATATTCGAAGCGAAAGTCATAATATAGTCATATTCGAAGATACAATTTAGAAAGGATATAACCGCTTTGAAGCCGTCGAGGAAGCCGTACAAAACGAAGTATTTATAGGAACTGGTAAGTTTTGAACAAGTGATTGTATTGTAGCAAAAAATAGATAAAAATATATACATACCACCATCGTCTACACTTTTACAAATCTACTCAATGCAGTACAATGTACAGTTGTGGCGTAGATATACTTGGTTTTTTAGATTTAGATTTATTATAAATTAACACTTTTCCACAATAACTTACAAAAGTTAATTAGAGAATTACACGTTTAAATTACAAGAGAAATTGATGCAAAATCATTACCGTGCGCAGTGGCCAAAGTAGCTATAAGCTTTCGAGTTGGTCACTCCCTACACTTAATTACTATTCAAAATTGAGGACGGTATCTACTTAGATACATAATTAAATCTCCACATATACTGTAAGCGGGATTACTGATCTATTTATATTTGTACTTGTGAAATGAGCAAAGATTGACTTTCTGTTTTTTAAATAAAGAAATTGAATTTGATTGCTTGATTTCATTATCAATAGTCTCCCATATTTTAGATGAAGTAAATAAAAATGTTTGAGTTCCAAAATTAGTTCGTGCACTTGGTCTAGAAAAGTTAGATTGTGCAGCAAATCTAGTATTGTATGAATGTAGTGATGATGCAAGGGTAATAGTGTCAGAAAATATCATAGGTAGTTGACTTTCTTTCATTTATAACTTTATAGGTGAATACTGCTAATTTGAGTTTAAAAACACTGTCTAGCTTAAGAATACCTAATAGGCTGTAATACGGTGTAGCATTCTCTCTTTTGCCAGCGAAGAATATGCTTCTAATGCATTTATTTTGACATGATTTCAATTTCTTCAATTTCGAGGCATAAGCGTTTCCCCAACTCATCAAGCCGTAGTTAATGTACGGATAGATGAGAGTAAAGTACAGTTGCTTCAGCATCTTTAAATCAACATAATATCTAAGTTTAGTAATAATTCCAGTGTTTTTGGCAAGTTTATTATTCACATGGCTTATCTGTTGGTCCCAGCTTATATTGGTATCAATGTCCTACCTAAATATTTAATGTGGCTTTTCTGTTCAATGTTTCTTATAAGTTTAATTTTACGAACTCGTTTCTTACTAGAGGTAATTACCATAAACTTAGTTTTATTTATATTAATTGACAATTTATTGGCATCGCAATATCGAAATATGTGGTTTTAATTCTTCATTCATCACTTTTTCAACATCATCAATACTTGTGCTTGTGTAAAATACATTGGAATCGTCAGCAAAAATTCGAAATGAAACTCTGTTTGAACAATTTGGCATATCATTGATGTATAATATAAAAAGAAGTGGCCCTAGTGTTGATCCTTGAGGAACTCCACAAGACATCGTTAAGTATTAGGATTCAGTATTTCCTATTTTAACATATTGTTGTCTATTGTTTAATTAATGACTGAACCATGTCAAAGGTGTTCCACATATGCCATATTTATATAGTTTCGCTAACAAAATTTCATGATCGACCGTATCAAATGCTTTAGAAAAGTCTAAAAACAAACCACAGGTTATTTTTTCATTATCAATTGCCGACTTTAGATTATCTGTGATTTCCAGAATAGCTTGCTCTGTTGAATATCCTTTTCTAAACCCAAATTGGTAGTCAAAGATTAGTTTGTTTTTAGCAAGAAATTGTTCAAGCTGGTTATATACTAATCGTTCTAGTACTTTTGCAAATGGTGAAAGTATCGATATTGGACGATAATTGTTTGGATCAGTTTCTATGCCGTTTTTATAAATAGGTGTAATACGTGAAATCTTTAATACATTTGGAACTATACCACTAATAATTGATTCATTATAAACACAAGTGAAAATTGGAACCATTATAGATGATGCTATTTTAATAATGGAATTTGGGAGGCTAATGGAAGACTTATTTTCCTTCAAAGAGAGAAATAATTGTTGAACTTGTGATTCAGTCACAGGTAACATTACAAAACTTGATGTAGGTGAATTCCGTATATATGTTGTTGGCATGAAGCTGGAAGTATTTAATTTGCTTGCCATGGCCAAATTTGGGTCAACATTAACAAAGTGCAGTTGGTTAAATTGATTATATTTCCATTTCGTATTAATCGAGATGGAGATAACTTTCCTTTCGGTTGACGTTTAATTAGATTGCCTATTTAAGTCTCCATGTTGCTTTTAAGTTGTTTTTATACTTTTCAAACTGGCTATTATAATACCTAGTTTTGCTTATGGCTTTAATTCTATTTTAACTTATTGGCATATTGTTTATACTGCTTAACTTTCCTCGCATTATTAGACTACTGAAAAAATGTGAGCGGTACATTCTCTGCTTAACTTTAATTTATTTTAAAATACCATTAGTAATCCATGGTTTATTAAATTGTTTCAGCTTACTACGAGGCACTTCCTTCATAGATGCATGCCTTTGTGTTACTTCTTCCAACTTATTGATTATATTTCTTGTGGTCTGATGTATATTATTGCCTAAATCTCGAAGATTTTCATGCCAGTCGACTTGTGATATATCACGAATAATGAAGTTGATTAAGATGCTTTAGCAACTCGTCAAGATGTTCTATATAAGCCTGAATATTTGATCGAGGATGTCTGTATATACAGCCTACCATGATATTCTTATTGCTATTACAGGTAAGGTCGGATTCAATCTCAACCCAACAAGATTCAACATCCTCCAATAATAGTTTGATATCGGGTCTAGCCACAGTTTTTAAAATTTGCTTAACATATATTCCTGCACCACCCGCATTAGTTGGCGAGTCAACGTGGTAAAAACTATAGCCAGAAATATCAACATTAATTACATTATTTTCATTTAATTTTGTCTCAGAGACAGCTAAAATATCCAGTGGAGACGAAAATGACTGTGTCATATCGTGTACTAAAGTAAGATTTTTTGCGAGACAGTTGAAAACTGAAAGTAACTTATAGATCCTGCTGCGTTCAGCATATTATTGATTTTGTCGAGCGAATAATAGTCGGACACTAAATTGGTCAACATGAATTATTATCAGGATCATTTTCATCTAATTTATCTGGATTTGGAAGAATATTACACAGTAAAAACAAATTGGTTAAAATGACCAAAAAAAATTGGTTGTTTGGATGCATCTGAGACAACCAGTTTAAATTGGTCGTTTTAACCAAAAAAGTAAATGGTCAAAATAACCAATTATTTTTTGATTATTTTGACCAATTACTTTTTTGCTTAAAACGACCAATTTAAACTGGTTGTCTCAGATGCATCCAAACGACCAATGTTTTTTGGTCATTTTAACCAAATTTTAAATTGGTTAAACTGACCAAAACCAATCAAAAGACGCTTGAAAAAAAATAATTAATCAGATAGGTTTTAATTACAAATAAATACTAAGTTTATAATACAAAATGAATATATTAATAATTGAGAATATATAGCATGTATCTATATATACAGTATATTTGTCAGGCCAATTTCTGGTTAGACCCGACCGGTGGCTATATACAGTATAAATTATGTAGATTAAGAGCTTAAAGAAGCGATCAAGTCCATTCAGCATATGCACTCTGTGACGACCCTCGCAAGAATACATAGTACATGATGCACTCTACATTGAGGTGATATAACAGAAACAAAAACAGATCCGTCCTGAAATAATCTTTCACTCATAATCTCACATGCAATTATACAAGGGATATTGTCAGAAGAATTAAGTGGATCAAAGACTTTTATTACATCTTGTATCCCACATGCCCGACTAAATGCACTTGACTGCCTCTTCAAGGAATCCATGCACTTCCTGCATGGTGGTAGTTCATATATATATATAAAGTTCAAGTTATATCTATCATGAATGTTTATGAATATACATTCTATAGATCTATCACAGCAATACTTAGTCCAGTTTATTGCATATCAGCTTTAAATTTCCGGTAGCTGGTCAGTGCGGACTTAATCAGTATCTTCAAACAATGCATCATGGGCTTTTTGGTGGGTTGATTCCTTTACTAATCCCATAACATATCAATGTCTTATTTCTTCAGTCAACCATTGAAGACAATCTTTCTTAAATTCATCCCCACCTTCCCAACCTCCAATTCCCAAGACTCTTCTTGCTTCCTCGATGATCTGTTAATTTAAGTAAGAAAGCAAAAAAGTTTTTCTTTGTCAACAAATAACATTACCTATGTCATACACTTATGATATCTACACATCGGATATCAGCCACAAGTTTGTTGAGGTCATACTACCAATTTTTGTACATACTAGATTCAAAATGACAAATCTCTTTTGACAAATACATCTCTTTTGCCAAAGAAAACAAAACATTTCAAAAGTTCAGATTAAGGAAACACTGCAATCTTACAAAGTTAGCTAGGAGTGAATAGAAGTCTGATAGTAACACAAATGCATGAAGGGACAATTTGAATGATATTCACATTATGTATACTTTGTACCATGCTTATAGTCATTGCCGGTAAACTCTAACATATATAATTGGATATTCTCATCATAACTGCTTTGTCCCAACTTTAACTTCAGCCAAAATATCAAATCTGAGCAGTTCTGTATCAGTGCATCATTGACATTTTGACAACATAAGCCAGAAACATTGTAAATCATCATTCTTGCTGACTTCACAGCAGTGCTAATTTGGTTAATAGGCTAAGTGCAACACTTTTTCCTTGGCCGTTTATAAACAGTATTGTCTGCTGCACTGCCACTTGCCGAGTTAAAATATGATGCACAAGGGTATATTAAATCCTTGGTAAAATTAAACAAACAACCCTAAAGCTGCAAGGAAGTGCAATGTAAAGTAATATTTTAAATTAACATTTTCCTGAAAAGTACTCACTGGAACTTCTTGTTATATAACTTAGTAGCTGTTTACAATATACTTGCTTCAGTTACTCAAACCAGAGTAACCCACCCAGATCTGCCAATTTGTCATTTGCTGTGGTACAATAATTTGCTGGAAAATGAAAATTGGGATTACATACAATATAATGAATTATTTGTGTCAACAGCAACAACACACGAGCTTTAGTTCTGTTCAATTTTGGGTTTAATAAAGCATGCCTTGCATCATAACAAGGTTATGATAATAAATTAAACAGGGCGCATTGTAATTAAAGGGTTAAGTGACTCAGAAAATTAAAATGTACTCTCCCTCAAGTGTACTTTTACACTGTTAAAGGGAGATCAAGGGGAAAGATGGCTTATTTTTTGCTTTTCAACTAGTGATTTTCAACTTTTGTCTATTCTATTTGGTGACGAGGCTGACCTACCAATGGGACTTTGTTCGAAAGAGCCCCTGGGGGACCAGAGCCACAGTTTGACTTAAGGACTTTACACCCAACACACCTAGGGCCTGTGGGTTATTTTCAATTAAGACCGGGCACCCCACAAGTTGGCTATTTGGGAACTAAGCTGTCCCGCCTATGGAATATCCCTGCCAGGATCTGGGCAGAGTACTAATGCTGTATTTAAATTAATATCAATCAATCAATCAATCAATCAATCAGGGCTTCATCGAAAAACACCTTCAGGTGACATGAACACCCTGTTAAAATATTATTATCATTCATTCATTAAAATATTTATTCAGGGAACCTTAATAAATACATAATAGGCCCTTGCAGGAGGATCTAAAGGTTAGCCCTATTATTGATCCCATAAAAAATTTAGTAGCTAAAAAATTAGTATGGATTAGTTAACAATGCTGTAAGTGACTTATCATTTCTATGGACTTTTACTGTGAAATATTAATTGTCACTGAAAATTGTATGTGATTTCAGGTTTGGTACAACACAAAAAGAAAAGGTGGGCCGCACCAAATTTATCTGTGTTTGGCGCTTGTATGTAGGAAGTCCAAGCAATAGCAAGCATAAATCTGGTAGGGATGTCATTTTATCTGTGTGCAATTACCAAATATATATTTCATCTCATATATTATATATTGTGCTAAACACAGGTATGTTTACTCCTGAAAGGCCTGAAAAGTGTTACCAATGAAATTTCTCTTGGGAAAGCGAGCTAGGCTAGCCCTGGTAGCTATGCTGGCTAGGTTCCCTATAAACACTCCCATAACCACCACCAACATAAACAGTCAGTATATATAATGGCCTACATGTATAATGCCATATCAGGTTCTGGATAGAAATGATATTATTATAGCACAATATACTGTATTATTACAAAAGAAGGATTGTTCTCCTCACATAGAAAGCTAAATATTTTGCTTTGGTGATTGTACCCTTTGTTTACTGACGGGACTTCTAAGTCCCAGGTTAAAAAACTGACCATAGGATCCACTGGGATTGCAAAATACATTTGGGGACTTCCATGTACCTACAGTGTGCTTATATGAAGTATTTAGTATCAAATTTAGCTATCTGCTGTACAGACCAGCGGGCTCAAAACGTTTTCAAGATGGCGATCATCTGAATATCGCACGTGTGAGCAAGGTGAGTTTTCTTTATCAATTTTTATAATGTTAACCACTGTGTAGAGAGATGGGGATTTTTTTATGTGTGTATAAGCTATTGAAGAAAGGTTCTATAGTATTTTTTTTGAGAATTATATCAAACTCGTTTCAAAAATTGCGATTTACTGTTTGGGACTTAGAAGTCCCGCCAGGGTGTATCGTCCACCTACGTCATCAAAATATGTAATGGCTTTTTTCTGCATACTGCAATTATAAACACATTTTAGCCTTGTGGTTTTAGTTTGTTTGTATAAAATTGATAGGATATGTTGTTTGTGTCTTTTACCTGTTCTTGCCTATTGCGAAATGTGATGATTTCTACCTGATTTGGCCAATATATTCATTGTCAACTGTGAATAACACCTACAAAATTATCTTAACTTTAGATAAAGATCATGTCGAAAATGTCGAAAAGATATAATGTGATTGACGTACTCGAAATGTGGAATGAAATCCCAGATGATGGCCAAGATACCGAAGAGTCGTCGTCAGATGATGAGGATGATATTGTTGATGGTGACTACATTCAACCTTGTGATGCTGACGAGCCAATCTCTGGTGACGATGATGTTGTTGATGACAACATTGAACCTGAGAATGAAGAGATTAATGCAAGTGAGGCATCCACAACAGCAATTCCAAAGCCAAAGAAGAAAGTAGCTGAAAAAAGAGTTTCACCAAGTGCCCAAAAAAAAGAAAAGACACTTGAAAAGTTACTTGAAAAGTTGGAATTGGTAGAACAGTTTCTATTGAAAAATGATCATCCGTATCCACTGTCAGCTGACCAAGTCAAGATTCTACAAAAAGTTATGCAGTCCAAGACCAAAGAAAAGCTAAGCGTTGCCCAAGTGAAGAAGTTAGTCGAGATTGCAAGACGCCAGTGGAAAAAGATCCAGAAACCATCAGAAAATCATTCATTTGACTTTCCCGAAGGCCCCAACATGGAATACTTTTCTGAGTGCCATACACCAGCAGATGTATTTTTTCAGTACCTTGACACTGACATTGTTGATAACATTGTGTTTCAAACAAACTTGTACACCAACCAAAGGGAGCGTCGTGTGCCACCAATAACCAGACAGGAATTTTATGGTTTTGTTGGTATCAATATGATCATGTCCTACCACAAACTACCTTCATGGACTGACTATTGGAACAATGACCCTGATATGAGTGTTCCTTTTGTCGCCAATATTATGACAAGGGATAGATTTGGGCAGATCCTTTCAAATTTGCATGTCAATGACAACACAGCCATCCCGGATGATAACCAAGACAAGCTGTATAAGCTTCGCCCGCTAATCGAAGCGATGAACAGTAACTATGTAAAACTGTATAGTGTGTCAAGAAGACAAAGTGTCGATGAAAGCATGATTTTATTCAAGGGACGGCATTCCATCAAGCAGTATAACCCGATGAAACCCATAAAGCGAGGCTACAAATTATGGGTAAGGGCTGATATGGATGGTTACATCAGCAAATTTGATATCTACCAGGGAAAAGCAGCTGAAGAATCCACTGTAGAAGATTTAGACGGAAACACATTTGGTCTTGGAGAGCAAGTAGTCCAAACCATGACTCAAGATTTGGCGGGGAAGAATCATGAAGTTTATTTCGATAACTTCTTTACCTCCATTCCCTTGATGGAGTACCTAAAAAAAATGGAATCGATGCGGCTGGTACAATTCGGATGAACCGTAAAGCACTTCCTGTTGGGATGGAAGAAGTTTTGGAGAGAGGAGAATGCGACCATCGGGTGTCGAAAGATGGTGTCACCATATTCAAGTGGCAAGACAACAAGTCTGTTTTTTGTTGTATCGAATTTTCATGGGACAGAAATCTCGGCCGTCCAAATAACCCAGAAAGATGGTACAAGACAAGAATTCACCTGTCCTATGGCTATTGTTGACTACAACAAACACATGGGAGGTGTCGACATGGCTGACATGCTTTGTGCTGTTCAAGGCCTTAGCCGGAAGTCCAAGAAGTGGTGGCACAGGATCTTTTTTGGTATCATTGATCGCACTGTTGTGAATGCCCAAGTTGCCTATTCGAAGATAGAGGGGAAATCTGTGTCAGTTTTGGAATACAGGAGAGCTGTTGCGCAAGCATTGATCACCCGTGCAACTCCTGCAAAGGTGGGACGACCAAGAGCTGCATCATCTTCCACAGTCGTACCAAAACGGCGGAAAAGTGGCCATTCCGTAGCAAAGGAAATCCGGTTGCAAAATAGAGGTGTCCACTGGGTAACCTATGTAAAGCAACGTGGTCGATGCGAGATCTGCCAAGGGAATCAAGTAGAATCGAGGCCGCATAGCAAATGCTCAATGTGCAATGTGTTTTTATGTTGCAACGAGCGTAAAAACTGTTTTGCTGTATTTCATGACATTGCGCAATAGCTGAACATGGACAGAATAACTCTTATTGAGAAATAGAACTCTAAATTTTCCATATTACTATATATTATGCTCCTATAAATTGATTAAAATTGATAAATATATTTTTCACTTTTGACACTTACATGGGCCGTTATTACCTGGCGGGACTTTAAAGTCCCATGTCAGCTGTAACCATGACAATATAATTTGGAGCAAAATTGACTTCATATTTGTTCATCTAATACTATTTCTAGTGTTATATTAACAAAACATCAAAATGTTCAAGGTTTTTCTTCGTCTAGTAAACAAAGGGTTAACATCAAAGCTAAATGAGTCAATATTTCATTAACTAAAGTATCAATTCATGAATCATCAACAATATTCATACCTTAAAGTGCTACTGAAACGAATTTTTCGCCCCCTTTTTTATTGGCTTAAGAAGATATTCACGTTTTTAGAAGCAGTTTGATATATGTATGAGCATCGTACGTTAAGTAGAAGTGGTCTAATTTTGCCTCCAAACTTCGTTATCAGATGCGAACTTTTTAAGCCGCCATTTTGGTGTCCTGTGACGTCAGAAGATGGACGGAAGGGCGAAGTAAACAGTAATCTATATAGACCTATATATAGCGTTTGGGTATTCGAAGTGATTTCTCGTGGATTTTTGAGGCCAAAAACTATATATTGACTCAAGAGGAAGTTGCGAGAGTACTTCGTAATCTAGATCCTAACAAGGCTAGCGGACCAGATGGTATCCCATGTAGTTTGTTGAAAGAGGTCGCTTATGAGATCGCTCCCTCCCTGTGCAGACTATTCAATCTATCCCTTTCTCTTGGTGTGGTGCCAACCGAATGGAAATTCGCTAATATTACCCCTGTGTTTCAGAAAGATGATTCAACGGTAAAATCCAACTATCGACCAATTTCCCTACTATGTGTCCTGTCTAAAGTGTTAGAACGTTGCATTTTTAACCACAGCTACGATCACCTCTCACCCTTGATATACCATCTTCAACACGGTTTTTTACGGGGACGATCAACCACAACGCAACTACTAGAGGTTTACCATAACATTTTAGAATCTGTCGCATCGGGTAGAGAAGTTGACGTGATCTATCTAGACTTATCAAAAGCTTTTGATAAAGTTCCGCACAACTTATTACTGCTTAAACTAAACGGTTATGGTATATCTGGATCTCTACTCTCGTGGTTTCGCAGCTATCTCACGAACAGACATCAAAGAGTTGCCCTCGATGGTGTTTTCTCTGACTGGCTTCCTATTACATCTGGTGTTCCCCAAGGATCCATACTGGGTCCTCTGTTGTTTCTTATTTATGTCAACGACGCCCCTAACTACATCCAGTCCCAATCAACAATCGCTCTTTTTGCTGATGACTCCAAGCTATACAAGTCTATTGATCTTCCAGATTCAAGAAACGATCTACAAAACGACCTAGAGAGATTGCATAAATGGAGTCTTGACTGGGCAATGAAATTTAACGAAATCAAATGCCAATTAGTTCTTCGAATATCGAAAAAGAAAACAGAAAGTGACGTACATTACAATTTGGAAGGTAAAGAACTAGAATGTGTCTCGACTGTTAAAGACCTTGGTGTGACCATATCACATGATTTATCCTGGTCAAAACATATAGAACTGACTGTAGCCAAAGCCAACAAAACACTAGGAATGATAAAGAGACTGTCTAAGGAGTTGACTGATGAACGAATCAGGAAAATGTTGTACTGCGCTCTCGTAAGGCCCAAATTAGAATATGCTAGTAACCTATATGGTCACCTTATACGGTAAAGCATCGGGCACTAATCGAGAATATCCAGCGAAGGGCAACAACATTTATCCTCAACTATCCACAGCAGCTGACATATGCAGAAAGACTCGTTGCAACTAACCTTCTCCCACTTGAGTTCAGAAGAAACATCTCAGATTTAACTTTTCTTTTTAAATCTAGAACTGGTCTAATCGCTACTGATGTGAACAATTTTTTAAGTACTTTCGAACCTGGCTATAGATCACGCAATTATGATGACAACAACTATAATCTCTTAGTCAAACATAAACAAGATTACTTTAGAAATTCATTCTTTATTAGATCAGTTAAACTATGGAACGCTCTACCTTCTACAATCAAAGCTTCAAATTCTCTTCCTGCATTCAAGAATAACCTTCAAACGTTATACACATCCAAACTGTCTACGTATATGCCTCCGGGCTCGACATAGGTTGTAAATAGGTTTTAATAATTTAATGCATGTGTGTTGTTCCGTATCATTAGGGGTCAGGTATCAATTGGGACGAAAGTCCTGCTCCTTTCTCCTTTCACAATTATGTACGTTCGTTAACCTAATCGTTGTTTTAGTTATGGTATTGTAAATGAGTTAATATGTGACAAACCAATTAAAATAAAAAAAATAAGGGGATGTCAAGTAACGAGTCCGATAGTAGCGTGAATACATCAGAAAGTTCGACTAACTCTAAGAGCACGCCTGATGGTGATATTAAGTACTTCGGCTCAGTATGCAATGTAGCATCTCAATGATCTCATAGCTTCGCTTGATGATGAACCACTGCCAGAACCAGGTAAAGTTGTGGATACCCCAGATGATCCGGGCGGAATTCTACCATCGACGTCAGAGCAGAGAAGCGACGGCAGAATACCTTCAAACCAGTGGCAAATGGATTTATTAAAATTGATTTATAAATATACCTAGTGCACGTGTTTACATTATGAATATGCCTATTGTCAGTAAATATATTGGATAAGTACCTTGTCAGAGATTCTATATAAAGCATTGCCTTATATAAATTTGCCTTTCTACCAAATTATGACACAACTTTATAGGCTAAGTTGTAAACATATATAAATATCTGTGATGCAGTGTGTTAAAAATAGTATACAGAGTTCACTATTCTATATTGTGACTTGTATATACAAAAATGTAGACAGGTTTTAACTTAAATTTCGTAGGTGCAGTTGCCAATGTTGCCAAACAGAATTGCTGGAGGGGGTCATGGAGTATCAGTGCTGCAAGGAAATGACACCAGCCTTGAGGATAATGACATTGGATGGCAGCATTGAGCACATCAGCTGTATCACCCAACATGGTAACTTTGGCCCAACGACCCATCAGGCAGTATTAGAGAATGTTGGTCCGCTTCTTAAAGACAGGAATGGTCGCTCTTATCGACGACGAGGATCACAATCTTTGAACCAGTAAGTTATACTTCTGGATAAATTTGGCTGCCAAATAGGTCAATTTTTACAACTCATTTACCACTGCCAATACTCAAAGTCATTTGCATTATATTCTTTTAGATATTTGAGAGCAGTTGCCTATAGATAGCTCATTGAATGGATGTGTGGCTTATTGGGATGGGATTACACAAGACCCTTGCCAGCAGCTTGTGTGTACCATTTTATTCGAAAAGCATACCCAACAACAGACACAAAAGGCTATATTCCAGCTGAGCAGCGTTCATAAGGATATTAGTGTATTTATGTGTTTACACTTCAATCCTCAGCCATGTTTTTCTATTATCGATCAGTTGACAAATATAATCATCCAAAATGTGTAAGCAAAACCAAGCCAAGGCTTGAAGTGTAAACACAACTTATGAAAGGTGTTGATATTTGTAATGTTCCTTTATTATCTATACTAAACCCATCCTACAACAAATGAAACAAGTGCCGGGAGAAAACCAACTAGGTATATTATCTATTCTAGCCCATCATAAAAAAGAAATCAGAGTACCCAGAGAAAACGAACCAGATTTTATTTACTTGTCATGAGGAGTTTACAGTGTCATGAAAACCATAAATTATAGATGAAATGTGGTAAATAACCTATTAAATAATAGAAAATGTTGCATCATCATACTAACCAATAAAGATGCAATAAGTTTATGGTTTGGTACATGGTGCATTTACTGTACCTCCAATATTGACCATGCAGTATGCCATGGCTGTTGTGTGATTTTCATAAAGCGTGTTCAAATTATTATTTCAATCTATTACTTTACTATTATGGTTATAAATTACTGCTAAATCAATATTCGTATTGAACTCTTTATGAAAATATACAATATAATACAACAGCTTTGCACATCCTGCAATGCCAATGGAGGTTTCCAACGATGTCACTCACGGGCATTATAATTAATTTTTATATTAGGATTATTGTGTTTATATAACTATCTGATTCTCCATAGTAATGTACTAACTTATATTACGATATTGTTACCAATCAACTTTATATGAACTATTTATGTATATAATTACATTATGGTTATTATAATTATTATACTATATTATTATAATTCTAATTTTCCATCTTCATTGTATCTGGTTGATCCTCAAAAGTAGAAAGGGCAAACTTAATCGTATGATAAGTCGTATATTGTATCGTGAAAATTCTGACTTGTTGTTGGAATATTTTCATCAACTTTTGCCGGAGAAGAGGCCAACTATACAGGCGACAATATTTCACTGCGACGAATTATCTTTGAAGTAAACATATGCAAATGTTTAGTATAAACGCATAATATTACAATTCACCATGTGCGTGGGCGAGACGCCTTCGGTGCAAATACAGTATATACTAAATACTAACCTGTCGATCTGTTAGCTGTTCTTCAGCCGGTGGAACTATTCCAGCTACATCAATTGTAGGAATAGCATCTTCCTTCAATCATCTTTTCATATTCAGCGCTTTAGCCAAAGTAAGATTCACATCATAACACGAATCTTGAAAGTGGGCTGAACAAAGACACGAAGTCGCAGAAGCGTGAAAGCTCGGTCTATGTTTACGGACAACATTTATCCACTTTCTCCGTCTTGGCGGATCTGTTTCTTCGTTAGGAGACAGATGCATAGATATTCCTTCGGTTTGTTGATTATTGGCGCAACTAACTAAGTTAGGACCGCCAGCAACACAGCCTTTTCCTCCGCGATAGCGTTTTTCGCTACTAGTAGAACACGCCATGATGAACTGTGTTCATCTTGTGATGTCACACGACATAAAAATGGCGGACCAAAAGTTCGCACAGGAAGTGCCAAAAATCGCAACTTTGGAAGGCTATAAAATCTGTTTGAAAAGGCCAAATTTAATTCTGTTTGCGACAAACATATCAGGAAAGTGAGTACTTTAAATTAAGCCAATAAAAAAGGGGTCGAAAAATTCGTTTCTGTAGCACTTTAACCTTGTGGCAGACAAACTTGTGTAGTTGTAGTCGTTTGTATTGTTTTAGACAGTTCGACACGCTTGGACCACATATTATTTCAGATTTATTGCTTGAAATGATAATCGCTGTAAATACAAAGGCATATAGAAAGTTTTTAATCTCTATTAATAATATATTCTTGAAGCCAAATGGGGCCAACGACCAACGTCGGCTAAAATTATACATGAAAACAATCGATTATATACTCTATATTTACACGCAAAATCTAAAAATATTTACATAGTTTAACACTTACTTTCCAATTGATTGTTTGAATCTTCAAATATTCGAATGTTTCTTCGTATTTCGTTAAAATTTGCAGATGATTTGGATGTATAAAGTTTTAATTCCACAAGATTTTTGAAAGGACGCGCTGTGAGTGCACGCTCGCTAAGCATCCTCGTGGGTGCCCATATGTGGCACGCGTCTGCATACCACTGAAGGCACTGATCTCAAATATCTGAACAGTCCAGCATATAAGCGACAATGATCAGCAACGATAATCTCTGTCTTTCTGACGAAAACTCATTTCACGCCAGTCTCGAAGCCACAGTAAAATGCCAAATAATCGAGTCAGCGGGACTAGCCCGGCTTATATGAACAGGCCCTGATTCCAGGGGCTCATTATACAGGGGGGAGTTATTTGGGGGAGTATAGGGCATGTACTCCTTTCCAACCTCCAATCTAAGATAAGCCCATGAATAAGATAATTTTGACATTAATCAATTAATATAATTGGTTGTGAATATGACCAATTTATTGTTAGTTTTCGAACATGTGGATTTTGCCTATTAATTTGGTCGCTGGGGCACTTGTGCCCAATAGGTTTCCGCCACTGATCTAATAATAGACTGGATATAGCTTCTATAGGTGGCAAAAGTGAAGCCACATTATATATGCGAAAATCACTTCCGGGGACCACGGAGTGATACAAATTTGTATAGAAATGTATGGCGGACAACGTGAACGAACGTGAATTTTCGCAAATTTAAGACACTTCGCGATCTTGTACTAACCTCATCGTTCTACCATGGATAAAAGATGTTATGTTAATGCTTTTAAAACTAAAATTATCTAGATTGTTCTAAAATATCGGCATTTGTGTTCGTTCAAAGTTGTCCTTGCGGGAATAATATTTTATCGCCACGATCATATGAGAAGACAATTTCTAGTTTGCTTTCCAAATATGGAGGCAGAATAAGACCACTCTACTCAAAAATACCTTGAAAGGAAAGTAAGTAATTTTGTTTTATCATATATGTTTAATCTTGATCAACAAGAGGTTTACAATTCCCTCAAATGACCAGGCCTGTATAGATATTTGACACGTTTAATAGTACTTGTTTTGATTTATACTATAAAACTGGAAGCCTGCCCAAATATAGCCTTTTGCGGAGTGAATCTATGCTTATAATGCAGCCGAATTTTGAACTTGCAACCATGAAATTGATCTTAAATGCAGAGTGTGTTGTTCATTATTTTTTTAATATAAAAATTTGCTTAAAAGATATTGTTATCTAAACATTTGTTATTGTAAAAATAACCAATTTTCCAGTAATTTCCACCAACTCCCAGCAATTGTGAATTGCCTGCAGTTTGCAAAAGAAACACTACTGTTTAATGCCCCATTTATACACTTGAGCCTTGTTTCCATTTGGTCCAGCAAACTCGTACCCAGCACTAACCTGCTGGGGCATAGCAGGCTAGCGCTGGGTACGAGTTTGTTGGTCCAGCTGTCATGACCAAGTCATGGTCACTGATGCAAAATAGTCTGGATCTTTCTTCATGTGTTTTGTCAGTTGGTAAATATACGTGGTGTATACAGGCTATATTTGGGTTGCCATCCAGTTTTAAGTATAATAAATGAAAACAAGTACTGTAAACAACTAAACATGTACAAATATCTATACAGACTGAAAAGTATATTTGTAAAGGCTTGGTAATTTGGGGGAATTAAAAACCTCTTGTTGATCAAGATTAAACATATATGATAAAACAAAATTACTTACTTTCATTTCAAGGTATTTTTGAGTAGAGTAGATCTTATTCTGCCTCCATATTTGGAAAGCAAACTAGAAATTGTCTTCTCGTATGATCGTGGCGATAAAATATTATTCCCGCAAGGACAACTTTGAACGAACACAAATGCCGATATTTTAGAGCAATCTAGATAATTTTAGTTTTAAAAGCATTAACATAACATCTTTTATCCATGGTAGAACGATGAGGTTAGTACAAGATCGCGAAGTGTCTTAAATTTGCGAAAATTCACGTTCGTTCACGTTGTCCGCCATACATTTCTATACAAATTTGTATCACTCCGTGGTCCCCGGAAGTGATTTTCGCATATATAATGTGGCTTCACTTTTGCCACCTATAGAAGCTATATCCAGTCTATTATTAGATCAGTGGTTTCCGCACCCAACATTTGACCAATTTAGAATTGGTTATTGATTCGACCAATTTAGAATTGGTTATTGATTCGACCAATTTAGAATTGGTTATTGATTTGACCAATTTAGAATTGGTTGTTGATTTGACCAATTTAGAATTGGTTATTGATTTGACCAATTTAGAATTGGTTATTGATTTGACCAATTTAGAATTGGTTGCGGATATGACCAATTTAGAATTGGTCATTCAACATTGAGTGACCAAAACAAATTGGTTAAATTGACCAATTTAAATTGGTAGAAAATGCAACCAATTAAAAATTGGTTGTTTCAACCAATACTAATTGGTCATTTCAGAATAACCAATTCATGAATTGGTTAAAATGACCAATTCAAATTGGTTAAAACCAATAAAAATTGGTCATTTTAACCAGTTTGTTTTTACTGTGTATATAGATCCATATCCGAATCTAATTCTCTGGTCGTGCAATTAAACAAATAATTTAATTCTCTGTCATTCAGGTTGACAAAAGGTAATTGTTGATGTAAGCTACTACAACAAGTTCATCCATGGAGAACATTTGTGACCTTCCATGGGAAAACATACCTTAACGATATTTCGTTGAAACGGCCAAAAAAACGGAAAACGAACGGATAGAGAACGTTTTGTTATAACGTTTCAACGAATCTCAAAAACGTTTTGACGATTTGAGTAAAAAATCTGAACGAATAAAGTCGAGGATTTGAACGGATAAAAAAACGTTCTATCAGAAGTCGTTTGAACGAATTAAATTATTGAACGTTCCTAACGAAATACGCCATAACGCATAGATTACGGATAGCTGTCAACAGAATAGAATAATGTGGCAAACAAGTAACCTCTATCGGCGCACAAAAGTACTCAAGTGATATAAATTTTATACAAATTTAACTAAACATTCTGATAAATTACGCTATGAGTATTGTTCGAAAATTCGAAGATATAGTACAGCAGTTATATTAGTTACATGAAGTTGTACAGTATGAATTATTGTGCAGTATTCTTTAAATTTGACATATATTGAGATATTCAATAACTATTCTGGAAGATGTTTCAAACCTCTGGTGCGGAAACCACGCTGCCAAAACAAGGCAAGGCACAGGCTATAATTTAGACAGTTGAACTTTGGATATGCTATATTCTATAGTATGCATGTCTGGCTATTCTCCTTAAGCAGCTTAAATCTCGCGCCAATTGATTTAATTTCCTGCCTGAAATAATTATTATGGAGAAAAAATTGTCAACAGATCAAAGCAAAATCTATTGCGCGTTAAAGAGTATAGATTATATGAATGTTTATTATGTGCCCAATCCTTTTATCTAGTTATACACCAAACTTGTATTCTGTAGCCGTATTTATACTAAAGAAGTGAAGACGGTGACCATTGTGGTATAATATGTATTATAATTTTAAATTTAGAACAGAGAGATTTAAGAACAGTGCCTTAGTGTATGCCATAAATTCTTATAATCGTAGTTTAACGAGGTCTTAACTGTTATGAAATTTTTAACTTAACTTTTAACTGATAATTATATTACAATTTTAATGAGTGAATTGTACATAGTCATAATTTTTCTAAATAATTACATATATGTAACATAATATTTGTAAATGCATGGTAATTAAGACTATTTATGTCTTCTTCATGTATTTTAGATTCCAATAATAATAAATTATCGCAGGCCATTCTCCATCAATTAATACAGCTATGTTATTAAAACGGATGCATCTAAAGTTGTATCTATATTGTGGCAGAAAACACTATAGACATTGGTTTCATTCTCTTTATTATTTATTTAGTTATTTATATCAATTCCAAGGTCGCCATTTTTGTTGCCATATTTTTTCCTACACTGCAGTGCAGTTATATACTCTCATTTTGCGAGCACACGACCACATATACAAGTGTTATGCTGTTTGAACAGCATTTTTTTTGTTATCCGTTTTTAAATTTCACCTAATCACAGGTTCCTCACCAACTTTCGGTGTAGGAATAATTAGGTGAAGTAATTTTACAGTTTTAGTGAGGGAGCGTAATTAAGGAGTCCAAAACCACACAAAGGCCGAGGTTAATCTACAAAAAACCGGGCACATCCTATAAAGCTGCATATACGGTAGTTCCAGAAAACTGCATTTAAATGAAACTATTTTAACGACATCACCTTACGCCGGTCCCCAACCGCAAATTATTAACTCTAGATCAATACATGTTATTAATTAACTAAGTTCTTGGTGGTCACTAATGTATCTCTAAGAATTTCATCAGGAAATATTTTATTTCCCTCCATACTAGAGTATCTACACATAAATTAATGATAGAAAATAGCATACAATGTCAACTGTCTAAATGTTTCTAAGCTACCTGCGCTAGCTATAGTACCCTGAAAAGGAAACCAATTATGCCATGTCTAAGACCTGGCATAAATGGTAAATTTTTGTTAGTTAACGTCCGGCGTTCCGCAACTTAAATTCGAATGTCCGGCGTTCCGCAATTCCGAATGTCCGGATTTCCACCCTGAAAAGCAACCTAATACTCGACCCTGGCAGCAATAGTGCACAGTTTTTTACTAAGGCATATAGCAATAGCAAACTGCCCATATAGAAACAGCGGTTCGAAAGTACACTCCAGCCGCCCATATAGAAACGACAGTCCCAAACCCATGATGCACAGGGGAGTTTATACTCACCAATATAACAAAAGAGTGATCCTCATTCACTTCGAGACATCAACTTGTGACACAATTTGTGCCTCCTGCCTACCAACGATAATTCAAGCAAGACTTCCCCAGACATCCACATTGTCAAGTAAGCATAACATAACAACACACAGTAAAAACAAATTGGTTAAAATGACCAAAAAAAATTGGTCGTTTGGATGCATCTGAGACAACCAGTTTAAATTGGTCGTTTTAACCAAAAAAGTAATTGGTCAAAATAACCAATTATTTTTTGGTTATTTTGACCAATTACTTTTTTGGTTAAAACGACCAATTTAAACTGGTTGTCTCAGATGCATCCAAACGACCAATTTTTTTTGGTCATTTTAACCAAATTTTAAATTGGTTAAAATGACCAAAACCAATCAAAAGACGCTTGAAAAAAATAATTAATCAAATAGGTTTTAATTACAAATAAATACTAAGTTTATAATACAAAATAAATATATTAATAATTGAGAATATATAGCATGTATCTATATACAGTATATTTGTCAGGCCAATTTCTGGTTAGACCCGACCGGTGGCTATATACAGTATATGTAGATTAAGAGCTTAAAGAAGCGATCAAGTCCATTCAGCATATGCACTCTGTGACGACCCTCACAAGAATACATAGTACATGATGCACTCTACATTGAGGTGATATAACAGAAACAAAAACAGATCTGTCCTGAAATAATCTTTCACTCATAATCTCACATGCAATTATACAAGGGATACTATCAGAAGAATTAAGTGGATCAAAGACTTTTATTACATCTTGTATCCCACATGCATGACTAAATGCACTTGACTGCCTCTTCAAGGAATCCATGCACTTCCTGCATGGTAGTTTATATATATATATAGTTCAAGTTCTATCTGTCATCATGAATACTTTTTTTTCTTTTTTTTATTCAACTTCGCCTCAATGGCAGGGAGTCCACAACAGCGTCAGCCAATTACTGTGGCCCCATTGTTAGTTCCTATGAATATACATTCTATAGATCTATAGATCACAGCAATACTTAGTCCAGTTTATTGCATATCAGCTTTAAATTTCCGGTAGCTGGTCAGTGCGGACTTAATCAGTATCTTCAAACAATGCATCATGGGCTTTTTGGCGGGCTCATTCCTTTACTAATCCCATAACATATCAATGTCTCATTTCTTCAGTCAACCATTGAAGACAATCTTTCTTAAATTCATCCCTACCTTCCCAACCTCCAATTCCCAAGACTCTCCTTGCTTCCTCGATGATCTGTTAATTTAAGTAAGAAAGCAAAAAAGTTTTTCTTTGCCAACAAATAACATTACCTATGTCATACACTTATGATATCTACACATCAGATATCAGCCATAAGTTTGTTGAGGTCATACTACCAATTTTTGTACATACTAGATTCGAAATGACAAATACATCTCTTTTGCAAAAGAAAACAAAACATTTCAAAAGTTCAGATTAAGGAAATACTGCAATCTTACAAATTTAGCTAGGAGTGAATAGAAGTCTGATAGTAACACAAATGCATGAAGGGACAATTTGAATGATATTCACATTATGTATACTTTGTACCATGCTTATAGTCATTGCCGGTAAACTCTAACATATATAATTGGATATTCTCATCATAACTGCTTTGTCCCAACTTCAGCCAAAATATCAAATCTCAGCAGTTCTGTAATTAGTATCAGTGCATCATTGACATTTTGACAACATAAGCCAGAAACATTGTAAATCATCATTCTTGCTGACTTCACAGCAGTGCTAATTTGGTTAATAGGCTAAGTGCAACACTTTTCCCTTGGCCGTTTATAAACAGTATTGTCTGCAAAATAGGGTGCATTGCCACTTGCCGAGTTAAAATATTATGCACGAGGGTATATTAAATCCTTGATAAAATTAAACAAACAACCCTAAAGCTGCAAGGAAGTGCAATGTAAAGTAATATTTTAAATTTACATTTTCCTGAAAAGTACTCACTGGAACTGTTTACAATATGCTTGCTTCAGTTACTCAAACCAGAGTAACCCACCCAGCTCTGCCAATTTCATTTGCTGTGGTACAATAATTTGCTGGAAAATGAAAATTGGGATTACATACAATATAATGAATTATTTGTGTCAACAGCAACAAGGTTATTATAATAAATTAAACAGGGCTCATTGTAATTACAGGGTTAAGTGACTCAGAAAATTAAAATGTACTCTCCCTCAAGTGTACGTTTACACTGTTAAAGGGAGATCAGGGGGAAAGTTGGCTTATTTTTTGCTTTTCAACTAGTGATTTTCAACTTTTGTCTATTCTATTTGGTGACGAGGTGATAGGCCCTTGCAGGAGGATCTAAAGGTTAGCCCTATTATTGATCCCCTAAAAAAATTTAGTAGCTAAAAAATTAGTATAGATTAGTTAACAATGCTGTAAGTGACTTATCATTTCCATGGGCTTTTACTGTGAAATATTAAATTTTGTCACTGAAAATTGGTTTGGTACAACACAAAAAGAAAAGGTGGGCCGCACCAAATTTATCTGTGTTTGGCCCTTGTATATAGGAAGTCCAAGCAATAAGCAAGCATAAATCTGGTAGGGATGTCATTTTATCTGTGTGCAATTACCAAATATATATTTCATCTGATATATTATATATTCTGCTAAACACAGGTATGTTTACTCCTGAAAGGCCTGAAAAGTGTTACCAATGAAATTTCTCTTGGGAAAGCGAGCTAGGCTAGCCCTGGTAGCTATGCTGGCTAGGTTCCATATAAACACCTCCATAACCACCACCAACATAAACAGTCAGTATATATAATGTGTGCGGGTTGTGATAAGGTGAACTTCAAATATTTTTTTTTCACTTCACTTGGTTGAACTAGAATACTGGGTTTGGTGGATAATCCAAGTGAGTAGATATATACACACCTTGTCACAACCCGCACACCCGATAACCTATATATATACAGAACTTACAGTTACAGCTCAGCAACTGGTCTCTGTAGCTCAGCTGGTTAGAGCGCTGCACCGGTATCGCAGGGCCGTGGGTTCAATTCCTGCCAGAGGACCTAGTGTTGCCTTTTTTGCAACCGTTCCTGGTTAGGTCTTAAATTTGTGTATATACCTACTCACTTGGATTATCCACCAAACCCAGTATATATAATGGCCTATAATGCCATATCAGGTTCTGGATAGAAATGATATTATTATAGCACAATATACTGTATTATTACAAAAGAAGGACTGTTCTCCTCTCATAGAAAGCTAAATATTTTGCTTTGGTGATTGTATTAACATCAAAGCTAAATGAGTCAATATTTCATTAAGTATCAATTCATGAATCATCAACAATATTCATACCTTAACGGGCTTAACCTTGTGGCAGACAAACTTGTGTAGTTGTAGTCGTTTGTATTGTTTTAGACAGTTCGACTCGCTTGGACCACATATTATTTCAGATTTATTGCTTGAAATGATAATCTGTAAATACAAAGGCATATAGAAAGTTTTTAATCTCTATTAATAATATATTCTTGAAGCCAAATGGGGCCAACGACCAACGTCGCCTAAAATTATACATGAAAACAATCGATTATATAATCTATATTTACACGCAAAATCTAAAAATATTTACATAGTTTAACACTTACTTTCCAATTGATTGTTTGAATCTTCAAATATTGGAATGTTTCTTCGTATTTCGTTAAAATTTGCAGATGATTTGGGTATATAAAGTTTTAATTCCACAATATTTTTGAAAGGACGCGCTGTGAGAGCACGCTCGCTAAGCATCCTGGGTGCCCATATGTGGCACGCGTCTGCATACCACTGAAGGCACTGATCTCAAATATCTGAACAGTCCAGCATATAAGCAACAATGATCAGCAACGATAATCTCTGTCTTTCTGACGAAAACTCATTTCACGCCAGTCTCGAAGCCACAGTAAAATGCCAAATAATCGAGTCAGCGGGGATAGCCCGGCTTATATGAACAGGCCCTGATTCCAGGGGCTCATTATACAGGGGGGAGTTATTTGGGGGAGTATAGGGCATGTACTCCTTTCCAACCTCCAATCTAAGATAAGCCCATGAATAAGATAATTTTGACATTAATCAATTAATATAATTGGTTGTGAATATGACCAATTTATTGTTAGTTTTCGAACATGTGGATTTTGCCTATTAATTTAGTCGCTGGGGCACTTGTGCCCAATAGGTTTCCGCACCCAACATTTGACCAATTTAGAATTGGTTATTGATTTGACCAATTTAGAATTGGTTGCGGATATGACCAATTTAGAATTGGTTGCGGATATGACCAATTTAGAATTGGTTGCGGATATGACCAATTTAGAATTGGTTGCAGATATGACCAATTTAGAATTGGTCATTCAACATTGAGTGACCAAAAAAATTTGGTTAAATTGACCAATTTAAATTGGTAGAAAATGCAACCAATTAAAAATTGGTTGTTTCAACCAATATTAATTGGTCATTTCAGAATAACCAATTCATGAATTGGTTAAAATGACCAATTCAAATTGGTTGCAACCAATAAAAATTGGTCATTTTAACCAGTTTGTTTTTACTGTGCATAACACAATGACATGTGTCTGGCAAAATCTTTTATGCTTGTCCTGCCTATTATTATCCTTGCAATTTTGAGGTTGCATCTACACACAAATTCTTTCAAAATGTTTTTATAAACTTGGTAAGCAATTCTTGTTTGAGTGTGGGTAAATGCACCCTATTTAAATTATCCCAGTTATGTGACCACCAAGCTAAACTACGCAAACTTCATGCCAAGCCACTTTGAAGGTCTGGCAACCTTTCAACTGATGTTTATTCACGTCCATTTGAACGATACATCAATTTCCTCTTGTCATAATAAGCAATCTAAAGCGAGTTATATACCAGTACTGCATTAGATAAACCTTTCTATAATAGATAACTACAGTAATTAGTTCATGTCATGTAACGCCAATTTGGTTTTCAGCCAGCATATATTTAAACTAAAGCAGGTTTTAAATCGTGCACACCAAAGATACTAATACAATCGGTGGATTTATAGGGGGCTAGATTAAGTTAACTAAACGCAGAAATGTTAATTTTATGGTCATGAGGTTCATAGGAGAACATTTATATATTTTCGAGTCGTTATTCATTAAACTTGCCTGATGAGTGATGAGCAAAGTACATGTAAAATCGACCTTCAGACCTTGGACACTTATTTACTGCTGTACATATAGTTAGCTGGCTATAAAGTATGCTAAATTGGTAAAACATATTCAACTGAACTTACCATATATATGCAATTTTACAATGACTCGCTAGATTTTTTCTCTCCTACTTCGATTCACCACGTTGACGTATGTCATACCGACAATATATAAGATGTATATGAACGTCCGCCCTTGAATTGGTGCATACTAAATATTCGGCGGTATTAAACCAGATTACCGCCGTTCAAAAACGATTAGTAGAATTTTAAAAGAAACTTTTTTACATTATGCTTGAAATAATTGCATTTCGGCAAAAATAATAATAGCATTTCATGTAGTTCACGCTAAGACAGAATCGACAAGCGCACGGAAGAAGATTCGAGTAGCCTATAAACACCAAATTTCCTTTTACACAAATTGTATTAAGGAGCAGGCCTGAATCGCTTTCTAGGAGTATTTCTCTGCAACACTTTCTATGCTTATCCTATAAGATTCTAACATTGCAAAAGGTTGGTGAGCTTAGTGTTTGTTTGAACGAAATCCAATATCGCTCGAACGAAATCTAATCGTTCGAACGAACGCTAAATCCAAATGTTTGAACGGTTTCGAAACATTTTTCATACGTTTTTTTCCATGCGTTTCAACGGGCCGTTAGGAATTATGAACGCTCTCCAAAATCGTTTTAACGAAACGCTGAAGCGCCTGAACGCCTAACGAACGGATAACGAACGAATTTTTAGCACGTTTTTCAAAAGCGTTAAGGTATGTTTTCCCATGGAAGGTCACATTTGATCATAAGTATGCGTGTAATCACGCATGCATGCACTTGTACAATTTACACACTAATTATATTTAATCATAACTAGGCTCTCCCATGAAACTGTCAAATGATTCATGTTTGTAAATTCGAAAACCTTTGAACTTTCAGACTCCCTCAGTAGAATTTTACCGTTCTGCGTCCAGACGAATCTCCATTTATTCCTACGTTTAAATTTATTTACCTTGCCAAGAAGTCTTTTTCTGGGGAAAGTTAGTGACTCGTTGATATATATGTTATCGGATTCATGAATAGATTTACCATACTGACTTGCAATTAGCGGCACGTCCTTTGACTTTTTCCCAATCAACTTACTTCGATTTTTGTAAAATGCTTCTCTCATGTCTCTATGGACAAACTTTACGATAATGCGGTCCTTTACCTTTCGAGTTGGTGGGAGGCGATGGGCGGTTGATATGTGCTGTTCAGATACTTGAATTCCTAGCATTTCACCAACTTGTACTGCTATTTGAGTCGGGTCATCCTTCGGTGGTATTGCTATTCCCGTAATCTCGATGCAATCGCAGCGTAAATACTGCTGTATATTATCCAAGGTTTCGCCTGTTTCGTGTATTTCTCGCTCGCTGATCCCAATTCTGTCATCTAAAGACTTTAATGTTTTAGATACTTCCGAGATATCTTTCTTTGTCCCTTGTAGCGAATCTTTAAAACCATCGTATTCACTATAGAGAGGAACTTCTGTGAGTTTTCAATTTCGTTGCATTTTGCTGTAAGGGACGTTATTTCACGCTTCATATCGTCAATCTCTGCTTTAATTTCATTCCTAATGCTAGGTAGGAACTCATTTTCCCATAAAGTTCTTATGGAAGCGATCGTTAAGCTTTCAGATTTCGTAATTTAGGAGGCATTATAAATTTGACTTGAGGAGCTCCAAGAGAAACGTCCGCACAGTACAAACTGCATTAGGCGTTGGTAGACAATATACCCACAATATGATATATATATTCAATAAACGTATTATTTTCATATTGTATTTTGCAGTATCTAATGCTAAGCAAGTCAGAACATAAGGTAACGGGACAATATTACATTTACAATGTCTAGTATCATCAGCTGATGAGAGTCCACAAGAATGTGATGGATCAGTAGCCCAAGGAATGTTGCAGATGGCAGAGAGAGCAATTACTGTATACCATATACATTTAATTGTTACTATATATTTTCAGTCTATATCCAGGCCTGCTCTGGGATCTTAACCCGCCTTAAATCGCCCAACATCGCCTTAAATTGCGGCTAAAAATTGGCAAAGTTTCTCTTAAATCGCCTAAACTCACACTAAATCGCGTAAACTCGCCAACCCAATTAAAATGCTGAAAATAGTAAATACTATATATAAAGCGTAAACACCCTTTCCCCAGGAGAGGGGATTCTGGTAGTTTATTTCAGATAAGATTAGAAGGGGGCTTATCAGAGGGGGTTTGCTGAAGAGAGGAGGCTTAGCCGAAACACGGGAAGTTACATGCTTATTGATTATAGCCGAAAAACAGTATGCACTATAGTCATTGGAAAGCCCACACCCTCCTACGCAGGGAACAGCAGGGCATTAGATAAAGGTTCCGTCCTAAATCATTCTAATTCCCGGCTATACGTGGCATTCTTACTAGTCTAAACATGACTAAAGTCCCCCGCAAACCGGGCACCATGAAAGAAGGCTACCATAACAAACTATTCGAAAATTTCTCCAACTTTAGTCTTTGGAGCCAAACATGCAATTCAGAGTTTGTCAAAACTTGCCAAAGTAGGTAAATATTTTGCATTTTGTCTGTTAGTTGTATCTTGCAATGTATACAAAGTCAATATATTATCCTGTAAAAGCTACTTTTAGTAAAACAATGTCTATAGAGTAAAGGGTAAATGTCCATGAACAAGGCTTAATAATACATCTCGAACAGGCGAATTCCCGCTGATTCTGCCCATAATCCCTGGCCATCGTGACACATAGCTAACGCTGTCTAATATAATACTATCAAGCATACGTATATAATATGACATGGGAACCCTTATATTTAAAAAGAAAAAAGTCAGGATGGCAAGAATCAGTCTGTTTTCAACATTAGCTTTTGAACAGTTCCTTTCCTATACTATATATACAAGTGCTGAATTACAGTAGTGCATATATTACAAACTTACATATATTGAGAATAAATAGAGAATATTACATGCATGGTTGGACGGAAATATGGAATTTATTTCGAGTGTTGAAGAGAATATTGAAGAGAACATGCCCCCGAACCCCCCTAGATGAACGCCCCTAGGTTACGGCGCGTACCCCTACTTATTCGGAAAACAATTGTCAGTGTGATTCGGAAATTTTCGACTTACACCCCCCCCCCAACTTTTACCTGCTAGCTACGGCCCCTTCAATTTAGTTACCTGGATCACACATTGTGCGGCTTCTTGTCTGAGGGGTTGATTGATCAGACAATGGCCACATTGTGCTCGCCGTTTGTGTCTCCGCGTTGCTAAAAACATCACAAAATATGTATTAGAGACAACCCATAACATGCAGATAATCATAAAAGGTTCAAAGGTCTAGTTATATCATTGTTTTGCTTACGTATACCATCATGTACTTCTCGCAATGTAATTATCAAGCAGAAACTCTGCGACTTCCTTGTCTGATTTCAGGCCGTGTTCCGTTTTAAATGCTCTCCACCTCTCGAAAGCATCAACTAAGGACACTTTAGAGATATCTCTTTTTTTATCGTAGTCTTTTCGAGCCGCAGACCTGGTGCGACTTATTGTATTCAACGGATTTACATTCGAACTTGATGCGCTTGATTCAGCCATCGCTCCTCTTGTTCGACTGCGAATATAAACAACGCGGTCGCGCGTGAAGAAGTGCATTAAGCCTGGGGCGTGAAATATGAGTAGCCTACTCATTGCATTTTCATAAAAACCGCTCGCACATGCGCAGAACGGACTGTAACCACTCTTTAAAAAATAAAAATTTTAAATTCATTTTTCATTTTTCTAGAAATGAAAAATGAATTTTGTTCAATTTTAAACAATTTTCATTTTTCACAACTGTAAAAAAATGAATGACCCTAAAACCCACGGATTTATTCTGTTTATTTTATAAACAAATGACAATTCATATAGAAACTCAAAACAAATATGTAAATAGTACACCAATAGTAATAGGTTTTTTATTGGCTTCCACAAATGATATTTTCACAGGTAAAAATATGATATTTTTACATGTGTTTAAATACGATTTTTCTCGGTGGCATGAAACTCTATATATATAACACTTATGTTTATGTAATAAATCGTCTTATTTCATATTTCATGAATTCATGTACATGTAAATACTTCATGTTAGCCACTGCGGAAGAGGGAGCCCTCTCTCAAGCCATCCAGCGGAAATTTATCATTCAACTCTGGGAAACTTTATATCAACTCAATTTTCATATTAGTGAATTTTTGTAAATACTGTACTTTGTTTTTCGAGAAGAATTGAAATCAATATAATGGAAGTGAAATACTATATTTGCAACGCAAATTCAAGCTTATTTGGTAAGTTTAACACATATGTAAATTCGTTTGAATAACTATAATGTATTTGCCACATTGGAACATGCATTATCACAGTTCTAATATATTCTGTACCCTTCGAATTTCCAAGATATTGACAAGGCATTCATGCATTTTGAACTTTTAATCCACCAACTTGTCAAGATTTAACAAAACATTGTTCTTTTCGTTTGAACTCATCCATATTCATATAAAAACTGAGTAAACTGCAGCTAGAACCACGCTAGAACAAGAGAAACTGTAGAGGAAGCTAATAAGGTGGTAGTCTACCCTAAATTTTGATCAGCAGTTAGAAACTTTTCCAAAACATTTTTTGACTTTAATAACTTCTTTTCTTATTTTATTTTCACCCCCTGAACTGTATTTGCTGGTATTTGAAATAGTTTCTGCAAAATATGCGTTTTTCTGGAAGGATGTCACAAAATTTTGCATAGCAACCATTTGTGATGATCTGCTTACTTTGGTTACTATGGGCTTTTCGCCCCCCAATTGTATGATTTTTCTCTCCACAACCCCTTCGATAGACTATAGATGTCCCCCCTTATGCCTGCACTAAAATGAAGCCTGATCGCAGGCATAAACAATTTTATTTTTGCCCTCTGTTTACGTTGTGCTGGTATAGCAAAGAATCTACTTCTGCGAAGCAAAGTTTTGTATTCAACAATCTCTTTCAATCTAGTTGTTTTTCAAGCGTTTTTAAGTTCGATTTTATCTTAAAAATGGTGAGAGAATATAGCAGAAAGTATAGATCAATAAAGAAAAAAAAAAGAAGGGGTTTTTTGGCCAAAGACCGCAGGAGAAAGCTGGCGAGATTAGAAATGGCGTTGTCACATTGGACGCGAATGTCGGTAGTTCGTCTGCTGTTAGCAACCGTCAAGTCTCAAATTTACCTGCCGTTCGCGAGAATATCTCAGCTAAGAAGCTGCTAAACAGTTCTTTTGAGAAATTAGAGAGCAGCAGAGGAATTTTGACTCGGGAACAATCGAAAAAAGTTGGGTTAGGATCGGCGTGTGATGTTGAGATGGCTGCAGGTTTCAAGATTCAAGATGCTGTTCTGTTGAACGATTGTATTTCAAGTGCAGCAATATGTAGTTCCTGCCGCAAAACATCATCCAAACTTAGACTTTATCAAAAGAACAGTGAGAGGGAAGGTTTATCAGAGTCATTGTTCTTGAAGTGTTCATCTTGTGAAGTGGTGACTCCATTGTCAACAAGTAAGCGTTTGGGTGGCAAGGGTGGTGGGTCTCATGAAGTCAACCGGGCATGCTGGATTGTCGCGGTTTTGTGGTGGAATGAACTTGCCTCCCCCAGTGGCTAAAGATGCATACAATAAGCATCTCATTCAAATTGAAAAGGCTGCCAAAGTCAATGCGGACGAAATAATGAAAGACGCTGCCAAAAGGTTACGAGAAAAGGTTTCGTTAGAACGGCCGGATGACATCGAGGAAGATGGTGAAGATGAGATTGCTCGTGTTTCAGTGACAGTTGATGGTACATGGCAGAAAAGGGGTCACTCCTCAAAAATAGGAGTGATCTTTGTTATTTCTGTGGACACCGGGGAAATTCTTGACTATGAAGTAAAGTCTCTCTTCTGCCATGAATGTAAAGTTCATAGTAATCAGGACCCTGAAAGCAAGGAATACATAGAGTGGAATGCAGCTCACAAACTTAAATGTGAAATTAATCATAAGGGATCATCTGAAGATATGGAAGCTGTGGCTGCTGTTGAGATCTTCAGTCGAAGTATTAATACTAGACAGTTGAAATACACAACCTTTGTTGGTGATGGAGATAGTAGCAGCTTTGGTCGGGTAAAGGAGGCCCTTGAAAGAGAATTTGGTGTTGCTTATGAAATTAAAAAGGAGGAATGCGTGGGGCATGTCCAAAAGAGACTTGGAACTGCTTTGAGAAAGTACAAGAATGATAGGAAAGGCAAGAAACTATCAGATGGTAAAACAGTTGGAGGAAAGGGTCGGTTGACAGACAAAGTCATCGACAAGATGCAAAATTATTACGGGAAAGCAATTCGGGGGAACAAAGGGAATTTGGAAGGCATGAAGTCAAGTATAAAAGCTATTCAGCACCATATGGTAAAGAATGGAAAATTAACACTAGAACAACAACATCAATACTGCCCCAAATCACCTGATACTTGGTGTAAGTATTGGAAAGACCAAGCTGATGGAACGAATCTGTACAGCGAAGATAATAGGTTGTCTGAAGTTTTTATGGAAGAACTAGATCCAACATTCACCAGACTTTCTAAAGATGACCTCCTAAGTAGGTGTTTAAATGGGATGACCCAGAACCAAAATGAGGCAGCTAATGGAATTCTATGGTCGAAGTGTCCAAAAACTAAGTTTTGTGGTGCAAGGCGTGTCCGAATTGCCGTTTGTGAAACCATCTCAGTTTTCAACACTGGTGCTGCAAGTAAAGCAGTTGTTATGAACTTATGTGGTGTTACCCCTGGGGCCCACACAATGAAAGCCCTCAGGAAACAGGATGAAATTCGTATAAAGACTGCAGCCAAGAAAATCAGTGCCAAATACAGAGCAAAAAGACAAAAACTCCGTTCCCAGCGGAAGGCCAAAGGGGACAAGAATTCATACCAACCTGGTGGGTTTGATGTTCAGGCCAAGCCTGTTGATACTGGCAAGAAGAAGAGAGCCCCCAAAAAGAAAAAAGACAATGAAAACTTTAAAATTACATTTGTCATGCCAACCTTTGAAGTGGTTGGCAAAAAGCGACAATAACGATAATTGGCTTTGGTATGTAGAAACCTAATTTGTAGCTGCAATAAAGAAGAAAGACAATTATATTGAATATGTGTATCTTCTTGTAACCCCTTAAATATATAGGTAACCTTTCACATAAATTTGAGTGCTGAACATTGCTGAAAGCTGGTGCACAACACTAGTTCATCTTTAACCTTCATTTTCTCAAAACGAACAAGTTTTGCTTTGTCCAGTTTGTGCAAAGCCTAGAAAGAAGGGAATTACCTGGATTGCCCCCATTTTTGGATTGTAAGTGTATCACATGGTACTTTATGTATTAAGTAGACAGTTTTTCAAAATTTGTTGTTTTGCCACGGTTACCATGGAAACAGTGTTTTTTCAGCGTTCGGACAGAAGTATTTGACTGAATGAAAACCTGTCTACTTAATGCATACTCTAGGACATAAGAAGTTATCACACCAAATTTGGGGTTGATATCTATTTTTGTTCTTGAGATATTCTTTCTGCAAACTCTTCTTTGTCTCGACGCTTTCGGTTGTTACTATGGCAACTATTTAGTGTAGGTCACTTTAAGTAATCGTAAAATTTGTATACTCATTAGATCTTGCTTTTTGCCAAGTTTTGTGGCGATTGATTGCATTGTTTAGAAATTAGAGCCCAAAGAGTGTTTTAGGAAATTTAGGGTAGACTACCACCTTAGTGCCAAAGTCCATTGCGGATTTAGATAGTATTAAATGTCCGGGGGTCTTTTAACCGTCATACCATGTCCAGCCCCGGTGCACCAATCTGCGATCAAATTCCCAACCCCCGGGGATGGCGTGCCAAGCAAATTACCGGCATGTTGCCAGGGGGGATGGTTACTCATGGAATTGACACATGCATTATTTCCCAGGTGTTTTCAAAGAGATATGCCACTCCTGATATCTGATATTTTTTGTAATTAAGGTGCTAAAATTGTCTGCCATGTTAGACAGAGCACATAAAGTACCGTGCACTAAAGTGCATTGCTTCTCAATGGGTTAAAACAAATAGTATTAGTCATATCAGAAAATGTTTCAAAGGTGGAGTATGTTGAATAATAAATGTTGCATAAAACCAAAGAACTTCACAAAACCAATTCATCATTGATGTGGAATTCCACCACTTGAAGGGAACAATTTATAATTGATATAGTCATAGTCACTCAAGTTTGGAAGACATAGAATGCAATGTCTGTAGTATTCCAGTACGTCGCCTACAAATACAGTAAAACAAACCCCATGTAAATATTGTATAAGTATGTATAAAACTTCACTATGCTGAGTACTGTATATACTGTATCATGTATGCTCCCGTCTATACCGTCCATATATTTTGCAAACTATATATTATATTACTTTTAAAAGTCTTTATTGAAGTTTATTGAACGTTATTCATAAATAAATAAACGTGCGTCCTCGTAGTCTCAGCTCGCTCCTGTCACTCCTTCGAGTAGCGAATATCGGCCGATAAATATGTCTTCCTTAGCAATTTAAACGTTAAAAATACTTTCTTACCTTTCTCATTTGTATTTCCGAGTTCAAAATATGGAATTATGAAAACAATTCGCTAAAGAATGCAAAATCCCCATATGTTTTTTATACGAATTTGCAAATCTTCTGGCCAGATTAATGGCCGCCAACCGGAAGTCGCTGTCGGTGGTCAAAAAAATATCAAAGGACCTGTCTCTCTATTCATTCCTTAAGTGCCGGAAATCGATTCCTCGTGTCGTCATTGCCTAGATGGCAGATTTTCATTGGTTTATAGCAAGCAACACTGACATTACATGGCATTTCGTCATTTATTTCGCGTGCGGAAATTAAATTTCAACGATTTCGGCATTTCGTATGCGACTTTCAAAAAATAAAAAAAATAGTTCTACTTCTTCAAATGCAATGAAACTTTATTTGTGTGGTAACACTTGCTCGAAAATAATAAATCCTACTCTGGCAATTCCGATTTATTTCAATAATAGTTGTAAAATGTTTAATAAATAATTTATGAACATGTATGCAAATTAATTTGGATATGTAATATGAACCGGGACAAACTAAATATCATTTTAAAGAGGAGATCATAAGCTATCGAATGACGCGTGTCCTGTTGCCAGAGACTAAACACGTCTGGAGATATTTACATTTGAAACAACTGATCGTAAATACCGTGCGTTGGACAACAACGACAGATAAATTTAAAAATTATACTGTCAAAAACAGTTGAAGTTTTCTGAAATATTTTGACGTTTTTGTGAAATATCGTTGGTTGAATTTTACAGCAAACCAAAGCTAAAAGAGTAAGTAATAACCCATCCACTTTATATGGGGCAATTCATAATTTTATAGTTAAAAGTACAAATATTTTTATCACCATTTTGTTCAAAAAGTTAAAAGTTGCGTGTCGTGATTAACTGAACACTTTTTTTTATTTTTTTTTATTCAACTTCGCCTCAATGGCAGGGAGTCCACAACAGCGTCAGCCAATTACTGTGGCCCCATTGAACGATCACCATGAACGGGAACGTTGGAGACGTTATTTCGAGCTCTGCATGAGTGTATTTCTATATAATTTTGCCACGGTGAACACGCATCGGCGCGGTGCAAATTAGAACAATTTTAACGGTCCGTTAATGAGGTTGGCTTGTAGTTCGTACATGTTAATTAAAAGACTCTCGTCATTTCATAAACATTACACTGTTCAACTTAAGCTTTTAGCAGTTTGCTTTCAAGTGGGCAATTATATTGACATCATGAATTATATATACATGCCTTAATGGCAATCGTGGCATTACCGTTCATGCGCCATCCTATAATAAAGTCTGCTGATCTGAAATAGCCAAAGCTTCGTTTTAATAAATACACTGGAGATGGAGACAGGAGTGAAATCATTTCAAGAATCATGATCTCCAATTACCTGCGTCTGAAATAATTATTCTTTCATTTTACAAAAAAGCATTTATTTATGACAATTCACAGATTAGGCCTACTTAGCGTATTAGCACCTGCCATCTTGCCTAGACATCATGACGCATTCATGTTACTGAAACTTATGCTGGAGGGAAACTAAATTGATCGAGGAAGCACCGCTCGCTGTTTTTTTACGAGACAAATTCAGTACCCCGTTACACACCTGCTTGAATTGTTAAACCTTAACAGCAATGAGGATATTGGTATTAATACTAGTGAGTCTCTATTTTCTCCCGTTTGCAGCTACGGCGTCAAAAGGTAATTACTCGATTGTTTTCATGTATGCTTGTGTAAGATAGTTTTAGTTTTTAACCTGCTATATGCTGAAAAACATTGAGCGTATTGACAAGGATGTTCCTTGACAAGTGTATATACGTGTAGGTTTAGGTCTACGAAACGCAAAGAGTGCTCGACAACATATAATTAGAGCAAAATATAGATTTTCGCTTACCTCAAAACTGGTCTACAACAGGCTGTTTCATCTGTAAAAGAAACATCAGGCAATGACAAGTATCGAATGAAATGACCGCTTATATGCTGCCTAGCGGGACGTGGGGTGTATGTGGGAGACAATGTGTGCATTCATGGCTTTGTTTGCGTTGTTTACGCGAAATTTGTTACGATGACGACATCGTGAAATTATTTCAGCTCTTTTTCTTCTCAACATAAATTGCAGCATTGTGATCCTCCCCAGTACGAAATAGAATGTTTTAAAATTTGCCAATTAATACTGAAATCCTTATTGTTTTCTTTCAATGTCCAAATATATTTCGCAAGTTCCGTGTCGTTTGCGCTGAAAAGATTTAGTGTTGTTCGCCAATCGCTCTTTGAATGTGGTTGCAGTCATGCCAACGTAGTTTTTGATCGTGTTTGTGTTGCTTACTGTGACTGCTGCTTTGTATACTATGTCCCTAGTCATGCATTGTTTTTGAAGCGGGCAAATGGTGTTTTCTCTACCACTGCACTTGGCAGCATCCCTGTCCTGTGGCTTGTTATTCCTAGATATGCGTGCATTGGGTTTAGTGATTACTCGCTTGATATTGTTCATGCAGCTGTAACTTACTTTAACTGTGGATAAAAAAAGATAGCAAGAGTTTGCTTGACGTTAGCATGGGCAGTTTCGACTGCGCGGAAATTTGTGAGTTAGTAGGTCTTTTCATTTTAAAACACATGAGTAAAACATTTGGCAAAGAAAGCATCGGCCTATATAGAGATGACGGTTCTGCTATTATGAAGAGTAAATCAGCACGTTTAGCTGACAAAACAAGAAAATATCTCCACAAAAGTTTCGAGTAGTTTGACCTAAAAATTACCGTCGAATCAAATTTACGCATGGTAAACGTTTTAGATGTAACTTTCTACCTTAACAATGGAAAACATAGGCCCTATAGGAAGCCCAATGACGTTCCACTATACATAAATATGCACTTTAGTCACCCACCGAGCATCACAAGGCAACTAACTGCATCAATTAACAAGCGCATCGCACTTCTTTCATCAGATGGGCAAACTTTTCAGGAATCTGCACCCATATATCAAAAAGCACTTAGGCATAGCAACTTTAATCATGAACTTAGCTACACTCAGCACACACCGCAACAAGAACGCAGGAATAGAAAACGCAATATCATTTGCTTCAACCCACCATTCAGCAAGAGTGTTAGCACAAACATAGGACGTAAGTTCCTTAGTCTAATTGACAAACATTTTCCACCGCACCGCAAGTTCAATAAAAAATTTAACTGAAATACAGTTAAACTAAGTCAAAGCTGCATGAACCATGTCAAGTCAGTAAGCACTGAACACAATGCACGCATATCTAGGAATAACAAGCCACAGGACAAGGACACTACCAATTGCAGTTGTAGAGAAAACACCATTTGTCCGCTTCAAAAACAATGCATGACTAAGGGCATAGTATACAACAATCTAAAACTCATTAATAATTCATAAGCAAAACACAAAGGAAATCACCACCGTATCGTTGTCTTGATACCACGGTAATAAACACCCATAAATTAACTCGACTTTCGCGTTGAATTTCTCTTTAAATACTGGTTTGTTTGAGATGTTGTGTAAACAACTCGTTTCTCGTGTTTCATCAGGGGACCAAACACTCGAAAACAATAAAACACTCGCGCTTCGCGCTCGTGTTTCATACCGTTTTCTCGTGTTTGGATCCCCTGATGAAACACTCAAACTCGTTGTTTACATATAACGTCACAGTAAGCAACGCAAACATGATCAAAAATTACATTGTCATGACTGCAACCACATTCAAAGAGCGATTGGCCAACCACATTAAATCTTTTCAGCACAAAAAGCATGCAAACGACACGGAACTTTCGAAATATATTTGGACATTGAAAGAAAACAATAAGGATTTCAGAATTAATTGGCAAATTTTAAAACATTCTATTTCGTACACGGGAGGATCAAAACGATGCAATTTATGTTGAGAAGAAAAATTTTGTATTTTGAAAGAAAAAAACAAGAATTGTTTACTCAACAAAAGAGCTGAAATAATTTCACGGTGTCGTCATCGTAATAAATTTCGCGTAAACAACGCAAACAAAGCCATGCATGCACACATTGTCTCCCACATACACCCCCACGCTCCGGCAGGAAGTATATAAGCGGTCATTTCTTTTGATACTTGTAAACTGCCTGATGATTCTTTTACAGATGAAACAGCCTGTTGCAGACAAGTTTTGAGGTAAGCGAAAATCTATATATATATTTCTAAAATTCATTAATTATTCATGAGTTAATTGGCCAATGAAATTTCTCAAAATTGGTCACATGCACAGGCCTTTATATCGTGATAAAGACCGTACCATTATTATTTATTATGCGTATATAGATCACATGTACATTTATACGTAATAAAGGTACATGTACTTTTATAATAAACACCAGCACAGTACAGAATTCACACAAAAACTGCAAATACACTTTATTTTCCATAGTTAATCGTCACACTACAATTTTTAAACACTGGTCTTACAATACAATTGACTTTACTAGCAGGTATATCGCACTCATATTTTTGGGAAGAAACCTCATCAATACTAGCCAAAACTTCGTCTGAAACATCACAATGAAACCCGCCTAAACTGCTCTCGCGGACTCCCCTGTTTCATCTTGTTCTGCCTTCTCGTTCTCTCGCGCATCAACGTTTACTGACGAATTCAATTGCTTAGGAACTCCAAGACATTCACTCACTCGGCTAATTTGTTCTTTACACGGTCTCTCGTACCTCTGTAAAGCGTTCGATTTGTGACCAGTTCGCTCGCTAGTCTGTTTATCATTAATAGAATTTTGATACAGACGAGTTGCGGAAGTCACTCTCAGGCTATACGAGCGGTCTTCTTTTCCAAACCAGCCCTTCCGCAAAGCTTTTCAGGAAGAATACTGTTTAGCGTATTCATCCCCACAACACTATTCTCATAACGAAACACTGTTTTATCCCGGTAAGGTCTAAAGTAAAACGCTTGCTTTTGCTCCGCTAATTTCTCAATGTTACTGAAGTACAATTTATACAACGATACCAAACAATGTTCATATTTTTCTCCTACCATATGACACTCGTGCTCTACATTACGAGGGGTATACTTAAGATCGTTTAAACCACCATGAAAAGTCTTCGACATGCTTTCATTAAACACGATGCAATGATCCGACAATGAAAAGTTCTTCAACCGCAGCAGTCGGTGTTCACAAGCCCGTATCCCGAAAAACTTTCCGTTGTAAAAATACAATGTGTGCATTAGCGATTCGGCTGTATATTGTCCAAGTAGCTTCTTTTTCCAAAGAACAATTTCCTCTTCCTCTGTAATTTCTTTAATCTTTCTAGAATTTCACATTAAATAGTAAATACTAAATACTAATTTACAATGTGAATTACATTTAAACTGTATAAAAAATATACTAAGACTAATGTTAAGAGTTAATATTTACAAGTAATCTTAAATAAAATTTGAAAATTTTTTGATAGAATTCGATAAATTTACTTCGACTCCAGCGTTCGGTTAAAACATTCAATCCCATACACAATTGGGCTATTTTTAAATCGTTCAGTTCGATATCTAAAATTATACAGTTTTTCTCCATTTGATCTAGTTTGTCTCTGTCTTATCTGATTAACTGTTTCTGGCAATAAACTGTGTAATCTATGTCTAGGGTCTGTCATTGTTTTTATAAGGTTTCCGCACATCTCTTCTCTGCGAGCCTTTAATGTTTTAAGGTTACAGTCCAGTAATGCTTCTTCATAAGTCAGACCAGGACAAATTATCCTAAGCGCACGCTTCTGAACTCGTTCTATGTCAGTAGACTGTTCCTTGGTTAAGTTTCCGTGCCAAATTTTAGCACAATATTCAAGTGTCGATCTTATGACAGCCATATAAAAGGCTTTAAATCCTGCTTTGGTGCACCATAACCTTTTAACATCTTCAGAAAATACAGTCTTTTACCGCTTTTTAACAATATAGCATGTGTTAGTTGACCACTTCAAATTGTCATCAATCCATAAACCAAGTAATTTGTAACATTTAACCCTTTCAAATACATGTCTATTGATTTCTAGCGGTGGAATAACAGTTACATTTTTTCGAAAGTCAATTATCATTTCTTTGCATTTCGTTTGATTTAACTCCATCATATCTTCTTCAGTAAACCTTAAAACGCTCTTAACTTTACTTTCCGCACCACCCAGTTGCTTCCCAGAAATATGGTGGCTGACATCTAGTACCTCGTATAATGTAGTGTCATCCATAAACATTAATGTATCATGTTCAAGTATAACATTAGTTTCCATGTTGGTTGATATCATGAGTTGGATTTCTTCTTTTATTACAGAGGGAAGTTTATCAATCTTTATTACAAAGGCAATTGGTCCGAGTTTACTTCCTTGTGGCACTCCGCCATTGATATATGCATAATCAGACGTATCATTCCCAAATTTAGTAAAATGGGATCTTTTATTGAGGTATGTTCCAAACCATTGGATTAAGGCCAATCTAACTCCCATCTCTTTCATATTTCTTAGCAGTATATTATGATTAATTAGATCGAACGCTTTTCTAAAGTCAAGAAAAATTATTCGTATTACTCTTTGTGGCTCGTCCATTGCTCTATACCAGTTGTGGAGTAGATTTAGAAGGGCATACAAAGTCGAAGATCCTGGGAGCCCTCCATATTGGGAATTGGAAATTTTCCCATTTATATCTTCATTTATCCACTTGTTGGTAAAGGATTCCTGAACTTTTGATAAAACACTGGTTAATGCAATCGGTCTAAGGTTTTCAGCGATTGTACATGGTGTGATCTTAGGAATCCCAGTTACTTTGTATTTTTTCCAAGTTTCAGGAAATTTCTTTGTCTGAAATGACTCATTAAAAATTTCAGCAAGGGAACGGCAAACAATTTCGAAAACATTTTCAGAATCTTCAAAGGTGGATCATTTGGCCCAGGTGCCTTGTTAACATTAATTGCATTCAATTCTCTAGCAACTTCTTCAACACTGATTAACGGTAGATCATCCGGGCATTGCATTTCTAGCCACTCGTTTGATATATGTGGATAATTTATCGTTAAATTAGCAAAGAAGTTATTAATTGAATCTGCCGATTGTTTATCGTTCATTTGGAGATTTGTCTCGGAGTCTACTAGAGTCACAGCGTTTTTCCTTGATCCAATTAATCTTTTAACTTGCTTCCACCATGCTTTTGGGCATGAACTATGGTTTGGTCTTACCTTTTATCATAAAACTGCAGCTTGGCTTTCTTTATCTCAGCTGAAACTTGTCTACGTAAATATTTGAAGAGCTCGGTTTTATTGTTTTTAAAAGCTTTATTTCTTTTATCCATCAGAGATTTAATTTTTGCGTCATAAAGGGTTTATCGTTGGTATGCTTTTTATTATTCTTTCGGGAAAAAACTCGTTGATAATCACTTTAGTAACATGAAAAAGCATCAACTTTCTCATCGAGTCCTTTGTTAGAGAAAAGTTCACTCCAGTCATAGTTCTCTAGAAAAACCCCAAACTGTTCCGTACTTGTATGGTTGAGATCTCTCACTTTTACCTTTACTATGTTTCCAGCCTTTACTACAGAGGCATCAGTTCTCGCTTTCCACAACACAATGTTATGATCTGATGTTGATAGAGGTGCCAAGACCTCAGGATTTATATAGAAATGCGCGATATTTGTAAAAATCAAATCAAGTATATTGTTATTCCGTGTCGGAACCTTAACAACTTGTTTGAGACTACAGTGTCTATTTAATCGACTCTGTTGAAAGCCGTTACTCGTTGGGTTAAAATCGCCCGAAACAATGAAAGCTGAGTTAGGACTTTCAGTACAGAGTTTGTCATAGCAATTATAAAAGTAATCATAAAAACTGTCTATCTCGCTATGACTCGGTGGTAGGTATACGCAGCACACCACAATTTTTGAAATTGCTCTTGGTAACCATTTTGGACGTAATGTAACCCATTGACACTCAAACAAGGGGTCATTCAAGTCCTTGCGAATTTTAAATGGTATTTTGTTGTTCACATATAAAGCAACACCCATTATAATTTCGTTCCGTACTTTCTTCTTGCAGCCCACATCAACGCCACAGGCCGTCGCGTCTTTCATTTCAGCATCTAATGCTTTTTGAAACCGTATATGAACCTACAATAAAACCAACAATAAAGATTCATTAGCTTTTACTAAGTCTCGTACTCTCGTCACACATAAAAACTAACCCAATTGTCGTTAACACGGACAAGCATAATTATAGGCATACTGTACCTTCTGTCTTTCTTGTCCAAAACATTTACCGTCTCACTTTCTTTGACTTCAGAGAGATACCGATTTAAGCCTGAGACGATGCAATACAAAGTACGTGCTGGGTACCGCTTCCCGTCTGAATTTGCCACTTCTCCGACGAACTTTGTCAACCAAAAGGAAGGGATGCTGTATTCATATCTTGCAGTGATGTCGTTAATGCTTGAATAATTGAGCCCACATCGTCATTTTGCAAACTGTCTTCACTATTAACTTCCTTTTTCTCTCTAGAACCTCTCCATTCGTTAAAAATTTTGACAGCCCACTTCGTCGCATATCGTGTACTAGCGGGAGTGGCTTTTTCGAGCAGGCTTTGCTCTTCTTGTGAGCTTCGCGTCCTTCGAAAACGTGCCATCGACTAGCGAAGTCCCAAAAATGTTCAAATTTAAATACTAATCGATTTGTATAGAAATAACCTAATTAAAAACTCCAAATGCGCAATTATCCAAGTATACTCCTTAAAATATTTTCTAACTTTGAATACGCAAAACTTAAAGACTTTACGCCACTGTGCACATATGTAATTGCTATATTAATTAATTGTTATAAACCATTAACATTTTGCAGATCACACAAGCATAATATTGTATAATACAAAAATAGACATTCTTCAGTGAACAACAACAACAAGGTGAATTTTAGAAGTCATTTACAAACCTCGTGGTCGGACTTTATCATTGTTTAAAGACGCTCGCCTACGGCTCGCGTCTTTAAACAATGATAAAGCCCTCTCACTCGGTTTGTAAATATTACATATATATATACATCAAAGTTTAAATGAAGAGAATGAATAGAGAAAATACAAGCTAGAGGTAAAGGCAATATCGACTGCAGAACCTAACATTAATTATAATATTATTATAAGTAGTATCTAACGAACAATTTGATTGGCTAATTGCGCGTGCTTTATGACGCATTAAAGCACGGGCACTGTATTGATTTTTCTCCCATCGTCCCCGCTTGTTAACTTTCCTCGGATTTGTCAATACTATATTAAATTATAATAGTTTTAAATCCTAAGACTGTCAGGAAGCAAGAAAAAGTAAACCTAAACGAGATGGAAAAAACACAGTCAACAAAAGACAACGGGACATAAACGGCGAATAAAGATTCATAGCTCTTTCTGAGTTTGAAAGATACTTTTTTGTTTGAAAAGTTCGCATTCAACGGCGACAAGAAACGCGAAATTCTGCGCTAATTTGTATTTAAGGTGGCTCCCTACAGTTCTGTAAAAGTATGTGTACTTTTCAGTAACTTTCGCTTTGAACCAAATTTTTATTAGATACACTTATGACATCGACAGGGCAAATGAACATTTCAACGAATGTAAAGAGGTCTTGGGGCTGTCCATTTATGGACAAACAGGAATAGTGTTGGTGTTGCTATGGCAACCATAGTGTCTTATCTTTTGCGCTTATATTGTCTAATTTCAGATTGAATCGAAAATATCTTTTTTTTCCTTCGGTCAATTTTTCTGAACTTTTTTTGGAAGATTTATGGTCCACAAAGGAATAACATATCAAAATTTGAAGGGTAGTTTACAAATAAGTTTTCGAGATATTTTGGAATTTCGATTACAGAGAAACTTATCAGTAGAATTTTTTGAAATTTGGATATATTTTTCTTCTTGCCTTGTTTAACAATTGTACAAAGTTTTAAAAATTTTCACCGAAGGAAACACGAGAAAAACAGCTCAGCAGTATTTTTCATAAGACAACTCGTATTATTAAACTGTCTGTATTGTAGTTTTTAATATGTCAAACACTACAGGAATAATATAAGTTTCAAACTTTCAATTGCTTTAAAGACTATTATATTACTTTGACAGTCCTAGACTGCCTTGAAGAGAATATAATTAAATAATAATTTCAGATTTTTTAAGTCAATGCAAGTTTTTTTAAGTCGAAGATTTTGAACATTATAAAGGATAATACTGAACATATATAGGTAAAACCACACTAAAAGAAAGCTTAGAAACTTGTTAAAAACATACGTACTGTTTAAATTTCAAAGATTTACGATTATAATGAAAAACTTGTGGTTTCTTCGCTATAAAGTCTCCGAAAATAACTTCCCGCGGCTTGTTTCAAAATTTCTGCCGGGTCACGAAGAATCCACGCGTGGGACGCGAGGAGACGCCTGATCTATATAGATCGTGTTTCAAACTGTACTATAACTGTAGGGAGCCACCTTAAACAGAACCCATACAAAATTTATCCACAGTTCTTGGTGAAAAAATTAAAATTAACCATTTTGCTATTGATTTAGATAACACTATGTCAATAGTTTTTAAGCTGTCAAGATGCAACGACAAAACCTACACAAATAGGGCGTGTTTATGGATTTAATATCTTGACAGTTTGTCTGGAAATTGTTTTTTTACCACCAACCATTAAACAACAATAAACACAACAAAAAATTCAAACAGTACCTTTAAACACAGACTACCTGATATATTTGGTTCAAGATGAAAAATCCAACTTGACAGCCAATGTCGTCAAAGCAGCTTGACAAAAACCTTCCCTTTTTACCGAATCCAAGACAAAAGTGAAGCAGAACAACGAAAAACAAATCTGCATGTCTATCACTGTGGACTATTTTTGAAAATATATTCAGTTTTTGTGCCTTTTTAATCCGTAATTTTTGTTGAGTTGCATGTTTTTCGCTCCTACGCCGGCCAGAATTCAAGCTTGTAGTTGTTGCCAAGCAATGAAAACATTGAAAAGCTTGCGAGTGACGTCAGTGATTACCTGTTAGGAGAATATCAATATTGATATTTGAATAAAATTGTTTAATGTGCCTATATGCCAGTTATACTGTAAAAGAAATAGAAAAACTCGTCTGGTGCCTTTATGGTATGATAAAGCACTCGGGGAACGTTTGTGAACACTCGAGTAGCGTGTAGAACACCCTGCTACACCTCGTATTTTACTCGCTTTTCTCGTGTTCTCCCATGCAACATTCCCTTCGTGCTGTATCACGCCATAGAGCACGCGGACTCGTTTTCTATTTCTTAATTAAAGAGTTTAAACTTTGTAATGAGCAATATGTCATGTTTTAAATGGATGGAGGGATAAAAGACAAGTTAGGTGTTTTCAACGCCTAGCTATCCTACCAAATTCGAAGCTTTGGAATTTTTATTCATACTCCATAAACTAATGACCTCATTAACAACGCCGCATTATGAAAATTGAAGAGATTGTATGAGGGTTTGAGAAAAATGATATATGGCGAGAGATAATGGGAGCCGATGAAAGTGTGTTAGAGTTGCAGGAAGTGAAGGAGAGTTCATGGATATTGATAGTTGATAAGAGGTGAGGAGAGTTTATGGGAGTGTATGAGAGTTCTTGACAGTTTATATATGAAAGAAGATAGTTGATGGGAATGCATGAGAGGAGATGAATGATGATAGTTGACGAGAGATTATGAGAGTTTTTGACGGTTGATGAGAGTGAAGGAGAGATTATGAATGATGACATTACATCAGAGTTGATGATAATTAATGAGAGAGAAAGATGATCGATGAGTATCGAGGGGAGTGTATGGAGATTGATGAAAGTGCACGTGAGCAGATGAATGATCGTATTTGACGAGAGATGATGAGAGTTTGGACAGTTAATGAGAGTGGAAGAGAGTTGATGGAAAATGACGTTACATGAGAGTTGAAGGTAATTAGTGAGAGAGAGATGATGAGTGTCGTTGATAGTGCATGAAAGTTGATGAAAGATGATAGTTGATAAGAGATGAGGAGAGATGATGAGAGTTAATGACAGTTGATTAGAGTGCATGAGACTTGATGAATGATGAGATTACAGAAGAATTAATAAAAAGGCACAAGAGTTGATGATTATGAGAATTGAATGTGAGGTTAGTGAGTGAGTTAGTCGAGTGAGAGTTTTAATTATCATCAACAGTCATTACTATTCAGGGCTTAATCCTGTCAGAAATTTTCCCCACAGCCGTCGTACTGCACCGTAAAAAAGACCATAACATTATACATTTTAAATATATATTTTTTTATTGCAGTCAGTGGGGAAGAACTTGATCTGGTAGAATTTCTGTTCAACAAAAGTCGATATGATAAAAGAATCTTGCCATCCGTGGGACATAATGGACCCTTGAATGTGATCGTTGGATTAACAATATTCCGCATTGAGGATTTGGTAAGACGAAAACAATATATATTTTATCGATAAATATCGCTCGACCAAATCCGCAAACTGACATGGTTCAAAATAGTAATCAAGTGGAGTTCACAGCAAGGCTTCTGAATATTTTTAGGTGGAAAAGAGCCAGCAGCTGGTAATAGATGCAGTAATTCACCTGGTAAGGTTTATATAGATTTTTTGAGAAAGCATCCTCGTCTGTAGAATCTGGAACAACGCAAATCGGAACACCATGAATCCTGGTGTTCTTGGGAGTAAACGTGCTCTGCTGCTACTAAAATTGCTGATTTGGCTTATTTTTAGAAGGAATCGAAAGGCTTGAATTGCAGATTATGATTAATTTTGAGCTAACTCAAAATGTGTTATTCAAAATGTACAAAATGTGTTATTCATATATAATGCTGCTGCACTATTATTCATTAAAGCTAATACTATGAAATGATACTGACAATCTGTGTGACAATCGAGATTTGGACCCACTTTCATCGGATAGAAATCCAGACCTCTAAAAGCCCAATACATTGCGCATATACAAGAACAAACCCATACCAATGGCGCTGGCAGGACTTGTTATTTAGGGGGCAAAAGCTTTTCTTAAATTATTTTTCGGTTCTTCTCCCTTTTTGAGTGTCTGTCATTTGTCTTTTAGCTGTACAGGTAAGCTGATTTAGATATTTGAGACAATGGTCAATTATATTTATTGCCTTCTCATCGCTTGGATGGATCTAAAATCACACTCTGAAAAGAGATTGCGGGGCAGCGCCCCCTCCGTTCCTCCTCCTTTCCGGCCTCACTGACCTGTACAAATATACTCAATAAATAGCTGAATATTATAAGTTCCACATTATTATTAAATTGTGCATCCTCATTTATTTTAGTATTGGAACGACCCACACTTGGTATGGAAACCGTCTCTGTTTAGTGGGATTAGAAATACGGTTGTAAATCTTGACCAAATATGGCTACCCGACGTTGTAGTTTACAACAGGTATCACGGCACAATTTGATACATACTGCATGTTAGGTCAAAGCTTTGCATCTACACGAATAAATTTTTATGTTTCGATTGCTTGACAGAGGTTCTCGAAAACAACCGCCGTTAATAAATAGAATGTTGTGCCATCGTCTATTTAGTAATTTTATATTAATTTGAGTTTGTACTGCCTTTTCATTGGCTGAGAACCATCATACCTATTAGAGGACAGACGAACGGATGACGCCATTTCAGTTAAGTAACTAAAGTTAATCCAAACATATCTCTTACAGAAGCATCACAAGCCAGGTATATTGTATAGATCACGGATCCGTCAAATACCATGTAAAGCGCTCTCCTCGCGCTTCAAAACGTCAAAATGTTTCGGAACGAGCTTAAATAAACAATACTCTGCTGCGTCCAGCGTCACAGGAAATTTGCCCCCCTCAGGAAGTACGCGCGCCCTCTCAAGGGAGGAGCGAATTTCCAAGGAATTTATTTCAACCCGTGGCGAATTTCCTAACTTTCTCTCCCCCCCTCACTCCAGGGCCGAATCTTAAACAAACAAGTCTAGAAGATTTTGAAGTAAATCTTTCGGCGAAAAGCTGATAACTACATCTTGACAAACTTACAATTTTATTAGCCTGTGAAATGCAAATGTGTATCAGTAACAATTGATATTGAGGCCGGTATAGTGGAATAATTGTATATAAGTATACAATCTTCATTCTTTCTTGATATATTGGTATATCTTGATTCGAGATGATTTCTACAAGTGAAATAATTTATCTTCATCTATTTATTAGCATAGGTATAATAATAGCGTGGTTTCGAGTGCAATGTGGATATAACATGCCCGAGTGAGTTTTTCGAAGATCTCAAAACCACTGTGATTACAGAAAATTGCCCTGTGATTACAAATTTTTGCACTACTGTTTGGGATTAACTGCACTGGAATCAACCAATCAAATTCTAACTTTCTGGGATAGCTGTTTTCACTCATGACGTAGCTATACTAGCCTCGGTAAAATATTTTACCAGAGAAGAGTTTTACATCTCTTTCGTGGGATACTTAAATCTCGAATGACTAAAGTCATGTGCTATTTCTAGGTATTCATTGATCCGGAACTATTTAACAAATAGACAACATTTGCCGCTGTCCGTTCAGGTCAGTCATACACGGGGGCTTTTGGGCAACTTTTTTTGTTTTTATGACGTTATGACGCCAAACGATGCATTTATATATATAACTGAACAGACAACGGGAAAATGTTATCTAAACTTAATTATTCTGGAACGTTGACGTATAAAGTGCTCGAATTAATCGTGCGTGTAGGAGGATCGGTGTTATTTAATTTTTGTACGTATTATGCTTGGATGGGGGGTTGTTGGAGAGTAATCTATACAAAGAGAGGACATCTAGTTGGTCTACTTGAGATGTACTTGGTAAGAAATATGGAAATCTAACATAAACGTACTGGCAGAAGTATCGGTAAATCTAGTCGGAACCCTCTTGCATGAGTTGCGCATAAATGTTTCCACTAAAAATGGAAGAGAATATAGGATGCGGGGGGAGGGTAGTTAGAGAGGATGCCTTAGTAACGGATTTGGGAAAATTAGGAAGTTTGGGGTCGGCGATCATTCCATACCCCAAAAATTACAATTTGTGAACGCAGAATGAGCGATAAATAGTACCGGTATTCGCAGACTAGACAAACGCACGCGATTCTGCCTTAGGAATCGTCTAGTTATGGCTGCACAATTTAAATTGAACATTCTATTCGACATATTCTATTTAGTGCCACCCACCAGTTTTTATCTAAAAGACAGAGTCTTGTTCGACCAACAATTCACTACGACGGGAATATTACTTTGAATTATCCAGTTGTATTGCGGACAATATGTAAGGTTTACGTAGAGGATTATCCAATGGACGAGCAGAAATGTGACCTGGTCTTTGGTTCAGCGACACATCACTCAGAACAGATCAGTGTAAAAACCATGGTAAAAATTGTTTATACTCACAGTGCCCCATTGTATAATACTTAGCACAATAATACTCACTATTAAGCAATCTGAATGTTTCATTGGTTTTCATTTTATTGAAAATCCCGTAGTTCTCCAAGGTATTCAGTCAATATTTGTTTTGCCTTGTTTTAAGTTTTCCGCAAAGGGCATAATTATTTCCTCATCATTATCTCGCATTATTTGCTTTCTGTAAAATCAAGTACTGGACTTAAACTAATCACTCGACAAAATCTTCATGTTGAATTATATACATAGCTTAAACTTTTTCAGTTGGGCGAAATGACATTTCATAGCATATGTTTAAAATCTTAGAACATAGTATGTAAATTAAATGTAAATTTATTAGAAATATATTCATAATTATTATGAATAATTGATTTCATGAATTATTTCTAGCGCGAGAAATTTGACCTCAGTCGATATATCGTTAATGGTCAATGGGAAATTACTGGCACTACATTGAAACAGAATTTGGTATCTTACAGTGACAATCCGGAAAACGCATATTATGATCACGTTACATTCACTCTCAACCTACGCCGCCGAGTCCTGTATTACGCAATGTACTTGATACTCCCTGGCACATTAATAGCTCTCTTATCTTCAATCATATTTGTTCTTCCTCAGAACTGTAGTGAACGGATAACTGTGGGTAAGAGATCCACTGATGAAAAGTGAAGGTTTGGAGGAAGAAATGAACGAATGAAGAAGGAAAGGAGGAAGGAGATAACGGAGAAATTAAACAAGTAAACTAGAAAGGAAGAACGACGGAAAGAAGTGCAAGAAAGGGAGGGAGAGGAAGAAAAGAAGAAAGGAATGGAGGAAGGATGGAAGAAAGGATGGAAGGAAGGATGGAAGGAAGGATGGAAGGAAGGGTGGAAGGAAGGATGGAAGGAAGGATGGAAGGAGGATGGAAAGAAGGATGGAAGGAAGAATGGAAGGAAGGATGGAAGGAAGGATGGAAGGAAGGATGGAAGGAGGGAAGGATAGAAGGATGGATGGAAGGATGGATGGATGGAAGGATGATAGGACAGATGGATTGATGGAAGGAAGGATGGATGTAAGGAACGATGAAAAGATGGATGGATGGATGGAAGAAAAGAAGGAAAGATGAAAGGGAAGGATGGAAGGATAGATGGAAGGATAGATGGAAGGATAGGGATAGATGGAAGGATAGATGGAAGGATAGATGAAAGGATAGATGGAAGGATAGATGGAAGGATGGATGGATGGAAGAAAGGAAGGATCGAAGGAGGGAGAGAAAGAAGATGAATGGATGGAAGGAAGGAATGAAGGAAGCAATGGGGCAATTAAGGGATAATGTATGAAAAGAAAGGACGATGGTGAGAAGGAAGGAATAGCGAAAGGAGAGAAGAAACGACGGATAGAAGGGAAGAAGAAAAAGAATAGAGATGAATTAGGCCATTATAATTTTCCGTTTTGTTCAATTTTCCCATCGTTTCTTTTTGTTTGCAAAAATCTTGTAATATAATGGTATGGTTAAAAAGTGTTGTTGAACCATCAATTGTTACTTCAATAAATATTTCTACGCGAAATTGTTCAATAATTGTGTTGGTCTTCATTTAGGCATGGCCAATCTGGTGGCTCTCTCATTCTTCTTCCTGTTCGTATCCGAAAACATGCCAGCAACAAGAAGAGTTTCAATCGTTGCGGGATATTATGTTATAACAATGATTCAAATGACTATTTCTTTCTTTCTTAATGTTCTTGTGCTTCGATTTCACCACATGACTGAAGAGAAAGTCCCTGATTGGGTAAAGGTGAGAATAAAAGTAGAATTTTTAACTTTCTGTCCTCATCACTATTCAAGGGTAGAAATTGTCAACAGTTGCGAGTAAAATTTCTTAACTCTGAATTTGAGAAGAACCTAAAGGTAGGGTTAAATATTGATTTAGGAAAATGAAAGACAGTAGACTGCATGAATGCTAACTCGTACGTAGGTTTCTTAAAACTGTAACATGTGTCTTTAACACACAAAAATATACTGTGCTTGTAGTTTTATATAAATATTTGATAGTGATCAAATAGATGTTCAACACGCTTAATATTTCATTTCTATTGTTGGTGTTTATAACTACTGAGGAAATGACGCCGTGTTTTATTGTAATATTACCTTCCTATCAGCGAACTTCGAAATAGAAATATGTGCTCTCTACGGTGTGTATAATAAACATGATATTATGTATTGGTAGCCTAATATTTAAGTGGCACAAATACAAATTTAAAGAGATGGTTCAAGATCTGCGCGTCGCAAATACTTCCTACTCGATTATCGTACATTATGGCACAGCTCTACTTTGTCACGCGCGTGAACTTCACTGCTAAACAATGATATTCAGTCAAACACGGCTCTAACGAAAAATATCGCTTCCTAATAAATAAATAAATAAAACCACTTGTAAACATTTAATTGGTATATTTGAAATAATTATTTGTTTTACAGAAATACATTTTGAACTACGGCGCCAGAATCTTGCACATGACGTTTCGCGTCAACAATCAACAACTTCAAAATATGAAAAGACGAAAGTTCCTCTTAACACGTAAAAGTAAGCTTATAGGTTTAGTTTTCCTTAGTTTTAAAAACCAATCTGAAATTTAGTTTAAAATTTTCAGCCAATCCCCTTGCTACAGAGCAGAATTAAAACTCAAGATGACAGTGAGACTGGTAAACATTTACACGAGAAGCTTTTTCACCTACTCTAGGATGAATAAATGGATGTAGTTTCTCACGCGCGCTAATGTTCTGGATAATCACTTTCCTGATGATTTTCCACAATAAAATCTCCAAATATTTCATACGATCTCGAGGTCCAGTTTGGAATTAAGAGGATTTTTCTTAGAAACTCACGTGTTTTTTGTCAAAAACGTTCAAAACTTAGTAACCAGGCTTTTGTTTTTACATTACGTAATTGTCCGGTTGCTATGGAAATCAATGTGGAAATCACATGATGGTTCATGGGATGAGTGTTTGCCTTCGAATTTATAGTTGTAAAAGACTGCAAATATTGATGTAAATACAATTTGAGGATGTCAACAAGAAAGAATATTACAATATAGGGAAACTGGATATATACTATGTTGTTTTTAATTGGATAGTTCCAAAAGAATCACGCATTCGTGTGTAATTGCGTTTTTCTAGTTCTGTTCTTTGTGGGCAAACATGAAAAACATGGGGTATGGCTCTGGCTAAAAGGGCTGCCAATGTATGCAAATTTGGTTTTACGTTGCATGTCATGAAAGTAGTGAATAGAAATGTGGAAATTTCGTTTAATTCCTTAGTTTTGACTTTTGACGAAGTTCGATCTGCAGTCAAAAACCCTCCAAAACCTGAAAACCTCTGGCACCCAGGGTAATCTGCAGCACATTGCTTAGAGATTAGTTCTAAACTGTCTTTAAATACTATCACAATAGCACCATGAAGTGTAGATTTTCCTATTAAATATTTCCTAGGCTTTGAAAATTTCACCTGGAAATGATATAAAGGAGGAGTTTGTCCCTGTTTGTCTCACGTCTCACGCACATCTTAAGGTTGGGGAAACATATATTTACATTAATTAGTCCGATCTCAGTGTACCAGACAACTGATATTTATTATAACAAATAGTAGTATTACAGAAATTGTCTTTTTCAATAAACTAAGATAATCTCTTAAAGGCTACCAATCTGATTTTTTATTTAAACAGAGAGTAATTTGTAGCAGCTTAGAAGTTGTGGTACCACTGTTGATAGATAAAGCTCTTCGCACATCACTTTTGCTTTGTAGGATGAAATCGTGGTTTTATATGTGATAAAAAATCCTCTTGATTCACCTAAATTTTATCTTCGATTTTCTCGGCTTAGACAACGCTATTTTTCAGAATTACTACGCCAACGAACTTACAAAATGGTGATCGTTTTTTAAGCTATTCAAAACACTCGCAGAACGTGTTTTATCAGATATAAAACCGCGATTTCATCCTACAAAGCAAAAGTGATGTTTGAAGAGCTTTATCTATCAACAGTGGTATCAAAACTCCTGCTCGTGTCTTAAATATTACAAGACAACTTGCAGGTGCAACCCGGAATACAGTTTAAATCAATTCTGTTGGAATCACATTGGTGAATTTGCACTGCAAAATATAATCTGGACGGGGTGTGTGGGTGGGGGGGGGGGTAAGCTGAAAGGACTTACAGGAATAGACTCAAGGCATGCATGTGTATATCTCTGAGTAATCTAATGCTTATAGTGGGTATACAGTAGGCCTATATGTATGTTGCATACTGTGGTGCTATGAAAACAATTTTACAACTAAGCATTAACTTCTCGTGTTAATATTATCTCAGACTGCTATTCGGAAAAGTAGTGTAATGACAAACAGGGTCACATTGCAAATTGATGGGTGATTATTATATAATTTTCCATGTGTAGTGCAACTGTTTTGTAGACATATCATTGTATTTTGTTAAAATATCAATTAATAGTCAATTCCTTATTATTATTGCCATTATGCCATAGCAACCTTCCATTAAAATTTTATCATGTACTGGTACTATAAAAACTGGTGGATCACTTTTTGATTTCATTAACAGTGGTTGTTCACAAATTTTCAGAAGTCCATACATGTATTTCTTAGCAGATAATCAAACAACGTTGAACCACCTAAATAGACTGTCATGCAAAAAAATAAGGAATGGCACTGAAAATTGCCAAATTCCTCGAGGACCACCCCTTCGATTTTTTCAAAGCAAACTCGTGTCTAAATTTTAAGTTAACAATAAGTTTAAGATGCGTGTGATAATTATTGGCAATGTTTAACAGATTTACATATCCAACACACATTTCTTTGGGCTCATTTTGCAACTTTCAATCAATATTTCATGATAAAAATATAAATATCTCTTTGCTGATATTTGCTCTAGTTATATTTCACATTTTAATACAACTATTAGGATATCTGTAGGCTAATGTGTATCTATTTTGAAGGATAAGAATGAATTTTGCTATTTTAAGGCACAAGTGACAAGATATATCATTTTTTGTAAAATGGTAACAAATTTGAAGACCTGAAGTTAAAACTGAAAAATATCTTGAGGACCATCCCATCGGATTTCCTTCAAAATCTGTAGTTTTAGACTTTAGTACAGTACCTTAACTAAATGTTGTTTCGAGCTTACAACTGGAGGATCAATATCTTAGAAAAACTATTGCATTATTATAAAGTTTCTATTAATCAGAAGTCAGTATAAAAATGGACCAAATTTAATTTATATGACAATTAAAAATGGAAAATATTTACTTAATCACACTTTGAAGAGGTGGTAATTGGAATGTGAAAACAGAGCAGGCAAAGTTGTCATACCTGGGAGTCTTCTCTTGTCGAACATCACTCCTCCACAAATTGAAAGAACTTGTTTAATTCTTTAATCACTGTGGAATGCTTGTAGAAACTTCGGATTCACTAATAGTGTTATCAAGACTTCATTTCTAGTAATTTTTAATAAATTTGGTAGTATTCACTCGAAAATTTAGTCAAAAATGAATGTTTACACCCGGCATTTAAATATACACAGTCAATTCCTTCATTTTCGCGCAAAGGATGACGGTATTTTTGAGCGCCAGTTTCTTGATTTACTAAAAAATCTCCTCTTAATCATAATTTATACATTTACGATACATGCATGTGTAATTAAAAAAACGAAATTGTAATTGTGTCCACCTAATAACCAAAAGTTTATTTTTTTTGTAGAAGGGCTTGGCAATATTGTAGATCAAAAGAAGAAACGTAATTTGTTTCCCGAAAAATCTTTGACTGATGAAGAAATAATCGCCAATGTGTTTGAGGCAAAACAAGAGATTGCAGCGAGAGATGCAGAGTGGAAAAAAGCTGCTGAAGTTTTAAACAACTACTCACTCATTCTCCATGTCCTGGCTGTGTCGCTCATATTTGGTCTGGTTTTCGTTGAAACACTTTTCCTTTCGAATAAACTGTAACAATTAATGCACGTCGTCACACGTCGATCTCCTGCATGTTTTTGAAAACTTAATTTATATCTTAAAAATAACTATAATTGTATAAGTTAATTATAAACTATTAGCATATTTAGTTTGTTTTCAGTTCCGGCATTTTTTGTCCGTAGTATTTGAAAGCTCACGGGTATTTGTTTACTAAAATGTACAAGAAACAATATACTTGATTACTTACTAACTATATTCGAGATCATCTATGCATGTGAATGAAAAAATACCACTTTGTATATTTCCTACGCCCTAAAACCAAAAACCTGGTTCAAACAAGTGAGATAAGCAGAGCGGAGCATTTTTTGGATTGGGGAGGGGCTAATGATCTCCGAACTAGTATGCAGTGATACCAGAAACGAGTGCTGATGGCACGAGACCTTTAAGGGGGTATAGGGGTACAGAAAATTTTGAAATCTACAGTCTCTGAAGTGCCATTTCATGCACTTGGGGGAGATTTAGGAGCAATGTCACAATAATTATTTCCAAATATTTAGTGGAACGAAAAGCTGCTGACCACTAAACCTACAGATCGTACTGTAGACTGAAGAAGAAATTAATACTTAATTTGACACCGAAAACATTCATACTTTTAAAAAATCTGAAAAGAAGCGCCAAAATGTCCGACGATTCTCTGTCAGATTTAAGTAAACAATAAGCATTAGACATATCAGAGATAATAAATAAATGTTTTCTTCCTAAATATCTTTATGGTTGTGAATAATTATAATACTATAACTATGTGTATATTCTACTAGAAATCACAATATATATGACATTTTGTTGGGAAGGTGGGGTGAGGTGGGGCTAAAGGTTTAAGCCCTCCAGCTCCCACCCTGTTCCGCGGTCTTTGAAGACAAATATAAAAAAAAGAGATGCAGGGAATTGCATGTGCAACCAATAGCATTTAATGGTGTTTCATGAACGTTCGCTATAGTCTGGTCCAGCTCACATAACCGTTCTTTGAAGCCTCTCCCGCTCTCCGCTTGTTTATCAACGCCAGGCAGGTTTTCATGTGCTATTTGAAACGGATGTGACGTTGGCTGGGCAAACCTTTCTTCGTTGATTCGTAGACCCTCAAGAAATGTGCTTCTGCAGGGGTCTACGACGTAGGCTAACAAAACTGACGATTTAATTTATGCAGGAAAAGCAATCGGGCATTATCTCACAGTCAAAAAATTACGTAAGGTCTGTACTTCCGTCACTAGGTGTCCGATAATTGGAGGTTCCACCGGAACTTTTGGTGGCCTTAGCACTCTAAAAAGAATTCAGAATTCGCAAGGTTAGCTGTGATGGAGATGGTATTCGTTAAGTCTCATGCGTCCTTGTACATGAACTCGAAAAGCGAATTTGAGTACGAATTTGAATTCATCCTGTCCTGTGTGAGCCTTTGTTACTAACTTACAAACGGAAGGCTTTCGTTCAAAACATCAAGTTTTGTTATGTTTACATGTTGCGCAGACACAAACCACGGCAGCTTATTGTAGAATACTATACTTATGCACCAGTCAGTGCAAATCTTCGCACCCCCAGACCCTGGAAAGAGCCGAGTTTAGCGCGAATTTTACCAGGGAGGTGATGAAGAATTACGGCCCGGTGTCCTGGGATTTTGCTTACTTCAGCGGTTCAAAAAAAGAACTGGAGAAATTATCGTGGTTTGAGCGGGGATTTTTGTATAATGTCAAAAACAGCGTTTAATCCGTTTATATGTAAAGGGGAATGGGGAGAGTTTTGGTTCACACGAGGAGAAACATGATGGTGGATGAATCTACTGAAAATGAATGGAAGAAATGGGTTAATACCAAATGTGTAGCTGCAACCTCTTCAACGTGCTGTATTGTACTTTGTTATTCATTCTTGACCTGCTAATGCTTTTAAAATTACCTTGCATATATTTGTGTTTAATGCCTTCCAAACAGTCCCGGGGTACGGGGATTATGTAAATAGTCCATCACCCCCCCCCCCCTCTCCAATCTCCCGCTTTCCCTCGCTCAATTGAAAACCTACCACCTCCCTCAGGCATATGTGGGGTTTTAACATGATTTTGCAGGGGGAAATAGAGAGTTTGATGGGGGAAATAGATATTTTTCTGCTATCCGGGGTTTTAACACTGACACAAAGGCTAGGCTCACAGGCTGGGAATTAACTCTTGCATAGCCTGATATTTAATGTACGACTTTCCTCTGCGTCAGCTTCCGGTAACTTACAGCACATTTTGATATTAATAATGGTTGATCAGAACACTAGATTGAAAGCTAAAGTTTGGAAAGCTGGGTAATTTAACAAATGGAGAAAATTTTAGGCCGGGATTGTTAAAATATCCCTGCATATTCTCGGGGGTCAGAGTTTTAATTGACCAGTGCATAATAGTGTATAGAAGACAGAAATGTATCAATATATGGTTTGATGGAGCCAATTGGTTGTCAAGACATTATGTAAAACCATAAATCAGTTTGTAAATCTTGATTGATGTCTTACCAACAGCTCTTCCTTTTAAGGTTTGCGCTCTAGAGCAATATTGGTTGCAATCCTTCATGGATCAGCTGCTGCAAGTTTCAAATTCTGGGTTTCCGCGTCACTGACAAAATTATAAGCAGATACTGTAGATCTCTATCAAAACACTGCTTTTATCCATTATTATATTATTCGTTAAACTACAATCTATATTTCTTATCTGGTTGTTAGGAGTTGCTTCGTGTTTGAAATATAATTGTCAAGAAGCAAGGCTAGCTACTAATTATTTGTCCGTCTTGACTTTTAGCTCGTCTTTTAACTGTCGCCATTGCGTAAATTGCTCCTGATAAAGACATATCTTTGTGACTTTGTCGCATCCCTTCCCGCTAAATATTTTTTTCGTTTGGCCTTTTTATCTTCGTTGGATACAACACTAATTCCCTCAATTTCGCCGCTAACGACATTTCGGGATGGCTTTCGCCTTCCTCCATGTTGTTTTTTGAATACATAATCACATGCGAAATGCAGGAAATGCGCATGCGTTATTCAATTAAAATTCCAATGGTGAGGACCCTCACATAATGCGCAGAAAAGATGCGCAGAACGGACTTGACTTCTCCTTTAATTGTTACAATTACAAATTTGTAAAGTTCAATTTGCTAATTTGTTTCTACTTTCCAGTCTTTTCGTCTATTACTACGTTCTCACAAGGCATCCAAGCGTATATTAATTTATCCTTTTCCTTTTTCTTGATGTAAATTGCTTGAGTAAACTTACCGGAATCAATCCCTGGTCCATGACTTCATTTGCAACCGACAGGATTTTAGACTACACACCGTATTGAGTTATCTCCATTAATATAGGAAAGATTTCAACAAATCCTTGGAAAAGCGATGTTTACCTTTCTTTGGCGTAAAGGCGTAAGTAGAATTCCAAACGACAATGCCAAAAAATTGAATATTTCGGCAGTTTTTCGCTTCCAACATGACTATATTTTATATTGTTTTATAATGTAAAGTGCCGCCGATATTTAGGGACAAAATGTTAATTCGGCATATGCACTTTAATCAATGTTGTAGACAGACATGATAACCTACGCATTTGCAAATCCACAAACATACTACATGCCAATACGACAATGGCAATGATGCAAAATCGACACTTACCTGTTTAAGGAGGGGGGGTATACATGAATTTTGACTTGGAGGGCGAAAATTTATTTATTTATTTATTTGAAGCTTTAAACACTAAAGAAACCTTGGCTGTGTGTTTTAGGTTAAAATTATTGTTTTTCACTTGTTTATATGCATTTTAACTGCTTAGTGACTTGGTTTCTATGGTTCAGTTGTTTCCAATGTATTTTCAGAAAAAAAGCACAAAAAACTCGATTTTCTTCATGACTGATTACATGAAGTATTCCCAGAAGCACACAGGCACTAAAGCATCGTGGACTCTGGGTAAGGCTTACTGAAAGCTGCATTCAAAACGAACTTACATCTTGAAAGATTTTTTGCGAAATTATTTTGTAAATATTTGCGAATTCGGTCTGTTATGGTTGGGAAGAAGGGCAGAAACGTTTACAGGAAAAAGAGGAGTGGAAAATCTGTGGAAGGCAGATCCAATTGCGACTGTCAAAATTGATGGTGAGAATGTCAATGATGATAGTTCAACAGCAAGCAAGTCTGCTACACCACAAGAAGATAATTCCCCGACCGCCAATACTGCCACCACTAATCCACAGATCAGTGCATCTCGGAGAAAAATTAACTTTCTGGACTCCCTTGATGAGTCATCATTAGATAAATCAAGCTATCATCCACTGGAGAAGTCCTAGATTACCATGTGATCTCCAAAGCCTGTCAGCGATGCGTTTTGGAGAACGCACAGTGCAAACTGTAAACTTTAAAGCTTGTTTTCTCATTACATATATTTTCCGGCTTTGAGAAAGGATATCTCGTGATGTATTTAATCAATTGACCTGAAATTCTCAGTGCTGTTTCATTTCACAGTGTTTTGTGTTATGAGCATAGAGTTTCTTCATACGTTGTTTCTAAGTGAAGTTAGAGAATGAGTGCATGTTAAAATGTAGGTGAACTTTGTACCCCTGCTGCTGCCGCTGAATTTAACGCCCAAAAAATTTCTATGCTCATAACACACAATGATGTGTGTGCTCTACACTAATACAATTTCTATCGCATTCCTACCAGTTTGTAAACAGGTATCTTTTCTCAACTGCACCCTAGTTATTCCCAGCATGCCGTAAATGTATTTGGGTGGTGTCATGTTACAAACCAGTTTAGGCATAAGTGAGCGTATTTCAGAATCTATGACTCATAAGCTTTCTTCTGATATTTAGGTTTGTATGGTTATGCTGGATAATGTTGATATTATTTTCATTTCTAAAATGTCGCTTTTTTCATGTATATACCCCCCCCCCATCCTTAAAACGCGTTAAAACTCGAAAATCTTGTCCTTTTTCGGTCTTTTTCCTGAAAATCCTATAAAATATTTCCATTTATCTTGTTTTGGAGGCTTTATTTGTTTGTATTATATCCCGACCCCCGAGTACAAAACTTGTTTTCAAAAAAACTCAAAAAAGCTTGCAAAATGGCAGTTAAGTTTCTGACGTAAACATTGAAAAACAAATTATTTGTCTTAGCCAATCACGAGTTTGCTAGTTACCAGTTTTCTCTCGGCCACGAAGATATACGTCCATGACGTAGGGTCCATGGCATCGCCGGCGGATTCCGCTATGTTATCACATGCCAGGATGTAATAAATATCTGAGCCGAATTAGTACCCGCGCCGTGGCTCGGGGATTAATTATATAAGAAGAGTAAATGATAATCTAAATATGTTGTGTAAGCGTAGGCGTCGTAGTCGTCTGAATTCTCTCCTCTGTCTCCAGTCTCATTATATGTATACACGTTCAGATATGGTCATGGAAATCTGTCGACTTTCGTACTAACAGCTTTCTAGTACTAAGCCACAAATGCAAACACATATGGCGCATTCCAAGCATGTTCCTATAAGTTACATCGCACAAACTCTAGCTTTCTTTTCTTCACTCTTTTTTCAGACGCGCCTTTTTCGCGAAGAGTACAGTTAAATGCGCCATTTATATATCAGGGCCACACAGGGACATGCATTTGGGGTCCCAGGGGCATTTTCATGACATATTAATTACATGGCGCTAAAAATGAAAACCTTCCCCACATCAAATTCATTTTAAAATATTTAGAAATTGAGCAAACGATATTACAATTTCTTTCTAAGCAGGTGCATGTTCACGTCTGGCGCCCAATTTATGAAATAATCTATATTTGAATATCTTAATGTATCGCTGCTTAGAGGCTTAGGGTTTACATTGAAATTCTCCTCTACCTCGACAACGGTCCACCGCTCGCCCGCTAGAACTTGGACTTTTTTTCGGAATTGAACATAAAATGAGCTTTTTTGATATCTTAATATTCTATCTAAGTGAATGTTCATGTTTTTCGCACAATATATACAATAAGTTATACATTATATATTCTAATGTATATAATGTCCTTTGACCGATTATACAAATGTACATACTATATTATAACACCTGTCAATTCCAATTTGTCAATACAAGCACGCCTGCGACGTTGTTTGACTTTAACTGATCCCTACAGTATTTGTTTACAATTCACCTTTCAAGGAGGAACGATGGATTCTGTTAAAATGATATTAAAGATATTATTTTTCTTTGTCGCAATTCCAAGCCAATGTACGCCAGAGTCATCCATAAGCCAAAAGTATTTCAAGAAAATAAGAGACCATAGTAAGTATATAATATATTGTTCAAACATTTATGAATTCAGATGTACAGTATTTATGCGAGACGAAAGCTAGGGCTCTCTATACATCTAAGATCTATATACGCATCAAATAGACACTTACTGCAGCCATCATAATTATAAAAAAAACAAAATATAACTTTTACCTCAGACAAGAGCAAGATTTTTCTCTAGAATTCCCAATTAACAAATCTATGTTCAAAATACGAAATTCAGACCTCTCTATTTATTAAATCATTAGAAGCGTTTATGTAAACTCACTCGGGTGTTTTCATTTTGATGGATAATTTTTAAGATGATTTTTACTGGCTAAGCTTTTTGTTTATCCAACTCACAGTGAGTTATACAGTGCGTTGAACACCAACTATCATTTCCATGCTTTCTATTTATTTTACTATTAAGAAACAAATTCATATACTATATAACATGCATTTAACTGAAACAGTCATGTAAATTGTAAAAGGCATGGTCGCTCGACACGAGGAGACGTTTTGCGTTTCATCATTATCCACTGTGCATATGTCGTACATTAATTTTCGAGCTATAACCTCACATGCATAATGCTCTGTGCGAGTTATAAATACTGCGCAAAATTTTAAGGTATACGAAATAACATTTACCGCGCCAAATAGACCTAGCCAATAGATGCCAACAATATTATAACAGGCATGGTGTTGAAAAGTCGCGAACAAAATCACTCTAATTTTGCAATAGACTCAATATCAAAAAGGCGCGAAAACTAATAACGAACAATTACGTTCACTTAAATATATACCATCAATTCACTTCTATATCTTTTGTCGCTATATATGACTCAGCCAATGTGAATGTAAATTCGTAATTTCCGTCTAATACGCACATTCGCTTACATGCTTGTTCCCGGCATGTCACCGTCCGTACGGGCGTCTGCGTTCTTCTTACAGTATTTTGGCAATTTCCTCCACCCGATTAATTAAAGCTCGCTTGTATCCGGCCACCTAAACTTGCTCCAAGTCTGTCTCTTAAAGGGGTTTCTTTTGGAGAGTTATAATGGATTGGAGAGTTATAAAAGGAGCGCAAAAATGCGGGCGGTAGGAAACTAAGGCGGACAGCGTGCCGGCGGGAAGCCAGAAAATTGGGAGAGGAGAGACAGACTTGTTTCCCTTGCAAGAATTTAAATCGAAAATAAATTCGGCGCGAAAGTTGATTGACAAGTTTGTTCCGTGCAGTGATGACATTCGGTACCTATGTACACAATTGCTTGTGGACTTTGCCAAATCTCCATGATTTTACCGCCGCTATTTTACCGCAAACTATATGTGGCTATGCAAGGGAATAACTACAACGAAATCTTATACTCGTTTGAATATCTCGACAAATTCAAAGAAAAAACCTGCGTTCTGTAACTTCTGTGTTATACCGTTATTGTGAAAGTCGACAAGAGAAGAATACTATTTGGACGCGCTTTAGACAGATATCATTTGCCGTAACTGTTTTGAACGTAACGAAACATTGGCTAAAAATGTCTCTTGTAGTTTCGTAGCCGCACTTTGTCGCTCCATACTTTATAGATCTCAGCCTCAGACGAAAACAAAAACTTCCAGTTCTCCACAAGCTGTGATTATTTTCTCACAACTGAACCTACACATGACAGCCTATATTTCATCTATTTCCGAATGAGCAGCAGGTTACTGGCCCGCTATCAGCGGATAGTGTCCCACCCAGAAAGTGTCCCCACGGATACTATCTGCCAGCAGATACTGTCTCCCCGGACACTATACTTCTCCCCGGACACTATTCAGAAAATCACCCATGTAAAAGACTGATTCGCAGAACTAACGCGCATGAACAATATAAACTACAGGTTATAACCAACTCACTACACCAATATCATCCACAGATAGACATAAACAAACAATTCATTCCTAGCTGCCTGGTGTTGGAAATATTTTTTTAATGAATGGTTAACAAAAAAACCATTTGTATACATACAAAGGCTTTTTTTATTCTAAAATGTACATTATTGTCGATGTCGTTTGTTTTTCTTAAACATTGAAAATTTAATGAACATGGTTAACTAAACAAAACTATTTGTATACATAGACTATAGCTATACTCTATATATTCTAATTAATCTAATTCTAGTAAAATGTACATTATTATCGAAAAAGAATTTACAAAATTTTAAAAACTTTTTGTAAAATTTTTAATAAATTCATCTGTCTGCCAAAGGTTAAAAAATAAATAAAAATAATTAAAAAAAAAATATATATTATTATATATACTGTCTCCCCGGATACTATAGTCTTAGCTTCGCTCTGAACAATCTGAGTTCACTATCAAATGGTATGGCGTAAATTCGGAAAAAAAAATTGTTATTCAAGCGGATAATGAAGAACGCTCTTTAGAATTGTTATTCCAAAGTTTGGCTAACTTGCAGGAAGATAATGGGTCAGGAAAGTCACCCGAAGTTGTTGCTCTTGTTCAGTCGAGTGTTGGGGACATTAATCGCTAAGACAGGTACAGGCACAGTTGGTGAAGTGATTCAAGGCGTATGTGATCAGAAATCTTTGCGAGAAACAACAAAAACGACTGGCGACGTTTATGTTATTGAGAATGATCAAGTACTGCTCCATGCACAATGCACAGGGTATGTAGCTGTAATTGTAATTGCGGCGGCAACGCAGAATTGGAGGGAGTGAAACTGGACATGACAATTCTAGATTCTCGATTACCCAGCGGCCTTTCCCTAGATGAGATCAAGTTTGATTTTAACTCACTAAAAGCAAAACAAAAATATTTGGAAGTTGTTATTCGAAAACAAGACGGGTTAATTTGCAATATTAATGAGGAAATATGGTTCTTAGTTCAAAATTGTTCTCTATCGAACACTTAATTCGAAAACAAGACGAGTTAATTTGCAATATTAATGAGGAAAATGTGGTTCTTAAATCAAAATTGTTCTCTATCGAACACTCAATGCTTGAATTAACCCGTAATTCCGTAGTAACGAAAATAATAACTCTCAAGGGTCAGTTCATTTTGTCGACCGTAGTGACAATTCTCAATCTTACGACCGTGAACAATTGCATAACTCCCAAGGGTCTTCCCATGTTGTTGATCCCAGCGGCAAATTTCCATCTAATGACCCCGAACAATTGAATAACGTTAGTTTGCGTTCAATTAACATTGCTGATACAGCAAACACTAAGAAAACTTTAACGCGGGGCAGCGAAAGATCTGTATCGTATGTTGGCAAACAAACTTCCTCCCTGGCCAAAGAAAAAGGAACGCAACAGGAAAGCAATTTTAGTCGTGAAGCGAATGAAGTGATAAGCCAGTTAAAAAATGAAAATCTTGCATTTAAACTACAACTAAAGTATGAGGCTACTAATAAGGCCCATAAGAAGAGCTTGCCCATTTCTCGTGCGACGTGGTTGGTGCGTGAAAAGTGATCGTTGTAACTTTTATCATCCCATTTCGCGCCGCGACGATCACAAACATCGGGTGCCGTGTCCCTTCTTAAGTAATAATGTTTTTTGCTTAAAAGGGAAACTGCTGTGATTTTTTCATGGTGGGTTTCCCTACTCCCCTGAGTGGTCGAGATCTGCGCCCGAGGTTCAATCGCACCTTTACAATCCTTTTTTGTCAAATCGACAGAGTCCCGCAGTCCCAATGGAGTTAATACCACCAAGAATGATGGTCAATCAGAGTCCTCCATACCATCCTCAAATGCCGCGACTAGCCCAATCCCGACCCTGTCCGAAGCCACTAATGGAAATTCCAGTGTATCTGCCTGTCCCTTACAGTACATAACCTCTGATGATAATTTTCTCCTACCTTCGTTACTCATTGCTAATGTTCGCTCCCTATCCCAGAAAATTGATGAATTGGAGATGGTAACCGAAATAAACCAAGCTGACATAATATGCATTACAGAATCTTGGTTACTCCTACTGTTCCCGACTCTATGATCTCCTTGACAAACTTTGTTCACTTTGGAAAGATCGCTTATACTCTAGGAGCGATCGTGGCGGTGGCGTTTGCATATACATTAATGCTGAAATTTATTGCAGAGGCTGGAGCATTTTGAACATCCAACTATTGAATCATTATGGATTTTGCTTAGACCTAGGCGGCTCCCAAGATCTATATCTACGGTGCTACTCGCAGTAATTTACCACTCTACCTCTTCCGGTGCAGAAGCGAATCTCGAATTATACAACCATATTCAACGCAATATTGATTCCTTTCTTTCTCTTCATCCCGATGCGCTTGTTTATGTTACTGGGCATTTTAATCCAGTTAGTACATTATTTGATGAAAAACACTTAAAAAGACTAACTGGACATATCCAAACAATCAAAGTTCCCACATTATGCAATTCCATCCTTGATTGGTGCCATACAAACACTAAGGAAGTCCGTTTTGTGGTAAGCCAGCTACCTTCCTTGGGTTCGAGTGACCACAATTGCATTCTAATTAAGTCGCATGTTGGTCGTGCTGAGAAACCTAACAATAAGCGGTATACAAAAGAGATTTGAGAGATAGCAACGTTAGGTCTTTCGGACAAATGATAACATATTTTGATTGGACGGAGATTTATGAAATCCCTGACGCTAACAAGAAGTATGAGAATTTTAATGAGATTACTTCTGCCATGATTGAATGTTATTTCCCAACAAAGTTAACCAACGTGAGAGAGTCAGATAAACCATAGATTACGCAATCACTTAATTCCTCTATCAGTAAACGGCAGAAATTACTTCATAAATATGGAAAGAATCCTACAAGTACTGGCGTAATAAAGTACAACGACATGTTAAATCGGCTCGTAAAAGTATTATATGAATTCAGTTGAAAAGTTGGTCTCAAATCAGAAAGAGTCCTGGGTCCATCAGTTGCTTTCTGAGGTAAACCCAACATTCCAGGATTTGGCTGAGTCATATAACGATTTTTGTCGGACTAAAGTTTCTGATAGTTTACTTGCCCATATAGGGCAAGTTTACTCAGTTGAAACATTTAAAGACCACCCGATCTTAAGAATTTTGCCTTCGAATTCGCTCCGGTCATTACTGATATGTATAATGCGTCAATGAGTCAGGGAGTGTTTCCCGATCTGCTAAAGCGTGCCTTTGTAGTTCCTACACCTAAGGTGTCACCTCCCTCAACTATCGAAGATGACTTAAGACCGATATCTTTAACAGTCCAGATATCAAAAGTGACGGAAGGTTTTGTTTTAAAATCTCTCACGTCTGAAGTAGCTCATAAATTAGATCCAAAGCAATTTGCCCTTCCAAAGAAGTCAACAACCCAAGCTCTTGTGTATCTTCTCCATTTAATACTTTCTGCGCTAGACCATGATCAATGTTCTGTTAGAATATTTTTTGCAGATTTTAAGAAGGGCTTTGACTTGGTTGACCACAATGTCATCATCGACGAACTTTAAAAGCTTCAAGTTAATCCAGCAATAATAAGATGGATAGGATCCTTTCTTTCCTGTCGTGAACAGTGCGTTAAAATTGGTTCTTCGACTTCATCATGGAAACGGGTCAACGGTTGTCTACCCCGAGGAACTAAGCTCGGGCCCTTTCTGTTTGCGATTCTGGTGAATTCCCTTTTAAAGAACTGGAACGCGCGAAATAAGTTTGTCGACGACACGACTGCTTTGGACATCCCCCGTTGCTCTCCCAGTCTTATGCCCATTCTTGTGAATGAAGTTTCTCAGTTCGCGTCAGTTAGAGGAATGAAATTTAATTGCAAGAAAATGTAAGGAAATGACTAAATCCCTACTTCAATATCATCTTTCACATGATAGTTCAATCTATGTTGACGACGTTTTGCTGCAGTCTGTGTCTTCATTTAAACTGCTCGGAGTGATGCAAAGAAATGATCTTTCTTGGTCCGATCACGTTGATTATGTCATCAAAAAATCGAATTCCAGACTTTAATCTTTGCGTCAGTTAAAAAAGGCTGGTTTGAGTGTCAAAAATCTTGTTATTATATAATCAACCTTTATTAATAGGTCCCGTATAGAGTACGCTTCTCCAGCATGGTCAGCGTTGACGCTGAATCAGTCCGATCTCATTGAATCCATCCAGAAGAGAGCGCTTCGTATTATTATTCCCGATATGTCATACTCTGATGCATTGAACCATATAGGACTACAAACGTTATGTATGCGCAGACATAATTCGTGCGAGTTTTTCATTAATAAACTAAAGCTTGAGAGTGCTCTAATTAATCCTCTGAAAGACGTAATTGCAAACCAGATCAATGTACATACTCATAATTACGACTTAAGATTTGAGCCCATTAATATGCGAAGAACAAATACAGAACGATTTAAAAAATTTATAACTGTAAAATACAATAATTAGTGTACATTTTGTAAATTCTACCATGTAATTCAGTTTATACTGCAATTTGGTGCTAATAAACCGATTATTATTATATATATACGCGACGCGGTTAGTGGGCCCTCGCGGATTCTGTTCCCCCAAAGAATTACTGAGATAAGTTTTCGTTCTCGCGTTCTTTGATCGAAATATAGAACTTTGCACTAATATACAACTTCTTACCGAACATATACTGATATACATGGATTAAATTATGAAACTGGAAGCATTGTTATCAAAATATCGCTCGACAGGTTTGTTCACGATAACGGATTGACATTTCCAAAGTCTTAACGCTAAATGAAATAGCTAATGAAAGCGTTTTCAGAAACATAGTACATCGCGGACTCGCGGAGATATAACCGAATTTGTCATTTTAAGGAAATTTCCACACAAAGTTTTAATAGTTTTTGTTTTGACTTTCACGTGATGGACAATATCCGCGGGAATCTCGGGAACACTATCCGCTAGCCGATACTGTCCGGAGGGGCACTGTCCGGAGGGACACTGTCCGCGGGATACACTGTCCGCGGGGGGGACACTATCCGCTGAGACGCCGCCTCCGGTGCAAAAATCAGCCGGTAAATTGGGCGCGCTGCAAGACAGACTTGGAGCAAGTTTGCTGGCTAATATGCAATAAAGAAAAAAGTGTATACTATTGATCAAAAATCATCGCTTTTTAGATGAGCAAAAAGGTAAAGGAAATTAAACCAAATTGAGCTGAAGTCATCTTCGGGCATCTCGGAAAATTAGTCCCGCACGTGCCATGAAAGAAAATAAATAAATGGAAGATCTAATCACGCGGCAAAACATGCGCAAATTCGTAAAGCTCGTCAATAGCCCACAATAGGTATGCAGCCGATTTAACGCGAAGCTTTTATAATTTTTCTGTAATCTATGCAGGAAGGGAATAATGCGGCTTTTTAGTCATATTTCAATGCAACAGATCCTTATATAGAAGAAGCCTGCATGCTCATGCAACGTACAATTATCTCGGCTGGCAACAGGCAGCCAAATTGTCAACTTGCAGCTTAAGGTGTAATGAAGGAGATTTAAACCTTATATCAGTAGGACAGTTTCAAATTACATACTTGTTATAGTTAAAGCTAAGTTATCAAAAGGTCAGTGATTGTGTTGCCCTCCAAAAAAGGCGGTAACGGCTTTGTTCCTCTTGCTATAACAAGGATGTAATTTGAAACTGTCCTTATATAGAAGAAGCCTGCATGCTCATGCAACGTACCATTATCTCGGCTGGCAACAGGCACCCAAATTGTCAACTTGCAGCTTAGGGTGTAGTGAAGGAGATTTAAACCTTATATCGATAGGACAGTTTCAAATTACATCCTTGTTATAGCAAGAGGAACGAAGCTGTTACCGCCCTTTTTGGAGGGCAACACAATCACTGACCTTTTGATAACTTAGCTTTAACTCCTCCCAAGCTCCAACCCCAACTACTGGATAACCGCAGTCTATATCTAATCTAATTATATATCTAATCTAATTACCCTGTTTTCGTATGGTTAACCACTCTATTTTCTAAGAGCATTATACCTATTTTGGCCAAGAGGTACTCAGCAAATGCTTCTTGGCAGCAATTATAAAGCATAAACGCCAATTTATGAATACCTTCCTGCAATCATTGTTGACGATCATAGTGTAAGAGACTTGGACTGGAAGAAGGTAAACGTAACATCTATTTAAGCCATAAAATACATAGGTAATGATTTAGATATCAATATGCGTTTAAAAATATAATATAATATTTGTAACTATCTTACGTAATTCATGAAGAGCGGTTCTTCGACATGTTTTACAATTAAAAGATTAGCTTCCGATTTCAATTCTAATTCCTATAGGCAACATGTTTCACAAGCAATTTGAGTTTTTCGTTTTGCGGGATTCGGACATCGACAATAACGTCTCCGTTAGGTTGTACTACAGATATTTTGACCTTTAAACCAGCGTCGGGTGAGTCGTCTAAATGTTCAATTATGTTTAATTATGCGCAAATTTCACTTTTTTGTTCAAAATCGAGGGCCTCCTTGACGTTGTGGGAAAAGGTGGACTTTTTCCAGTGAGTAAACAATCACGTTTCGTTTTCGAGCATTTTTGGGACTTGTCTTCTCCGGAGTCTTCAACGTTCCTTTGGCTGTTGGTTTATCGCGATTGCGTTTTGAGTGCTGCTGTTGTCCCTTCAGAACCTCCACGCCTCGAACGCTAGCTAGTTAGAACGATTCTCCGTATAAATCCTGCTGCAAGTAGTTCCAAATTCAATGAGCACTTATAGGACACTTTAGAATGATCTTGAACTTCACTCAAATTACACTATTCGGCCCGTTCAGTCACGCGAGAATATTACATCATACTAAATAATCAGGTTGCATTATCCTGTGGATTTCATCGAAGCGCCGTTTTCTCTTATATCTTGGGAAAGAGGGAGGGTTATAAAACAAGCTATATCTCACAAGAATCCGTGAAAAACGAGGAGTATTTTGGTGCATACTGTGTCGTTTTAGTAGTTGTGTTATCATACTGTTCGTCATACTGTTCGTCTAGTTGGCGTACGTACTAATATCAGTCATGTTGGATTTCATTCTAATATATTTGAATTCGCCAAGCCAACAATTACGAGTTGTGACGTATTACAAAGGTCAAAATAACGAAATCGCTAAAAGTATAATTTATTTTAACCTTATAACGACAATATGTGCAGTCAATCCAAAAATAAGATATTTCGGGTAATACGTATTTGTTAAATACTTTTTTAAATTTCAGGCGACTCATTGGCACCAAAAGATATTATATCCAGTCATACTGTCGATTTTGAAGTTGAATGTTCCTTGAAATGTCTTCAAAAAACAACATGTGTTGGTTACAACTACAGACCTAAATTGGAGGAAAATGAAGTAAATTGTCAAATCAGCAATAAAACTCAAGATAGTGTTGGAGAAACTGTTGAGAATAGAAAATGGATGTTTTACCAACATCTGGAAGTTCAATCTGTGAGTAAAATATTTCAATATGGGTCAGTGCATATGCCTGTATAAGTAAAGGTACGTTCACACACAGCGATTTGTCGGGCCGATTCTAGGTTTTGCTGGATGATAATGACGAATATTTTCAGTTGGTGATGTTGTCAGATGACGTTTGCCACGTATTTTTCAAATATCATTAACGTGCATCTGAAATTTCTCATTTCTTTTCTCATTTCTTTACTTGTTAGCAAATTTGTATTTTGAGTTATATTTATAATCACATAGACGGCAAAATTACTCAAATTTGATAGGCTAATGAGCAAGGTATTTTTTGTTAATTCAGGGCAAAATTACTTGTACCTGATTGGCTGAAACGCAAGCGCGGGAAGTTTTTTGTTTTAATATTAAATAAAAACAAAGGCTTCTCGCTTCTTCGTAGCGGATATTGATATTATTGAAGAATTAAAACTTCTAGTGAAAACACAAACACTAGAAAAAGTACAAATTTATGGGTTGGAGTATTTAAGAAATGGAGCACTAAGGAACGTCGGCGAAGACATGGAGACATACGAAGTTCAAGAACTTGACAAGGTGTTGTCGAGATTTTACGCTGAAGTATGGAAAACAAATGGTAGCGAGGACGAGCCTGACTGTCTTAAGTTATGCAAGCATCGTTAGACCGTTTTCTTCGAGAGAAAGGATATCCCAAGTCTCTACCAGTGGTCCATACTAAGGGATAACGAATTTATCAGCTCCAGAAAAGTGCTTGCAGGAAAGGCAAAGAACCTGCGAAGAGCCGGCTTCGGAAAACATTCATTGACACTTATCTGGCTTCCTTGCTCGTGTTGTTTATGTGCGTAGCTAATATATGCAAATTTGTGGTAATAAGTTGTTGATTGATTAAATAAAGTTCTTTTTAATATTAAATATACACTGTTTCAGACTTTTTTTGTGTTTTCCGGCGTTGTCTTTTATTGGCATTTATACAATTGGCTATCTCACTTGTTCACCTGCGCAGCCAATCCAAACTGAAAGTACAGGTGCGTAGCAAATAATACTTTACGAATAAATTTTGCCCACTATGAATAACAACTAATATAGTTCCTCGTAAAATTAAGGTCTAATTTCACTTGTGTTTTCAGAGTTTCACAAATTGCCCTCGTCATTTCGCGACTCGGGCAATTTGTGAAACTTTGAAAACACGCGTGAAATTAAACCTTAATTTTACTCGGCCCCATGTGATTACTATACGAATTTGCCATACAAGCCCTTTCCTTGCATGTTCCCCTGATGATATTAAAGGAGCAGTGTCACAATCTGCCCATCTCTTCCGCGCATCGCAAACTTGAAAAACTACTGTCGTAGTTTTTCAAGTTTGCAGATTCAAGATGGCGGCCATTTCTGAGTGAGTGCAAATATATGTCAAGAGTGGCGATAATTCCGGCAGAAAATAAAAATAAAGAGCTCAAGAAACTCTGAAAAAGACTGGAAAAGCCAGCACAAATGCTCATACCTATCCATGATTATATTTGAGGCATAAACGGAGTCAAAATGAAGGATTAAATATATATCCGCGAAACGATACCGATTTCGCTTCCCATTTTCTTTGGTTGGAAATATCGTAATAGGTAAAGCAATTCAATTCACAAATAAGCTAAAACAAATGAGAAATATACAGCATAGTTTTAGCAATCTCAGTTATCGTAGCAATAACAGTGAAGAACTTTATAGAGCCTCAAACAAGTGACAAGCGTGAACACCGGTGAGGCTATTTGAACGCCAGTTACTATATTATAATCAAAAACAAGCACAAAATTATAAAAATTGGACATATATCAACTATGGATTGAACAAACCACCAACAGTCTTTGTCTCTTCAAGATTACATGAAAGCCAACCAGAAATACAATTCAATATTAGAAACATTTTCATTGTAATTTTTATATATTGGCTATGAAATAGTAACTACATGTTATATAAGATTTACATTATGTTTGGGGGAGGGGGGTTTTGGGAAAGCAAGCCTTTGCGGTTATCGAGCTAGCCCGCTCTACCAACTAAAGACAAATTTCACTTTTCAGCTTTGTGTATAAATACTTGTGACCGTCCTGGTGGGCTGTCTTGATTACTCACCAGGCAAAGTGAGCTAACTCGGGCCTGCCTTAATACAAATACCCACATATTTGGTTCTTATGTTCCATCCTAAATTTTACATTAGGCTATAACAAAATCAGATGATGATATGGTTAGCAGGGAATATAATCCAAGGACCTAACAATAGGATGTGAGGGTGGCAAAAGTGGCTATGTCAAGAATTTTGAAAGGAGGACAATTGATGTTGATGGTGTGAACAAGAATGTTACCCTAAATAATAGCTGATATACCCAAGACAAGGACGACAACAGCACCATGGTTATCTGGGCAAGGGAACCCAGGAATGATTCTCATCTAACACTGGAACTTATATTGGATATATATATAGAACTCTGAAATATATTGCAAAAATAACATAATATAAATGTTGTTTTTCTATAACATGTACAACAAAAATGTATGTGATATATAGCCAGCAAATTGTCTCCATCATCTGAAGTACTGTGCAAACTGAATGACTGTAAGGAGTCTGACCCTCGTCCAATATAGCCTTTGCCCATGAACCTGTTATGCACCCTACCTTGTTATTTTACTAATTAATATCAGACAACTTTACTTGTCTAGACATTATATGTTATAATTATATTTTTATGGTTCCAAGGATTGTTTTTTGTTTTGATTATAATTCACAAAATATTCACTACCATAATCTGAATGATCTGATTTTCAACATTTGAACTAGTTGCCGGTCTTACAAAATTACTTCACAATATGATATTGGCATATTTGAAATCCACTGTATGCAACAAATTTCCTGCGAATATTTTACTAATCACTCCACCATAATAAAAGTAAGATGATGCTTTCCATTTTAAATTATTTTTCACACCAAATCAGTCATAATTATCAGTAGTACCTGATATATTGTAGACAGTACAGTTTTTAGTAATACTGCTAATTACTATTATAGAGGTTGTACTAGCAGTATAGCTGATTATAATATAGTAACTGCCGTTCAAATAGCCTCATCGACCTTCACGCTTGTCACTTGTTTGAGGCTCTATAAAGTTCTTCACTGTTATTGCTACGAATAATTGAGATTGCTAAAACTATGCTGTATATTTCTAATTTGTTTTAGCTTATTTGTGAATTAAATTGCTTTACCTTTTACGATATTTCCAACCAAAGAAAATGGGAAGCGAAATCGTATCGCTTCGCGGATATTTATATATTTATATATTTAATCCTTCATTTTGCACTCCGTTTATGCCTCAAACATAGTCAGGGATAGGAATGAGCATTTGTGCTGGCTTTTCAAGTCTTTTTCACAGTTTCTTGAGCTCTTTTATTCTTATTTTCTACCGGAATTATCGCCACTCTTGACATATATTTGCACTCACTCAGAAATGGCGGCCATCTTGGATCTCTAAACTTGAAAAAGTACAGACTGTACTTTTTCAAGTTGTTATATGCGCAGAAGAGATGCGCAGACCGTGACACTGCTCCTTTAACGTCATTGTATGCACTCAGTTAAATGCAGCCGTAGGAATATATTTTTCAAATTCATTGTGTATTTTTTATTACACTAGCTGCAATTCATCGAAGAAAAATTCTGCTTATAATATAGCGCTTTATTCTCGTGTGCATGCAGTACACAGTATATATACACAGTTAACAAGCTTATATTATATGTCTGAACAAAATATTGCATGTCATTAATTATTGCTATTCATGTTCCTTAAAATATCTGGTGACACACGTCAGAACAATTTCCAGTGGATTAAAATGAAATGGCAGATAAATTGAAATGGACAATAACTAGCAGAATAAAAACGTGAAACAGCAGACAATGCAAGTGTACTACGAAAACAAAACGTTTTTGTCTTTATAACAATTTTCGCGGTCATCCGTACTTACTTGTGGTCATTCGTGGTCACTCATTGTCCTTTCGTGCCTGGTCATTCGTTGTCCACACGTGTGACTCACACCTATCATATGACTGTCACATCACTAAACTGGTCTCATCATGTATGTCCAAATTATATCAAATCTACCGTGTCAAGGACAGCTTCGACAGTGATACGCTCTTGTTAGTTATTGAAGCTCTTGTTATTAGCAAGCTTTTATACTGCTCCTCCGTCTGGTCTAATACTTCCTCTATGAATTTGAAAAAACTCCAGGCAGTACAGAACTTCGCGTGTATAGAGTCATCACAAATACCAGAAAGTTTGACCATATTACACCAGTTTTACAAGAACTTGGATGGCTACCTGTCGAACAACTGTTATTGTTTAGAGATACAGTAATGGCCTATAAGTGCGTTAACAACCTATAGCCCCCAATTATTTATGCAACAAGTTTAGTAAACGTGCCGAGTTACACGATCATCCAATGCGCTATCAAGATCTGCTCCACATTCCATTTTACAGAACGCCAGCAGGACAGAGAACGTTTCACTACAGAGGAACGAAAATCTGGAACGATTTAGAAGACAAATTTAAAAACATTCCTACAGTCAAACATTCTTAAATCACGTATTCTAGATACGTTTTATTCGAATCCATAATTTTTATCCTTTTATCATAAATTGACAATATAGAAAGTCCTATAGATTGTATATAGTATAAATTATCTTAACATAACATTTTAAATTAGCTGTTATATTAATATTTAAATTGTTGTAATTTTATGCTGAAAAGCCCACTTGGGAGCAAGCATATCATTAAAGTATCATATCATATCATATCATATCATATCAAATAAATCAGATCGATCCCCTTTGGCTGATAACGCTTACCTGACCTTCATAACTCCGAATATCAAAAAGCAACATATTCTATGTTTATTAGGGTTTACTCGATCTATCAGAAAATGAATGGACTCTTATTGCGCGCTTCTCGAACGGTGATTCTAAACTCTGGATTAGCAATGGTTCCTTTTGGTATGACAGGGTCACTCCTTATGGAGACATAAGTAATCCAATGAACAATTTGACAATGATTTCTGCAGCTTTCTGGGAAATGAAGGGACGTGAAATCAAGATTACAAGAAGTGATGATTCAAGTCACACAGCATTGCTACAGACAACTTCCAATTGCCTTCAAGGTAGGTTAGTACATTATAAACTAGGTAAATACGTTGGTAGCTATGAAGGTAGGTATAGGAAGGTAGGTGGAGGTATATATAGGAATGTAGGTAGGTTGTGAGAAGGTAGGAAGATAGGTAAGTGGGTAGGCGGGTAGGTGGAACTTAATTTAAACGTATTGTGCACGTCAAGCTCACGCTGCTTTGGCGGGTACAAGACAATAAACTAATGACTAACAGCAGACAACAATATACAAGATTTTAACCAAATTACACTGTACGAAGTACTTATACAGCATGAATGGCTTTGTTGCTCGAGATTTACAAACATTAACATTAGTTGTGATTCGTCTTGATGAAAGTGTTCGTGCTCTTCAATAACCTTACATAATCTTTCATTAATTATACTTGATGAGGAAATTAATTTAAATTTTAAATGAATCAGGAACTTTGGGCATGGTATAAGCAGTAATTCTATTTTCAAAGGTGGGACATTCAGATCCAAAATCATATGTTATGGAAACTTTCGTAATGCTGCCGTCTGGGCAAGTAACCAGTGTCTTGGAAGTTGTCCAGTTACTTACGGCGGTAAGTACAAAACTACAGCAGGTTTTGCAATGCACAGTTGTAGCAGTGATATACAGAACAGCAGCTACATTGGGTTTTGGTGTCATTGGGGTGCTGGGGATGGTGCAGTGATGATGATTGGTGGAGGAGGAAGTGGTTGTGACAGAGCAGATCATGGTATAGGAATAACAGAGACAGATAAAGCAAAGTTTAGTTCGCGATATGGGTATGATTTTGGGAATGATGCAAAGAATTATCTTCCTTCAACATATTCCCTTAACTTGTGGGTTCGTTGAAATTATTTTTCTGTATAAAAACTATGGAACTAAATTTGGAAGGGCACTTGTTGTGGTGATGTTCAAATGTTGACGTTTATGGACATTTATGAGTAAAATCGGAATTTTGAGAAGTAAAATATAGATTAAGGTATCATTACCTGCATGCAATATACTAAATTAGTTCTATAATTAGGTACGAGTGACAGTTGTGTTTTGAACGGCTTAAAATTATGTGAATATGTCTATAGAATCATATGACATTATCACATGCAGTGATATGTCTAGCGGGAAAGTATAACTTCAACATTAAAGTTAATATCTAAATCGAGACAGTGAACGCTAAACGTTTATGTAAAATTATTTTGCGTGCCTGTAATTATGTTCAAAATAGATATGAATAATATAGGCACTATGATAAAGTATATCAGGGCCGTAGCAACCGGGGTAGCTGTGGGGGGCTCCAGCAGCCCCCCAATAATTTGTGAAATAGATTATAAAATAAATTTCATTTAACCGTTTCACTTACAATTATTGAACAGAAATACTTCAGTAACTAACTCTTGGAAAACACATTTAACTTGGAAACACTTTTAGACAGTGGTGTACCGAACGGGGGGTCTAGGGGACGTTACAACCCAAATTTTTAAAATAATGTCGGTAAATTGACGTTCGTCAGGTAAAATGGTGAATTTGAAAGTGACTTGGTCGGTAAATGTTAAAATTTCGAACAACCACAGCCACTGGGCCGTCGACAGTAATTTGCTCATCCATGATTGTACTTCTTTTCATACTCTATCTATTTCTTGCCGAGCCAACTACAATCAACTCATCTGCAATAGTTTGTCGTTACTTTCGCATCGTGTATATATATCAAAAGGACAAAAACTAATTCACCGACGCATCTTGTACGGAGCGCACGAGGTTGTAAAAAGTTAAAAAGTGCGTTAAAAACCTTGAATTCTTAGGTTTAAGAAACTTCACAATTTTGATTAAAAATCCTCTCAGGAAGCACGGAAAATTAACGCACTTCTGAGGCTTCAAATATGAAAAATGTTCCTGGGGGAGCAAGCCCACAGACCCCCCTACGTTCAGCCCCCAAATAGCAATTTGGCACTGAACCATAATGGCACTGAACCAAAATGGACAATGGACTAGTAATGTTATGCACTCGCTGAGGTTTAGTAACTAACTTTGCTTTTTATTGCCCTGCGTCGTCGGTAAATTTTCGGTGAATTTCAGCAACCCCCAATCCGAAAAAGCGTCCTACCACGAGTATAATAAGCAGGTCAGTCAAGAGAGCATGCACATTTATTATGTATAAATAACGAATAATTAATAAATTGAGCCTTCTACAGTCTATTTGATGTTACAATGAGTAGCTATGGCGGTGCTGAAATTTGCGAACTTGTAGGCCTTTTCATATTAAACCATCTAGGGAAAAAGATTGGCAAAAAAGATATCGGCTTGTATAGAGACGACGGATTGGCAATAATAAAAAACAAGTCAGCATGTTAGCAGATAAAACGAGAAAGGGAACTGTCTGCACCACAAACAACACAAGCCGCGCCAAGCACTACATTGGCATGACAGAAAGCACATTTAAAAAGCGATAAATCTCAATAAATATTTTCACTCAACAGAAATATCACTCAACACAAACAGTGCGTACTCAAACGACACCGAACTTTCGAAATATATTTGAAAATTGAAAGAAAATAACCAAGATATCACCATAACTTGGTCAATCATTAAACTTAATCCTACCTAATAAATAATTGATCCTTTCTATTGCAATTAAAAAGATTCATCCACTTGTACATACATTTTATAAGTTTTAGCTACTTTAGCCATTTGGTTAATTTATCCGATGAGTGCCACATCTTGTGGTACGAAACTGAAATAGTAAAACAGATGCTTAGTGGAATTTTTAAAACTACTAGAAGTTACTACCGCATGGAAAGTGCTGCCGATGCAATACAGGAAAGACAATTAGTATGCCATGCCTAAGTATTCTATTGTTGTGGAGGCGCCACTCTTCGAATGGAGTCAGGCTATGCTGGTACAGCCACCAACTCCAGCCACATATAAATAGTTCCTCATGAATGATTTCTGGAGTTGTTAGCCAGTCCTGTATAAGCTAACTCCTGTATAGCCCAGAGGCCAGGTTATTACCTCTGAAAAATCTCCAAGTGAAATGGCATAATTTTGTTGAACCAGCAAATTTTCGTAGCATAGTTTTCGAATTTGGAGTTAGCTTCTTAGACTATGGAGGTAGCGTCGCTCCGTGGCTCCCCAACTTCTGGAGTCATGCATACTAGAATGCATATTACAACTTGAATTGTGTAATTTCTTCCTATACAATGTTCTTATGATATTGTGAATAATCATTAACTTCAAAAAATGTTATACTTGTTCATATACACTAGTCTATACGTATAAAAAGTTTGTGTACAACTTTGATATTGTTCTAATTTCTTAAGAATTTTTAAGAATATTAACCCTTTAACTGGAAGTACCCTACCACTGACAAGTAAAATCGTCTTGCGTTAGACAGAGTAAAATACTAAAGTAGGGCGCATCTGGGCTCTCTCCTCGCATAGGCTTAAACGCAAGCACGAAACGAAAACGCGTAAGAGCGGGAAGCCTCTGCCAAAAGACACACCCAAAACCGCGAAAAACTGGGGGGTCGAAGAAACCCAAGTACCCAACGGAATCCTCGATTCAAATGTGGATTTTGAAAGAATAAAGCAGTAGGCCTAAAGCATATATAATTACATTCAAATGAAAGCTTAGCTATTCAGCTTTCCCACAATGGGTTAGTTGGTAGATTCGAACGATTGGTTCGCGAAAAATAGAACTTTAAGCGACTGAGATTGGAAAATTTAAAATTGGAGATGCAATAATAACTAGCGGTTCCGAAATACGTAACATCTTTCATAAAAATCCATCATGGCCGATGAAAATCAAGTAACCACGGCTTTCTATATGCGCCATTTTTAACTTACAACCTATCCTAATTCCATACACAACGGTGCTGGTTTAAACAGTTTAAGCTCGCGCCCACCGACTTGCTAATTTCTGTTTACGTTACAGTTAACATACGGCGCTGTTCGACGGGCAACTAGGAGATTGTTTTCATTCATTTTTGGGATCGATTTAGGAGTATAAAGTAAATTACATATTTTAAAATGTCTTCTAAAGATTTCTTGGTACTTTGTTTCGCGTGACAACAACGGTATTGAAGTTTAAACAAGAAAATTCAAGAATTCCAAATGCAACTATTAAATAAACATTAGTAAAATTGCATATTAAATTAGCCGCATCTAAACGGAAGTATTATTCCCATCGAAGTGAATTTATTCAAAATATTTCACAAATTATTTAAGCGTCTAGACTCCCTAAATTTTCGCCGAAATTTTTGTGTCAGTTTCTTACAAGTGTCCGAATTATTCAAGATTTAGCATTATTTCGACCAGTCTAGCATTTTTTCGACAGTTTTTTGGCAGAGGTTTCCCGTTTCGCGATTTTAATTTCGTTTCGCGTCCGCGTTCCCCTCTCACTCCTCATTTATGATAGGCGGAAACTTCTGCGGAGGAGAGAGGCATCTGGGCACATTGCCAGCTAATGCTTTAATTAAACCATGCCTATGTTTTCCATTGGGCCAATAGGAAGCCCAATAACGATCCACTATACATAAATATGCACTCTAAACACCCACCGAGCATCACAAGGCAACTACCTGCATCACTTAACAAGCCCATCGCACTTCTTTCATCAGATGAGCAAACTTTTCAGGAATCTGCACCCATATATCAGAACGCGCTTACGCATAGCAGCTTTAATCATGAACTTAGCTACACTCAGCACACACCGCATGCAACAACAGCTCAGGAATAGGCAACGCAATATCATTTGGTTCAACCCACCATTTAGCAAGAGTGTTAGCACAAACATAGGACGTAATTTCCTTAGTCTACTTGACAAACATTTTCCACCGCACCACAAGCTCCATATAATTTTTAACAGAAATACAGTTAAAGTAAGTTACAGCTGCATGAACAATGTGAAGTCAGTAATCACTTTACACAATGCACGCATATCTAGGAACAACAACCCACAGGACAGGGACACTAACAATTGCAGTTGTAGAGAAAACACCATTTGCCCACTTCAAAAACAATGCATGACTAGGGACATCGTATACAAAGCAACAGTCACAGTAAGCAACACAAACACGATCAAAAATTACATTGGCATGACTGCAACCACATTCAAAGAGCGATTGGCCAACCACACTAAATCTTTTCAGCATGAAAAGCATGCAAATGACAAGGAACTTTCGAAATATATTTGGACATTGAAAGGAAGCAATAAGGATTTCAGTATTAATTGGCAAATTTTAAAACATTCTATTTCGTACACGGGAGGATCAAAACGATGCAATTTATGTTTAGAAGAAACATTTTGTATTTTGAAAGAAAAAAACAAGAATTGTTTACTCAACAAAAGAGCTGAAATAATTTCACGGTGTCGTCATCGTAATAAATTTCGCGTAAACAACGCAAACAAAGCCATGCATGCACACATGGTCTCCCACATACAGCCCCATGCTCCGGCAGGAAGCACTGATATAAGCGGTCATTTCTTTCGATACTTGTAAATTGCCTGATGATTCTTTTACAGATGAAACAGCCTGTTGCAGACAAGTTTTGAGGTAAGCGAAAATCTATAATTTGCTCCAACTATATGTTGTCGAGCACTCTTTGCGTTTCGTAGACCTAAACCTACACGTATATATATATATATATATATTTGTTTATCTCAAAATATTTCCATCGCTACTTAAAGTTTCATGCCTCTTGCAAGGCAATCATCAGGCGACTAAAATTCAGTTCGTTATAAAATGGCGTGTTTGATTGTTTGCTGACGCGCATTAACATTGGTCGCGCGCGCGTTCAAATTTCCCCGCCCAAAATTTCTCGCGATGCCGACATTTAGCGAAGATTTCCGATCTCTTATTCAGTTGGTTTTGTCTATCGGCATTCATTAAACATAGTTTTTCCTCAACACATAGATTGCAACGTTTCCTACCAGATGAATATGCGGGACCAGGATATAGTAAAATCCTTTTTGCTCCTCTTCAGTTTCCACACATACTTTGACAACTCCGTTTCCTTTTCATATCTTTCGTTTTTAAAAGATTTCTTATGGTTGCCATATCTCTCCTTAAACGAATTTGACGTCATTCCAATATATTCCTTCGTTGTTCTGTCATCCAGGGATGTTCCTTCGGCTGTATAGACTATGCTTTTCGTCTGGCAATTATTTTTCAGCGGGCACTCACTCGGATTCCTGCAGTTGCAGTTCTCAGTGGTTGGGTTGGTTGCGGTTTTCGCTAAAATGTGGTTGTTATGACGAGATATGACGCTCTTTACGTTGGGCATACAGCTATAACTGACTTTCACTGTGTTCCGGTTGAATAACCTGTGTAGAGGATTTGTTTTAGGAAAGTGTTTATCGAGAAGTTGCAGGAAATTACGAGCGATGTTTGTTTTTACGGATTTACTAAACGGGGGGTTCAACCATATAATGTTTCTTTGGCGCTTTCGTTTCGTAGATGGTGGGGTAGCAGCGGGGTTACTGGTTGAATATTGCAAAGAAACATTATAATTACTTTGCTTCAGTGCGCCTTCGTAAAATGGTTTACATGTATCAAAGGATTGTTGGTCAGATGAAGGGGAGGATATACGTTGGTTTATTGATTTAGGGATCTGCTTTATGATATGGGGTGGGTGGTTAGATCGGCAGTCTACGTACAGTGGCTCGTTGTTAGGTTTACGGTAGGGTGTGTATTTTCCATTATTCAAATTTAGGGTGATGTCAACCAACCCAACCACTGAGAACTGCAACTGCAGGAATCCGAGTGAGTGCCCGCTGAAAAATAATTGCCAGACGAAAAGCATAGTCTATAAAGCCGAAGTAACATCCCTGGATGACAGAACAACGAAGGAATATATTGGAATGACGTCAAATTCGTTTAAGGAGAGATATGGCAACCATAAGAAATCTTTTAAAAACGAAAGATATGAAAAGGAAACGGAGTTGTCAAAGTATGTGTGGAAACTGAAGAGGAGCAAAAAGGATTTTACTATATCCTGGTCCATCTTAAAGCGCGCACCCGCATATTCATCTGGTAGGAAACGTTGCAATCTATGTGTTGAGGGAAAATTATGTTTAATGAATGCCGATAGACAAAACCAACTGAATAAGAGATCGGAAATCTTCGCTAGATGTCGGCATCGCGAGAAATTTTGGGCGGGGAAATTTGAACGCGCGCCCGACCAATGTTAATGCGCGTCAGCAAACAATCGAACACGCCATTTTATAACGAACTGAATTTTAGTCGCGTGATGATTGCCTTGCAAGAGGCATGAAACTTTAAGTAGCGATATAAATATTTTGAGATAAACAAATAAATAGCTCTCAGTATTGAGCACTCTCTTATCTATTCCGAAGTTACCATTATTATTATCATTATTATATATATATATATATAGTTTTTCGCTTACCTCAAAACTTGTCTGCAACAGGCTGTTTCATCTGTAAAAGAATCATCAGGCAGTTTACAAGTATCGAAAAGAAATGACCGCTTATATGCTTCCTGCCGGGGCGTGGGAGTGTGTGTGGGAGACAATGTGTGCATGCATGGCTTTGTTTGCGTTGTTTACGCGAAATTTGTTGCGATGACGGCATCGTGAAATTATTTCAGCTCTTTTGTTGAGTAAACAATCCTTGTTTTTTTCTTTCAAAATACAAAATTTTTCTTCTAAACATAAATTGCATCGTTTTGATCCTCCCGTATACGAAATAGAATGTTTTAAAATTTGCCAATTAATACTGAAATCCTTATTGTTTTCTTTCAATGTCCAAATATATTTCGAAAGTTCCGTGTCATTTGCATGCTTTTTATGCTGAAAAGATTTAGTGTGGTTGGCCAATCGCTCTTTGAATGTGGTTGCAGTCATGCCAATGTAATTTTTGATCGTGTTTGTGTTGCTTACTGTGACTGTTGCTTTGTATACTATGTCCCTAGTCATGCATTGTTTTTGAAGCGGGCAAATGGTGTTTTTTCTACAACTGCAATTGGTAGTGTCCCTCTCCTGTGGCTTGTTATTTCTAGATATGCGTGCATTGTGTTTAGTGATTACTGACTTAATATTGTTCATGCAGCTATAGCTTACTTTAACTGTATTTCTGTTAAAAATTTTATGTAGCTTGTGGTGCGGTGGAAAATGCTTGTCAATTAGACTAAGGAAATTACGTCCCATGTTTGTGCTAACACTCTTGCTAAATGGTGGGTTGAACCAAATGATGTTGCGTTGCCTATTCCTGCGTTGTTTTTGCGGTGTGTGCTGAGTGTAGCTAAGTTCATGATTAAAGTTGCTATGCCTAAGTGCGTTCTGATATACGGGTGCAGATTTGAGAGAAAAACTGAATTTAAATCAATGGAGGAATACAAAACAAGTTATTCAGTGGTTTGGCAATATAAAAGATAAGGACAGACACAGTTTTATTTCGTTTGACATTGTGGATTTCTACCCATCTATTTCTGAAAAACTATTGGACCAAGCTTTATCTTGGGCTTCAAATTTGGCTACTATACCTGAAAACGATATTTCAATAATAAAACACGCTAGAAAATCTCTCCTTTTCAATACCGGAATTTCATGGATAAAAAAAGATAGCCATAGTTTGTTTGACGTTAGCATGGGCAGTTTCGACGTCGCGGAAATTTGTGAGTTAGTAGGCCTTTTCATTTTAAACCACCTGAGTAAGAAATTTGGCAAAGAAAGCATCGGCCTATATAGAGATGACGGTTTGGCTATTATAAAAAGTAAATCAGCACGTTTAGCAGACAAAACAAGAAAAGATCTCCACAAAATTTTCGAGCAGTTTGACCTAAAAATTACCGCCGAATCAAATTTACGCATTGTAAACTTTTTAGATGTAACTTTCGACCTTAACAATGGAAAACATAGGCCCTATAGGAAGCCAAATGACGATCCACTATACATAAATATGCACTCTAATCACCCACCGAGCATCACAAGGCAACTACCTGCATCAATTAACAAGCGCATCGCACTTCTTTCATCAGATGAACAAACTTTTCAGGAATCTGCACCCGTATATCAGAACGCACTTAGGCATAGCAACTTTAATCATGAACTTAGCTACACTCAGCACACACCGCAAAAACAACGCAGGAATAGGCAACGCAACATCATTTGGTTCAACCCACCATTTAGCAAGAGTGTTAGCACAAACATGGGACGTAATTTCCTTAGTCTAATTGACAAGCATTTTCCACCGCACCACAAGCTACATAAAATTTTTAACAGAAATACAGTTAAAGTAAGCTATAGCTGCATGAACAATATTAAGTCAGTAATCACTAAACACAATGCACGCATATCTAGAAATAACAAGCCACAGGAGAGGGACACTACCAATTGCAGTTGTAGAAAAACACCATTTGCCCGCTTCAAAAACAATGCATGACTAGGGACATAGTATACAAAGCAACAGTCACAGTAAGCAACACAAACACGATCAAAAATTACATTGGCATGACTGCAACCACATTCAAAGAGCGATTGGCCAACCACACTAAATCTTTTCAGCATAAAAAGCATGCAAATGACACGGAACTTTCGAAATATATTTGGACATTGAAAGAAAACAATAAGGATTTCAGTATTAATTGGCAAATTTTAAAACATTCTATTTCGTATACGGGAGGATCAAAACGATGCAATTTATGTTTAGAAGAAAAATTTTGTATTTTGAAAGAAAAAAACAAGGATTGTTTACTCAACAAAAGAGCTGAAATAATTTCACGATGCCGTCATCGCAACAAATTTCGCGTAAACAACGCAAACAAAGCCATGCATGCACACATTGTCTCCCACACACACTCCCACGCCCCGGCAGGAAGCATATAAGCGGTCATTTCTTTTCGATACTTGTAAACTGCCTGATGATTCTTTTACAGATGAAACAGCCTGTTGCAGACAAGTTTTGAGGTAAGCGAAAAACTATAATTTGCTCTAACTATATGTTGTCGAGCACTCTTTGCGTTTCGTAGACCTAAACCTACACGTATATATATATATATAGTCAAATCTGCAGACATGCATGTTTCGCCGTTCAACGGCTCGTCAGTGCAGCTTGTAACGCAGTCTAGATGCGAGTGACTGCGTATTTATACACCATACGCTTGCCCTCACCTAGCGCATGTGGTACAATACTCAGACACATGCGCATCCAGACATGCGTGAAGTGTCTTGGGGCCAGAGTGCTCAAACGACCACAAGGGAAGTGAGCTTTTGCATTATAGCTTATAGCCACCAATTAACCTCACAGAGTGCTCAACAACACAAGTGAAAGAGCATATATAGTCAAATCTGCAGACATGCAGTTTCGCCGTTCAACGGCTCGTCAGTGCAGCTTGTAACGCAGTCTAGATGCGAGTGACTTCGTATTTATACACCATACGCTTGCCCTCACCAAGCGCATGTGGTAAAAAATATATATATATATATATACACATATATTTTCGCTTACCTCAAAACTTGTCTGCAATAGGTTGTTTCATCTATAAAAGAATCATCAGGCAGTAACAACTATCGAAAGAAATTACCGTTGTTTACGCGAAATTAGAGACCTTACGATTTCAAGACGGCAACGTGACGACGACGCTATCAGTACAATGAAATTTATAGTATTTTAGAATAGAATTGAATAATTAAAATCCAACGGGAGTTTTAGACGTCATCCTCGCTTTGTTTACAACGGTATAAAATACAGATTTTTACGTCTTGTGTTCAATGTCTGCATTTCAAGACGCGAGAAGTGGTACTCAGCAAATTGGCTCAGTATTGAAGTAGAAATCTTCTAAACCAAAAAGCGCTTATCTGAACTTCCACAAACTAATATAAAGCGAATTCATACGATTGATAATACACGACAAGTTTTATTTAATTGATTTATTTGAAGCAGTTTCTTTTGGCCGTCGTCGTTCGCGTTGCCGTCCTACATCGTAAGGTCTCTATTTGTTACGATGACGACACCGTGAAATTATTTCAGAGTAAACAATTCTTGTTTTTTTCTTTCAAAATACAAAATTTTTCTTCTAAACATAAATTGCATCGTTTTGATCCTCCCGTGTACGAAATAGAATGTTTTAAAATTTGCCAATTAATACTGAAATCCTTATTGTTTTCTTTCAATGTCCAAATATATTTCGAAAGTTCCGTGTCGTTTGCATGCTTTTTGTGCTGAAAAGATTTAGTGTGGTTGGCCAATCGCTCTTTGAATGTGGTTGCAGTCATGCCAATGTAATTTTTGATCGTGTTTGTGTTGCTTACTGTGACTGTTGCTTTGTATACTATGTCCCTAGTCATGCATTGTTTTTGAAGCGGGCAAATGGTGTTTTCTCTACAATTGCAATTGGTAGTGTCTTGTGGCTTGTTATTCCTAGATATGCGTGCATTGTGTTTAGTGATTGCTGACTTGACATTGTTCATGCAGCTGTAACTTACTTTAACTGTACATAGTTAGCTTTAACAACATATAGTTAGAGCAAATTATAGATTTTCGCTTACCTAAAAACTGGTCTGTAACAGGCTGTTTCATCTGTAAAAGAATCAATCTACCTGATGATTCTTCTACAGATGAAACAGCCTGTTGCAGACAAGTTTTGAGGTAAGCGAAAATCTATATTTTGCTCTAACTATATGTTGTAATAACTACACGACAGGCGAAAAACAAAAGAAACGACGAAATCGCATTTTCTTCTTTTCGAAATCGAATATTTCCTCATTTCGCATGCACCTTTGGCTTTGTTCGTTATACGTTATTTACCGTTTTAGTCGGTCCGGATAGAAAAATATGATCCTCGGTCTCAAAAACGGCCTTCGGTCCCGGGCAGTTTTGGAGACCTCGGGAAAATATTTTTCTATCCGTACCTCCTAGCCGGTAAAAATCAAATATATATATATATAGCAAGCGTATAGCTTCCCACACTCATCAGGTGATTATCGCGTCTGATGTAATGCCTAGGAAGTATACTTGGATATATTACACGGGTGACGTCATTGCAATAAAATGTGGTTTTATGTTACAAGGTTATAAATAAATTAATCAATAAATTAGTTTAATAATGGTCTTGAAATCTCATCAGTTATTTGTTGCAAAGCAAATGTTTTTCCGGTGTCTGCATGTGGAAATAAGTTCGTTTCTTGTGTTCAGTGAGCATAATTCAGGATGGCAAATTATGATAAACTTTTCATGAAGGCATAATGGCAAGATGGCGGACAAACAACACGCCTCCAAGGGCGCTGCGCAAAAATTAAATAATTCATCTTTGAATACGCCCTGTAAGCAAGTTCGATCCAAAATACCTAAACCGAACGACGCCAAGGAAGGAAATAATGAAGAAAAAAACCTAGATGTACCGTCAATGTTTGAAACAATAATGGGTAAGCTTAATAAGCTTGACATTATAAACAACCGAGTGAAATCAATTGAACACGAACTTAAAACATCTCTTGAATTCGCGCATGAAGAAGTTGAAGATTTAAAGAAAGAAAATGAAAAGCTGAAGAAATCTGATTACGAGACGCAAAGGAGAGTGGCTAGTTTAGAAGAACAGAACTCAATTTTGAATAATAATCGCGTCATTGACCTTCAAGCGAGGTTAATGCGCGATAATTTAATATTTTACAACATAAAAGAGAATGAAGCGGAGGAAAACACGACTGAAATCATCCACAGTCTTCTCGAAAGTAGCCTTGGGATAGAAAATGCTAAGTCAATAAAAATTGATCGTAGCCATAGAATGGGAAGAAAACAGCGGTCAACTAAACCACGGGCCATTGTGCATGGCCAAGTTTAATCACTTTCAAGACAAAGAGCGGGTTTTGGCCAACGCTAAGAAGTTGAAAAGTACTGGATTGGCTATTTCAGAGCAGTTCCCAGAGGAGATTGTTAAGATAAGAAAGCGGCTTTACCCCGAACTAAAGAAGGCGAGAGCAGAAGGTAAAAGAGCAAAGATGGTGAGGGACAAACTTGATATTGATGGCCAGTTATTCAGGCTATCAAGCGAGTAATAGGATTAAATTTATAATTATTATTTGAGTATTCATGTTTCTTATATTAATAGCATGTTCTTAAATGGCACAACAATCTACAATAGCTATGTGTGATCAAAACGACTTTCCCTTCAAGATCTTTTTAATAGTGAACTTGAAGCATTAAGTTCCACAAACAAATTTACTCAGTGCGATATGGATAGACTAAACCAATTGAAATTTAATCCTTTTCGTTTCAATCAAAATATTGCGTTTTCCGGCAACAATGACAACCTTGACACGTCTTTTACCACGAATAATATAAGGTGTGATTATTACCAACCAGATGAATTTAGACAACAAACTAAAAATATAAATAGACTAGAAATACATGCATGCAGAACCCCCTCGCCCATTACTGCCATTAGAACCCAAGCAATTATACGGGATACTGACAAAAACCCCACATGACAAAAACCCCACTGATAAAAACCCCACTGACATAAACCTCAATGACAAAAACCCCACCGACAAAAACCCCCAATTACCAAATTCAGACAAAAACTCCACATTCTCCGTTTTTCAAATTCTTTTCAATATTTTTAATTTTAAAATATGAAATATTAAAACATGAAATATGAAAAACTACAAAATATGAAAAATCACTAAACTACTGAACTAATTTCTAGGTAAAGTGTTGGTTGTTATATAAGTATCATAGAAGTATATATTATTGTTCGTATGACTAATAAAGTCGAATGTTGTGACCGACGCCGTGCAGCATCTGTTCCAAAGTCTTGCGTCCATCTCTGAAATCTATGCACAGGTTTGTTAGACGTTGCTGTAGTCTCTGGTTTCTCGCCTGACTCGTTTCTTTAAGGGCTCTCCTCTGGCGTCATTCTGCAGGTGGGTGCGGACCTTGGCTGCGTCCTTTCTGATGCTCTCTATTGCGACCCAGACTGTGGGATGCGAGTACCCCACCAGTTGCCGAAACGCACGGTTCCAGCTCTCACAAAGGTTGTTTGTTCGATCTTCATTGTTGATTGTCGTCTGGTACACATTGCACTTCTCAGGTGAGAATAAGGGTGATATTCGTCGCCGTCTCCGTAGCGTCCCATTAACATAGGTGCCATCGAAGTATTCCAATAGTGGTTCTAGGACAGCGGGACAGTTGTTTCTGAGAAAGGCCAAGCCATCAGGAACTCTGTCAACGGGAAGAAATGCTAGTCCATCGAGTATCCCACAGAAATGCTTGATTGCATCATCTTCTTTGTAAATATTGGTTAGTCCCAGACTTTGGATTTTTCACCATGTGCTCTGGTTAGATGGTAGAAACAGGCTTTGATAATGACCTGTGGACCAAGCTTGTTTGCAACGGCGTTCATTATGGCTTGCTCAAAATCGGTCACCGTAGCTGCCGGTTCAAAATCCAGTCCAAGTTCATCTCCCTTATCAAGAACTGCAGTTAGAACTTCTTCGTAAATTTCTTGAGTCTTACCAGGCAGAAAAGCATATACACAGCTAACTGCGGATTCGCCAAGATGAGCACGGATGACGAATAGCTGTTCGAATAATGCAGGCGCAGATGAGAAGGTTCCGTCCATGAACCATGTATCAGAGCCGGCTAAATGACGAAGACCGTCTTCGGTAGCAAATGCGACTATTCGGTTTCTTGCATCAACACCGCTGTCGTGAATAAGAAAAGGGAGTTGATTTTGTCCACCCGTTGTTGTCCACTCATTTTCCACTCGCAATTCTTGTAAGGAAGCTGGTTCCTTTGGTCGGTTGGCTTGTCGCTGTCTTAAAATATTTCGTTTTACCGAATTCGTATTTCCCATGGCCACTCGTCCGCCTTCGGTCAACTGTTCGATGGCGTCAGCTAGGATCTGGCTGGTGTTGCCTCGGTTGCCAATTGCTCGTTGACGAAGATTTTCCTTCATTTTTGTTGCTTCTACTGCAAAGCCGTTGCGCTCATGGTTATGGTCGACGCTTGAAATGACATGCGATACGTTTATGTCAGTCGTAACTTTTCCAATGCAGGAAAGCGCTGCTCTTTTAGAACATTCCCACCGCTTAGTGCTGGCACTGCTGGACTTCTTCGTATACATATGACCATCATAATACAGTTTTTCACCGCCTTTGTTGCTCCGAATGACTTCCATGATTGGGAGTTAGTTTGTAACAGAATTGAGAATGTAAAGCAGCTTTTTATATAGTATTATTCAATCGATGACTCACTTCTTAGGAATGCAAACAACACTAACGCAATTCCCATTAAAGTCGCATTAAATTCCCATTAAATTCCCATTGTTTGAAACATCACATCAGATGAAACATCACTTCAGATGTTCGTTAATAACAGTGGCGAAACCACAACTTTTTTATTGAAAATAATATGAAAAACGTAGAATGTGGGGTTTTTGTCTGAATTTGGTAATTGGGGGTTTTTGTCGGTGAGGTTTTTGTCAGTGGGGTTTATATCAGTGGGGTTTTTGTCAGTGGGGTTTTTGTCATGTGGGGTTTTTGTCATGGATTCAAATCGTACTCCCCAAAAGTTATTGTAACATGAAGTACTAAGTTAATCACTGTAACCATGGTAACACGCAACCGGCCGTATATTTCTTTTATATTTTGTACAAAATGGCAAAATAGTGATAAGGTTTGTACTTTTAACTGTAAAATTATCAATTGCCCAACTATATAAAGTAGCTATGTTATTACGTACTCGTTTAGCTAAAATTCAATCTTAAACGTCTCACAAAACGTTTCGAAATTGTCATAAAACTTCAACTGTTTTTTGAACAGTATTTTATACTATGAAGTTTTTGAGATTAAATATGTTATTTCTTATTCTATATAACGTATTTGAATTAATACTAAAACAATTTTTAAGATTAGTCAATGTTGTTATTGACCACAGGATGAACTACGCATTTTCAAAACCACAAACTGTAGACTGTAGTGGATGCCAATTGACGGCAAAACTGCAAAAGCAAGTATGCAAAATAAACACTTACCCGTTTAAAACGCTTTAAAACTCGGAAATCCTCTCCTTTCTCAGCCTTTCAACTGATTTATTTCGCTATTGACTTTAGTAAGTGAAAGTCCTCTACCCCATTTCATTTATCTTGTTTTGGAGACTTAATATTTGTCTGAGTTAATATGTCCCGACTTGAAAAAAGTGCGAAGATGGCAGTTATTTTTCTGACGTAACATATAAAAACAAAATCGTTGTCTTAGCCAATTATGATGTTGCTAGTTACCAGTTTTCTCTCGGTTTTAACTTGCGCATGCGCATAACTTACAAAAAGTTCGAGTCCCGTCCATGAAAAAAAAATGGCGGACGACTTTGCATTCCACAATGTTTTCACATACCCGGGCGTAAATATCCAAGCGGAATTAGTACCCTCGCGCGGCGCTTCGCGCCGGCTCGGTGACTAGACAATTTCTCGCTATGCCATTTAAATGTAAGAAGTACATCAAACAAATTTGATTCTTTTAAAAATCTTATCAACACTTTACATAAACCTTTTCAAATAATAGGATTAACAGAAACGTGGCTCAATGACATCAATATGGATTGCTTCACTTTGGAAAATTTTGATTACCTAGGTTCGAACAGAGCTAACAAGCGAGGCGGTGGTGTAGGTTTATATGTTTCAAAACAACTGAAGTATAAAAGTCGAAATGACCTAACAAAAAACTTAGAAGATATAATTGAAACTAAGTTCATTGAAATAACAAACAATAATGTCAAAAATCTCATTATTGGAGTAATTTATAGGCCCCCAAACAGTAATATTGATCCAATACAATTTTAGGGAAAATTGACCAAGAAAACAAATTATGTTATTTGATGGGAGACTTTAATATTGACCTTTTTAAATCAGAATCTTGTGATTATGCTAATCAATTTGTAGAACAACTTTTCACTTCATCATTTCTTCCACTAATCACTAAAGCAACAAGAATTACATATCATACTGCGACATTAATTGATAATATTTTTACAAATAACATAGAAGAACTCGATAGCAGTTTAAATGGTATTATCTTTAGTGACATCTCAGACCACTTACCCATAGTGCATGTATTTAAAACGTGTATATTTGGTAAAAATACCTGCAGCAGAGAAAATGCTAACACTGTAACATATCAAAGAATATTTAACAAGGCTAACACTAACAATTTTACAAACGCAATTAAAGACCTATCTTGGAATGATATACTGAATGAAACAAATGATCCAGAAAAGGCATATAATCAGTTTTTAAAAGAGTTTTTGGAAATTTATGAAGCAAATTTTCCTATTAAACAAAGACAAAACAAAACAAAAATTAATAAAAACAAAAGCCATGGATAAAAACTGTATACTAAAATCTGTTAGAAAAAAGAACAAGCTATATAAAATACATCTTGCAAATCCAAAATATAAGAATGAACAAATGTATATATATAAAAAATACAAAAATAAACTAAATCATATTATAAAATTATCTAAGAAATTATATTATGAAGATTTATTAATTAAACACAAGCAAAATTCTAGAATGATGTGGAAAACCCTCAATGAAATTCTTAATAAATCAAAGAAAAACACCAAAATATCTAAAACTTTTGTTGAACCTAATTCATCAAATATCATAGATGATCCAAGAGAAATAGGAAACAAATTCAATGACTACTTTGTAAACATTGGACCAACTCTAGCAACTAAAATCAAACAAATTAATGATTATAGTTTTGATAAATATCTTAAAGGTAATTATCAAAACAGTTCTTTCTTAATCCAATCACGAAACATGAGGTTGAACTAGAATTGAAAAACATGAACTAAAACAAAAGTTTTGGATATGACGGAATTAGTACTAGCATTGCGAAAATCATTGCTAAAGAAATTTCTAAACCATTAGCACACATTTTTAACCTAACTTTTTCAAGTGGTATTATTCCAGACAAATTGAAAATTGCGCTAGTTACTCCTATTTTTAAGGGAAATGAAGAAAATAATTTTGAAAACTATAGACCAATATCTGTGCTTAGTTGTTTCTCTAAGTTACTATAAAAACTTACAATTAAAAGACTAACAAAATTTATAGATAAGAACAATATATTATCAAAACACCAATATGGTTTCAGAAAAAATAGATCTACAGAACTTGCTATACTGGACTTTGCTGATAAAATTACTAAAACAATTGACAAAGGAAAGTTTACAGTTGGAATTTTTCTTGACTTATCTAAGGCTTTTGACACAATTAATCACAAGATTCTGACAAGCAAACTAGAACATTATAGCATAAGAGGAGTAGCCAAAAAGTGGTTCTATTTAAACAATAGAAAACAAATTGTAAAATATAATGGAGAAGAGTCTGAAGAAAAGACTATCATAAGTGGGGTCCCTCAAGGATCAGTATTAGGTCCTTTATTATTTCTTTTATATATTAATGATATCGAAAATTGCAGTGAACTGATTTCAATTATATTATTCGCAGATGACACAAACATACTTTATAGTCACTCTTGTCTAGAAACTTTAAATGAAATTATTCAAATTGAAATGAACAAAATTACAGATTGGCTAAGTGTCAATAAACTTTCAATAAATACTACAAAAACCAAATTTGTCCTTTTTAGATCGAAAAATAAAAAACCTAGCCACGGTATAGGAATTTCTATAAATAATGAGAATATAAAACAAGTAAAAAATACCACATTTTTAGGAATCGTCATTGATGAATTTTTAACGTGGTGTGATCACTTAGATTTAATAGCAAAGAAAATGATCAAAAGTGCTGCCATTATTTCCAGAATTCGACATTTTTGCAAATCTGAATTCCTTAAAACTGATTTATTATGCTTTAGTCTATCCATATCTAATTTATGGTAACCTCATTTGGGGCAATACCTATAAAACACGTATTCAAAAGTTAATGAATATTCAAAAGAAAATTGTACGATTTAATTACTTTTAAGAGTTATTTTGATCACACTGAACCAATTTTTCAAGAATTGCAAATTTTAAATGTATGCAAAGTAAATGATTACTTAACAAGTTTATTTATGATCAGATATTTTCATCTGCAAAATTTGCCGGAAATATTCACAAATTACTTCTTGACTAATAAAGAAATCCATAATTACAACACTAGAAACTCATCGCTTTTGCACAAAAAATGTTTCAGAACAAATTATACAAAACATACTCTTGCCAACAAGGGAATTGATGTGTGGAATAATCTTCCTGCACAATATAAAAAAATCGTCTTCTATGGTACTTTCAAAAAAGCTATTAAAAAGTACTTTCTGCATTTAAATCCTGCAAATTAACATTTCCACTACACAAATGGTTGAATGTAAATATACATTATGTTTTTTTCTTTATTTCTTCCTTTAATGTACTATATATAAATGTAATATGGCTTACTATTATAGCATAGATAGTATATCACTATTCTTTTTTATACTACTCTTTCCTATCTTCTTAAAAAACATTCGAACTGCAGTCCATATTTTTATTAGTTAGTTAGTTAAAATTATTATCAGGGACCTTAAACAAAAGCCTTATGGTTTCTAGTAGGTTCCTAGCCCTAATTTTGTAAATATTTAATTGTTTACTAAACTGTTATTTACTTGGGCGAAATAAAACATAATAATAATAAATTACATCTTTTTGTTTTGTTGGAGTAGGGTCTGCATCGTTTGATGATTTTCCATTTGACTGAGTATCGGATATCTGAATTATTTAACGTCCAAATGTACTTACTAAGTTCAGTAGAATGTCTGCGTTTCTGGTTTCTGAAAGAGCTGGTATGGTTATTGACTCTGGTCTTAAACGTACCCTCAGTGAGTTCCACGTAGGTTTTCTCTTCTCCGCTGCCCTCTCGTTTTACTGTGGTTTGATACACAATTCCTTCGGTTTGGAATTTTCCAGAGAGTGGGCAGTTCTCTTTGGTTGTGTATCAAGCTACAGTAAAACGAGAGGACAGTGGGGAAGAGAAAACCTATGTGGGACTCTACTTTCTTTTTTCTACTGTTCACTTAAAACGTATAATTATTAATATTTAAATATTATATATATATTATACTAAATATTATATTTATTAAGTTCTACCATGAAATAACGCCTTTTTAACATATCTGCAGAAGGACGTGTGAATTTTCGCTCCGTAATATTTTTATTAAATTTTTAAATTTTTGAGTTATTTCGCTGTACAACACTCCACAGCAAGTATTGTAATCGAAAGGCAAGATCTACAGCTTGGCTGGACTGGAGATTTTGAGAAATTAAAGCATTTTGTAAGCGAAAATGTCGATTTTGTTGGCGTATGGAGTTCGCCAGGCGCTGACAAGAAGACATACTGTGATGGCTATAGCTCAATTTCCTGGCGGAAAAACAAGAAAGTGTTGGAAATACAAGGCAGAGACAAGAGCGTGATAACAGCTAAGTTGTGTTCAATGTTGTGTAATGTTGATTCTGTACCGACAAGCGAAAAATCTTGTACCACAAGAAATGAGCTATTTGTCGAAGTAGAAGGTGTTAAACTCGATGTAACAATTGCTGAGAAGGAAATCCGTGACAACAAACATAGCATTAAAAATATGGAAGAAAGCCTTGATAAAGTGCTCGGAGAATTCGATACTATTAGCCAACAGTTTGATATATTTGGGACACAAATACAGTTGTTAAAAAACCAACACATAATTCAATATTCATCAAAAGTTGTCGAACATTCAAATTCGGACCGCCAAAACGCCTCCGTGTTGGGAAAACCTTGTCATCAGGAAAACACAATAGCAAACAATTTAAACAATGGTAATAGGGGTGAGACTGCTAATGCCTACACCGAAAATAATCCGCGCAATGCCAATGTCGTCAATACTTTTGTCTCCAATTTAACCCCTAAAACAATTGGTTTTTCCATTCTCTCTGAAAATTGGAATAAATTGAATATAAATTACCAACTAACAATGCGGACAACTTCGCCAACTAGGGCAGGGTCACCACAACAGCATATGCCAATTACTGTGGGCCCTTTTACCTAACCCACCCTGTCAACTTTCCCTGTGGGAGGAAACCGGAGTACCCGGAGAAAACCCACGACTTTCGGCAGAGCGTTGACTAACTCTTTTCACTTGAGGACTGGGTTCGCGTCGCATAGAGAAAGTTCTCACTGAGACTTGAACTCGCGGCCTTAGAGGTAAAAGGCAAGTGCGCTAACCACTTCGCCACCGAAGACCCTTAATATGTTTGTTGTTGATCTTGGTCATTTGGTAAATAGCGAAAATTTGAAGAATTATTCTAATATATCAAACACAAAGGAGAATACTCTATTAAATAACCTCAACTATGAAGACAACGAATGCATTGTCATCAACAATAGCACAACCATGCATGAAGCTCCAGTAATGGAAAATAAAAATAGACGTAATAGAAGCACAATAGAAACAGAGTTACCAAGTGAGCCTCCAATTCCCGGTACCACTGCTCATAAGCATACATATCAGGAAAAAGATAACAGCAGCAATCGATATGCGAATTCACAGAATAATATTTCACTAAACAACAGTGATCATACTAGTAACGAATATTTAATAAGTCCACCAATGCATAATAGAGAGCATCAAAAACATCGTGGTATTGACCACTTTCATAATTCAGATGAGTTTAAATATTCTTTTATGTGCATCTTAATAAGCCTCATTGACCTCGTTCAGTTTTATAAATTCTATTCAATTTCAGTCATAGAAACGAGGCTGATAAGGCTTATTAAGATGCACATAAAAGAATATTTAAACTCATCTGAATTATGAAAGTGGTCTATACGAAATTACCAACCCATCCCAACTCGTATTACAAGAACAGCAAGAAAACCGAGGAAAAGTCGTGGGAAATCAAATCGGAGACCAAAAGATCGAAATGCTGCTTTTAGTAATTATTGGACAAAAAATGACGCATTCTTACAGCAACACGAAAGAATATGTAAATCTATAAATGGTACATCTAAACAAAGCAACGAAGTGGATTTTCGTATATATCCCAAGTGCAAAGACCTGGAATGGTTCAACAATTATTATTAGGTGATCTCCCTCCTAAAAGGCATAATCCCTCCAATTGCATTTCTATTGCTACGATTAACAGCCCTATTATTTATTCCCCAACCTCTGTAATTACCCCAAATCCTGAGATGGATAAATTCTCGAGGAAAATTGATCATTATGTCCCTAAGATCATGGTTGCAAATGTTAGGTCGCTGGTGCTCAAAATTGAAGAAATACAAGAATTTATTAATCACAATCGGATCAGTATTGCGTTTATCACCGAAACTTGGTTACGATCAACTATTACGGACAGCGTTGTTGATATCACTGGATATTCGTTGATGAGGAAAGACCGCTCGTCAGATAGCCATGGTGGGGTTGGCATTTACATAAGAAATAACCAGTTTAAGTATATAGACGATTGGAGCTACTGTCTTGGTGTGAAGATCATGAAATTCTATGGCTTTTTTTACAACCAAATCGTCTACCCAAAGGTTTCTCCTCACTTATTGTCGCAGTAGTTTATCACCCCCACTGGACGACAGCCGAGAATGATCATATGCGCGAACATTTATTCCAAAGTCTGACTCTGGCCGAATCGATATATCCAAACTGCGCAATTATCATTGCAGGTGATTTCAACCGTTTGGATGTCAATACGATCAAGAAACATTTCCGGATCGTTAGGAAACCAACCAGAAAGGATGCAATTCTTGACCTAATTTTAACTAATATATATGACTATTATGAAAATCCACGTATTTTTTCCGCCGTTTGGTCTTTCAGATCATAATACAGGGGAAAGAACGAGAACATTGCAACACAACGAAATTTGTTTTCACCCGCGATAAGCGAGCTAGTCGTAAAGCTGAAATGGGAAGGTACCTAAGTGCAATACATTGGCCCATAATATTTTCATCCTCAGAATCATGCGAGGACTTGGTGAACACTTTTAATATTGTATTATACACGGGGTTGGATATATTAATGCCAGTTAAGAAAGTTCGGGTAAACTCGTCAGATGTCCCATGGATAACGAAACATTTGAAGTCCCTAATTTTGAACAGACAAAACGCTTTTCACAAAAATGGTGTTGAGTCAATACAGTATAAATTTTATAGGAGTGCAGTAAATCGCGAGAGAAAAGCGTGTAAAGCTAAATTTTACCAATGAAAAGTAGAACAGATGAAACAAGGTGACCCAGGAGCGTGGTGGAAAGAAGTTAAAAGGTTATGTGGTTCCAAATCCTTCACCGATGATTGTATTAATCAAATTCAGATTTGAAGGCGTAGAGAACCTTTCTACGAAAGAACTAGCGGACACTATCAATAAGGCTTTCCTCGAGCCACTAGAAGAGTATCGGTTACCTCATTCGTTAAATCGTCTACCTGTAGATGAAGATTCCATAGTTTTTCCTGAAGTGTCTGAGTTGCAAGTCCAAACGACGCTAGCAAGTTGAACCCATCGAAAGCATGCGGTCCTGATGAGATCCCGAACTGGTTACTTAAGGAGTATGCTATTCTCCTTGCGTTTCCTGTGAGCAAAATCGTCAATGCTTCCTTCAAAGAAATGAAACTCCCTTTCATTTGGAAAGTCGCAAATGTATTCCCACTACCTAAATTAAAGCCTGTGGAAAATCTAACAAAAGACTTGAGACCTATATCCCTAACAACATGTTTGTCAAAAGTTGCCGAAGAATTTGTAGTGCAAGATTATGTGAAACCCGCAATTTTAAAAATTCTCGACCCTAATCAATATGGCACCGTTCCCAAATCGTCAACTACTCAAGCTCTCATCCACATGGTTCATATTTGGGCAAAAGAGACTGATGGCAATGGTGCAACTGTTAGGAACTTACTCTTTGACTATCGAAAGGCATTCGACCTTATAGACCACCATATTCTTGTGAGCAAGCTTTGTGATTTGGATTTGCCTAACTGTGTTATTAATTGGATAATTCATTTATTGTCTAACCGTTTACAACGAATTAAACTTGCTGATGGATGTTTTTCCGAATGGGGCTCAGTTCCCTCAGGAGTCCCGCAAGGGAAAAAAAATTGGGACCTTGGCTGTTTCTTTTATTAATCAATGATTTAGATCTCAACGACAATATAAATGCCCATCTATGGAAGTATGTTGATGACACAACGACCTCAGAAGTTGTCCCTAAAGGCCATCAAAGTTGTTCGCAATCTATTGCTAATCACGTGGCTCAATGGTCCTCAATTAATAGACTTAAGCTAAATAATGACAAATGCAAAGAGTTGAGAATATGTTTTGCCACAAATCAACAAGACTTTCAGCCAATCCGAGTGAATGGAATAGAACTAGAAGTTGTTGAAAGCGCGAAACTGCTTGGGGTTACAGTAACTAGTAACCTCACATGGAACGTTCACATTAATAATGTAATTAAGAAAGCAGCTAAACGGCTATATTTTCTTGTACAACTGAAAATGGGCAAAACTACCTCGAAAGGATCTGGTTCTCTTTTACATTACATGCATCCGATCTATTTTAACTTATGCAATTCCAGTATTTTTTACGCGTTGCCAATGTATCTACAAAACGAACTGGAGCGCCTCGAAAAAAGGGCATTTTCAATTATCAGTCCTGGTTTAGCATATTATGATACGATGCCCTGACTGAAGCAAACATATAAAAGCGGATTTTGGGATTTTTGCTTCCTATGGTGCTGTTTAGGGATTCGTTTCTCTGCGAGTTGGCAAATGGTATCAACTTTTCAGCTACGGTGTCTGTGGCGTAGTCATCGAACAAACTAATTTTCTTTAATTCATCACCATGCAAGTCTTTATTGTATGGCAGATCTTTATGTCTGTATGTCAAAGGGTCCTTTTTATGACCACACCATGATGGACAGCAACCATTATGGTCTCCAAAAGCATGCGGTAAAATGTTTTTATAGCTGATTTTAAACTAGTTGTGTCTCGGTTTTGTGCAATACTATAGGTAATACATTTCCCTAAATAGTTTAGGGACCGTTCATTATTTATACCTCAGGTTGGCACCGAAGAGAAATGGGTTGGGTAATTTATTTTTTAATCCACTTAAGGTGGCTCCCTACAGTTAAGTACAGTTTGAAATCCGATCTATATAGATCAGACGTCATGATCGCGTCCCACGCGTGGAATATTTGTGACCCGGCAAAAATGTTTAAACAAGCCGCGGGAAGTTATTTTCGGAGACTTTTAATATATCTGCGAAGAAACCACAAATTTTTTATTATAATCGTAAACCTTGGAAATTTAAACAGTATGTATGTTTTTAACCAGTTTCTAAGCTTTCTTTTAGTGTGTTTTTTACCTATATACGTTCCGTATATTCTTTTATAATGTTCAAAATCTTCAACTGGTTGCGTTGACTATTACTATTAGATTCTGAAATTATACTTTATGCTGTGTTCAAGGAAGTCTAGAACTGCCAAAGTAATATAATATAATATAATATGTTACTCCTATCTTTCAACTCAATTCACAATTAGTGTTTGACCTGCTAAACTAGCACATAAAACTACAATACAGACAGTTTTATACGGTTTTATACGAGTTGTCTTTATATGAAAAATACATGTTGTTTGAATGTTTTGAAACGTTTTCATATTAATGTGTTGCTTGTTAAACTTCCTTTTTCACCTAAAACATGGAAATTATATAAAGCACAAGCCAAAAAGTAGGAATGAAAATACATATAATTATATAAACAAAGTCAAAGAAGTGAAAGAACCAAGCATGAACTAAACTGACACGTTTCGCTTCATTATTGTGGTCACAGATCGTAGATTGTTGTGGTTTCATTTCGTCTGTGATTTCGTGTTGTTCACGTATTATAATTTCTACGCATGCGCAAAGTGCGATCTTGTCGAGTCGATATTTAATCACGTCAGCAACTTCAAATGGGTTTTCAAGCTGTTTTTCTCGTGTTTTCTTTGGTGAAATTTTCTAAAACTTTGTACACTTGTTAAATAAGACAAGACGAAAAACATATCCAAATTTCAAAAAATTCTACAAGGAGGTTTCTGTGCGATCGAAATTCGAAAATATCTCGAAACTAGCCTTATAAACTACCCTTCAAATTTTGATATGTTATTCTTTGGTGGACCATTAATCTTCCAAAAAAATTTCAGAAAAATTGACCGAAGGAGAAAAAAGATTCAATCTGAAATTAGACAATATAAACGCAAAAGAAAAGACAGCATGGTTGCCATAGCAACACTAACACCATTCCTGTTTGTCCATAAAGAGACAGCCCAATACCTCTTTATATTCCTGGAAATGCTCATTTTGCCCTGTCGTAAGTATATCCAATATAAATTTAGTTGAAAGCGAAATTTACTGAAGTGCCCAAAGTTTTACAGAACTGTAGGGAGCCACCCTACAAAATTGGAGTATTTCTTAACAAAATATTTCAAAATATTTCAAAACAAAATTGGAGTATTTCTTAAAGTTAGGTAAAAAATATTTAGGTGTCTTCAAAGGAGTACCAACTTACCTAAAAAATTTCTAAATTGCAGGCAATATAGTTCACCTTAATAAAGGGCAATATGCCCAGTAACGAAACACCAAAATTAATATTATCACTCCAGTGTCTAATAGTTTATATACAAGTAATGAAGTAAAGTTGACCGAAGGAGAAAAAAGATATTATCAATTCAATCTGAAATTAGACAATATAAACGCAAAAGATAAGACAGCATGGTTGCCATAGCAACACTAACACCATTCCTGTTTGTCCATAAAGAGACAGCCCAATACCTCTTTATATTCCTGGAAATGCTCATTTTGCCCTGTCGTAAGTATATCCAATATAAATTTAGTTGAAAGCGAAATTTACTGAAGTGCCCAAAGTTTTACAGAACTGTAGGGAGCCACCTTAAAGGTTGGGTAAAAAAAAATTGGAGTATTTCTTAAAGTTAGGTAAAAATATTTAGGTGTCTTAAAAAAGGTTTTTAAAGTATTGTCATGAAGGACACATTATTAGACATGGTAAGGCAATTTGGTAAGGTGATTATCGTATTATTTCTTTATATAATATGGTCACTTTTGTATATTTTTTATAGGAGACAACTCAGATTGCTCATTTGCTGAGACTGGTCTGAATGCTCCCCAGTCTGGGGTATCCTCTCTTTATTTTTTAAAAGAGATAACTCAGACTGGGGATTTCTGAGACTGGTCTGAATGCTCTCCAGTCTGGGGTATCCCCTATTTATTTTTTGCTTTTTTATCATTTCTAAAGGTGAAAGTAATACGAGCAATAAATTGTTGCAATTTAGTCCATATAATTATGTTCATATGAACATTGCATTTTAAATGCCAGTTTTCCCATTTAATTATGTTTATATGAACATGGCATCCCAGTTTTCCCATCTAATTAACATCCCCTTTGGGTGATGTTGCATGACAAGGTCTGAAGTAATACTTAACACTCTCATCGAAGACATATAATACACACTTTCGATAATTATGTCAAAAATAGTTTTCGAAAATAGTTTTTATATGAATGAGAGGCTTCGCTCTCATTCATATAAAAGACTTAAGGTAATTGGTTCACAAGAGCAAGGCTTGCAGGCAAAAAAATATTCATGACTGAATTTTGAAAAGGGTGTATTGTGAAGATGCCACTGGCAGCAAGGGGTGCATGGTGGCACCCACCAAGAACAATACACGCGCCCTAGTTCCGGTAGCGATGGGAAATATAGCTGTGTAATGAAGTTTATCCAAGTTCACTCAAAATGTCGGAGAAAATATTTTCCTTATCTTTCATATGTATTGTTGACCATCAACCATGCCATTTTTATTAATCCATTAAAATCATCTGGTGTTAGACAGAGTAAATACTAAAGTAGGGTGCAATGCGTGTTAAAGGGTTAACAGAAAATATTGGCAGATAGTTTTGTTAACCCATATTGAGCGCAATATTAAAAGGGTGGTCGTAAATTTAGACACGAGACTTGCTTTATTGTATAAACCATTTTCTTGGACTCTTGGCGTCAAGTTTATTGTAAACACTCCGGATATACAGTACACAAAATGTTCAGCTCTTGCAAATATTGGTAATACTGCATTTGGCGCCAAATAAAAACAAGTCTCATGTCGAAATTACATTGGACTGCCCCTTCAATCTCATTGGTCAAAACGTTTAAGACATTGAAAATAGCCCTTGATAACTTTTCAAATCACCTTCAAAACTATTGCATGTCAATGACAATGATCAAACTTTTCAATCAAACTGTCTGTTTGATTCCAAGATTAGCTGAAAATTGCAGTATATACCTATTATAAACTCTCTCCTTGTCAAGTGAAATAATTTAATGTTACATGAATTTACTTATATTTACAAATATATAGTATTTTCAAAATTACATTTTACCAAACTATTTACAGTTCATGCTATGAAAAGAGGTATTTGCACAAACAGTTTTTGGAACATTGTCACATGATCGGTGGAACCATCCCAAACATCTTGAGCATTCGATCATGAATTGACTTTCTGGATATGGCAGAATAGTTCTTCCGTCTCTTCCATTAACCACACAATTGGACTGTATTAAAGGAAACACAGCCAATTCTTCACACATGAAGCGTGAACGAGTGTTCTCTCGTCACACTCTGGTCATAGGGTTGCTCACTTGGATCATGTCCACTGAACAAACTATCTGCAAATGCAGTAGCAAAAAGGCCACAATCTGATATACCTTCTTGTTTCTGCATTCTTGGCCATTCGACCACCATGTTCGGGAAGGTGGTGTTGAGCAAAGCCGCCAATCTCATTTTATCATTTGCTGACAGTTCCGGTTAAAGTGAGTCATAAACTTTTATTTTGTTCTCTTCGCATCCAATGTTGGTGACCGTCACCCATTGGCTTCCTCCAGCATTTATAATCTGAACAAATCATTTTTGTCCTTTCTCCACTTTAGGGGATTTGCTTTTGAAAGCCAACACTGAGTGAAATCCTTTTACTGCCAGAAAGTGCCTGGAAATTAACCACTGTACATGATCGATGTGTTCATCAGTGAGCCAGTAGTTTTGTTGCATCATCGTTAAAGCCACCTTCCCAGGATTTGCATTTGCAGCACAATGCAACACTCCCTGACTTCTTGGTGTTGGTTTTCCTTGTGGTGGTGTTGTTGATACTTTTGCTCTTGCTGTTGATGTTTTTGTCAGTTCCTTTACTGGTGTTACCATTGTTGGCTTTCTCTCTGTCAGTTGGTTTCATCACATGGTGGTGTGGTGTCGTCACATGGTGGTGTGGTGGCGTCAGTTGGTGGTGTCGTGTCGTCAGTTGGTGGTTTGATGTCGTCAGTTGGTGGTTTGCTGTCGTCAGTTGGTGGTGTGGTGTCGACAGTTGGTGGTGTGGTGTCATCTGTGTTCAAGTCATGAAGTTCACTGGTCATGTAAGGTCGCAATTGGTCATATGTAATTTTCTTTTTTAAAGGCACAGCACCATCTTTCAAGGAAATGAATGTTGCTCTTTGAAACTTGTCAATTTATGTTACCCTAACAGTAATATAAACTAGAAATACATGCATGCAGAATCCCCTCGCCCATGAATTTGAATTTGTTTTGCATCAGGGCACAACACAACCGCATTATAGAACAGTTCTTTGAGCTTTAAACACAAACAAGGTGATCTTTTACATTAAGTATCCCATCTGTTAGCAATGGTATAAAAACCTGTGGTATAAAAGTGTGTAAACAAGTCATGTAATGAATATTTTCGTTGAAGATAAGGTTAAATTCATACATATACGCGGTTTGCCGTGTCTTTTTGTGTTCGGACTTTTCGTGCCTAATCTGTCTTGAAAACTTGTAAAATTTGAATAAAATCTGAAAAAAAACTTTTCACTAACCTTGTAAGTATAAGATTTCCCCGGAAACTTAGTATTTCAAGTAGATATAGGCTACCAAATTAAAGTTGAAGAAATTGCAAAGTTAATTTGATTGAAAATAGTGATAAATGCACTCCTCGAGGCATGTTTAAAATGCTCTACTCCTAGCCCATTTGTAAAAAATTGTGAACGACGTACAAATCATCCAGATATACTCTTTAAAATCACTGTTTATTGCCAAAATGTGGGTTTTTCCTATCTATTTACTGATTAAAAATTTCCATGACACTTTGGCAAGTGTAAACTATAAAATTATCATCAATTGCCCAACTATATAAATAGGGTATGCGATTATGTATTATTTTAGCTTTCATTTACTGTAACATTCAACCTTAGACGTTCACAAAACGTTTCGAAATTTTCATAAAACTTCAACTGCTTTTCAAGCAATATTTTTATACTTCGGCACTTGCTTTTGAAATGAAGTTTTTGAGATTTAATATGTTTTTTATTTTTCTATAACGGATTTGAATCAATATTAAAATATTTTTATGATCAATCAATGTTATATTGACCACACAGAATGATCTACTCATTTTCAAATTCCCAAACTATACTGTATACTCTGTATGGCTGTATGCTATAAATCGGCAAAGCGAGTATGCAAAATAGACATGCACTTACCCGTTTAAAACGCTCCTTTTTCGGTCTTTCGACTGTTTTTCTACTTGTGGATTTGTCTTCTAAACACTTTATCTTGTTTGGATATTTTTTGATTTGTATTTATTATGTCCTGACTCCTGAGTATTATAAAATGAGTGTAAACTATTTTTGAAAAAGGTTTGCAAAATGGCAGTCTTCTCTCGGTCTGAATTCGCGCATGCGCATAACTTAAGAAACCGTCCATGACTGAAAACTTTGCATTCCGCTATATTTTCACATACCCGGGTGTAATCGTACCGGAGCGGAATTAGTACCCCCGCACGGCGCTTCGCGCCGGCTCGGGATAAGAATATGAATAAATACATTAATGAATAAAGTTAACCACCTTTAATAACAGACAAAAGATTAGAGCATATAATATAGAGATAGTGTTTGGTAATGTCGAAAAGGGATATATATGGTTGTTAATTAAAATTTGAGATATTATAATAAGTTACATATATATGCATTTTGTAAGCTTAAAGACCATGTAAAGTCCATTCTGCGCATGTGCCATGGGGGGTCCCGCGATGTAAACAATGCCCAAATTTCGCGTTGTTTCGACTAAAATTCGACATTTTCTAAATCAGAAACTCGAATCTGTATTTGTTTAAAGCATAGCGAACCTTTAGCGAACCTTTAGCGAACCTTTAGCGAATCTTTAGCGAACCTTTAGCGAACCTTTAGCGAACCTTTAGCGAACCTTTAGCGAACCTTTAACGAACCTTTAGCGAACCTTTAGCGAACCTTTAGCGAACCAGAAGGCATCATAATTTTTTTAAATATAGCGTGTTTAAAATTTAAAGGACATTGGCAACGAAAATTTTTATTCCTTATATTTATAGAGCATGCCTACGGAATACTTAATTTCATACTTTCCCTTGTCCATCGCATTTAGTTGTTGAGAAAATTTGTGACAAAGTTCAACAGTCGTCCGCCATTTTGAAAAAAACGGCGTATGCTAATTTATGCATGAATACATTAAATGACGTCATTAGATGGGTTGACACAATTTCTCTAATATAAACTCTACAGTGTATTACCACACGCGGTAAACGTTGCGGCAAAATAGACGGCAGAAAGGTTTTAACAAGTGTGTAACATGTTTGTGCCACTACTTTTGATACTATTTCTTCCAATTCCGTGTAAAATAGACGCATAAATTCGAATATAACATAGGAAATCCTTATGCAATGTTATGCCATTATTGTCTATACCCCTGAATGTCTCGCTGGATAAATGCATAAAAATTACTCAAATTGCAAAACAATCAAATCTCTATCAACACGTTCAGTTACCAGTTCCAATTATTATTGAAAATACAACAGTAAATAAAATTGTCACAATGTAGTCTATACTAATACTAACTATTAAACCTAAGTAGCTGGCGCAATTATATATACATTCAAAATACACAAGAATAAAGGCCTAAAAATTTGGATAGTTCATCATTGAGATTTGAACTACTCCTTTTATACTTTCAATGCAGTGGACAGTGTAGTATAAAGAAGCGCTATTACATAAAACAAACTGCAAATAGCATGCTGTATTCGTATTCAAGGTATATTATTGATTGTTGTAGAGTATATCGCTTCATCGCTTGTATTGACATAGTGCAAATTTAAGTTACCCAAGATTATTGAAATAAAACAAACAAGATTAATACAACTACAGTCATTTTGAATAGCAAGTCTTCAGTGCGGCAACGCATTAAATTATTAATTTCTATTTTAATGATCAGTTATTCCCTGCCCAATATTTCTTTAAAATTGAAAAAAATGCGCGTCTTGACTTTTCGTAAAAAAGAGTATAACAAAAGAACTAAAAGATCTAAAAATATTAGAGTTCTCACTTCTATAATTGATATTGTGTATTGACGCAATTAAGAACTATAGTTACTGAATTACTGTAATGGGAATCGCTACATTTTCGGCAATATTTTTACCAGCTTCATCATGTATAATTCACCAAACTATTTAGCCACACATATGAAACTGAATTTAAGCCAGAGAATAGCTATAGTCTGGCTTTTTTCTATAACTAGCTAGATATACTAAATAATGTACTATATTGACAGCTTCATATTTCCCGTCAAAACAATATAAGCTCAAAACTTCATAATCATATGAATCGCGTGAATAACTTATTCTATTAATCATTAGAACTTGAATACAGATTGTTTTCAAAAAAATATTACTTGTATCCAATAATTCTGCACCAGATTTATTTTTCAGTAACATTCAAGGCTTTAGCTTAGCTCCAGATAAGGTCAAGGTGCTCAAAATCGCTGGTTGACAATTCGTTCAACCTTTCTCGGTGTCTCGAGTTAATATAACATTTCAAACATCTCTTCTCGTGTCTTCGTTTAAAGAATGTATCCTACAACAACAGATGGTTCCTGAAACCTTTTCCAGAGTGTATGGCCATTTACGTTTCTCGTTAAATTTCAATTGACACAAAATACTATAGTATAATAGTAAATACCATAGCTTCAATAATACCCCAATCATTCACAAACGCGTGACACAATTAAACCACTCAAGTTGTAAAATTCGCAATTCCTTTCCTTCTCACACGCTTAATATGGCTTTACCCGATAGTGTAGCATTTTCTTAGTTCTCCTGCCTGGTTGTGAGAATTTTTGTTCATTATAACGCGCAAAAACGACATATTTTTAGTTACCAAAACCTTCACGCAATATAGATCCCTATGTTGTTTTGAAGCGAACCCATCTAATGACGTCACAAAGGTCATTGACCCCAAAGATAATTTTTTGAGAATTTGATCCAAGATGGCGGCCGATGAGCAAATTTATCACATTTTACTTGCACTTTACTCGCAAACAAAAATGTTACAGAAAAAAATAGTAACATTCTCATAGTTAGGTGGTCCAGTAAGATTAAATAAGCCAATAAAAATTTTCGTTGCCAATGTCCTTTAAGGGGGTACACTACAACATTTTAAAGGAAAATCCTATTTTTGAAATTAGCCATATTAGCCATCGTTAATGATCCATTTTTCGTTTTCTGCTGTTAATTTTTCTATTTGTTTGGCGGAAAATGGGTAAATAGGGGAAAATAGCAGCTTGTTTGAAATTTTGTCCCGTAGTAACCACCATAGCAACGACATCCACCTACCCCCCCCCCCCCACCCCTAGCTATATAGTGAATTTAAACGATTTTATTTCAAATTACACCAAGTACAAGTAGGTTATATTTAGGCGGGAGAGGCGTTATAATGGCGTGAAAGTAAATTGTGTTCACGCTATATATTTTGTATAATTACGGTTCCACTTCAAGGCTTTGACTGATTGAGGACATCCTGTAAAGTCCGACGAAAGTCGATCTGCCATAACCTTTCAAAGAACCGAAGGGTTAAACATTGGTGTCTTTTTAAAGACGGCAACGGCGGAGGTCACAGCTGGGAACCAAACTTTGATGTTGAAATAGTACGTGTTAAACATTTTTGAAAAAATCTAGCATGGCATTTTCATGATATATATGCCTACCTCTCCCGTTTAGGATATGTTTGGCTATGTGACTTCGACCCCGAATTAGTCTTAGTATATTTTGTTAGCATATGAAAATATAGGGGAGCTCCATGTACAATTTTTCATTTGTGCTTATAATATAAGTAGCTTTTATTCAGTTTTCAATTTTGACCTAATTAGTAGTGGTGGGCGATACTGGGAATTTTGACTTCGATACGATACCGGTTACTTTTGCCTCGATACCACTGTTTCGATACGATATTCGATACCGATACTCAAAATTGTATATGAATGTATACCGAAATTTCAATATAGTAAATTCAACTCAAATGATATTTTTCAACTCAAGTATATACATAAATGGTAAGCTTCTGTTCAAAAATGTCAATTCAGCTGGGTGGTTAACCATAAGGTGCTAGAATAACAATGTGGCAATGTTTAAAAGTTAAAACTTTACAGCCGATCTCTTAATTGTACACTTTTAAAGTATTAATATTTCATCTTAAAATATATTCGCATACAATTACCATATGAAAGTAGAATGCAAATTAGTATTAAAATTTAATACCTTTGCCAGGTTTGAAGTGTTACTGAGATGCTTCACAATCTTTTTGCATAATGAACACTTTGATTCTCCATCGTTGTCTAGTTTCTCAAAATAATCCCAAACAGGACTACGAGTACGACGTTTAGCAGGATTATGACTGCTTTCACAAGTGATTACAGTGTGCACGTCGCTCGCCATGTTTTTCAACTTGGCATTTTGCCGATTTTTGGACGGCAAACGTCGGCAAGCGGTTAGCGGAAGTAGGGAAGAATTTCAGAGAATTTCTGAGAATTTCAAGAAAAGCTAGTGTCCGTGTCCCTTCTATCCTTGTATGCACCAATAATATCCCCATTAACCCTCCCCCTACCAATTGCTCCTCATGAGTCCCCCTGTTAATCGCAGTCCGGTTATGCAAGAGTTCAGTGACTAAAACTCAAAATTTCGTAACACGTGACAAGTATCGAAATTGTCGATACTTGAAAATACTTATCGATACCGATACGATACTTGCAAATATCGAAGTTATCGATATTTTTTCGATATATCGCCCACCACTACTAATTAGCAGTACGCTAAAAACGATATCCCCTAAAGTAATGAACCAAATGACTTCAAATTTTCAGTGAAGCTTTGTGTATACCTTATCTATGCTGTGAACTAGGATTTTTGAAATTGGCTAAATCTGTGATGTACAATCATTATTTTTCTGACCGAAACGACATAAAAATATATGCGACATCAACTCCTTCAGAAAAAAATAACTAAAACTCAATATTTTTTAAAGATCCTAGTTCACAGCATACACGTCATATATTGGTTTCTATTTTTACCATTTTTGAAGATTTGTCATGTTTGGTTGTCTTGTAATCGTTTTTATCGAGACACCATTCTTTGACTGCTGGGGGTAATTATATTGGTAACCATGGCAATCATAATTTTGAAAACTGTGTCATTGGTCATCATTTGATCAGAGGAATAGTTCTGGGCAAAAAAATTATTGAAATAGCCATTTTTAAGAAAATAATAATTTGTTGTGGTGTACCACCTTAAACAAACGGACGTTGCCGGTTTGTTTACATCGGAACTTTACATCACCTTTAATTTGCCAATGTTTACAATGCTGTCCACCAATGAGAATTTTGTGTTGCTCAGACAAATAAAAAATACAAAAGAGTATTAATTCTATGTTGCCTGGCCGTATTTGTAACTCCTTAAAAGCTGCCCTAAAATACAGCCAACGAAAGCTATTATTACCTGTATATATGGACCCATCCAAGTAGGTTCCATCTTTCCGCCTTTTCTTGACACATTTTTCATATTTTTTTTAAAAACAGTGTCCCCAATTTTGTTGTCAAAGGTTTTGACACCCTTTGCCTTTCTTTTTTGGTATTGCTTCTTTTGCTTTTCCTGAGCAATTTCTACATTGCTAAGAACCTACAACAATAAGTATGTTATCTAAACATGTGATTAAGCCTGAAACTCTAATACATGACATACATATAGAAATACATTTTCATGCAGTTAACCCTATGAAACATTCAGCTATTTTACGATATTTTATGCTTTATCTATCTTGAAAAAATGACCAATTAACCTCCCATGCCTAGGAAACAAAGTCCCGTCTACAAGAGCGTGATAATATACGTGAATAACAATTCAGACTCGACATGTGCTAATATTTACATTCGATGCTAATATACTGTATGAGTGTATGGCATATTGTGTGCAAATATTACGAACGAGCATTTAGCCTTTTAATTACATAACCTAACTTTAGATTAGTAAATAATATATCATATATTTACTTGTCTCATCCAGAACATAGTTCTTAGCTTGGCCACGAACCATGCACCCGCTACTGATTTTTCGACAAGCCAGCTTGATGCTTTCCATGTCGTAGGTAGTGCACAATCCGCTCACATTACTCGTTGTGTTCAGCTAGACGATCTTTTCTGGTCATCTTTTGTGGTTCATCAGGTTGAGGTTCACTTCTAGTACTAGCAGTTTCTTCCTGTGGCGCCATTTTGAAGATTGAACGCAAAATTTCTAGTATTTCAAACGGTTTTCTATCGAGGTTGTAGTGCAGACGAACAGCGATTAAGAAAAAGGGGATATCTCAGACCACAAGGAAGTTTTGTTATGCAACACCGCTGCCTAGCGCATAATAATAATAATAATAATAATAATATGACTTTATTTAAACACGATAATTTTTAAAGCATAAGCTTGTGGGGTCGTGCACTTAGAGATATATACAAAAGTTATGAATTACATATAAGAATTAATTACTATCTATTTACTAACTATGTCTATAAAAAGACAAAGTCTTTAAAGGTGATTGTTTTTATGGCCTTTTTTACGAAAGCGTTAACATTATCATATTCATCAATGTTTATTTCGCTATGTTTTCGATTTATATCATTCCACAAGGTTGCACCTCTATACGTTATAGAGAGCTTCAGAGTTTTTGTTTTGAAGCGGGGTGTAGATAGTTGGTATTTGGCTCGTAGAGAGTAATTGCATTCTCGTCTGTTTACCAAGTCTGACATCGAGTTAGGTGTTACATTCTTAATTATTTTACAAATTAGTTTCAATATAGCTGTCTTATAGTAGAAGAATAATGTGTTCCAACCAACTTTGGAAAGCACATCTTCCGATGGCATGTATCTAGGTAATTTGTATATAATTCTTGCAGCTCTACAATGCAAGCGTTCTAATGACTTGAAGTTTTCCTTGTTACTACATCCACCCCAGACAACTAATGCGTAGGTAATGGATGGAAGAATGACTTTAAAGTATAAATCTAATAGTACACTTGTCGGCAAAAACCTTGATGTTTTTACAAGATTTAATTTGTTAACATAATTCAGTTTTAGTTCCGATATATGTTCATTCCAACTGAGATTCTCATCAATGACCATCCCGAGAAGTTTCGTCTTTTTTACCCACTTGATCATTTGCTCTCCTAGAAAAACTGGGGCAAGTGGGCCTGTTATACGTTGTTTTGAGAGGAGCATCACTTCGCTTTTTTGGGGATGTGGGGTTAGTTGATTGGCTATGCACCACACATAAAGTTCACTCAGGGCTTTGTTAAGTGTCGATACCACTTCGTCGGCTGAGTCTCCGATACAATATAACGTCGTATCGTCCGCGTACATATAAACATCTCCAGATTCTACATTTTCAGGTAGATCGTTTGTAAACAGTGCAAATAGGGTGGGGCCTAGTACTGATCCCTGTGGGATCAGTACTGATCCTAGTACTGATCTGGCCTAGTACTGATCCCTGTGGGACCATATGCATGCGCATTGTAATAGAGGAATGTTGAGACCGGGAGAGTATTGATACTGCTACACCGGTTTGGTTGTTTTACCACTAGACTATAGGGTTTGAGACGGCAATGTGATGTTATTTAGAGAACTGGTTCCTACTAATGATATGCGTGCTTTGTGCTTAAAATCTCGAAATATCTGTAATGTGATATTGTTTGTGGTTGTTTATGTGTATGTGGTATAGTACATGTTGTAAGCTTGGATATATATTTAGTATTCAGAAAAATCATCTGAACTCCCAACGGGAATCGAATCAGTGTCTCCCGATTTCCGGTTCGGTTGTTTTACCACTGACTATAGGGTTTCAGACAGCAATGTGATATTATTTAGAGACCTGGTTCCTACTACATTACAGATGTGCTGAGACTATAATATTACAGATATAGCCTACATATTATATTATATATTACAGATATACATATTATATAATATTACAGATATACACATAATTAGATATTACAGATATATTGACCGCTACATTACAGATATGTTGAGACTTTAAGCACAAAGCACGCATATCATTAGTAGGAACCAGGTCTCCAAATAACATCACATTGCCGTCTGAAACCCTGTAGTCTAGTGGTAAAACAACCGAACCGGCAATCGGGAGACACGGATTCGATTCCCGTTGGGCCGAGTTCAGATGATTTTTCAATTCTGAATATTAAAAAGCTTGAGAACAATCTTTCCTTAATATATATCCAAGCTTACAACATGTACTATATCACATACATACTTAGTATATGAGAACAATCACAAAAATGTATATATATATGCAATACCCCATCATCAAGTAGGAAAAATCGACAGAGAAATAGGCCGTAGGATCAGGATCGAAAAGATGCAATTCCGTTCCACCCCTCGTGGAACTACGTAATTTTTATATAAATCAATAGATAAGAACTTACTTTAACAGAATCCGTTGCCCCCCAAGCGAAGTAGTTGCACAAATTGAAATAAAATCCCTCCAAAGTTCGTTTTTTTCGCGCTTTGAATTATTTGATCCACCATTGTTTTAGTGGCAACTACGCATGCGCTTGGCTACCAAACTCCCACTATGCACGCGCTGACAGGCAAAAGGGATTTTCCCAGTGAGTTTCCCCTATGAAGAACAACATAATCAAATCTTATAATTCTATCGAATCAATACACACATGAAATATTGCAAAGCACACTGTGTTTATTGCTGCTTACACACTCGATCACATCGATTCGCTGACTATTGTTTCAAAATAACGTTTTAACTTTTAATAAATAATTAAAAATATTATTAAAATCGATCGAATTCAATTATCAGTGTAAGTTGGCTTGAGGTAAAAACCCACCTGCATCAAACAGGACGGAGATTACATATTCTGTCAATACAAACTACACACAAATCCAGGTAAATATTTCACTAAAGTGATGCTTGTATAAACTCTTAGGAAAATCTCTGATTAAATTGTAAAAAATAGTTTAATTATGGACTTAAGTTCAGTAGATAAGTCAGATGACACGTCAAACAGCGTTGCTGTTTATGGTTTAATGTATTAACGCATTTCCATCCTCCATAACTCTGCAAAGATATATCTGGCAAATGCTGACAACCGGGATCCGTTGCGCCTCCGCTTCTGAAACTGTGTGTTTCCAACTTTCTAATATCATTAAAAAAAACACCAAATTTGCGTTGATCTAAGAATTTACATCTGTTTCTCTGTTGGAATGTACATTTTCATTACCAATCTCATCTTCATTGATACAGTCCTCTTCATCCCAGTCATCATCATTATTTTCAGATTTGTTTGACATATGTTCCTCACCCAATTCAGAAGAATCTAAATTCTCCACATATACAATCTCACTTACATTTCTCATTTTCGGCACACAGAATACAAGTTGGGGATAATTTTTCCTCAGCCGTTGTTTGAACTTAAAACCTCTATATTTGGACGCATCCACATTCTCAGTTTCCTTAGCAATGATAACAAATTTTTCTAGCACTCCTTTCAATACTTTATTTGCTTTTCCTTGATGATATCTGTCTCGATCACTTTCTTACAGAAGACATAATAAGACTTCTGGTATACTGATGTAGACCTTTCAGTCTCGGATCGACCCTTCACCTTTCTGGTAAGAAATTTGGTATAGTTGCTATAGCAAACTTTGTGATAACGGACTTCCACTGCTATACACAGTCTTTCCCACTAATTTGCACAAGGATCCGTTCATCATTCTTTTTCTCTGCAGCTGTACGTAAAAGGCCAGCATCCATCGTTTCCGCCAACATGAGTGGTGTCCTTTCTGGAATGAAATGAAAATATTAAATATCTGTTTATAATGGCATGTCTGTAGCACTAGAAACAGGATGTTTCTTCTTGACCCATCAACACTGGATTAATCATAATTCAAGATATTTCAATCTACTGTGCACAAGAATTGCAAATGGTCATACTTTGTCTAGCGAGAACCATGAGTAATCTCTTCCACAAATAATACATGTATCTGGCAGTACATGGATGTTTCTTTTAGGCAAGTTCTTGTTTGGCGACTGATTGACGTGTAAGTTTTCGCCTTGGTTCTATCGGTTCTATCGGTTCCACCGGTTGTTCTTCAGTAATGAGAACCGTTTCAGAGCTAGTTCCTGCTCCTTTCTCCTCTTTGTCTGCGGATCTTCTCTTCATCACTAAATTTCTTGTAGCATTTCATATGACAGTACCATTCTAGATTAATCCTTTCAGTGTTCTTTTCCAGGTATGAATTAACTGATTCGTCATCGATCTTATCATATGAATTCTTTGCTATTTCAGCTTGCTGACATTTAAGTTTGACCCATATTCCTACATTTAACAAATTTCTTAAGTCTTTGGCGAGGAAATTCGAGTTTTCAAAATATCTTCGGCCATGATTGTTTTGCATGACTGGGCGGTGCTACAGCATGTTTCTCTGTCTGCGCGTGCGCAGTAAACATGCGGTCACTGCGCGCATGAGTAGTTGCCACGGACACAATGGCGGATCAAAGATTCCGTAAGTGCGAACAAACTGAACTTTGGATGGATTTTATTTCAATTTGTGCACCTGTTTCGCTTGGGGGGCAACGGATTCTGATAAAGTAGGTTATTATGTATTGATTTATGTAAATTCGGAATCTGTTTTCTAAGCATTTTTTCGATTCCATCCTACGGCCTAAAATGTGATATGGTTCAATCCTTCCTACAGCAAGAACGTAAAAACGAACGCCGCGCGTAATGTCCTAAAACTGATTGACAAGCACGTCCTTAAATGATATCGTTATCCATAAGATCTTTAACCGGAATACCGTGAAAGTGAGCTATACTCGAGCATGAATAACATCAAGAACGCTATATCCAACCACAATCGACACCTATTGGAAAAGGGGAATGTACCATCCGAAGACTGTAACAGCCCTACCAAAGATGAATTCCCACTTGATGTAAAGTGTTTGAACGAAAGCATCGTCTATAAAGCTGAAATTACTGCGACCTACTACGGGGAGACGAAGGAGTATATTGGAATGACGGCAGGGACATTTGAAAAGAGATATGCTAACCACAAGAAATCCTTGAACCTGTACTCCCGGTATTCGAAAGAAACGGAACTACCTAAATAGGCATGGAAGCTTAAGCAAAGTCAAAGATCATATGCTAAAGTCGTCAATTTTGAAGCGTGCCCGTGCGTATACAGCCGCGGAGCAACAATAATAAACTTTGCTTGCTGAAATCTGACAAGGACAGGACGTTGAACAAACGATCAAAACTATTTGCGAAATGCCGCCACCGTAATTCATTTAGCGCGCGCAGTTTTGAATGCACGCGCGTATGATCTATCGCGTCAGCAAACCATTAATTATAGTTTACGCAATCAAATTAACTATCTTTTGAGTAAAATCGTCTGAAGGTCGCTTTGAGGGAGGCGTAAAACACTGTGTAGCGGTGACTATGTTGTACTAAAACCGATTATTTCACTTCAAGTTATAAAAAAACATAACAAAAACATTTAAAATTTTCAATCGCGCGACAAGGTTTGTGGGTGAATTAACGAACTGTAAAAATATTACAACAGAGAAGAGTATATTATTGCTGCAGCTAATGTCTATAAGACTATATTATAAAACTACAAGATGTTTTCTTCTGCATCCCACTCGATTGAAATTAACGTAAAAGGTTCTCGTCGTATATGGCTGATAGCCGACTCGGTGGTGGGCATCTCGTCGGCTAATTGTTAATACATGGTGTATAAAAAATGGTAATTCAATTTTGGCATGCTATCGCGCATAATATTTATAGTTTATCGATTTGCCTTTTTCACACCAATAAAGATCTCTTATTAATTGGACAGGCTTTTAGCTGTCAAATGATACATTTTCTGTATCACTGCGATCAATAATGGCCAAATATGATCCGTTGAAAAAATCACATTTTCCACCATTGCGAACTTTTGACCATTTGCCCAAATTATGGCTGCCTATATTTGTGAAAGGTTCAGCATATACTTCCTGGGGCCCGTTGTACGAAGGCAGTTTGGCTTAAACGATGGATAAGCCAAAATTAAAAAACACTTTCACACATTTTGTTAATGACTGAACTTAAATCTTATGCACTTAATATGTAGTTGCAAACATAATTGTTCTATTCAAGTTGAAATATTTTAGTCTGGTTGTTCGATGAATGTATAGACTTGATCGATATTTTCGATTTATCCACCAGATAGGCTAAACGGGCTTCGTACAACCGGCCCCTGTTTCGTAAAATGTCTCAACCACCTAATTTTCATTGTTAAATCGCTATTTAAACCTTCTTTAAATTTAACAAGACTTGATAAATAGCCCATGCATGGGTTAAGATTCTTAAATTTGAATCCGAAATGAGAATAATTTCAATAGGCAGACAATAGCTGTGCACTTAACTCCCTGCATGCAATGGTGGAAAAATGCGTTTTTGACCGGTAATTTTTATTGGTATCGTATTTAGCCATTGTTTTAACTTAGTGATACGAAAAATGTATTATTTTATAGCTAGAAAATTTATCTTTATTGGTATGAAAAAAGTAAATATATAAAGTAAATTATAATAAACGCACGACAACATGCTAAATTAATTGGATTACCTTTTTTTGATGCACCATGTAGAGCTCAAAATTAAAATCATGCAATTTCCTCTCCGTCACTGCCTCGCGTGAATTTTGCTTATATATACATATATATGTAGAATCAGCATGATAATTTCATAAAGTTAGTAAATAACATGTTAAACGGTCATTTTAATTGGTTTCAATTATTCATTCTGCAGTCAATAAATATGACCGTTTCGCTTCAGCTGATAACATTGACCTCAGTCTGAATAATTCTGGATATCATGCACAACCTCATGTAATATTTCATTATTAAATGTTCTATATAATGTGTATAGCGCCGACTCTTGACTGATTGTATGTACAGGTTAAGCCCTGTTAATTCCAATTTGTCAATACAACCATACCTGCGGCGTTGTTTGACTGTACCCTCCTTCTATATTTGATCATATATATTTGACGTGACCTCTTATAAGGAGGAACGATGCAAGTGGATGCTATTAAAATGTATACTTTGATATGGAGAATATTACTTTTCTTCCTCGCAATTTCAAGTCATTGTGAGTCAGAATCATCTTTTGAAGGCCAAAAATATTTCACGAAAACGAAAGATTATATATGGTAAGTATTATATATTCAAATTGTTGGAACATTATGAATACGGCTGCATATACACAGTGAGCGAGAAAAATATGTCTGATGACTGTAAGAAAACCAAAGTATGACATTTTGCCAATACGCGAGAAAACCGACAAAACATGTTATATGTATTTTTTCTCTCAAAAATGATAATGAAATCTATATAAATATGAACAAGGAAAAATAATACCCGAATAGTCATTAAAAACCTGAGCTGTAGAGACCTTTATACGAAACCATTATAATTTATATAAACTAAACTCCATGTTTGCTTTGAATTTATTTCTTTGTTTTGCTTTTTAAAGAGGTTGTATTTCAACTGAAACATTCTTATGAATCTTTTTGATCAACATGAGTATGAGTTTTATATCCTACGTCTATTTTTTGTCCATGCACTATGCATATATCTTTAGGTACTATATACAACATGTGCATGTTTGAGCTATAGCGTACTTTAATCACTTGCTTGTATTTGCATGTAAGTTTAGCCAAGAATAACTACTATTGAGAGCTATACAATTAAATGTTATTGATGGCTTTTCCTCGTTAAAATGAAATATATATAGAATACTTAAGATTTTCAACAAAGTGCTTAATATTTTCAAGCCACCACTCATGAACTCGAAAACCGGAGTTATTGTGTAGCTTAATAACGAATTCAATAGCAAATGTCTCATATCGAATAATTTCCATGCAATTTGTGTCAACGTGGATAAAGCTTTAGCCTTTACAAAAATTTCACATATGATTTCACATGTGAAAATGTCTTTTCACATGTGAACTGTTCCAATTCCACATATGAAATATATGCACGCATGCATGTATAAGAACGCTTCCTCGCTTCAAATGTAAATGTTGACAAAATTTAATAGAGTAAAACGTTTATGTTTACATCCATTTTAAAGCGTAGCCATTCTGTTTTCTAACAGTGGGTTTCTTTTCAACTTTCAGCGATTAGTTCGCGAATAATCCCCGAGCCGGCGCGAAGCGCCGTTGCGAGGGTACTAATTCCGCTCGGATATTTACACCCGGGTATGTCAAAACATTGGGAATGCAAAGTCGTACGCCATTTTTTTTGTCATGGACTGGACTGGACGTTTTTTTAAGTTATGCGCATGCGCGAGTTTTTGGCATTATATTTTTGGCATTTATATGAAAACATTTTTCAAAATTGTACTCTGGAGTCGGGACATATTAATTCAGACAAATATTAAGTCTTCAAAGCAAGATAAATGAAAATTTTTTAGAGGACTTTCACTTACTAAAGTCAATAGGAAAAGAAATCAGTCGAAAGGCCGAGAAAGGAGAAGATTTTCGAGTTTCAAAGCGTTTTATTAAATGGGTAAGTGTTTATTTTGCATATACTTGCTTTTTGAAAATGCGTAGTTGATCCTGTGTGGTCAATGCATGAATACAACATTGACTAATCATAAAAATTGTTTTAGTATTAATTCAAATACGTTATATAGAATAAGAAAGAACATATTTTATCTCAAAAACTTCATAGTATAAAAATACTTTTCAAAAAACAGTGGAAGTTTATTACTGAATTTCGAAACGTTTTGTGAGACGTCTAAGATTGAATTTTATAGTAAATCAAAGCTAAAAGAGTACAAAATAACATACCAACTTTATATTGTCGGGAAATTGGAAATTTAATAGTTAAAAGTGAAAATGTTATCACTCTAATTACCAGTTTGTACAGTGAAAGGAAAAGAAATATACCGTATTATTATATGGCTTTATCAAATCCGCGGTTCTGATTGGCTAGCGAGCGGTCCGATAAAAGCCGTATCCGGACCGTGGTCCGGATAACTAGTTATCCGGAACGGTGTCCCGGATTAAAAAATTTTAAATTTAAATTTTAAAAATTTAAAAATTTTTAAAATAATTATGTTTAAAAAATATTTTTTTTAAAAAGTTTTGGAAACCAAATTACCAAACTGACAAACAACCGTCGTTGTTCGAAAAAAGTAACAGAATAGCTAATGAGGAAGCCATTTCATGTCTCAACATGAAAGGTGGCGAAAAATTATTGTTTATGCCTTAATTAATTTAAGAATCAATCTCAAGAGCCATATAATAAACAGTTTATTGACCTCGCTTGTTCGGTGGTCAATAACCTATAATTATTATATGGCAAGTGCTTGTTTTGGTGAATCTCGCAATCTGATTGGTCGCTGACGAGGCAGGATTTTCCCGTATTGCCCACGGGCAATACGCAATTTTTATTGCCCTGCGAAGAAAAGCCGAGTTTTAGACAAGAAAATGAGCTCAAGAAATCGTTTTAAATACTCGAAAACGGAGAAAATAACAACAACGAATGGAAAAATAGGGAGTTGAACCATGGTTAGCATTCTATGATCAAGTTTGGTTTGCTTAAATCGAAAAAAGGTAAATTTTTACCAATTTTTTAGACTGCAACTGTAGTCGCTGAGAATTGTTTGTGTTTTGAGCATACGAAGGGCTAAAAAATTGCATGAAATAAGCCAGAAGGAATTTTAAACTTTTTAAAAACATTTGAAAAAAGTATAACTTTAAAACAGCGACACAGTCTTAGGTATTTTTAGATAATTTCGTAGTCTGCTTTAATTTGTTTATTAATTTAAAGTCTAAAGAGTAAACAAAAAATGGCTTATCAAATGAGTTCAACTAGCACCTTGTTTTCCGAGTTGTTTTCTGCTATTTTCGAAAAACTGTTATTAAATTATTAAATATCTCTATTTCTGTGTTAATATTTTATAAAAACGTGTTGTATGTAGTAGTGTTTTACTTAGCCAGATGCATTTGTACGAATGATATTGACATTTTGAAAATGAACCGGCTTTTGGACTTTGACCTTTGCTTTCGTTCGCATGACAAATCTGCGAATGTTTTCCACTGTTACAAATAACTACTCAATTAATCAATTGCCATATAATAAACAACTTACTAACCTCGACCGTTCGGGCTATACGGGAGAATATTAAACCTCGGTCTTGCTGTATTGACCTCGCCATCGCTCGGTCAATACAGCAAGACCTCGGTTTAATATTCTCCCGTACAGCCCTCACTCTCGGTTAGTAAGTAGTATTTACAGTATTCGCTTGCGTGTTACCATGGTTACAGTAATCGATTTAGTACTTCATGTTACAATAACTTTTGTGGTGTTCGGGAGAATAATTGTTTAATGGCGAGGGTTTCTGCGTGAATGTATTTCTAGTAGTATTTTAAGCAACTGTGTTTGGAGAAGCTAAAATTTGAGATGCCATAATAATCGGTACTATATAACATATTTTTGTTAACATAACGATAGAATTGAATATTTTGGCAATGAATCATCGGAACGAAAGAACTACGGCATTCCATGCACTACTTTCAGTTCATTTACTAACTTTACATACTTTACGGTTACGGATTAAAGGTGGTTAAACTGTTTAAGCCATGGTTGAAGCTTGAACCAACTTACCAATTTCTGTTTGCATCGCCATGTGATCGACGACGTTCGTGTCGATGATGGACGTAAAATTATTATATGGTTATTTTGGGGTGGATTTAGGAGAATATGACATAAATAAAACTGCCGAATATCTTGTAAAATGTTATTAAATCACTCCCAATTCTGCTCGTGTAACAATTAACAACAACATTATTAAAGTTTACAGCACAAAATTCAAGAATTCAGTTCACACGCGACTATGAAATAACTTGCTAAAATTGCAAAATTAAGCGGTGTGCAGTTATTACTTGCACTAAAGATACTAATGACGACTTGTTCGAAAGAGAATCGGAAAGGCTTTAAAATAAGATCTAATTATTAAGCATAAAAGATGGACTCACCCATGTTCTACGCGGCGGCAAACATTTTCGCGCGTATTAATATTCACTCAGGTTTAATTTCGAAATAAAATGCAACGAAAATTTGTAACCTAAACAAAGTGAATTTTCCACCGCATGAACGAACTTCCCCAATAGATTCCAGTTGACAGTTACATAGCCGACAAACAGATTTAAGAACAGACTACAACGTCAGACTGGCGCAGAAAATTAATAACAAACACCTAAATTCAATAAAATTTGCACCGTTGATTATTTTCAATCTCTTTTTCGGTAATATTTTTCAGACAATTTTAATACTTTCAATTTTACAAAATATCAAGTCGTCAATCGCCGACTTGAAAATTGCAAAAAGATCGAATATTGACATTTCGAAGGACTATAGGCCAATCAGTATTCTGTATACTGTGTATAAATATTTTATGGCTGTTTAGAAACGCGGAACGAGATGGATTGCAGGGTAATTTAGATCACTGCAGGGTTTAAATTGAAAGGCCTTTCCAAGGCAGCTGAATTGTTTTGAACAAACAATATATAATTCTGCAATGATGAGTTTCCTGGCGCATATTGTAATTTGTTTGATAATATCCTAGTTATTATATACTTTATGTATATATATTTAGCTTCTACGTGTATATAGCTATATTTCACGAAGTTTTCATAGCAACAGGTACGGTCAAGTCAAAGATGACCGCCATTTGTTGAAATTTATAGGTCATTATATAACATGCAATCCATCTCGCTTCCAAGGAGTAAAAAGAAATGAAATTTTGTTAAACAGATACTCTAGTTTAACAGGATTTCGACATATGTCTAAATGTTGCGCCTAAAATTGACGAACTGGAGTGCGTTGCTAATCAAAATGGTGCAGATGTAATTTGTGTCACTGAAACTTGGCTATCTGAGGAAATACCTGTTTCGATGCGTAACCTTGCATTATTCCATAAATATCGAGCAACGCGTGCAGGTGGAAACCTTATGGTTACATCGAAGGCCTACCCGCCTCCCAAGAACAGTATTGATCGGACTTGTTTATTATCCACTTCAAATCTTGGTTGATTATAATAATAAAGTCTATGATCATTTTCAGAAAACTGTTGACCTGTTTTTAATTGACCATCCTGACAGTCTTATTTGCATTGTGGGCGACTTTAATCCTAATTCAACAAATATATCCCCCGAGCGTTTTAAAAGCCAATATGGTTTGGCACAAATTGTCAAAATTTTTACCAGTGATACTGGAATTCTTGATTGGTGTTTAACTAATCTACCAAAAAGGATGGCTGTACCCAACCAATTACCCAAGATTGGTTCTAGCGATCATTATTGCTTTCTCGTCAAACAAAGTTCGTCCCCAAATAAAATATCCAAAGAGACTGTTATTAGACGTGACACTAGGGACAGTCGGATTCGTGACTTTGGCCAACGGATAACATCTTTCTCGTTGCAGGAAGTTTACCCTAAGAGTGCGTGCATGCTAAGTAAATTTGAGAGTTTCCATCATATTCTTACAGACGCCATCGAAAAATACCAGCCTACCAAAACATAGTTCTGTTAAGCCATGGATAACCAACAAGATTAAGGTCTGGAAAAAAAAATTAGACAAAAATTCCTGGCCAAGCATGGCAAGCATTCCCCTTCCTTTAAATTCTGGAGAAAGAAAGTTCCACAACCAACTAAACAGTGCATGAGATCATTTTATAACACGAAAGTCAAGAACTTAAAAACACCAATGCAAGTAAGTGGTGGAAAGAAGTTAAGCCTATCCGACAGAAAAGGACAGTGGTATCAACATGCATCTTATTGATGGGGATGCTATCGACTCGTCCGACAAGTTGTGCGAGAGAATTCATCAATTTTTTATTAGTCTTTTATCCAACTTTATACCACTCTCAATGGAGGGCGTTCTTGACATCCCTGTTGAAAGCTCTGAAATCCCTGAGGAACTCTTCGTGTCAACTACGGAGGATTATAGTTCTTTGCGCCGTTTCAAGGTAAAGAAAGCTACTGGACCAGATGGAAATTTTATCGAACTTGCTCCAGTGATTGCTGATATTTATAATACATCTTTATGCGATGGTTATATCTACCAGCTCTTCTTAAAAGCGCAACTGCCATGCACTCCTATTCCCAAGAAAAATCCACCTAACTCCATCAAAAATGATATTACACCTATATCACTGACCTGCCAGATTGCAAAAGTGATGGAAATTTTTACTCTAACTAGAATTCTCACCCTCTATCTTACATCGATTAGACAACAAACAATTTGCCGTTGCCGGGAAATCTACAGAACCGGCTATAGTATGATGATGATGATGAAATTTTTATTGATCATCCCCCGTAGGGGCTTTTCAGAATCAATATATAGTTACAAAGCTATTACTAACTAATTATAAAAGCTACATATATATACTGTAAATCTACATAATTCTACATAGTATCTAAAAATTCTCTTAGTAAGTCTTTTCTCAAATTAGTTTTAAAACTACCTATTGAATCACATAATTTAAGATTTGAAGGTAAATCATTCCAAAGTTTTGCTATACGATACTGAAATGATTTCTGACCATTTGCACTTCTAAATAGTGGAATGTTTAGATGATCTGATTGTCTAGTTGATCTTCTACTTATTGATTCCCTGGTAGTAAATTGGGAACTAAGATATGACGGCGCCATTCCTTTCATGCACTTAAACGCTAGCACGGCGTCTCGGTAGTATAGCTGCATTTTCATCGGAATCCACTGTAGTTCTTTCAACACTGGAGTCACATGATCATACTTTCGAAGACCACCGATAATGCGTGATGCAAAGTTCTGGACAGATTGGACTTTCTTTATGTTTCTCTCGGATGTCGTTGACCAGACGGAAGAGCAATAATAGAGCTTGCTAAACACCAATGTATGGATAATTATAATAAGCAGTTCCTTGTCGAATACATGTTTAACTCTGTTAATCTGTCCTAATATAGACATACATGAAGATGTCACCCTGATGATATGTTCGTTGAAATTCAGATGACGATCAAAACTGACACCCAAGTCCTTGACTGATTCACTTGGGACTACTTCTTTATCCAACAGGGAAATATGAAACTTTTCTGGTAATTTAGAAACCAACTGCCTGCTTCCGTATACCATTAGGTGAGTTTTTCCAGGATTCAATAATAATAGATTTTGGAAGCACCAGTTGCGGATTCTTACGAGATCTTCATTTACAATGTTCATAGCTAAATCATAATCCCTAGCTGGAAAGCACTTGTATATTTTTGTGTCATCCACGTAACATTCAGCTGGACATTCATACGTGGATGACACAAAAATATACAAGTGCTTTCCAGCTAGGGATTATGATTTAGCTATGAACATTGTAAATGAAGATCTCGTAAGAATCCGCAACTGGTGCTTCCAAAATCTATTATTATTGAATCCTGGAAAAATTAATATACATTCTTCATCTAGTACAGTATACATTCTTCATCTAGCCTTGGCAGCCCTAATGGATAAGGGCAACTGTTCATTAAGATTCTTGTTTGACCATGAAATTCTGGTGGAAGAATTACATAAGTTTAACATTTATAATAGTAAGATAGATTGCTGCTTTCTTGCAAGGAAGATCTCAGGTTCGTACCCATTGGAAATTTTGCATCCGCACCACAAAGTATCAACGGCGATATTCCCAAAGGGACCAATTTGGCCCCAATACTTTTTGCTATTAGACAAAAAAAATTAGGTTTCTGGTGAGTGGGTTTGCGCAGAATTGACGCGGCGAGTATTTTTCTTTTTTTGAAAAGTACATTTTGATTTTTTAAGCTTTTAATGCTAAACTGTCACCAAATTTGTAGGTTAAATAGAATAATTTTTTATTTAAGAGTACTTCATTTTGCAAGGGTATTGATGGGCCGTATTTGCCAAAAAGACGTTGGTGCGCACAGTTAAAAATGACGCGCGCGCTGACCAGAATTGAAACACAAGATTTCTTAGGCCTTATGGTCAGTTATGCAGAGATGCAGCGTGTAAGAAATTTACAATACAATAATACAATACTTTAATTGAGCTCTCCCCAAAGGGGCTTTTCAGAGCCAAATACAATAATTTACAATACTATTTATGAATATATTAATTATACTATGTCTATAGCTATAAAGTTAAAGTTTCTAAAATATGTCTTCGAGGTTTTCTTTTAAAAATATTTATAGACGTGCTTGTTTTAATATTCAATGGTAGAGCGTTCCAGAGTGAAACAGCACGGTAATGAAACGTTCTTTGGCCGGTGGCACTTTTATAAAGAGGGATGTTCAAGGATTGGGAATTTCTGGTACAGCGTCCGCTTATACTGCCTCTCTTTACAAATTGCTTTGACAAGTAATCAGGGGCCGTTCCATTCATATATTTGAACGTCAAGATTGCGTCGCGGCAGAAAAGGTGGAACTTGACGGGAAGCCAATGCAGTTCTTTCAGCAATGGGGTGACGTGATCGAATTTCCTAGAGTTGTTAATTATTCGTGCAGCAAAATTCTGAACTGCCTGTAGTTTACAAATATTACTTGCAGTAGTGTTCGACCATACAGTTGAACAGTAATACATTTTGCTGAATACCAAACTTTGGATAACTGTAATAAGTAAGTCTCTGCTTAAGGCATGCTTGACCCTGTTAATCTGCCCTAAACTTGACATACATAAAGAGGTTGTCTTAACAACATGCGATCCAAATGAAAGGTTTAGGTCAAAAAGTAGACCAAGATCTTTAGCTGATGGTACTGGTATCAGTTCCTTACCAAGCAAGGACAAACGGAAATCGGGGATTTTCGCGATCATTTGACGGCTCCCAAATAGTATAAGTTTTGTCTTAGGCGCATTAAGAAGAAGGCAGTTGTCAAAGCACCAGTCGCGAATCTTACGTAAGTCATCATTCACCTTGGTTACTGCAAGTTCACATTGTTGAACAGGGAAGGTTGTATATAGTTTATTATCGTCAACATATACCTTGGATGAGCAGTGTTGTGGGGTTGCGGGTAGGTCATTGACATAAATACTAAAAAGAATGGGTCCGAGGATGCTTCCTTGTGGAACTCCGCTGTGCACTATTAATTTTTCGGAGAGTGCAGAGTTTATACGAACTGCTTGTTGTCTATTCGACAGATAACTTGAAAACCAGCTTAGGGCGGCAGGCGACATTCCGACATCTTGCAGTTTTAGCATAAGGATTTTATGGTCTAAACTGTCGAATGCTTTACTCATGTCTAACAGGACCACAGCAGTAACTTTATTTTTGTCGATCGCATTTAAAATGGTGTCAGTAGTTTCAATCAAAGATGTTTCTGTCGAATGATGCTTTTTATTAAATCTAGGTATGGTACAACTTGGTTTAAATACTTTAGACAACATTGGTAAAAGCGAAATCGGTCTGTTGTTGTTAGCCTGCTCGTGATCACCTTCCTTCAGGATAGGTGTGATTTCTGCCATTTTCCACCCACTTGGGAATACTCCGGAAGTTAGTGATGCGTTAAAAATTGAAGTAATTGTTGGTAAAATAGCAGGCAGACTGTCTTTAATAACTCGCATTGAAATCTTATCAATCCCAGGAGACTTATTTGTGGGCATGGAATTTATAATGTCATGAACTTGTTTACATTCAACCGTCTGAAAGACGAATTGTTCAGATTCAGCGTATGTCCGAGGTTTAACGAACGGATATTCAAATGAGCAATCTTAATATTACATAGCTTCGGTTGACTTCGCTGTTTACGCCTTCCCAAATTGATGGCATTCGTGGAAGCGGGCGTGCTGTCTGGTCCTGGATTAGGACAAATTGACCCACAAGTTACTAATCGCACGAGTTGAAAACACGAAGTCGAATTTGTGTAGCGGTTAATTCTGGAAGCAAAATAACCTTTGCCACGTAGACGGACAAAGCCAACATGGCGGACATTCTCCCGCGTTAACTTTGAATTAAACAGCGATTTGACACGCTCTTTTGTTCCCCGAACTTCTGCACTTTCGGTTATTCTATAGTTTGGATCTTTCAAGCTATAATAAACACCTTTGAAGGTGTAGGATATTAAAAGTAAAGTAAACAATTTGGAGCAAAGCTGCGGAGACATCGCGATCATGCCTTACATCGCAAAGATTAAACCAGGCAATCCGTTATATGCACTCATTCATAATCGACTCGTTACGACTGACTATGCACTCTCTCTTATATCTGGTAGAATGGAAAGAGCAATGATGACACGAACTGATAGATTTGGGAACTCTGCGATTGTGAAGTATGCGGACAGGGACAGAATATTCAAGTGCTGTGCTTGCATAAATTGACAGTTAGATACAATAATAATATGTGCTTTAGATGGATTGCAGGGAAATTTAGATCACTGCAGGGTTTAAATTGAAAGGCCTTTCCAAGGCAGCTGAATTGTTTTGAACAAACAATATATAATTCTGCAATGATGAGTTTCCTGGCGTATATTGTAATTTGTCTGATTATATCCTGATATAAACGTGCAGCTGTGCAATTTATCATATACATGTAGGCTGGTGAAACCCTATGGGCTGTATCCAACGATTTAAATATTTGGACACTGCAACGCAGCCAACGAGAGTTGACCCGGCCATTTGTCCTTCCCAACCAACGTCATCTTTGTTGATTTTCAAACTAACTTTTTTATTGCTGATTGTATCGAGCCGATTCTTGTTATGAAAATTAAAGCCCAACATAAAATTCTAAAGAACGGAATTTTTAAAAGAATAATTATTAACGTTTCGTTGTAACTACAACATCTTCATGCAGAGACTAAAATTTAATTACTACGCAGTTGTTACATCTAATCATTTAAACTTGCGTGTCGAAAACAATTAATCAACTGAATACTAGAAGAGATATAGTTTAGCTGATCCTATATTAACATTTAAAGTGGGTCGATAGAGATAATAAAAGTTTCTCTGAGAACCAATTCAGATTCAATGGAGCAAGACGTAAGTATGGTAATTATATAAATCGTCACGAGATATAGGGTGACCAGTTTCAGAATGATGATGAAAGATGGCCTATTTATGAGATGGGCTCTTTTGTCCCTTAGCAAGAATTGGTGTAAGTCGCACGTGTTCTGAGGGACGCTTATAGTGGCGTACAATAGGCATAAACAGCCTATATTGAGTGTAAATGTTTAGGAGGACCCCCCCCCCCCTAACCGGAAAAAAGACTATGAAAGACTATAATCGCCACTGGACGCCTATGAAAGTGTCGAACAGTGTCACCGACATACAAGGCTCCGCAGCCTTGACACGTGTATTTATAGATTAATTGTGCGACCTCAGACCTTTGGGCAAATACGATCCTCAGCTGAAAATAAATGAGAGATCCTCTGTATAGGTTTAGAATCAGAGCGGATACTTATATGTGGGACTGCAGGTGACAGAAGTTTGTTAACTTGAATTTGGATCTCTTGTAATAATCTTACCCCCATCTCGGCGATCCCCTTTCCTTAATACTTTATTATAATCCTATATTTTGAATATTCATGGTGATGCATCCCCATTGGTTATTGTTAGGTGGGAGTAAAATAATAATCTGTAACAACTGAGTGTGTTGTAATTTAATCTCTAAAGATGTTCAAGTTACAACGAAATGTTAGACATGTACAGTTATTTTTCTAAAATGCCGGTGGTTTATGCTGGTCAATAAATTTCATAACAAGGATTACACCGTTTGGGAAACATTTCGCTTGGGAAATCACTCCCTTGTATCTAGCCAGGGACTTGTGAGAGATTATGACGTCAGCGCATACAAAAATAACTATTTCTAAATTATTTTTTAAAAACACAGGCGCCTCATTGCCACCTGAAGATGTTATATCAGGTCATGCTGTCCACTCCGAAGTTGAATGTTCCTTGAAGTGTCTTGAAGAACAAACATGTGTGGGTTACAACTACAGACCAAAATCAGAGAAACATGAAGTGAATTGTCAAATCAGCAATAAAACTATGGAGAGATATATAGAAATTTTTGGAAGAAGAGAATGGATGTTTTACCAAGACATGGAAACTTTGCCTGTGAGTAGATTGTTTCAAAATATGCAGACTTTTTTATATGTACATTTAACTGTATTTGTTTTCTATTATGAATTGACTAATAGAGAACGTAACTGGTGAACAAGGAGCCTCAACAAATTAACCTGTTCAGATTTCTAGTGTCTCCTAGCTCTATCTAGAAAGAAACATAGAACATGAAAATGAATATATAAAAACAAAGTTGTTATTTGTCCGGCCACCGAAACATTGGAGCTTTGGGTATTTGTCCGTGAATTAATTTGACTTGTTCATCAAAATCGTTAACATGTTTCAGATAATTAAACCTGAACCTTGCCCGTTCCAACACCTTCCCTAACACTAACCGATCAGACCACCTGTTAGCAGGAACTCATATTTTTTCTTAATCCTAGCTGAGTGGGATTTGAACCCACGTGCGAGCCCTCACAAGGTGGACGCCTTAATCACTCGACTACCGAGGATTTGTTTGAAAACTATTGAATCATTTTAACGTTGAAAGAACGAGGAAAATAGTTATTCCGGACAAATAGCGTTAGCACATTAGTATCGGTCACGGTCACTACCTATCAAAAACCTTATCCAATTCGTTTATTAAATCTACGAATATGACTCTGTTCTAGGCATACTCCGACAAATCGAAAAACGATTGGACTCTAATTGCACGCTTCTCGAATGGTGATTCTAAACACTGGACAATCAATGGTTCCTTTTGGTATGACAGAGTCACTCCTTATGGAAACGCAAATAATCCACTGAAAAATATGGATATGATTTCTCCAGCTTTCTGGAAAATGAAGGGACGTGAAATGAAGATTACAAGAAGTGATGATTCCAGTAACACACCATTACTACAGACCACTTCCAATTGTCTTCAAGGTAGGTTAGTACATTATAAACTAGGTAGATACGTTCGTAGCTATGAAGGTAGGTATAGGAAGGCAGGTGGAGGTATATAGGAATGTAGGTAGGTTGTGAGAAGGTAGGAAGATAGGTAAGTGGGTAGGCGGGTAGGTGGAACTTAATTTAAACATATTGTGCATGTCAAGCTCGCGCTGCTTTCGCAGATACAAGACAATAAACTAATGACTAACAGCAGACAACAATATACAAGAATTTAACCAAATTACACTGTATGAAGTACTTATACAGCATGAATGGCTTTGTTGCTCGAGATTTACAAACATTAACATTAGTTGTGATTCGTCTTGATGAAAGTGTTCGTGCTCTTCAATAACCTTACATAATCTTTCATTAATTATACTTGATGAGGAAATTAGTTTAAATTTTAAGTGAATCAGAAACTTTTGGCATGGTATAAGCAGCAATTATATTTTCAAAGGTGGGACATTCAGATCCAAAATCACAAGTTATGGAAACTTTGGTAATGGTGCGTTCTGGGGAAGTAACAAGTGTCTTGGAAGTTGTCCAGTTATTTACGACGGTCAGTACAAAACTACAGCAGGTTTTGAAAAGCACAGTTGCAGCAGTGATATACAGAACAGTAACTACTTTGGGTTTTGGTGTCATTTGGATGGTGATGGTGCAGTGATGATGATTGGTGGAGGAGGAAGTGGTTGTGACAGAACAGATCATGGTATTGGAATAACAGAGAAAGATCATGGAAAGTTTGGTGGTGCAAAACCTTATCATGACTTTGGTTTTCGCGCAAGCAATAATCCTCCTTCAACATATTCGCTTAACTTGTGGATTCGTTAAAATAGTTTTGTACATAAACTATCGAGTGTTTTGTGTTGATAGTTCTGTTTTGTCATGCTATGAGCGATCAACCGAATTTTTTATTATCATGGGCACAGCAAATTTGGACAAGAAATGTGTAAACTTGTGTAAATACAAACATAGTTTTATATATTTAAAATCGCTAGAGTATGGCCCTGTTCATATGAACCGGGCTTGCCCGCTTTACCGGGCTGACTCGCAAGAGGCGAGATCCCGCCTCGTATATTGTTTTCGTATGTTTTTGAGATTTGATTCACATCGGGACCTGGCCAGGCGAGATCACGCCTTGAGCGAGCCGAGATCCGCCTTCCCGGGATCATATGAATGCACTTATATTAGCGGGCCAGCCAGGTAAACCGTGTTGGAAATCGTGTCACAGCGCAAGCCATGCTTTAATATCGGCCCAAAGACCGTGTAAAAAGCCAAAACAAGTAAGGAATCTTGCAAGGAAATTAACTCTCCTGAAGCAGTTCCGACAATAAAAATAGTGTTTTTCAAAATAGAAATAAATTTCGCTTTCCCGCCAAAATCACACTGGAATTTCTTGCTAGCGCTTGCCGGGCTAGCCCGCCTCGTGTGTACCAAATGACAAACTGGCCCGACAAAGCGAGCTAGTCCGGCTTACGGGCCAGCCCGGCTCATATGAATAGGCCCTATAACGAGTTTGAATGTGTTTGAACGAATACATGCATGCAGTATTTAAGAAGTTATGGTCGATTATATATGTGTTGTTATTTTGAAATAGCACAATAATTCTGACACGGCGTAAATTCTAGTCATGTAGGAATATCTCAACACACAATCGATTAAATACTTTTTATTTATTTATTTAAAATTATTTGAAAACGGTATAGCCCTTCAGCGGTAAATTAAAAACTGATTTTCAAGGGGCCCTTTATCAATACATACATTAATTAAGAATACAAACACTTACTAGCTATATATTAAAGTCACTATTGGCTTCTTACTATATACAATATTTCAACTATTTACAACAATTTTATCACAAAAAATAATTTTATTAAGTTGTAGATGTGTTTCCCTCCAAGTCCTTGTAGTGATGATTTATTAAAGTCTTAAAAGAAGTCAGGGAAAGTTGATCGTATACATCAACAATTTCAGCTGGAAGGCTATTCCAGGATACAGCTCCTTTGTGTTTGGTTTTTTCAAATAAAGTTTTCGGTCATTAGTTCTTAATTGATACGTGTCATTATGACTGGCGACAAACAAGTCTGACAGGTAGTTAGGCGTTTCACCCCGTAATGCCTTGAATGTCGTAATGTGTTCACGTTTTTTATACTGCATGTATGACGTCCATTCAAACTGATCAAACATATTCAAACTCGTTATATTCTATCGATTCTGAATATATATAAATTGTTAGCGTTTCAACAAGTTTTCACATTTTCACGTCTCAATCTGTCGTAACGAAAATAACATAACTGTTACCACATCCGGGGTCTGAGCCCTGAAAATAAATTACGCTATACGGGCCCCGAAAAAGTTCTGTGTTCGAAATCAAACGAGTTGACATTTAATTTGACAATATTAAAACATATCTTGGGACAAATTTACGGTTATTTATTGTGGTTTCTGTTATGTTTTTATTAAAGTTTTGTTAAATTGACTTTGTGTGATTGTGTTTAGTCGCCCCGCGACAATAACATTCCGTTTTGCACGCACAACGCATGAACCATAACCGAAATCAAATATATTTCGAATGCTTTTTTCATGGAAAAAAGCGCCAAAAAGACTAAAATACTGTATAAAAGCGTAATATTTTAGTCAGAATCAGTTGCATACCAAAAGATGAGTAAAATCTCCCTAGATTTCGACAATGTAAGCGTATTATTATGCTAAAATAAGTAAAATGCTTGCATAAATTGAATCTTTTGGGAAACTGCCTTTATACAGGGTGTCCCAAAAATGCCCCCATAATATTTTGTAGTATTACTTCGTTAGCTTTAATTGAGATACAAATTTTGCAGTCGATTGAATAACAAACGTACCATGTCAATTTATTGATATTTTACCGATCAAACTAACTGACCATCTACCTTCTAGAAATCACTTATTTAAGGTGCTTACACCAATATTGTGACTTGTCCAAATTATGGAAATTAGTGTAAGCAAATAGGAAATGATTACCTATCTACTCTAAAACTCATGATTTGTTGTCGTTAACATCACGCCTTCTAACTTTGAGAATTCATTAACTGTAAGAATTAATGAAGACTGAGGCAGAAGCCGGAGCAGGGAAAGGAAGTGCACTTAATTTGCTGTTTTGGGGCACTACATGAATGGAAAACAGCAAATTCTTGGCATTTTCCCCACCTTACAGGGCTTTTGATTCCTTTTTACTAATTTTTACATGAAACGAAATCTTGATGACTGTGATGATAGGGACCACAAATAATCAATTTCGGAGATGATTAGCCTGCGTAGCAGGCGGTATTAGCGGGCACGAAAGGCGGGGAAAGGAGAAATACCGCCTGTATTTTGAGTTATCTGGTAGATTCTATACAGCAGCATTCTATACGGAGCATTCTGATTGGTCAGAATTTTGAATTTGAATTTTTGATTGACGGGAAATTAATGTTGATTTTAGAAATTACATTGATAGTTATATATCAGTAAATAAATACGCGAATGTTTGAGAAATATTGTCGGAATTATTTTATATCTCTGTCGTTTCGAAGAGTAGTGAACAAAGGATTTCAATCGAATAGGAATCTTATCAACTGGATTTGGGATTATATTTACCGTGCATGATTCGTCGAAGGAGGCCAAAATTAGTCGTATTTATGGACGACAAATTAAACGTTTCGAATTATTTAGGTGGACGGTATACTAGAAATGAAACAAAGAGGCAAAATATAGTATATTTCAATTTGACATACATTTACAATATTTCTTTACTATTACGTTTGTCGGCGATGAAACGGCGTTTATATATTTTTATTCCTCATTCTAATGTCAGACACATGCAGTTGTCGGTTCAATATTTAATATTCGTTATTTGCAATGTGAGAAATCTCTCTATTTTGACGGTGATGTATCGCTGACTATCAAGCATTCGGCCATTGTTGCAAAATTGTAATGTCTAATGATTGATAGCGCTATTAAATCTCGAATGTTTACATGCATGTAAAATCTGAAAAGTTGTTTGGGTTTTCCACGTCGTTCGAAATATAATAGTACAAAATAATATGAAACTAACATCTTGCCAATCGACATCACTATTATTAACTCGCGTTCTGATTGGTCTTGCATATTCGGTGGGCGGAACTAAAAATACTTAGTTTTTGGGCAGGCGGCATTTCTCCTTTCCCCGCCATTCGTCCCGCTAATACCGTCTGCTACGCAGGCTAGGAGATGATAGATAGGGATTATCTTAAAAATTGAAATATATTTAACATCTAAAGATGTTTGAAGCAAAACCAGGATAATTCATCTTTAGTTTGTAGACGTTCTTACAGCGTTGTGAGGCCGCGCGTTCATTAAATATACATTGCCTGCACCAATGCGAGGCTTACTCCTCACCAATCCTCCATGATGCTCCCTTCAAACTAATTATTGCTTAATGTAGTAACTAAGAATTGCGACTTAAATAATATAGGCAAAAGAAAATCATAAAATTTCTATTCGTTTCCAAATATTTCATTCGAAGTTACGAGCTTTCGACTGCCAGTCTGCAGTCTTCGAAGGGTAGATCACAATGAATAATTATTGTAATCTACAACGATTGTAATCTACCCGTCGACGACTGCAGCCACTGGAAGTTGAAAGCTCGTAACTTAAATTTAATATTTATTACCGGAGAACGTTCACAAACTTAATACTTTTAAAATAATTTCCATAGTTTGGACGGAATGCAAAATTGTTGTCGCCACCTTAAGTGTTTCTAGAAGGAAACGATTGTTTTTTTATCAGTCAAATATCAAAGCATTGGCATGATATGACTATCATATTCCATCCAATATAAAAGCCTGAAACTTCCATTAAAGCTAACATAGTAATTCTACAAAATGTAGCGGAGGGCATTTTTTGGGACACCCAATATATATTCGCACGTTAGTTGGTCACTTTATATATACTGATTTAACTAATTAGACGGTAGACATGGTGAATATGCGAAATCGATATCTTTCCTCTCGACAAATACAGTTATAGTTATAATGCGTCTAGTTGTAGTAAATGTTTAGCATTCGTTGTATATTCTTCCGTATTGGCACACAGCAAAAAATACATTTCTTAAGAAATTTTTTTTCTCAATTTAACAAAATATTCAACCTCGTCCCCAGGCTCTTGATGGTGACCGCGGTGAACGGACAAGACCCTGGACAACTTAGCAAAACATCGGCCATCTCATTGGCCAATCTTCTAGAACACGGTGATTGGTTGCCATCTTGAAATGCTCTGCAGACTTCCGGCAATGGAATTTTTCGTCGACTGGATGATTATATTAAATTGTTGGAGTTTTAACTCATCGATTTTCTCATGGAAAGTCGCGTATGTATCGATAATTCTGTAACATGTGGATCGAATTTGATTGTTTAGATTATGTGGCTTCTAATTTGCTGTTTAGTTATCGTAATTTACGTATATGTTGACTGGATTTTTGAGTCACTGCTTGAGAAAAGTCAATAAAAATATCGACAACATTTTGCAATGAAAGCAAACATTCACAATTAAAGACCATTTTGAAAGACCAACTTAGAAAAGTTATCGCCTCATGCATCAGTCAATTCTAGCATTGCCCATCCTCCCGATCGCAGGCATTTTCTCTAAGTGTACAATTCCCTGGGGCTGGGCAGAAAAAGGGCAACAATGCCCCAGCCATCAAAATATCATGAGATAAAATTTTACATTATTAATTCAATGATGAATTTTGTTTGTGTATATGACACAAATACTTTCATCCATATTCATGGCAGCGCACATGTTCGTTGCAGCTGCTGCAGAAACCACAATCGTTTCTTGTGAACAAATGCCCGGCCCCGGGGATATTTTGCAAGTACTAATGCCTGCATGGCACTTGGGCAAAGAAAGTTTGCAAATGCCTGGGGGGGATGCATGGGCAATGCTAGAATTGACTGATGCATAATAGCAGAGATAATATCTCGTATAATAATCATGTATAAAATCAACATCTTCATGTTAGGAAATGTACATCTTGATCTTGTTTACATGTACAATCAACAGATTGTAAATAATATAAATAGTATATACTCTTGTATGTTATATTTACAATCTGTTGTTTGATTGAAGGTCTGAAGGTCAAGATGTAACAAATAACATGTTTTCCTTAGTTATTGTTGTGTTAAAGCACTACTCATCTAATATTGTTTGTGGCATTTCTATTTCAGATGTTGTTAACATGGGCCGAGAAAAACCAAGCTTGAACACAGTGACTGGCATGAACATTAAAATTTAGGAATTTCGTCTTTTACAACATAGTTTATATTTGAACTGAGTATCTATTAACATGTAATGTGCAACTCATGAATGAAAGCAAGCTCATGTTTAGTGTGAATATCTAGCTTTTTTGCCATGGTAGTTTCTACCATCAGTACCATGTGGGCCTCCAAACTAGATATATTCTACAAGTGAACCAAACAAAACTTCACTAACCACTAATCATTATTGTCCAACAATTTCCCCTTGACAAGAAAAATTATCTGGGTCAGACCAAGGGAAATAACAAAGTAGGGAACATTGAGACTAATGGATTACCAGGAACCTGAACAGATACTCTGGCCAACCCAATTATTTATGGCAAATACTGGTTAGCTAACTAGTATTAAAAGTCAATAGCTGACCAAGTATCCTAGCTTGCTAATGCTGCAGTATATGCATTTGTTCACCAATACACCCTTCTTGTTTCAGAGCTAAGGTGCAAGACAGATAAATCACAGCATAATTTTGCTTTTCTTATAATGTTGGGAAATGTTGGGAGATTTTGATCTCTGTATTCAGTCAGCTAACCAGCTAAGTACCCCCAACTTTGCATGCCTCTCTTTCATTATGGATGTTTTGAGTTTCATTTATTTGTTTCTTCAATAAAATATTTACAATTTATGGTAAAAATTATGGTTTAAGATTCATATTGTATATTTCTAATGATAATATATTTTGGTATTTACATCACATATCCCTGTTACTTTCATTGTCATGTTAAAATGAGTATTATTCTGTATATTGTAAGTCTTGTAATTGTTCTAAATAGATATATAATATAATATTTCACTCGGAATATCCATCCACCTAAACCTTCTACAGATATATAATATGGTTACATACTATTTTCAATTGTTGATGGTTCTTGGAACATATAATGTGGTTACTAGTATTCAAGTACCCAAAATGTGCAGTCAGGAGGAAAGAACACAGCTTAGCCTATCCTTATGGGCACATCTCCAACATGGACACCTCTCTATAATATGGACAGTTTTCAATATCCGGAAGTAAAATATATTAAATTTCAAAAAACCCTCTATGAAAAGGACACCTAATGCAAACACTTTGCTGTGTTCCTATATTGTCCATATTAGAGGGGTTGGACTGTATACGAATAAGCTGGTAATGGGAAATCTATGATAAGAGTACATCACATAGGTCGTTAGCACAGTGTGGGCATTGAGGTTGTGATGATCAGCATGTCACGTCCCTTCCATTACACATTGATTCCTTAAAAATATAATTATCAAGAGTTGTTGTTGTAACATATTTAACTTGGTGAGTGGTGACTACAGTATTTGAATAACAGAAACAGATATCACTCCAAAGCATGCATCAAAACAGAGAATGAAAATAGCAATTGTGCTGCATATGGAAAACAGAATAAAATTTTGCTCAGAAAATATAGAACAGACCACTGATCGAGTCTTGTAGCATGTGAAAATAAAACTGAACTGAAGTCATCTTACCTTTATAGAATATAAAATAAATAGCTACCGGCTTGGGAATGCATTATTACTGGGCCCATTAGAACTCGGTAGCTGTTTCCAATCATATAATTGCAACACTTGAATAGCATTTAAAAATGCATTCCAAAGCATTTAAAAATGTTCCGCCAAAATTGGTCGCCTTCATGCACAGTGTACTACTTGTATTATTCACCTCGACAGTCGATAGCCAACAGAATAAGTACGTATGAGCGCCATGTATATCCAAGGTGGACATGTATATTCAACCGACTTATTAAATATGTTTTCGTAAAATTTGTTCAAACTTTGAGAAATAGAAAAATAATATAACAAAACATTAAAAGAACAATACCAAGAAAATCGTAAGTGCGGGCGCTAGCAACAGATGTGTTGCCGCTATTGCGCATGCGATAAATGTCCAAGAATCGCGGACATTTTTGCCAAGTTGTCCAGGGTCTTGTCCGTTCACCGCGGTCACCATCAAGACCCTGGGGACGAGGTTGGAAAATATTTTCTCAAAATAAGAAAATTATTTCTTAAGAAAAACATTATCTTAATTTAAGAAAATATTTTCTTAAAATGATTAGAAAAAAAAATTGTTGTTGAAACAAGAAAATGTTTAAAAGCTCAAAAATATAATAATTATATAGAATTCTCATTTCCGCAAAACCTTTGTTAATTTTTAATACACCAAATTTATTATACTAACATTTTTCTTGATTTTTGCGATGTTTCTTGAAAAGACAGTTGTTTTTGCACATATTCTTAAAATAAGAAATACCTAATACACCAACAAAACTAAAAATTTTTAACCACATGCATGGCTATATAGATGCATGCATGCAGAACTTTCTGAGTTAATACTGCACTGCAACAGGAAGGATCTTGTTTCTAATGGTTCTGCATCTTGACATACCTACATAACACTATGCTGGTGTTATTGTTGTGAAGATGAATTATGACAACTCAAGAATCAAATAAACGTACAATTTTTGCGTTCATTTTTTCAGATGATTCACAACTGAATATGTTTCCTTATTCGGAATAATGTTGTGTCGTAAACTCTACCTTGACAATTTCCATTCAGAAATTTCGTTAATTTTATGGTTTTTGTGTTCTTTTTTGGTCTAAAATATATTTGTCCAAGGGAGAAAATCCGCCCCTCAAATTGCAAGAAATGCTATTTCATATTTCAAAATCTTCCATGGGAAACATGCGCCCGGAATTCACGGTCAGATAAAACGAAAGGCAATTTGTTCATGAGAATGAGACTCCCTGGCCAATGAGATATTTGTAACGTAATTATAACATGACCATCATGAGTACGATAATTCAATAAAGCTGGTAACATGAGAAACGCTAGCCTATGGGCAGTCCTATGACATCGGAAAACGATGTATGGGACTGCGCAACAACGACGGCGGAAAGCTTGCTACGCAAAAGAATGCAGGAGTGAGATTGTTCACAAAATTTATACAAATTGTCACCTAATATTATCGGTTCATACAGAGAGCGAAGGTCGCAAAATGGTCCATCATCTGTGTGTAAATTTCTCAGGGTTTTGGCGTCATAAGGCGTTCGAAATTTCCGGACATTTCTGGGTTCTTTGTAGGGAAGAAATAAGAAATAAGACCTCATTTATTTTACGTCATAAGATCCCATTTATTTTACCCGCATCCATGTTTATAAGCCAGGAGTTGGATGAGGAAAGAATGCTCTTTTGAATGCTCTTTCCTAAATCTGGATTGACACTCGCTTAGGATCTGTTCTTTTTCTAGATGAGAACATATCTCGTCACCGATAAATTTTTCAAACATTTTAGCAATTACTGATGAAACCGAGATTGGTCTATAATTATCGCACCCATCTCTTTTTCCTGATTTAAAAATCGGAGAAACTCTGCCAATCTTCCAATCATCAGGAAAGATACCTAATGCAAGAGATCAATTAAATATATGTGTTAAATATGGAGGATAAATTAACTAATTTATTGCCATAACTCCTTTCTTTTTTATATGCTTCCTGTGAATCATTAGACGACATCGAAACAGCCTTTTTCCTGATGTAATCGCGATGATTCATTGCCTGTTTGACCTTTTCGGTCAACCATGGGGCATAGTTACCCCTGAATCGCCTAGTCCTCATAGGGGCGTGAATATCAGTAACATAATTGAAAACATCTCTAAATCTTACTCCACAAAATATTTGGGTCATCAGATAGCCAGTCGCACATTTTCATATATTCGCTTAAGTCATTGTTAGGCAAAGGATTTATAATGTTTGTAATTTCTACATTTCACAATCTTAGGAGGTGATTTACATAATGCAATTTTTCTGCATCCATAAATAAGACTGTGGTCACTTATACCTAAATGTAGGACATCTGACATACTGATTTTCTCTGGTTTATTGTTAAGAAATACAGGGTGTATAAAAAAGTAGACCCTTTCAAATTCAAATTAGCCATAACCTATTGTAGTAATTTGACACCCCTAATTTGACACCCCCTAATTGCTTCGAATTAATGGTGCGCCAAAACACAATGTCGTATACAAATGGGAAATTTAGGATAACTTCTAATCGTATGAAACAACTGAGCTGTCAAATTAATACAATAGGTTATGGCTAATTTGAATTTGAAATGGTGTACTTTTTTAATACCCTGTACGGTAGATCCAATAAAGTTTTAGTGCTTAAAGTTGGCTTGTTGGTTCAGTAATTACTTGCGTTATTTGAAATAGGTTCACAATATCACAAAATTGATTTGTATGTGCCTGTGTTCTATTTGCTAGGAGATCACAATTAAAATCCCCTAGCAAGATAATTTATTTGTTTTCATTATCCAAATTTTCAATTAGTTGTTGAATTTGTTGAAAAATTTCCGATGATGCACTTGGTGCTTTTCAATTGTGTTACCTCAATTGATTCAATGCTGGAAAGCAATTCCTGTCTGTTAATAATATTTAAATGGTCTCCATAAACATTGCTACTCCATTCACGATTTCTATCTTTTCTTATAATATTATAGCCATTTATTAATTTTGCACTTCTGTATCATTAACACCACAATCTAACCTAGATTCATTAATACTTAATATGTCCATTGGTCTATCTTTTAACTAGAATATAAGTTGTTCAATATGTTTTACTAGCGAGGTAATATTTATGTGACCAATTCTAAATCCCTTTAATTCTTTCAGTTTAGCGACGTTTATATTCTCATTATAATTATTACATTTATAAATAACTGTGCAAGTTATAATTTGTGTTAGTAGCTATTTTATTGACATTTTTAAGGTTATTTCGGGAGAAATCTGGATTAGAATATATAATCTATCCGCCACATGACCACGTTGGAATCCAAACGCAAAATATTGGTAGTATTATATTAATAAATTATTAAATTAAGTAAAAAACAAACAAAACAAACTTTGTAAAATAATCACATTGATGTAAACAACAATTACCTTATATTATCTAGCACTGGTTACATATACTTTGGTTTTTATAGTTACTTACCATTCCAGCAATACCTGTAAATAGGTCATGCTAGGTAAATAAACATGGATATCCCATGTAGACTCCGGCGCGCCTAAATTCAATATGGCGGCCAATGTGAAATTTCAGGATTTAGCCGCTAGTCATTCCTCGTAAATGCGGCATATTGGTATTTACATATGAACGCCTGCGCATAATTAGCACATTAATTTTTTTGTATAAATTATTTCCTCCAAAACCCTCTCTCCTCCGCAGAAGCTCTTTTTGTTTTTATTTATGATCGTGGAAAGCGCTAGCCTAAGTAACATAGGGAAGCGCTAGAACGTAATAGAACGTCGATCTATTACGCTCTAGCGCTTTCTAGTTTATTCGCTCGAAATTATAGCGCAATTACATCTAATTAATCCTCGTAAACATAATAAGTATATACCAAAAAGCCTCTGCGTAGGAGAGAGCCCAAAATCTGGAAAAACGCGAAGCAAGGTTTTCGTCATTGTTTCGATCGCAGTCCCTTACATCGTTTGGTGATGTCATGGGACTGCCCGCAGGCTAGTTATACTGTACGCATAGTCAAGCTTCTTTTTTATTTCAACTTCATCTAAATAGTCAATCAGTAATTTTTATATCTAGCAATGTTATAGAAACTAAATTATATAGGATTTCTTTCTTGTTCAAGCCCCGCATTATTAATCATTATGTATAATATATGAATTTAAATATTTTAATGAATGATAGCTCTTTGAGTATTATTAAATTACATTTCCTCTTCCTCAACAATCTCAAGCACAGGGCCGTGCCGAGTGAAGACTCCCCATTAAGAAGCAGCAATGGGGTCCCAATTTTTTTAAGGAAGCCCAATTTCCTAACTTCTTGATGAACGTAGGGCTCGCCGAGAGATGGCGAAAATTTTGGGCAAAATTTTCGTTGGTGGCTGGGGCCCCTGTAACAGTGCTATATTTGAGAGGACCACCAACATGGTCTCTAACTTGAACAATGAAAAAGGGCCCTTAACTTAAAGAAGGGCCGATCACTTGAAGAAGGGCCAATCACTTGAAGAAAGGCCAATCACTTGAAGGAAGGCCCCTAACATGAAGAAGGGCACCTAACTTGAAGAAGGGCATCTGACATGAAGAAGGGAACCTGACTTGACGAAGGACACCTAACTTTAAGAAGGGCACCTAACCTGAAGGGCACCTCACTTGGAGAAGGGCCAATAACTTGAAGAAGGGCCAATAACTTGAAGAAATGCCCCTATCTTGAAGGAGGGTCCATAACTTGAAGAAGGGCTCCTAACTTGAAGAAGGCCTGCATCAGCCCACAATTTAATAGGATCCCTGCTCAATTTTTTAGCAAATTGGGGCTCCCGTCACTGTCGGGTTGCAAGTCCGAGAGAAATTTCCCCCTCCGCCTTTCTCTCTTTGCACACATTTAGGCTATGCTATCTACACTTATACGGAACATTTTTTAGCATAGTTGAAATTCGTGAGCTTTAGAAAATATAATATGTTTAAATTTCTCTCTAAGCAGTGCTCTTGTCTTCAATTGAAGAACTAAGTTGTGATTTTATGATCTAATGTATATACTTGCGTCTCTTGGCAATTTAATTATTACCAATTCCGACTAATTTTTGTCAATACAAGCACATCTGCCACACTGTTTGAGCAGCTTGTATAACTTTTTTTATATTTGAGCATATTTGTTAAAATGCTATTTCAATAAAACATCCGGAAATTTATGCTGTAGAAAATCTATAATCTATAGACAGTGTGTATCATAGTAAGCTATATACACTGTGTATCAAAAAAGGTAATATCTAATTTCAGCATGTCTGTGTGTGTTTTTCGATAGTTTTTTTAAACAGCAACAATAATCACGCTTTTAGCTGTCCAATGACACCTTTGTTGTTTCATTACAAGGTAAAATGACCAAGTATGAATCGAATAAACCTTTTCGGTCGAAATCGCATTTTTCCGCTGTTGCACATGGGATTGTGTGCAAAACTATTGAAAACAATCCATTTGGATCTCAAATTCATGAATTTTAATATTAAAGAGGAATAACAGGAATAGCTATTTTAAGCTTATTGTTTAGCAAGACATATTATTGATTAATTGCGTTTTCTTTAGTTGTCTATCTCTTAAATTATGCACAAACGGGAAAAATACATTTTCGACCGGCAAATTTTAACCAGCTTGTATTTGGTCATTTCTGTTTGGAATGATACAAAAAAGGTGTCAGTCAAAAGCTAATACCCCAATCTTTCAATATACGAAAACAAAACCCGTTTTTATACAACCGGTATTTTGTACTGTCTGTCTTAATATTTTGTGTCCTTTGACTGATTATTGAAAAATGTATATGTTTAATAATTATGAACTTTATTCGGTAGTTCCAATTTGTCAATGCAAACACACCTGCGATGCTGTTTCACTTTAACTTCCTAATATATTTGATCATTTTAATTTTGATGTGATATTTTAAACAGGAACGATGGATACTTATAAAACGAATGTTTTGATATCAAGAATTTTACCTTTCTTCCTCGCAATTTCAATTCATTGTAAGTCAGTGTCATCTTTAGAAAGCCAAAAATATTTCAAGAAAACGACAGATTATGGTAAGTACTTCAAGCATTATACATGCAACCGCATATACGGTATGAGAGAAAAAATGGGCTGACACGCATGGGCTGACACGTCCCCAGTCGTCCCTAATGCTGTCTCTAGTGTTCAATTTTATTATAGAATATATGATATAATTAATTTGGAGATCAGTGATTGCGTAGACACTTGTTACGGCTTGTGTTCTACCCAACCACCGATCCCCAAATCTATTTTTTCATCTATTTTATATTAAAATTGAATACTTATAGAGGTAACTGGGGTATATAGGTGTATACGAATTTTTAGGGCTGTATAGCTGCTGTTCACTCTTTGCCAGGACAAGAAACATGCTGGGTGATTTAGATCACAGGCTTCAAATTGAGTGAAATGGCCATTAATTAAGGCTAGAATGAAATTTGTATTTTTAGGGGCCGTTCATTTTTTATCTTGAGGGGGGGGGGGGCTGGTAGAATTAGCGTGTGGGCCATCCAAAAAAAGACGGCCTTAAAAGGGTGGGCCACACGAAAAAATATTAGCAAAACGGGGGCGGCACGCAAAAATGTTACAATGTTTTGTTATTCTGTTGCACAAGTGTCACCCTGAAAGCGCACGAAATGGCCTTTCTGTGCTACTAAAATTCAAAATATTCCATTGGAGCATGCCCCCCGAACCCCCGTAGCTATGCAAGGCCCATAAAACGACTACGCAAAGAGCTCAGTCTTGCAATTGCTGCTTAAATATATCCTGACACATCTTGAGCAAGATATTCACAACATATTTACAACTTGTTCTGTCTCTTTATAGGTATAATTTGAAAATATATTAACAGTAAAATAAATTAAATATATAAGAAAAATATAAGAAAAGTCAGCGAATGATCGTAAAGCGTTTTGCTCACAAATACGAGTTTTTAAGGTAAAAATATGAAAAATATCTTTGTTTAGGGGTGGGCCACTGGGAAAGGGATTTAAGACGTCACACTAAATTCCACCAGCCGTACCCCCCCCCCCCCTAAGATTATATGATTTAAACGTGCAACTCTCTAATTTATGACATCCACTTAGATTGGCGAAAACCTATACCAACGATTTAGAAATTTCGACAATTTTCTATATTACTCCTTCGCAATCAACGTCATCCTGGTTGAGTTTCTTTATTTCTGGTTGGATCGAGCCAGGAACTCGTGAGACATAGGACGTCATGTGCATACAAAGAATAATTATATTTAAATGTTTTCTTCAAAACACAGGCAGCTCATTGGCATCTGAAGATATTATATCCGGTCATGCTGTCCATTCCGAAGTTGAATGTTCCTTGAAATGTCTTGAAGAACAAACATGTGTTGGTTACAACTACAGACCTAAATCAGAGAAACATGAAGTAAATTGTCAAATCAGCGATAGTACTACACAAAGAGACATAGAAATTGTTGGAAGTAAAGAATGGATGTTTTACCAATACCAGAAAACTTTACCTGTGAGTAAATTGCTTCAAAATACACATATTTTTAGACTATTGGTGGATTTGTAATTTTGCTGTTGGACATTATTATATTCCTTATATTTCGTATACATTTTGAATTGACTAATAAAGATCTTAATTCATATATTTAACGTAAGTTTAACATTGGTTTAACTAGGAGTGTTAAAAGAGCCTGTGAAGATTTCTAGTGGCTCCTAGCCTTAACTGGACTGAAATTTAGAACATGCACGAAATAGTGAAACGAAAATGGAAAATATCAATAACTTTATCTGTTTTGTATTTTAAACCAACGATTAAAACTCCGTTTTAGGCGCACTGTCGCCTAATGAACGATGAATGGACTCTTATTGCACGCTTCTCTAACCGTGATTCCAAACACTGGATAATGAATGGTTCTTTTTGGTATGACAGAGTCAGTCCATATGGAAAGGTAAACCATCCATTGAACAATATGGATATGATTTCTACATTTTTCTGGGAAATGAATGGACGTGAAATCAAGATTACAAGAAGTGACGATTGCAGTCACACAGCATTACTACAGACCACTTCAAATTGTCTTCAAGGTAGGTAGGTATCGAAGGTATGTAGATAGGTAGGTAACTACGCAGGTGCTTGTGCGTATTTTTGGTACTTCGGGGGCGCAATCGTCAGAGCACGCGCCTTTCACCTCTGATATCGTGGGCTCGAGTCCCGTTGGGGACGACTTATGATAGCTATGTGAAAAAAGTTAGTCAACGCTCCGCCGAAAGTCGTGGGTTTTCTCCGTGTACTCCCGTTTCCTCCCACAGGGAATGTTGACAGGGTGGGTTGGGTTTAATCCCTAACTCGCCCTTCCACCGTAGTTGTGCTCCGTGATGGCGAGCAAAAAGTGGCTGCCATGTGCCCGCCTACAAAGCCTTCGACTTGGTCACGTTGAGCTGTGTCCTTCGCAATTCAGCTTAGCTCTCAGCTGCAAGTAAGGATAATAAGCACACCGCCTTACTTAAATAGGTAGGTTAGTGCTACGTAGATAGGAATGTAGGTAGGTGTTAGGTAGATAGGAATTTAGGTTGGTGATACGTAGGAAGGAACGTGCTAGGTAGGCAGGAGGGTAGATACGTGTTAGGAATTAAGAATGTAGGTAGGTGGAAGGCAGATTGGAATATAGGTGCGCTAGGAAGATATGAATGTACGTAGATAAGAGCTGGGTAGATAGAAGTGTAGCCAGGTGCTAGCTTGGAAGATAGAAATGTAGATAAGTAGCAGGTGGATAGGAATGTAAGGTGGTGGTACGTAGGTGGGAATGACGATACGTTCTAGTTAGGTAGGAAAGTAGGTAGGAAGGTAGGAAGGTAGGTACGTGCTAGGAATTATGAATGTGGGTAGGTGGTAGGTAGATAGGAATATATGTGGGTGTTAGGAAGATAGGAATGTAGTTATGTGCTAGGTAGATTGGAATGCTGGCAGGTGGTAGGTAGATATGAACATACAATCACTTTCAAAAGTTGTTGGACACCTTCAGTTTTAGAGCATAGGTCAATCTGTACACTTGTAACACACGTTAATCTCCCTTCCCCTCCCCTCCCCTCTCCAATCAATGTTGGTGTCCCAACACAATGTTGGTTTCCTAATGCACAGAAAATAACTCATCATTTCAAGGTTTTTGGCAAAGATTGTAGGTATATGGTAGGTAGATGGGAGTGTAGAGAGGTGCTAGTAGATAGGAATGTAGGTAGGTGGTAGATATAGAGTAATGCAGGTAGGTGGTAGGTAGATAGGAATGTAGGCAGGTGGTAAGTAGATAGGAATGTAGGTAGATGGTAGGTAGTTTGGAAGATAGGTAGGTGCTAGGTAGATAGGAATGTAGGTAGGTGGTAGCTAGATAAGAATATAGGTAGGTGGTAGGTAGATAGGAATGTAGGTATGTGTTAGGTAGATAGGAAATAGGTAGGTGAAGGGTAGATAGGATTGTAGGTAGGTGGTAGGAAGATAGAAATGTAGGTAGGTGGCAGGTAGGTAGGTAGGTAGGTAGATAGGTAGGTTGGTAGGTAGGAAAGTAGATACGTGCTAAGTAGATAGGAATATGGGTAGGTGCCAGGAAGATAGGGTTTTATGTAGGAGTTAGGTACATCGAAATGTGCTGTAGGTAGGTGATAGGTAGGTAGGAAAGGTAGGTAGTTATGTGTGTGTTGCTAGGTGGAACATAAATTAAACTATATGTAAATGCTGTGCATGTCAAACTTTGGCGGGTACAACACAACGAAGAAATAGACTACCAGCAGAAAGCCATATACAAGAATTAACCAAATCAAACTCTAAGTAATATACATACAACATGAACCAACCTCGTATCCACGGCTTTTTGCTTCCGCGGTTGGATGATCAGCGAAAATAGCCCTGTCTTCTGCTGGTCAGTTCTGCAAACTGATTGGTTAATTTTCGAGCAAAATCTATTCGGGCGATAATAATTTATTCCATAACTAGGGTACCTGCAAGGTAGGGAATGCTGCGGGGACTGTTATTATTCTACAGCTTCTTGAAACAAACATGACGTTTATGCAACGCAAGTTATATTCAGTATACGTAGATTGTAATTATTGGCATTGACCCAGTGTGTATGCTAGAAGATATCAGGTTGCGGGCTGGCTTGCGCGCTGACAAGCTAAATATATCACAAAACATGAAAGGCTTCAATTTAAAGTTTTGTAACATCTATTTCAAAATATCAATATTTTCTATGTATTGTTTTTCCACATGGAATTCCCACATGAGACCCATGATTACTGCGAGTACATGACACTGCCACGCATTTTTGTAGTGTATAAAAGCGTTAAAAAGCTTTAATAATTAAAACGAAAGCGTTGTTCCATCATTATTTTCTTACTTTGCTCAATATGCGAGTCACCTACATGTAAAGCACAACTCATTGCCATTCGAATATTTGTCTGTTCTGACAATAATATGCATGCTTATATGTTCCCGCATGCCAATACGACCATATATTATTTCATTCGCGTAATGACACTGATAAAAACGTAAATTACTTCCCATACTAAAAAATAATAGAATTCTTCTTTACTTATATTTGAATTTTTAGCTATTCTATTTCGCGTAAGTGTATATATATCGACGATCACGCTACAGAAGTTGTACGAAATATCATATTTGCTTACGTGTAGACTGGCAGTGTCAAATTAGTGGGCAAAATTTCTGTACTGCGCAGCACCAACTGCGCACGATCGCAATGCAATGCGTTAGAATGTCTTGAGATAAAAATTAAGAATCTCCTATATACACAAATTAGATCTGCTGTGTCGCTCGCTCGCTTCATGCTCGCTCGATTGTGGAATGCAAAGTCGTCCGCCATTTTTTTTTGTCATGGACTGGACCCATAGATATAATAGGCCTTTTCACGGTTTTGGACGCCATTTTGGCGGGTAGGCAAGAATTGCAGGCGCGGTTACCAAGTCTAATATAAATCACTATAATTTGACTGCATATGGATTGTATTGCCTTGCGATATTATAAAAGATTACATTTAAAGTTATTTTGATGTGGTAAAAGTACAATGAGGTGAAAGGTAAGTTTTTTTTCTACATTTTTGGCGATTTTTATCGACGTTGCTCGTATATTTTGCGAAATATATACAATTTTGTTGTTGTGATGCGTTGCGCCATGTTGATATAAATATGCCCTGATATAAACACAAAGGTCATGTTTTGTTGAATTATTGTGAAATTACTGTTGCGTATCGAACTTATTACAGTATCGTGTACTGTTCTCGTATATAAATAGTTTAAACTTTCAATATTTTCATGATGTTTGCAACGTTTATATCAAAACAATGAAAGGTATTCAATACTATATACATATACATGGTTTCAAAACCAAATTCTTATATAGAAAATATCTTGAGTCGATTTATTATATAGCTAAGGCTTAACTGTCGGTAACATTGCTTCTTTCTTGTTTGTAAATAGTTCCGTTAAACAGCATGTTCGATGTTAAGTTCTTCCCTCAACTGTATACATATTTGTTTCGTGTGGATTTTCTATATTCCAGGTTTGTTGTTCATTGTGGAGGGATATGATGATTTTAGTACCTTGACTGTTGGCACTCTCAAAGATTTCTTAAGCTTAAGAGGGTTGTCAACTACTGGCAGGAAGATTGAGCTTGTAGCTATAGCATTTTCTGCTTTTGAGCTAAAATTGCCAGTTAAGCTTTCTGCAGAAGAGCTTAATGCCAAATTCAATATAAAAATAATGACCAACATGGCATACTATTATACTTGCATATAGGCGTTTCCCTTTCAATCAAATACAATGATTATAATATAAAATATTCCAAGTATTTTAAAACAGTTTGTGTACTATACAGAGAAATCAACAAATGTTGATGATAATCCTCAAGGCTGGCACTATTTCGATACAAACATGCAAGAAAGAAGCAATGTTACCGACAGTTAAGCCTTAGTTATATAATAGATCGACTCAAGATATTTTCTATATAAGAATTTGGTTTTGAAACATGTATATGTATATAGTATTGAATACTTTTCATTGTTTTGATATAAACGTTGCAAACATCATGAAAATATTGAAAGTTTAAACTATTTATATACGAGAACAGTACACGATACTGTAATAAGTTCCATACGCAACAGTAATTTCACAATAATTCAACAAAACATGACCTTTGTGTTTATATCAGGGCATATTTATATCAACATGGCGCAACGCATCACAACAACAAAATTGTATATATTTTGCAAAATATACGAGCAACGTCGATAAAAATCGCCAAAAATGTAGAAAAAAAATTTACCTTTCACCTCATTATACTTTTACCACATCAAAATAACTTTAAATGTAATCTTTTATAATATCGCAAGGCAATACAATCCATATGCAGTCAAATTATAGTGATTTATATTAGACTTGGTAACCGCGCCTGCAAATTCTTGCCTACCCGCCAAAATGGCGTCCAAAACCGTGAAAAGGCCTATTGACCTAGATTGCTGACTCATGCGTAGCGGACGCGTGACCTCCATGATAAATCCAAGATGGCCGCCATTCAGGGCAAAAAGACTATAAATACGGCGAAATACATATTTTTTGCATTTTGCGTCGTCCCAGTGTTTCGAATCCACATCGATCAAACTCTTTTGGCAATAACTACTTATCGTGAAGGTTTTAGACGAAAACTGGACAGCTGGGGATGAATTGATGTAAACATATTGCTCGCCGAAGTTTGTACGAAATCGTCACTTGGTCAGTTCGAGTGAATTACTCTGGTTTAGAGTATTTTGTAAAGGAAATTTGTGGTTTTCAAGGCCAAAGACGTATACCTTGAAGGCTTTGGATGCAGAATGGACCGTTTGGGATGAATTATATTAAAATATCGATCGCCGGAGTCATTTACTGCAGACAAATACTTTAAATGTACTTAATGGTTTAATACATTTAGTCATTAGATATTTTGAGGAATATTCGGAACATTACTTAGAGGATAAAAGCAGTATTTAAAAGTTAAGTCCACAGTTAACTGACGCCAAATATCACCTAGAGGTGAAATTTGACACAAACAATAATAAACATGGTACATTATTTCAAGGATGGAAATATTAAAACATGAAGATGCAATGCAGCCTATTTGAACTCACTGTGTGAAATGGCAGACAGCATTACTCATGAAAGGAAGAATTCTGATCATTATATTGATTAGGCTTTTCCCGGGGAGATAATGAGACCGGACTGGGATATGGCAGATTTCGACAAGGAAAAGTTTATGCAGCAGGGAAAAATTGAAGTGTGTAGTGTGCAAAATTGTGGCAAGTGCACTGCAAATTTGAGTGTTGTTTCTGATTCTCAGTATTGTTTTAAAACATTTAACTTAACATTTAACAATACAGTAACAGTGTGCAACCTGTTCATGTACTGAAACATATCATGTATGCATGTATACTTTCCATGGTGGTCGTGAAATATAAACGTCTATAAAATATATTTTGTTCATTAAACTTAACAGTTTCATGTATGCTTGAATGAAATCCGTACATTGTTATACTAATATTAATTATCATTTTTATAGTAAAAATATATTAATCCTTCAAGTAATTAATGGCAAATTTTCCTACTTTGTTGAACCTCAATAAAACTAACATGAAGTTTTCTTGCATGTCCAAAACTAAATTTCTTGACATGTCATCTAGACTAGTGAGAATGAATGTCCAGATTTGTATTTATGGTTCTTTTTAACACGATATTTAGTAAGCTATATTTTCCAAGGCTGCCCTGGGGAGGAATTGCTCGATGGGCCCGAGATTTAAGTGAGCCCCAAAATATTACAAAAGGAACAAAAACTGGGGAAAGAAGTCAGAGGGTTGTAAGAGGTGGGGGAGGGATCATAATCTAATTTTCCATTCCCAATTTTAATTGCTATTTTTATTGCTTTGTTGTAATCCCAGTCGTCTCAGCAAGTAAAGCCTGTTACAGACATTACTTTTATCCTCTAAGTAATGTTCCCAATACTCCTCAAAATATCTAATGACTAAATGTATTAAAGCAAGTACATTTAAAGTAAAATAACAATCAATAAATATCATACCATGGATAAATCATCTCATCAACAGCAAATCCTTCCCCTCGCCAGCTATCTCAAAAAGAGACTCCAGCCCTTGGGACACTGGACGGCGGTACTTTTCTGCAGTAAATGACTCCAGCTGAGCAAGTGACATTTTCATGTCGACTACTGTCAAGCTTCGGCGATCGATATTTTAATATAATTCATCCCAAACGGTCCATTCTGCATCCAAAGCCTTCAAGGTATACGTCTTTGGCAGGGCATATTTTAAGGATTTCTAAGTGGGGGGCCATTTGTTAAAAAGGGCCCTTAATCTGAGTGCTGAAGGCGCGAGCCCTGTAGGGGTCCGGGGGAGTTTTTTCCCGGGAAAATTTTGAAATCTGGAGCTCTGAAATTGCCAAGCCAATAGTATTTCAATGTTTTAACTAAAACTTAAAAAATGCCTAACTATATAAGCCATAAAAACAATATTTCGTTAAACACAGACAAATCATTTACTCTGTAAACGACCCAATGGATAAAGGGCCCAGGGAATGGGGGGCCAATTTTGTGTGAGTGGGGCCAGCAAACTTGTGAAAACTGCAATAACTGGCTTACCTATCAATTTAACTCAGAGTCAGTAACTCTAGAAAGCAATTGTTATTACAAATTAACTATCATAGGGACATAGCTATAATTACGATAATATCGGATGTGAGAAAGAACTGAAGTATTTTACTTCAGTTAACATTAATTCGGTTTACTACACATTGCACAAATGTAGAAATGTGCAGGCAAATTCATTATTGCTCTCAGAATGTTGGAAATGCCATTTCCGAGATCCTATAATTGAAAATTGTTCGGGGGAACATGCCCCGGAACCTACCCCTACTTATTCGGAAAACAATTGTGTGATTCGGAAATTTTCGACTTGCTAGCTACGGCCCTGAGTGGGGGGCCATCAAGAGGCCCTGGGGGGCCAAGTGGCCCCCCAGTATATATGTTAAAATATGCCTTGGTCTTTGGTCTTGAAAACTACAAATTTCCTTTATAAAATACTCTAAACCAGAGTAATTCACTCGAACTGACCAAGTGACGATTTCGTACAAATTTCGGCGAGCGATATGTTTACATCAATTCATCCCCAGCTGTCCAGTTTGCGTCTAAACCCTTCACGATAAGTGGTTATTGCCAAAAAAGTTTGATCGAAGTGGTTCGAAACACTGGGACGACGCAAAATGCAAAAAATATGGATTTCCCCGTAGAGTTTATAGTCTTTTTTCCCTGAATGGCGGCCATCTTGGATTTATCATGCAGGTCACGCGTCCGCTACGTATGAATCAGCAATCTAGGTTTATTATTGATGCGATTCCTGTGCAGCGCTCTGACCACTGGGCTACAGAGTCCAGTTTTCAAGCGTTGACCACAAGTTCATGTATATATATAGATGCGGGTACTGCGGGTTGTGATAAGGTAAATTACAAGATGTTTTTCTTTTTCTGCATCTCACTCGGTTGAAATTGATGTAGAAGGTTAAAGTGGATGGATATTCCGATCGTGAATTATTATATACAATATTTTAGACCTGAACGGCAACGGTTGCGAAAAATATGCAACTCTAAGTCCTCCGACAGGAATTGAATCTGCGGCCCTGCGATTCCGGTGCAGCGCTCTGACCACTGAGCTACAGAGTCCAGTTGCCAAGCGTATCCTTATCACAACCCGCAGTACCCGCATCTATATATATAATTATATACATGAACTTGACTCTTTTGCGTGCCTGAGAATAAGTGTCCATTATCATATGGCAAGCGCTAGTTGCTGTACTGTAGTGTTACGTGATATGATTGGCTAATTAGCGGTCCGAGAAATCACGTAATGCCCTATAGGGCATTACGAAATTCTTAATGCCCTACACAACCAAAACAAACAAAAATAAAAAATGTAGCGATATTTTTAACAAAATTCAGGGGCAGTCTCCTACTCTCCCTTTGATTACTCAAATTGTCTGGAGTTAGAAAGAGCATTGGCAAAGCAATCCATTACTATTCAAATAGCATTTCTGAAATTTTCAATAATTAAAGAATCAACAATTTGCATAGCACAACCAGTTGCTATCTCTAGCTTCATCACTGAGACAGAGTATATAATTTACCTTGTTGTGAGACAACCGACTTAGTAAAACAGCCTGGTTTAGAACAGGTCGCTGCATATTGATTGAAAACTGCCTGGTATTAGACAGAGTATAATAGCAAATAAGGTACATTGCGGTTTAATAGGTTAACCATAAGTGAGGAGTTAATTAGAGTTAGAATACTATACTAATCGTCTGATAGTTTTGTAGGCACGTGATTGTCAACTGCAACTGTCGACTGCAACCTAGTACTGTGCAATCTCCGCTTTTTCAGCTCCAGCTCCGGCCGCTTTACAGTTCTGAACTTAGACTGAACTCTGGCTCCGGCTGTTTTACGGCTCAAATATGGTTAGTTCGCAACTCACGGTATAAAGTCTATTTCTGGATAATAAAGGATATTATTCTGCTCAATTTTGTTACCAGGTTACAGTAAACAAGGAAAACTGAAATGCTAAATAGAGTACTTTATTACAAATAATAACATACAAAGTACAAATTTACAAACTCAATGATTTCTAAAACTTTTATGATTAAATAAATTTAATCAACGCTAAGCGACCAATGTTGCCTGGAAGAAGCACGCAACGTTTCTTTGACACGATATTCCCCCGTCAGCGAAAAGACACGCAATATATTATACAAGACATAATACGACACACTATGACTTTCAACAAATTAAAAGAATCAAAGTCATACTGACTCTCCAGCCGGAGCTGAGAGAAAGCACAGCAAACTCCGGCTCCGGCAGACAAAAAAAAAACGCCGGAGCTCCGGCCGAACTCCGGCCTCCGGTACTCCGGTGCACAGCACTACTGCAACCCTAAGTTTTCCATGATCTGAATACCTTTTACATTGTCACATTGCCAATATCAAACACACATAACTTGCTGTAGTTCATTCAATCCTGTATAATTTGTTTTGTCTCCTCCATTAATATACCATTGTTCTAATCTTTGAGTCCTGAGGACAAGGTGAACCATACAGAAATATACCTTGTTTCGCCAGCTCCAAATATACAGTATCTGTCTCAAGAGAAGTAAACATATATATCAGGACAACCTGGCAGCGTTATATATATAACACATATAATAGAGTTTATATTGAATGCCAATAGGCAGGTCTCATAATTATGTCTATTTAAGCCATGCATGCATATCCAACACTCTCCACTTAACAAGTAAAATTGTCTGGCACTTAGAGTAAAATAGGAATGTAGGGCTACTAGAGTGAAATGAGCAAATTGTCTTAATGGATTAAAAAGAGTCATGGGCAAACAGTTCGGTTGACCCATCAACATCCAGCGGTCTGTGACGACTACAATCATGTAGTGTTAAACATAGTAAACTATCGTATGGGGAATTAGGACACACCTTAACGGTTAACCGCTCGACATTGGTAACGGTCAGGCATCGTTAACATATATGTACAATATTTATTATTTCAATTTGTGCATGAACATTATAGAATTCTGTAATATTGTTAAGCAGTGGCAGACAGTAAGGGGGACTCATATAATCTAAAAATATAAGATGTATTTTAATTTGCAAATACATTTCAAAAGTTAATAAATTTTGCTCACAGACACAAAAACATTAATGAACCCTGGTACGCATACTATAGGAGTCAACTATTATTGGATTAAATTACAGTTATATCTAAAATCATAATCAATTTTAAGTATTTTGCAATAAGCATGCAGTGGCGGACACTAGGGGTGGGGGCAAGGGGGGCGGTCGGCATTTTTTTTCAATCCTATATCGAGTTACACAGCCAGTTGCAAGTGGTATAAGCTCTCGTTTATTGACTGACTTATCGACCTTAAAAACATCAACAATGACTTGTAGCAAAAGATAGGAAATGTATAATATGAATGGCCCTAGACGAAGCCTATAAATTCAAAATAAATTCAATGTGTCAAAGTCACATTCGGGAGTTTCTAAATCAAATTATCCTGGGTACTAGCTTTCCTGTGGGTTTTCGACTTGAGAACCAAATTAGACTTTTCTCCCACCCCCGTGGGATGCAAACACTTGGCAAATGCCTCTGGGTCCACTGCAGAGATCGACCCCAGGGGGAAGCTGCTGATACATGGATAAGTAGGGCATAGTGTTAGTCCTCTCTACTCTTGGAACACAGGCATGATATATTTTAACATCTATGATTAACTTTTGAAGTAAGCCATTTTTGTGCAAAAGGGGAGAATATTCCTGGTACTACCAAATATCCACTTATCGGCAGCATGAGAGCAGCATGGATTTACATTGACTGGTGCATAAACTTCTCACAATCAAAATATATCAACCAGACATTTGAACATTTACATGTGATAGTATTAAATAGTTGGACAATGGGCCCAGTGATTTTATATTCTTGGACATGCTTCGGACATATGAAAATATAAAAAAGTCATGCGAATCTGACCTATTAGTATTGATGAAACATTTCAGCTTACAAAATACAGCAGAATTTAGATACATGACTCTGATTGACAGTATACCAGTTAGTGATGACAAGGATGCAATCTCTTGAACTCAAATAATATATTTAGAATAGGCAACACTTTGTTTTTTCTCCATTTTCACTGCATATGTATCAACACAATTATATTAAAATCTTATATGAACGTTGTTGCTGATATTTGAAGTGGTTAAATATTGAAATAAAGCTACATACTAGGTCAAGATGAGCTCTGAGTATTTAACTGCCAATATGTCATATACAGTTGGTAATTATAAACATTGAAAGCCCCAGTAAAATTGAAGATTTTGTATATAGCATTTGCTGAAGTAATTTTAAATTGGAACTGTATTATTTTCAGCGTTTTAATTCGGATATTGTCGCGGCAAATTTTAAGCGGGCCGGGACAAGTGGACAACATGCTTAACATTCACGAACAAAGATTGCAAATATTTCCTAACAACATCGCTCTATTACATATAAAACATAACAATAACCTTACCTGAATATTTAACAGTTATTCTATGGACTCGAGTCGTATATGAGCTGATAGCCGACGAGGCGCGATAGCGCCGAGTCGGCTATCAGTCATATATGACGAGAGTGTGTGTTTTATTATATACACAAGCTCTGCATATGAACAGAACATTTTGGTGTACTTTTTTAAGTAAAACGTGAATTTCCTCTTCATTTAATTGTCCTAATCTGCCAGCCATTTTTCTACTTTTCTCTACCAGCAGGATATGTAAGAAATATTATATGAGCTCGAGTCGGATATTGGCTGATAGCCAACGAGGCGATATCCGACGAGAGCGAATATAATATTTCACTTATAATATAGCCTTGAGCTGGTAAACCATTCTATAAAATTAAACGAAAAATAAAAGATGTTTTCATGTTTTGTTTTGTTTTTATGGCCAAATCAGGCAAATGCAAATTAAAAAGCGATTATTTTGCGATGCATGTTTACTTTTCGTAATTTCTTTTTAAGTATAAATTTTATACACATTTACATTTGGCTTACCGTCAAAAACCTTCATTCCAAATTTTGTTGCCTTTTTTGTGTTCTTAGGCGTGCTATTTTGAAGCAAAACCCAATTTCTTCATCATTCATGCTTACAAATCTGGAAGCCATTTTGTTTTTTTCCCTACTAGTAGGATATTGCTCTACTAGTAGGATATCACAAAATATCCTGCTAGTAGACAACCAATCAGATTGCAGCATTGTGGTTGGCTATATTATAAGAGCTAATATCCTGCTAGTAGAGAACCAATCAGATTGCAGAATACCTCATATCCAGAGCTTGTGTATATAATAATATTCAGTAGTTGCCGATGTATTGCTTCTGAAAATCCAGTTCATCTTGGGTCAAAAATATAAAATTTCGAGCTCCAGCTCGATTTCGATTAACAGAACAAAAATATATTTTTTTAGATATGAAGGTGTGATGGCTCTATCCCGAGAACCTTTGCGCGTGTAGTAAGAAGACTAGACACCAGGCTGTCAGTCAGCGTGCATTGCGGAATTTATTCATTTTTCGTTCATTCTTTGATAGAGTGACAAAATTAAACTTCAATCACAAGTAAATGTTTAAGATTTTGTACCGATATATTGCCCGATATATTTCGATATTTTCGTAGAAATATTATAGTATACATTTGGATTTCTGGTTTTAGGTTATTACAGGGTCTATTTTAACTAATGTACTGGAGGGGCCAAAGCTCCTCCAGCCCACATTTTGCCCCCCTCCCCAGTAAGCTATTTTGGCCCCCCCAGTGAAGGTCCCTTTTGTCCAAAGTTTAAGCAAAAAAAGGTAAAAAACTGAGTTTAGAGGAAAGTTATGGTATTCTCACAACAAAACCTGGCTCCGTTTAGCCGGGACATAGCAAAAATTATCTCTGAAAACGCAGGAAATCAAGCCACAGAGACTCAAGAATACAAAAATTTTCTGGGAGAGGACCAACGGGCCTCCCTTCACCTTCCCACACCTGTAATACACCAAGGGTTATTGACATATAATATATTAAGGTGGTTCCCTGCTTTTTTGAAGAGGGACGATTTCCGTCTTCGATCCGAAATTTCCTACAACTATTATTTGTATAAAAATAAAAATTAAATTAAAAAACAATATATAAGAACGTCGACGTTTCGTCCAAAGGCCCTTCGTCTGGAAGTTAGTAGAATGGGTCGGGGGGAAACATGTGCTTTTATAGTGATACAAATATATTAGCATATAAGGAGAAGCGAACAAAGCAAGAAAGACAGAAATTAAGAAACTATAAGTGAGAGGATGTGATATGTAGATTATCAGCTGATGGCAGGCATAAGCAGTAAAGCAGATAGGAGTTAAATGTAAGAGAGGCGCTCATTAATACCGAGAGGATGAATGGCGCCAAGTTGGGAAATGAGACGCATTTCTTGGTATTTTCACCAACCCATTCTACTAACTTCCAGACGCAGGGCCTTCGCTCGAAACGTCGAAGTTCTTATTGTATTTTTCAGGTAGTTTCACACAACAATCAACCGCGGTATTTTCTATACTCTACCCACACTGGCACCGCCCGTTAAAAATCAAAGAGTCTGACTGTTATCAAAATAAGAACTAAACGGTTTGAAATTTTCAAGAAACATCTATTACCGCCGTTGCTATGGTGATAATGACGTTTCAAGGGACTGCGGGTCAGAGGGGAGGGGGAGCGGGCACCAATAATTTTTCATACATATTTGTCATACACATAAGTTAAGCATGTTAAAACTTTTCACATCTATAAACAAGAAAACTAAAGAAAACATTATATACGCCAACTATATATGATAACTATAGAAGGCTTTTTGTTAACGATCAACTCGCTAACTCGATCACTGTTGAATACAAGTCAGTCGCCTCTCTTTGTTTTTCAACCAAAAATAATTGTACACAAAATTGGATCTAAATAGGAAATCTACTATCTTCTTTAGAAAATGTAGGGAGCCACTTTAAAAGGCATTTCCTTTCTCTTCCATGCTGTGGTTTGTTAAAAAAATCCGTGTGAGGTGTTCTGTAACACACGAAGGTGTGTTTCTATAACACACGAAGGTTTGTTTCTATAAAAAGTCAAAGGTGTGTTGTCGAACACACCAAGATGTGTGTTCATTGAAAAGGTGTGCAATTTAGCACACCAAACAGTAATCGAATAAAGGTGTGCTAAAAGGAAGTGTGTTCCATTACACACCTTGGTGTGTTTTGTGACCCACCATGGTGTTTTCTCTTACACACCAAGGTGTGTTTTCTAACACACCAAGGTGTGTTTTCCAAAAGGGCGTAGAAAGGTGTGTAAAAAGTACACACATTGGTGTGTAATGAAACACAACTCGGTGTGTCATTAAACACACCTTGGTGTGTAATTAAACACACCTATTTTAGAGTGTACGTTCGGTCTGTCGGTGAAACATGAACAGAAATTGCCGCCAACATCGCGTCTACAAGCCTCAAGCTTACGAACAGCAAGACTGTTAATAGTACGTTTTTAGGTCTATGTAGATTAGCGAGTGTGTTTGTTGCCAGCATGTCGCCGCATTCGCACAGATTCCGGAACAGTTTGTGATTGATGGTTAAGTTAAAGTCCTAAAACGCAAACATTATGTTTTCTCAACTTCTTCCTTTATATTTCGGTCGACTAAACCAAAACGGCCAGAAAACGATCATCAAAACTCTCAAACATTCATATATAAAAAAATTTCGTGTATAAAAAAAGGAGACTTTTAGAAATTATCCTATTGATTTTTAATTAACTTCTCCGTGCATAAAATTCGATTCAATTGTATTTACGCACTCATGGGATCAGTACAGTACTAAGACATTCAAATTATAACAATAACGTGAATTTCTATATGCACCCTGTACTAGAATTAAGCCCGGTCCACACGAGCGAGATAAGCACAAGCATAAGGAAAGACAAAGGATAAAACATAGGGACACATAAACGTCGACATAAGCACAAGCATAAGCACAAGCCTGTAAGCATAAGCTGAGCCGGGACAAAAGACATTTCAAAATAAAATTATTTCCGCTTTGTCTTTTTAAGCCCTATAGAGGGAAAGTTTTGTTGTGTATTTCTGCTTCAGCTTATCTCACTCGTGTGAACTAGGCTTAAGTGGAAGTTTGGGATTATTTTTCTACATTAACACGACACGGTGCCATTTGATGCCGCTAATCTGCGCAGAGGCCCGCATATTACTCAAAAATTTAAGGGCGTCTGCGGCGCAGGCTAAGCGTACACCAGTAGCCCCTAAAACATCGGAAATTCGGTTTTAGTATAAAATAGGTATACACAGTTCGCAAGTTATTTATTATCTGTGCGATGACTACAAAGCACATTACAAAGAATATATTATATATAACGACTATACGTCAGCAATTACATAATTAGATGTAACATAACAACTCATGCATGCACATATTTAACAAGTTCTACAGACGACAACCGTAATACTCGAGCCTCATCGCTGGATGACCGCTCCAAGATTTTGGCCAGACACGCATGTACCGAGCTTGAAACGACTTTTAAATGAATGGGTAACAATCGAGTTTCGATCGCTGTTCGCTTGAAAAACCTAAATTAAAAATATGAAGCGATTTTAATATCTTAATAAAAATACTCCCTAAATAGTATCACACACACTATATACTAGAATAATGGGAGATATACAGAGTATTAACTAGTTTTTATCCAAAATTACTACAGAATAATTAATATTACTAAATAATGTTTTACAAAGTTTCTAGAGTAACTATTTAAATATAGGAAGAGTAAGTCATGAAATGTACAATACTTGCATGGGTGCAATATGATTCCGTATGCATGCAGTGTGTAAAAAACTCGACTTCGTCTCGGTGATGTTTCTGATGTAATTTCAATTTTACTTGCCTAATGCAACTATCATGCCTTTCAGGTATTATATACAGGGTGTCTCAAAAAAAAGTGAACCCTTTGAAATTTAATACAATAGTGAACCTTTTGAAATTGAACTTCATATTTGCATTTTCTTTCAAAGAATCTATTGTATTTAATTTCAAAGGGTTCACTTTTTTTGAGACACCCTGTATACTTGGACTAATAGCCGATAAACCCTTTGAAATTGAAATTAGCATTGCTGTCAAACAACCTATTGTATTCAATTCACACATGGGAATAATTAAGAAAAACTTGAACTGTGTGTTAAGAAAGGATTCAGACGCTTTTTTCTTCGTTTGATGCCTGTTTTACATGTCCAATTTCCGTTCAATTTAACTCGTGAAGTTTAATATGAAATATATTTGTGGACGGCAATTCGTCATCTAAAACAGGCCTCAAACGAAGACAAAAAGCTTCTGAATCCTTTCTTAACACACATTTCAAGTTTTTCTTAATTATACCCATGTGTGAATTGTATACAATAGCTTGTTTGACAGCAATGCTAATTTGCAATGAAAAAGTATATTTATAATCTTATTACATGAAGTATTACTCTCTATTACATAAAGTTTAAAACTATATTGCGCAATGTTCAGCACAGTCCCCGGGTTGATCAAATAACGTGATCAAATAGCTTTAACTAAATATGAACTTAGTTTCTAATGTATCTTGACGTTTGCTTCGAACATCTACGTAAAAGTTCACCTAGAACAGCAGCTGTTCGCTTTGGTCGTTTCTTCTCTACATTGCTGATCTTTACATCATTGTTCAATGTTTCTTGGTCTTCTTTAGTTCGGTCTTTTGCTTCGGATTTTTCTTCGTTTACGTCCGCTGTGTTTCCTTTGTTCTCGTTCTGGCTGTCGTTTGGTGGTGTTGTCGTTCTCGTGATCATCATACAGATAAGTAATTGGACGGTTATTTAACGTAGACTCGATCTCGACTAGTATCTTGCGTAATTCTTCAAATTAGATTGCTTTATTACAAGCGAAAAACTTCATTGTTAGAAGGGCCGCGTCGTCGACGTTGGCGTTGTAGATCTTAAGTTCCCTATTCTCGGAAGTCCTCTACGACTAGAAAACCTGCGAAATGCTTTTAAACTCGGTAATAATTCTAAATGAATTATCCGTACTGACGCACAAGTAAATAAGGCAATATACGACTTGTTTGCTGATTGTTGACCACCTTCCGAGTCCGCTTTGACAATAAGGAGTCCAGCGAAATCCAGTCCAGAATAAGTGAAAGGAGGACTCTCACTAGTACGCCAAGATGGTAGATGTGGTGATTTGGGCGTTGGGTACGGTTTTGCTTCCAATCGTTTGCATGTTACACATTTTCGTAAAACTCGCTTGACTGCTTGTCTTCCATGGAGGACCCAATATCGTTCTCGATCACGGTTCAGTGTTCCTTTAATGCCAGTGTGGTTTGCCAAGTGGTGATCTTCTTGGATGATCAAATCTGTAACATGATGCTTTGCTGGAAGAAGTATCGGTTTCTTGGCATCAGAAGAAACATCAGAGTGCCCAATTCGTCCTTCGCAGCGTACTATTTCTTTGTCGTCCAGAAATAGGCGTAGTTGATTAAGTCTTGAACTGGAAGTTTTCGTACCATTGGTTAATTGTTCAACTTCCTCAGGAAATGCATCCTTTTTAATTTCTTTTATCCATATCTCTTCGGCTTCGATCAGTTCATCTGCTGATATCGATAGTTCTGACGTTTTTTTCGCGCTAAGTCTTTTACTATTCCTTATGAACCTCCGTACATAAGCCGTCACTCGTAATAATCTTGTCTTCGAACTATATCGATGAAAATCGAAGACTTTTCCGATATTGATTGCATCATATTTTCTCTTCACGTTGACGAGGAAATGAGTTGTTGATTTGTCCGCACATTTTACCGTGTCCGTTCTCTGCGCTACTACATCGAGGAGGTTTAGGCCAATTTTCTTCGGTTAGCTTCAGGAACTTAGGACAATGAAACCATTTCGTCGTTTTAGATCAGTGCTGCGCCACTACAACCACGCGAAGGTAAGTCCGCAATGTTAACTTCTCCTGGGCAAAACATGCATTTATCTTCTCCCACGAGTTTACGAATTTCGTCAACTCTTCTCTGTACGTACTATTTCCACGGCTTCTGGTTTTGTATCCTACAAAGTACGGTAAACGAGTCCGTCCACATGAAAATCTTCGGATTTATCAGACGATCCCAAATGATATTGCTAATCGAGCTAACCGATCGCGCTAGGATAGTAGCTCCTGGGAGTTCCAACCTAGGAATGGATTGCTTTCGAATCGGTGCGACTCTTATCTTCGATGCTACGACGTTGATTTCAACATTACGGTCTTCATACTCTGTTCGTAGATAAACTACCGCTGCATATGCCTTTTCAGATGCATCACTGAAACCGTGTATCTGCTGGCTTGTTATCGCTACGTTAAACCGACAGAAATAGCTCTTGGCACTTCAATTGAATTGATCGCCGTTAATCCCTGTATCAGCGAGTTCCAACATGCTAATGATTTGTCATCGAGTTGTTCGTCCCAATCTACGCGATCACAACCAAGCAACCTGAATAGAATCTTGAGGTTGACAGTAAACGGACAAAGTATTCCAACTGGTTCGAAGATCTTTGCTGTGGCCTTTAATACAGATACTTTTGTGGTAGGCAGTGTCTTAGCGAATTCAATCATTTATTTTACACCAAATTGAAATTTGTCACTTTCAACGTTCCAGTTACATCCTAATATGCTGACAGGCGTATTTGCTTTGCATTGTTGCGATGAATCATTCTCTTTTTCACCTTTGGTATTTAAACTTGGGGTAGTTTGTGTTCCGTTCGACAGTCTATTTTGTTCTTCAATTCGATCTTGTAAAACCTTTGAATTCGACTTCCATTTACGCAAAACAAATCCACCCTTCTTCATTATTTCCTGAGATTCCTTGTAAATTTCCAATGCTCCTTGATCATTGTCCGCTCCTCCCGCGAGGTCGTCAACGTATAGTGATTCTTTCAACAACTGGGGTACAACTGTTTCTTCTTCTTCGTGTTGCGATAAATGATTTTGTATGACTGTGGACAAAATTGCTGGATTGGTGTCAGGCCAAAACCATTTTATAACTTTTGATGAGAGAAGCATGCGAGAGATGATTTTTGAGCAACGATTCTCGCTTCCGTTATAAAGTAAGAATTCAGATATCAAGTTCCTTTACTGTTTTGTGGTGAGAACCGTTCAAAAGAGACCATTATTTCCTATATATTTCAACTATACTAAAATATTTTTACTATAACATTATCTTTGTACACATTGTGTTCTAGAAATTAGCAAATATTACATGTATCTGCTTAAAAACCTAAGAAAAAGCTCTATTTGATACTGAGATACGTGTCTGAGCCGAGTGAGCACCGTTCAGTAAATTGTTCGTTGACAGACAAGTATATGATAATCGCTAATTATCTTATCCTGTCAGCATATTATTGTTTGCTAATGTTCGACATTTTTAAAAATAAGCTTCGCAAAGCAAGGACCACAAGGTTCGATTTGTTTTTGCTCATCTTTTGGTATTTGACGATGTAATTTGAACATACGCCATCGGACATCCATCATTTCAGTGTTGACCCGATCCACACTATAGACTCGGGAGTTATACACTTAGGGATAAGTGACCACAGTTTAGTTTACATATGCAGAAAAATTGGTATTCCAAAACAGAAACCAAAGATAGTCGAAACAAGGCAATTTAAACATTTCAACACAATTCAATTTCAACAAGATTTAAGAGAAGCGTTCAGCATTCCATATTGCGAAACCGACCCAAATAAAGCGTGGAATGACTGGAAAGAGACATTCCTTGAAATTGCGAACTTTCACGCACCAGTCAGACAAAGAAAAGTCAAAAGTGAGTATAAGCCATGGCTAAATAATGATATAAAAACAAAGATTTATCGTAGAGATTATTTAAAAAAGAAAGCTGTCAGTTTGAATTCAACAGCTTTCCATGAGTCCTACAAACAATGTAAAAATCAAGTAAACAGACTAGTCAAAGAAGCCAAGGCAAACTATTACAAAACCAAACTAGAAAATAGCAAAAATAGCAAGGAAAGCTGGAAAACCATAAATGAACTTCTCAACAAGCAATCAAAATGCACAATAATCAAAGAGTTAATAGTGAACGGTAACACAGTAACCGGTGACAAAAATATATCAAACGAATTTAATAACTATTTTTCTACCATAGGCCCAAAATTGGCAACAAATATTACTCCTAACGATTTAGGTCCACTCCACTTTGTAACTCCCGATCCAAAGTATTTAGTTTTGAAAGTATCACACCCGCAAACTAGAAGCCATACTAAAGAGAGCTAAATCAGACAAATCACCAGGCCTTGACAAAATATCAAACAAATTACTAAAAGCCGCAGGAAACACAATTGTCAATTCACTAGTATACGTTTTTAACTTGTCTTTAAGTACTGGAATATTTCCAGATGAAATGAAGATTGCAAAGGTCAGCCCCATTTACAAATCGGGAGAAAAATCAAACTGCGATAATTACAGGCCTATATCTGTTTTATCTGCAGTCACAAAAATACTCGAAAAATTAGTTTATGACCAAATAAATAACTTTTTAGTGGAAACAAATATAATAGTGCCACAACAGTCAGGCTTTCGAACTGGGCACTCAACAGAAACTTCCCTATTACATACTATAAATCAATGCCTTGTCAATATGGATAAAGGACTTATCAATGGTATACTATTTCTTGATCTAAAAAAAGCCTTTGACACAGTCAACCATGAAATATTTATCGCCAAATTAGAGCGTTACGGAATACGTGGAATAGCCTTACACTGGTTCAAATCTTACCTTTCAGAACGTAAGCAAATATGTAAAATCAACCATTCTGAATCAAATATCGAAACTACTACATGCGGTGTCCCACAAGGATCAAATCTTGGTCCATTGCTGTTTCTAATTTACATAAACGATTTACCAAACTGTTTAGAAACGACATCGGCATCAATGTTCGCTGATGACACAAACATATCATGTCAAGGAAATTCATCAGTAGAAATTGAGAAAAAAATGAACATAGAACTTGACAACATTCAAAACTGGCTAACTTCCAATAAACTTACACTTAACAAAAACAAAACAGAATACATGGTCATTGGATCCCGACAAAGGCTGAGAGAGATACCAGTTGACCCACTTGTGGCCATTGGGGATCACATGATAAATAGAGTGACAGAAAAAAAGACTCTAGGGATAACTTGTGACGAACAGCTAAGATGGCAAGAACAAGTGGACAATCAATGCAAGAAAATATCAAAATGTGTTGCCCTTTTAAGAAGAGCAAAGCAATTTGTAACAGAGGACGCACTGTTGACAATGTACAATTCACTTGTTCTTCCACACTTTACCTACTGTTCCACTGTTTGGCATGACGGGAACGTTACTAATATGAACAAATTATATAAACTACAAAAAAGAGCCGCTCGCGTAATAACAGGGGCAAACTACGAAACTAGATCATCTGAAATTTTTGAGCACTTGAAATGGGAACCAATTGATACAACACTTAAAAAGCGAGAACATGTAATGACGTTCAAAGCACTACAAAAAGCAACGCCTAATTACATATCCGAATTATTCACCTTCCGCCACAATGATAGGTACAAGCTGAGAAACAATGATCGCATGCTCCACTTAGATCAACCTAAAACTAACTTCATGAAACGTAGTTTTTCATATCGAGGAGCCGTATCCTGGAATAGCCTACCCGATGAATTAATTAATGAATACGAGAGCCTCTCCATAAACGCTTTTAAAAACTGTTTAAATAACCATTATAATCATAATTAAGTACGAAACACTATATACTGATATATTTTAATATTTGTAAATACCTAATTACCTTAATTAAATATTTTTTGTAAATAGTTAACATTTTATAATGTAAATCACACGGCCCTTTGAAAACCAGGCAACTGAAAGGCCACCGTGTGCATAAAGAAGTTTAAATAATAATAATAATAATAATAATAATAATAACTTTCCCCATTCACTAAGGCGTCAATAGTCGCGAAAAACGGCGTATCCTTCTCTAGCACAATAACTTTTTTCATGAAGTTCCACATTTTGCGCAAACAATTGTAATCCATCTCTTATAAACGTGTCCGAAATTTGATTAAGTTTACAGTTTACAGCGTAGTTTTACTCACAAGGAAAAATACTATAAGAAATATACACCCTCCCCGAAAAATGACCTACATATAGACCACACAAGCTCCTCTAAAAGGAAAAAATACCTGTTCTTAGTTTCTAAACTAATAAATATACTTTTTAAGTGAAATAAACTGACTAAGAAAATTATTTGACATCACTATGTATATAAGTGTGCAAACCTCAGACATGTAGTTTTAAGTAGAATAAAGCCATTTCTGTACGGTTCTTACGGTTTATTATATTTGATTATGATTACAACAATATATTCTACTTAAAGAAAAGACAGAAAAGAGTTACTTTAAACGGCACAATTATGGATATGCTACTCAAACCAGCGAGACTTGACTTAGATCCAAATTCGCCTACAGCTACGAAAGAATGGAGACATTGGCACCAAACTTTTATTAATTTTATTGCGGAATGTAGTGAAAAAGCTCACGACGAGTACAGGACTCTCATTAATTATGTGTCACACAACGTTTACGAATATATCGAAGACTGCAAGGACTACAAGTCGGCCATTGAAGTATTAGAGCAACTATTTGTTAAAACTCCAAACGAGATATTTGCCCGGCATTTACTCGCGACAAGGCGACAGAAACCTGGTAAAACACTTACTGAATTTCTCCAAGAACTCAGGAAACTTAGTAAAGGATGCAACCTGAAAAACGCGACTGCTGAACAATATCGTAAAGAATTGGTCGTGATTCCTTTATTAATGGCCTTTTATCACCCTTGATCCGCCAACGACTCCTTGAAAACAGACAGCTTGACCTTAAAACCGCATTCGATCAAGCAAATGCCTTGGATTTGGCTCAAAGGAATGCCGAAGCATATACCATGTCTGGAATCCCTACAACTGCAGCAGTATCTACTCCTTTGACCGACGATGTTGCTGAAGCACTTCCTATGGATGATAATCCCTCTGCAGCAGTCACATTTGCATCGAAGAAGTGTTATTCATGTGGCGATGTCCTTCACAATAGGAGAAGTTGTCCAGCCAGAAAGTGTGGTAAGAAGGGCCACTATGCCAAAGTGTGCAAGTCGAAAGCTATTACAAGCACCAGTGCCTCCATGTTTTCGTCTACCCTTTGCACAATTACTGCTGTTATTTGTCACAAGCCTCTGTAAAAGTCTTTATTTGTGGGACTGCCTTGACTGCACTCATTGACTCTGGTAGTTCAGACAGCTTTATTAGTGAAGCCATGGCGAAGAAACTGGGTCTCAAGCTCCATCCATCAACACAGAACATATCTATGGCTCTTACTACCCTTGAGGTCCGTGTCCTTGGCCACTGTTTTACAGATATCTCAATTGATCAACTTACCTACCCATCCATTTGTTTGGGCGTCCTAGACGATCTTTGTAGTGACATTATCCTGGGTCAGGATTTTCAAAAGAAGCACAAACGAGTCGTAATTGAATTTGGTGGCGCTAAACCAGATCTGGTGATCCCAAAGAGTCCACCCATTTGCTCTTTATCAGCTGCTTCTATCGAAGAGCCTTCATTGTTTGGTAAACCGACATAGGAAGAGACTTTGTGTTGATTATTCCCAGACCATCAATCAATACACAGAGCTTGATGCATATCCCCTTCCTAAGATCGATGAGATGGTCAACAATCTTGCACAATACACGGTATTCTCTACATTTGATTTAAAGAGTGCCTACCACCAAGTGCCGATACAGGAGTCCGATCGAATGTTTACCGGGTTTGAAGCCAATGGTAGACTTTACCAGTTTTGCCGCATACCCTTTGGTGTCACAAATTGGGTGGCAGCCTTCCAGAGAGCGATGGATAAGTTCGTCGAAGAAGAGAAACTTGATGATACATTTCCATATCTGGATAACATCACAGTGGCTGGGCGAGATCAAGAGGAACATGACAAAAATGTTCAGGATTTCCATGAAGCAGTCCAACACAGGAACTTTACCCTGAATGAAAGTAAGTCCATCGAGTCCAAGACTTCCATCAATGTACTCGGTTATCGTGTTGGTAATGGTGTAATCGCCCCTGATGAGGAAAGACTCAAACCACTTCAAGATTTTCCATCTCCAGAGAATATCCGCTCCCTCCGCCGGGTAGTTGGCATGTTTGCTTACTATGCCAAGTGGATCCAAAACTTTTCTCATAATATAAGGTCCCTGGCACAAGCCACAACTTTCCCAATGGATAGGCCAGCCTTATCTGCATTCAACATGCTGAAGAAGGAACTTGAAGGGGAAACTCTTCATTCCATAGATGAAAGTCTTCCTTTCGTAGTTGAGAGTGATGCTTCGGAGGTTGCTGTATCTGCCACACTAAACCAAGGAGGTCGACCTGTTGCCTTTATGTCCAGAACCCTCCAAAGTAATGAACTACACTACCCAGCAGTCGAAAAGGAAGCTATGGCCATCATAGAGGCAGTCCGCAAATGGCGACATTTCCTTGCTGGCCGTCACTTCACTCTCAAAACAGACCAACGTTCAGTAGCATTTATGTTCGATAGTAGAAGACGAACAAAAGTAAAGAACAATAAAATTCAAGACTGGCGCCTTGAACTAGTTCCTTTAGTTAATTTTTAATGTTTTAATAAAAAATATGAGCTGACTTGTAACCAAAGGTTAAATTACATCAGTGAATAAATAAATACATTAAATTAATTATCTATAGAAATTATGCTATATACTATTATATTTAGAAATAGTTTGTGGTAAAAAGGATTTTCTAAATCGCTCTGTTCTACAATAAAAGTTTTGATATTTACATTGTCCCCTTGTATCATAAACTAAGGATGATTTGTTTGGCAGAAATTCGTCCAATTTATCAAGGTTCTCTTTTCTGAGAAAGAACCGATCACATAAAATTTTACGGCGTGTCTTTAATAGCGGCATATTCAATAGTTCCCGAGCTTCACTGTAACTTAATGATGGTAAAATTATGCTCATAGCTCTTCTTTGCACCTTTTCAATGTCATCGCTCAAATAGTCGGGAATATTGTAATGCCAGACTTGACAAGCATATTCTAAAACAGGTCGTATGATGGTGATAAATACAGTGCATAACAGTTTTGCATCAGCCTTAGCACATTTAAGCCGAAGCATATATAATCTTTTTCCTGCCTTTCCAACAATTTTGCCGACATGCTCGTTCCAGCCCATATTATCTTGAAGCGTAACCCCGAGAATTCGAGCAGATTTTACACGATCTATTTCAATGTTGTCAATTAATAGCGGAGGAAAGTTTCGTTTAACCCTCGCGAAATCGAACACAAGTTCTTTACATTTAATTACATTTAACTTCATGTTGTTTCGAATAGTCCAATTATGAATGTAATCAACAAGGCATTGGAGTTTACTATCACTGTCTATCATTATACTCTCTGTAACTGTACAGTCATCTACATACTTCCATCTATCGGGCCATTCATTAAGAAGGTCGTTGATCAAAACCAAAAAGAGAACAGGTCCTAAGACAGTTCCCTGAGGTACTCCCCCATTAAGATGTTTCCAACACGATAAATAGTTACTCAATTTTACCCGTTGCATCCTTTCTGTTAGAAAACTTCGGACCCAATTTAAGATGTTTAGAGGAATATCTAATTCCCGTAATTTATGTAACAAAATGTTATGGTCGATCAGATCAAAAGCTTTGGAAAAGTCAATGAGAAACACTCTAACAGCGCACTTTAGGACATCCGTTTCTTTTAGAAGGTGGTGAACCAAACTAATTAAATTAAGAGTTGTCCAGCAATTCTTCATAGACCCAAATTGTCTCACGTCAATTTTATTTCTAATTGAACTGACTAACCAGTCGGACACGAAAGATTCACAGATTTTCGATAAAGTAGGGGTCAATGAAATAGGGCGCAAGTCTGTTGTTATGTCCTTAGGTACTGATATTTTTGGTATTGGAATAGTTTCTGCTTTCTTCCATAATGGCGGGACGCATTGTTGTTGTATCGACGCAATATAAATTGAGGCAACAGGGGAAGCCAAAATACAAGCATACTGCTTGAGGACCAAATTCGGAATTCCGTCTGGTCCAGGTGATTTCGAAACACGAATTTCAGACAATTTCTTATACACAGATTCTTCGTCGATGATAAATCGGAGATCGATGTTAGCTTCAGAGACTTCTGGAAAACTTTCCACGAATGTAGATGGTAACGGTGAGATTTCATTGATGATAGACGTAAAAAAGTCATTGATCTTATTTGCTAAAATTTGTCCCGCAATAATCTTCTCATCTACAACCATTGTTGAAACAGTCTTCCTCCTTGGGTAACCAGCGAGCTGTTTTATATCATCCCACCACTTTTTGGGATTTGGATTGGACTTAAGCTGATTTATCATAATTTCGAGATAATTGGATCTAAGTTGTTTCCTTTTCCTATTTGCGAGATTACGTAGACGATGATACTTTTGGATATCACCATTATTATATGCTCTTTGTCTATTTTCAATAATTTCTTTGAATTCGGACGTGACCCAAGGCTTATCATTAACATGAAATTTAACAATTCTGGTAGGGAAGAAAAGATCTAAGCCTGTATTCATAACATTCATAAAGTTATCAAGCTTGTCTTTGCACGAAGCAATACGATACAGGTTAGACCAATTATAATCCGATAACCATTTTCCAAACGCAATCTTGCTTCCATTAGTAATACGCCTAAGTTTTACTTTACTCGTCTCATTTTTAACCTGACTTTTCTTAAACGTACATAAAACGGAATTATGGTCACTTTTTCCCATGGGGGACGTTACAAGTGGAGATTGACACAGGTCAGCCATATTCGTTAGAATCAAATCCAGGACCGCAGAATTTCTTGTTGCTTGTTTGACAATTTGTTTAAGTCTAAAGTGCCTTTGTAATGATGAAGTTGGCATCTGTTAAAATCCCCAACGAGGAAAATTCCAGCATTTGGGTATTTTACAAGAGCTAGATCAAGGTTGTTGATGACATGGTCGACAAGAGTTTGATTATCATTTGTTGGAGGATGATAAATGACGCACACGATCAAGCATGAATAGCCTCGGGGAAGTTTATATGGTCTCAAGTAAATCCACAAAGTCTCGAAATTATCACGCTGCAACTCGGGCAACAGTTTAAATGGAATATCCGATTTTAAAAATGCACACACGCCCCCACCAACCTTGTTAACTCTATCGCGCCTAACAAGGGAGTAACCATCAATTTCGATTGCGCCATCGTTAATGTTATTGTTTAACCAAGTTTCAGTGATGAAAGCCATATTGATACAATGTAATCTTAAAATAACTTCTAAGTCTTCGATTTTGTTTAAAAGTGATCTTACGTTCGAAAGGATAAACGACATTTCAGTACGTTGAACAGATGCACGCATTGGGTTATAGAAAAGTTTAGAATCTGTTTTAATATGTATCAAATTTGAGGGGTTCGCATCACAAGGGGATGAACCTAAGGGAGACTTTAAAAGGGGGGAGGGGTTGTTGACATTAACATTACAGCAACGCTTTCCCATGACCTCATCTAATAATAGAATTGATAAAACTTCATTTTGTTCCCTCGCCTTGTACAGTATGTGCTCGAAAAACCTCTTCTGATTGCCAATTTTCATGTAAAATTACCTCATCATGACTTGCCGAATTGTTATATCGTTTATTACGATTCCTCGGTAATTTCCTATCGTTTATCTTTGAATTAATCCTTTGAGTGATACGGGTTGGAATAGGTTGACAATCTTGGGAATTAACTGATATAAATTCCGGGTCTGGACCATTGGGAATGCCAATTACTACGTTAGTGTGCATTTCTTGCTGGGTTAGATTATGCTGTTCACAACTGAAGCGATCTATTGATGGAGCCTCAGGAGTTAATTCTTCGTGCGGTTGATATATTTATTTTATACTATCATCATTTGTTTCGATGGCCAAGAAAGTTGTGTTATGCATGATAAGCCTGCTATGGGATCTTAACTCGCCTTAACTCGCCTTAAATCGCCTTAAATCGCCCTAACTCGCCTTAAATCGCGGATAAAAATTGGCAACGATTCTCTTAAATCGCTCAAACTCGCACTAAATCGCCTAAACTCGCCAACCAAATTAAAATGCTGAAAATAATAAATACTATATACAGTAATAGTAAATACTTTCCCCAGGAGAGGGTGGTTCTGGTTGTTTATTTCAGATAAGATTAGGAGGGCGCTTATCCGAGGGGGCTTGCTGAAGAGAAGGGCGCTTAGCCGAAACAAGGGAAGTTACATGCTTATTGATAAAAGCCGAAACACAGTAATGCACTAGTAATTGGAAAGCCACGCACCCCCCTACCTAGGGAACAGCGGACATTAGATAAAGGTTGTGTCCTAAATCATTCTAATCCCCCACCTATACATGGCCTTCTTACTAGTCTAAACATGACTAAAGTCCCCCGCTACCCCGGCACCAAAAATGAAGGCTACTATAATAATTGCTTTTAAAATTCAACAAACTATTCTAAAATTTCCCCAATTTTGATCATTGGAGGCCAAACATGCAATCCAGAGTTTGTCAAAGTAGGTAAATATTTTGCATTTTGTCTGTTAGCTGTATCTTGCAATTTACACAAAGACAATACATTATCCTGTAAAAGCTACTTTTAGTAAAACAATGTCTATAGAGTATAGGGTAAAGGTCGATGAACAAGGCTTAACAATACATCTCGAACAGACGAATTCCCGCTGATTCCCAGCCCATAATCCCTGGCCATCATGACACATACCTAACGTACGCTGTCTAATGCCCTGAGTACCCAGGCATAACAGATAGGCTAATCTGCAAATAAATCCCGCTATTTCCCGGCATGTCCCGGATAGGGGGGTGCAAGGCTTTCCATGACTGGTGCATAAGTTACATACAATCAAGCTTATAGGTATATAATATGACATAGGAACCCTTATATTCAAACAGAAAAAAGTCAGGATGGCAAGAATCAGTCTGTTTTCAACATTTTATCTATTTCGATAAGTATAATTAATATGCCAATATTGTGATATGAACTTCCAGAACAATTCGGAAATTGTTTCGCTTTCCTTTATTGAAAATAGTGCGGGGCCTATAAATTACAGGGTAGAGGGCTTATCAACTTTCGAAATTTTAAGTGACGGTAAATCTACATCTACATATACTGATACTTTTAATAATTCCGACAGCCTTATATACAAGTGCTGAATTGCAGTGCCTGTAGTGCACAACATTTAATATTTTATATCAACAGTCTTCAAACTTACATAAATTGATAAACCACAGCATGATCCTGGTCAACTTTTATAGTCAGCATTGTCCGGTTCATATCGACTTATATAAAGATCCATGATCGTTTTAACAACCGAGGTTTAACATTTTTAGCGTACGATCTTGGGTCGATAACAAAACCTGGCATTTTCATGATTGAATTCAGTTAAATACTTCATGTTAGCGGAAATCTATTATTCAAGTCTATGAAACTTTATATAAACTAAATTTTAACATTAGTGAGTTTTTATAAATACTGCACTTTATATATCGAGGGGAATTGAAATAAATACCAATCAATGTTGAGTTTTAGTTATTAAATGAACACATGGAAATGAAATACTATATTTGCAACGTAAATTCAAGCTTATTTGGTAAGTTTAACACATATGTAAATTCGTTTGAATAACTACAATGTATTGCCACATTGGAACATGCATGGTCACAGTTTTAATATATTCTGTACCCAAGGCATTCATGCATTTGGAAATTCTCAAAATATAGGATAGCAACCCCATGGGATGCACTAAATCTTCTCGTTCCTACATTACAGCCACAACCCTGATTTTTTAGATTTCCAATTGATTGTGGTTCCAGGACTGAACTTAGTAATAGGTATTATACAGTATGCAATTCAATTTAAAAATACATGTTATTATATACTGGTTTATGTTCTTCATTGTATTAATTCCAGCAATTTGGTGGTATAACCTTAAAATTAGTATTTACGGCAAAATAACAAGCTAATTAATAATAAGTTTCAACTGGGTCTTGTTTACATGACAGTCTAACCAGACCCCCTGGGGGTGTAAGGGGGGAGTGGTGCTCTTCAAAATACATTTACTATGCACTATTAAGTATGTGTTATTACTGTATTTTGCTTAAAGTACTATACTTGCATATTTAATTATTACCATGTATTTGTTCTTAAATCGCCTTAAATCGCCCTAAAACGCCTTAAAACGCATTACCTAAAAGTTGTGTTTTTTCTTAAATCGCCTAAACTCGCATTATCTCGCGGCGAGTTAAGGCGAGTTAAGATCCCAGAGCAGGCCTATGATAATTACACTATTAGTGAGATTATGATCTTTTATTATATCTCCTCTAGTATCCGGACAATGGGTAAAGTGTTGATTGGTTTTAAGGCGTTCAATTTCTATAGTGTCCATCTCTATTGTTTGGGTCGAATTGTCAATACGATTCAGCTCAGCATAGGCGTACGGCACGTGGGGGCAGGGGGGGCACCTGCCCCCCCCCAAAATTTGTAGATTGAAGCAATTCGGGCAAATGGTTAACGAATATTCGGGCAAAATAGATTTATTTAGTTGGTATTGAAACCAAAAAACAGATTTTTATAATTGAAAGTACTTTTTATTTATATCGTTTACGTGTTTTTGAAAAATTGTGTGATTTTTAACATAAAAATCCGAGTTTTGGACCTAAAGAAATTTTAATGGTAGGAGTATCCGGGAAAATATTTTTTAGCGTCACTCACGCCCCCTCCCCGCCCCCGTCGACACAAAAAATAGATACTTTATGTGTTAAATAGAAATAAAATTGGTTATTATTGTTATGAAGATGTTGTTATCGAAATTCGGGCAATTGGACAAAGTTATATGAATTCGGGCAAAATTTTGGCTGCCCCCCCAAAGAAAGTTGTGCCCGTACGCCTATGCAGCTCAGTACAGTTTAAGCCTTGAGGGGATTCGACTAGTATAGGCAAACTCAAATTCATATTATTGTCATTTTTATCCGAGCGATGTCGTATATATCGCGAAATTCAGTCCTGAGTTCACTTACAATATCACTGAGGTTTGCTAAATCACAATTATTTACCTTAATGTCCCTTTGCATTATTACTTGCTCTAGTTGGATTCCCTCCATGTCCACAGACAGACTATTGCACTTGCACGAGCGAGTATCGATGCACTCGTTAACAGGTTCGTCTCTCTGATCAACAACCTGTATATAGTCCTCAGCGTCTCATATTTCCATACAAAACAGCCGTTTAACCTTGTTTGATTCTTTTCCATCAAAATTCAAGATCTTTTTACTTTTTCTCCATGTGATGCTGAACAAATCGCCACTGAAAACTTTCTTATCTCCTCCAGGTTGACTCCAAGTACCTTGTAGTTTCATGGTGTTACATACAAGCTGTTTTAAGGAGGCAAAGTCACCTGTCCAGGATAATTGTAGCTTACTTTTCTGCGGTAAAACACTCATTGTGAAACAATAACAAATATTGAGTAGAATAGATCGTAAATCGTCTTTAAAAAATGTCAGAATTGGCAGAGCTAAAAAATAACATCCGCCATGTTTGGTGTTTCCACTTTTACATGTTTGGTGTTTTCACTCCACAATTTCACACCGCACCCCGATCCTGCGTTTTCGACCAAGCCGTTGGCAATTCCTAAATCACAACGGGAACTGCACATTTGTTTGCAGTTCACGCTGTGATTGTAGCCGTACGGCTTGTGGCATGATTCTACACGCTATGTTCTCCTTCATCATACACCCGCGGGCTTAAAGGAGCAGTGTCACCGTGTGCGCATCCCTTCTGCGCATATACAAACTTGAAATTCTACACTGTATTTTTTCAAGTTTGTAAATCCAAGATGGCGTCCGCACTAGGCCGTGGGATGAGGGTCGAAAATGTTCAATTCCGTAGCACCCCTCGTGTAACTACATAATTTTTACATGAATCCATAGATTAGAACTTACTTAGTTAGAATCCGCTTCCCCCCAAGCGAAATAGTTGCACAAATTGAAGTACAACCTCTCCAAAGTTCGGGCTTTCTCGTGTTTCGAAATCCACGAACGGCCATTGTTGTGTTGCAACTACGCATGCGCTTGACCACAAAACACTTAATGCGCACGCGCAGATAGGAAAACTGATCTCAACGCAGGACTGGACAAGAAAAAAATTATGAAATGTGCGAAAGCAGGGCGATGTAAAACAAGATGACATCGGAGTGTTTTGTGTTCTGTGCATTTTAATGGAGTTCGCCAAACATTCTGAGCAATGTACCGTGTCAAGCCCTCGCCAGGAACACTTCCAAGCGAACATTACAATAATAACTTATTAAAAATATGTTATTTTATACTACAGCAATTGCATGACGTTTTTGCAAGCAAATCTGTTTCTCAGGCTTTAAATATTATCACAATCCTAAACATTATAGAACACGCATACCGTAATTTCTCTATTAATTTCGGGGGGGGGAGCTTACTTCTAATATATACAAAGAGTCTGTTTGCACGTTTGATTCTCTTTAATATAAATATGCAACATCGGGTACAGTGATGTTACGTACCAAAGTATCAGTAAAATATCATAATTATCTTTAAAATACAATACTTTCACGCTTCACGATTTTATAAATTAGTTGCTTACAGGAGGGGGGGGGGTGCTTAATAGATAAATTACGATATACCATAAATAAGTATTACTCGGTGTTCACAATTTTATTAGTCCAGGTTCCTTGTTTACTTATGCAGTCACCTTCATCAAATTCTTCATCACTATTTTCAGCTTTACTCAACATATGTTCCTCAACTAAATCAGAAGTATCCAAGTTCTCAGCATACACAATTTCACTAAAATTTCTAGATTTAGGCAAATAGAATACCAGCTGGGGTTAACTGTTAATTAGCCGTTGCTTGAGCTCGGAAGACCTGTACTTCGATGCATCCACATTCTCAGTTTCCTTAGCAATGACAACAAATTTCTCAAGTAGGTCCATCATGTACTTTATTGCTTTTCCATTGATGATTTCAGTTTCAATGACTTCTTTACAGAATATGTTGTAAGATATTTCATACACTGGTGGTGCACATGTTGTGGTCGTCTTTGCCCCCCTTGCAAGGAATATGGCCCGGTTGCTATAGCAAACTTTGTGGTAGCGGACCTCCAATGCAACACAGTCTTTATCTCTAATCAGCACAAGTATCTGCTCATCATTTTTCCTCTCAGCAGCTGTACGTAATAAGCCAGCATCAATTGTACTTGCCAACACTAGTGGTGTTCCTCTTCTCTTTTGTGTTTTCTACACAAAACATACAAGTTTAGAATGCCTGTTTAAAAATGGCATTTACCAACTAAGGACCTGTTTATATGGAACCCGGGCTGGCTCGCTAACCGGACCAGCCCGCTTAGCGAGATGTCGCCATGTAATTGATTTTATAGTAAAAACTACTGTGCATTTATATGGACAAGCGGGCTGGTCGGGTTCCAGATATCTCGCTTGAAAAAGGCAATACTACAATCACTAACCGGGTCAGCCCGGTTGTCGGGATGAAAGTTGAAAGAGACGCCACCACCAATTTGTCTGCGAGCTATTTTTAAGAACTGTCAAAACAATGTAAAAGGTCAAAACAACAAAATCATCCCGCCTGCCGGGATGAAATTTTCTCATATAAACACAAGACAAATTCATTCCGCTTACCGGCTTGCCCGGTCAGCGAGCCAGCACAGGTTTCATATAAACAGCCCCTAAAGTAGGGTGAATTTGACAAATTAACCAGGTATTAAAATAAAGCTACTCTGGTTTGTAAAGTTTATGAACATTGTGTTCATAAACTTTACAATCCAGAGTAGCTTATATTATGCCTGTTTAAATAGACTTATTATCTGGATAATTAACCCATTAAGATCCAACGCATCCAATAGGTACTCTAAAATATCATATAGCCATATAGGTATATGTACAAGACAGTATTTACCTGTAAGGCACAATATGACAACTTTTCCACCAAAAGGTGGTCCATAGAATATAAAGATACTGTACACAAGAAATTGTACATAATCATACTTTGTCTCTTGAAAACCAAGGCGAATCTCTTCCACAAATAATGCAGCATTCTGGTAGTACATGCGTGTTTCTTTGAGGCAAGGTCTTACTTGGATCCACTGAATTGCGTGTAATCTTTCTTCTGGGTTCCATGTGGCTTGTGGCATGTGTGGTCTACGGTATTAGCGACCTTTTCCGTGCTTGTACTAGCTCCGTTTTCCTCTTTTCTCTGTTGTCTACGGATCTTTTCTTCATCGCTAAATTTCTTGTAGCATTTCATGTGGTGGTACCATTCTAAATCAAAACTTTCGTTTGTGTTCTTTGCCAAGTATGAATTGACGAATTCGTCATCAAACTTATCATACGAATCCTTCGCTATCTCAGCTTGCAGGCAATTAAGGTTCGCCCATTTATTCTGCAATCGACAAATTTCTTAAGCCTTTGACGAGTAACTTTAGAAAGTTGCTCGGTTACGCCACATGGTTACGCCTTAAAAATGCATAAAACATGAGGATATTCGAATTTTCGACATATCGTCATTAGTAGCCATCTTGAATATGCGTGTTTTATTGAGATCAGTTTTTCCTATCTGCGCGTGCGCATTAAGTGTTTTGTGGTCAAGCGCATGCGTAGTTGCAACACAACAATGGCCGCTCACGGATTTCGAAACATGAGGAAGCCCGAATTTTGGAGAGGTTGTACTTCAATTTGTGCAACTATTTCGCTTGGGGGGAAGTGGATTCTAACTAAGTACGTTCTAATCTATCGATTCATGTAAAAATTATGTAGTTACACGAGGGGTGCTACGGAATCTGTTTTCTAAGCATATTTTCGACCCTCATCCTACGGCCTACACATGGTGCGACGCACGGGGACAAGCGAAAAAATTCAGACCGAAAGAGAAAATATGAAAGCTCAAGCAGCGTACAATTAGTTTGGAATCGCCAACATAAACAAATTTAATGATCATTGACGATTTTTAAATCCAGGAAAGACGCGAAAAATGAGCTGGATACGGTTTTAGCACCGACAGTGAGTTTGCTTCTCATTTGTTATCATTAGAATACCGGAGAAGATTTGTATAGTTTCATTATTTTTTCTGTTGTTTCTTAGTAGATTTGGACCTTTTATAGAGAATATGAATCGCATAATTTTTAGGTCGGATGTTGATGTTTTGAGGCCACGAAAAGAGAGAATATCAGCAGAGAACGCGAACGCAAATATGCAAGAGCAAGGTAAGCAGTAAAAATATTTACTGTAGCCAATGTCATGGCGTCCAATATCAATGAATATATCGTGATTGATTGATTTAGGCCCGGTGGAAATCTCTACCCCATGTAAGCGAGATAACTATGTGCCTCTGACTTTGCCCTCAATATCTCCAATTGTGGACAAAGGAGAAAATAATCAAAATATGTCTATGGAAGTAGACCAACATGAGGGAATGGGTAGCAATCTGGAGTGTGTTATATCACCCCACAAAAGGTATTTATATATTATGTAATATTCCACTGTGTGTTTATCAAGGTGCAAGCTTTGAAACTATAAGGCGAGCACGAGTTAAAATAATAAATTATTTTCTATTTATTATACAATTCTAGTATAATATAGAGACATCCAATGCATCATTGTTCACTGACGATGAGGGCGAAAGCACTGATACTGGAGACAGCTGGGAGCAAGAATACAGGTATAGTTTAAGACTATAATATAATAATGCACCTTATTTTTTATCTATGAAAATAAAGCAATCTGATTGGCTAGCGAGCGTTTCAGAGCGGTCCGGATTTTCGCATCCGGCCCGCTCTGAAACTCATCCGTCCCGCTCTGAAACTCATCCGGCCCGCTCTGGATTACGCGACAACACACAGGAGTGAAACAATTTTTAGATTAAAAAATCTGCCCAAAAAGTTAAAAAAGCTAGCCTATAACGATTGTTAGAGTACAAAAATAAATTGCATCAACTGCAAAGGCTTCATACTAAGCACGATACGTCGAGAAAACTAATACATTTGTTTTAAATGCTCGTGTATTAAAATTAACACATTTGTTTCATTGTTCATGTATTTCAGTATTTGGCCACATTAAAGTTAAAAAAATACACTTTAAACAGATATCATAGAAGAAAAAACTTTTCTCCATACATAAAGCTTAAAGTACTTTTCGAATACATGTTGTAAACATGTTGTAAACCTTGTTCATTGTCCAGTTTTAGTAGAAAGCGTTGATCGAAGTCAAAACACATGCATTCACTGCATGATTCACTTTGCCAGTTTTTTATGGCCAACGCAAGTAAACACGAAGATATCCTTGTCGAAGAAACACGGAATACCAGAAAACCAGGCTAAAACCTTTCATTCCTGTGCTTTTCTACTCCCATATTTAAAAATATCGTGTACATTTTTACAGAGACCATGTTTTTTTGTGAGTTCATTGCCAGTTTTCTTGAGTTTTCGTCTTCGTGTTTTCTTTTAACGTTCAAGTTTTGTCAGCCTCCCTTTGAATTCACAAATCACAATTGCACTGATCTAAATTATTTCGCCACACTGGAATTTTCAATTTTAATAAATTCTTAAATTTTACCTATGTTAAAAATAAACACGTTATTTACCGGCAGCGTCGGTCCGGATGAGAAAAACTGTGCCCCGTGGAGACTTGAATGCTGATAGAGAATTGGGAGAGAATGATTCAGAAGATAGTGTGTAAGATAAATATATAAATGTCTTAGTTAAGCTAGTTCATTTTATTAAATGTAAACAGTTTGTTGTGTTAGCAACAACACTGTCTGTTTGTGTGCACCAACTCATAATGCTAGCACATAGCCTACTCATACTGTGCATAATATACTCGGTTTGGTAGATAATCCAAGTGAGTAGATATATACACAATTTAAGACCTAACCAGGAACGGTTGCGAAAACCGTTCCTGGTTAGGTCTTAAATTGTGTATATATCTACGTGCTTGGATTATCCAACAAGCCCAGTATTCTAGTTCAACCAAATGTGGTGCAAAAAAATCTTTGTGCGTAATATACAATACAGCTTAAGTATTTTAGTCTATTTACATGTTTACACTGTCTTGGCAGTGAAAATACTTGTAGATACTCTGCAAGAACGTGAGCATTTTCTTACATAGGCCCTATATATATATACATATGCCTTGTATTGTCATATATATAGTTCAACTGACCCAACAATGGATCTGGATGACAGTTCAGATGATGGAATATCCGAAGAGGAAATTTAGTGAGTTTTGTATTTCTTGTCTATATAGTCAGAATTTTAAGTGCTGGTACTGTATTTTATCAGACTATTTGGCTTATTTGTTTGCCTTTTTTATGTACTCTACCTCAGATATTGCCGATGTGTTTTATATGCCATAAATATTAAATGACCAAACGATTGGTTTTATAATGGCCCATAAAATCCTCTCAACAGCAGACAACATTTTAGCCAACATATGCATATATAATTCATTCCAATCCATTAAGCTGTGATGATGCACCTTAATGTGCCCAATGGAACTTTATTATTTTACTCTGCCAAATGACAGAGTATTGTTTGAAAGAGGTAATTTGATATCTGTTACATATTTTGCAAACAGTTCCATCGAGTCTGATGTTGATGATCAACAGGAAGATCCTCCAATGACAACAACATCTAACCCACCACAAATCCCAAATGTTGCCAGTACCAGCAGCATCACATATGGGCCTCATCGTAAACTGAGTAGGGGTGAGCAAATCAACAAGTTTCCACACGAATTCGAGATGGTCAAGGAAAGTAAATCTGCTCCCTTCGGTTGTTAGTCCAGATATTCAAAGATCGCTGTCAAACTTCTGGTTGCGTGAATACACCGCCTACAGTCAACTATCGGTTTGTTTGTGCTTCGTTATTTGTTTATTCCTTATGCTCATCTGGTCACAAATATAGACTCATTCTGTTCTTCACATGAACTTGGGGAAGGAGTTTATGTAAACAGCCTACAAGCAGCTGCTTCTATATTGCTGTCGGGAAATAGTTTTTCAAAAATTGAGCGTATGGCAAATTTTTATGGTTTGGCGTTTCTGTCGAAGTCCACGTTTTATCTTATCAGCGGTTATACTTGATTCCCGAAATAAACGAGTGGTGGACATGGACAACTTATTAAATAATTTGTTGGGCAAGATATCGTTGTTGGTGGTGATGGACAGTGAGACTAACCGGGTTTTAATGCAAAAATGTATGTTATTTCATGGTTGAAGTCATTACCAACTATATTATTGACATTGAAATATTAGATAAAAGGCATGTTGGCTTAGCATCAACCAATATGGAAAGGGAAGCAGTTAAGCGTGGGTTAGAGAGGCTTACCAAAGACATAAAAGTGGTGGAATTTGTGACAGATGCATCCTCTTCTAGTAAAGCACTACTTGGTATATGTACAACACACATATAACTTTGATTATTATGCACTACTGATGCAATATCGATTGTGATTGGCTAAAAACCTACAGATAATTCTCAATGTCTTGCCACCTACACGACATTGAAAATTATCTGTAAGATCGTTTATTTCCGTAAGATAAATATCTGTAAGATACATTATCTGTGACGTAATTTATTTCCGCTATTTTTTCCCTACAAAACTCTCTAAAGGCCTCTGCATTTATAAATGCATAATAAAACAATTATTGAATTCGGTTTTCGCATGATATCGAGAATTTCGAGCCTGAATTTGCGTTATCCACCTCCAGATAACACAAACAGATAACGCAAACTTTGGCTCGATAATTCTGAATATCATGCTCAACCTCATCCAATAATTGTTAATTATTCCATTGGAGTGGAACCTAATATTAATTATTTCAATTTTCAGAAATGAACTTCCCTAACATTGTGCATAGTCTAGACGTGTGGCATGAATCCAAGAGTATCAAGAAGTGTCTAGGAAAGGTTTGAAATATTTTGCCCTACTCAATTCATATTTGTGTACGCTGTTCTTATTTGTGCACTACAATTATACACTGTAGTTTCGTAATTCAAAACTTTCATCATGCTCTTCATCTGCAATCATGTTGGACTTATATTTTAAATTCTCTCAATTTCAATTAACATGTCATGATGTTTGTTGTTTCTATATTTTTAATATATTTTTAATATATTTCAAAGGGGTATGGAAGCTGAGTATTGTAACATGCTTGTTTTCTTGTTTTCATGTTCTAAAGTTGGGCAAGCCAAAAGCTATGAGCAAAGTAAAAGACTGGTCATCCCACATTGTTAGACATTTCTGGTACTGTACTAATGTGTGCAAGAAGGAGGAAACCACATCTGACTTAGAAGCTTTCAAAGTGATGAAGGTATTATTTTGTTTCTCAAATTTTATTTATACTGTACTGTAAATAGTCAAATCATTTCCTAGAACAGACCCTTTATAAAGAACCCTTGACGTTGCATCTCTCTAAAGTGGTATTTTCATATCATGACCATCCCCTTATTGGTTGCAACTAATGTTTATACATGCTTTAAATCTTGCCAGTCAGGACTGCTTGCCAGTAATGCTGAGTAGTACATTTGTTTAATTTAAACAGTGTAATAGTTCTTGGTGTGTTATTTAGGATAAGTGGATTGCATTATTGCATCATGTATGCAATGAGCACGAATGGCTAGGAGGAGAATGTGATCACGAGAATGACGATCATGACGAAACTCTGCCATTGTTTGACCATCGTGACAAGGATTTCATTGAACTCCAGAAAGTTGTTCTCAACCCAGAATTGCTTGGCAGCTTCCAGTATTATACCCGATTCAGGTAAATAGTGGTTCATACAATTAAGAATTTAGGTATTTTCACAAATAACCTCATTAAATGGAAGGCAGAATGCTTCACACATGCCTTTTCATCAGGTTTAATCTTCTGATGTAATTTTATTGATCAGAATAAAACCCAACTGGTAAGGCGACCATTACCTTTTAACTGGTAAATCGAATGCAATTATATTCTTTATTTTTTATCTATGAAAATAAAGCAATCTGATTGGCTAGCGGGCGTTTCAGAGCGGTCCGGATTTTTGCATCCGGCCCGCTCTGGAACTCATCCGGCCCGCTCTGGATTACGCGACAAAACACAGGAGTGAAACAATGTTTAGATTAAAAAATCTACCCAAAAAGTTCAAAAAGCTAGCCTAACGATAGTTAGAGTACAACAATAAATTGCATCAACTCTAAAGGCTTCATACTAAGCACGATGCGCCGAGAAAACTAATACATTTGTTTTAAATGCTCATGTATTTCAGTATTTGGGCACATTAAAGTTGAAAAAGTACAGTTTTAAAAACAGATATCATAGAAGAAAAAACTTTTCTCCATACATGAAACTTAAAAATATGGACCAAATGTAATGAAAACATCATTTTTCTGCCCATTTGTTAAGTACTTTTCGTATACATATTTTAAACAAAAAAAATCCTTGGCCCTTGACAAACAAAGTTGAGGCTATATGTTTTTTATCGTGAAACGACCAGAAAAAGATTACAGCATACCTTGTTCATTGTCCAGTTTTACACGCCGTTTGTCGTGGCCCAATATCTTTCACTTTCATTTACGTGCCTCGTAACTCAAATACTTTTACATAACTTACAACTTTTAAACATGTTGAATCTGAATCCGAAGAGTTCCCGCTCCTTAGACACGCGGTATTTTTATAAAATTCATGTTTTTTTGCACTAATTTGAAGAAATTTCAACAATCGTCCGCCATTTCTTTATTATTCTTGATGCTTCGCATTAAATTGCATCGCTCAAATGGGTGTTTACTCCGTTCCAGTCTCTTCAATTTGCGGCCGCGTTATCATTTAGAACGATGGCAAGGTATTTTTACGGTAGAGTTAATATATTCGAAAAGAAAATCCAAGATGGAAACCACTTCCAGTGCTGGTAGTGATGTCTCTCATCGAGTATGTGTCATTCATTTCGAGGATAAAGACGGAGAGCTTAGAGAATTGACAAGTGAAGCCGTGAATATAATTTTGGAAAGAAGAAAGGAGTGGTTAAGTCTGCCATCCTCGTATAAAGCCTTCACTGAAGTCGCCAAAAAGTCGTTCGAGTTTATTCATGAAACTGACGAATTAAACCCGGAAAATATTGCGAAAACATATTGCTTTCATCCTGCCTGTTATCGAAGTTTTACAGACAAAAGTAAACTTGATAGAGCCAAAACTACGTTGACTAATGCTGCCGATCGCAAGCGTGTGGCCGACGAAAATACTCAGACCAACTGTCCAAGACCAGAAAAAGTGACCCGAACTACTCGACAATCTTTTCCAGCTCAATCATCAAATGTTTTCCCCGAACTTGCCCTAACCCCTCAGTTTTTTTAGATCTCATACTGGGGGGTTGTATCGAGTTTCTGTTATTTTCTCATATCCCCGCCAACAAAATTCTCATCAGAAAGAAATACTCATGTTTGCAGGCAACGAAAAAACGTGTTAAACACGAGTTATCATTGGCTCAAACAGTGACGGCTGGAAGATTAGAGAAGGCGGCATTGTTAAGGAACGATGAAAGCATTCTCATTCATATCTGTGGGAGAGACTGTGTTGCTATTGAAGCAAGGTACCACAAACGATGCTACCAGACGTACACGACATGCCATTTAAGAGAAATGAAGATCATTGGTCCAACCTTGTATGACAAAGCATTTGATGAGTTTTGCTTAGAAATAATCGAGAAGAGAATCATCAAGAATAAATAAATTCTATTACTTGGCAATTTGTTAAAGAGATTTATCTCCTGTGCACAAGAAATTGAAAAGGTTGATGTACCCTTCCAAGGTTCTAGGCTTAGGAAGAGAATTCAAACGCGCTACCCATACCTAGTTTTCCATCGCTCGAAAACTATGAATAAAGGAACTCTGGTCTACGATGATAGCCTGACGGCAGGTGATATAGCGGATGACATGACGACAATACAGAGTGATTCTGATACCGAAGAAGATGAAGGAGATGATTACGATAATGACGGTGAAAACGACCGCAGCAAATTCGGTGAAGATGGTGAACACGAAGATAAAGGAACGACACCTCCAATGCCAAACTGTTCACTACAGATATTGTTCACTGTCGCCATGGAAATTAGAAAGCTTCTGAATGAATGTAAAGGCGTAGATTCTGATTGGCCGCCCGACTCTCATGACATGACTTTAGCGTTAGCAACAGCATCAATTCGAGTAAAGCTTCACAATTTTTTAACATGGTGTCTGGGGTTCTCGTGCGAACCGGTTGAAAACGAAACGGTAGCAATCAGTCCAATGGAGAGAACGAAAGTGGTATCAATAGCACAAAACCTAGTATATGCGGATTCAAAAGGAAGGAAACTAACCCTCAAGTCATTGGCCCTTGGAATGGCAGTTCGACAGATAACCGGGTCATTTCAACTACTCAGAATCCTACACGGTTTGGGACATTCCACATCAACATCCACCGTCTATAAACACGACACTGGGCTAGCTTTAGCCAGTAGCAAGGGGCAGGAAATCTTAATACCACGGAATATCAACCCGGGAGTGTTTGCCACTCTCGTTTGGGACAACAATGATTTCAACGAAGAAACTGTTTCGGGTAAAGGAACTACGCACGTTGCAAATGGAATTATTTTGCAGAAGGGAGACGTCAGATTGGGGGATAAAGTCACACTGAGTAAGAAGAACCGCACCGTTAAAGCACCAGAAACGAATATCATCCCTTCTACTAGCCGTGAGAAGGGAACTATATCGCTACGAAGTCACAGTTCTGACCTTTCACGTGAAGAGCAGAGCTATCGACATGAGCAAGACGTGCCAAGGAATGCTGATTTTGTGCACACATTGGCCAGAAAGTACGCCTCTGATCAAGGAGGTAATCTACCAGGATGAACAGGATTCAACACGCAAGTAAGTAGTAAGTAAGTGGACTGCAAATTGCAAAGGCAATGAGTCTTTACGATGGATGTTAATGCGTTTTGTCTTTCAATCTTTGTTTTGTGTTACCTCTTTGGTAGATGTGGCCGCAAATATTGAAGATAACTGGACCGTTCATAGACAAGAGGGATATGCTTTCTCAGGCGTAGCATGTGATCAAACGATTGAACAAACCCTGAACAGGTTAGAATTGCCTCACATATAAAACACAGAAAATGTTTGAATTTTGAAGGCTGTATTTCTTTTGTACAGAGATTCCAAAATGAAAGGTGGTATGGTAGGAATGACGTTGAACAAAGGAGCTGTGCATCGTTGGTTAATGGGACAAGCAGAGAGAAGTGCAATTACTAGACATTGTGAAGCCATGGCAAACGTAACCGAATTTAAAAGGTAACTTAATATTTCAATGTTGCATTATCCCCGAGCCGGCGCGAAGCACCGTGCGAGGGTACTAATTCCGCTCGGAGATTTACACTCGGGTATGTGAAAACATTGTGGAATGGAAAGTCGTCCGCCATTTTTTTTTGTCATGGACAGGACTGGACTGGACAGGACCTTTTCGTAAGTTATGCGCATGCGCAAGTTCAAGCCGAGAGAAGACTTCCATTTTGCAAACTTTTTTCAAAATTAGTTTTGCATTCATTTTATAAGTAAGTCTCTATGTCTCCAAAACAAGATAAATGAAAATTATTCAGAGGACAAATTAACAAGAGGAGAAAAAGTCGAAAGACCGAAAAAGGAGCATTTTAAACAGGCAAGTGTCTATTTTCCATGCTTATTTGCCGATTTTTTAACATAGCATGCAGTATAGTTCGTGAATTTGAAAATGTGTAGATCATTCTGTGTGGTCAATACAACATTGATTGATCTTTAAGATTATTTTTGTATTGAATACGTTATAGAAAAATAAAAAAAATAAAAATCTCAAAAACTTCATTGCAAAAGCAAGGGCGAAGTATAAAAATACTCCTCGAAAAGCAGTTGAAGTTTTTTGAAAATTTCGAAACGTTTTGCGAACGTCTAATGTTGAATGTTACAGTAAATCAAAGCTAAAAGAGTACACAACAGCATAGCCACTTTATATAGTTGGACAAATGATAATTTTATAGTTAAAAACAAAATAAGATTTGGTACAAATTAAAATATAAAAAATATACAATGTTGCGTGTTACCATGGTTACATTCGTCGACTCAGTACTTCATGTTACAATAGCTTTTGGGGAGTAAATTGTTTGGTTCAAACTTAACTATGGTTCAAATGGGCGAGGGGTTACTGCATGCATGCATTTCTAGTTAGTGTATTATCATGCTCACCTCGGTTTTTTTCCTCTCCGAGTGATTTAACCACTAATTTACTTACAAACGAGGGATGTTTGTCAAAGTCCACTTTTATACAAACCCCCTTCGAAAGGTAGGTAGATTTAATCACTAATGTCCTTTCCTTTCAGTACGTACCGAAACAGATGACATGCATATTTACAAAAATATTTATAATTACTCTTTTTACCCAGGTCTAGAAAATATTTGGACAAAACAAAGATAGAAGCGAGTGAAAAAGCGGTACTGGATGTCACCCTAACGATGGAAGCCATGATAAACCCCTTCGAGAACGACCACGGTGTGTTAGTGCATTTGGCAAGCGGAACTATTGCCACATCAGCAGTAGTGAATGACATGGGATCTATGCTAGAAAAGGGCGAAAGTGCTGCACTGAAATTCATGGAACCCATATTGTTGGAGAAGAACCGAATATCTACTCAACAATAACCAAAACAAACTTGCAAACATTCTCTGTTTTAGGAAAGAAGGTCACGAGCAAGAGCAAGAAAGGCGAACTTGTGGCGTTGAGTCGAGATCTACAAATGGAGGAAGTACTGAAATATTCTCTACGCCCATTCCCACGTGCATTGGCAAGAAACGAAGGAGATCTGGTGAAAACTGTGAAGGCGAAATTACTTGATGCCATTGAAAAGGAAGTTCAAGGTAGTTCAGTCGATCTTCCTGTTGGAGAAATGGCGTACATTCTAGATGCAATGGCAACGTTGCAAACGTTGACAGTTCGTCCAGCTACATTTGGTGAACTAGCAATCGATTTACTTATCAAGGTTGTCAACGCTGCAGTATATTCCAATTTCAGACGGGTGGATTTCGTCTGTGACCGCTATCCGCTGCAAAGCATCAAGCATCTAGAGAGGGATAGGCGAGCTGTGGGCGGCGTCCAGGTGATTCGCATTTATGGTGAGCAATAGCGGGTCCCACGTCAGTGGAAGAAGTTTATGTCTTCTGGCGAAAACAAAGGAGAGCTGATGAAATTCTTATTTGATGCCTGGAAAAAAGCGGATCCGCAGCTGTTAAAGGGCGTGGAAGTATATTTAGCACACGACGAAAGCTGCCACAGGCTTGCCCAGTCGGACGACGTGATGGTGTGCAATGATACTGAAGAACTTCGCTGTGATCATGAAGAGGATGATACTCGGATGATTGCTCATGCAAGACACGCTTCTCAATTCTACTCCAGTATCATTATCAAGAGTCCAGCTACAGATGTGTTTCTGATTGCGCTTAACGCCTGCTTAGACATGCATGCCGATATATATTTTGAAACGGGTACGGGTAATGGAAGACGCATTATATCACTCAGCAAAATCAGGCATTCTATTGGAGACCAATGGTGCAGTTCACCACTAGGCCTTCATGCATTTACAGGTACAAACTGAACTTTACCAAAATAAATATTGTATATATTTCTAATGAACTATGCAGTTCTCTCCTGGAACGTCGGCAGAGAAGCCACGCCATCGACACCACTGAATGAGGGCTTGTATGGTTACGTGTGCCATCTTTACGGTTTCGAAGAGTGCTCCGACGTCAACTCCGTTAGGTTTCAAATTTTTAAGGGTGGAAAATACGAAGAAGAATCAATGCCACCAAATCAGGATTCTTTAGATCAGCACGTGAGTCGAGCAAATTACCAATGCTTCATCTGGCGACATGCATCGCAACCGTCATTGAACATGGAACCTTTCTGCAACGACGGGTGGAAACTAGATGATAGTGGCAACGTCTTAGTCGACTGGAGGACCATTCCTCCAGCCTCCGACTCGGTCCTGGAGTTTGCAAATTGCAAATGCAAGAAAGCCTGTCAAAACAACAGATGTTCCTGTCTGAAAGCAAAGCTGAAGTGCTCAGATCTGTGCACATTGAATAACAATGGAAATGTTGATGGAAATGATGAAAGCGATTCTGATACTTACGATCGCGATGAACAAGATCATACCTCAAGTGACATCAGCGAAGACGAATACTAAGTCTCTCTTCAGGTTAAACCCCGAGCCGGCGCGAAGCGCCGTGCGAGGGTACTAATTCCGCTCGGATATTTGCACCCGGGTATGTGAAAACACAGTGGAATCCAAAGTCGTCCGCCGCGATGTCATGGACGGTTCAGGGTTTTGCACGTTATACGCATGCGCGAATTCAGGTCCAGAGAAACATAGGATAACATTTTTAAAAGATTTACGGATAAAGATTTTGTTATTCATCAAAAATTATTTTTAAAACTCGGGCTATTGGAAAAACATACCGACAAACATAGTCTTGAAAACAAGATAAACGAGAAGGAGTCGAATGGCTGAAAAAAGGACACTTTTGAAGTGTTTTAAACGGGTAAGTGTCTATTTTTCATATTTTAGTTTGTGGATTTGCAAAAGCGTATGTCACCCTGTGCGGTTATTATAATATCGATAAACCTAAAAGGTATTTTAGCAAGTTAAAATTTGAATTTTGAAGAAACAACGTAATGTCAAAAACTTAATTTTAAAGATAAATTTAAAAAAATATATTGTCAAAAATCAGTTGAAGTTTTCTGAATATTTTTTGACGTTTTTGTGAAATGTCTAAGGTTAAATTTTACAACAACCAAAGCTAAAAGAGTACGTAATGACATATATACTTTATATAGTGGGGCAATTCATAATATATATTACTCTTTTATCATTTTGCACCAAAAGTAAAAAAATTGTATGTTGCTATGGTTACAATGATTGACCGAATACTTCATGTTACAATAATTTTTGGGAAGTATAATTCCTGAGTTCGAATAGGCGAGGGGATTCTGCATAAGTGTATTTCTAGTAGTATACATTATGATGAACAATACACACACTGGTATACGCTAGTTCCGATAATCATGATAACGCCAAGTTAGTTCATCTGAGTTTTTAAGCTTTTTATTTGAAAACGTTGGGCCGTATATGAATTTGAAGCTATTAAAAAGTTATATTTTATATAAAACCTTCAATATTTAAACCAAAAAAACTACGAAAACAGTCGTTATTTTGTAAAATATTCCATAAAAGTATTTCCCTTTTACCTAACGTCTTCAAGTTTTCATATCAAATATAACTTTTTAATAGCTCCAAGTTCATAAACGGCCTAATCTTCGGCGTCAAGAATTTCAACTGAAAACTCAGGAAAACTAAATCAAGCTGGCTTCAAAAATTCACCAGGTTTTAGCGTTCCAGTTTTTTTTATAGTTCAGTGGGCTTTCCCTACATTACTAGTAACATCCCATCGTTCTAAATGACAACGCGGCTGCAAATTGAAGAGACTGGAACGAAGTAAACATACATTTGAGCGATGGAATTTAATACGAAGCATCGAGGAATAATAAACAAAATGGCGGGCGATTGTTGGAATTTCGTCAAAGGAGTGCAAATAAACATGAATTTTACAAAAATACTTCGGGTCTACGGAGCCTCAAAAGTATTTGAGTTACGAGGCACGGTAAATGAAAATCGTTTTATAGCCTCGACAAATGGCCTATTAGTAGAAAGCGTTGATCGAAGTGACGAAGTCAAAACACATGCATTCACTGCATGATTCACTTTATGAGTTTTTTATGGGCAAAGCAAGTAAACACGAAGATATCCTTGTTGAATCAAAACTGAACACCAGAAAACCAGGTCGGCAAAACCTTTCATTCCTATGCTTTTCTGCTGTACATTTTTACAGAAACTATGTATTTTTGTGAGTTTCTTGCTAGTTTTCGTCTTCGTGTTTTCCTTCAACGTTCAAATTTTTGTCAGCCTCGCTTTGATTTCACAATTGCACTGATCTCAAATTATTTCGGTACACTGGAATTTTCAATTTCAATAAATTTTTAAATTTTACATATGATAAAAAATAAGCACGTTATTTACCGGCAGCTTCGGTCCGGATGCAAAAAACTGTTCCCTCCGGGCTCGGCCGGGGCTCGGGCCGTTTTCAAGACCGAAGGCACAGTTTTTTGCATCCGGACCTAGCAACCGGTAAATAGCATATTTATTTTGCAGGCACACTGGCAGCATTGAATGTGCCAAAAGCCTTAGCTTGGTCTACACACCAAAGCGAATGCCGTTCAGGTTGGTGTATTCATAGTTGTGTATGTTGCTGTTTGTCATTTTGTGTTCTGGGGATTCCTAGCACAATATTTTTACATTATTTAATAATAAATGAAAATAAGCTGTTCTAAGTATCCTTAAATTAAATCCTAACTTTAGATACAACGCATATAAAGCCAGGAAACAGCTAACAGCAATCGACTGGAATTATCATGTCAATCTTCCCCAAGCAAAGACCAAATCTGGGGAAGAGCGAATAACCAGGAAGTACAACCAGAGAACCAGGCAATGGGATAGGAAAATTGTGATGGGTTATGAGTATGTTCCAGTACTCATATCCAAAATTTTGACCAGAAGAATGAATGATGTCAACACTGTAACTAGACATATTTCTTTGAGAGATAGCAACCCTGCCCTTATCTCCCCAACCACCCAACCACAGCCCACATTCCCCCTCCTCCAACAAAGGAAATTGTCCAAAGAAGAAGCAGATTTGCAAGTGACAAATCCTCAAAATGAAACAGTACAACAACATCATTATCCAGTGAACCCTATATATTACCCAAATGTTTAAACTATATTCACATTCAACTTAACTAAAAATTAATGGTCTCTATATCTCATGTAAACACCAGTAACTGATGGGTACCGTTCTCTAATCTTTAACACCACACAGGATGGACAAACTCGTCTATTCCCTTTGCCTAGATAGCCATGGCGTGCTAGAATAAACTGTCTATAAGCAGCTTTGCGGAATGCTCTTGTGCTGTTGTCCTCTCTATCGTTTCGAATATCACTCCTATTGCGGATACAAAGCTCCAGAAAATTCCGGATCAAGGCATAATTTTGTAAAACGAGAAGCTTGGGTTATGCATTTCTTTTACTTGCAGCATTTATTTTCGACTTCTTGTGGCATTGGTCTGCATTTTCCACATGTGCACCAATGTGACACAGATTCATGTATGGGTTCTGGTGTTGGATTTGGGTCCTGTGATTGAGAGTGGGAAGGAGTCGAAGGACTCTGAGAAGGATCTGTACCGGAGTTCAATGGATTTTCATTGGAGGATTCACCAAATTCACCTAACCTTTCTGCATCCTGATCATCTTCATTGAGGTCATCCTCCATGATCAGTAGTGCGTCGATGTAGTCCATACTACCAATACCTCTGCGTAAACTGCGAATAGCTAGCTTTTTTATCATACTTGAATCTAGTGGAGCTATAAATTTCTAAAATAAATACAGTAGTACAAGTTATCAATAGCCGAATTCATATTAGAGACGGGAAACTCGTCTTAGACTGGAAACTCTTCTTAGACGGGAAACTCGTCTAATATGAATCCGGTGGCAGACAAGTTTCCCGTCTAACTTTCCTGTCCAACCAAAGGACGGGAAAGTTAGATGGGAATCCCATCAAGACGGGAAACTTGTCTTAAATTAAATCCGTCCCTAAATTCATATTCGGATGGTTTTTCACAGACGATTTTCCCGTTTAAGGGGCTGTTTATATGAGCCCGACTAGCCGAGCTGGCCCTGTTACCCGGGCTGAAACTAACAAGCCAAAATTGGCGGGGAAAACATGTTTATGATTTAAGAGTGTAAGGTTTGTCAATATGGTCAAATTCATGCTTTGTTGAACAAATTTTCGATGTTGAACTAATTAATTAAGCAACAAGAATAACTTAAGAAAGACAATGCTATCCAGAAAATATCCATTTGGATCAATATCGTTGTGTTAAACGACGTATTTCTGCTAGCCCGGTTACCCGGGCTGGAAACTTTACACGGATAATTTCAGCCCGGGTGACCGGGCGCCCCGTTCGACTCAAGTGAGATCCCAGCAAAACGTGCTGGCCCTGTTTTCATGTAAAGTAAAATTGTTTTCTAAAGGAAATTAATATGTTGCCGGGCGCCCCGTTTAACCGGGCCAGCCCGTTTAACCGGGCTCATGTAAACAGCCCCTAAGACGAATTTCCTGTCCCTAATATGAATTCGGCTAATGATAATATAAAACCCTGACAAAATAATGTATGTATTATGCTATCATATGTATAATATCAAATCAACAATTGTTCTTTTATATAAATAAATATTCTTTTAAAGTACAAGTACAGCATAGAAAACGTTTATACCTATACATTTTCGTGTTCCTTTTCCCTTTGCATATCCTCCGACTCTGTAGGCGCGTGGATAAGGCGAAAAGCTTGCCTTTGATTCCCTGCTGTCTTGCGTTGTCGTCTTTCAGGTTTATCGGCCGTTCCCCTGAAGCAAAATCAGACAAATTATGTAGTATAAATCCCGGAATATAAACATAGTTGCAAACATAGAAAAGTTGAAATAGTTTTACCTTATTTTGGCAAGGTTTTGCACGCGTACCACAATGACATTCCGCCGAACACGCTACATTTCTACCCTTGCACGGGCAACCTCGGGTTCCATTTTGCTTTCTACTAACGTAAACCGATATATCACTGTTCAATTAGATCCGTAGATATTGCTTTACAAAACAATATGTAAAATATGTAATATATGCATATTTTGACTTACCTCAGAATTCATTATACAGCTTCGAAACAATGGCGGATTATATCGACCGAGCAATTTCCGACAGTTTCCGAACCGTTTTTTTTTGTGTGCAGAAAAGATGCGCACAATGTGACACTGCTCCTTTCAACATCAGAGGAGGTTGGGTGAGTATACCGACATGCAACGCGCCCAGGGGCGTTAATTATATATTATCGATTTCTCGGCCTGCGCCGTCACTGTTCGACTGTTTCTCGCTGCGTTCACATCTCCAAATATTTTTAAATGGCGAATTTTCACCGGTTGTTCATGGCATAAAAATCGAAGAAATGTTTGCTGAATGCAGTAGCCCTGCATTGATAGAAGTGCATACCAGTTGTGTTTTGAAGGTAAGATGATTTAAACACAACCTATATATCATTTTGACTCAATGTGACTCATATACGGTTTGACTAAAACAGGCTCCAGTACTTTCAAAGTATTTCATATTTAAACGGCACTGATTATTCAAGTACATATTTTAATGATTATTTTCATATTTAAGAAACTATATAGCATCTGCAAATCAAGGCTTTGAAAGCTCTTAACTAAATTTGATATTATATTTCAGTGCGTAAAATTTGATTTGTTTTTATATTACTATTAAACATAGCAGTGTTTAATAGACTGATAGTAAAGTCATTTTACTTTGAATTCGTTTACATATACTTCCTGAACCTGTTTCTTAAATTCATGTAGTTTGTTGACCCCATTGATCATCGAGATGTAGGTGGCCGACTATATAGGAAATTCGACAGTTAACTGAAATGTTGGATGTGGAAGACACTGCTGGTGGTGACCAAATGTCTGATGACGAGGAGAATAGTGTGGATGTTATGTATCCTGAAAAGTTTGTTGTTGTTGGATCTTGGCAAGAAAAATGATACCAAGCCGGTCTTGCAATGTGCATGTGGAGAAGATCATGTTCGAGACAATGTTCGAGACACAAATATCATTATCTGGCGAGTTGGTTCCTGTCATCGACCATCGATCTGGATTACTGCTACATACATTAATTCTAGGAAAGAATCTTAATTTATTTAAAGAGAACATTTGAAGAAAAAATTATGCCAGGAAAAGCTTTAACCACCATGGTTATCTAAGGGACTGTTCATCATTTATGAGGGGTATGCCAGAATTTTAAAAATGGTTTCAGGGGGTGAGCCAACATAATTATAAATTAGGAAAGGGGTAGACCAAGCCAAATTTTAAATCTCACTTGTCTTGCAATTTATCAGTACATCAAAATGGCTGAAAATACCATTTCAGAGGGACTAGATTTGGGAATGCCCCAAAAATGGGGGAATGCCCCCAGACTTCCTGGTTGGGTGGTACCATATGTACAACATAAGCTTCTATGTACAAGATTACCTTCTGGTTTGGTCACCCTGCGTCCTATGCCTCTGGTATCACAGGAATAGTTTTATCATTTAATAATATTATCTCAATATAGTATTTAAATGGCTTACTTAATTAATGCAGCTGCAACTGTAACAGGCGGGGGGCATGAATCTGTGTCCAATGACAAGGGATGGGCTGCAAAAATTAAACCATTGTTATTTGGTGGGTCAAGATAATAGTTTAGTTTTATGTTTATTGTGTTTACTACTCTGAGGTGGACAGAAAAGCCTTAACAGGTTTTGCAACCAATTGACAAAGGTTCCGAGGGTGAGTTAGTCAAGGTTAATCCCTAAGGGTTAGTTTTTAGTGAGGGAAGAAAACCGGAATACCTGGAGAAAAACCCTTGAAGCACAGAATAGAACCAACCAATCTCAACTTACAGGAGTTTATCAAGGACACTGGCATTACCTGAGTAAATCTGTGCCCTCGACATGCTGTATAGCCGGTTTAACCCAGAGGAAAGGGGCAGTGTGCTAATCGCATCTGCAACCCATTAACCCATACTTCCGAAAATAGATACTATCAATCAATTACTGGCCCACCCCCCTTCTAAATAATGAACGGTCCTTCGTCGTTGCAGTACTTAATCCATACTTATATAATCTATACTGTATCTATGTAGCTTGCAGATAGTCTTTTTCGTACTGTACAACTGACAAGTAAAATCAATAGACTATTATGCCAATGTAACTATGTTCTAAATTAACTACACCCAGGGCAAAAGGTTGAACAAACTTTTTTATATCCTAAGATGTAAGGAGAATGTTAGCTACATAAATGTTTGAAGTGGTTTTCTCTAACTCATTTGCCTAACTAATCATTAAATAATGATTTCCAATAAATATACACAGACAATTGGTTTAAAAAATGATTTATTTAAATTCAAACCATACTAAAAAACTGTTGCATCATTTCATTCCACCAATATGCATGGATTATAGTCTAGGACCTGTAAAGGAGTTTGTATGCATTTCATTTAGGACAGATTATCTCAACTGTTTTAGGGTAAAATGACCATGGCGGTCGACATGGCATATGTGCCAAAACCCGAATCCGGGGCGAAAGTCCTGAAAATGACAACGCCCAGAAACGGCACTGTCGGCATAGCTCTAAATCCTGAACCGCCAAAGCTACAGCCTTTTTGAATTGATTATAGTGTTTAGAATGGTTGCTTTTATGGGTGGTCATTGGAGGGTGAAATTTGTCTAGGTATCATATTTTACAAGAAAATGACTATGCACCATCCCAGGTCAACTGCTAATTATGCATCAAATTACTCATTCACCTGGCAAAGTCTATGTTTTCTTATTTCCCAAACATTTTTGTCATAGGATGAAAAAATATGCTTATTTTAATATAATTATTATAAATTTGATAAGGAATGATATTGTTTTGTTGAGATATAACACATTTCATTTCACTTACCCCCCGCCAGAACACGATTTCAGCCATATTTTGCCGATTTGTTTGCTTTTTATCGCCGAGCTTCGCAAGTATCATCCAAATGTTCTACTTTAACACAATGCTAGTTGACTAAAGAATAATTCAACCAAGTTTCGTCGGGTTTTGGAGTAGTGCCATGTATTTTATATTCGATTTTGTGTCCTTCGACATTTCCTCAATTATGTAGCCATTGCAATGTCTCGCAGCTTCTCTGCCCGATAAATGCCACTTCTTCGTACACATCTGTATTTATATTACAGTATCCAAAAATAATTGATTGTAGAATAGTCCCAATCGAAAAATTGAAAGCATTACTCCCATTTGGGAGTGAAAAACCTTCCCTCGGTCATCAAGAACGAGAATCTAAAACAAAAGGTTCAAAATAATTTGAAAGTCTCGCGCAATCTTGACGAAAACTCCTCGTGGGCAACATTACAGGGGGGGGGAAACATTTTCACGAATACGTTTGGTGGTGCAAAAAGATTGCGTAAATCTCTGGTTTATTTTTTATAGCTAAAGGAAACCAGAAAAATACAAAATTACGCGAATATTTGTTTATTTTGTCATAAAACATATAAACAGTTAAACACACGAACTTTACTTTGGGAGTTTGGGTTGCTGTGATCGCGAACAAACGTATTCGTGAAAATGTTGCCCCCCCCTGTAATGTTGCCCACGAGCGGTTTTCGTGAAGATTGTGCGAGACTTTCAAATTATTTTGAACCTTTTGTTTTAGATTCTCGTTCTTGATGAACGAGGGAAGGTTTTTCACTCCCAAATGGGAGTAATGCTTTCAATTTTTCGATTGGGACTATTCTACAATCAATTATTTTTGGATAGTGTAATATAAATACAGATGTGTACGAAGAAGTGGCATTTATCGGGCAGAGAAGCGGCGAGACATTGCAATGGCTACATAATTGAGGAAATGTCGAAGGACACAAAATCGAATATAAAATACATGGCACTACTCCAAAACCCGATGAAACTTGGTTGAATTATTCTTTAGTCAACTAGCATTGTGTTAAAGCAGAACATTTGGATGATACTTGCGAGGCTCGGCGATAAAAAGCAAACAAATCGGCAAAATATGGCTGAAATCGTGTTCTGGCGGGGGGTAAGTGAAATGAAATGTGTTATATCTCAACAAAACAATATCATTCCTTATGAAATTTATAATAATTATATTAAAATAAGCATATTTTTTCATCCTATGACAAAATTTTTTAGGAAATAAGAAAACATAGACTTTGCCAGGTGAATGAGTGATTTGATGCATAATTAGCAGTTGACCTGGGATGGTACATAGTCATTTTCTTGTAAAATATGATACCTAGACAAATTTCACCCTCCAGTGACCACCCATAAAGGCAACCATTCTAAACACTATAAGCAATTCAGAAAGGCTGTAGCTTTGGCGGTTCAGGATTTAGAGCTATGCCGACAGTGCCGTTTCTGGGCGTGGTCATTTTCAGGACTTTCGCCGCGGATTCGGGTTTTGGCACATATGCCATGTTGACCGCCATGGTCATTTTACCGTAAAACAGTTGAGATAATCTGTCCTCAATGAAATGCATACAAACTCCTTTGCAGGTCCTAGACTATTAAGCATATATGGTAAAAGATACGAAAATGGTGCTTTTACTGTTATAGTGTATGCCAGTCATTCTCATTCCACCAATACACCAATATAAGGTGGATTAAGGGGGAAAGTTACCTTGATTTATACCCTTGTGAAAGATGCAGCCTTTTGAATGATGTTAGTAATGATGGCAATGTGATCGAGTACCCCTGTTACTTGCAGTATGTGTTAAGAGACAAAGTTGTAACTGCATGGGGCTGGAAAAGCTCAAATGAACAGGACTTTGCCTGGTTAATGATTGTGTGGTAAGTGTGTAATAATAATAATTACAGCATTTAGTATGCATTTTGTACAGCCTCAATGCGTTTACAATGTTAAGAACATTACAGTCTACCTAAAAATTAAATATATTTACAACAAGCTTCAAACATCGGTGGTGTTGAAGGAGGTGGTGGTATCGATGCTATCTGAATTCTGATTCCATTTAAACAGACTTGGTTTTACCAGAATTGGCTTGTCTTCTATTTATCACAAGTTCTGCTAAACTGTCAGACAATGTCAAACCATAATGGGTTTCTTCTGCATCTTAAAATGTTGCAAACTTTTTTCTGTATACAATATTTACCTGCGACCTCAGACGGGAATCTATATTGAGGGCAAATAAATGAAGGATACAAAGAGTATGTTTAATTTTTTATGATAACATAATTATCCTAAATCTCATTTCAATTTATAATGCCTAGTCTTATTTTAATTTCTTCAGTTATACATAAAAAGGGCATAATATAGACATGCTTATAAATATGGCAGCACATCCAACACCCATATTTTTTCCTATAAATAAATCAATACTGTATGTACATTATACAGTATGTTGCCATATTGATACGCTGTAAGCATATACTGTACTTTCAATTGCTGTACTGTCTGTATTACAGTACATACAACTATGATGAGCATTTTTTAAATATATTGAATAACAAAAATCAGGTGGGAATAGATATAAGAATATAGGACACAAAACACAAAATATTGCAACATATTGCAAGTACAAATTTTAACCCATTAGAAGCATTCTGCAAGCTCTAAAATTTTGATCCCTATCCAACCAAATCTCAAAGGTAACGTTTAACTTAAAACGTATAGTAATATATATGTACATCTTCCACAATTATAAAAAAATAGTGGTTCATACAGCGATTTTTGGCACGCCATTCTGATTACAATGCGGTCTATTCCCGCCATCAGCGGCAAAATATAGCGAAAGTAGCCCATTTTCAAACCGCGATTACTCGTCGATTTGAGTAGGTAATCTTTGTTTTAAAGTATCAATAGAAAGAGCAACTCTTCCTCAATTCAATGCTGTGGTTTGTATTACTTTTCCTTGTAACAGAAATTATTACCTCATGCAGATTTCAAAGCTATATGTGCCGTGACCCGTAACAAGGGTTAATACAATGCGTGATTAGCATAACTAAAACAAGCTAAATAAATCAAACAAGACAAAAATCGTTAAATTAGATTCATTGATAAAACAATTATTGAAACATACCTTCAAAAATACGACAAATTCCAAGCTAAAACTCGCAATATTTCTGAACAATTTTTCACCAAACTTTCGTCGAAAATTTTTATTTTGAAAAATAATCAACGCAATGCATTCTGGTATACTCACCATTCCTCCTCTGTTTCAACACTTTAGCGGAATAAGTACCCTTCTCCGTGCTTACTCCCGCAACGACGCTATCCATGGCCATTGTTTCAGGCATAAGGATTTGTGTCTTTCTATAAATTATCTCCTTATTGTTGACGGCTGATGTTGTCATAGCGATATCGCTCTGAAAATTATATGAATTTTGCAGGTTCTTATCTTCGGTTCAATGCATGCAATGTAGATGACAATACCACCGTTCGATTCAGCGTTTTACGATCTCTTTAGCCAAGTAAATTGTGTTTGTTTACAACGCTATGCGGCCGCTTTATCCCCTTTCAAACACCTTTGAACTTTGTATTGTTTACAAATTAACAATAATACAAACTAATTAAATATTCATTTCGCTTTCCTACCTTAGGTTTACACGCTACAACTCCCAAGTATGACCATTGGATAGCTCTTGAAAATCCTGTTCGAAAGGATCTATTTAAATATCCATACGAAATAAACTAGCCATTTTATGACAATTCTCGTGAAAATGCTGTCTTTATTGCGAATCCCGGTTTTGTCGGCGCACGCTCGGGCAACTTCCGAAGCTAAATCTCCGCGGCTTTGCACTCTAGCGTATTGAAAGTACCGGCAATCGATTCCGCGTGATGTCATTGCCTAGATGGCGGATTTTCATTGGTTTATAGCAATCAACACTGACCTTATATGGCATTTCGTAATTTATTTGCGCGTGCGGGAATCAAATTTCAACGATCTCGGCATTTTGTATGCGACTTTCAAAAAATAAAACAAAATACTTCTACTTCTTCAAATGCAATGAAACTTTCCAATAATATTCCTTTTTACATGAGCTACAATTTTGGAATTTACATTTGCTCGAAAATAATAAATCTTGCCCTGGCAATTCCGATTTATTTCAACAATAATTGTAAAATTTTTAGAAAATTTATGAATATGTATGCAAATTAATTTTGATATGTAATACGCGGGACAAACTTAATATCATTTAAAGAGGAAGTCATAAGCTATCGAATGACGCCTGTCCTGATGCCAGAGAATAAACACGTTTGGAGATATTTACATTTGAAACAACTGATCGTAAATACCGTGCGTCCCACGGACAACGATAAAAAATGCCGCATACGTAATTTTCGTTGTGAACCGTAGGTCATAAACGGCATGGAATTTGACTTCTATTCTTCCAGGTATTCTTGTCATTATAATGCGAAATGGAAAAATTTCCAGTGAATTCTACCGGAAATGTAAACATAATTATTTAATATTTAATGAGAGACTTCACAAGTATTGCCAAAGAGAAAAGCATCAAACGCGTAGAAAACATGGCCCAAAGCAAGTTTATTTTTGATATTGGCAAGAAAATCGAACAAAGCAGTGGTGAAGAGCTAACTATCGCCAAACGAAGCACAGCTCCGACAGAGGAATGGATCAAAGATGCCCGAATGTCTGACATGAAAGCCATAGAGCTTCGTACAGCAAAACAAACACAGAATGAAAACGTCGTCAAGCTGCAACAATTCAACCCTACTTTCTACTTAAAAGATCGTAAAAAAATTCCATGTCGTTATTCTGGATGTCTGTCCACAACAAGTCGACTTCGGGCAACTTCGTCCCAGGAAATCAAACAAGATCTATTCCTGTGCCAAACCCACCTCAAAAAGCTGACGGATGCTACGAGGCGTTGTGCTAAGGAGTATATTACAACAAATCCCGAAGAATTCAGAGTGGAAGATTTTATAGGCTATACGCACCTGATTGGAAAGCTTGAACGAGCCTTCACGTTCCTTACAACTGAGAAATCGTGGTTCCCAAAGAACATCGATTCCATATTGGCCGAGGTTTTTCTAAACACTCGGAATTTTCTCATTATTGCAAACGCATTTCTTAATCCGGACGAAGAAAATACGACAACTGCCTCAGGTATGTTCATGAATATACTTAGTATGTTCCTTACCGAACTGAATAATATTCGAGAGTTGCGCCAGAATCTGTACACAGTGTTACGAAATGTGATGAATGAGGTACTTCAATATTTTGGGATTTTGTATCAATGGGTCTCCCGGCAAAACCCAGGGGCGAAATTTGGAAGTGGCTTGGGCTTGGCGCTTGGTTTCGTGGGCTCAATAAAGTACATTCTTCCATGGCCGATGCAGCTGGCCGCTACTGCTGTTGGTCTTACCGCTGGCTATCTCATGGGAAGTGGCATCTACGAGTGGTGGCAAGATGCTAGTTATATAAAGCTGAAAAATGAATTGCTTCAGAAAAAATATGTGTTTGAGCAATCGCAGCAATCAAGACGTGTAGAAGTGTTATATTACATTGTACTGGCTGATCGTCATGGCGACATTGTGCTTTTGCTCCAAAACAAAGCCACATGGACAGACACACAAATACATCGATCTGTAACTTTATGATGTCATTGAATATTCTTATTAACTTGTTTTAGCGCTATAGTTTTTCTTCAGTATTGTATACGAATTTAACGCTCTCGTTTATGAATTTATGTAACAAATTCATGAACTTATTAAGAAATTGTGCACAGACGATCAAGTTCATGTTTCCTCTATGTTTCAAAGTGATTGTTCCACTGTATATCTTGATTTCAGCTGCTTTTCTTTATCGTCCGACGGAAACGCGCTTGTATTTACGATCAGTCGCTTTCAAATGTAAATATCTCGTAGTTTATCCCGGATCATATTACATATCCAAATTAATTTGCAGACATGTTCATAAATTATGTAAAAAACATTACAATTACTGATGATATAGACCTGATTGCCAGAACAGAATTTAGAATTTCCGAGCAAGTGTTCCACAAAAGGTGTAGCTCAAAAAAAAGGAATATTGTAGGAAAGATTCTTTGAAGAAGTAGTTTTTTTTATTTTTTGAAATTCGCACACAAATAACCGAAATCGTTGAAATTAATTCCCGCACGCGATATAAATTACGAAATGTCATATAAGGTCAGTGTTGATTGCTATAAACCGACGAAAATCCGCCATGTTGGCAATGATATCACGAGGAATTGATTGCCGTTACTTTCAAGCCGATACGCTGCAAATATCCTGGAGATTTAGCTTCCGAAATTGTCCGAGCTTGCGCCGACAATACCGGCGCTGCAACAAAAAAAGAACTTTCACGAGAATTGCCATAAAAAGGCTAGATAATTTCGCCATTTAATAAAAATGGCATAAACACGCCGAATGGTGTAAACCAAAGGTAGGAAAGAGAAATGAACATTTAATTAGTTTCTATTTTTGTTAATTTGTAGACAAAACAAATTCAGAGTGTTTAAAGGGGTATATGGCGTTGTAAACAAAAACAATTTACTTCTCTATAGAGATCGTAAAACGTTGAATCGAACGGTGGTATTCTCATCTATAGCGCATGTCCTGTGAACGTGGGACTGGTCGATAAAGAGTTAACTTTGATTAGATGCAACTTATCAAGTATAAATAGATTTAGTGTCGGTATAGTTTAGGTTTCCTCTAGGAGAATCATAGATCCACTAATTTGTGACGTTAGTAGAGCTAACTAGTTTCCACGAAGGAAGTAATCCGCGAGACAACGGCGCGAAGCGCCCATTCCATGCGATAGCCCGGAGCGAGGATAGTAATTCCGCTTGGCTATTTACTACACCTCAGAAAAAGGAAATCTATGGGATATCTAAAGTTCATCTTTTGCGGGAGAGTCACCATGTCTATGGGTGGACCTTTTCGCGAATTTCGCGAAGCTTTCGATGACATCGCCTGGACTGTTATTGTCAAGAGCGGAATGAGCGAAGATTTTATAAACATGAGAAATTCTGAATATTTCAAAATCGCTTTTAGGACTCAAAGAAGAGCTGTGGGGCGAATTTTATCGCTTTTACTTTATATAAAAGGATAAGAAGGGATATATGAGCAAAGCAAGTTTGTTATAATTGTTAACGTATTTGTTCGTGGTATATTGGCATTGTTGCTTTATATAAATAGTCAGTCTCATTTAATTCCAGTTTAAGTATCCTAAATCTTATGTTACAAAACGCTATCAATTGAAAGGAAAGGGAACCATTTTTACCAGATAATTGTATACTTTCAACCTCAAAGAGGAATTTACACTGTTATTTTCAAGGAGTTATTTTAACTCCAAAAGTGGAGTAAAGAAAAAAGTTACAGAATGACTCCTTTTCTGGAGTAAATTTTACTCCACAAGTGGAGTGAAATTTACTCCAGTAGGAGTAAAAACTACTCCAAGAATGGAGCACTCCCCCGCACGCCCCAGGAAATCCGCCCATGCCTTCAGCGGAGTTAAAATGATTCCCAGTGGAGTAAATTCTTAAGAGCTTTGATTTAACAAAGTTCAAGATCGAGGAAAATTTTTTCCGTAAAGTGATTTCTCTTACCAAACGTGTTTTATCGCTATAAAATATGGGAAAATGTTGAATAAAAGCTCATTATGTGTTTTGTATGTGTGATGGATGTACGCTTTAAAACACCTGCAAACTTCTATGTTTGTGGACAGAGTCTGAGCGGGAAATCGCATTTAATCTGCTCTTTACTATATAATTTGGAAAAACTGTTTAATCCTGTGCCAACAAAAATAATATACTGTTATGGCATATATCAAAATGAGTTCGAAGAAATGTTGTCAACGTTACCCAACATTTTACTAGTGGAAGGATTTCCCGATAATTTATACGATAGCGTTGATGGACACGATAACTCTTTAATCGTACTAGATGACTTAGGTAAGGTAGGTAAAACTTTATTTAAACACGCTAACCCCTTCAATAATTATTGATTTCCAAGGGGGGCGTGACTTAATGTCTCAATGTTCTAACGACGAACGTGTCTCAAACCTATTTACACGCGGCTCTCATCATCGTGGTATATCTGTTTTATTCCTTACCCAAAACCTTTTTCCACCTGGTAAATTGTCACGAACGATCAGTCTTAATTCCCACTACATGTTGATATTTCGAAATCCGCGCGATTCACTTGGTATCTCAACACTTGCCAGACAAATGTTTCCCAAACACACCAATTACCTTTTGGAATCGTTTGAAGATGCTACGAGTAAAACTTATGGATACTTAATGATTGATTGTCATCAGTTGACACCGGAGAACATGCGATTGAGAACCAACATTTTACCTGAGGAGAGACAAATTGTCTACGTAAAGCGTACTTAAGCTACGTATGTTATGGAAAGTCATCATTTGCAAGATGTCAAAGCGCATGAGAGGAAGTCTTCCCTATCTTCAAGTCATAGTGAAATCTAAACCTAAATTGCGAAAATTGCTGATCGATAACGTTCCTGCAAATGTCATCACGGCTATTTGCGAGTGTTCACTGAATCTACTTAAAGGCGTTATCCCAGTAACACCGCGTCAAAGGCGACGATTGGTGCGCTACAAGACACATCTCCGTGCATTAGCGAGTAAAAAAGTATCGAGAAAACGGAAGAAGTTGTACCTTAATCAAAAAGGTGGGAATTTATTGACGGCTCTATTACCACCCGTCCTAAGTGTACTTGGGAGTTTGCTATAAAATGAAGCATACAAAAGGAATGGTGCTGGTCCCTGAAGACGTGCTTAACAGATATGAGCAGAAGCAAAAGCTTGAAACTTCGCCGATTTTGGCCAACATGATGCATAAAGATACGGAAATGTCGAATATTCTCCAACGTACGGATATGAATGATGCTGAAAAGCAAAAACTGTACTATGCGAACATGGAACGTTATCTAGACTTAAGGCGTCAAAAGAATAGTCAAATACCAACTGTTCGGATAGCACCTAATGCTGAAAATAAAGAACCCAAAGAAAAGGCACAGTTGCCTGATGCGACCATTGTCGAACACATACCTAGAACAATGCGTTCAAGAGCAACGGCTCTTTTAAACCGTTTGAAAGCAAGAGCTGACGTTATTTCTTGGGACGAGTCTGGACAAGTCAGTTTGGATGGTAAAGAAATTTCAGATTCAAACATATCTGATTTGGTCAGCGATGCCATGAGGGCAAGAAAAAATTTCAATCCTACGGGCTCAAAATAATTTTTTCGTGTTTTATCAAAGATTAACATGCCACGAGATCTTGTAAGAAACGAGGAACGATGGAGAGAAACCCAGAGGAGCTCCTTATCAAGGGATGAAAAAGATGTTCGTAGCCCACGACATGCAAGCCCGTATTTCCAAACCCTTCTGAACAGACATGAAGAAAAACCAGAACAATGGCTTAATTATTAATTTAAACAACTGTGTTCAAGTTATTAAATAAAATGTTTCACTTCTGTGTACTTGTTTATTGTTTTATTTATAAGTAAATGTAACGGCTCTGTGTGACAGCAGGGAATTCGCGGGGGGACGTGCGGTTCGTATGTGAGACGGGTACTTTTATACGCATGCGTTGCGGGGATCAAAACACACACACACACAATGATTTTACAACAGTTTTATTGAAACATCTTTTTACTAAATTGATTAAGGCCAATATTTGGCTGTTTTAACATTACTCTAAAGCGAGTTTTAACAAACTGAGACACTTTCGCGTCATTTAACATGGTATCGTTATTGAATAATTGTACGATTTTATTCATGCTTTGTCCTCGTGCTCTCTGGCTAAGGTAAAATATGCAATACTGGCCACACACATCTGACCAAGCACTTTGTAGTTTACGAGTGTTAAATTCCCATTGATAAGACTTTAAAAAGTCTCCAAACGAATTCCTGTAGTAATTTGGTGGCTGTCCTTAACTGTCAAAGAATTCTCCTTTCTCTTCTGATTGAAAGTAAAAGGCCACCCAATGCGTTCCAGGTTTACTGCTAGGATCGGTGTTTGCGACAAATCCATATGGATATTTATCGATCGTCTGAGGTAATTTATCACTAGGAAACACGCCGCAATACTTTTTGCTTGTCATAGGATCTTGTTCCAATACACGAGTTATCTGCGTGGTGTTCATCTAACCAGAGTAATCGTAAATGACGTTTCTCTCAGCATCGATTTGAATCAGGTTTTCAAATTCCCCGTAACAGACGAGACTCACAGCTGCTGCAGGTGCGGCAGAGAACTTGATGTCAACTGCTAGATTTCCTCGTTGTACAGCATTAAAATGAGGTGAGGATCCACACATGTCTGGGGTCAGATCGAAAGCATAAACTGCATATCCGTTTGGAAATTCTTCTCGTGTTATATCGTTCCCTGTGTTGTAATACATTTTTCCCGTACCAGAAAACAGCATACTGAATGCTTCGATGTATCTGGTGTTTGCACCAAAGGAAAGCTGCATCGGTTTAAAGGGCATATCTTCTCCATTCACGGTTATTCCAATGGATGACACGTTAAAATGCTGAAAGTTGTACGGATTCTTCTTGTATGTGCCATTAAACGCAGCGCTATCGACCAATCCAAAGACAAGCGATTTCGGTACAAGTCAATTAAATATATTATCTTTATTCAGGGAGGGATTTCCTGCGGGAACAATGAAACTCTTGCACTCCACGCGACGAATAGGATAGATAGCCGGTCCTTTTTTCAATGCAATTTCATGAGCCACGGCAATGCTTGGACTAACTTTCACCTTACGTATCTTGAGATAGGCATCGATTAGCTTTACTCTGTAAGCAACATCGTCCGCAGACGCCATCAGACAAAATTCTTTACTACTGCGATTCAGAATAACTTTCAAGTCAACAAAACTTAGTAGGAGACGTTCGGTGAAAAATACGTCGCTGAATATAGGTCCGGTCATTTCAATAGTTCCACTTGTCTTGCTGAATTCATATCTTGCTTTAAGACCAAGGTTGGCATTGGCAGCTGCAAATGTTGGGTCTGCAACGTTCAATTTCCCCGCCGTGTCTTTATAAAACATAGAGCTGGTAATTTGTGACTTTTTCGCTGAGGGCCCATAGTTTAGGAGGGTTTCCAGATATGCACGGTACGCGTAAGTTCCAGTGGCTTGTGTCACTTGCTTTTCTTTCAAAAACACGTCGACTTGTTTGAACAGACTATGCATAAATTTTTTCACAACTCCGACCTTTTCGTCTGCGTCAAGATTTGCACCGTCTGCCTTGGTCACTTTTGCTCTCACCACAAGAATCGTTTTTGATAAATCGATATAATCTTCAGTGCCTGGAGACAGGAACGTGATTGGTCCACCGTCTGATACACTAGAAACAGGTTGATGACCTATCCAATGTCCTTTTTCCAAACTGACTTGTGTTGGAGGTATAGAGAACAGATCGAGTTCTGTCTTTGTGCATTCTTGCGATTTGGAATGTACGAGATACATGTTTACCCGAATATGTCAGGAGCTGTTTTCCGCTTCTTGGTCTGACTCGTTCTGGTAGTGGATGTCGATGCCTTTCTCTTTTTATTTGTTTTCCGTTTCTTGGTCTGACTGCTTCTGGCAGTGGATGCCTTCCTCTTTTTAGCTGTTTTACGTCTTCCACTTCCTGTTTGAAGTCGATTAACGGCTTTATTCTTTGCGACGTTTAGAGCTTCTTTTCCTCGGCTCTTTATTTCTTCTTTCAGATTTCTTCCAGAAGCAACGTCTCATAATAGATTAGCTCCAGCATTCAAGGCAATTTTTCCAAGAGCTTTTGCTCCACTTTTAACCATTGGCATGACTGTTCTAGCGATACTACGAAACAGGCCGCCGAGTCCATATCCCATCTGACCATGGCCCATCTGCCATGGACTACCTCTGTAAACAGGCATCCCATAACCTTGCTGTTGGTCAAAGTAGTAACGCACGTATGGGTTATTCATCTTCAGGTAAAGTAGCTATGCTGTCTGAAGTGTAGTGTTGTCACCACCTTCCCGCGTTCAAATGGCACAGGATTTCCTGTGTCGTTCCTTAAAAGAATCTCCACGTCTTCGAATGATTTAGTTTGGACAGGCACGTATTGGATGTTTTTGAACGTTTTAGTAATGACGTCACCAGACTTTCCCTCAACGGGAATGCTTCTGAGTAATTGGGCGCTCGTATCTCCGACGATCTGCGGCTGAACAATATCACAATAAATATAGATTGTAGTCATCCCAAACAAATCTGCCACGTAATGACTTACGGTCGTTCTTGTCATTTTTACGTCTTTTCCTCCAACCCCAAAGATAATTGACATTCTTCCTGATAAAACTAGCTGGTGTCCATTTTTCAATTGAACTGTCACTTTTCCAGTTAGAGCATTAAACGACAACTTAATGTTGTCGTTAACATCTTTTTCCAAAGCTTTATTGACGGCTTTGACGAGATCTTGCATTGTTTCGTAATAGCCATAATCGATCAAGGTAGCTTTGAAGAGGCCACTCTGATCACTGGTGTAAATGTGGGTATCAAAATTATTTTCTAGAGTGTACCACGTGATAGGATAAGAGATGGAATACAAACCAACTTCCCAATCGCCATTCAAATCAATGGTTTGTGGTAATTTTACACGATAACTAGTTGTTTTATTATCGGGAAAGACATCCAGGGATGCATTGCTAGGAAGCGTAAGATAAAAATGTGTTCCACTCATTGTCACTACTAAAGTATGAATAAAAGACACACAATACAGACGCTGGTTTAAATCTTATTTATTTGAGAAGCAGGTACCCACGAATTAAACTTGTTCGGGTACCCTAGCCATTTTACAAGATATTGTACATTTTTGCCTCTTCCACGTTTCTTCAAAACTTTTTCAACTTCGTAGACGTCATCCTGCTTGATAACCTTTTGCAACTCTTTCTCGTAAAACGTTCCTTTCAGTTCCTCACCATCATAATCTTTCAACTTATACACGGGAGGATCACGAGGTATTTGTTTGCTTACGGTAAAGATTTCTTTTGAGAAGTTTGGCAAGTAACCTTTTTCAAATTTACGTTTGATTTTACTAATTCTAACTTGATCACCAATCTTAAACTTATACTTTACATTTTTCACAGCACTGTGATCATCATACAAAGTGTGCCACACTTTCTTTTCGTTTTCAACAGTTACATCTGCTGGATTTGTTTTAATACTGCGATGAACACTATGATTGTAAGAATACACTAAATCAGGCAGCATGTCAATGTATCTCATTGTTTTCTTCGCTGTGAAGTATCGCTACATCTTCGTCTTCAGAGTACGAATCAAACGTTCCACGATAGAGGCCTTCGTTTCGTTGTACGTGTTATACAGTTCTATGTCTTCTTCTTTCATCAACGCTCGAAAATGTTTGTTTAAAAACTCTGTTCCTTGATCAGTCATGATCTTTTCAGGTTTGCGTCCAGAAGATAAAATGATTTTGAAAGCTTCAACCAGAGAAGGACCTGTTTTATTTTTCAGTGGGACTACCCAAGCATATTTTGAAAACACGTCAATGCATACGAGCAGATATCGATATCCATCGCTAAACTTTTGCATGGAGTGTGTGTCCGCTAAATCCATCTGCCATTGCTGGTCGATGCCACCCACGATCACTCGGTTTCTTTTAAAATTGAGACGAACAGGTTTATGTAAAGTGTATGCATCCTGTTTCATCAGCCATTCTTTAATTTTGTTACGGCTAATATCAAATTTCCCCTCCCTTTTCACATCATTGTACAAACGATCCACTCCACCATATCCTCCTGAACGTTTTGGATCGTAATAGACACTAGACAGGTACTCGTCCATGTCCGAGCATAGAATGAGAGAAATATTTTATTCTTCGACGTTTTGAATGGTGTGTTCTGAAGAAGAGTATTTATTGATCCCTTTTTGAAAAGCTATTTACATATTGAATTTAAATTTTGTAGGGTTTCTGGCCACCAGAAATAACCATAGAAGGTTAAAAATGCCTGACGGCCAGATAAGTGAAATTGTTCAATTACACATGGTCACAAAACAATACTTACATATAGTCACACAAAACACTTAGTTGTAGATTATCATACAATAATACATTTGTAAGACAATTATATCAATTTCAAGAGCAAGATATGAACATGGAGGAGAATAGTGCTCTAAAAAGCTTTGTTTCATTTTAGATTTAAATAATGCAATCGAGCAGGACTTTAAATTCTCATCAACAGAATTCGACACTGAAGGACCTTGAAATCTAATATTAAAAATGCCATAATTTGTTCTTGGTTTTGGTTGATAATAAGACTGTTTTGAAGCAAGCCTAGTATTATACTTATGTATCTTATTAATACTAATAAAGAAATTACAAAAGACCGATGGTAGCTGATTGTTATGAAATTTATACATAAATATTGAAATATGAAGTTTGACAAGATCGAAAAACTTTATAATGTTCAAATACTTGAATAATGGACTTGAATGTTGATCAAAACTTGAAAATGTGATAATACGTACTGCTTTTTTTGCAGTATGTATAATGGGTTAAGTGATGTTGTATAAGGATTTCCCCAAACTATTATCCCATAAATTAAAAATGGATATATTAAAGAATAATAAAAATTTATTAAAGTGTCTTCAGAAACATAATGTCTTAACTTTGATAAAAGCCCTATACTTCTTTTAACCTTCTTGCTAATGTATTCAACATGACTCTTCCAACTCAGATTAGAATCAATAAAAATACCCAAATACTTGATGGAAGAATCACGTTCAACAGTGCAATTATTAATAGTTAATGAAATATTATGGGTTTCTATTTTCTTTTGTCGTGGGTGGAATATAACATACTTAGATTTTTCTACATTAAGAGATAGCTTGTTAGCACATAACCAAGTATGAATTTTATTTAGTTCTAAATTAACATTAGCAAAAAGCGTTGAGATATTCTTATTTTCGCAAAACAGATTAGCATCATCTGCAAATAAGTGAAAATAAAAAAAATTAGAGCAGAGATGAAAATCATTTATATACAATAAGAACAATATAGGGCCAAGAACAGATCCCTGTTGGACCCCACATGAAATATTATGTTGATCTGATGTAACAGTATTCACAGTGACAACTTGTGCTCGATCACTGAGATATGAAGTGAACCAATCTTTAGCTACACCACGAACACCATAATGTTCTAATTTCTTAATAAGTATTTTATGATTAACGGTATCGAAAGCTTTACTAAAATCTAAAAATATTCCACAAGAGGTACTAGGGTCATCTATTGCTTTCTGAATTTTATCAATTATGCAAAGTATAGCGTGGTCAGTGGAGTGACCTGAGCGAAAACCAAATTGTTTCTCAAAAAATATATCATTTCGATCAAGAAAATTTAATAATCTGTTATACTTTAATTTTTCTAGAATTTTATTGAAAATTGACAAAAGCGAAATTGGCCGATAATTACCTAGGTATGTTTGGGATCCTGTCTTATAAACAGGAATTATATTCGCTAATTTGAAATCAATAGGCACAATGCCAGTCATAAAAGAAACATTAAAAATTAATTCTAAAGGCTTAGAGATAACATATTTTATAACTTTGAGCATATCGATTGGTATACTAGAGGGACCTGTTGCTTTACCTGTTTTTAAAGATGATATTATATCCTCAATTTCCTCTCTTGTAGTAGGAAAAACTACAAAACTATTGCTTTCAAGTGCAGGTAAATAATCTAATGGGGAATTCTGTACATTTGGTATCTTAGTTAAAAGCTCACTATCTATATTGGCAAAGTAGTTGTTGAAGGCATTTGCCACCAACTTAGGATTTATTATTTCTTGGCTATTTTCTGTAATTTTAATAAGTTTATGAGATGACTGTGGTTTGAAGTGAACAATTTGTTTGATTACTTTCCATAAATTTTTGCTATTATGTTTATTGTCAAGGAAGTATTTATTGTAATATTGCTTCTTACTCAGCTTCAGAAGATGATTCAATTTGTTCCTATAATATTTAAATTTATTATAATAATAAATTGACTTAGTTTTAAGACATTTTTTATGACATTTATTTTTTATTTGAATTGACCGTTTTAGTGCAGGCGTAATCCATGGTTTGGAGTTTAGCTTGAGTTCTTTTCGTGTTATTTGCTTCACTGGCATATGCTTATCTATTATAACTGAGATTCTGTCATAAAATGAGTGGAACATGGAAGATGGGTCAAGTTCTGAGACAAAAGCTTCATCACAGTTGATATTTTGAACATCATTAATTAGATCTGAATAATTCAATTTGGAGTAATCTCTCTTATATAATTTTATATTAGTTGGAAGAGAAGTAAATTTATCAAAAATTACGAAATTTGGTAAATGATCAGTAAGATCATATACAATGTTACCACTAATTACAAAGTGTTCAAGGGTATTGAAACAAATGTTGTCAATTAAAGTGGCTGAATGATCAGTTATCCTAGTTGGTTGCAAGATATGGGGTTGAAAGAAGTATGAGCTCATAGTATTAAGAAATTTATCAGAATTCTGATGTGAATCTACTTTAAGTAGGTCCACATTAAAATCCCCCATAATGACACAAATTTTATTTTCTTGGTTTATCTTTTCAATTCCAGAATTCAAGTATTCAATAAAAGTATCCAAGTCACCTCTTGGGTGCCTATAGATTACTCCACATATTAAATTAGCTTTTCCCTTATTTTGTATTTCTATCCAAAGAGCTTCAAATTCATCTTTTGGTGTTGTCAAATCAGTTCTTTCCTTATAGGATAAGCTATTTTTGACGTAAAAACCAACACCACCAGCCATTGAATGACTAGGTTGTGAAATAAATTGATAACCCAATATATCAATATTTCATGCCTGAGGTTGATCTACTTTGAGCTTTGTTTCAGTAAGACCAATAAGTGAAAATGAATAATACAGTTCAGATAACATATTAAGCAGGTTATAAAAATTTGCAGACAAGCTTCTAATATTGCAATGCAATGCTGAAAAACATGGATTATTTTTAAAACACTCACTAATATCATAATCACTATGGAAGTCATGAGTGCTATATCTGAATATCAATATCCAAGTTAGTAAGATGCTGCATATTACTAATAGGGGCAGCAGCACTTAGATATGGATATGAGTTAGTGAGTTCAGCACACCTGTCATCAACAACTGAGGTGGCATTTATACATTCAAGGCATGTCATATTATATAGATAATATATAAAAAGTACTTATCCATTTGTAGGTGAAATCTTTCGAAGGTCCTCCTTGCATTTAATTTTAATAGCATCACAGTTCTCATCCTTTCTCAAGTAAATTATTCCGTTAGAGGTCCAAATAAATTTGTAATTCTTGTTTCTCTTCACATCTAAACAACTTCTAAACAGAGCTTTATTTCGTTCCGTGAGACTTTCAGCAAGATATATATTATTCTCAACATAGTAGCCAATATCCTTAGTTGTCTTGGATCGTAGCTTACCCCTCGCTCTGTAAAATTGTTCTTTTACTTCTCTCCTAACGAATTTTACTATAATCAGAGGTTCCTTTCTTTTACCCTTGTATCCTTTAAGCTTAGGTAATCGGTGGCATACTGATATGTCTTCTCGCTTAACTTCAACACCAATCAATTTACCAATATGACTAACAACAGCATTTACATTTTCACTTTGACCTGGTCCAGGAGCAGCGATTCCGCTAATTTCGATGCACTCCCTTCGTCCATATTGCTCAAGGTCATTATGAGCTTGATCAAGTGTAGTAACTGAACGCTCAAGATGTTGAATAGACATTTTCAAGATCTTATTCTCTTCCATAATCAATTTATTTTCCTTCTCAGAGGCTTCGAGTTTTAAGTACAGTTCATCGTACTTGGCATTTATGAATGTTATATGTTCCACAACATTCTCGACTTTGCTTTTAAGATCAACAATCGTCTGACTTAAGGGAGTGATTTTCTGCTCGAATTTTTCCTCGAGTTTCTCGTCGAGAATCTTGATAAATTGCTCAGTAGTTAACATAGACATAATTCTAAGTGAATATACAAATATAAAACAACAGAAATACATTTATAGACAAATATTCAACAAAAAATAGTGAAATTCACAGGAGCAAATTTTGTGACCACCATCTTGATTCGGTGCTTCCACTTTCTGAATACTGTTAATGTGTTCGTCATTTGTCAAAGCATCGTTTTCAACAGGTTTGTAGTTTTTGATAGTTTTACTGTTGTAGCCCATCTGTAAATGTCCCTCCAAATTGAGATCATTGCGACCAACACTTATACCTACTCTAAACATTTTCTGTTTGTTATGATTTTTATTAATCTTTGGATTTTTGCTAGCAGAGTGACCCATGTTTACGCGATGGCTTCTACTATACTCTGAAGATACCAGACTTGTACGGGTGGTATAAAACCTTTTCAACTTACGAAAAACTGTCAAACATTCTCTGATAGTCGTGAAATATAGAGCTAATCATGTATCGTTCGTCTAAACATTTCGACATTGACAATAAAGAATTAGTTCTTCATCATCGTCAGAAACGTATTGAAAAGAAACTGTTGAAAAGTTACGCTGAAGAAATCGCGTCAATTATATCTCGCCTTGTTGTTCAAAACTGCAATGGTTGCATCATTGAACATCCGTCTCAAACAAAACATCAGTGCATCATGATGGAAAAGGATGAGCAGTTATGTTTGTACTTTGACCATGCTTTGGAAAAGATTTCAGAAGCAAATGTCATGGAGACTTTTACCAAAAGTTTGAATGATATTAAACCTAGAGTGAATGGTCTTGAAATGCTCAAGTATACATGTAATGATTGGAGAACTGTCTTTTGTGCAGATCAGAGACGGGTGCTAAAACAAGAGACCTTTAAATTATTGTAACTGAACAGGAAGTGTAACAATCATGATTGTATAAAGTAACACGTTTTTAAAATGTGTCTTCAGTTTGCAATATGTCTGGAAAGAGTAAACACTGTTCTCGTAAGAGATCGTCAAAGAGATACGCTTTTGGTTCCTTACGCGCTAAATCAGTTAAGAGAAACAATCGAAAAAGAGTCATTTTTGGCCATAGGAGAAGCATAAAAAATGTTACGCGTCAGAATAAAACCACATCACACAGAATGATTGACTCCTTACGTAAGCGAACAGACAACTATTCTACGATGTTCAAACGATCCAAAGTGGTGATTAAAAAAAAAGCAGGAAAGACATGTAAAAGAATCGAAAAAGAACTTCTTATACTAAAACACTAAATGAACATTGTAAAGATGTGTAATTAAAATAAAATCAGAAACAATAATTACTTTCTGCTGTTATTTATTTCTCTGTAAGGTTATAAACATTTATCTAAAATCAAGTGGAAGCATTCAAATGTAGCAATCTTTACCAATTCCCTATAAAAACACTGCGTCAAGTCTGATTTTGATCATAGTCGCTCGACAGCGTCATAGCACACAACATGACTATCGGCATACTGTTCATGGCTAAGAATCAACTTGTGCTTCGTGTCAATATGTGTGCTTCTAGTTTTGAAAATAAAATCTTAAACGATTTGACAGATGAAGAGTTTGAGAAAGGGGTTCCCGTTCTCTCTCCTCCGCAGAGCCTCCTTAAGTATTTACAAATAACTTACATGAAGTTTCCTGAATAAAAGTGAGCGCGCGGGGAGTGATGGGAAGATTGAAATGAAGAAAAGAAGGCTCTGCCAGATAATGCAAAAAAGTATGGTTTTCTAACCAAACCTTTTGTTTGACTGCTTTGACATCTTTTTAAACCTGAAATGGACGGAAATGTGGTAGAAATTGAAATAAATCTTCATAATCTGAGTATCGAAGGTCAGTGGAGTCATTTTTATAAAGAAATTTTGCAATTTAGAGGATATTTTCAGTCAACATATCCATATTCATTTGCAATTTCTCGCTATTTTTCGGTGCAAATTGACAGAAGAAGATATTAATGTTGGATTCACTCCAGGAGAGTCAAGTACGCCTGAAAAGGAAAGTGGAAAACATCTCTTTATAACACCCTCGAAGGTTGATATCGAACCGCCATATTTATTACATTAACTGGCAGAGGCTACTTTTATTTCGCTCTTCCCATCACTCCCTGCACGCTCACTTTTCCCTCACTAGAAACTTCATGTAAGCCTCTGCGGAGGAGAGAGGTTCCCGTTTATGATGACGACGAAGATAGATATGTATATACTAATGAAGAGTTTATTGAAAAGGTTTGGTATGCATGTGTCAAGCATGGATATATTTCTGAAGATTACGATATCATGGGAAAGTTTCTTGACGAAATGAAAGTCACTCCATAAGCAAAAACAAATGTAACCATTCGAAAAAATCTATAAAAACCCGGCACCGTTCCTGATTTTCATCAGATCAAACAAACATTTTAAAGAAGCAACATGGTTTGGAGAAACATTGTAACGCATTGGCTTTCGGATAAAATTATAACGCAAGAGGGGAATTTGGCAACTCTGGATTTGATGCGACTTTTGATAGAGAAGAATATAATACCGGCAACGCTTATCGATAATGCAACGTTGCACTCCATTATGTTGACGCAAATCATATTGGAAACATTAACAGGTGTATCGGTACCTCGAGCCCCCCAGGGACCGAACTTTGCCTATCGTATGAACGCTAAGGAAACGATGATGTGGGACTTGGCTAGAAAAAACGAAAAACAAATCGCAACGCTAGAAGAAGAAACGGGGGTGAATTTGGATCATTATCATAAACTAAACATTGGAAATTAACTTTGAGATCAGACGATCCTGTAACATTTATTTCAAACTTTTAACAACTTTTTTTAATTATATAAATAGCCATAAAATGGCGTGAACGTCATAATATAATTTTAAAATCGTAATGTTATGTTTTGGTAATGTTTTGTAATCATCCACAATTACACGTTTGTTATATACAATACGATAGTCTTTTTTCATGCGTTTTGTTTCAATGTTTTTGGTCCTCGTGTTCCGAGTTATCTTTAACGGTATATCCACGGTAACTTGCCCCGTAACATTACATTTGGCGTGAAGATACACGAGCGAACGAATGACATCAAAATTCACTTTTTGCATGGCGGTACAATTCAAGGTAATCCCTCGTATCTTCGTCTCGACCTTGTTGGTACTGGTCTTGTAACAGTAATTCTTCGGTCCGCCCGAAATGAAGGTAGTAATATGTCCTTCTTTCAATTCGTTGGTCAATTGGCCGAGGTAAGGACCTAACGGAGGTTCTGGTTCGTGGGGTTTGCTAACAAATATCACCGAGTCCGTGTCGTAATATAACACTCGCTCCTGAAGTTGATCCAACACCCCGTTGAGTTTGAGACGGGCATAAGCAGTGGTAAAGGCGGCGATGACTACATTCGTTTTGGCATTGGGTTCGACGAAATTCTCGTTGTACTCGTAACGAAGCTCGACCATTTCGTCGCTTACGAATCTCACGTCGAGAACATTGATTTCATCCGACGATAGATAGTCAAAATATACCTGTGGATCTTTAATCAGTTCCACCTTGGCCATATTGGACCGTTGCGCGAATTTTCCTAAGGGGAAAAAATCAAATGTAAATGTCTGTAAAAGTTTACCTAGCAGCCTTAAAAAATACAAACCCCAAAAGGAATTCAGCATCAGTTTGGCCAATGCACGCATCCCAGGATTGTGTTCGATCTTGTCCGGGTCCAGTTGTATTCCTTCGACTGTCAAATATTCGTCGACGTACTGCTGTTTCTGTTCCTCGGTGGTACAATTCTTGGGATAACCACTGGATTATTGCTTGATTTTGTAGAAAGTGTCCACATAATCTTTGAACAGCGCGTCGGAGGTTTCGGGAAAATGCCACACTTCGTGCATTTGTAGGATACGATAACCTTTCTCCAGGGCTTTCTCTAATTCCACGCTGCAGCAGGTCCCCTGGATAGCTCTTTCACGCTCGGAATGGGTACAGGGGGCTTGATTACACGTATCAGCGTAGGTTTTGCACAGGGGGAACATCAGTTTGCCTTGGGTTCGATAGGGAAGGACAGGATGGAAAAGTCCACGAGGTGGTAATACCGTGCACTTGATCAAACCAAAGTACGTGGAAATGTCATCAAAGTTTTCGGTGATGATATGGGGCCGACCAACGACCGTTTTGGTCATCTTATTGCACCAGGGATAGAGCGAGGTGTAATCTAGGTATCTGTTAGAAAATGACGTCATAATTAGACTCTGACGTCATCAACCGATTTACTTTGTCGTAAGAATATAACAACGTGCCTTATTTTCTCATCCTCTTTGCATTCGTGGAAGAGTTTCGTTGCGTTGGTTCGACCACCATAGAAAGCATGTCGTGGTTCCAAAGGATCCACCACATCGTAATCCTCAAAGTACTGTTTCATGTCTTCATCATGTTCCAATTCTTTCTTCATGTCGCACTCCCACATTTCGACAACATGAAGGCCACGATCTTTAAGGTATTGGGCCTTCTCCGTGGTGGCTTGATGGAGATTATGCATGGTCTTTTCGCTGACTTTGTTAACGGTGTCCCTTTCATAACATTTCAAGCACCCTGTAAAAAAATTTAGTTAAAGCACTGTGCCTGTGTAAAAAACTGACCCTTTGAAAAACTTACCGTGCCAGAAACAGCCATGGAATTCATACGCCGTATGTGTTTCCTCATCATAACCATCCAGGGAATATTGACCAACAGTCTTCTCTCCACCATTCCGTTTATGTTGAATGTACACGTCATTCTTCTCGGCTGTGTAAGATAACCATTTCAACGCGATGTTGGATTGTTTGATTCCTGGATGATAACCGTGTGGAGGTAGGATGGCAATGGTGTTTTCTTTAAGGAAATTTTTTCGAAACACGAGATTGCACGCCGACGCAATGGTTAGGCATTTCTCGAATCGGTCAATGTCGGTGACGTCACGGAACACCTCGCGAAATTCAAGGCAACAACGTCGAAGGATGTCGACATCGGATCGACAGTAACTCAGGATTTCTTCTTGGAAATTGAAGACATAATTGTTCTCCTTCAATTCATGATGCCATTTCAAAAACGTCTCCTTCTCTGCTGGACTCATTCCATTCGGATGATAATAAGGACTCGGTGGTAGGGGTCCAATATAATTCTGATTTTCCTTCCTGTTGAAAGGAAATATCCTTTTGCCAACTCGTTCAAACCAAAGGTTTTGGGAAAATCAGCCAGTCTCATTGGTATGAAGCTCAAAGAATCGATGAATTTAATCTTGAGCATAGGTACATACATCGTAAGGATCTTGGCACCACGCATAATGACTTCAGGAATAACACCGTTCTCGTGTAGGTATTGCAGGATGAAATAGCCATCGTAGCCTTGGAAATTATGGGCCAACACGATACATCCTTCATGCTCTTTCGTGAACAGCCATTCGCAGAACTCGTTCCTGGTATTATCTCCTTGAAACATCCACTCGTCACCAGCCTCGTTTTGTATCACACACAAGTTCGGTTCGTGAGTACCATTCTCTTGAATACACTCGAAATCGAAGAACAGTAGTTCGTTGTATCCGCTTTCGTGGACGTCCTCATCCTCTTCGTCATCACACAAACTAGTCTCGCGTGCAGGTTTTTCTAAGTCATCATGTTAAAACATAAACACTTACCAGAAAATATCAAATCCTTTGAAATCAACAAAGCTCTATAAAAACCTGTAATGACTCCCTGGAAATGTTCTCTCTATAAAATTTGTAAACAAAATGCCAAAAACAATGTTTACATCCTCAGTTTATACTCTGAACACGCATATCTACATGTATCTAAGCGTATCTACGCATATCCGCATGTATATACATGTATCTACGCATATCCACATGCATCTACATGTATCTACGCGTATCTACGCATATCCGCATGTATATACATGTATCTACGCGTATCTATGCAAATCCGCATGCATCTACATGTATCTACGCGTATCTACGCGTATCTACGCATATCCGCATGTATATACATGTATCTACGCGTATCTACGCATACCCCCATGCATCTACATGTATCTACGCGTATCTACGCATATCCACATGTATATACATGTATCTACGCGTATCTACGCAAATGACGTAATATGGCGAGATCTTCAAAATACTGACGTCATATGGCGGGAAAAATCTCGCTGGATGGGGGGTCACATCTACTGCTGCAATTGCAGAGCCAAGATTGGAGATTCGCTCTGCAATTGCAGAGCCAATATTGGAGTTTGGCACTGCAATTGCAGAGCGAATCTCCAATCTTGGCTCTGCAATTGCAGAGTCAAGATTGGAGTTTGGCGCTGCATGAATTGCAGAGCCAAGATTAGATTTCGCGCTGCAAATGCAGAGCCAAGATTGGAGTTTGACGCTGCAATTGCAGAGGCAAGATTAGAGTATGGCGCTGCAATAGCAGAGCCAAGATTGGAGTTTGGCGCTGCAATTGCAGAGCCAATATTGGAGTTTGGCACTGCAATTGCAGAGCCAAAAGTAGAGTTTGGCACTGCAATTGCAGAGCCAATATTAGAGTTTGGCACTGCAATTGCAGAGCCAAGAGTAGAGTTTGGCGCTGCAATTCCAGAGCCAAGATTGGAGTTTGACGCTGCAATTGCAGAGGCAAGATTAGAGTATGGCGCTGCAATTGCAGAGCCAAATATTGGAGTTTGGCGCTGCAATTGCAGAGCAATATTGGAGTTTGGCACTGCAATTGCAGAGCCAAAAGTAGAGTTTGGCGCTGCAAATGCAGAGCCAATAATTTATTAGAGATTGGCACTGCAATTGCAGAGCCAAGAGTAGAGTTTGGCGCTGCAATTGCAGAGCCAAGATTGGAGTTTAGCGCTGCAATTGCGAGCCAAAAGTAGAGTATGGCACTCCAATTGCAGAGCCAATATTAGAGTTTGGCACTGCAATTGCAGAGCCAAGAGTAGAGTTTGGCGCTGCAATTGCATAGCCAAGATTGGAATTTGACGCTGCAATTGCAGAGCCAAGATTAGAGTATGGCGCTGCAATTGCATAGCCAAGATTGGAGTTTGGCGCTGCAATTGCATAGCCAAGATTGGAGTTTGACGCTGCAATTGCAGAGCCAAGATTAGAGTATGGCGCTGCAATTGCAGAGCCAAGATTGGAGTTTGGCGCTGCGATTGCAGAGCCAATATTGGAGTTTGGCGCTGCAATTGCACAGTCAATATTGGAATTTGTCGCTGCAATTGCAGAGCCAAGATTATAGTTTGGTGCTGCAATTGCAGAACCAAGAGTAGAGTTTGGCACTACAATTGGAGAGCCAAGATTGGAGTTTGACGCTGCAATTGCAGAGCCAAGATTAGAGTATGGTGCTGCAATTGCAGAGCCAATATTGGAGTTTGGCGCTGCAATTGCAGAGCCAATATTGGAGTTTGGCACTGCAATTGCAGAGCCAAAAGTAGAGTTTGGCGCTACAAATGCAGAGCGAATATTAGAGATTGGCACTGCAATTGCAGAGCCAAGAGTAGAGTTTGGCGCTGCAATTGCAGAGCCAAGATTGGAGTTTGGCGCTGGAATTGCAGAGCCAATATTAGAGCTTGCCGCTGCAATTGTAGGGCCAAGATTAGAGTTTGGCGCTGCAATTGCAGAGCCAAGAATAGAATTTGGCGCTGCAATTGCAGAGCCAAGATTGGAGTTTGGCGCTGCAATTGCAGAGCCAATATTGGATTTTGACACTGCAATTGCAGAGCCAAGATTATAGTTTGGCGCTGCAATTGCAGAGCCAAGATTAGAGTATGGTGCTGCAATTGCAGAGCCAAGATTGGAGTTTGGCGCTGCAATTGCAGAGCCAATATTGGAGTTTGGCACTGCAATTGCAGAGCCAAAAGTAGAGTTTGGCGCTGCAAATGCAGAGCGAATATTAGAGATTGGCACTGCAATTGCAGAGCCAAGAGTAGAGTTTGGCGCAGCAATTGCAGAGCCAAGATTGGAGTTTGGCGCTGCAATTGCAGAGCCAATATTAGAGCTTGCCGCTGCAATTGCAGGGCCAAGATTAGAGTTTGGCACTGCAATTGCAGAGCCAAGAATAGAATTTGGCGCTGCAATTGCAGAGCCAAGATTGGAGTTTGGCGCTGCAATTGCAGAGCCAATATTGGATTTTGACACTGCAATTGCAGAGCCAAGATTATATTTTGGCGCTGCAATTGCAGAGGCAAGATTAGAGTATGGCGCTCCAATTGCAGAGCCAAAATTGGAGTTTGGCGCTGCAATTGCAGAGCAATATTGGAGTTTGGCACTGCAATTGCAGAGCCAAAAGTAGAGTTTGGCGCTGCAAATGCAGAGCCAATAATTTATTAGAGATTGGCACTGCAATTGCAGAACCAAGAGTAGAGTTTGGCGATGCAATTGCAGAGCCAAGTTTGGAGTTTAGCGCTGCAATTGCAGAGGCAATAATTGGAGTTTGGCACTGCAATTGCGAGCCAAAAGTAGAGTACGGCGCTGCAATTGCAGAGCCAATATTAGAGTTTGGCACTGCAATTGCAGAGCGAAGAGTAGAGTTTGGCGCTGCAATTGCATAGCCAAGATTAGAGTATGGCGCTGCAATTGCATAGCCAAGATTGGAGTTTGGCGCTGCAATTGCATAGCCAAGATTGGAGTTTGACGCTGCAATTGCAGAGCCAAGATTAGAGTATGGCGCTGCAATTGCATAGCCAAGATTGGAGTTTGGCGCTGCAATTGCATAGCCAAGATTGGAGTTTGACGCTGCAATTGCAGAGCCAAGATTAGAGTATGGCGCTGCAATTGCAGAGCCAAGATTGGAGTTTGGCGCTGCGATTGCAGAGCCAATATTGGAGTTTGCCGCTGCAATTGCACAGTCAATATTGGAATTTGTCGCTGCAATTGCAGAGCCAAGATTATAGTTTGGCGCTGCAATTGCAGAGTCAAGATTGGAGCTTGGCGCTGCAATTGCAGAGCCAAGATTATAGTTTGGTGCTGCAATTGCAGAACCAAGAGTAGAGTTTGGCGCTACAATTGGAGAGCCAAGATTGGAGTTTGACGCTGCAATTGCAGAGCCAAGATTAGAGTATGGTGCTGCAATTGCAGAGCCAAGATTGGAGTTTGGCGCTGCAATTGCAGAGCCAATATTGGAGTTTGGCACTGCAATTGCAGAGCCAAGATTAGAGTATGGCACTGCAATTGCATAGCCAAGATTGGAGTTTGGCGCTGCAATTGCATAGCCAAGATTGGAGCTTGGCGCTGCAATTGCAGAGCCAAGATTATAGTTTGGTGCTGCAATTGCAGAACCAAGAGTAGAGTTTGGCGCTACAATTGGAGAGCCAAGATTGGAGTTTGACGCTGCAATTGCAGAGCCAAGATTAGAGTATGGTGCTGCAATTGCAGAGCCAAGATTGGAGTTTGGCGCTGCAATTGCAGAGCCAATATTGGAGTTTGGCACTGCAATTGCAGAGCCAAAAGTAGAGTTTGGCGCTGCAAATGCAGAGCGAATATTAGAGATTGGCACTGCAATTGCAGAGCCAAGAGTAGAGTTTGGCGCTGCAATTGCAGAGCCAAGATTGGAGTTTGGCGCTGCAATTGCAGAGCCAATATCAGAGCTTGCCGCTGCAATTGCAGGGCCAAGATTAGAGTTTGGCGCTGCAATTGCAGAGCCAAGAATAGAATTTGGCGCTGCAATTGCAGAGCCAAGATTGGAGTTTGGCCCTGCAATTGCAGAGCCAATATTGGATTTTGACACTGCAATTGCAGAGCCAAGATTATAGTTTGGCGCTGCAATTGCAGAGCCAAGATTAGAGTATGGTGCTGCAATTGCAGAGCCAAGATTGGAGTTTGGCGCTGCAATTGCAGAGCCAATATTGGAGTTTGGCACTGCAATTGCAGAGCCAAAAGTAGAGTTTGGCGCTGCAAATGCAGAGCGAATATTAGAGATTGGCACTGCAATTGCAGAACCAAGAGTAGAGTTTGGCGCTGCAATTGCAGAGCCAAGATTGGAGTTTGGCGCTGCAATTGCAGAGCCAATATTAGAGCTTGCCGCTGCAATTGCAGGGCCAAGATTAGAGTTTGGCGCTGCAATTGCAGAGCCAAGAATAGAATTTGGCGCTGCAATTGCAGAGCCAAGATTGGAGTTTGGCGCTGCAATTGCAGAGCCAATATTGGATTTTGACACTGCAATTGCAGAGCCAAGATTATAGTTTGGCGCTGCAATTGCAGAGCCAAGATTGGAGTTTGGCGCTGCGATTGCAGAGCCAATATTGGAGTTTGGCACTGCAATTGCAGAGCCAAAAGTAGAGTTTGGCGCTGCAAATGCGGAGCGAATATTAGAGATTGGCACTGCAATTGCAGAGCCAAGAGCAGAGTTTGGCGCTGCAATTGCAGAGCCAAGATTGGAGTTTGGCGCTGAAATTGCAGAGCCAATATTAGAGCTTGCCGCTGCAATTGCAGGGCCAAGATTAGAGTTTGGCACTGCAATTGCAGAGCCAAGAATAGAATTTGGCGCAGCAATTGCAGAGCCAAGATTGGAGTTTGGCGCTGCAATTGCAGAGCCAATATTGGAGTTTGGCACTGCAATTGCAGAGCCAAAAGTAGAGTTTGGCGCTGCAAATGCGGAGCGAATATTAGAGATTGGCACTGCAATTGCAGAGCCAAGAGCAGAGTTTGGCGCTGCAATTGCAGAGCCAAGATTGGAGTTTGGCGCTGAAATTGCAGAGCCAATATTAGAGCTTGCCGCTGCAATTGCAGGGCCAAGATTAGAGTTTGGCACTGCAATTGCAGAGCCAAGAATAGAATTTGGCGCAGCAATTGCAGAGCCAAGATTGGAGTTTGGCGCTGCAATTGCAGAGCCAATATTGGATTTTGACACTGCAATTGCAGAGCCAAGATCATAGTTTGGCGCTGCAATTGCATAGGCAAGATTGGAGTTTGGCGCTGCGATTGCAGAGCCAATATTGGAGTTTGGCGCTGCAATTGCACAGTCAATATTGGAATTTGTCGCTGCAATTGCAGAGCCGGGATTATAGTTTGGCGCTGCAATTGCAGAGCCAATATTAGAGATTAGCACTGCAATTGCAGAGCCAAGAGTAGAGTTTGGCACTGCAATTGCGAGCCAAAAGTAGAGTTTGGCGCTGCAATTGCAGAGCCAATATTAGAGTTTGGCACTGCAATTGCAGAGCCAAGAGTAGAGTTTTGCGCTGCAATTGCAGAGCCAAGATTGGAGTTTGACGCTGCAATTGCAGAGCCAAGATTAGAGTATGGCGCTGCAATTGCAGAGCCAAGATTGGAGTTTGGCGCTGCGATTGCAGAGCCAATATTGGAGTTTGCCGCTGCAATTGCACAGTCAATATTGGAATTTGTCGCTGCAATTGCAGAGCCAAGATTATAGTTTGGCGCTGCAATTGCAGAGTCAAGATTGGAGCTTGGCGCTGCAATTGCAGAGCCAAGATTATAGTTTGGTGCTGCAATTGCAGAACCAAGAGTAGAGTTTGGCGCTACAATTGGAGAGCCAAGATTGGAGTTTGACGCTGCAATTGCAGAGCCAAGATTAGAGTATGGTGCTGCAATTGCAGAGCCAAGATTGGAGTTTGGCGCTGCAATTGCACAGCCAATATTGGAGTTTGGCACTGCAATTGCAGAGCCAAGATTAGAGTATGGCGCTGCAATTGCATAGCCAAGATTGGAGTTTGGCGCTGCAATTGCATAGCCAAGATTGGAGTTTGACGCTGCAATTGCAGAGCCAAGATTAGAGTATGGCGCTGCAATTGCAGAGCCAAGATTGGAGTTTGGCGCTGCGATTGCAGAGCCAATATTGGAATTTGTCGCTGCAATTGCAGAGCCAAGATTATAGTTTGGCGCTGCAATTGCAGAGTCAAGATTGGAGCTTGGCGCTGCAATTGCAGAGCCAAGATTGGAGTTTGGCGCTGCGATTGCAGAGCCAATATTGGAGTTTGGCACTGCAATTGCAGAGCCAAAAGTAGAGTTTGGCGCTGCAAATGCAGAGCGAATATTAGAGATTGGCACTGCAATTGCAGAGCCAAGAGTAGAGTTTGGCGCTGCAATTGCAGAGCCAAGATTGGAGTTTGGCGCTGAAATTGCAGAGCCAATATTAGAGCTTGCCGCTGCAATTGCAGGGCCAAGATTAGAGTTTGGCGCTGCAATTGCAGAGCCAAGAATAGAATTTGGCGCAGCAATTGCAGAGCCAAGATTGGAGTTTGGCGCTGCAATTGCAGAGGCAATATTGGATTTTGACACTGCAATTGCAGAGCCAAGATTATAGTTTGGCGCTGCAATTGCATAGGCAAGATTGGAGTTTGGCGCTGCGATTGCAGAGCCAATATTAGAGATTGGCACTGCAATTGCAGAGCCAAGAGTAGAGTTTGGCACCGCAATTGCGAGCCAAAAGTAGAGTTTGGCGCTGCAATTGCAGAGCCAATATTAGAGTTTGGCACTGCAATTGCAGAGCCAAGAGTAGAGTTTTGCGCTGCAATTGCAGAGCCAAGATTGGAGTTTGACGCTGCAATTGCAGAGCTTAGATTATAGTTTGGCGCTGCAATTGCAGAGCCAAGATTGGAGTTTGGCGCTGCGATTGCAGAGCCAATATTGGAGTTTGGCGCTGCAATTGCACAGTCAATATTGGAATTTGTCGCTGCAATTGCAGAGCCAGGATTATAGTTTGGCGCTGCAATTGCAGAGTCAAGATTGGAGCTTGGCGCCGCAATTGCAGAGACAAGAGTAGAGTTTGGCGCTGCAATTCCAGAGCCAAGATTGGAGTTTGACGCTGCAATTGCAGAGGCAAGATTGGAGTTTGACACTGCAATTGCAGAGCCAAGATTATAGTTTGGCGCTGCAATTGCAGAGCCAAGATTAGAGTATGCTGCTGCAATTGCAGAGCCAAGATTGGAGTTTGGCGCTGCAATTGCAGAGCCAATATTGGAGTTTGGCACTGCAATTGCAGAGCCAAGATTATAGTTTGGTGCTGCAATTGCAGAGCCAAGAGTAGAATTTGGCGCTGCAATTCCAGAGCCAAGATTGGAGTTTGATGCTGCAATTGCAGAGGCAAGATTAGAGTATGGTGCTGCAATTGCAGAGCCAATATTGGAGTTTGGCGCTGCAATTGCAGAGCCAATATTGGAGTTTGGTACTGCAATTGCAGAGCCAAAAGTAGAGTTTGGCGCTGCAAATGCAAAGCCAATATTAGAGATTGGCACTGCAATTGCAGAGCCAAGAGTAGAGTTTGGCACTGCAATTGCGAGCCAAAAGTAGAGTTTGGCGCTGCAATTGCAGAGCCAATATTAGAGTTTGGCACTGCAATTGCAGAGCCAAGAGTAGAGTTTTGCGCTGCAATTGCAGAGCCAAGATTGGAGTTTGACGCTGCAATTGCAGAGCCAAGATTATAGTTTGGCGCTGCAATTGCAGAGCCAAGATTGGAGTTTGGCGCTGCGATTGCAGAGCCAATATTGGAGTTTGGCGCTGCAATTGCACAGTCAATATTGGAATTTCTCGCTGCAATTGCAGAGCCAGGATTATAGTTTGGCGCTGCAATTGCAGAGTCAAGATTGGAGCTTGGCGCTGCAATTGCAGAGACAAGATTATAGTTTGGTGCTGCAATTGCAGAGCCAAGAGTAGAGTTTGGCGCTGTAATTCCAGAGCCAAGATTGGAGTTTGACGCTGCAATTGCAGAGGCAAGATTAGAGTATGGTGCTGCTATTGCAGAGCCAATATTGGAGTTTGGCGCTGCAATTGCAGAGCCAATATTGGAGTTTGGTACTGCAATTGCAGAGCCAAAAGTAGAGTTTGGCGCTGCAAATGCAGAGCCAATATTAGAGATTGGCATTGCAATTGCAGAGCCAAGAGTAGAGTTTGGCACTGCAATTGCATAGCCACGATTATAGTTCGGCGCTGCAATTGCAGAGTCAAGATTGGAGTTTGGCGCCGCAATTGCAGAGCCAAGATTGGAGTTTGGCACTGCAATTGCAGAGCCAAGATTAGAGTTTGGCGCTGCAATTGCAGAGCCAAGATTGGAGTTTGGCGCTGCAATTGCAGAGCCGAAAGTAGAGTTTGGCGCTGCAATTGCAGAGCCAAGATTAGAGTTTGGCGCTGCAATTGCAGAGCAAAGATTAGAGTTTGGCGCTGCAATTGCAGAGCCAAGATTGGAGTTTGTCGCTGCAATTGCAGAGCCGAAAGTAGAGTTTGGCGCTGCAATTGCAGAGCCAATATTGGACTTTGGCACGGCAATTGCAGAGCCTAGAGTAGAGTTTGGCGCTGCAATTGCAGAGCCAAGATTAGAGTTTGGCGCTGTAATTGCAGAGCCAAGATTGGAGTTTGGCGCTACAATTGCAGAGCCAATATTGGAGTTTGACACTGCAATTGCAGACCCAAGATTAGAGTTTGGCGTTGCAATTGCAGAGTCAAGATTGGAGTTTGGCCCTGCAATTGCAGAGCCAAAATTGGAGATTGGCGCCGCAAATTGCAGAGCCAAGATTGGAGTTTGGCGCTGCAATTGCATAGCCAAGATTATAGTTTGGCGCTGCAATTGCAGAGACAATATTTGAGTTTGGCACTGCAATTGCAGAGTCAAATTGGAGTTTGGCGCTGCAATTGCAGAGCTAAGATTAGAGTTTGGCGCTGCAATTGCAGAGCCAAAATTGGAGTTTGGCACTGCAATTGCAGAGCCAAGATTATAGTTTGGCGCTGCAATTGCAGAGTCAAGATTGGAGTTTGGCGCTGCAATTGCAGAGCCAAGTTTGGAGTTTGGCACTGCAATTGCATAGCTAAGATTATAGTTTGGGGCTGCAATTGCACAGTCAAGATTGGATTTTGTCGCTGCAATTGCAGAGCCAAGATTATAGTTTGGCGCTGCAATTGCAGAGTCAAGATTGAGTGGCGCTGCAATTGCAGAGCCAAGATCATAGTTTGACGCTGCAATTGCAGAGGCAAGATTAGAGTATGGTGCTGCTATTGCAGAGCCAATATTGGAGTTTGGCGCTGCAATTGCAGAGCCAATATTGGAGTTTGGTACTGCAATTGCAGAGCCAAAAGTAGAGTTTGGCGCTGCAAATGCAGAGCCAATATTAGAGATTGGCATTGCAATTGCAGAGCCAAGAGTAGAGTTTGGCACTGCAATTGCATAGCCACGATTATAGTTAGGCGCTGCAATTGCAGAGTCAAGATTGGAGTTTGGCGCCGCAATTGCAGAGCCAAGATTGGAGTTTGGCGCCGCAAATGCAGAGCCAGGATTGGAGTTTTGCGCTGCAATTGCACAGTCAATATTGGAATTTCTCGCTGCAATTGCAGAGCCAGGATTATAGTTTGGCGCTGCAATTGCAGAGTCAAGATTGGAGCTTGGCGCTGCAATTGCAGAGACAAGATTATAGTTTGGTGCTGCAATTGCAGAGCCAAGAGTAGAGTTTGGCGCTGTAATTCCAGAGCCAAGATTGGAGTTTGACGCTGCAATTGCAGAGGCAAGATTAGAGTATGGTGCTGCTATTGCAGAGCCAATATTGGAGTTTGGCGCTGCAATTGCAGAGCCAATATTGGAGTTTGGTACTGCAATTGCAGAGCCAAAAGTAGAGTTTGGCGCTGCAAATGCAGAGCCAATATTAGAGATTGGCATTGCAATTGTAGAGCCAAGAGTAGAGTTTGGCACTGCAATTGCATAGCCACGATTATAGTTCGGCGCTGCAATTGCAGAGTCAAGATTGGAGTTTGGCGCCGCAATTGCAGAGCCAAGATTGGAGTTTGGCACTGCAATTGCAGAGCCAAGATTAGAGTTTGGCGCTGCAATTGCAGAGCCAAGATTGGAGTTTGGCGCTGCAATTGCAGAGCCGAAAGTAGAGTTTGGCGCTGCAATTGCAGACCCAATATTGGACTTTGGCACTGCAATTGCAGAGCCTAGAGTAGAGTTTGGCGCTGCAATTGCAGAGCCAAGATTAGAGTTTGGCGCTGCAATTGCAGAGCAAAGATTAGAGTTTGGCGCTGCAATTGCAGAGCCAAGATTGGAGTTTGTCGCTGCAATTGCAGAGCCGAAAGTAGAGTTTGGCGCTGCAATTGCAGAGCCAATATTGGACTTTGGCACGGCAATTGCAGAGCCTAGAGTAGAGTTTGGCGCTGCAATTGCAGAGCCAAGATTAGAGTTTGGCGCTGTAATTGCAGAGCCAAGATTGGAGTTTGGCGCTACAATTGCAGAGCCAATATTGGAGTTTGACACTGCAATTGCAGACCCAAGATTAGAGTTTGGCGTTGCAATTGCAGAGTCAAGATTGGAGTTTGGCCCTGCAATTGCAGAGCCAAAATTGGAGATTGGCGCCGCAAATTGCAGAGCCAAGATTGGAGTTTGGCGCTGCAATTGCATAGCCAAGATTATAGTTTGGCGCTGCAATTGCAGAGACAATATTTGAGTTTGGCACTGCAATTGCAGAGTCAAATTGGAGTTCGGCGCTGCAATTGCAGAGCTAAGATTAGAGTTTGGCGCTGCAATTGCAGAGCCAAAATTGGAGTTTGGCACTGCAATTGCAGAGCCAAAATTGGAGTTTGGCGTTGCAATTTCAGAGCCAAGATTGGAGTTTGGCGCTGCAATTGCAGAGCCAATATTGGAGTTAGGCACTGCAATTGCATAGCCAAGATTATAGTTTGGCGCTGCAATTGCAGGGACAATATTTGAGTTTGGCACTGCAATTGGAGAGCCAAGATTAGAGTTTGGCGCTGCAATTGCAGAGCGAAGATTAGAGTTTGGCGCTGCAATTGCAGAGCCAAAATTGGAGTTTGGCACTGCAATTGCAGAGCCAAGATTATAGTTTGGCGCTGCAATTGCAGAGTCAAGATTGGAGTTTGGCGCTGCAATTGCAGAGCCAAGTTTGGAGTTTGGCACTGCAATTGCATAGCTAAGATTATAGTTTGGGGCTGCAATTGCACAGTCAAGATTGGATTTTGTCGCTGCAATTGCAGAGCCAAGATTATAGTTTGGCGCTGCAATTGCAGAGTCAAGATTGGAGCTTGGCGCTGCAATTGCAGAGCCAAGATCATAGTTTGACGCTGCAATTGCAGAGGCAAGATTAGAGTATGGTGCTGCTATTGCAGAGCCAATATTGGAGTTTGGCGCTGCAATTGCAGAGCCAATATTGGAGTTTGGTACTGCAATTGCAGAGCCAAAAGTAGAGTTTGGCGCTGCAAATGCAGAGCCAATATTAGAGATTGGCATTGCAATTGCAGAGCCAAGAGTAGAGTTTGGCACTGCAATTGCATAGCCACGATTATAGTTCGGCGCTGCAATTGCAGAGTCAAGATTGGAGTTTGGCGCCGCAATTGCAGAGCCAAGATTGGAGTTTGGCGCCGCAAATGCAGGGACAATATTTGAGTTTGGCACTGCAATTGGAGAGCCAAGATTAGAGTTTGGCGCTGCAATTGCAGAGCGAAGATTAGAGTTTGGCGCTGCAATTGCAGAGCCAAAATTGGAGTTTGGCACTGCAATTGCAGAGCCAAGATTATAGTTTGGCGCTGCAATTGCAGAGTCAAGATTGGAGTTTGGCGCTGCAATTGCAGAGCCAAGTTTGGAGTTTGGCACTGCAATTGCATAGCTAAGATTATAGTTTGGGGCTGCAATTGCACAGTCAAGATTGGATTTTGTCGCTGCAATTGCAGAGCCAAGATTATAGTTTGGCGCTGCAATTGCAGAGTCAAGATTGGAGCTTGGCGCTGCAATTGCAGAGCCAAGATCATAGTTTGACGCTGCAATTGCAGAGGCAAGATTAGAGTATGGTGCTGCTATTGCAGAGCCAATATTGGAGTTTGGCGCTGCAATTGCAGAGCCAATATTGGAGTTTGGTACTGCAATTGCAGAGCCAAAAGTAGAGTTTGGCGCTGCAAATGCAGAGCCAATATTAGAGATTGGCATTGCAATTGCAGAGCCAAGAGTAGAGTTTGGCACTGCAATTGCATAGCCACGATTATAGTTCGGCGCTGCAATTGCAGAGTCAAGATTGGAGTTTGGCGCCGCAATTGCAGAGCCAAGATTGGAGTTTGGCGCCGCAAATGCAGAGCCAGGATTGGAGTTTGGCACTGCAATTGCATAGCCACGATTATAGTTCGGCGCTGCAATTGCAGAGTCAAGATTGGAGTTTGACGCTGCAATTGTACAGCCAATATTAGAGTTTGGCACTGCAATTGCAGAGCCAAGATTATAGTTTGGCGCTGCAATTGCAGAGCCAAGATTGGAGTTTGGCGCTGCAATTGCAGAGCCGAAAGTAGAGTTTGGCGCTGCAATTGCAGAGCTAAGATTATAGTTTGGCGCTGCAATTGCACAGTCAAGATTGGATTTTGTCGCTGCAATTGCAGAGCCAAGATTATAGTTTGGTGCTGCAATTGCAGGGTCAAGATTGGAGTTTGGCGCTGCATGAATTGCAGAGCCAAGATTAGAGTTTGGCTCTGCAATTGCAGAGCCAAGATTGGAGTTTGGCGCTGCAATTGCAGAGCCGAAAGTAGAGTTTGGCGCTGCAATTGCAGACCCAATATTGGACTTTGGCACTGCAATTGCAGAGCCTAGAGTAGAGTTTGGCGCTGCAATTGCAGAGCCAAGATTAGAGTTTGGCGCTGCAATTGCAGAGCAAAGATTAGAGTTTGGCGCTGCAATTGCAGAGCCAAGATTGGAGTTTGTCGCTGCAATTGCAGAGCCGAAAGTAGAGTTTGGCGCTGCAATTGCAGACCCAATATTGGACTTTGGCACTGCAATTGCAGAGCCTAGAGTAGAGTTTGGCGCTGCAATTGCAGAGCCAAGATTAGAGTTTGGCGCTGCAATTGCAGAGCAAAGATTAGAGTTTGGCGCTGCAATTGCAGAGCCAAGATTGGAGTTTGTCGCTGCAATTGCAGAGCCGAAAGTAGAGTTTGGCGCTGCAATTGCAGAGCTAAGATTATAGTTTGGCGCTGCAATTGCACAGTCAAGATTGGATTTTGTCGCTGCAATTGCAGAGCCAAGATTATAGTTTGGTGCTGCAATTGCAGGGTCAAGATTGGAGTTTGGCGCTGCATGAATTGCAGAGCCAAGATTAGAGTTTGGCTCTGCAATTGCAGAGCCAAGATTGGAGTTTGGCGCTGCAATTGCAGAGCCGAAAGTAGAGTTTGGCGCTGCAATTGCAGACCCAATATTGGACTTTGGCACTGCAATTGCAGAGCCTAGAGTAGAGTTTGGCGCTGCAATTGCAGAGCCAAGATTAGAGTTTGGCGCTGCAATTGCAGAGCAAAGATTAGAGTTTGGCGCTGCAATTGCAGAGCCAAGATTGGAGTTTGTCGCTGCAATTGCAGAGCCGAAAGTAGAGTTTGGCGCTGCAATTGCAGAGCCAATATTGGACTTTGGCACGGCAATTGCAGAGCCTAGAGTAGATTTTGGCGCTGCAATTGCAGAGCCAAGATTAGAGTTTGGCGCTGTAATTGCAGAGCCAAGATTGGAGTTTGGCGCTACAATTGCAGAGCCAATATTGGAGTTTGACACTGCAATTGCAGACCCAAGATTAGAGTTTGGCGTTGCAATTGCAGAGTCAAGATTGGAGTTTGGTCCTGCAATTGCAGAGCCAAAATTGGAGATTGGCGCCGCAAATTGCAGAGCCAAGATTGGAGTTTGGCGCTGCAATTGCATAGCCAAGATTATAGTTTGGCGCTGCAATTGCAGAGACAATATTTGAGTTTGGCACTGCAATTGCAGAGTCAAATTGGAGTTTGGCGCTGCAATTGCAGAGCGAAGATTAGAGTTTGGCGCTGCAATTGCAGAGCCAAAATAGGAGTTTGGCGCTGCAATTGCAGAGCCAAAATAGGAGTTTGGCACTGCAATTGCAGAGCCAAAATTGGAGTTTGGCGTTGCAATTTCAGAGCCAAGATTGGAGTTTGGCGCTGCAATTGCAGAGCCAATATTGGAGTTAGGCACTGCAATTGCATAGCCAAGATTATAGTTTGGCGCTGCAATTGCAGGGACAATATTTGAGTTTGGCACTGCAATTGGAGAGCCAAGATTAGAGTTTGGCGCTGCAATTGCAGAGCGAAGATTAGAGTTTGGCGCTGCAATTGCAGAGCCAAAATTGGAGTTTGGCACTGCAATTGCAGAGCCAAGATTATAGTTTGGCGCTGCAATTGCAGAGTCAAGATTGGAGTTTGGCGCTGCAATTGCAGAGCCAAGTTTGGAGTTTGGCACTGCAATTGCATAGCTAAGATTATAGTTTGGGGCTGCAATTGCACAGTCAAGATTGGATTTTGTCGCTGCAATTGCAGAGCCAAGATTATAGTTTGGCGCTGCAATTGCAGAGTCAAGATTGGAGCTTGGCGCTGCAATTGCAGAGCCAAGATCATAGTTTGGTGCTGCAATTGCAGGGTCAAGATTGGAGTTTGGCGCTGCATGAATTGCAGAGCCAAGATTAGAGTTTGGCGCTGCAATTGCAGAGCCAAGATTGGAGTTTGGCGCTGCAATTGCAGAGCCGAAAGTAGAGTTTGGCGCTGCAATTGCAGAGCCAATATTGGACTTTGGCACTGCAATTGCAGAGCCTAGAGTAGAGTTTGGCGCTGCAATTGCAGAGCCAAGATTAGAGTTTGGCGCTGCAATTGCAGAGCCAAGATTAGAGTTTGGCGCTGTAATTGCAGAGCCAAGATTGGATTTTGGCGCTACAATTGCAGAGCCAATATTGAGCGAGACTGCAATTGCACCCCCAAGATTAGAGTTTGGCGTTGCAATTGCAGAGTCAAGATTGGAGTTTGGCCCTGCAATTGCAGAGCCAAAATTGGAGATTGGCGCCGCAATTGCAGAGCCAAGATTGGAGGTTGGCACTGCAATTGCATAGCCAAGATTATAGTTTGGCGCTGCAATTGCAGAGTCAAATTGGAGTTTGGCGCTGCAATTGCAGAGCGAAGATTGGAGTTTGGCGCTGCAATTGCAGAGCCAAGATTAGAGTTTGGCGCTGCAATTGCAGAGCCAAGATTAGAGTTTGGCGTTGAAATTGCAGAGCCAAAATTGGAGTTGCAATTTCAGAGCCAAGATTGGAGTTTGGCGCTGCAATTGCAGAGCCAATATTGGAGTTAGGCACTGCAATTGCATAGCCAAGATTATAGTTTGGCGCTGCAATTGCAGAGCCAAGATTAGAGTTTGGCACTGCAATTGCAGGGCGAAGATTAGAGTTTGGCGCTGCAATTGCAGAGCCAAAATTGGAGTTTCGCACTGCAATTGCAGAGCCAAGATTGGAGTTTGGCGCTGCAATTGCAGAGCCAAGTTTGGAGTTTGGCACTGCAATTGCATAGCTAAGATTATAGTTTGGCGCTGCAATTGCACAGTCAAGATTGGATTTTGTCGCTGCAATTGCAGAGCCAAGATTATAGTTTGGCGCTGCAATTGCAGAGTCAAGATTGGAGCTTGGCGCTGCAATTGCAGAGCCAAGATCATAGTTTGGTGCTGCAATTGCAGGGTCAAGATTGGAGTTTGGCGCTGCAATTGCAGAGCCAAGATTGGAGTTTGGCGCTGCAATTGCAGAGCCGAAAGTAGAGTTTGGCGCTGCAATTGCAGAGCCAATATTGGACTTTGGCACTGCAATTGCAGAGCCTAGAGTAGAGTTTGGCGCTGCAATTGCAGAGCCAAGATTAGAGTTTGGCGCTGCAATTGCAGAGCCAAGATTAGAGTTTGGCGCTGTAATTGCAGAGCCAAGATTGGATTTTGGCGCTACAATTGCAGAGCCAATATTGGAGTTTGGCACTGCAATTGCACCCCCAAGATTAGAGTTTGGCGTTGCAATTGCAGAGTCAAGATTGGAGTTTGGCCCTGCAATTGCAGAGCCAAAATTGGAGATTGGCGCCGCAATTGCAGAGCCAAGATTGGAGGTTGGCACTGCAATTGCATAGCCAAGATTATAGTTTGGCGCTGCAATTGCAGAGTCAAATTGGAGTTTGGCGCTGCAATTGCAGAGCGAAGATTGGAGTTTGGCGCTGCAATTGCAGAGCCAAGATTAGAGTTTGGCGCTGCAATTGCAGAGCCAAGATTAGAGTTTGGCGTTGCAATTGCAGAGCCAAAATTGGAGTTGCAATTTCAGAGCCAAGATTGGAGTTTGGCGCTGCAATTGCAGAGCCAATATTGGAGTTAGGCACTGCAATTGCATAGCCAAGATTATAGTTTGGCGCTGCAATTGCAGAGCCAAGATTAGAGTTTGGCACTGCAATTGCAGGGCGAAGATTAGAGTTTGGCGCTGCAATTGCAGAGCCAAAATTGGAGTTTCGCACTGCAATTGCAGAGCCAAGATTGGAGTTTGGCGCTGCAATTCAGAGCCAATATTGGACTTTGGCACTGCAATTGCACAGCCAAAATTAGAGTTTGGCGATGCAATTGCAGAGCCAAAGTTGGAGTTTGGCGCTGCAATTACAGAGCTAATATTGGAGTTTGGCACTGCAATTGCAGAGCCAAGATTATAGTTTGGCGCTGCAATTGCAGAGTCAAGATTGGAGTTTGGCGCTGCATGAATTGCAGAGCCAAGATTAGAGTTTGGCGCTGCAATTGCAGAGTATCAATTCTGCCATGATTTTGAGGTAAACCGCAAAATTTTGATCTCCAATGGAAATCGATGTCCAATGGGTTTGATGTAAAAGGAAGGGCTCTTAATTAAGGTTAGAAATCAATAAAAACATTTTAAGGTCAAACAGGCACACAACAGGCATGCAATTTGCTCTAGTTATTTACATTGTTAGGCTCGACATCATTCTTCGAATTATATCATGGTTATAATAACATGCTTGTAGTGTTCACAGCATTATCATGTTATGTGGGTCAATTGGTAGAATTTTAGTACTAAACAAGTTGTATACCACTAATTGGCCACTCATCTCCTTGCTTTGCTTGGTATTCCATATATTATGTTCTCCAACAAATGAATAACATTTCCAATATTGACAATGAAGTAGGATGCCATGATATTGAATTAATTGACTTGATTATAGTGGTAGTATTAAACTTCAATCAACTTCAGCATCAGGATATTACTGTATGAATTCATTAAAACAATCCCTAAGAAAAAATATAAGGTTAATAAAACAGCAGCAGAAGATTATTGGTTAGCCACAAATAATTTGAAAAATCTCAAGCACTTATATTGATTTGTGAGCTAATGAATCAGCAAACATTTATTAAACAAACTATACTGACACATGGGCTTTGACAATAGGGATGCACCGAATAGTTGAAACAGATCTGACCTGATTATCCGGCCGGATACTGCATATAGTTCATATGACATCTAGTGGCCGAGCCAGCTGTAGCGTGCATAGCAGACCATCTTGGAGCAGAAAGAGGAACGAGGGTCTCCTGTAATACCCGGCTTTCATGTTTACTCTTTCAGCTTCAATGAGGGCTTGCTTTACAGGCTAAGGCAGCTGCGAAGATTAAGCCTCACATAAGTTTCCGACATCAATGATTTCAATGATGCAACTATAGGTCCCTGGCAGGAATTGAATCTGCGGCCCTGCGATTCCGGTGCAGCGCTCTAACCAACTGAGCTACAGAGTCCAGTTGTCAAGCTCTAACCACAAGTTCATGTATATATACTAGGGTACTGCCATGTTAAGTTGTGGGTAAATATCTAGATTTTGTTGGCATCTCACCCGATAGAATAATAATTGAAGGGTTTTGTAGATGGAAAATTATTGAGTGTAAATTATATACAATGGACAACTGGACTCTGTAGCTCAGTTGGTTAGAGAGCTGCACCAGAATCGCAGGTCCGCATGTTCAATTCCTGCCAGGGACCTATAGTTGCATTTTTTTGCAGCTGTTCCTGGTTAGGTCTAATAAATGTATATAATTTACACTCAATCATTTTCCATCTACAAAACCGTTCAATTATTTTTCTATCGAGTGAGATGCCAACAAATCTAGATATTTACCCACAACTTAACATGGCAGTACCCTAGTATATATACATGAACTTGTGGTTAGAGCTCGACAACTAGCCTCTGTAGCTCAGTTGGTTGCTGCACCGGAATCGCAGGGCTGCAGATTGAATTCCTGCCAGGGATCTATAGTAGCATTTTTCGCAGCTGTTCCTGGTTAGGTCTAATAAATGTATATACTTTACACTCAATAATTTTCCATCTACAAAACCCTTCAATTCATATATTATATTTGGTATGAATGTCAATATGGTATGCATATCAACCTGGTGAATATTTTAAGCAATATCACCTAAGCCGTGTCATTTTCAAATACAGCATGCTTCGTGACCATGCAGTGTTTTCCTTAACCGAGGTAACATAACTGTGTCAGTAGCATCACCCTAAATCATGTAAACCCTTGCTTTCTATGACTCTCTTGGTCACTAACCCTGCTAAAGGAAATCCTATCTCCATGTATAAAGCAAGGTCATGTTATTACAAAAATATTCTCAAATATATAATGACTTAACTTCAATTTTATGCAAAAATCATCTACTATTAAAAATTATTACATATACAGATTAGTCCCAGTAGATCACTGGTTATAAAACAATTTGAATACCTAACTATTCGCCATACGAATACTAAATCTTATACAGGGTGTCTCAAAAAAAACCAAAATCATTGAAATAACGTATTGTTCGAATTTCAATGCCGTAACACAAAGGATTTTGACAGGGTGATTAATTTGTTTTAAAAAATTAAAATATCTTTGTAAAGTGAACGTTTGTTTGCTCATGGGAATTTAAAAATGCTTCGTAAATTGTAAAAGAAATTACGGATTAACAAAAATGAGAACATTACAAATTATTCCTGTCATCACTTCGAGAGAAATGGTTCAACTAACCCCCGAACAAAGAGTTTTTGTCGTGTTAAATTATACGAGAACACAAAGTACGACACAAGTGCGAAACGCTTTTCGAGAAAGGTTCCCAAATCGCAATCCACCTGCGGCAAGCACAATTTTGGAAAACGTAAGGAAATACGACAACTCCGGAACCAGTCTAAACCTCAATAAAGGCAATTCCGGCAGAAGAAGAACTACTCGAACTGCAGAAAACATTGACGCTGTTAGGGATCTACTGCAGGAAAACCCTCACATGAGTGCTCGTCGCAACCCTATTCAAATTTCTCGTGCAAGCTTTAACCGCATAACAAGGCAGGACATAAAATGGCACCCATATCGAATGCATGTACGACACGAATTGTTGCCAGCCGACTTTGCCCGTCGAGTACGCTTTTCCGTTTGGCTTAACGAACGCTGCCGCCGAGAAAATTTCTTGGATAGTTTCCTTATCGGAGACGAAGCATCATTTGTAATGAATGGCGAAGTCAACACCCAAAACGTACGACAGTATGCGCCTAAAGGACACCCGCCTGCGTTTAATTTTGAAAGGAGCCATTCTCGTGTGCATCTGACGGTCTGGGCAGCGCTTTGTGGTAACGGAATGATTTTTGGGCCTTACTTTTTCGAACAGAATGTAAACGGAATCGCCTATCTCCGAATGTTCAATGAATTTGTCTTCCCACAACTAGCTGAACGTTTTAATAATCAGCATTGGGAGGGAATGTTTCGGGGTCTATGGTGGGCTCAAGACGGCGCGCCTGCACATCGCCTGATCGCAGTCAGAGATCGGCTGAATGCTGTGTTTGGGAACAACCGTGTCATTGGGCTGGGTCATAATGTTGAATGGCCACCTCGGTCACCGGACTTGACACCATGCGACTTCTTTTTGTGGGGTATATTAAAGATAAGGTATTCTCAAGTCCACCGCGCGATATTGACGAGTTGCGCCAAAAATCATCCGAGAATTTAACGCTTTGCGAGAGCAGCCTGCCTTCGTTACACGGGCAGTTCGAGATATGCACAGGCGAACAATGCTTTGTGTTGCAAGAGAAGGGGGACACGTCGAAGGTCACGGCGCTTGATGATTTTGTAAATAATTGTTAATGGGTAAATAATTGCGCTTGGAAAAACTGTAAATACTATCTAAACTGTCAATAATATAAATTTGTTTGCTTATAAGTACATATTGATTAACAGCCACTAAAAGGGCTAGCATAATTTCTTGCATAAGATTTGATTCCAGTTTTAATATGCATTCGTGGGTTTAGTACTTTATGCCTGACATAACAAGTTTACGCTGAGTATTACCATTCATTATAGCAGTTATGTCAATCTTTTATCCACTCGTGGGATTAACTTAGTGCTAGGGCATTGAAATTCGAACAATACGTCAATTTCAATGGTTTTGGGTTTTTTTGAGACACCCTGTATACAAATTAAAATGGCAACAAAACATGGGAATATTCGTCTTACCTTCAGGCACTTTAACCGCGTTTGTCTTTACACAGCAGCGGCAGCACTCCTCAATCAGACCGTCAATTGCCTAAATCAAAATTTGGGAAACAATAAACTAAGTTATATACTTCTGCTAGAAGAAATTACTCGAAAATTTACTGTATACAACTCAAGACGATTTCATTTTGACCTCAGTGCGTCGAAGTGATTTGTATACAGTCTTCAATAGAAAATATAACCACCTATCGAGTAAATAATCGTACACAAAATAGCAAATAACAATAAACATACCTTCGCAACAAAGTCCGTGTAATTTGTCCGGTTTTCGTGAATATATATAAAAGAAAATTTGGGTAAAACTCTCCTCTCCTTGAACCTTTGAAAGCAAAATATTAAAAATATCGAATTTGGCGCATGATGTGAATATAGAATCAAATTACTATAACACGTGATACATCCCTAACGCATTGATTGGTGCAGACACGAGTGTTTCCACTTGTTTAGTTAACAGAGGGAAGCATTCTTCTCAGCAGAAAAAATATCAATCCAATCCAAAAATGTAAATAAATCCTTTAATTGACTTTGAGTGAAAAAAGTACGTTGGCGATTCACGACAGACCCGGCTTCGATTACAGCTCGCGGTTTAACAGTAAAGAATGTATAAAGCCAATGCATAACACAGCATTCCGCCCATCCTCGTACCCAGGCTTTTCCCTCTTGTGGAGATAAAACCCTGGATGGAGCTGGTCACGTGTCTCTTTAAATTTTTATTGCCCAAGGGGGTGAGGAGAATGAGGAGAAGTATCATATTACATGCTTCCACTTGAAAATTATACACTTTAATTGCAAGGAGTGGGATATTATGATGTATACTAACTATATCTCGAGAATCATATATAATTCAAAACACTTGCAAAATTTGTTTTTTGATTGCTTTTAAGTTTTAAAAACGTAGTAAACAGTTTTATCAACAGACAAGTCAACTAACCAACCAAAATTGTATGCTTTTGAGGTGTTGTTTAATGTTCTCTCGAGCACGGTTTCATATCAGACGCCTCTGGATCTAGTCTATATTATTAAATCAATCGTCACTACAAATATAGAAACCTATATTTATAATATTTTTGTAATATGCCAAGCTATAAACATGCGGAGAGCCGGAGATTGATGTCCACTCTAAAATCTGTTGAAGCATTTTACAGTTTAGAAGGTAGTAAGATACAAAAATTCTCAGGGAAATGTGGTAAATTATGATTTATGTTATTCGAGAACTTCCTTCTTGTTGCCGATTCTATAAACATGTACAAGTCTGAAGCCTGAGTGAAGGCAAAAGCCTCGTCCGCAACTGGGGGGAAATACAAATTACGATATAGTATTGTATTGTAAATATAGGCTATATGCAAAGAAATGATAGCGCATCAGGTTTACAAAATATTTTTCATACATAATTCGAGACATAATTCATAAAAACTGATGCGTAGCCTTTCCACAGATATATAATATATATATATAGTAAAACAAAATAAAGTACAAAACCGAACTACTTCATTAAAACTTTAATTCACTACTGAAATCTGTTTCGTATGGCAAGCCGAGCCTACCACACTCATCAGGTGAAAATTGCAACTGATTTTTTAGCGCTAAGAAATTTGAATTAGGATTAATAATTAATTAGCGCGGTCACACTAGCGCTAGAAGAGTCTATGTAATAGTCGAGGGTCGAGAGGTCGAGGGTCAAAGTCGAGGTCGAGGGTAAAAAGTCGAGGGTAAGTCGAGGGTCCCGAAAATCCCGCTTTTCACATTTTAAACGTATTTTAAATATTTTGCCACATTTTATTATGACTATAACGGTACGCCGGAATTAAGTTCTGCGTCTAAAAATCAACTGTCGCTCCCACGCCGTACCTATAATCGTATTAGGTTCGGCGCATGAGAAGTTCGGAGTCTGTAATACAATAACATGACACTTCCGCCAGGTGCCAGCTAATACTTTACACCAAACACTTCGCGATCTTAGGCTTTGCTCTTTCAGAAGTTTCTGAATAAGGGTTTACTCCGACAGTATTAATTTCGATAGTCATAGGACATTAGTCATTACATCAAATTACATCAATTTCTTTAAAATGTCGAAACGAATGTACTCCGCCGTTGTGTCCGGCAGTTCTGACGAAGATTTCGAGCGCCCGGAGCAGTCTCGTGGTAACGTTAACTGGCTTAATGAATATCAAACCGAAAGTGAAGAGTGTGCTTTAAAACAAGCACTGAAGGCGAGCAAGGTAAAATTTCTTCTTTAAAAAGGTCGTACTTTGTTTATGCTATGCCTGTTTTTGCTATGCCTGTGTTGTAAAGGAAATGTTTTGCTTGTGTTTTCAGGATGATCTGGCTAAACCTATAAAGTCGGTGACAGTGTCACAACCCAGCGTTACTATTGATCTAACAAGCTCTCAGTCATCTTCAGACCGTGTCGGTAAAGTAAACTATGTTTTCGAGGGGGCCAAATTGGCCCGGGGGGGGCCAAATTTGGGGGGGGAGGAAAAATTTCCTGGGACACCGATCTGTATATACCGTACGTCTAGTTTAATAAATATTAACACGCACGCCTATATACTATAGGCGTGCGTGTCAGTCATATTTATCAAACAAGAATTAATAGTGTGGTTTAGAGCGCACCCACGAACGAATTTTTCAAAAACTCATTTTTCGTTGCTAAAAATCGCATAGTTAAATTTATTTGTCATAATTAATACTGACAAAGATTGTGCCTCATTGACGCTGTAATTCTTGTAATTGTTGATCGAAATACGGCTGATATAACAGTGGGAATTAGAGTGCAGAAATCCAGTACAGGGTGTATAAAAAAAAGAAGACATTTATAAATTATCCTATTGTGATCATTTGAATGCCTAAGCACTATGCTAAACCTACGAATGCCGGACACAACGGCGGAGTACATTCGTTTCGACATTTTAAAGAAATTGATGTAATGACTAATGTCCTATGACTATCGAAATTAATACTGTCGGAGTAAACCCTTATTCAGAAACTTCTGAAAGAGCAAAGCCTAAGATCGCGAAGTGTTTGGTGTAAAGTATTAGCTGGCACCTGGCGGAAGTGTCATGTTATTGTATTACAGACTCCGAACTTCTCATGCGCCGAACTTAATACGATTATAGGTACGGCGTGGGAGCGACAGTTGATTTAGACGCAGAACTTAATTCCGGCGTACCGTTATAGTCATAATAAAATGTGGCAAAGTATTTAAAATACGTTTAAAATGTGAAAAGCGGGATTTTCGGGACCCTCGACTTACCCTCGACGTACCCTCGACTTTTTACCCTCGACCTCGACTTTGACCCTCGACCTCTCGACCCTCGACTATTACATAGACTCGCGCTAGAATCGTGCTTGCTTGAACTAAATCCACTTGAATCTGTCAACACGTCACCTTCCAAGCGCGCTTGCTAGTGTGACCGCGCAAAACGCGAAACTCAAGCACGCTTGAAATCTGATACGATTTGCTTGAAATTTCAAAGGCACCGAACCACGGTCCAAGCACACTACAGGGTATGTTTGAAATGTGTTAGAATGTGCATTTCAAGTGGATTAGACATTTTAACCAATAGAGTTTTCAGTTTTAAGAGGAAAATAGACAGGCAATTTGGACATGTCATTTTAATTAATATAGAGATAGAAGCGGTAGTTTCAAAATATTTTATTTATCTTCGCAATAATAACGCGCCAACACTGCAAAGTCGAGTAGGAAATTTTTCAGAGGAAAAATGTCGCAGACGCCAAGTAGTTCGGACGGATTCGATGATCGAAACGATGCTGCTTTCTTGTATTCGAACCATTTTGCTCGTTCGACGCCAGAAGCCAATTGGATGTTTGCGCGCCAACAACAACCACAACCACCGCCATTCTACCCATATTTTCCTCGAGCGCCCTTTCCACCGCAACGCGTACAAGCTCCACATGCGCATGATAATAGTTTCACCGGCTCAATAAATATTCCCAACAACGGTGCTTCGTCTACGGCTATAAACAACGCGTGCGATACAAACGGTGGCGCAAAATCGTCAACGAAATGGGTCGAAGCCCAAACGAGTGTGCTGGTTAGCGAGTGGAAGGAAAGGATCGAGGACGTAGAAAGTTCCAGGGCAACTGAGACCTGGCACAAAATTGTTGAGGGAGTGAACAAGGCCGGGAGTAGAAAAACGGCAAAACAGTGGAAGGACAAGCTTCGGAATTTAAAGAAGGCGTACAAAGATGCAAAGACAAACAACAATGCGACTGGAAGACCACCCCAAACCAGTCCATACTTCGACACGTTTGACGAAGTCCTCGGTACCCGGGCTGTTGTGACAATGCCAGGGATAATCCAGAGTGGACAAACCAGATCTGGAGACTCCTCTTCGAGTTCGAAAGAGCAGTCTTTCAATGATTCCGAAGAATCTGACCAAGAATACGACAGGCGGGATGCGAGTGGATCAGATTCGGAGAGTTCACCCAATGCTGGACAGCGCGAAAAACGCAAAGCGCCAAAGAAAAAACAAAATGATAAAAAAGTAAAGAAAGGACGAATTACAACTGCGAGTGCCATGATCGACTTGACAGAAAAGCTGGTGGGGATGCAAAACTCGCAGATGCAAATGATGGAGAAGGCCCAAAAACGAACCGAGGAGCTGTTGATAAAACTGGAAGCAGATCAAAGAAAGCTAGACGAAGAGTCGCGGGGAAGAGATCAAGAGTTTTTCTTGCGAATGGCAGAAATAATGAAAAAATAGATGGTGTCATATAAACTTTTAGAAGAACAAACATTTTTTTAAATTTAATAAACATATTCCATCGATGTATTATGCTGCAATAATTTTAATAAAAATTATTTACGACCTAGTTATTGTAAGGATTAATATATCGTATATTGTATTCAAAATGTATAGATTATACAATTATATATATTACTACAATTGTACGACCATGTGTCTATGTTGTCTTAGTTTCCAGACTTTGGCGTAGCAATGAAACTTGGGTATAGTTAAGTTAAACTCTGTTCGATTAACAAGCGAATACGTTCAGCAGCTGGATTTTGGGCAATGTTTTCTTGCCGTCTTGTTTCTAAATATTCCCTGTCTATACAAATAATTCTACGCAAAATTTCCTCATCGTCAAACTCTTCACCAGCCTCTTGGCAAAAATTATGTAATATGCAGCATGACAATATTACTTCTGGAACATTTTCAAATCGGTTGTCCAGCCTTTTCAAAAGTATTCTCCATCTAGCCTTAAGGATTCCAAACGCCCTTTCAACGGTCGATCTAGCTGAAGAAAGAGTCTTGTTAAATCGGCGTTGGGAACGATTAAGAATAGCACCGTTGGGATAAGGCTTCATTAACCAAGGAAGTAGAGGGTATGCACCATCCCCAAGCAGCAAAGGCCGAACTTGAACTCCATTGACTCTAGCCAGTGGTTCCGTTAAAATCTCACCATTCTGTGCCTTCTGAAAAATATCACTGGACCGTAGAACTCGCGCATCATGCATGCTGCCTGGATAACCAATTGCGGTGTCCAAAAACGTGAGATTTTGCCCTACGATTGCCTGCAGTATAACACTATACCGATGATGTCTATCAAAATAGTCGAAAGGCTCCTCCGGTGCAATAATTTCAATATGGGTACCATCTATTGCTCCAACTGCTTGCGGGAATCTGCAATCATCTTGAAATACCGCCAACGCTCGCGTAGTTTCATCACAGCAGACGGGAAATTTGATGTAATGCCTTGACAATCGGTTCAGCGCCTGACAAAATTCCTTCGTTATTGTGACACAGGTCGACTTTCCAACATCAAAATGAGCTGCGATAGCACGAAAACTTGAGCCTACTGCCAGTCGCCATAACGCAATAGCGACTCGCTTATGTGGAGGGATAGCATCTCGAAAAATTGTGTTTTCCTTGGCGATTTCTGGGGTCACAAAATCTACCAGCCGTAAGAATGTTTCTTTGCGCATACGAAAATGCTGCTTCCAGTAGCCAGATTGATGGTCGTCTCCAAATATCACCTCAAACCAACCCAGTCGTGGTCTTGGAATCTCCCAGAACTGACGTTGATTTATTTGACCAACCACTCTAGCAATAGCCATTATTGCTATAGTTATGGTTCGGACGTATTGAAAATACATCATATTTTGGTTGATTCTTTGCAATGTAAGAAACAACCGTCTCCTCCTTCTGACAAGCGATCTGCGTCTGGCAGAAACGCGCGTTCTTTGATATTGGTAATAAAGCAATAGCAAAGAATCGTTCTCCATCTCGCGCGCCAAATATTTAAAGCTGAAACTCTATACGAAATCTCAAAAAAATTTTTTTTTAATGGGCTTTATTTTGATTATTAAGTTATCTGTCAACAACAGCGAGCAAGCATGCAATACTTTTCCGAGTGTGACCGCGACGTGCTTGGCTTACATTCTAGCACGAGCTTGGTATGTGTTCACGCAAGCACGCTAATCCGGTGGTATAATCTCCAAGCACAAGCGCTAGTGTGACCGCGACCTGATCATATTACAAATATGTACACATAGCTAACTGTGATAAGTGTCTGTTAATTGTTTGTTAGTGATTGCTTAGTAAATGTTTCTTCCTGTGTCTACAAGTGGAGACAAGTTCATTTCTGCGGTTAAGTGAGCTTAGTTTCGGGTGACAAATAATGATGTATTTTTCATGCAGGCATAGATTATGTACGAGTCAAATCCAACCGCGATCAGGCCCCCCCCGGGCGACCCCCAGGGAATTTGACTTTTGAAAAAATAAATAGTCAAATGCTCGGCCGGACAGGCAGAAACCACAGTCAAATGCCCTGCTATAAGGGTACATGGTTCTGGAATTTTGTTGCAAGAACAGCTTTCCGAATTGTTTTTCCTTTATTCCAAACTTTGAACAACGGCATATTCAATATTTGTCGCTCAGAATGTGTTTAAAAAAGCAATTTTAAAAACTTCGAAGCGCTAGAGTGTACATACTTTATGGGAACAACCGCTGACCAATTTGTTGTATAATGGACAAATGCCCGACCGGGCGGATTAAACTTGCGTCAAATTCCCGCCTATACAGAGCTGATCTTGAGTCAAATGTCCGGGGGGGGGCTGATCGTGGTTGGATTTGACTCGTACATTACATCTCTTCGTTATATTCGAGTATGGTTTGCATTGTTTTAGTATTTTCCAATTGATGGCGTAGTGGACATCTGATTCTTTCAATGTCCAGACATATTTGCTAAGCTCGGTGGCAGATTTATATTTTATATTTCTAAATGAGCTAGTGTGGTTTAGATATCGGGTTTTAAAAGTGCTTTCAGTCAGTCCTACGTAGGTTTCGGATTTCATGTTATCTTGTCTGGTGACTGTGGCTTGATAGACTATTCCTTTCGTTTGGCATTTTTGGTCGAGCGGGCAAGTATTCTTCTGGCGATAATTACATGTGGTAGTTGGGTTTGGGTTGGATTCAGTTTCATTCTTAATTACGGATTTGTTGTGCGAAGAGATGATGCTTTTCATGTTAGGCATGCAACTATAGCTCAACTTCAGAGTGTTCCTATTGAATATTTTACGGAGCGGGTGACCCTTCGGAAAACATTAATCGATCGTCTGCAGGAATAATCGGCCGATGTTGGTGGCTACGTTTGAACTGTAAGGTGGGTTAAACCATATAATATTCCTGCTTCTCGATCTCTTTGTTACCGGTGGGTTTGGGTTGAAGTTTAGGTTATAGTCATAGCCACTTTTTCTTAGTGCTTCTTGGTAAGGAGGGACGGCCGAGTCAAATACTTGCTTATCAGAAGAGATGTTGGATAACCTCCTGTTGATTGCATCTGGTATTGTGCGAATAATTGCTGGCGGATGGTTGCTGCGGTGATTGACGTATTGTGGGATATTGCCTGGCTTACTATATGGTTTGAACTTTCCAGTTCTCAGATCTAGGGTGATATCTAGGTAGTCGACATATATATATATGTATATATATATATGATATATATATATGTAAAATAGTCCTTCAGAGTTAGAGTTCCCAATGAATCAGCTGTATAGTGTATATTTTGTCTATACTATAGGACAAAGACTTTAAAATAAGTCGGCTTATTGGACACTGATGTCTCACAGTCACAGACCATATGCACAGACACAATAGCATAGTGATATGGATACTTTCAGCAAATACTAAATAACTGTATTCTAAATCCCTTTTGTATATTATATTAGATCAAGCTAGAAAGATGATGAAAACTATTTAGGCCAGTAAAGTGTGCACGTGACAGTGTATACTAACATATATGAAGTAATGAAGTATAATTACATATGTTTTATCGCAAATATTCAAGTTGTACCGCACGCACGGAAGAGTCGTTGAATTTGCCTTTATCGGATAATTTTACCGTACGTTTGGTAACATAAAGCTATACTTCGACATACTTCTTGATCGTCGCGTTTAGCGATGCCAAGGCGGGATATTTTACAATCTTGAACGAGATTTAACCTCTGGATAGCATTGTTTACACACCGACAGTAGGATCTCGATATTTTATAGCAATTCCATATGTGAGCATTAAAAAAATCCATTTTGTTTGCAGTTTAACAATCATATCAGTCAGTCTATAGAAGATATGTTTTATTGATTGTGTTTTATATTAAAATACCGTGCGAGGCGTGCTTTCCTTGGCTTGATAAGCGTTGTGTATTGAAATCTGATCCAACTTATCGCTACTTATCGCTTGAAATGTAACTCATCACTCCAGGATACAGTAGGTAGTGACATGATGATGATGAATGCGACTATTTTATAACAACAGTTTTGTCACAATTTCTTGTTGCAAATTTTGAATTCATCGCCCCAAAATACTTTTTTTCCAAACGCAACAATATCACAGAAGACAACACGCTCCTGTACCACCCCTCCCTAAGTGTATTCTCAATTTATCACGCGAAATCCGGGTGACACGTGACCAGCTCCATACAGGGTATTATCTCCCCAAGAGATAAGAGCCTGTGAAAGAGGTTGCATTCCGCCATTCCCACTTTTGACTTGGCGACGTTACCGGAGTTAAATTTTATTTAATAGATTTAATTAATAATAATAATAATAATAATAATAATACTTCGTCAGCTAATTAAATAGCAGGAACTTCTTGCTTCTTAATTTTTTATCACTAGCAAATATCTTAACTAGTCCCTACGCCCAGTGGAAGAATCTCATAATGTTGGAGTTAAATAACTTTGGCCGCGGTAAAATTCAGGAGTTAAAACGACTCCTAGAGTAATATTAAGGAGTAAAAATTACTCCATTATTTCTACTCCTTTGCTGGAGTAAGTTTTACTCCTTCAGTGGAGTTAAAATGACTCCCAGTGGAGTAAATTCTGGAATGCGTACCGAAATGGAGTAGTTTTAACTCAATTTAATTTTGGAGTAGATTTTACTCCAAAATTTTTACTCTCCCACAGGGAGTAATTTTAACTCCTATGGCGGAGTTAAAATAACTCCTTGAAATTAACAGTGTAGAATCAAAATACTATAACACGTGATACATCCCTAACGCGTTGATTGGTGGAGACACGAGTGTTTCCACTTGTCAAGTTAACAGAGGGAAGCATTCTTCTCAGTAGAAAAAATATCAATCCAATCCAAAAATGTAAATAAATCGTTTGACTTTGAGTGAATATAACGAAAAAAGTACGTTGGCGATTCTCGACACACCCAGCTTCGAGTACCGCTCGCGGTTTAACAGTAAAGAATGTATAAAGCCAAATAGCCAATGCATAATACAGCATTTCGCCATTCCCACTTGGCGACGTTACCGGAGCTAAATTTTATTTTATTTAATTGATTTATTGGACAAAGCCCAAACGGTAAGAGAGCGAACGGGACTCGAGGTCCCATGCGAGGCACTCCCCCGATTCAAACCAAATAGATACTAAAATACATAACAGTACTTAAAATAATAATAATAATAATAATAATACGTCGTCAGTCCCTACGCCCAGTGAAAGAATCTCATAATATTGGAGTTAAATAACTTTGACCGCGGTAAAATTCAGGAGTTAAAACGACTCCTAGAGTAATATTAAGGAGTAAAAATTACTCCATTATTTCTACTCAGCTCTTTTGCTGGAGTAAATTTTACTCCTTCAGTGGAGTTAAAATGACTCCCAGTGGAGTAAATTCTGGAATGTGTACCGGAGTAGATTTTACTCCAAAATTTTACTCTCCCACAGGGAGTAATTTTAACTCCTATGGCGGAGTTAAAATAACTCCTTGAAATTAACAGTGTAGTATTATTATAGAATATGTAGATATATACTGAATTAATATTATTATGCATTATGCCTTATGGATCAAAGCTAAGTGACAGAGCCAGCCAACCAATAAAATATTAAGTCCAGTTTTCTGACATACAAGCACAAGATAATGCACCAATCTCCAAGGAAGACAGGCAGACCGCAGACCCCAGGACACTTGAATATTTATGTCAATTTTCCACACAGCTATGTAAATACTGCACTACCAGATGAGGTTCCCCTGGATTGAGGTTCTTAATTTGCCCAGAAATCTGGCAGCAACTTGTTGTCAAACACCTGTTGCATCATGTGCAAAAATTGTTGTAAAACCGCACTCCAGAGGGGGTATAAACAAATTATCTAGATGCACAGCTTTAAAATAATTTACTAGACTCTCACTATAATCAGGTCAGTCCTACTGTCATATGGCATAGGCAATTCATTTACTTAGGCAAGGTCACGTTGTGCTGGAAAATCTTCATTTCCAGTTAATGCGTAAACATTTATATATTAATTAAGAAAACAGACCAATTATTTATATCAAATATAATACACACTTTTTTTTGCTAACTTTTCATGGACCACATTAGTTCAGTTTTAAATGTCAAAGAGAAAACTCAGTATGCTTTTCAGTTACCAAGACATGTTCTTATAGATGGGGCATTGCAGGCCAAAGCCAAGTGAACATAGGAATACAAAATAAATATGCAGCTGTAATTTGATTTCACCAGGAAGGCAGGCAGATCCTGCATGGGGCATTTGAATATTTTAAAATTCTGTGTCAATTTCACCAGTGCACGTGGAATTTAAACCTTTGCTGTACTAATGAGCATTGTTTATATTACTTTTTTAAGTGGCAGCTATAAAACAGTAACAATAAAACATTATTGTAGCTAAGGAGCACTCTAGCTGCAACTTGTTGTCAAACGCCCGTTGCCTGGGGAAAATTGTTCCCTTGGTTTTGCCCGCACTCCAGAGGGGGTGGAAACAAATTATAGGTACATAACTGTTAAATAACTTACTAGACTCTCAAACCCTAATCATGTCTATATAATGTCTATGCACGGTCAGTAGAACCTAACCGTCGTATATGACATGCACATGCCCAGGTGCCGTAAGCATACTATATTTTGAGTATATATATATATATATAGTAAGACAGGATAAGCCAGATTGCAATGACCATATAACATATTGCATAAGCGTTACTATTCTGCATAATACACAAAAGGCAAAGGCCCAACGGCAAGGCCAAATGGCCAATGGTCAAATGGAGGCTTCAGTTTGACCTATTGGAGTATTACGCCGTATTTTGGATCTATTAACTAGAAGTTACTGTCGCAAGTGAAATGCTGCCTCAACGCCATAGCCTATTGCCAAGGGAAGCCAGTTTTTTACGTGAAAACAAATCCTGGGAGACTTCCCAGGCGCTTTGAAGGAAATAAAATTTACGCATTCAGCTAATTTATAGAGATCCGTGCCTAAGCTCGCGACCTCCCCACTACCTCCGCGTTTCGCGACTTCCCCAAGCACCCCCGCGCGCTCGCTCAGCTTAGCCATTGATCTCTATAAATTAGCTGAATGTGTAAATTTTCTTTTCCTTCAAGCGCCTGGGTACGAGGCTGGGGTGGTGTCACAAACTTGCACTCCCCCCGCACCCAAGTCATCCGCACAAAACGCATGCAATTTTCTTGTCAATCTTGTATGCATCTTTATAGAATACTTGCGCATTTTGAGTTACGTACTAATTGTGTTTTAACCAGATCGATCTAAAATAGATCCGAAATAAGGAACATTATTGTTTTAATATGCCGTTATGTCATGAGTTAGTTTTAGTCTTATTTGTAATTGTGATAGCATAATAGTTGAATTCACGCAAAATTTGTCTTTCTTATAGATTGAATTTGAAGAAGCAAACAAACCGTGAAATCCAATGTTGAATTTTCAAAAGGTTCCTAAATTGGAGAGTTCAAGACGGCTGTAGAGACAAAGTATTTACTCCGGGAAGGTAGGATACTATGATTAATATTTATAACAATTTAAGATCTAATGCGTTACAAGTATATTATATATAGCGTATAGGATCTACCCATTGATCATATTTGTGCATTATATGAATGGTAGGCCTATTTAGATATGTTCAGTTCCACTGAGCATGGTTTATAAATACGAGTGCCCATTTGTCTTGTTACTTTTTGTCGCAAACGTGGACAAATTAATATTATCAAACCTTCTCCATCGTCTCTCTTTTACTATGTAGATCATAGAAACAGTTTTTTTTTCTATTTAAGATTTGGCAAGCATGTTATTTTATACTATACACAATTATATCGGCAAACAGTCCTGTCATTTGTCAAGAAACCACATGTCATGAGCTTCGATATTAATAAAGTTGTTTATATGCTCTACGACCCTTCTATGATAATATTAAGTCTCCATCGGAACCTGTCTTTATAGTGCGAACTAAAACAAATACTAAGGTACACAAAGTTTTCTCTTGTGGCCAATGACAAGTTTGCAAAACATCGTGTATATATAAATTTTATATATTTGATATAGCTAAATATTAACTGAGTTTAATACCCCGACTAATAATGCATTGTCTATGTATGACATAGGACAGTAGGACTGACCTGATTATGGTGAGAGTTCTGACTTTGCCTGTGATTGATACAATATTTGTCATGACGAAGTTTTCGTGCCAAAAACTTTACGGGGAAATGTTAATTGTTTCTATATAAAGTATAAAGTCTAGGTTAAATCATAACAGTGTAATGCAGTATTATCGTAGCTATATACATTTTCTGCCAATGACGAGGTGAATTTCATAAGGTGAATGAGGATAGATCAGAGCTTATATAACGACCAGGAAATAGGAAGCAATTACAACACATAGTCGCATAAAAATGTGATTGCACTGTTAATTTCAAGGAGTTATTTTAACTCCAAAAGTGGAGTAAAAAAAAAGGTACAGAATGACTCCTTTTCTGGAGTAAATTTTACTCCAGTTTTTTAACTCCAATTTTGGAGTAAATTGTACTCCATAAGTGGAGTGAAATTTACTCCAGTAGGAGTAAAAACTACTCTAAGAATGGAGTAAAAATTACTCCAGAAATGGAGTTAAAAAACTGGAGTAAAGTTTACTCCACAAAAGGAGTCATTCTGTACCTTTTCCCTTTACTCCAATTTGGGAGTCAAAATAACTCCTATAGATTAGAGTAAGGAAGGGCTCTTAATTAAAGTTAGAAATCAATAAAAACATTTTAAGGTCAAAATAATATATTTTCTCAGCAAAATATGATATACACAACAGGCATGCAATTTGCTCTAGTTATTTACATTTTTAGGCTCGACATCATTCTTCGAATGATATCATGGTTATAACATGCTTGTAGTGTTCACAGCATTATCATAATGTTATGTGGGTCAATTGGTAGAATTTTAGTACTAAACAAGTTGTATACCACTAGTTGGCCACTCATCTCCTTGCTTTGCTTGGTATTCCATATATTATGTTCTCCAACAAATGAATAACATTTCCAATATTGACAATGAAGTAGGATGCCATGATATTGACTTGATTATAGTGGTAGTATTAAACTTCAATCAACTTCAGCATCAGGATATTACTGTATGAATTCATTAAAACAATCCCTAAGAAAAAATATAAGGTTAATAAAACAGCAGCAGAAGATTATTGGTTAGCCACAAATAATTTGAAAAATCTCAAGCACTTATATTGACTTGTGAGCTAATGAATCAGCAAATATTTATTAAACAAACTATACTGAGGCTTTGACAATAGGGATGCACCGAATAGTTGAAACAGATCTGACCTGATTATCCGGCCGGATACTGCATATAGTTCATATGACATCTAGTGGCCGAGCCAGCTGTAGCGTGCATAGCAGACCATCTTGGAGCAGAAAGAGGAATAAGGGTCTCCTGTAATACCCGGCTTTCATGTTTAGTCTTTCAGCTTCAATGAGGGCTTGCTTTACAGGCTAAGGCAGCTGCGAAGATTAAGCCTCACATAAGTTTCCGACATCAATGATTTCAATGATGCAACTATAGGTCCCTGGCAGGAATTGAATCTGCGGCCCTGCGATTCCGGTGCAGCACTCTAACCAACTGAGCTACAGTGTCCAGTTGTCAAGCTCTAACCACAAGTTCATGTATATATACTAGGGTACTGCCATGTTAAGTTGTGGGTAAATATCTAGATTTTGTTGGCATCTCACTCGATAGAATAATAATTGAAGGGTTTTGTAGATGGAAAATTATTGAGTGTAAATTATATAAATTTATTACACCTAACCAGGAACAGCTGCGAAAAATGCAACTATAGGTCCATGGCAGGAATTGAACCTGCGGCCCTGCGATTCCGATGCAGCGCTCTAACCAACTGAGCTACAGAGTCCAGTTGTCGAGCTCTAACCACAAGTTCATGTATATATACTAGGGTACTGCCATGTTAAGTTGTGGGTAAATATCTAGATTTTGTTGGAATCTCACCTGATAGAATAATAATTGAAGGGTTTTGTAGATGGAAAATTATTGAGTGTAAATTATATACAATGGACAACTGGCCTCTGTAGCTCAGTTGGTTAGAGCGCTGCACCGGAATCGCAGGGCCGCAGGTTCAATTCCTGCCAGGGACCTATAGTTGCATTTTTCGCAGCTGTTCCTGGTTAGGTCTAATAAATGTATATACTTTACACTCAATAATTTTCCATCTACAAAACCCTTCAATTCATATATTATATTTGGTATGAATGTCAATATGGTATGCATATCAACCTGGTGAATATTTTAAGCAATATCACCTAAGCCGTGTCATTTTCAAATACAGCATGCTTTGTGACCATGCAGTGTTTTCCTTAACCGAGGTAACATAACTGTGTCAGTAGCATCACCCTAAATCATATAAACCCTTGCTTTCTATGACTCTCTTGGTCACTAACCCTGCTAAAGGAAATCCTATCTCCATGTATAAAGCAGGGTTCATGTTATTACAAAAATATTCTCAAATATATGACTTAACTTCAATTTTATGCAAAAATCATCTACTATTAAAAATTATTACATATACAGATTAGTCCCAGTAGATCACTGGTTATAAAACAATTTGAATACCTAACTATTCGCCATACGAATACTAAATCTTATATACAAATTAAAATGGCAACAAAACATGGGAATATTCGTCTTACCTTCAGGTACTTTAACCGCGTTTGTCTTTACACAGCAGCGGCAGCACTCCTCAATCAGACCGTCAATTGCCTAAATCAAAATTTGGGAAACAATAAACTAAGTTATATACTTCTGCTAGAAGAAATTACTCGAAAATTTACTGTATACAACTCAAGACGATTTCATTTTTACCTCAGTGCGTCGAAGTGATTTGTATACAGTCTTCAATAGAAAATATAACCACCTATCGAGTAAATAATCGTACACAAAATAGCAAATAACAATAAACATACCTTCGCAACAAAGTCCGTGTAATTTGTCCGGTTTTCGTGAATATATATAAAATAAAATTTGGGTAAAACTCTCCTCTCCTTGAACTTTTGTAGCAAAATATTAAAAATATCGAATTTGGCGCATGATGTGAATATAGAATCAAATTACTGTAACACGTGATACATCCCTAACGCGTTGATTGGTGCAGACCAGTGAGCTCTATATATATATCTGGAGTAAGAACTTCTAATGTTCGGCCAATAGGCCAAGTGAAGCCAAAGATGGCGGCAATTGACGTCCAAACTCATGAAGGTCATAAACAGTTTTCATACCATTTTTCTAGCTAATTCCAGTTTATACTAACAGATCGCATCGCTAATCAAGTTATTAGTTCATAAAATCATGATGTTATTGTTTACATCGGAGTAAAAACACGAAATTTCGGCACACTCCTTGCCGGCTTGTGCAAACCGCGCGGTCGAAAACAATAGAAAGGGATTGGCACTGGACGTCAATTTCCGCCATCTTTGGCTTCACTTTTTGGACGTAAGTTCTCACTCCAGATATATATATATAGAGCTCACTGGTGCAGACACGAGTGTTTCCACTTGTTTAGTTAAAGGACATTGGCAACGAAAATTTTTATTCCTTACATTTATAGAGCATGCCTACGGAATACTTAATTTCGTAGTTTCCCTTGTCCATCGCATTTAGTTGTTGAGAAAATTTGTGACAAAGTTCAACAGTCGTCCGCCATTTTGAAAAAAACGGCGTATGCTAATTTATGCATGAATACATTAAATGACGTCATTAGATGGGTTGACACAATTTCTCTAATATAAACTCTATAGTGTATTACCACACGCGATAAACTTTGCGGCAAAATAGACGGCAGAAAGGTTTTAACAAGTGTGTAACATGTTTGTACCACTACTTTTGATACTATTTGTTCCAATTCCGTGTGAAATAGACGCATAAATTCGAATATCACATAGGAAATCCTTATGCAATGTTATGCTATTATTGTCTATATCCCCTGAATGTCTCGCTGGTAAATGCATAAAAATTGCTCAAATTGCAAAACAATCAAATCTCTATCAGCACGTTCAGTTACCAGTTCCAATTATTATTGAAAATACAACAGTAAATAAAATTGTCACAATGTAGTCTTGTGTTAATAACTGTTTATGCATTGTTAGACGGCAAAGCTTAATAAATAAATGTAGTCTATACTAATACTAACTATTAAACCTAAGTAGCTGGCGCAATTATGATATACATTCAAAATACACAAGAATAAAGGCCTAAAAATTTGGATAGTTCATCATTGAGATTTGAACTACTCGTTTTATACTTTCAATGCAGTTGGACAGTGTAGTATAAAGAAGCGCTATTACATAAAACAAACTACAAATAGCATGCTGTATTCGCATTCAAGGTATATTATTGATTGTTGTAGAGAGTATATCGCTTCATCGCTTGTATTGACAGTGCAAATTTAAGTTACCCATGATTATTGAAATAAAAGTAGAAAACAAACAAGATTAATACAACTACAGTCATTTTGAAAAGCGAAGAGAATACCGGTATGTCAGTTAATAGCAAGTCTTCAGTGCGGCAACGCATTAAATTATTAATTTATATTTTAATGATCAGTTATTCCCTAATCCCTCTACCCATATGCGCGTCTTGACTTTTCGTAAAAAAGAGTATAACAAAAGATCTAAAAATATTAGAGTTCTCACTTCTATAATTGATATTGTGTGTTGACGCAATTAATAACTATATTTACTGAATTACTGTAATGGGAATCGCTACATTTTCGGCAATATTTTTACCAGCTTCGTCATGTATAATTCACCAAACTATTTAGCCACACATATGAAACTGAATTTAAGCCAGAGAACAGCTATAGTCTGGCTTTGTTCTATAAACTAGCTATAGCTAGTTTATAGATATACTAAATAATGTACTATATTGACAGCTTCATATTTCCCGTCAAAACAATAGAAGCTCAAAACTTCATAATCATACGAATTGCGTGAATATCTATTCTTTAAAACTTGAATATAGATTGTTTTCAAAAGAATATTACTTGCATCCAATAATTCTGCACCAGATTTATTTTTCAGTATAAACATTCAAGGCTTTAGTTTAGCTCCAGATATTTATGGGTCAAGGTGCTCAAAATCGCTGGTTGACAATTCGTTCAACCTTTCTCGGTGTCTCGAGTTTATAATTATATAATATAACATTTCAAACATCTCTTCTCGTGTCTTCGGTTAAATAATGTATCCTACAACAACAGATGGTTCATGACGACACAAAATACTATAGTATAGCTTCAATAATACCTCAATCATTCACGAACGCGTGACACAATTAAACCACGCAAGTTGTAAAATTCGCCATTCCTTTCCTTCTTACACGCTTAATATGGCTTTACCCGATAGTGTAGCATTTCCTTAGTTCTCCTGCCTGGTTGTGAGAATTTTGGTTCATTATAACGCGCAAAAACGACATATTTTTAGTTACCAAAACCTTCACGCAATATAGATCCCTATGTTGTTTTGAAGCGAACCCATCTAATGACGTCACAAAGGTCAATGACCCCAAAGATAATTTTTTGAGAATTTGATCCAAGATGGCGGCCGATGAGCAAATTTATCACATTTTACTTGCACTTTACTCGCAAACAAAAATGTTACAGCAAAAAATAGTAACATTCTCATAGTTAGGTGGCCCAGTAAGATTAAATAAGCCAATAAAAATTTTCGTTGCCAATGTCCTTTAACAGAGGGAAGCATTCTTCTCAGCAGAAAAAATATCAATCCAATCCAAAAATGTAAATAAATCCTTTGACTTTGAGTGAATATAACGAGAAAAGTACGTTGGCGATTCACGACAGACCCGGCTTCGATTACCGCTCGCGGTTTAACAGTAAAGAATGTATAAAGCCAATGCATAATACAGCATTCCGCCATTCCCACTTGGCGACGTTACCGGAGCTAATTTTTATTTGATTTAATAATAATAATAATAATACTTCGTCAGCTAATTAAATAGCAGGAACTTCTTGCTTCTTAATTTTGTATCACTAGCAAATATCTTAACTAGTCCCTACGCCTCTCTCCTCCGCAGAGGCTTTGGAATCCAAAGTTTAATACGTGCGCTAGATGGTAATAAATAAAATGCGCTAAACGGTAATTTCTTCATTATATTACCGTTTAGCGCATTTTCTCGCATTTTATTTATTACCATCTAGCGAACGTATTAAACTTTGGATTCCAAAGCTTCTGCGGAGGAGAGTCCCTACGCCCAGCGAAAAAATCTCATAATGTTGGAGTTAAATAACTTTGGCCGCGGTAAAATTCAGGAGTTAAAACGACTCCTAAAGTAATATTAAGGAGTAAAAATTACTCCATTATTTCTACTCCTTTGCTGGAGTAAGTTTTACTCCTTCAGTGGAGTTAAAATGACTCCCAGTGGAGTAAATTCTGGAATGCGTACCGAAATGGAGTAGTTTTAACTCCATTTTTGGAGTAGATTTTACTCCAAAATTTTTACTCTCCCACAAGGAGTAATTTTAACTCCTATGGCGGAGTTAAAATAACTCCTTGAAATTAACAGTGTGGTAAGCGTGCTGTATGAGGCTGAAGGCGAGATTGTAATGCTGAAACTATCAAAACAATTATATGCGAGCTTAAATAAATCTAAAATTATCAGGTCTAAAACCTGTTAATCTGGTATTTAAATAAGACAACGGTTTTACTTTTACAATAATTCTAATACGCGCTGTGATAGGGTGGATGATGACACCAATGGACCCAATGCTCAAGGCCAATTTGCATGCATCTGTAACACCATGACATGTCATGCACAGACAATAGGCTACTGTAGCAATTTGAAACTATAGGCTATACTCACGCAGACGACATCCTGTCTGGCGTAGCCGTTCAAAAAGCATGTAGACATTAGTGAATACTGAATAGACACGCGTATATGCCGGCTGATCATCAGCTACATTCAGTTCATCTACAGGATGGACTTAAACACGAGTGATTTACATCGATTCGCAAAATACGAGTCCTTTATCTAGTCGAGCATCAGTTGTTTCTTCCATACGAACTGGTGATTTGTGCGAAGTTGACTTCAATACCGACAGCTGTAGTGAACTAGATGCGTCGACTAATCGTCTATTTCACAGATGAAGATTACGTGTTTTTTTTTTAAGCTCCGCTTATATTTCATATCATATATAAAGTTGATATCATAATAGTTGCTAACTATGGCCAAATAATTATATTTGAATTTCAAGACTAACGGAGAGAGATTTTATTGGGCTGGTACGTGGTGCGAGTTGAAAAAATTTGTTTTAGACGATTTAAAACTGGCAGGTCGTTGGACTTCACCTGGCGGCGAAGTCAAACTCTTCACTAGTGATAATTTAAGTCTAAAATGGCATGGAAGGCCTAGTGACACAATAGACTTTACTAAAGTGTTGACGTCTATATCAGGAAAAGCTGCTGATTGTCAGGATGAAACCTCTTAACTAATTGTCGCTAATGAAGGCAAGCCCAGTGGCTGTTCTAGTCTGAGTGAGCAAGCCGACGCTGATGAAGGCATGCACATTAGCTGTACTAGTCTGGGTGAAGAAGTTGCAGGTATGAGCGAAGCAATTGATCAAACTGCACCCATGCCTACTAATGCGATAAAATTGAGACCGAAATCAACTATTTTGAGTCTAAATTGATGGATAATATTTTAACAGTGGTATGGAGTAAATATTATATAGAGGGTTCACTATCTTGGGAATATATGAGGGTTCACTATCTTGAATGCGTAAATAGATTACGGCAAGAAAATAAAAAACTTAAGGAAGAAAACAATGCTTTGAAAGATAGTCTTCACATAGCTAAATATGCTTTATCTGATTTGAATTATAAAGTAAAGGATCTCGAGAATGAAAAAGCTAGCTTTACAACTACTGAAAATTTTATATCAAGATTCTCATCAGCCCTATGAGTATTGCTCTAAACAAAAGGATGCAAAAGTCGACGCACACAACAATTGCTTGAATAAAACTAAATCCGTAATGACTCAGATAGATAGCGATATAATCCACTCCCAAATTAGGCTAAGCGACGAATCGATTATTGTGCTTGATAACGAAGGAGCGGGACTTATAAAAGCTAATAAATCTCATGGACAAAAACAAACATGGACAAAAGACCGCAAACCCCTACACATACGTCAAAACAGAATAGCATTCTCGCGGGAGGAAACCCGGTGTTTAATAACAAAGTTGCCACAGTGGCTGCCCACTCGATTATTAAGAATGATCATAACACAAAGGGAGTCAATCAAGCAAATGATCCTATTCCCCTCACACTAACCACTGAAGTAAAAAAAGTCGATATCGAAGTTAATGATGTGAATGATCTTATTTCCACTAACGTTAGTGTAAGCGAGATCTCCAGTCAAAATCACCCAAATTCTACTTCCAGAGTTAATAAACCATCATATCCGAATGCGCAAACCCCGAAACATTTAGTGCCATTTCCCTTCCGACGTAGGAAGAGACATTGTGTTAAGGGATCGAAATGCGATTTTTTCACCCTGTTGATTCCCACCAACCTCTGCAGCTTGGCCCGAGAGGTTTTCCTTCTCCTTTTCGGGAACCAAGTCCATACCCCGGCGATTTTCCCACTCTGTTGATTCCCAGCGACCTCTGCAGTTTGGCCTGAGAGGTTTTTCATCTCCTTTTCGGGAACCAAGTCCATATTCCGGCACTCCGTTTCCATCTGCGATTTCCCACCCACTTATGGACCATTTGTACGTGCAGCCTTTCATACAACCTCTACAAACCTTGCAACCCCTAATGGATATGCCCACGAGATCAATCAGATATTAATTGAGGATTATACCCGGAAGACCCGAAATCCTAACAACCTGATTTCAATTCCCCTTGTTACTAATAAGAATCCCCCAAAGTCCTATGATATCCAGATTATATTGTGCACTAATGTTAGATCATTACCAAAGAAAATGGACGAGCTCCAACAAATTGCAGAGCTAAACTCTGCAAGTGTTATTTGCATTACTGAATCGTGGCTATCACCTGACATTCCTGATCATTGTGTATCTATCCCTGGATTCAATTTATTTCATAGGGATCGCATAGGCAGTAGCGCAGCCAGCCCGCCGATTTAGTCCTGCTATGCAAATTTGTTCGTGTTCATTGACGGTGAAAACAATGAATTTCTAAAGAAATGAATAATGATAATGATTTGAAATTTGCATAGCGGGACCAAATCGGCGGGCTGGCTACGCCACTGCGCATAGGATCTTCTGGTGGTGGGGCCTGCGTATATTTGAATCATGAAATACCTTGTAACCGTCTGGATTCATGTGACCAATCTGATGTAGAATCAATTTCATTAAGACCACATAAGCTCCCGAGAGAAATTACATCCATTATTCTAGGCGTAATATATCATTCAACATCTAATAACGAACCTGAGAATGTTGTCCTTAGAGACCATGTACAGAATAACCTTGACTCATTACTCTTTAAGGAACCTACCGCTCTTGTCTTACTTACTGGTGACTTTAATCCCTCGTCAACAGGTTTTAAAATGAGATATATCACACAGGTGGACCATCTTAAACAACTTATATGTTTTAAAACCAGAGATTCTGCCGTATTGGATTGGCTGTTAACAAATAGACCTAAGCTGTTTGAAGTATCTAGATTGCCAAAGGTTGGTTCGTCTGACCACTATACGACCTTAGCAAAACCAAATATAGCAATATCATCTAAACAGACTATTACTAAAATTGCAATCCGGGATATGCGGAACTCTGCGTGGTGTGCCTTTGGACGATGGATAACCTGGTCATCGCTATTAAGTGCAAGTTCGAGTAAAGATAAATTTGACCTCTTTATGTCAGAGCTTGATCAAGCCGTTGATACCTTTCTTCCACAGAAGACGATTAAAAAGCATCCAACAGATCGACCGTGGATTACTGATAAGATAAAACTATGGATTTCTAGACGCCAATCCGCATTCCAACAACAAGGAAAAAATTCTGAAGCCTTTAGTTTTTGGAGGAATAAGGTTGAACGTGCGATCCAGTAAGCAAAATCCAATTACTTTCATAGTAAGGTAGCAGATGTTGATAGAGTTAATCCTGTAAAGTGGTGGAAAGAGATTAAAAAACTATCTGGTCAAAATGTCCGACAGGATTGGTATCACCATTTCCTTGATAACCACATGGATATAGAATCCCTAGCTAATAAAGTGAACGACTTCTTTGTAAGTCTTACAGATCACTTCACCCCTCTGAGCCAACCAACTCCACCTATGGAAATCCCAGAAGAATTCTTGGTTACGGAAAGTGAGGTGTTTAAAGCATTAGCATCGCTGCAAATTAATAAGGCGATTGGCCCTGATAATATCCCGAATAGGTTCCTGAAGGAGTTTGCTGCTGAATTGGCCCCAGTCATTCGTAATATTTACAACCAGTCAATGAAAGAAGCGAATGTCCTATCTCCACTTAAGTCATCTATTTTAATTCCAGTTCCGAAGATATCACCTCCTCAAACAATTGAAAATGATATCCGCCCAATCTCGCTCACTTCTTCAATGGCGAAAGATATGGAAGGCTTTGCTTGCACTAGACTATTAAAGGACTTGGAAGGTAAAATCGACCCTCGCCAATATGCCCGCAAAGGGTACTCAACAACAGATGCCCTCCTCTACATGATGCAAACAATTCATGAGGCATTGGACAGGGGCGAAGCTGGTGCTCGTATCTTCTTCGCAGACTTCTCAAAAGGTTTTGACCTAATTGATCATTCTATTTTAATACAAGAACTGGATAAGCTGCAGGTTCACCCGGCCTTGCTGTCTTGGATCACAGCGTTTTTATTCAATCGTAGGCAGGCTGTTAGAATTGGAAGTGTCCTTTCGCAATGGCAAACTCTGAAGGGAGGAATACCCCAAGGGACTAAACTCGGCGTAGTACTTTTCCGGTCATGACAAATAGTTTACTGGCAATTGGCGTCTTCGTACAAAATTTGTAGATGATACTTCAGCCCTCGAGATTATTCCTAGGAACTCTATCATCCTCCTAAATTTTGCAGTCTCTGATGTACATGAATTTGCTAATGAGCATACCATGAAGCTCAATCCTTGAAATGCTTGTAAACTTCCTACATACTTCGACCAATCCCAATTGGTAACAATATTATGGAACGTGTGACAACGTATAAATCTTTGGGTGTCATTTTGAGTGGCGACCTAAAATGGAATCCTCATACTGAATACATTGTTAAGAAGGGCAACAAAAAACTATACCCTTTAAGAGTTCTGCGAAGAGCTGGGGTCTACCAAAAGAGTTTGCTGAAAGTGTACCTGTGCACAGTAAGACCGCATATTCATGCACTATTTTATAACTTATTTCTATCCATTGTAAAGTACTCGTTAATACAGTTTTTTGTAACTGCAAGAGAGTTCTAATAAACTATTATTATTATTATTATTATGACGAAGCAACTCAGTTAGATGTTTCAACGTCCGCGGGCGATGAGATGTTGGTTGTTCTCCCATAGTATGTACTGTACAAGTGATGAAAGTGATAGCGAATTCGAAGGTAACTAAACCTAGTCTATACCATACAAGAACAAAAATATACAGGGGTCTTATGGCAACGAGCACTTCTATATAGTGCAAAATTGCCGCAACTTGCAACAAACACTGATTTCTGTTGACATTATATAGTAATGAGACACTATAATTGACCTTATATGAAATTTTACCGTCAGTTATAATCTATCCTCGTGGTGCATTGAACTATCATTGAACAATGTGACAATGTAGTCTTTCTTTCATATTAAATACTTATAACAACAGGTTATGGGCCCAGGAAGGCTCAAAGTTACAAAATACAAGTTTTGTAAGTAGAATTTTGCATCAAAATGGCGATGTCGTCGCATTTTCACAATGTGCTGAGAATGGCGAAATTGGACGGTTCGAATTATCGAACGTGGGCATTTAACATGCGTCTCTACTTGGAGAGTTTTGATCTATTCAGTCACGCAGATGGATCGTTTGAACCTCCTGCTGAGGATGCTACGGAAGCGGTGCAGCAAGCATTCAGAAAGGCTGCGAAGAAAGCGTGGACTAGTATTTGTTTGGCCGTTGAGCCTGAACAACAAATACATATAAGAGACACGGAGACCGCTAAGCAAGCCTGGGATGCCTTGAAGAACCAATTCGCACATGAGTCCATTTTACAAAAAGTGAGATTGAGGCAGCAATATTATTCGTGTAGATTTCAAAGTGGGGGGAATATGTTGGAACATATCAACAATTTGAGATCTTTGCATGATCAGTTGAAAGAAATGGGTGTAAATATCGATGACAAGGAGCTAGCAATGAATGTGCTTGCAAGTCTACCTGACGAATTTAAACCCTTGATAACTGCCCTGGATGCTGTTGGGGAAGACAATCTCTCGTTTGAAAAAGTCAAAGGAATGCTCCTGAATGATGTGGATCGGATGCAAGATGCAAAAAAGTCTGAGGATGCTTTTTCGGTTCAACGTGGAACGAAAGGAAAGCAGTGGACACGAGGACAAATGGGTGGTGGTGGAAACCATGAAAGAAAATCTTCTGAGAAAACTTTCCGTGGAACTTGTTATTTTTGCCAGCAACGAGGACATTTTGCGAGAAACTGTCCAAAACGAAAGGCAAAAGTTAATGATGAACAAAATAACAAAGGAGGGAAAGGAAAAGGATCTGGCGCTCATTGTGCAGAAAATCAGAAAGATGATAATGCTGTGAATCAAGAAGCTTTAGTTACTTCTGATGTTGTTGACAAGTCTGGTTGGATTATCGACTCGGGTGCAACACAGCATATGACATTCGAAAGGAATCGGTTAACTGATTATGTGGAATTTAAGCAACCGTGCAAAGTAAACCTTGGTGACAACCGTACTATTTTGGCGTACGGAAAAGGGACATATAGTTTAGTCTCTGATCTTGATGGCCGTACTGAGAATATTGCTCTTCGTGAAGTTCTATATCTACCGGATATCGAAAATAACTTATTGTCTGTCCGAGCAATGGTAAAGTTGGGTGCATCTGTTAAATTTGAAGGTGATGTGTGTAAAATCACGAGAAATTCGAAGTTACTAGCTACGGGAGAAATGTGTGGAAAACTCTACATGTTGAAAGTTATTCCAGGTAAGGAGTATGTTAATGTTGCAAAAGAAGAGTCAGATATGCACCTTTGGCATTGTCGTTTCGGTCATTTGGGAATTGATAACATTTCGAAGTTAGTTAATGACAATATGGTCGAGGGGATGAACAATGCTAGAGATAATTCAGTGAGTTCAACATGTGAATCCTGTATTATGGGAAAACAACATCGAACAGCCTACCCTAAAGGAACAGCTTACCGAGCAACTGAACTGTTCGAAATTGTGCACAGCGATGTGTGTGGTCCTATGCATGTCAGTTCATTTGGAGATTCGCGTTACTTCGTTACTTTTATCTATGACTATTCGAGATATACCCAAGTGTACTTCATTAAACGTAAGAGTGAAGTATTAGAGAAGTTTAAAGAGTTTGTTAATTATGCGACAAACAGTTCTGGAAAGAAAGTTAAAGTTCTCCGCTCAGATAATGGTGGTGAATATTGTTCGAAATCCTTTATCGAGTATATGAAGGAAAACGGAATTGTGCATCAAACTACTGTGCCATACAACCCAGCGCAGAATGGTGTGGCAGAACGTATGAATCGGACACTTTTGGAGACTGCACGTTCCATGATGTCTCATTCAAAGATGCCAAGCGAGTTTTGGGCTGAAGCTGTTAGCACTGCAGCGTTTGTTCGAAATCGCAGTCCAACTACTTCGTTGAAAGGAGTTACACCATTTGAATGTCTGTATAATCGAAAGCCTGATGTTTCGAGTTTGAGAGTATTTGGATGCATATCATTTGCCCATATTCCAGAGCATATGCGAAAGAAGTTGCAAGAGAAATTTCGAAAGTGTGTATTCGTTGGATATCCTGAAGGAACGAAAGGTTACAAGTTGTATGACCTATCTACGAAATCTTTTATCCGGAGCAGAGATGTAATATTTGATGAGAAGAAGATTCATGATTTCAACGGTGAACACTCATCAAAACCAATTCCTGATTTCTATGTCCCAGCAAGTGTTGGTGACGAGGAAAATGCTGATGATCAACAAGCTGCTGTTGAAAATGTGATTCCTGTACATTTTCATGAATACCGCAACCAACCAGTGGGAGAAACGTATGAGGAAACATTTATGCAAGATGTAGGAAATTTGAATCCTCAGAGAGAACGAAGACCACCAGTCAGATTTGATGAAGAGCTGTATACTGATGATGACCTCACTGCAGATATTAACGAGCCAAGAAATATTTCTGAAGCGTGGAATAACGAATATTGTGTGCAATGGAAGGAAGCAACTGAATCTGAGTATATAGATCATTGATTGAGAATGATACATGGGAACTTGTTCCATTACCAGAAGGAAAGAATGTTGTTGGTAGCCGTTGGGTGTTCAAAGTTAAGCGAGATGCGAATGGAAGTGTGCAACTATTTAAAGCACGACTTGTAGCGCAAGGATATTCGCAAGCTGAAGGTGTTGACTACCACGAAGTATTCTCTCCAGTTGTGCGAAACACCTCTATTAGATCTTTGTTTGCACTGGCAAACACGTGTGATTGGGAAGTACACCAGATGGACGTGAAAACGGCCTTTCTACAAGGAGATTTGGACGAGGAAATATACATGAAGCAACCAGAGGGTTATGTTAACGAACGAAAGCCAAATCATGTTTGCAAATTGAAGAAAAGCCTTTATGGTTTAAAACAAGCTGCTCGTTGCTGGAACTCAGCAATCGATAATTTTCTCGAGTCAGATGGTTACAAGCATGTCGGTGCTGATCCGTGTTTGTGCATCAAGTCTGTGAAGCAACATAATGGCAAGATCGACTTTGTCATTTTATCTATTCATGTTGATGATATCTTGTTGTTTTCAAACAATGTTGAAATGTTAAATGAAGAGAAGGTATCACTTGGTACAAGATTCAAGATTGAAGATTTAGGTGAAGTTAATCATGTTCTTGGTATGTTGGTGAAACGTGATCGAAAGTCGAGAACACTCACTATAAGTCAACCAAAGTACCTCGAAGGAATCCTGAAAAGATTCAACATGGAACACTGTAAACCTGTTTCTACGCCAATGGAAAAAGGAAGACAATTCCATGAGTTACCTGAAAATGAAGATGCTACTAATGTCCATGAGTATCAAAAGATTATTGGATGTTTGACGTATGCAACAACTGCTACAAGACCTGATCTTGCATCTGCAGTTAGTGTTTTGTCGAAATATATGTCAAAACCTAGTAAGGAACACTGGCAAGGCATCAAACGAATCCTGAGATATGTTAAACGAACAATCAATTATGGTCTTATCTTTGAAGCTAAAGATAATGAAGGTATTTTGACTGGTTACTCAGACGCCGATTGGGCTGGCGATATGGATACGAGACGATCTACATCCGGGTATGTATTTCAAATTTATGGAAGTACTGTCAGCTGGTGCAGTAAGAGACAATCTTCTGTTTCGAAATCATCAACCGAAGCCGAGTATATAGCACTAAGTATGGCAACTCAAGAAGCTGTGTAGTTAAGTAGATTATTGAAAAACATTGGATTAAAGCAAGAAGAACCATATCTTATATATGAAGACAACCAAGGGGCGATCGAGCTGTCAAGAAATCCCAAATTCCATAATCGTACCAAACATATTGATATTGCGTATCACTTCGTGCGAGAGAAAGTGAACGAGAAAGTCATAAGTGTTGAATATTGTCGAACTGAAGAGATGTTGGCGGACATTATGACAAAACCACTGTCAAAGTTTGTGTTTGAAAAGTTTAGAAATAACTTAGGAGTTAAGGAAGTTAACTGACATTTTAAAGATACATTCTAGTTATCATTAAGTGGGAGTGTTGACATTATATAGTAATGAGACACTATAATTGACCTTATATGAAGTTTTACCGTCAGTTATAATCTATCCTCGTGGTGCATTGAACTATCATTGAACAATGTGACAATGTAGTCTTTCTTTCATAATAAATACTTATAACAACAATTTCAATGTATGTGACTTGTTCATTGAAATGTTTACGAAAGTTGTCTCACGTTTTGAAACCTATATCATAACATATTTTATGCGCAAGTAATCTTGGCCCTGCAATTGCAGTGCCAAACTCCAATCTTGGCTCTTCAATTGCAGTGCCAAACTCTAATCTTGGCTCTGCAATTGCAGTGCCAAACTCTAATCTTGGCTCTACAATTGCAGCGCCAAACTCCAATCTTGGCCCTGCAATTGCAGTGCCAAGCTCCAATATTGGCTCTGCAATTGCAGTCCCAAACTATACTATAATCTTGGCTCTGCAATTGCAGTGCCAAACTCCAATTTTGGCTCTGGAATTGCAGCGCCAAACACCAATCTTGGATCTGCAGTTGCAGCGCCAAACTATATCATTGGCCCTGCAATTGCAGTGCCAAACTCCAATCTTGGTTCTGGAATTGCAGAGCCAAACTTCAATCTTCGCTCTGCAATTGCAGCGCCAAACTCCAATCTTGGCCCTGCAATTGCAGTGCCAAACTCCAATCTTGGCTCTGCAATTGCGGTGCCAAATTCTAATCTTGGCTCTGCAATTGCAGCGCCAAACTCCAAACTTGGCTCTGCAATTGCAGCGCCAAACTCCAATCTTGGCTCTTCAATTGCAGCGCCAAACTCCAATATTGGTTCTGCAATTGCTGCGCCAAACTCCAATCTTGGCTCTGCAATTGTAGCGCCAAACTCCAATCTTGGCTCTACAATTGCATTGCCAAACTCTAATCTTGGCCCTGCAATTGCAGTGCCAAACTCTAATCTTGGCTCTGCAATTGCAGCGCCAAAATCCAATAGTGGCTCTGCAATTGCAGTGCCAAACTCTAATCTTGGCTCTGCAATTGCAGCGCCAAACTTCAATCTTGGCTAAAATTGCAGTGCCAAACTCCAATATTTGCTCTGCAACTGCAGTGCAAACTATAATCTTGGCTCTGCAATTGCAGCGCCAAACTCCAATTTTGGCTCTGCAATTGCAGTCCCAAACACCAATCTTGGGTCTGCAATTGCAGCGCCGAACTATAATCTTGGCCCTGCAATTGCAGTGCCAAACTCCAATCTTGGCTCTGTAATTGCAGCGCCAAACTCCAATCTTGGCCCTGCAATTGCAGTGCCAAACTCCAATCTTGGCTCTGCAATTGCAGTGCCAAACTCTAATCTTGGCTCTGCATTGCAGCGCCAAACTCCAATATTGGCTCTGCAATTGCAGTGCCAAACTGTAATCCAATTTTTTTGTAGAATATAGCAAGACCTAATTTTGCGTTGCAAGAAACTGATTAATCCCCGAGTCGGAGCGAAGCGCCGTGCGAGTGTACTAATTCCGCCCGGAGATTTACACCCGGGTATGTGAAAACATTGTGGAATGCAAAGTCGTCCGCCATTTTTTTTGTCATGGACAGGACTGGACTGGACAGTACATTTTCGTAAGTTATGCGCATGCGCAAGTTCAAGCCGAGAGAAGACTTCCATTTTGCAGTCATTTTATAAGTAAGTCTCTATGTCTCCAAAACAAGAAAAATGAAAATTATTTAGAGGACAAATTAGCAAGAGGAGAAAAGTCGAAAGACCGAAAAAGGAGCGTTTTAGACAGGCAAGTGTTTATTTTCCATGCTTGCTTTGCCGATTTTTTAACATAGCATGCAGTATAGTTTGTGAATTCGAAAATGTGTAGATCATTCTGTGTGGTCAATACAACATTGATTGATCTTTAAGAGTATTTTAGTACTGATATGTTATAGAAAAATAAAAAAACATTAAATCTCAAAAGTGCGAAGTATAAAAATACACCTCGAAAAGCAGTTGAAGTTTTTGGAAAATTTCGAAAAGTTTTGTGAACGTCTAAGGTTGAATGTTACAGTAAATCAAAGCTAAAAGAGTACACAATAGCATACCCACTTTATATAGTTGGACAATTGATAATTTTAGAGTTAAAAACAAAATAAGATTTTGTACAAATTAATTATAAAAAAATATACAATGTTTCGTGTTACAATGGTTACATTTGTCGACTCAGTACTTCATATTACAATAACTTTTGGGGAGTAAATTGCTTGGTTCAAACTTAACTATGGTTCAAATGAGCGAGGGGTTACTGCATACATGTATTTCTAGTATTGTCCAAATAGCATTATAATAATCGATTTTCTGGATTTGTTGTCAATATTCGAGATAATAGTAAAATTTTGCAGGATTTTGTTTAAATAGAATATTTCACTTAGCTTTAGAACGTGGTCATAGTATACATGTCAATTACTACATTTAAATGGTAATAGCCTTTGGAGGAGGGGGGGTTCAGTATCGTGTACCCAGCCAAATTGGATCTGAAACCCAGATAACAGACTCGGTCAGAAGGCCACTAATTTACCGAATACCATTTCCAACAGGAAAAATTCTGGTGCAACTGTCATATTTTCTAGTTAAGCAATTAAAAAAACCTAGCTCTCGTAGCCTCTTTTTACCCCATTCACGATCTTATTCTGACTAAGTCTATTTTGGTTTCGAACAAATCATCCTTTGCATAGCAGATTTTGCGACAAATATTTTTTAGGAACTGTCGTTGTTTAGCTGTGGCGAGGGATTGGTACATGCATGTATTCGTAGTATATTTTATTGAAAACACGTGAATACGTAACTTGTAGTTACAATACAGCATTCCAGGATGATCATGCTTGGTATTGATATGTGTGTTCTTTTTTAGAATTGTAGCGAGTTAGGTCACTCGTTGTGGTTAATACCTTTTTAAGTAGTCTGTTAAAAAGGTATTTTTACATATTTTTCACAATTTGCGGAGAAAATTATTCATTAATTAATGTATTATTCATCTGATGTTTTCACACCATATTGACTAAAATAGCTACGTTACAGAATAAAAAAAACATGATTTCAAAATTCAAAGACCATATTTCATAGTCGAAAACAAAGTTTATCGGCAAAAACAGTTTAAGTTTATCCATTTGTTTTGAGCATTTGTAAACGCTTTGCGAAACGTTTATAAGGTTATATCTTACATTTATTCCGAGCTTAATATGTCTACAATAACAACTTGCATTATATAGTTGTGCAATTGATAATTCTAGTGTTAAAATTTAAAAAAATTAAATTATTTTACCATTTTGTACAAAAATATAAGAAATATATACTAGAAATACAGTTATGCAGTAACCCCTCGCCACAGCTAAACAACGACAGTTCATAAACATTTATAAGATTTTCGTCGCAAAATCTGCATGCAAAGGATGAATGTCTCAAAGATAGACTTATTCAGAATGCGATCGTGAAGGGGTAAAAAGAGGCTACAAGAGAGAGGGTTTTTAATTGCTTAACTGGAAAATATCGCAGTTGCACCAAAATTTTTACTGCTGGAAATGGCATTCGGCAAATTAGTGGTCTACTGATCGAGTCTGTTATCTGGGTTTCAGAAATTTTTTTAGCGGGAAAACGATATTCAATCCCACCCTCCTCCTCCAAATCCATTACCATTTAAATGTAGTACTTGAAGTAAATACTAAATATTTCCGTTCATCTTAAATGTGCCATGACAATTTTAATCGTATTACTGTAATAGTTTGGAAAGGAAAACAAGGGAAAACTGAAAGAAAATTTAAATATAAAGGAATTATATGAATGAATTTTAAGGATTTTTGAAAGGATAAACAATGGAGATTTGTTTCAAGCTGTGGAAGCACTGTAGTCATGGCAACACCACAGAGTAGATATATACAGAGATATAACTTCTGGGAAAATGCGCAACCGGCCGCTATTCTGTTTGAGGATGACTTTAAAATAGAGTGGAAAATGTACAGTCTCTCAAACTCTTCTTGTTTTATTCATATTTTGAATTTCAAAATGACCTTATTCTCCGGAATTTGTTCTTTTTCTTTATTTTCTTAAATTATCGGCCGGCTGCCATGTTCCAAGCAGGGCTTTTTTAAGAAATCATTAGTGGGGGGGCCATCATCGAAAGGGGACGTAACAAGTAGGTGGTGCATTACAGGTGTGGGAAATTGAAGGGGGTCTGGGGGTCCTCCCCCAGAAAATATTTGTATTCTTGAGTCTCTGTGACTCGAGACTGACTATTTATATAAAGCAACAGTTTTTAAAACAACAATGATATTAATATACCATGAACAAATACATCAACAAACAACAATTCGAACTTCACACTGAGTTATGCTTGATTGGCGACAGTTCAAGGTGTTCTGCAGCTGCAATTGAAGTTTTTGACAATGGTTTGGTGGAAAACGCGGGGTCGAGGTGCGGAGTGGGGGATGAAATTTTGGGGTGCGGAATAAAATGGCGGAGTGAAATTGCGGGGTGAAATTGAGAATTTGTTGAATTAAAATTTTTCTAGACTATTTTTAAATTAAAAATATATGCCTGGAACGTATTTGTTAAAGAAGATCATTCGCAAGCAAATTCATATACCTTTTCACAATATCATGCTACGCGGTCGTACAGTACATAAAGGTGTATAGAGGGTATATTCTAAGCTACCTATGAAATGTTTACATGTAGTCTAACAGAGATAAATTTTGAAGGCGGGATTGAAAGAGGGTTTGCGCGTTTTATCGTCTTGACATTAAGCACCGGTTACATCTTCTATTTTCGCTTCTGATTTTCTATTTAGAGCCCAAATTAAGGCTATCGAACATAGGAGTTATAATAGAGAGTTATAAATATATTGGACCGTTTGCCTTTGCCTGTATAAGTTGTCCTCATTTGCCAATTACATTAAGCATTTACTTACGGGGAGACGCTATACTTTCGGAGCGGCAGCTACTTAAACGGTAGAACGGATTGCAGCGGAAATAACAAAACTCTGAGCGTCATATAAATATATAACGACATCAAGAAAGGGTTGAAGTTTGAATTCCACTTTAAAATTTTATCCATGTTACTGTGTTAGCAATTCAGGGCCGTAATCAAATATATGTTTTGCTGCTTTGACGGATGCATTCCGGCATAATGTTCTGTCAAAAATCGTAGTCCCATGTTTTAAAAATAGTTTAAGAATATAAATTCAGCAAATTCCCAATTTTACTCCTCAATTTCAAACCGCAATTTCACCCCACAATTTCACTCCACAATTTCACACCGCACCCCGATCCTGCGTTTTCGACCAAGCCGTTGCCAATTCCTAAATCACAACGGGAACTGCACATTTGTTTGCAGTTCACGCTGTGATTTTAGCCGTACGGCTTGTGGCATGATTCTATACGCTATGTTCTCCTTCATCATACACCCGCGGGCTTAAAGGAGCAGTGTCACCGTGTGCGCATCCTTTCTGCACATATACAAACTTGAAATTCTACACTTGTATTTTTTCAAGTTTGTAAATCCAAGATGGCGTCCGCACATGGTGCGACGCACGGGGGCAAGCGAAGAAATCCAGGCCGTAAGAGAAAATATGAAAGCTCAAGCAGCGCACAATTAGTTTGGAATCGCCAACATAAACAAATTTAATAATCATTGACGATTTTTAAATCCAGAAAAGACGCGAAAAATGAGCTGGATACGGTTGTAGCACCGACAGTGAGTTTGCTTCTCATTTGTTATAATTAGAATACCGCAGAAGATTTGTATAGTTTCATTATTTTTTCTGTTGTTTCTTAGTAGATTTGGACCTTTTATAGAGAATATGAATCGCATAATTTTTAGGTCGGATGTTGATGTTTTGAGGCCACGGAAACAGAGAATATCAGCAGAGAACGCGAACGCAAATATGCAAGAGCAAGGTAAGCAGTAAAAATATTTACTGTAGCCAATGCCATGGCGTCCAATATCAATGAATACATCGTGATTGTTTTATTTAGGCCCGGTGGAAATCTCTACCCCATGTAGGCGAGATAACGGTGTGCCTCTGACTTTGCCCTCAATCTCCAGTTGTTGACAAAGGAAGTAGACCGACATGAGGGAATGGGTAGCAATCTGGAGTGTGTTATATCACTCCACAAAAGGTATTTATCCCCGAGCCGGCGCGAAGCGCCGTGCGAGGGTACTAATTCCGCGCGGATATTTACACCCAGGAAAAAAAGGAAAGCAATGGGAAATCCAAAGTTCATCAAGTTTTGCGGGCGCATGGGTGTGATGGGTGTGATGCAGGCGGTGTGCGCACTACGCCGCAAAGGCTTCTGGTAGCAGTATTTTCGCGTGGAAGAAGCAATGGCGGATTTTGGCTAAAAATTATGGTAAGTTCATATGCCTATTCTATCACGTTTTTCAAAGATTTATGTCTTTTTTTCGGTTTCTAGTAACGTAAACTATTCGTTATTTTTAGGGTTTGGTTTTTTTATTATTTTAGTACATGGAAATAGTTTTTGAAGGCTTTGTCTGTATGACCGATCGGGGAGCGCTTCGAAGAGTCATTCAACACACTGATTTGTTCTTGTCATAGTACACTCAATATTTGAGCTAGCGTATTGAGACTTCCAGAAATAGTAACTAGAAAGGGGAATTACGTCTACTATGTAAACGCTCCCAAACGCTCCCCAAGCTTAAATACGTTAATATTGACTCAAAGTTGTCGAATTTTCAGGGAGATTCACGAGCAAGTGTGAAGCGGCCGTCCGCCCCAGAAGGTAATACACCGGGTAAGCCGCTACCAAAAGTCCGCACTCTGCAAGGATCAGAGACTCGTAGAAAGTGTTTGTTTGGAAAAGTTGAAAGCTGCACTGATGGACAATCCTCCTGGACAAAATGGACAACCGATGAAGAAGCTGCCCTGGTGCAATACATTTGTCTTTTTTGGGACGATGCACACGAAAACAAGTGGCCAACATTCAAGAACACAGAATTTTGGAGTGGCTGTGCAGAAGCTGTGATGAAAGTCTGCAAGACAACGAGAACTGGTAAGTGCAATTAATTGTATGGTATTATGTTAAATTATATTATCATCTTCACATACAAAATGCAGGAAAGTTTATTTAATTCCCTCCTTGTTATGTTTCTTGACTAGGGGCATCATGCAGAACAAGAGTCATTAAACATTTGTCCAAAATGTATAAAACCATTGAAGAAGCAGAAGAAGCACTTCAAATTGACTATATTGTTGATATGCAAAGCTTTGGCAATGTGGGTATTGCCCACTCCACACCAGCCAGACGAGATACCAGTGATGATGCTAATGGTATGGGGGGATTATTGTCTCCTATGTTTAGTCATTCACCAAACAAAAAATGTCAACATCAACAACTGGAGATACAGTTAAAGATTTCATTTCCCAAACTGCAAATATGACGAAAAGAATGAAATGGCAAGTACTGCGCCTTCTACACAAACAGATGGTCATTGAAGAAGGGGGACCAGAGCTGGCATCATTTGTGAGACCTAATTTTCTAGACGTAAGCCTAAGGGCAATGCAAACACTTCTAGCTAAAGAGAAACATAACCTACTCTATGACCTCTCTAAGTGTTTTGAAAGAATAGATGATGATATCCTGGAGACAAGGATGCCAATGAATAGGATGCCATTTGGATTAGTGGACTATAATATTCGGTATTTTGCAGCACACTCCAGTCAAAAACTGGGAATTGAGGAGCATTATGCTCAGTGGCTAGAAACTATGTTTGCACATTTTGGCCACAAGTGGTTGTGCCTTCATAGAGGTCCATTTTGGCAATATGATATAGAGGATAAGTGTGATCAGGACAATGCAAGTATATCACAAGTCGAACAGCTAGGGACCAGTGGAAATCTGCCAAACTCAGAGAATTTGAATGAAACAGGGGAACAGTATAGTAACTCGATTATTGCAGATGCTTTGGCAGACCTACACATTGACCTAGATGAATTCCAATCACCACCACAATCTACTGGTAGCAGTTGTGCAGATGAATCCCAATCATGTGGATTAGATTCTAGTAGTCAAAAAACAATTACCAACTTGTGGACTTCTCTGACCCCGGACGAAAGCCTCGAGCTTGCAGAAAGTGGTGTATTACCCGAAGTGATGGAACAGCACCATAGAATTCAACCAACGAAGACTAAGAGGATACCTGCTAATCCTGCTATGTATGATCCCATTAAGGTACAAGTACTTAGGGATTTAGTTAAAGGGATATATGGCAATATAAATCATGTTTGTCTAATAAGACAAACACAAACCTTGTGAATGTGCAAGGGGATACGTGGCATTTTACTCTGCCTAATACTGGACAATATTAATCATGGGTAATTAGAGCCCTGGTGTGCCTTTGCCCATTCTATGGTTAACATAATTATATTGTCATATAGCTTTAATTAACTGATTTTTGTACATTTGCATGTGGTTTACTATTCAATGTGTAATATATAGTGACTATTAGCTTAGGGCTAGTGCAAATGACCTTAATTCATTTGAGCTTATTTGCATTTCAAGCTACAATTTTCACAGTGTGTGGTGTTTTTTCTTTAAAATTTGTAAGTTATTAGGTAATCTCCACTTACCAGTATTAATATTTGTGCTTATAAAATTGTTTACTCATACCTTTCTGAAGATTGTGATATATCATCTATTTCCTTCACTACTTTTATTTAAAATGGGGCATTCTCAGTAGAATTGATGAGCTCCAAGCAGAATACATTACCAAAGTCAGTCAGTTAGCTATATACACTTATCTTGGACAGGCTACTGGATAGCTTGTTTCCTATTTTTGTACTTCATCTAAAATATAACATACTATCTGAAGTCTTTTGTGTTTCTTGCACAACAAGGATAGCAGAGCATGTCAACATTACAACGCGGTCTTTATATATTTTTTCATTTTTTCTTAGAGTAAAATTAATATTGCAAGCATTGGGGTACGGCAGATTCAGAAACGCATCAGGGCATCTGCATTTCCAAGAACTGTTGATGTTCAGGTACAGTACCTTAATAGTTTTACCCATTGAACTATAAATAAACTGGAACGATAACTCAGGGGGGGGGGAATTGAAGCCAGCTTTATTCAGCTTGAGTTGAAATACTTAATGCCGAACATTGGGCTGTATATGAAATTGAAGCTATTAAAAAGTTCTATTTGATATAAAAACTTCAAGACTTTAGGTAAAAAGGAAATACTTAAAACTTTGAGGGAAAATTTGCCGTATTTTACAAAATTGCGGTTGTTTTTGTATTTTTTAAGTATTTCCATTTTGCCTAAAGTCTTGAAGTTTTTTAAAATAGAACTTTTTAATAGCTTCAATTTCATATACAGCCCAATGTTCAGCGTTAAGTACTTCAACTCAAACCTCAGAAAAACTAGCTTGACTTCAACGAATCATAGGATTTGATCATAGGAGTTAGCGTTCCAGTTTACTTAGAGTTCACTGGTTTTACCATACTTTTCATAAATTTTTATTGATTATATCATACTATGATTACTTGTAATACCAATATTTGGATTGGCAATCATACATTGTGAAAAGTTTAAATCACTTTTCTGACTATTTTTGGCAAAATGCACTTTTAAATCCATTATCATGCTAATGCCAGATAGTTTTACTCAGCAGAATTAGGAGGCCTTGTGTGCCCTTGTCCTGTAAACTAACTTTTTTTTTGGTTCAGTATGTTCATAGTTTGACTGTCTTAATATTATTGAATCTAATTGTTAATAATTATTAAATTAACATAAAAATAAAATTTATCTGTTAAGATGGAAGCCTTAAAGCAAGCTGCGTCAAGCAATCCCAGTGGGAGATGGTGGATAAAGGCAGATGCGTGTGATGTTCGCAAAGGTTTGAAGCAGAGTGTTTGTGATACCTGGGCAGGTGATGAAGACCTTGGAGATGGTTGTCTGCAAGAGTTGTGCAGCAAATACAAGGCTGATTGTGTTTTGATAAAAAAATTATCATCTAATTCATCATCACAAGTGACCATAGAGGAATTTCGAAAATTACAAGAAATGCAGAAAAGTCATTTAGAATTCCTTACAGCTGGAGAATCTTGTGCAAAGATTGCATATGAAAAGGCATTGCAAGCATCACGTCCATCTGAAAATGTAATGATGGAACTCTCGTGGGAGCTAATTGGTTACGAAGAGCTATTAAAGAAGAATAAAGAACTGAGCCAAGAAATAACAAATATTGTCGACAAAATTTTATGTGGTCAGCAACAAGTTCTGAGATCATGTGTGGTCCATTTGGGTACAAAGTTCCTAAGTTATGTCAAAGAGGTTTACATGAAGAAACGTACTGCTGCTACTCATCTTATGATATTCCTGATATCTGATGAGTTGAGAAATTCAAAACCATATGCAATACCTGTGAGATTCTTACCATACAAGTCAATAACAGATGCCAAAGTACGAGAACTCCAGTCAGAGATTGAGAATGCCATGGTAGCAGTGAACATGGTCACTGTAGGTAAGCACATTAAAACACAATTAACATTGTGCCAAAGTTCAGGTCAATAACTTATGCAATATTGTCTGTTTAGCCTGATGAAATGGTACAGTGTGTGCTTAATCCTTTAAGTGGCATTGCGCCCCAATGCGCCCTAATTTGTTATTTACAATTTTACTCATCAAGGGGAGAGTGCTGGCACTAAATGAGTTAATTTAAATGATGGCATTATGTTTCATTTTTGTCATGCATATAAAATATTATGTTTTAGGTTTTACGACTGATGGTGAGTTTAATTCGTTGAGAACGAAAGGGAAAACACGTCCAATATCAGTGGTTGAAATAATAATGTTGGCAAAGAAGGAGGCTCAGTATTTGTGTGAACACTTTGACCAAGATATTTACAATGGATGTAAGAGGTATGTAGTGAAATAATAATATTATAAATAATACATACAATCCTAGCTACTCCCAACTCCCAACTAGCTACTCCTAGCTACTGACCAAGCAGCTCAGTTGATCAATGGTCAGACCATGGCATTCTTAAATGACATTAGTTCAATCAAATAATAATTTTTGCTTGTTAGGAAATCCTACCAACCGACACCCAGCAGTCCCGTTAGAAGATGTCATCCTTCTCCAGGAACTAATGTGCGGAACAGAAAAACCTTTACCACTTCATAGTGCCCTCCTGCTCCTTAGGAGAAAGTTATTTCCATTCTGCTATGACCCTAGTCCTTGGATTAAAGGTAAATTGTATATAAGATGCCATGTGGGGCCTTCTACATTAAAGGTGTATGAAATAGTACCTTTTAGCATCCTGCTGGCAGATTGAAATAATCTGGCCAGAAACAGGATATTTTATAGGTTGCTTGGTCTTTATTCTAAAGGTTTTCAAAATCACAGTGATGCATAACTAATATTTGTGCTCTGACATTGTTTTGTTGTATTGGGAAGTGTTTTATTATATTTAAACCCTGGCCTTATTTGAACCTCTACAAATGAAAACAAGTTTCATAATGCAATATATCCAGCCTACAGATTTGTAATAAAATGAATGTTTAGAAGCTGCCAGTTTGGTTCTGCCATATAATCTCTAGCTTCTTACAGTCGTTAGATTTATGCAGAATGATACAAAATTATATCAATACATATTTACTTATTGTCATTCATTTGATGTTTAACAGGGAGAGAAGAGACGACGGGAGAGGTACTGAAGTCATTAATTACAATTTATTTGTATCGATCACGATTGCAAGAGTTAAGGGATAGCCCAGATGACCCTGCTGATTTGTTCATAATCTGTATCAGCCAGAGAAGGATGTACGCACCAATGAATATGTTCACCATCGAGAAGACCATAACCATCTCTTAAAAAGAGTAATCTCATGTCTCAGAGAAGGACATATTCCTGACTTTGACTTGCGATCTCTTCGAGAGGCTCTCCATGATCCTAATACTGGGCTGACATATGAAGCTCTTACGGGAAAGAATAAACAGTCTGTTCCAGATTGTGAGCGTGTCATTTCTCGTGGGGTGATTGAGTTTTTACAAAAGAACGGAAATGTCAATGAAGCAAAAATCCTAGGGATTATTCGAAACTGGCACAAAGCTGTTGATGGTCGTGGGCTAAGTGAAGAACAACGTTCCAGTACTTGTCTGATATGAAGGACTGGATACTTGATGACTGGATGCCATGGGACAAGACAGAGAGGGACTATTCATTAATTGATGTTAACAGGTAAATATTAGCCTACTGCAATAAAATTGTCTACCATAACAAAGAGTAAAAATATAGCAGTGTCCATTGCCTGTGCATTGTGTACTCAGTGTAGTTATTAATCAGCTGTTTAAATATTTATGGGATGGTAGCTGGTCAGGCCTGGTTATTGATGGAGAGAAGCCCTCATAGTCAGTCAGATTGCAATTATGGTATACTACTAAGTTTATGGGAATGCCATTTTTAAGTCATATTCATGAAAGAGAAATTAAGTACCCATTCAGCCTATTTGTTGATGTTACCACATTCTGTTGTTCTACATAAAATGCAAGAGTGAAGGAGGGTGATTTTATACCAAGACCCAACTTTAACACATCAGAAGTCATATATACAAACCGCACAAGAGGTCTTTATCAGATTTAAAACATCGAGGCGCAGCCGAGTGTTTTAGATCTGATAAAGGCCGAACTGTAAGGTTTGTATATTATTTTTAAAATGACTCGTTTTGTACGCTCACTGGCGTTGGAATTTTGAAGATTGATGTTATCTACGCTGTAAAATTTGAAGGAGAAAATTTGAGCAAGTCTATATAAAATATATAGATCCGCTACGGGTCATGAGTTTCCTTTGTATTTTGCCTATGAATAATTAATTTAGAAGATTATATACAATTTTTATTTCATTGACATAAATATAGATCCATCAAGGGAATTTGTGGTTTTACACGGGAGCTGATTGTTGGCCTCATTGCCAATCTGGAGAGTCATGAGATACGAAGACAAGATTATCTTGAGAGAAGTTTACCCCAGAACACCCACGAGCATCCTCAACTGATGATGTTGAAGGTTTTGTTGCACTCCTGCATGAGATGTTTGGCCTGGTTTTTGACCTGAAGCAGTTTTATGAAGAGTCAACAAAGCTGCTGAATGAGTTTGGGAAAAGAATAGATCCAAATCTTGCATTCTATTACTGGACTGGTGCTAAAGATAGGTACAGAGATTTTGCCTTGCCTTCATTCAACAATCCAACTGGCCCTGAAGTACAGGAAAGATTGGACAAAATTAAACTATCTAGAAGAGGTGATCCAGGTGTTTTTGTTGCCAACCGAGCCTCGCTTCCACAACGAGGACAACTAACAGCCAGGGCTCAGTTCCACAAAGCTCCTGTGGCATTACCTCCTTCCCAAGTCATTTTATAACCAACAATGACTGTGAACAATGAATAGTGTATACAAACTTCTTATGAACAGTAATGAATGTTTTAATAGCTATAAATTGACTATTTTTTATGAAGCATTGACATAACAACGGATTCTTTGTAGGCCCAACTCAACGAATATTAGATCTAATTCCATCTAACAATTAGCCTGCATGACACGCATTGGTTTGGGAGAGCAAGCTGCTTTATCTATTTGCCCTTAATCCCCATCAGACAGCATATATCACATTGTTAGGTGGAACCATTGGATTGGTTGTTGTCAATGCAAACATGTTCATACTGTATATAAACAACTTTTGTATATACACTTAGTATTTCTAGAATGCAAGACAGTATCAAATCTTGCAGTGCATATTTCATCATTACATTATCTTACACTTTTGCTTGCTTCGATTATTCTTTTATGCCACAATCCCTCCTTTGTAATGTCTAATGTCATGTAATAACCCATTCTAAAATAAGTTGTACAAAAACGAATGTTTTTCACTGAAACATCAAATTTTTCAAAATTGGTTTTAAATAAGGTGTTAGTTCCTTTGCAATGTACCCTACTTTCTGATACTCGTTGGTACAATCGTCAACACTAATATAAACAGCAATTGCCTCATTGTCTGTTATATTCTCTGGTTCTTCTTGAAGTTTGGCATAGACATGGCGATTGTATTCATTCAAACGTGAATAGCCCTTTTCGAGGGCATCTTGTCTGCTAGGCCAGTAACAAGTCCCCATAACTTTGAAGGAGAGAGTATGTGGACCTTTAAAGTCTAGATCATTTTGTGAAGGAGTGACATCCTGTTCCATATTTTCATTAGGACTCTCTAAAGGAAGAACCACCCATAGCACAATGTATTCTTCGTTGTCAAGGTTAATTTTGCAATGGCTTGTGCAGATACATTTTCCTGGCTTGACGTTTGTATCTCTATTAATTATTCCATTATAGTTTTCACCATTGCTTCTGAACTTGATTTTCCTAAGGCTCATAGTCAAAACAGGAAAGGAAGGAACAACCCATGGGAACCAAGCTTCATCTATTGATGTGATGGTAACCTGCACTTCAGAAGAGTTAAAATCTAACAAAAATAAATTAGAAATATCATAAAAATACACACTGAAACAGTAAAGATTGGAATTTCATAGTAAAAATTATTCTGCAAATCCTTGCATAACCTGGGAAAGAGTTCTAAACAAAACCCTTAGAGATTTTATGATTATTAATTATGATGTAATTAAAGTAAATCAATTAGAGTAAACAAACCATTATTTCTGGTGTCCAGGTTGCCTTTGCTGTTGGGTGCCTGGATTACTTTCTCTTCATTGGACATACTCTATGAATAAGATTAAATTATGATATTTCATTAGTTACATTAATTGGTAATTATTAAATAAAAATACCTGCTGAAGTAAAACTTTTGTTTCTGGTGCGTTTTGGGATATTTAGCAAACCAACTTTACGTACAATTATTACCTGTGTTGGAAGCTGAAATGTATTTAATACAACATCCATTTGCTGTGGATTAATGTTTCCAGTGGCAAGATTCAAAGAATAGTCCTTCGACAGTAAACTTGTTTGATTTAAGGAATATAACTTTCTGAACAAAATTTACAGTTGACAAAGATTAAGAAGATCTAATTTCCTGTTAACTACGGGCATCCCTGATTATCAACAATTTCACAAGTGTACAAAGTGTATGCTGGGAGAGAGGACGTTCATGACTAATGTTGCTTTTTAAAATGTTGATGACTGACTCATTCCCGAGGTTCAACGTTTAAGAGTGTGCTCTGGGAGGCGGTGGGGGCCAAAAAAGATCACTCTCTACACTTGTGACAATGGTGATAATTATGGATGAAGCCAACAATTAAACAGTGTAAAGTACTTGGAAACAAGTATAGACTTTATATATGATAAGGATACTTTCCACAGAGGTTTTGAAGAATATCTGTTTCTTCTGCAACTTCCCACTGTGTCAAAGGGATGGTTGTTAAAGTTGTTGAATCTATCACTGTTTGGTGGAGAAAAACAGCTTTGACCTGCCTAAAACTACATGCATATCCTTCGGGGACATATTTCAATGCTAACAATCTCTTCATTAGGTCAGCCCCTTCCAAGACCATTTTACTGGCCTTATTGATACCAACACACCTAATATTGGGTAGATAATCACAGCCAGCAATTATGCACATGTGAAGGAAATCATCTTCAGTCATTACAAGATATTTGAGAGCTTCCTTCAATTCTATGCAATCAAACATGCCATTCATATGCATTTTGAATAAAACCTGCAAGCATAATAAATAGTGTTAATGATTGAGGAATAAATTCACAATATAACAGCACCAATTTGTTACAATTATTAGTTAACTGCCTGCTATTGTCTCGATTTAAGGGTTTGGGGTATTTGATATAAATCTGAACAGGTCAGGTAAATATAAAAATACGAAGAGGTAAAAATTATCACTGATTTCAATGTCATACTATAGTTACTCCTGTCGACTACTATGAAACGATTACATATGGCATTGATCATCTCGTCTAGTTTTTAATAACACTGTTCTGTAAATTATAACGCTAATACTGACCTTTTGGCATCCGTACGCTAACAAATCGGAATCCTCGCTGATGGCAAAATCCGCATGACAATTTCTTGTAAGAAATGCAATTTGTGCGTCAGCCTCATATGGTGCAACGATGTAGTTAATGTTTTGTTGCGACAAAACTAGAATAATATAAACATAATATTTCCAAGTCAAGACCACGTATATGCAAGTTTGTGCACCTAAATTCTAAGCGAATAACAAGCACAACTTACTCTAATAAATTTTGTTGTCATGGCGTATGTAATTTGTGCAGATCCTGCCAATAGCTTGTTAGCTGTTGATGTTTCTCCTTCCTTCATGTGTTCGGCTGCTTTGGTTCTTGCGTCGTTTCGTTTCCTAATGATTACAGTATTAATTGTAAGAGACGATTTGATTTACTTGTTTACATGATTTACATATTGTGATTCGCGTTTATTCGCAAGCCGTCTCAATGGACATTATCAATATATACCTCGTCCTCTTCGCTCGTTCTGTTTCTTTAGCTGGCAATGGCAAGCCATCAAACACGATAAGAGGTTTTATCCCGCTTCGTTGCAGGACAGCCACATACGATTCAAGGATGTCTTGCAATCTGAAACAATGAAATTATTTGAGCCCGTGTTTTAAAGCGAAATTCAAACGACAAACTCATGAATATATTATGCCAAATATCTCACCTGCGATCATCGCCGTTTTGCTTTATGCTTGCGGAAAGTGCTCTATGAATCCAACAAGAAGCGTCGACTGCCGCAGTTTGCCCTTTTAGCGATTCAACATTAACTTTTACAGTAACTTGCTCCAAAAACTGCAGCAGTGTTTTGATACCCATTCCAAAATGCAACGCACAGTATGTATTAAAAGACACAGAGATAAAGAGCTGTGAGCGACACGGCGCCTTTATGCAAATGTTTGAATTTTACGATTTTACCCAGAAGCCTTTGAGGCGTAGTGCGCACACCGCCTGGGTGTGATGGGTGTGATGGGTGGTCATCTCACTAATCTTTGTTAGGAGTGGAATGAGCGAATTATAAAAAAACATGAGTAAGTCATATCAGTAAGTCTTTTTGGGACTTCAGGAAAAGCTGCGGAACAAATTGATCGTTTATACTTTATAAAAAAGGATAAATAGAGATAGATGGTCGAAAAATTATGGCAGGTTTCTTATATTAAATTGTTGATATAGCCGTAAGAATGTTGTTTTATTTACGTAGATTTTCATTTTTTCACAATTAAAATATCCTATATTTTATGCTATCAAAAAGTTCCAACTTAAAAGGAAAGCGAAATCGTTTCACACGAGAGAATTTGTATATTTTCTACTGATTTAATTTCAAAAACTAATTTATAAAAGGCAGTTTAGTTTTGGCAACGTTTTACTTTTAGTAAACGGAAGGTTGCATTTAAACATTAATTTAAAGCTTATAGAATGCATAAGAACATACCTACACCATATATCTCAGATTTGTATGGCTAAAACAACTAATATTTTAATTATTTTTGTAGTTTTTGTAACCTGTTGTTTTGTACTCCATAAAAGAAGTTTATTTTATCGTGTTGCCATGGCTACTGTGCTTCCTCTTCTTGAAACAAAATTTCCATTTTTTATCTTTCAAAATAAATTTCCCAAAATAATATTGTTTCCTTCCACTCTTTTAAAAGGAAGCCAGCCACAGTGGTTACGTCAGGTAAAACATTTCATTTGGCGATAGCCTTTGATTGCGTCGTGAAGAGGTGTGTGAGCCAAGGATCCAATTTTGTTTTCTATGCCAAAAATTTGTTTTGAACGCAGATATCGGACTCGCCTACATCCTTTGCATGGCAGATTTTTTGATAAAAAAGATTAGCAATAGTAATGTTTTGGAATGTAATGTCTGGCAATGTTCAGCTGGGGCGAGGGGTTACTGCAAGCATGTATTTCTAGTATATTATGTAATATTCCACTGTGTGTTTATCAAGGTGCAAGCTTTGAAACTATAAGGCGAGCACTCAAGAGTTAAAATAATAAATTATTTTCTATTTATACAATTCTAGTCCCCGAGCCGGCGCGAAGCGCCGTGCGAGGGTACTAATTCCGCGCGGATATTTACACCCGGAAAAAAGGAAAGCAATGGGAAATCCAAAGTTCATCAAGTTTTGCGGGCGCATGGGTGTGATGGGTGGTCATCTCACTAATCTTTGATTCTTTGTTAGGAGTGAATGAGCGAATTATAAAAAACATGAGTAAGTCATATCAGTAAGTCCTTTTGGGACTTCAGGAAAAGCTGCAGAAAAAATTTATCGTTTATACTTTATAAAAAAGGATAAATAGAGATAGATAGTCGAAAAAATAAGGCAAGTTTCTTATATTAAATTGTTGATATAGCCGTAAGAATGTTGTTTTATTTACGTAGATTTTCATTTTTTCACAATTAAAATATCCTATATTTTATCCTATCAAAAAGTTCCAACTTAAAAGGAAAGCGAAATCGTTTCACACGAGAGAATTTGTATATTTTCTACTGATTTAATTTCAAAAACTAATTTATAAAAGGCAGTTTAGTTTTATAAACTTTTGGCAACGTTTTACTTTTAGTAAACGGAAGGTTGCATTTAAACATTAATTTGAAGCTTATAGAATGCACAAGAACATACCTACACCATATATCTCAGATTTGTATGGCTAAAACAACTAATATTTTAATTATTTTTGTAGTTTTTGTAACCTGTTGTTTTGTACTCCATAAAAGAAGTTTATTTTATCGTGTTGCCATGGCTACTGTGCTTCCTCTTCTTGAAACAAAATTTCCATTTTTTATTCTTTCAAAATAAATTTCCCAAAATAATAGTTTCTTTCCACTCTTTTAATGGCAAATTTAAAAGGAAGCCACAGTGATTACGTCAGGTAAAACATTTCATTTGGCGATAGCCTTTGATTGCGTCGTGAAGAGGGGTGTGAGTCAAAGATCCAATTTTGTTTTCTATGCCAAAAATTTGTTTTGAACGCAGATATCCGACTCGCCTACAACCTTTGCATGGCAGATTTTTTGATAAAAAAGATTAGCAATAGTAATGTTTTGGAATGTAATTTTAATGTCTGGCAATATTCAGCTGGGGCGAGGGGTTACTGCAAGCATGTATTTCTAGTATAATATAGAGACATCCAATGCATCATTGTTAACTGACGATGCGGGCGAAAGCACTGATACTGCAGACAGCTGGGAGCAAGAGTACAGGTATAGTTTAAGACTATAATATAATAATGCACATTATTTTTTATCTATGAAAATAAAGCAATCTGATTGGCTAGCGAGAGTAGTAATACTCCCCACTCTGGCTACTGAAGTAATTAGTATGCAAAGGCATGCCATCTCATTATGTATTCATGACGTCATTTTTGCCTTACTCCTTTACGACCTTCATCCCTAATTAATTATTCATCCCGATTTACATCCGACTCCCGCCCGAAGATGACGTCATTCTTTCCCACTCTTTTAGGAGCCCGAGTATTTTGCGAATGATTTCCGAGGATTTACCGTACAAAAGTAATTAAATTAAATATTGGCATAATTATTCATTGCCTTAAAATGCCTAGTTAGTAAAGGTGTTAGGCGAAAATTTTATACTTAAATATGATTCTGATGTGTAGTAAATCGTTAAGCCAGGGTGGCCGATTTGGTAAGGCATTGGGTTGTAAAAGCCCCAAAGAACGTGGGTTCGAATCCCGCACTTGGCAACATATAGACTAACGTTGTAAACCATTTTTTTCTCTGTCACGTCGTGGGTTTGATCCCCGCTCCTGGCAATATGCTTTTCTTTCCACTCTCACTCGTAGTAAAAATAAAAAAACAAGCTCTGCTGTTTGCTTTTTTAATTGATTTTCTCAAAGCGACATACATTTCATATATCACATGGTAGGACAATGACAAGAGTCATTAAGGCGGGCAAGTTCTGGCGGGAAGTTCTGGCGGCAAGTTCTGGCGGCAAGTTCAGGCTAAACGATACAAACGTATGGGGATTTTAGGGTAGCGTCTCTTCATTAGTAATCTGTTTTCAGTACGAGTAACACCGTTCAAATCTTGTTGGAAAATATTGCAATCGTTTTAGCGATTTTCTTTGGCGAATTTAGTGAAAAGTTTGAAATGTCTCAATCGGAATGTCTGTTTTTGTTTGGGTGGTTTTTTTTCCTTGAAAATTTTACTTCATTTTCATGTGCTTGTCTTTATGTTTTCATTCATATTTATAGATCCTTGAAATGATTCGCGAGTGCGAGGCCGAAGCTGCTCTTGATATATTCGAGGAAGCGTTCGATCTCGCTGACGAGGAGAAAGAAACTGTTTTGCGACAGCGATTAGCGATTTGGACACGGAGTAATGCTATAGATCGTAGTCTGATTCCCAGCGCCTACGTTTTGCCAGCGCGTGGACTGACGACAGTAACATGTGTGATGAGGTGCCAACCGAACAGGTCGAAAGCCAAACCGGAGAAGGAAAACGTCCCGTAGATGATGCAACCGACGAGGTGTCAACCGAACCGGTCGAAAGTCAGCACGGAGAAGGAAAACGCCCGGTAGATGATGTAACCGTTGAATCGCCTGCTAAAAGGCCGAGAGCCGAAGAGTACTTTATCGTCAAATCGGTAAAGCAAGTGAATGTGAGGAAATTCAGCACAACAGGTACCGTTTTTATTCTATTTTACTTGTAAAGGTCACATATGTTCAAACATGCCCTGTATTATGCTTAAAACTTATAATGAGAACTCAAGCCATGATTGAACAACTGATCAAGGTGACGCTAATCCTGTTGTTTAGGTAACTACACCGCGTCCACAGTTAGTCAGCCTACAATCAGGCGTTAATGTTTAATCGTGTGCCAACCGTAAATGAAGCAAGGTATTTAGCGAATGATGGAATTCCTGATTGTTAAGTCCTGCTTGGAAGTTTATCAATTTTTTCGCTAAATGGTTTCGTCCATGTTGTGTTTATATGAATAATAAAAATCCAAGATTTTGTTTTATTTTTTTGCATGATGCTTGTGCATGCTACGGTAATGGCTAATAGAATAAATATGAAACCCTTATATGTTTTGAGTTAGCACACAAGTGTCAGTCTATTTGAGGACATTTGGATGGGTTCCATATAATTCTAATAGATACGCAACAATGGATTGCATTTGTAGGTGTTGATTTCACTGTCCAATTTAACCCCTTGGACGTGAATGGCATATCGAACGTCATGCCCACATTGCACCGTGCATTCCGTAGTTTGTTTGACCGCATGACCGATGGCATGGCCCCCCACGACCAGGTTCGCTTCATCATGAATTCCACCCAGCTTGATACGCCCATTTCCTTGCCCTTCCTCCCTCGATATAGTTTAACCCCTGAACGTTTCCTGGCCGCCGTGGAAAAAGTTGTTCAGTCAAACGATCAATTCACGCTGGACCGTTCCCTCGATGTGAACGTTGTCCATGTAGAAATGCCCTAAGGTTCCGGTCGAAAACGTCTTGATGTGATCAATCTGGAAGCCTATCTTACCAAGAAAGACTGCATCGTCCAAATCAAAAACAAGGACGATCTGTGCTGTGCTCCTGCCATTGTCGTGGCGAAAGCAAAACATGATAAAGAACCCCAATACAAACATATTGCCCACCATCAAAGACCTTTGCAAGCTCGTCTTGCTCACAAACTCCACGAATCTGCTGGTGTTCCCGTCGGACATTGCGGAATCCCAGATATTAAAAAGTTCGAGGCAACCCTCCCTGGTTACCAATTAAACGTTGTGTCCAAAGAACAACTGAACGCCCTCATCTTCTCTGGTTCCGAAGCCGAGAAACATCTTTACCTGTACCACCACGATAGCCACTACGACGTTATTACCAGCATGCCTGCATATCTTGCAGAAGTATTTCCATAAATGCAAGAAAGGCTATGACAAGATCACCGACCACCCTTGCGGCGACCTCTGCATGTTGTGCAATACGCAGAGCTGTCCCATGGTAGAATGGATACCTTGTGACGATTGCAATCGCTATTATAAAACCCAGGAATGTTACAACCGCCACAGAAATGACGACGGCCCCGCCAAATCCATATGTCGGTCCCTTGTTAAGTGCCAGGGATGTCATCGTGTCGTAACTCGTGCCAGCCTTAATGATCATCATTGTGGTAAGGTGAGATATTTCACCTGCAAGAAATACGTGAAACCAGAAGGACACCAATGCTTCCTTCAACCCGTGGAAACCCGACAACCCGAACAACAACGACAAGGAAGAAACGACCTCCTGGACGATGACGTAGAGGTGGAGGACGAAGTTACGGAACACGAGTCCAATCTCATGTTCTTTGATTTCGAGTGTTTGCAGGATGACGGAAAACATATCCCGAACCTCTGCGTCGTTCAAAACAAACTGTCTTTTCTGGCCCGAATACCAATGACGAGATCTGCTAGTGGCTATTCCAGCCGCAGCACGCAAAGACCACCTTCATCGCCCATAACCTACAGGCCTACGACGGATACTTTATTCTACAGTATCTCTACAAGCAAGGCATCACTCCACAAATCATCCCACGCGGTGCAAAAATCCTGTCTCTTACTGTCTCAGAACTAGACATAAAATTTGTCGATTCCCTATTCTTCATTCCTATGAAACTCGCTGATTTCCCCAAAACATTCGGACTCACTGAGCTACAAAAAGGATACTTTCCCCACTTTTTCAACCGCGCGGAAAACCAGGACTATACGGGGCACATGGCCGAAGCCCGATTCTATGATCCAAACGGTATGAGTCCCAGTGACCGCGAAAAGTTCTTGACATGGCACAAAGACCTTGTCGAACGGGAGTATCAATTCGATTTACAAGCAGAGATTCTCCGGTATTGTCAATCTGACGTGGACATCCTACGTCGTTGCTGCCTCGAGTTCCGCGAACTGTTCGGTCAGATTACCGACGTGGAACCCCTTTGCATCATGCTTAACTATTGCTTCTGCCTGTAACCTAGTTTTCAGAAAAACCTTCCTCAAAGAAGGCACCATTGCCATAATTCCTCCCTGTGGATATAAGCCAGAAAACAAGCAATCCATTGTTGCGGTGAAGATGCTGGCCTGGATCGCTCAGCGAGAAAACATTGCCATACAGCACGCTCGTAACCATGGTGAGAAACGGATCGGCAAGTATCTTGTGGATGGGTTCAACGAGGAGAGCAACACGGTGTGGGAGATCCATGGCTGTCTCTGGCACGGGTGTGAGCGATGCTACGCCCGTGACACGGTGAACCCTGTCAACCATCTTACCATGCACGACCTTCGACAGAGGACACTCGAAAAGGCACAATATCTGCTCAACAACGGATTCAACGTCACGGAAATATGGACATGTGACATCGTACGTCAGCTTGCCGTGAGGCCGGAGATCAAACAGTTCTTCGAGAACTTCCAGATCTCCTAACCTCTGGAGCCACGACAAGCGTTCTTCGGTGGTCGCACTAATGCTACCTGTCTGTATCGCGAGGCTGAAGATGATGAGAAATCCGTGGTAAGTATGTTTCTAATCATGCTAATAACAAAACATCACTTACAGCTAACCCTTTTCAGCACTGTCTGTTTTAGGTGTAACAAGTACGGAGAGTATCCTCTTGGCCATACAGAGATCATTACCGAAAACTTTGCACCCGTGGAAGAATACTTTGGGTTGGTTAAGTGTTCCGTGCTCCCTCCACGTGCCCTCTACCATCCTGTTTTGCCTTACCGAACGCAAGGCAAGTTGATGTTCCCGTTATGCCCTACCTGTGCCGATACCCTACAACAAATGCCATGTCAACACAGTGACAGAGAGAGGGCTCTACATGGTGCGTGGGTGAGTCTGGAGCTGGAAAAGGCCCTGGAGAAGGGTTATCAGCTACTTCAAATCGACGAAGTATGGCACTTTCCACAACACACAAACGGGCTGTTCAAGGATTACATTGACACATTCCTTAAAATCAAGCAAGAGGTAAGATTTTAAATAAGGGAACTCTCCAGTAAATCGTTCGCTCCTGCTCTTAACTCTTTTCCTATTCTTTCCTTCAGGCAAGTGGATTTCCAGCCGGGTGTGTGACGGACCAGCAAAAAGCTGATTACATCGCCGTTTACGCTGCCAATGAAGGGATCCAGCTGGATCCGAGGTAAATTATCAAGAATCCTGGCCTGAGGGCGTTGGCAAAACTAATGCCTTTTTGGGGTATGCATGCTATACTGTTATTACTACCGCATTCGTTTTCTAGGGATAGTCTAGGTTTTGACATGTGTTTTGAAAATCCTTTTCATTTTATCATTTCAGGAAAGTTTGCGCAACGCCCTAACATGGTTCAGGTCAAGATTGTCTCGGATCCGGCCGAGTATTTCGACCTCCTCTCCAGCGATAAGATTAGTGTTACTAATGTTAACTTCATCAACGATGATTTAATCGAAGTACACTTCGAAAATGTCGACGAATTTATCGAGGCAGGTGGGAAGACGAACGTTGTCATCGCGGCCTTTACTACTGCGCACGCGCGTCTCAAGTTATACAGCGTGCTGGAACAGCTGGATCGCCGAGTCCTGTATTTCGATACGGACTCGGTGATATACGTATCTAGAGATGGTGAGTGGGAGCCATCCACGGGATCGTACCTCGGAGACCTTACTGATGAACTGGATGGAGCTCACATTAGGGAAAAACTGTCTGTAAGGTGCGAGGAATAACACTAAATTACAGGACGAAACAGTTCATCAACCATGAAGTCGTGTGCGACATGGTATTCTTAAACGCCATCAGTAATGAAAACGACAAAATAACCATTGACATTCCGCATAGAATTGTAAGGGACACAAAAGATAAAGATATAAAAACGAGGAGTGAAACGAAGGATTATGGGCTTGTATATAGCAAACGTAGGATTGTAAATAGTTTTGATACTTTGCCATATGGCTTTTAGGAATCAGATTGTATATAGTATACGTAGGATTGTAAATAGGTTTGATACTTTGCCATATAGCTTTTAGGATTATGAATAATATATCATTTGAAACATAGAAGTTGTGTGTGTATGTGTCCTGAATTTATAGGGTCGTATGGGGAATAAATTAGTCCCTAGAGGGACAGTAGGGATAAATTGTATCCCCATGGGGACATTCCCCTATACCGGGGACATTTAGGGACTAATTTATTCCCCAAAGGGACTCGTATCAATGGCTGTCAATGGTACGAGGTGTTCATTTGATAACATGCCTCGAACGCGAAAGGTCTGTCCCATATGCGGAAAAAAAGGATTACTGAAACTATCCAATCATTTAGCCAATGTTCACAAACTCGCTAGTCATCAAAGACAGCCCTATCTCATTCGCGCTAAGAAAATGCCAACTGACATGGAAACAGTTCTGTATATAATAAATAGACTGATCGAAACGCATCTGCATTCATTTTCATGATGTATTCTATACAGTTAAGACATCCGTTTGGCATGCTAGTGTCTGGTGGTACTAAAAGCGGTAAAACTACATTTGTCAAAAGACTATTAAGCTATGCCAATGTGTTGATTGAACCACCACCCGAAAATATTATCTATTTCTATGCTGAATATCAAGATACGTATGGCGAAATACAAACACGTAATTTATTCATCATTGACGATATGATGGGTGAAAAGGACGGAGTGATTTCCAAAAAGAACACCGAACCATTTCCCTAAACGCAAGTTATTTATGTCTGACCAAAAACGTCCGCAATGCAAGTCAAATTATACACTTAGCCAAACAGATACATCCTAGTCAAACGAAATTCTTTCAACAAGCTTTTCAATTAGGAACGAAAGAAGCCTATTCTTACTTATTTGTCGATTTGACACCGACGTGCCCCGATGAAATCCGACTGAAACTCATTACGTATACCAGCCCAGAGTATAAACCCGTGTGACATATCTAACTTAATTCATTTGACAATGTCTGCGAGGGACTCTGAACTTCTTAAAGTACTCGCCAAGTGTAAACCTGAACTTAGGAAAGCAATTCTGAAAGCAGCCGAAGACGATTTGTTTGAGGCCCTTAGACAGTGTCTTTTAAACGTCTGGTTTGAAACAATAAAACTAAAACCGAGAACAGCCAAGAGACTTGCTCCGTATTTTAACGACATTAAGTTTACCGCTGACCGAAAAAATCCTATTGCCAAACGGAGAACGCGTATCGTTCAAAAAGGCGAGGGGTTTTTACCGTTTCTGCTCACAACAGTACTGGATCAGTTAGCCAGTTTTCTATAATGGAACACGTTAGGAGATTAGTGCTCGTTCCCGAACATACGGCAGAACAGCGAAAGAAAGCCTTAGTGCCTCCGTTGACGGCACAAGTGAGTGAAATTGACTCGGACATGCATACGTTACTTGAACGCCAAGACATGCCAGTTGACGAACGGGCCAAGTTGTATGATCAATCCCTACAGCGATATTTGAACTTTTACGATAAGAGAATGAATAAACCCGTAAAAGTAAGTGCAGTCCAGCCCCCTACGAATGAAGAGAAAAAAGAAGAGGAAGAAGAGAAAAAGGATGACATGGAGTCAGACATCATAGATAGTGTACCAGCCACAATGAAATTAAGAGCGCGTCAGTTGGTGAGAAAACTCAAATCAAACCAGGATATTGTCGGATGGAATGACCAGGGTCAAATGGTGTTTAATGGAAGAGCTATCCCAGGAACTAACATCATCGATTTGGTCAACGATTCGCTGCGTCAGAGAAAGAATTTCAATCCAGATGGCTGGGAGTTGTTTTCAAAAGCCCTCGGACATTTGAACGTGCCAGAAGGTGTTGTTCGAAACGAGAATCGTTTGGGACTTATTCGCCAGTATAAAATAAAGGGATTGCCTGAAGACCTACTACCTACCCCTCAATAAACCCGGTCACCACTATCCCAAATGCAAAAGGAGAAAAGAAAGAAACGTAGAGACATAAACATTAGTCCATATAAATGGTTAAAATAATTTATTTCTTGTAATAGATCTATGTTTACAATAAATTTATTCTAAACTAAAGCTATGAGTACCATTTTTCTATAAAGTCACGCACAAGCATATCGTTCCAGTCTTTATTGTCTGTAAACATGTTCGCAATCGTTGAATGGGAATCGCTCTGCAACGATGTAAAGCAAAGAACAGTGTATACTGTCCGCACACGTCCGATGTGGATGATTGCAACACTTTCTTGTTACTTGTAAATGCATTGCAATGTTTTTCTAAAAATCGAGTAAAAGCCTGGCTGTAAAATCCAGGTGCTTCGCCATAGGAATCCCGAAATTATCCTTTTCCGTCGGTTACCAGATACATAGCCACCCAATGCGTTCCCGGTTTATTGCTGGGGTCCGTATTGAGAATAAATCCCTTCGGTTTTCGTATTTTTGCAGGTAACCGATCCGACGGTAAAACGTCCGTAAACACCGTTTTTGTAAATGTATCTTGCTGTAGGATATGAAGTAACTGACTTGAATTTATGAGTTAAAGTCGCAGAGCACGTTACGATTCGCATCTATCTCGATAAGACTTTGAAATTCGCCCAAAACCACGATATTTATAGCGTTCTCCAAGGCTGCTCCAAATTGACATTCGATCGACACGTTGCCGTTTCTGATTGGCTGTGCATGATCGCCAATAAATAAATCAGGCGCGAGATCGAACACGAATAGCGTGTATCCGGAGGCGTACTCGTCTCTATCAATCCCGTTACCTTGATTCTCGAACATTTTATGCGTACCTGCATGGAGCGTTTGAAAAGCGGAAATGTAATCTTTTCCTCCATCAAATCTCAATTGCAATGGTTTTCCAGTTAAATTTTCTCCGTTGACCGTGAGTCCCATGGTGGTGATGTTGTAATTCTTGAAGTTGAAAGGATTATTTGCGTAGGTACCGTTGAATGCGTCAGCATCAACCATTCCGATAACGATGCGTTTAGGTAAGGCGCCTTGAAAGATGTTGGACTGGTTACCAGACATGTTTCCCCAAGGAACGGATACAACCTTGCAATCGACACGACTAATCGGATACTTGGACGTTGTTTTTTGAAAGGTGCTGGAGTGACTCATGACGATGCTGGCTGAGACGTTGACTCGTCGCACGCGAAATGTACAATCTTCGATAACGACTTTGTAATCAGGATTATCTGCAGACGATACCATGCAGAAAGGGTTTCTCGACCTTACGAGCTTTATCTTGATGGGTACGGCCCCTAGAATGTATCGATCTAGTGCGAATAGATCTGAATGAAGTCTTCCTTCCATAGATACGGATTTCGATTCCCGTGTATGTGCATGGCGTTCTTTTAATCCAGTGTTCACGTTTGCGGCGAGGGCGAGCGGATTTACACTGTCCATTTTTGACGATTTGTCTTTATAAAATAAAGCGGAGGTCAAATGCGAATCTTTGGCATCCTTGCTGAAGTTAAGAATTGTTTCGATATAGGCTCGATAAGGATAAGCAGTGCTGGACGGCGTGACAAGTTTGTTGTTGAGGAGCACCTTGACTTGAGAGAACAAGGCATGAATCCATAAATTCACAGGTCCAATCTGTACGTCTGCCCCCAAATTTGCACCATCTGCAGCTGTGATCTTTGCTTTAACATGTAAATAACTGCTTGATAAATCTGTCTCACTCCTGCGTTTGCAGCGCACACGAATTCAATAGTATCTGAAGACGTTAGGCTTGTAATGGGATCGATATCTTCCCAAAATCCTTTTTCCATTTCCACTTGCGCTAATGGTACTGAAAAGAGATCCAATTCGGATTTTGTGCACGAGCAAGAATCTTTATGTATCGTTTCAAGGGCCATTCCACTTTGGTTTATAATTGTCAGGAGATGTTTTCTACTTCTTAGCTGGAGTACGAATGGCAGTTTTCTTTGGTGCAACTCTTTTTATTGATTTTTTACGCCCACGACCAGCCATGAAATCGTTGACGGCCTGCTTTCCACGTGTCTTTGCCGATACAATTACATTTTCCCCACCGGCGACATCCTGGACTACCTGCGCACCGGCCTTTAATGCCCTTCTACCGACAGCTTTTGCAGTTTTCTTCAACGTAGGAATGGCGTATCTTGCCAGGCTTTTTAAAATTCCACCGATCCCATAACCACGTTGCATGCGTGCACCATGATATCCGACTATATTTCCACCACGTTGATGTCATAGGTAATGATCCGTCAATAAGTTGACGTCTGGAATGATTACACCTCTGGGCATTATTAAATAAAGAATTGCGATCGTCTCTGTCTCAAGTGAAGTTTGAAGCGTGGGTTAGAGAGGCTTACCAAAGACATAAAAGTGGTGGAATTTGTGACAGATGCATCCTCTTCTAGTAAAGCACTACTTGGTATATGTACAACACACATATAACTTTGATTATTATGCACTACTGATGCAATATCGATTGTAATTGGCTAAAAACCTACAGATAATTCTCAATGTCTTGCCACCTACACGACATTGAAAATTATCTGTAAGATCTTTTATTTCCGTAAGATAAATATCTGTAAGATACATTATCTGTGACATAATTTATTTCCGCTATTTTTTCCCTACAAAACTCTCTAAAGGCCTCTGCATTTATAAATGCATAATAACACAATTATTGAATTCAGTTTTCGCATGATATCGAGAATTTCGAGCCTGAATTTGCGTTATCCACCTCCAGATAACACAAACAGATAACGCAAACTTTGGCTCGATAATTCTGAATATCATGCTCAACCTCATCCAATAATTGTTAATTATTCCATTGGAGTGGAACCTAATATTAATTATTTCAATTTTCAGAAATGAACTTCCCTAACATTGTGCATAGACGTGTGGCATGAATCCAAGAGTATCAAGAAGTGTCGAGCAAAGGTGTGAAATATTTTGCCCTACTCAATTCATATTTGTGTACGCTGTTCTTGAGTTATAACATTTTTGACAAATAGTACTGGCACTACAATTATACACTGTAGTTTTGTAATTCAAAACTTTCATCATGCTCTTCATCTGCAATCATCTTATATTGTAAATTCAGACTTATATTGTAAATTCTCTCAATTTCAATTAACATGTCATGATGTTTGTTGTTTCTATATTTTTAATATATTTCAAAGGGGTATGGAAGCTGAGTATTGTAACATGTTTGTTTTCTTGTTTTCATGTTCTAAAGTTGGGCAAGCCAAAAGCTATGAGCAAAGTAAAAGACTGGTCATCCCACATTGTTAGACATTTCTGGTACTGTACTAATGTGTGCAAGAAGGAGGAAACCACATGTGACTTAGAAGCTTTCAAAGTGATGAATGTATTATTTTGTTTCTCAAATTTTATTTATACTGTATTGTAAATAGTCAAATCATTTCCTAGAACAGACCCTTTATAAAGAACCCTTGACGTTGCATCTATCTAAAGTGGTATTTTCATATCATGACCATCCCCTTATTGGTTGCAACTAATGTTTATACATGCTTTAAATCTTGCCAGTCAGGACTGCTTGCCAGTAATGCTGAGTAGTACATTTGTTTAATATAAACAGTGTAATAGTTCTTGGTGTGTTATTTAGGATAAGTGGATTGCATTATTGCATCATGTATGCAATGAGCACGAATGGCTAGGAGGAGAATGTGATCACGAGAATGACGATCATGACGAAACTCTGCCATGGTTTGACCATCGTGACAAGGATTTCATTGAACTCCAGAAAGTTGTTCTCAACCCAGAATTGCTTGGCAGCTTCCAGTATTATACCCGATTCAGGTAAATAGTGGTTTATACAATTAAGAATTTAGGTATTTTCACAAATAACCTCATTAAATGGAGGGCAGAATGCTTCACACATGCCTTTTCATCAGGTTGAATCTTCTGATGTAATTTTATTGATCAGAATAAAACCCAACTGGTAAGGCGACAATTACCTTTTAACTGGTAAATCGAATGCAATTATATTCTTTATTTTTTATCTATGAAAATAAAGCAATCTGATTGGCTAGCGAGCGTTTCAGAGCGGTCCGGATTTTTGCATCCGGCCCGCTCTGGAACTCATCCGGCCCGCTCTGGATTACGCGACAAAACGCGGGAGTGAAACAATTTTTAGAGTAAAAAATCTACCCAAAAAGTTCAAAAAGCTAGCCTAACGATAGTTAGAGTACAACAATAAATTGCATCAACTCTAAAGGCTTCATACTAAGCACGATGCGCCGAGAAAACTAATACATTTGTTTTAAATGCTCATGTATTTCAGTATTTGGGCACATTAAAGTTGAAAAAGTACAGTTTTAAAAACAGATATCATAGAAGAAAAAACTTTTCTCCATACATGAAACTTAAAAATATGGACCAAATGTAATGAAAACATCATTTTTCTGCCCATTTGTTAAGTACTTTTCGTATACATATTGTAAACAAAATAAATCCTTGGCCCTTGACAAACAAAGTTGAGGCTAGGTCGTGAAACGACCAGAAAAAGATTACAGCATACCTTGTTCATTGTCCAGTTTTACACGCCGTTTGTCGTGGCCCAATATCTTTCACTTTCATTTACCGTGCCTCGTAACTCAAATACTTTTACATAACTTACCACTTTTAAACATGCTGAATCTGAATCCGAAGAGTTCCCGCTCCTTAGACACGCAGTATTTTTGTAAAATTCATGTTTATTTGCACTAATTTGAAGAAATTTCAACAATCGTCCGCCATTTCTTTATTATTCTTGATGCTTCGCATTAAATTGCATCGCTCAAATGGGTGTTTACTCCGTTCCAGTCTCTTCAATTTGCGGCCGCGTTATCATTTAGAACGATGGCAAGGTATTTTTACGGTAGAGTTAATATATTGGAAAAGAAAATCCAAGATGGAAACCACTTCCAGTGCTGGCGGTGATGTCTCTCATCGAGTATGTGTCATTCATTTCGAGGATAAAGACGGAGAGCTTAGAGAATTGACAAGTGAAACCGTGAATATAATTTTGGAAAGAAGAAAGGAGTGGTTAAGTCTGCCATCCTCGTATAAAGCCTTCACTGAAGTCGCCAAAAAGTCGTTCGAGTTTATTCATGAAACTGACGATTTAAACCCGGAAAATATTGCGAAAACATATTGCTTTCATCCTGCCTGTTATCGAAGTTTTACAGACAAAAGTAAACTTGATAGAGCCAAAACTACGTTGACTAATGCTGCCGATCGCAAGCGTGTGGCCGACGAAAATACTCAGACCAACTGTCCAAGACCAGAAAAAGTGACCCGAACTACTCGACAATCTTTTCCTTCTCGATCATCAAATGTTTTGCCCGAACTTGCCCTAACCCCTCACTTTTTTTAGATCTCATAGTGTGGGGTTGTATCGAGTTTCTGTTATTTTCTCATTTCCCCGCCAACAAAATTCTCATCAGAAAGAAATACTCATATTTGCAGGCAACGAAAAAACGTGTTAAACACGAGTTATCATTGGCTCAAACCGTGACGGCTGGAAGATTAGAGAAGGCGGCATTGTTAAGGAACGATGAAAGCATTCTCATTCATATCCGTGGGAGAGACTGTGTTGCTATTGAAGCAAGGTACCACAAACGATGCTACCAGACGTACACGACATGCCATTTAAGAGAAATGAAGATCATTGGTCCAACCTTGTATGACAAAGCATTTGATGAGTTTTGCTTAGAAATAATCGAGAAGAGAATCATCAAGAATAAAGAAATTCTATTACTTGGCAATTTGTTAAAGAGATTTATCTCCTGTGTACAAGAAATTGAAAAGGTTGATGTACCCTTCCAAGGTTCTAGGCTTAGGAAGAGAATTCAAACGCGCTACCCATACCTAGTTTTCCATCGCTCGAAAACTATGAATAAAGGAACTCTGGTCTACGATGATAGCCTGACGGCAGGTGATATAGCGGATGACATGACGACAATACAGAGTGATTCTGATACCGAAGAAGATGAAGGAGATGATTACGATAATGACGGTGAAAACGAACGCAGCAAATTCGGTGAAGATGGTGAACACGAAGATAAAGGAACGACACCTCCAATGCCAAACTGTTCACTACAGATATTGTTCACTGACGCCATGGAAATTAGAAAGCTTCTGAATGAATGTAAAGGCGTAGATTCTGATTGGCAGCCCGACTCTCATGACCTGACTTTAGCGTTAGCAACAGCATCAATTCGAGTAAAGCTTCACAATTTTTTAACATGCTGTCTGGGGTTCTCGTGCGAACCGGTTGAAAACGAAACGGTAGCAATCAGTCCAATGGAGAGAACGAAAGTGGTATCAATAGCACAAAACCTAGTATATGCGGATTCAAAAGGAAGGAAACTAACCCTCAAGTCATTGGCCCTTGGAATGGCAGTTCGACAGATAACCGGGTCATTTCAACTACTCAGAATCCTACACGGTTTGGGACATTCCACATCAACATCCACCGTCTATAAACACGACACTGGGCTAGCTTTAGCCAGTAGCAAGGGGCAAGAAATCTTAATACCACGGAATATCAACCCGGGAGTGTTTGCCACTCTCGTTTGGGACAACAATGATTTCAACGAAGAAACTGTTTCGGGTAAAGGAACTACGCACGTTGCAAATGGAATTATTTTGCAGAAGGGAGACGTCAGATTGGGGGATAAAGTCACAGTGAGTAAGAAGAACCGCACCGTCAAAGCACCAGAAACAAATATCATCCCTTCCACTAGCCGTGAGAAGGGAACTACATCGGTCCGAAGTCACAGTTCTGACATTTCACGTGAAGAGCAGAGCTATCGACATGAGCAAGACGTGCCAAGGAATGCTGATTTTGTGCACACATTAGCCAGAAAGTACGCCTCTGATCAAGGAGGTAATCTACCAGGATGAACAGGATTCAACAAGCAAGTTTATAAAGATGTTCCAAAGGTTTCCAAAATTGGCTACTTGCCAGTCATCGATGCACCAGTTACTGACCTAGCAACAGTCAACACATTACTCCGACACAGTGTTTCTATGTGCACGCGCCTTCAACTGCCAGAAATTGTGTTAGTTTTCGACGAAGCCCTATATGCCAAAGCTCAACAGATAAGATGGAAGGATGAAGAGTTAAAGACTCGACTTGTAACTCGCCTTGGTGACTTCCACACAATTATGTAATTTTGCAGTGCTATGGCTAAAATTTTCAAAGACGCAGGACTACAAGTAAGTTTTCAGTTATGTTTTCACTAGTTCCTATTTGTCAGCATGCATGTGTGTCAGTTTGTGTCTGTGTGTGTGTGTTAGTCTGTCTTTGTCTGTCAATGTGTCAGTCCGTGATTGGGTCAAATATATGCAATGATGTCATTTTATGTTGGGATAATTTCAGGACAATATGATCGAATCAGAGCTGGTTGCATCGGAATCTGTGAATGGCGTGCTGTCTGGAAAACATTACAACCGTTTTATAAGGGCTCATAAATTCATCTTTGAGGCAATGGAAAGGTTACGTTTTCAAGCCTTTGAGAAATCTTTACCAACTTCAGAAAATAGTCCACTCCACGCGATTGGTATTAGTGTACAAGAAGATTCGGAAAGGGAGATGTTTGTGGATATCTGCACCAACAATATTGTCACCGATCCAAAAACGAAGTACGAGCTGTTCATTAAGAAGCGAAGCAAAGAAAACCCACTGTTTGCATTCTGGTCTAAATACATCGACATGGTACAGCTGCTTATACTTTACATCCGAGCGACTAGAACATCAGACTGGACACTCCATCTCAGTTCCTTAAGATCTATGATCCCCTGGTTTTTCGCCACAGATCGCGTTAATTATTCACGGTATGCACCATGCAATTGGCTAGAAATGATGTGCCTCGAGGAAACTCACCCATGTAAGTGTATCGATTTTTATGTTACATTTAAAACAATTTGTCTAATCTGATGAGCTGCACGATTAATATCACGAACAATCTATTTTGTATTCATGGCACCATATAGTGTCGTAAGTAAGTGGACTGCAAATTGCAAAGGTCAATGTGTCTTTACGATGGATGTTAATGCGTTTTTTCTTTCAATCTTTGTTTTGTGTTACCTCTTTGGTAGATGTGGCCGCAAATATTGAAGATAACTGGACCGTTCATAGACAAGAGGGATATGCTTTCTCAGGCGTAGCATGTGATCAAACGATTGAACAAACCCTGAACAGGTTAGAATTGCCTCACATATAAAACACAGAAAATATTTGAATTTTGAAGGCTGTATTTCTTTTGTACAGAGATTCCAAAATGAAAGGTGGTATTATGGTAGGAATGACGTTGAACAAAGGAGCTGGGCATCGTTGGTTAATGGGACAAGCAGAGAGAAGTGCAATTACCAGACAGTGTGAAGCCATGGCAAACGTAACCGAATTTAAAAGGTAACTTAATATTTCAATGTTGCATTATTAGTGTATTATCATGCTCACCTCGGTTTTTTTCCTCTCCGAGTGATTTAACCACTAAATTTACTTACAAACGACGGATGTTTGTCAAAGTCCACTTTTATACAAACCCCCTTCGGAAGGTAGGTAGATTTAATCACTAATTTCCTTTCAGTACGTACCGAAACAGATGAAATGCATATTTACAAAAATATTTATAATTACTCTTTTTACCCAGGACTAGAAAAGATTTGGTCAAAACAAAGATAGAAGCGAGTGAAAAAGCGGTACCCAGTACCGCTAACGATGGAAGCCATGATAAACCCCTTCGAGAACGATCACGGTGTATTAGTGCATTTGGCAAGCGGAACTATTGCCACATCTGCAGTAGTGAATGACATGGGATCTATGCTAGAAAAGAGCGAAAGTGCTGCACTGAAATTCATGGAACCCATATTGTTGGAGAAGAACCGAATATCTACTCAACAATAACCAAAATAAACTAGCAAACATTCTCTGTTTTAGGAAAGAAGGTCACGAGCAAGAGCAAGAAAGGCGAACTTGTGGCGTTGAAAAATTCGAAAATTCTTTTCGCAAAAATGCTTCTGATTGCTAGGAGTCGAGATCTACAAATGGAGGAAGTACTGAAATATTCTCTACGCCCATTCCCACTTGCATTGGCAACAAACGAAGGAGATCTGGTGAAAACTTTGAAGGCGAAATTACTTGATGCCATTGAAAAGGAGGTTCAAGGTAGTTCAGTCGATCTTCCTGTTGGAGAAAAGGCGTACATTCTAGATGCAATGGCAACGTTGCAAACGTTGACAGTTCGTCCAGCTACATTTGGTGAACTAGCAAGCGATTTACTTATCAAGGTTGTCAACGCTGCAGTATATTCCAATTTCAAACGGGTGGATTTCGTCTGTGACCGCTATCCGCTGCAAAGCATCAGGAATCTAGAGAGGGATAGGCGAGCTGTGGTCGGCGTCCAGGTGATTCGCATTTATGGTGAGCAACAGCGGGTCCCACGTCAGTGGAAGAAGTTTATGTCTTCTGGCGAAAACAAAGGAGAGCTGATGAAATTCTTATTTGATGCCTGGAAAAAAGCGGATCCACAGCTGTTAAAGGGCGTGGAAGTATATTTAGCACACGAAGAAACCTGCCACAGGCTTGCTCAGTCGGACGACGTGATGGTGTGCAATGATACTGAAGAACTTCGCTGTGATCATGAAGAGGATGATACGCGGATGATTGCTCATGCAAGACACGCTTCTCAATTCTACTCCAGTATCATTATCAAGAGTCCAGATACAGATGTGTTTCTGATTGCGCTTAACGCCTGCTTAGACATCCATGCCGATATATATTTTGAAACGGGTACGGGTAATGGGAGACGCATTATATCACTCAGCTGAATCAGGCATTCTCTTGGAGACCAATGGTGCAGTTCACCACTAGGCCTTCATGCATTTACAGGTACAAACTGAACTTTACCAAAATAAATATTGTATATATTTCTAATGAACTATGCAGATCTCTTCTGGAACGTCGGCAGAGAAGCCACGCCATCGACACCACTGAATGAGGGCTTGTATGGTTACGTGTGCCATCTTTACGGTTTCGAAGAGTGCTCCGACGTCAACTCCGTTAGGTTTCAAATTTTTAAGGGTGGAAAATACGACGAAGAATCAATGCCACCAAATCTGGATTCGTTAGATCAGCACGTGAGTCGAGCAAATTACCAATGTTTCATCTGGCGACATGCATCGCAACCGTCATTGGACATGGAACCTTTCTGCAACCACGGGTGGAAACTAGATGATTGTGGCAACGTCTTAGTCGACTGGATGACCATTCCTGCCGCCCCCGACTCGGTCCAGGAGTTTGCAAATTGCAAATGCAAGAAAGCCTGTCAAAACAACAGATGTTCCTGTCTGAAAGCAAAGCTGAAGTGCTCAGATCTGTGCAAGTGCATTGGCTGTAAGAATAACAATGGAAATGTTGATGGAAATGATGAAAGTGATTCTGATACTTACGATCGCGATGAACAAGATCATACCTCAAGTGACGTCAACGAAGACGAATACTAAGTCTCTCTTCAGGTTAAACCCCGAGCCGGCGTGAAGCGCCGTGCGAGGGTACTAATTCCGCTCGGATATTTACACCCGGGTATGTGAAAACACAGTGGAATCCAAAGTCGTCAGCCGCGATGTCATGGACAGTTCAGGGTTTTGCACGTTATACGCATGCGCGAATTCAGGTCCAGAGAAACATAGGATAACATTTTTAAAAGATTTACGGATAAAGATTTTGTTATTCATCAAAAATTATTTTTAAAACTCGGGCTATTGGAAAAACATACCGACAAACATAGTCTTCAAAACAAGAATAACGAGAGGGAGTCGAATGGCTGAAAAAAGGACACTTTTGAAGTGTTTTAAACGGGTAAGTGTCTATTTTTCATATTTTGGTTTGTGGATTTGCAAAAGCGTATGTCACCCTGTGAGGTTACTATAATATCGATTAAACCTAAAAGGTATTATAGCAAGTTAAAATTTGAATTTTGAAGAAAAAACGTAATGTCAAGAACTTAATTTTAAAGAAAAATTTAAAAAAATAGATTGTCAAAAATCAGTTGAAGTTTTCTGAATATTTTTTGACGTTTTTTGTGAAATGTCTAAGGTTAAATTTTACAACAACCAAAGCTAAAAGAGTACGTAATGACATATCTACTTTATATTGTTGGGCAATTCATAATTTTATAGTTAAAAGTACAAATATTTATATTACACTTTTATCATTTCGTACAAAAGTAAAAAAAATTTATGTTGCTATGGTTACACTGATTGACCGAATACTTCATGTTACAATAAATTTTGGGAAGTATAATTCCTGAGTTCGAATAGGCGAGGGGATTCTGCATGAGTGTATTTCTAGTAGTACACATTATGATGAACAATGCACACACTGGTATACGCTAGTTCCGATAATCATGATAACGCCAAGTTAGTTCATCTGAGTTTTTAAGCTTTTTATTTGAAAACGTTGGGCCGTATATGAATTTGAAGCTATTAAAAAGTTATATTTTATATAAAGCCTTCAATATTTTAACCAAAAAAAATACGAAAACAATCGTTTTTTTGTAAAATATTCCCTAAAAGTTTTAAGTATTTCCCTTTTACCTAACGTCTTGAAGTTTTCATATCAAATATAACTTTTTAATAGCTCCAAGTTCATATACGGCCTAATCTTCGGCGTCAAGAATTTCAACTGAAAACTCAGGAAAACTAAATCAAGCTGGCTTCAAAAATTCACCTGGTTTTAGCGTTCCAGTTATTTTATAGTTCAGTGGGCTTTCCCTATATTACTAGTAACATCCCATCGTTCTAAATGACAACGCGGCTGCAAATTGAAGAGACTGGAACGAAGTAAACAGACATTTTAGCGATGGAATTTAATACGAAGCATCGAGAGGAATAATAAACAAAATGGCGGGCGATTGTTGGAATTTCGTCAAAGGAGTGCAAATAAACATGAATTTTACAAAAATATTTCGGGACTACGGAGCGGGAACTCTTCGGATTCAGATTCAGCATGTTTAAAAGTGATAGTTATGTAAAAGTATTTGAGTTACGAGGCACGGTAAATGAAAATCGTTTTATAGGCACTTTTTTATGCCTCGACAAATGGCCTATTAGTAGAAAGCGTTGATCGAAGTCAAAACACATGCATTCACTGCATGATTCACTTTATGAGTTTTTTATGGGCAAAGCAAGTAAACACGAAGATATCCTTGTCGAATCAAGACTGAACACCAGAAAACCAGGTCGGCAAAACCTTTCATTCCTTTGCTTTTCTGCTGTACATTTTTACAGAAACTTTTTTTTTTTTGAGTTTCTTGCTAGTTTTCGTCTTCGTGTTTTCCTTCCACGTTCAAGTTTTGTCAGCCTCGCTTTGATTTCACAATTGCACTGATCTCAAATTATTTCGGTACACTGGAATTTTCAATTTCAATAAATTCTTAAATTTTACATATGATAAAAATAAACACGTTATTTATACCGGCAGCTTCGGTCCGGATGCAAAAAACTGTGCCCTCCGGGCTCGGCCGGGGCTCGTGCCGTTTTCAAGACCGAGGGCACAGTTTTTTGCATCCGGACCTCGCAACCGGTAAATAACATATTTATTTTGCAGGCACACTGGCAGCATTGAATGTGCAAAAAGCCTTAGCTTGGTCTACACACCAAGGCGAATGCCGTTCAGGTTGGTGTATTCATAGTTGTGTATGATTACATTATTTAATAATAAATGGAAATAAGCTGTTCTAAGAATCTTTAAATTAAATCCTCACTTTAGATACAACGCATATAAAGCCAGGAAACAGCTAAGAGCAATCGACTGGAATTATCATGTCAATCTTCCCCAAGCAAAGACCAAATCTGAGGAAGAGCGAATAACCAGGAAGTACAACCAGAGAACCAGGCAATGGGATAGGAAAATTGTTAAAGTTGAAAAGGGTTATGAGTATGTTCCAGTACTCATATCCAAGATTTTGACCACAACAATTAATGATGTCAACACTGTAACTAGACATATTTCTTTGAGTGATAGCAACCTTGCCCTTATCTCCCCAACCACCCAACCACAGCCCACATTCCCCCTCCTCCAACAAAGGAAATTGTCCAAAGAAGAAGCAGATTTGCAAGCGACAAATCCTCAAAATGAAACAGTACAACAACATCATTATCCAGTGAACCCTATATATTAACCAAATGTTTAAACTATATTCACATTCAACTTAACTAAAAATTAATGGTCTCTATATCCCATGTAAACACCAGTAACTGATGGGTACCGTTCTCTAATCTTTAACACCACACAGGATGGACAAACTCGTCTATTCCCTTTGCCTAGATAGCCATGGCGTGCTAGAATAAACTCCCTATAAGCAGCTTTGCGGAATGCTCTTGTGCTGTTGTCCTCTCTATCGTTTCGAATATAACTCCTATTACGGATACAAAGCTCCAGAACATCTGGATCAAGGCATAATTTTGTAAAACGAGAAGTTTGGGTTATGCATTTCTTTTGCTTGCAGCATTTATTCTCGACTTCTTCTGGCATTGGCCACCTTTTACACATCATGTGTTAGATCTGTCATGGACTATGCCATCCCGGTATTTTATTATGCACTGCCTCAATACTTGCAAAATGATTTGAAACGGTTGGAGAAAAGAGCTATGGCCATTATCATGCCTGAAGAAAATTATTCTGATACACTAAATATACTTGGTATTCCATCTTTGAAAGACCACCACGAACATCTTTGTGATAAGTTATTTCAATCTGCTGTGTCTGACTCAAACAATAAAATTCATAATTTATTACCAGATAGGAATGAACTTAGTTACAATTTAAGACATGAAAGAACGTTTAATATTCCTATGACTCATACAAATAGGGTGGAAAACTCTTTTATATATGCAATGTGTAAAAAGGTTAATAATAGTTAGCATCCTTTCTTGAATTTTAGAATAGTTAAGATTTAAAATATTTTTACTAATTATTATCTTAGTAGTGTTGTCTTATAAGTAATTAGCATAATTATGATATCATGTATGTAAATAATTGGTTTTAGCTTAGTATTAATTGTAATAATTACGTAATTCAGCCTTCATGGCTGCAAGGTAAATTCATTAAATACACACAATACAATACAATACAATTGGTCTGCATTTTCCAAATGTGCACGAATGTGGCACAGATTCATGTATGGGTTCTGGTGTTGGATTTGGGTCCTGTGATTGAGAGTGGGAAGGACTCTGAGAAGGATCTGTACCGGGGTTCAATGGATTTTCATTGGAGGATTCACCAAATTCACCTAACCTTTCTGCATCCTGATCATCTTCATTGAGGTCATCCTCCACGATCAGTAGTGCGTCGATGTAGTCCATATTACCAATACCTCTGCGTAAACTGCGAATAGCTAGCTTTTTTATCATACTTGAATCTAGTGGAGCTATAAATTTCTAAAATAAATACAGTAGTACAAGTTATCAATAGCCGAATTCATATTAGAAACGGGAAACTCGTCTTAGACGGGAAACTCTTCTTAGACGGGAAACTCGTCTAATATGAATCGGGGGGCAGACAAGTTTCCCGTCTAACTTTCCCGTCCAACCAAAGGACGGGAAAGTTAGATGGGAATCCCATTCAGACGGGAAACTTGTCTTAAATCCGTCCCTAAATTCATATTCAGATGGTTTTTTACAGACGAGTATCCCGTCTAAGGGGCTGTTTATATGAGCCCGCCTAGCCGAGCTGGCCCTGTTACCCGGGCTGAAACTAACAAACCAAAATTGCGGGAAAAACATGTTTATGAGTTAAGAGTGAAAGGTTTGTCAATATGGTCAAATTCATGCTTTGTTGAACAAATTTTCGATGTTGAACTACTTAATTAAGCAACAGGAATAACTTAAGAAATACAATGCTATCCAGAAAATATCCATTTGGATCAATATCGTTGTGTTAAACGACGTATTTCTGCTAGCTCGGTTACCCGGGCTGGAAACTTTACACGGATAATTTCAGCCCGGGTGACCGGGCGCCCCGTTTGACTCAAGTGATATCCCAGCAAAACGGGCTGGCCCTGTTTTCATGTAAAGTAAAATTGTTTTGTAAAGGAAATTAATATGTTGCCGGGCGCCCCGTTTAACCGGGCTCATGTAAACAGCCCCTAAGACGAGTTTCCCGTCCCTAATATGAATTCTGCTAATGATAATATAAAACCCTGACAAAATAATATATGTATTATGCTATCATATGTATAATATCAAATCAACAATTGTTCTTTTATATAATTAAATATTATTTTAAAGTAGAAGTACAACATACAAAACGTTTATACCTATACATTTTCGTGTTCCTTTCCCTTTGCATATCCTCCGACTCTGTAGGCGCGTGGGTAAGGCGAAAAGCTTGTCTTTGATTCCCTGCTGTCTTGCGTTGTCGTCTTTCAGGTTTATCCGCCGTTCCCTGAAGCAAAATCAGACAAATTATGTAGTATAAATCCCGGAATATAAACATAGTTGCAAACATAGAAAAGTTGAAATAGTTTTACCTTATTTTGGCAAGGTTTTGCACGCGTACCACAATGACATTCCGCCGAACACGCCACATTTCTACCCTTGCACGGGCAACCTCGGGTTCCATTTTGCTTTCTACTAACGTAAACCGATATATCACTGTTCAATTAGATCCGTAGATATTGATGTAAAATATGTAAAATATGCATATTTTGACTTACCTCAGAATTCATTATACAGCTTCGAAACAATGGCGGATTATATCGACCGAGCAATTTCCGATAGTTTCCGAACTGTTTTTTTGTTGTGCGCAGAAACCACGCCGGGCATAAAGTGCTGCAAAATCGCCAGGCACACGCGCGCTACATTTTTGCGTGGACGCGTGCGTGGATTTTGAAATCCGCCCACGCGTTTAGACAGGAAGTACCTGATTTTGTAAGCCTCGTGTCGCCTTGTGGTTTGCTTATATGAAGTACTGGATAGCTTCATCGTTTAGCGAGAAGAAAGAGCATTCATTTGATATCAAATACGAAAGGATAAAGTAAATTCAAACAGTTTATTTCGTAATTTCGTTTGTCCAATTTTTGGATTTCTGCATTTAGGCGAAAAGGTATGATTTTGACCCTTGTTTTAACTTCTTGGCGTTGGGTTTGATTTGTTTACGGTTTGGCTAGTCAACTCCGCAGGAACTCGAATGTAATTCGTTTGTTTTTTGTTTTTGGCGATTTTGCTCTGTTTTTCTGTATTTTGTGGTTTTTTTACCGGCTTTTGTGATGATTGGCAGAAAGTAACTATTAAGTATTTGCACTTTAGTGAAGGCAAGGACAACAGAAGTTTTGTCAATGAAATCACAGCAGAGAGATAAATTGGACTATTTTGGAGTTTTGGCACATTCCTAATATTTATCACATTTGTGATGTATTCTTATATACATCTAAAACAGGCGAAACTATGTATAAAAATGGCAAAGAAATCAGAGCAAACGTGTATTGTATTATATTTCCACGCTGACAATAGTCAATTATGAGGAATAATGAAATGCATTCTTTACTTGAAGTACACAAAAAAACTTAGACTGAGTTGAGTTGGTTTGTCTGGGAATATTTCAAATTTAGTTTGTTTTGGAAATTCTCTAACTCAAGACACTTGTCAGCCCCCCAGAATTACATATCCTCAGGGGTTATTCGTTTGTTTTATATGAGAATAAAATCAGACACACCATGCTATCCTATGAACAGTGAGTCCGTGACAGTGTAAATTCTAATTTAAATATACAAAGTTGGTGTAACTCAGAAAAAAACTTTGCTCAAACTAGTCATGGATGAATGTTGGATGCATTTAATCTTCAAACCGGAGCTGTTCTAGGTGTTCCTTGTGTTTAGCACAGCTTGATTTAGCTTCAAACATATATTCAATTTTGAGAGCAGAAGGGGAACCACTCATGTTCAAAGCTTGTGCCATTTTTCTTTCCGAGACTACACTCGTACATTTTCAGTCCATCTCTGGCGTTAACTCAATAAGCTGCAGTGTTTCATGCAGCATGCATTATTTGTTTATCTGTTAACTTTATTACAATTTTCCTCTAGCCTAGGTCCTGAAAGGCAAACTTATTCATGTGTTGTCAATTGAATTTGGATTATGCCAGCCAAAACATTGAACTTCTATGTATATAAATTAAGGTGTAATATTAATACTGTCAATAATGAAGTGCAAGTGAGGGATGGGATAATTAATAAAACAATACCAGTTTAATATATATGGTTTGGTTTGTGGAAAACACCATGTATATTTATTATTGCAAGGTTTTTGATCTGTAAGCCTGGATATTTATCAGTGCTAATATATTTATCGGTCTATATATTATTGCCATGAAAGATTATCAATAATATATGCCAACTATATTATTAATTGCAAAATGTGTTTGCAAATTCATTTGTTTAATAATATTTGTTCCAGAACATTGACAAAAATTGTTGCCAGTGTGTGTTCTTTTAGGTTTTCATAAGCTGTTTGAACATGGAATATCACATTCATAAGGTTTTAATCCATTGTGTGTGTTTTTATGTCTTTTTACAAATATCATATTGATATGGTTTCTCCTGTGTGTGCTCTTTTATGTTTTGTTAACTATTAAGCCGCCTGGGTGTAACAGTTATATGCAAGTGTTTAACACCAATATATCCAAAGGCATGGTGTATATGATGTAATTTATAGATTTACAAATCAATAAAGTACTTTGCTGAAGCAATAAAGTACTTTACAATAACAAAATGTCAACAGACATGATATAGAGCGGTATGCCTTTGCAAATATAGCATTCTGAACATGATTTTTAAATTAAAAATTGTTTCCTTCATTGATCAGTCCCGAGCAATTTTTCCCGCGATAATCGTGAACAGTTTTGCTGCCCACAAGATGAAAAAAATTGCCTGAAAGCCCTTTAGCCGTCACTCCTAATCGCCGCCATTTTGAAATTTTTCCAAAGTCCATGGGCAAGACCGCTGAACCTAATGACAGGCGAACGTGGCGATTTTGCAGCACTTTATGCCCAGCGTGAAAGATGCGCACAATGTGACACAGCTCCTTTCAACACTGTAGCGGAATAAGCCCTCCTCCGGGCTTACTCCCGCAACGACGCTATCCATGGCCATTGTTTCAGGCATAAGGATTTGTGTCTTTCTATATCTCCTTATTGTTGACGGCTGATGTTGTCATAGCGATATCGCTATGAAAATTATATGAATTTTGCAGGTTTATATCTTCGGTTCAATGCATGCTATGTAGATGACAATACCGCCGTTCGATTCAGCGTTTTACGATCTCTTTAGCCAAGTAATTGTGTTTGTTTACAACGCTATGCGGCCGGTTTATCCCCTTTCAAACACCTCTGAACTTTGTATTGTTTACAAATTAAAAATAATACAAACTAATTAAATTTTAATTTCGCTTTCCTACCTTAGGTTTACACGCTACAACTCCTAAGTATGACCATTGGATAGCTCTTGAAAATCCTGTTCGAAAGGATCTATTTAAATATCCATACGAAATAAACTAGCCATTTTATGACAATTCTCGTGAAAATGCTGTCTTTATTGCGAATCCCGGTTTTGTCGGCGCACGCTCGGGCAACTTCCGAAGCTAAATCTTCGCGGCTTTGCACTCTAGCGTATTGAAAGTACCGGCAATCGATTCCGCGTGATGTCATTGCTAGATGGCGGATTTTCATTAGTTTATGGCAATCAACACTGACCTTATATGGCATTTCGTAATTTATTTGCGCGTGCGGGAATCAAATTTGAACGATCTCGGCATTTTGTATGCTACTTTCAAAAAATAAAAAAAAATACTTCTACTTCTTCAAATGCAATGAAACTTTCCAATAATATTCCTTTTTATATGAGCTACAATTTTGGAATTAACATTTGCTCGAAAATAATAAATGTTGCCCTGGAAATTCCGATTTATTTCAACAATTGTAAAATTTTTAGATAATTTATGAACATGTATGCAAATTAATTTTGATATGTAATACGCGGGACAAACTTAATATCATTTAACGAGGAAGTCATAAGCTATCGAATGACGCCTGTCCTGCTGCCAGAGAATAAACACGCGTACGTCTGGAGATATTTACATTTGAAACAACTGATCGTAAATACCGTGCGTCCCACGGACAACGATAAAAAATGCCGCATACGTAATTTTCGTTGTGAACCTTAGGTCATAAACGGCATGGAATTTGAATCTATTCTTCCAGGTATTCTTGTCATTATAATGCGAATTGGAACAATTTCCAGTGAATTCTACCGGAAATGTAAACATATTTAATATTTAATGAGAGACTTCACAAGTACTGCCAAAGAGAAAAGCATCAAACGCGTAGAAAACATGGCCCAAAGCAAGTTTATTTTTTATATTGGCAAGAAAATCGAACAAAGCAGTGGTGAAGAGCTAACTATCGCCAAACGAAGCACAGCTCCAACAGAGGAATGGATCAAAGAAGCCCGAATGTCTGACATGAAAGCCATAGAGCTTCGTACAGCAAAACAAACACAGAATGAAAACGTCGTCAAGTTGCAACAATTCAATCCTACTTTCTACTTAAAAGATCGTAAAAAAATTCCATGTCGTTATTCTGGATGTCTGTCCACAACAAGTCGACTTCGGGCAACTTCGTCTCAGGAAATCAAACAAGATCTATTCCTGTGCCAAACCCACCGCAAAAAGCTGACGGATGCTACGAGGCGTTGTGCTAAGGAGTATATTACAACAAATCCCGAAGAATTCAGAGTGGAAGATTTTATAGGCTATACGCACCTGATTGGAAAGCTTGAACGAGCCTTCACGTTCCTTACAACTGAGAAATCGTGGTTCCCAAAGAACATCGATTCCATATTGGCCGAGGTTTTTCTAAACACTCGGAATTTTCTCATTATTGCAAACGCATTGCTTAATCCGGACGAAGAAAATACGACAACTGCCTTAGGTATGTTCATGAATATACTTAGTATGTTCCTTACCGAACTGAATAATACTCGCGAGTTGCGCCAGAATCTGTACACAGTGCTACGAAATGTGATGAATGAGGTACTTCAATATTTTGGGATTTTGTATCAATGGGTCTCCCTGCAAAACCCAGGGGCGAAATTTGGAAGTGGCTTGGGCTTGGCGCTTGGTTTCGTGGGCGTTAAATCGTTCAAGTACACTCTTCCATGGCCGATGAATCTGGCCGCTACTGCTGTTGGTCTTACCGCTGGCATCTACGAGTGGTGATGGCAAGATGCTAGTTATATAAAGCTGAAAAATGAATTGCTTCAGAAAAAATATGTGTTTGAGAAATCGCAGCAATCAAGACGTGTGGAAGTGTTATATTACATTGTACTGGCTGATCGTCATGGCGACATTGTGCTTTTGCTCCATTACAAAGCCACATGGACAGACACACAAATACATCTGTAACTTTATGATGTCATTGGATATTCTTATTAACTCGCTATAGTTTTTCTTCAGTATTGTATACGAATTTAGCACTCTCGTTTATGAATTTATGTAACAAATTCATGAACTTATTAAGAAATTGTGCACAGACGATCAAGTTCATGTTTCCTCTATGTTTCAAAGTGATTGTTCCACTGTATATCTTGATTTCAGCTGCTTTTCTTTATCGTCCGACGGGAACGCGCTTGTATTTACGATCAGTCGCTTTCAAATGTAAATATCTCGTAGTTTATCCCGGATCATATTACATATCCAAATTAATTTGCAGACATGTTCATAAATTATGTAAAAAACATTACAATTACTGTTGATATAGACCTGATTGCCAGAACAGAATTTAGAATTTCCGAGCAAGTGTTCCACAAAAGGTGTAGCTCATAAAAAAGGAATATTGTAGGAAAGATTCTTTGAAGAAGTAGAACTATTTTTTTTATTTTTTGAAATTCGCCCACAAATAACCGAAATCGTTGAAATTAATTCCCGCACGCGATATAAATTACGAAATGCCATATAAGGTCAGTGTTGATTGCTATAAACCGACGAAAATCCGCCATGTTGGCAATAATATCACGAGGAATTGATTGCCGTTAATTTCAAGCCGATACGGTGCAAATATCCTGGAGATTTAGCTTCCGAAATTGTCCGAGCTTGCGCCCACACAATACCGGCGCTGCAACAAAAAAAGAACTTTCACGAGAATTGCCATAAAAAGGCTAGATAATTTCGTCATTTAATAAAAATGGCATAAACACGCCGAATGGTGTAAACCAAAGGTAGGAAAGCGAAATGAACATTTAATTAGTTTATATTTTTGTTAATTTGTAGACAAAACAAATTCAGAGTGTTTAAAGGGGTATATGGCGTTGTAAACAAAAACAATTTACTTCTCTATAGAGATCGTAAAACGTTGAATCGAACGGTTGTATTCTCATCTATACCGCATGTCCTGTGAACGTGGGACTGGTCGATAAAGAGTTAACTTTGATTAATGTTTTAATGTTTTAATGTTTTAATAAAAATATCAGCTGACTTGTAACCAAAGGTTAAATTACATCAGTGAATAAATAAATACATTAAATGAATTATCTATAGAAATTATGCTATATACTATTATATTTAGAAATAGTTTGTGGTAAAAAGGATTTTCTAAATCGCTCTGTTCTACAATAAAAGTTTTGATATTTACATTGTCCCCTTGTATCATAAACTAAGGATGATTTGTTTGGCAGAAATTCGTCCAATTTATCAAGGTTCTCTTTTCTAAGAAAGAACCGATCACATAAAATTTCACGGCGTGTCTTTAATAGCGGAATATTCAATAGTTCCCGAGCTTCACTGTAACTTAATGATGGTAAAATTATTCTCATAGCTCTTCTTTGCACTTTTTCAATGTCATCGCTCAAATAGTTGGGAATAGAGGCAACTTATCAAGTATAAATAGATTTAGTGTCGGTATAGTTTAGGTTTCCTCCACTAATTTGTGACGTTAGTAGAGCTACCTAGTTTCCAAGAAGGAAGTAATCCGCGAGACAACGGCGCGAAGCGCCCATTCCGGGCGATAGCCCGGAGCGAGGGTACTAATTCCGCTTGGCTATTTACTACACCTCAAAAAAAGGAAATCTATGGGATATCTAAAGTTCATCTCAGTCTATGGGTGGACCTTTTCGCGAATTTCGCGAACCTTTCGATGACATCGCGTGGATTGTTATTGTCACGAGCGGAATGAGCGAAGATTTTATAAACATGAGAAATTCTGAATATTTAAAAATCGATTTTAGGACTTAAAGAAGAGCTGTGGGGCGAATTTTATCGCTTTTTCTTTATATAAAAGGATAAGAATGGATATATGAGCAAGGCAATTTTGTTATAATTGTTAACGTATTTGTTCGTGGTATATTGGCATTGTTGCTTTATATAAATAGTCAGTCTCATTTAATTCCAGTTTAAGTATCCTATATCTTATGTTACAAAACGCTATCAATTGAAAGGAAAGGGAACCATTTTTACCAGAGAATTGTATGCTTTCAACCTCAAAGAGGAATTTACACTGTTAATTTAAAGGAGTTATTTTAACTCCAAAAGTGGATTAAATTTTACTCCAGTTTTTTAACTCCAATTTTGGAGTAAATTGTACTCCACAAGTGGAGTGGAATTTACTCCAGTAGGAGTAAAAATTACTCCAAGAATGGAGCACTCCCCGCACCCCCCAGGAAATCCGCCCATGCCTTCAGCGGAGTTAAAATGATTCCCAGTGGAACAAATTCTGGAATGCGTACCGAAATGGAGTAGTTTTAACTCCATTTTTGGAGTAGATTTTACTCCAAAATTTTTACTCTCCTTGAAAAGTAAAAGCAGTTTTATTTTATGAACTTTTATACGAAACCTTTTGTATTGAACAGACGGTTGAGTTTTTCAATTATATATTAAAATAAAATTTTCGAATGCATAATAACATACCTACATGAAATATTTCAGTATTCTATTGTTACAAAATATTCATATTTTAACTACATTTTCCGGTTTTGTAGTGTAATTTGTACGCCAAAAGCTGTAAAATTAAATTTATCTTATTGATCGTGTTGCCATGACTAGAGTGCTTCAACAGTTTGAAACAAATTTCCTTTGTTTGTCCTTGAACCTTAATTAAAATTCCTTCATATAATTCCTTTATTTTTAAATTCTCCTCCACTTTCTTTTGTTTTCCCACTTCCATATTGTTACAGTGATATGATTAAAATTGTCATCGCACATTTGAGATGGAAACACATAAACACCTTCCAGAGCTAAGTGAAATATTCTATTTACTGAATTTCTGTGAAATATCAAACAAAACTGCACTTTCAGCACGAAATTTGACGGCAACGTTGCTAATAACTAGGATATAGTACGATTTTAGCAAACAATTTATCTATAAACTAAAATAAAGGAAATATATATCTCTAAAATTTTGTTAATATCAGCAACAAATGATGATGACAAGAATTAAAACCTTGCCAGATAATAAGAAATTTCGAAACTATTGCATGAAATTTCTCTCAACGACAATGCCAATGTAGGTTTTTGTCAATTCACGCATATTTAGCGAAAATGGAGAAGAATCAACAAAAATCCTAGAATGTAGCAATACAAGAAAAAACGTTGCTAAAATCCAGATATATTACTCTTTTCTTTATGAATTATTTGAGTTTGGCACAGCAATTGCAGAGCGTAGATTGGAGTTTGGCGCTGCAATTGCAGAGCCAAGATTACAGTTTGGCGCTGCAATTGCAGAGGCAAGATTAGAGTATGGCGCTGCAATTGCAGAGCCAATATTGGAGTTTGGCACTGCAATTGCAGAGCAAAGATTATAGTTTGGCGTTGCAATTGCAGAGTCAAGATTGGAGTTGGCGCTGCATGAATTGCAGAGCCAAGATTAGAGTTTGGCGCTGCAAATTCAGAGCCAAGATTGGAGTTTGACGCTTCAATTGCAGAGCCAATATTGGAGTTTGGCACTGCAATTGCAGAGCCAAAAGTAGAGTTTGGCGCTGCAATTGCAGAGCCAAGATTGGAGTTTTACGCTGCAATTGCAGAGCCAAGATTAGAGTATGGCGCTGCAATTGCAGAGCCAAGATTGGAGTTTGGCGCTGCAATTGCAGAGCCAATATTGGAGTTTGGCACTGCAATTGCAGAGCCAAGATTATAGTTTGGCGCTGCAATTGCAGAGTCAAGATTGGAGTTTGGCGCTGCAATTGCACAGCCAAGATTATAGTTTGGCCCTGCAATTGCAGAGCCAATATTGGAGTTTAGCACTGCAATTGCAGAGCCACGATTATAGTTTGGCGCTGCAATTGCAGAGTCAAGATTGTAGTTTGGCGCCAAGATTGTAGTTTGGCGCCGCAATTGCTGAGCCAAGATTGGAGTTTGGCACTGCAATTGCATAGCCAAGATTATAGTTTGGTGCTGCAATTGCAGAGTCAAGATTGGAGTTTGGCGCTGCATGAATTGCAGAGCCAAGATTAGAGTTTGGCGCTGCAAATTCAGAGCCAAGATTGGAGTTTGACGCTGCAATTGCAGAGCCAATATTGGAGTTTGGCACTGCAATTGCAGAGCCAAAAGTAGAGTTTGGCGCTGCAATTGCAGAGCCTATATTAGAGTTTGGCACTGCAATTGCAGAGCCAAGAGTAGAGTTTGGCGCTGCAATTGCAGAGCCAAGATTGGAGTTTTACGCTGCAATTGCAGAGCCAAGATTAGAGTATGGCGCTGCAATTGCAGAGCCAAGATTGGAGTTTGGCGCTGCAATTGCAGAGCCAATATTGGAGTTTGGCACTGCAATTGCAGAGCCAAGATTATAGTTTGGCGCTGCAATTGCAGAGTCAAGATTGGAGTTTGGCGCTGCAATTGCAGAGCCAAGATTGGAGTTTGGCGCTGCAATTGCAGAGCCAATATTGGAGTTTGGCACTGCAATTGCAGAGCCAAGATTATAGTTTGGCGCTGCAATTGCAGAGCCAATATTGGAGTTTAGCACTGCAATTGCAGAGCCTCGATTATAGTTTGGAGCTGCAATTGCAGAGTCAAGATTGTAGTTTGGCGCCAAGATTGTAGTTTGGCGCCGCAATTGCAGAGCCAAGATTGGAGTTTGGCACTGCAATTGCATAGCCAAGATTATAGTTTGGCGCTGCAATTGCAGAGCCACGATTGGAGTTTGGCACTGCAATTGCAGAGCCAAGATTATAGTTTGGCGCTGCAATTGCAGAGTCAAGATTGGAGCTTGGCGCTGCAATTGCAGAGCCAAAATTATAGTTTGGTGCTGCAATTGCAGAGTCAAGATTGGAGTTTGGCGCTGCATGAATTGCAGAGCCAAGATTAGAGTTTGGCGCTGCAATTGCAGAGCCAAGATTGGAGTTTAGCGCTGCAATTGCAGAGCCGAAAGTAGAGTTTGGCGCTGCAATTGCAGAGCCAATATTGGACTTTGGCACTGCCATTGCAGAGCCAAGATTGGAGTTTGGCGCTACAATTGCAGAGCCAATATTGGAGTTTGGCACTGCAATTGCAGAGCCAAGATTAGAGTTTCGCGTTACAATTGCAGAGTCTAGATTGGAGTTTGGCGCTGCAATTGCAGAGCTAAGATTGGAGTTTGGCACTGCAATTGCAGAGCCAAGATTGGAGTTTGGCACTGCAATTGCAGAGCCAAGATTGGAGTTTGACGCTGCAATTGCAGAGCCAAGTTTAGAGTCTGGCGCTGCAATTGCAGAGCCAAGATTGGAGTTTGGCGCTGCAATTGCAGAGCCAATATTGGAGTTTGGCACTGCAATTGCAGAGCCAAAAGTAAGGTTTGGCGCTGCAATTGCAGAGCCAAGATTGGAGTTTGGCGCCGCAATTGCAGAGCCAATATTAGAGCTTGCCGCTGCAATTGAAGGGACAAGATTAGAGTTTGGCGCTGCAATTGCAGAGCCAAGAATAGAGTTTGGCGCTGCAATTGCAGAGGCAAGATCGGAGTTTGGCGCTGCAATTGCAGAGCCAATATTGGAGTTTGGCACTGCAATTGCAGAGCAAAGATTGGAGTTTGGCGCTGGAATTGCAGAGCCAAAGTACAGTTTGGTGCTGCAATTGGAGAGCCACTATTCGAGTTTGGCACTGCAATTGCAGAGCCAAGATTGGAGTTTGGCGCTACAATTGCAGAGCCAATATTGGAGTTTGGCACTGCAATTGCAGAGCCAATATTAGAGTTTGGCGTTGCAATTGCAGAGTCAAGATTGGAGTTTGGCGCTGCGATCGCAGAGCCAAGATTGGAGTTTGGCGCCGCAATTTCAGAGCCAATATTAGAGATTGCCGCTGGAATTGCAGGACCAAGATTAGAGTTTGGCGCTGCAATTGCAGAGCCAATATTGGAGTTTGGCACTTCAATTGCAGAGCCAAGATTATAGTTTGGCGCTGCAATTGCAGAGTCAAGATTGGAGTTTGGCGCTGCAATTGCAGAGCCAAGATTGGAGTTTGGCGCTGCAATTGCAGAGCCAATATTGGAGTTTGGCACTGCAAGTGCAGAGCCAAGATTATAGTTTGGCGCTGCAATTGCAGAGCCAAGATTATAGTTTGGCGCTGCAATTGCAGAGTCAAGATTGGAGTTTGGCGCTGCAATTGCAGAGCCAAGATTGGAGTTTGGCGCTGCAATTGCAGAGTCAAGATTGGAGTTTGGCGCTGCAATTGCAGAGCCAAGATTATAGTTTGGCGCTGCAATTGCAGAGTCAAGATTGGAGTTTGGCGCTGCAATTGCAGAGCCAAGATTATAGTTTGGCGCTGCAATTGCAGAGTCAAGATTGGAGTTTGGCGCTGCAATTGCAGAGCCAAGATTATAGTTTGGCGCTGCAATTGCAGAGTCAAGATTGGAGTTTGGCGCTGCAATTGCAGAGCCAAGATTGGAGTTTGGCGCTGCAATTGCAGAGCCAATATTGGAGTTTGGCACTGCAAGTGCAGAGCCAAGATTATAGTTTGGCGCTGCAATTGCAGAGCCAATATTGGAGTTTAGCACTGCAATTGCAGAGCCAAGATTATAGTTTGGCGCTGCAATTGCAGAATCAAGATTGGAGCTTGGCGCTGCAATTGCAGAGCCAAAATTATAGTTTGGTGCTGCAATTGCAGAGCCAAGATTAGAGTTTCGCGTTACAATTGCAGAGTCTAGATTGGAGTTTGGCGCTGCAATTGCAGAGCTAAGATTGGAGTTTGGCACTGCAATTGCAGAGCCAAGATTGGAGTTTGGCACTGCAATTGCAGAGCCAATATTAGAGTTTGGCGTTACAATTGCAGAGTCAAGATTGGAGTTTGGCGCTGCAATTGCAGAGCCAAGATTGGAGTTTGGCGCTGCAATTGCAGAGCCAATATTGGAGTTTGGCACTGCAATTGCAGAGCCAAGATTATAGTTTGGCGCTGCAATTGCAGAGCCAATATTTGAGTTTAGCTCTGCAATTGCAGAGCCAAGATTATAGTTTGGCGCTGCAATTGCAGAGTCAAGATTGAGTATGGCGCTGCAATTGCAGAGCCAAAATTATAGTTTGGTGCAATTGCAGAGTAAAGATTTGAGTTTTGGGCTGCATGAATTGCAGAGCCAAGATTAGAGTTTGGCGCTGCAATTGCAGAGCCAAGATTGGAGTTTAGCGCTGCAATTGCAGAGCCGAAAGTAGAGTTTGGCGCTGCAATTGCAGAGCCAACATTGGAGTTTGGCACTGCCATTGCAGAGCCAAGATTGGAGTTTGGCGCTACAATTGCAGAGCCAATATTGGAGTTTGGCACTGCAATTGCAGAGCCAAGATTAGAGTTTCGCGTTACAATTGCAGAGTCTAGATTGGAGTTTGGCGCTGCAATTGCAGAGCTAAGATTGGAGTTTGGCACTGCAATTGCAGAGCCAAGATTGGAGTTTGGCGCTGCAATTGCAGAGCCAATATTGGAGTTTGGCACTGCAAGTGCAGAGCCAAGATTATAGTTTGGTGCTGCAATTGCAGAGCCAATATTGGAGTTTAGCACTGCAATTGGAGAGCCACGATTATAGTTTGGCGCTGCAATTGCAGAATCAAGATTGGAGCTTGGCGCTCCAATTGCAGAGCCAAAATTATAGTTTGGTGCTGCAATTGCAGAGCCAAGATTAGAGTTTCGCGTTACAATTGCAGAGTCTAGATTGGAGTTTGGCGCTGCAATTGCAGAGCTAAGATTGGAGTTTGGCACTGCAATTGCAGAGCCAAGATTGGAGTTTGGCACTGCAATTGCAGAGCCAATATTAGAGTTTGGCGTTACAATTGCAGAGTCAAGATTGGAGTTTGGCGCTGCGATCGCAGAGCCAAGGTTGGAGTTTGGCGCCGCAATTGCAGAGCCAATATTAGAGATTGCCGCTGGAATTGCAGGGCCAAGATTAGAGTTTGGCGCTGCAATTGCAGAGCCAATATTGGAGTTTGGCACTGCAATTGCATAGCCAAGATTATAGTTTGGCGCTGCAATTGCAGAGCCACGATTGGAGTTTGGCACTGCAATTGCAGAGCCAAGATTATAGTTTGGCGCTGCAATTGCAGAGTCAAGATTGGAGCTTGGCGCTGCAATTGCAGAGCCAAAATTATAGTTTGGTGCTGCAATTGCAGAGTCAAGATTGGAGTTTGGCGCTGCATCAATTGCAGAGCCAAGATTAGAGTTTGGCGCTGCAATTGCAGAGCCAAGATTGGAGTTTAGCGCTGCAATTGCAGAGCCGAAAGTAGAGTTTGGCGCTGCAATTGCAGAGCCAATATTGGACTTTGGCACTGCCATTGCAGAGCCAAGATTGGAGTTTGGCGCTACAATTGCAGAGCCAATATTGGAGTTTGGCACTGCAATTGCAGAGCCAAGATTAGAGTTTCGCGTTACAATTGCAGAGTCTAGATTGGAGTTTGGCGCTGCAATTGCAGAGCTAAGATTGGAGTTTGGCACTGCAATTGCAGAGCCAAGATTGGAGTTTGGCACTGCAATTGCAGAGCCAAGATTGGAGTTTGACGCTGCAATTGCAGAGCCAAGATTGGAGTTTAGCACTGCAATTGCAGAGCCAATATTAGAGTTTGGCGTTACAATTGCAGAGTCAAGATTGGAGTTTGGCGCTGCGATCGCAGAGCCAAGATTGGAGTTTGGCGCCGCAATTGCAGAGCCAATAATTGCAGGGCCAAGATTAGAGTTTGGCGCTGCAATTGCAGAGCCAATATTGGAGTTTGGCACTGCAATTGCAGAGCCAAGATTATAGTTTGGCGCTGCAATTGCAGAGCCACGATTGGAGTTTGGCACTGCAATTGCAGAGCCAAGATTATAGTTTGGCGCTGCAATTGCAGAGTCAAGATTGGAGCTTGGCGCTGCAATTGCAGAGCCAAAATTATAGTTTGGTGCTGCAATTGCAGAGTCAAGATTGGAGTTTGGCGCTGCATCAATTGCAGAGCCAAGATTAGAGTTTGGCGCTGCAATTGCAGAGCCAAGATTGGAGTTTAGCGCTGCAATTGCAGAGCCGAAAGTAGAGTTTGGCGCTGCAATTGCAGAGCCAATATTGGACTTTGGCACTGCCATTGCAGAGCCAAGATTGGAGTTTGGCGCTACAATTGCAGAGCCAATATTGGAGTTTGGCACTGCAATTGCAGAGCCAAGATTAGAGTTTCGCGTTACACTTGCTGAGTCGAGATTGAGTTTGGCTCTGCAATTGCAGAGCTAAGATTGGAGTTTGGCACTGCAATTGCAGAGCCAAGATTGGAGTTTGGCACTGCAATTGCAGAGCCAAGATTGGAGTTTGACGCTGCAATTGCAGAGCCAATATTGAGTTTGCACTGCAATTGCAGAGCCAAGATTATAGTTTGGCGCTGCAATTGCAGAGTCAAGATTGGAGTTTGGCGCTGCAATTGCAGAGCCAAGATTATAGTTTGGCGCTGCAATTGCAGAGCCAATATTGAGTTTGGCACTGCAATTGCAGAGCCAAGATTTTAGTTTGGCGCTGCAATTGCAGAGCCAAGATTAGAGTTTGGCGCTGCAATTGCAGAGCCAAGATTAGAGTTTGGCGCTGCAATTGCAGAGGCAAGATTGGAGTTTGGCGCTGCGATCGCAGAGCCAAGATTGGAGTTTGGCGCCGCAATTGCAGAGCCAATATCAGAGATTGCCGCTGTTGGCACTGCAATTGCAGAGCCAATATTGAGTTGGCACTGCAATTGCAGAGCCAATATTAGAGATTGGCGTTGAAATTGCAGAGTCAAGATTGGAGTTTGGCGCTGCGATCGCAGAGCCAAGTTTGGAGTTTGGCGCCGCAATTGCAGAGCCAATATCAGAGATTGCCGCTGGAATTGCAGGGCCAAGATTAGAGTTTGGCGCTGCAATTGCAGAGCCAATATTGAGTTTGGCACTGCAATTGCAGAGCCAAGATTATAGTTTGGCGCTGCAATTGCAGAGCCAATATTGAGTTTAGCACTGCAATTGCAGAGCCAAGATTATAGTTTGGCGCTGCAATTGCAGAGTCAAGATTGGCTGCAATTGCAGAGCCAAAATTATAGTTTGGTGCAATTGCAGAGTCAAGATTGGAGTTTGGCGCTGCAATTGCAGAGCCAAGATTGGAGTTTAGCGCTGCAATTGCAGAGCCAGTTTGGCGCTGCAATTGCAGAGCCAATATTGGACTTGGCACTGCCATTGCAGAGCCAAGATTGGAGTTTAATTGCAGAGTCTAGATTGGAGTTTGGCGCTGCAATTGCAGAGCCAAGATTGGAGTTTGGCACTGCAATTGCAGGGCCAAGATTGAGTTTGGCACTGCAATTGCAGAGTCAAGATTGAGTTGGCGCTGCAATTGCAGAGCAATTGCAGAGTCTAGATTGGAGTTTGGCGCTGCAATTGCAGAGCCAAGATTGAGTTTGGCACTGCAATTGCAGAGCCAAGATTGGAGTTTGGCACTGCAATTGCAGAGTCAAGATTGAGTATGGCGCTGCAATTGCAGAGCCAAAATTATAGTTTGGTGCTGCAATTGCAGAGTCAAGATTGGAGTTTGGCGCTGAATTGCAGAGCCAAGATTAGAGTTTGGCGCTGCAATTGCAGAGCCAAGATTGGAGTTTAGCGCTGCAATTGCAGAGCCGAAAGTAGAGTTTGGCGCTGCAATTGCAGAGCCAATATTGACTTTGGCACTGCAATTGCAGAGCTAAGATTGGAGTTTGGCACTGCAATTGCAGAGCCAATATTGGAGTTTGGCACTGCAATTGCAGAGCCAAGATTAGAGTTTCGCGTTACAATTGCAGAGTCTAGATTGGAGTTTGGCGCTGCAATTGCAGAGCTAAGATTGAGTTTGGCACTGCAATTGCAGAGCCAAGATTGGAGTTTGGCACTGCAATTGCAGAGCCAAGATTGGAGTTTGACGCTGCAATTGCAGAGCCAAGTTTAGAGTCTGGCGCTGCAATTGCAGAGCCAAGATTGGAGTTTGGCGCTGCAATTGCAGAGCCAATATTGGAGTTTGGCACTGCAATTGCAGAGCCAAGATGCGAGTTTGGCGCTGCAATTGCAGAGCCAAGATTGGAGTTTGGCGCGGGAATTGCAGAGCCACTATTGGAGCTTGCGCTGCAATTGCAGCGACAAGATTAGAGTTTGGCGCTGCAATTGCAGAGCCAAGAATAGAGTTTGGCGCTGCAATTGCAGAGGCAAGATCGGAGTTTGGCGCTGCAATTGCAGAGCCAAGATTGGAGTTTGGCGCTGCAATTGCAGAGCCAATATTGGAGTTACTGCAATTGCAGAGCCAAGATTAGGAGTTTGGCGTTGCAATTGCAGAGTCAAGATTGGAGTTTGGCGCTGCAATTGCAGAGCCAAGATTGGAGTTTGGCGCCGCAATTTCAGAGCCAATATTAGAGATTGCCGCTGGAATTGCAGGACCAAGATTAGAGTTTGGCGCTGCAATTGCAGAGCCAATATTGGAGTTTGGCACTGCAATTGCAGAGCCAAGATTATAGTTTGGCGCTGCAATTGCAGAGTCAAGATTGGAGTTTGGCGCTGCAATTGCAGAGCCAAGATTGGAGTTTGGCGCTGCAATTGCAGAGCCAATATTGGAGTTTGGCACTGCAATTGCAGAGCCAAGATTATAGTTTGGCGCTGCAATTGCAGAGCCAATATTGGAGTTTAGCACTGCAATTGCAGAGCCACGATTATAGTTTGGCGCTGCAATTGCAGAGTCAAGATTGGAGTTTGGCGCTGCAATTGCAGAGCCAAGATTGGAGTTTGGCGCTGCAATTGCAGAGCCAATATTGAGTTTAGCACTGCAATTGCAGAGCCAAGATTATAGTTTGGCGCTGCAATTGCAGAGTCAAGATTGAGTGGCGCTGCAATTGCAGAGCCAAAATTATAGTTTGGTGCTGCAATTGCAGAGTCAAGATTGGAGTTTGGCGCTGCATGAATTGCAGAGCCAAGATTAGAGTTTGGCGCTGCAATTGCAGAGCCAAGATTGGAGTTTAGCGCTGCAATTGCAGAGCCGAAAGTAGAGTTTGGCGCTGCAATTGCAGAGCCAATATTGAGTTTGGCACTGCCATTGCAGAGCCAAGATTGGAGTTTGGCGCCACAATTGCAGAGCCAATATTGGAGTTTGGCACTGCAATTGCAGAGCCAAGATTAGAGTTTCGCGTTACAATTGCAGAGTCTAGATTGGAGTTTGGCGCTGCAATTGCAGAGCTAAGATTGGAGTTTGGCACTGCAATTGCAGAGCCAAGATTGGAGTTTGGCACTGCAATTGCAGAGCCAAGATTGGAGTTTGACGCTGCAATTGCAGAGCCAAGTTTAGAGTCTGGCGCTGCAATTGCAGAGCCAAGATTGGAGTTTGGCGCTGCAATTGCAGAGCCAATATTGGAGTTTGGCACTGCAATTGCAGAGCCAAAAGTAGAGTTTGGCGCTGCAATTGCAGAGCCAAGATTGGAGTTTGGCGCCGCAATTGCAGAGCCAATATTAGAGCTTGCCGCTGCAATTGAAGGGACAAGATTAGAGTTTGGCGCTGCAATTGCAGAGCCAAGAATAGAGTTTGGCGCTGCAATTGCAGAGGCAAGATCGGAGTTTGGCGCTGCAATTGCAGAGCCAATATTGGAGTTTGGCACTGCAATTGCAGAGCCAAGATTGGAGTTTGGCGCTGCAATTGCAGAGCCAATATTGGAGTTTGGCACTGCAATTGCAGAGCCAAGATTCGAGTTTGGCACTGCAATTGCAGAGCCAAGATTAGAGTTTGGCGCTGCAATTGCAGAGTCAAGATTGGAGTTTGGCGCTGCAATTGCAGAGCCAAGATTGGAGTTTGGCGCTGCAATTGCAGAGCCAATATTGGAGTTTGGCACTGCAATTGCAGAGCCAAGATTATAGTTTGGCGCTGCAATTGCAGAGTCAAGATTGGAGTTTGGCGCTGCAATTGCAGAGCCAAGATTATAGTTTGGCGCTGCAATTGCAGAGTCAAGATTGAGTTTGCGCTGCAATTGCAGAGCCAAGATTATAGTTGGCGCTGCAATTGCAGAGTCAAGATTGAGTTTGGCGCTGCAATTGCAGAGGCAAGATTTTAGTTTGGCGCTGCAATTGCAGAGCCAAGATTGGAGTTTGGCGCTGCAATTGCAGAGCCAAGATTATAGTTTGGCGCTGCAATTGCAGAGTCAAGATTGGAGTTTGGCGCTGCAATTGCAGAGCCAAGATTGGAGTTTGGCGCTGCAATTGCAGAGCCAATATTGGAGTTTGGCACTGCAATTGCAGAGCCAAAATTGGAGTTTGGCGCTGCAATTGCAGAGGCAAGATTATAGTTTGGCGCTGCAATTGCAGAGCCAAGATTAGAGTTTGGCGCTGCAATTGCAGAGCCAAGATTATAGTCTGGCGCTGCAATTGCAGAGCCAAGATTGGAGTTTAATTGCAGAGCCCTGCAATTGCAGAGCCAGAGTTTGGCGCTGCAATTGCAGAGCTAAGATTGGAGTTTGGCACTGCAATTGCAGAGCCAAGATTGAGCACTGCAATTGCAGAGCCAATATTAGAGTTTGGCGTTACAATTGCAGAGTCAAGATTGGAGTTTGGCGCTGCGATCGCAGAGCCAAGGTTGAGTTTGGCGCTGCAATTGCAGAGCCAATATTAGAGATTGCCGCTGGAATTGCAGGGCCAAGATTTGAGTTTGGCGCTGCAATTGCAGAGCCAATATTGGAGTTGGCACTGCAATTGCAGAGCCAAGATTATAGTTTGGCGCTGCAATTGCAGAGCCACGATTATAGTTTGCACTGCAATTGCAGAGCCAAGATTATAGTTTGGCGCTGCAATTGCAGAGTCAAGATTGAGCGAGGCTGCAATTGCAGAGCCAAGATTATAGTTTGGTGCTGCAATTGCAGAGTCAAGATTGGAGTTTGGCGCTGCATCAATTGCAGAGCCAATATTAGAGTTTGGCGCTGCAATTGCAGAGCCAAGATTGGAGAGTTTGGCGCTGCAATTGCAGAGCCACGAGTAGAGTTTGGCGCTGCAATTGCAGAGCCAAGATTGAGTTTGGCGCTGCAATTGCAGAGCCAAGATTGGAGTTTGGCGCTGCAATTGCAGAGCCAAGATTAGAGTTTGGCGCTGCAATTGCAGAGCCAAGATTAGAGTTTGGCGCTGCAATTGCAGAGTCTAGATTGGAGTTTGGCACTGCAATTGCAGAGCCAAGATTGGAGTTTGGCACTGCAATTGCAGAGCCAAGATTGGAGTTTGGCACTGCAATTGCAGAGCCAAGATTGGAGTTTGACGCTGCAATTGCAGAGCCAATATTGGAGTTTGGCACTTCAATTGCAGAGCCAAGATTATAGTTTGGCGCTGCAATTGCAGAGTCAAGATTGGAGTTTGGCGCTGCAATTGCAGAGCCAAGATTGGAGTTTGGCGCTGCAATTGCAGAGCCAATATTGAGTTGGCACTGCAATTGCAGAGCCAAGATTATAGTTTGGCGCTGCAATTGCAGAGCCAATATTGGAGTTTAGCACTGCAATTGCAGAGCCACGATTATAGTTTGGCGCTGCAATTGCAGAGTCAAGATTGGAGCTTGGCGCTGCAATTGCAGAGCCAAAATTATAGTTTGGTGCTGCAATTGCAGAGTCAAGATTGGAGTTTGGCGCTGCATGAATTGCAGAGCCAAGATTAGAGTTTGGCGCTGCAATTGCAGAGCCAAGATTGGAGTTTAGCGCTGCAATTGCAGAGCCGAAAGTAGAGTTTGGCGCTGCAATTGCAGAGCCAACATTGGAGTTTGGCACTGCCATTGCAGAGCCAAGATTGGAGTTTGGCGCTACAATTGCAGAGCCAATATTGGAGTTTGGCACTGCAATTGCAGAGCCAAGATTAGAGTTTCGCGTTACAATTGCAGAGTCTAGATTGGAGTTTGGCGCTGCAATTGCAGAGCTAAGATTGGAGTTTGGCACTGCAATTGCAGAGCCAAGATTGGAGTTTGGCGCTGCAATTGCAGAGCCAATATTGGAGTTTGGCACTGCAAGTGCAGAGCCAAGATTATAGTTTGGTGCTGCAATTGCAGAGCCAATATTGGAGTTTAGCACTGCAATTGGAGAGCCACGATTATAGTTTGGCGCTGCAATTGCAGAATCAAGATTGGAGCTTGGCGCTCCAATTGCAGAGCCAAAATTATAGTTTGGTGCTGCAATTGCAGAGCCAAGATTAGAGTTTCGCGTTACAATTGCAGAGTCTAGATTGGAGTTTGGCGCTGCAATTGCAGAGCTAAGATTGGAGTTTGGCACTGCAATTGCAGAGCCAAGATTGGAGTTTAGCACTGCAATTGCAGAGCCAATATTAGAGTTTGGCGTTACAATTGCAGAGTCAAGATTGGAGTTTGGCGCTGCGATCGCAGAGCCAAGATTGGAGTTTGGCGCCGCAATTGCAGAGCCAATATTAGAGATTGCCGCTGGAATTGCAGGGCCAAGATTAGAGTTTGGCACTGCAATTGCAGAGCCAATATTGGAGTTTGGCACTGCAATTGCATAGCCAAGATTATAGTTTGGCGCTGCAATTGCAGAGCCACGATTGGAGTTTGGCACTGCAATTGCAGAGCCAAGATTATAGTTTGGCGCTGCAATTGCAGAGTCAAGATTGGAGCTTGGCGCTGCAATTGCAGAGCCAAAATTATAGTTTGGTGCTGCAATTGCAGAGTCAAGATTGGAGTTTGGCGCTGCATCAATTGCAGAGCCAAGATTAGAGTTTGGCGCTGCAATTGCAGAGCCAAGATTGGAGTTTAGCGCTGCAATTGCAGAGCCGAAAGTAGAGTTTGGCGCTGCAATTGCAGAGCCAATATTGGACTTTGGCACTGCCATTGCAGAGCCAAGATTGGAGTTTGGCGCTACAATTGCAGAGCCACTATTGGAGTTTGGCACTGCAATTGCAGAGCCAAGATTAGAGTTTCGCGTTACAATTGCAGAGTCTAGATTGGAGTTTGGCGCTGCAATTGCAGAGCTAAGATTGGAGTTTGGCACTGCAATTGCAGAGCCAAGATTGGAGTTTGGCACTGCAATTGCAGAGCCAAGATTGGAGTTTGACGCTGCAATTGCAGAGCCAAGATTGGAGTTTAGCACTGCAATTGCAGAGCCAATATTAGAGTTTGGCGTTACAATTGCAGAGTCAAGATTGGAGTTTGGCGCTGCGATCGCAGAGCCAAGATTGGAGTTTGGCGCCGCAATTGCAGAGCCAATATTAGAGATTGCCGCTGGAATTGCAGGGCCAAGATTAGAGTTTGGCGCTGCAATTGCAGAGCCAATATTGGAGTTTGGCACTGCAATTGCATAGCCAAGATTATAGTTTGGCCCTGCAATTGCAGAGCCACGATTGAGTTTGGCTCTGCAATTGCAGAGCCAAGATTATAGTTTGGCGCTGCAATTGCAGAGTCAAGATTGGAGCTTGGCGCTGCAATTGCAGAGCCAAAATTATAGTTTGGTGCTGCAATTGCAGAGTCAAGATTGGAGTTTGGCGCTGCATCAATTGCAGAGCCAAGATTAGAGTTTGGCGCTGCAATTGCAGAGCCAAGATTGGAGTTTAGCGCTGCAATTGCAGAGCCGAAAGTAGAGTTTGGCGCTGCAATTGCAGAGCCAATATTGGACTTTGGCACTGCCATTGCAGAGCCAAGATTGGAGTTTGGCGCTACAATTGCAGAGCCACTATTGGAGTTTGGCACTGCAATTGCAGAGCCAAGATTAGAGTTTCGCGTTACAATTGCAGAGTCTAGATTGGAGTTTGGCGCTGCAATTGCAGAGCTAAGATTGGAGTTTGGCACTGCAATTGCAGAGCCAAGATTGGAGTTTGGCACTGCAATTGCAGAGCCAAGATTGGAGTTTGACGCTGCAATTGCAGAGCCAATATTGGAGTTTGGCACTTCAATTGCAGAGCCAAGATTATAGTTTGGCGCTGCAATTGCAGAGTCAAGATTGGAGTTTGGCGCTGCAATTGCAGAGCCAAGATTGGAGTTTGGCGCTGCAATTGCAGAGCCAATATTGGAGTTTGGCACTGCAATTGCAGAGCCAAGATTGGAGTTTGGCGCTACAATTGCAGAGCCAAGATTAGAGTTTGGCGCTGCAATTGCAGAGCCAAGAATAGAGTTTGGCGCTGCAATTGCAGAGGCAAGATTGGAGTTTGGCGCTGCGATCGCAGAGCCAAGATTGGAGTTTGGCGCCGCAATTGCAGAGCCAATATCAGAGATTGCCGCTGGAATTGCAGGGCCAAGATTAGAGTTTGGCCCTGCAATTGCAGAGCCAATATTGGAGTTTGGCACTGCAATTGCATAGCCAAGACTATAGTTTGGCGCTACAATTGCAGAGCCAATATTGGAGTTTGGCACTGCAATTGCAGAGCCAATATTAGAGATTGGCGTTGAAATTGCAGAGTCAAGATTGGAGTTTGGCGCTGCGATCGCAGAGCCAAGATTGGAGTTTGGCGCCGCAATTGCAGAGCCAATATCAGAGATTGCCGCTGGAATTGCAGGGCCAAGATTAGAGTTTGGCCCTGCAATTGCAGAGCCAATATTGGAGTTTGGCACTGCAATTGCATAGCCAAGATTATAGTTTGGCGCTGCAATTGCAGAGCCACGATTGGGGTTTGGCACTGCAATTGCAGAGCCAAGATTATAGTTTGGCGCTGCAATTGCAGAGTCAAGATTGGAGCTTGGCGCTGCAATTGCAGAGCCAAAATTATAGTTTGGTGCTGCAATTGCAGAGTCAAGATTGGAGTTTGGCGCTGCAATTGCAGAGCCAAGATTGGAGTTTAGCGCTGCAATTGCAGAGCCGAAAGTAGAGTTTGGCGCTGCAATTGCAGAGCCAATATTGGACTTTGGCACTGCCATTGCAGAGCCAAGATTGGAGTTTCGCGTTACAATTGCAGAGTCTAGATTGGAGTTTGGCGCTGCAATTGCAGAGCTAAGATTGGAGTTTGGCACTGCAATTGCAGAGCCAAGATTGGAGTTTGGCACTGCAATTGCAGAGTCAAGATTGGAGCTTGGCGCTGCAATTGCAGAGCAAAAATTATAGTTTCGCGTTACAATTGCAGAGTCTAGATTGGAGTTTGGCGCTGCAATTGCAGAGCTAAGATTGAGTTTATACCTCCAAGTGCAGAGCCCAGATTGGAGTTTGGCACTGCAATTGCAGAGTCAAGATTGGAGCTTGGCGCTGCAATTGCAGAGCCAAAATTATAGTTTGGTGCTGCAATTGCAGAGTCAAGATTGGAGTTTGGCGCTGCATGAATTGCAGAGCCAAGATTAGAGTTTGGCGCTGCAATTGTAGAGCCAAGATTGGAGTTTAGCGCTGCAATTGCAGAGCCGAAAGTAGAGTTTGGCGCTGCAATTGCAGAGCCAATATTGGACTTTGGCACTGCCATTGCAGAGCCAAGATTGGAGTTTGGCGCTACAATTGCAGAGCCAATATTGGAGTTTGGCACTGCAATTGCAGAGCCAAGATTAGAGTTTCGCGTTACAATTGCAGAGTCTAGATTGGAGTTTGGCGCTGCAATTGCAGAGCTAAGATTGGAGTTTGGCACTGCAATTGCAGAGCCAAGATTGGAGTTTGGCACTGCAATTGCAGAGCTAAGATTGGAGTTTGACGCTGCAATTGCAGAGCCAAGTTTAGAGTCTGGCGCTGCAATTGCAGAGCCAAGATTGGAGTTTGGCGCTGCAATTGCAGAGCCAATATTGGAGTTTGGCACTGCAATTGCAGAGCCAAAAGTAGAGTTTGGCGCTGCAATTGCAGAGCCAAGATTGGAGTTTGGCGCCGCAATTGCAGAGCCAATATTAGAGCTTGCCGCTGCAATTGCAGGGCCAAGATTAGAGTTTGGCGCTGCAATTGGAGAGCCAAGAATAGAGTTTGGCGCTGCAATTGCAGAGGCAAGATCGGAGTTTGGCGCTGCAATTGCAGAGCCAAGATTGGAGTTTGGCGCTGGAATTGCAGAGCCAATATTGGAGTTTGGCACTGCAATTGCAGAGCCAATATTAGGGTTTGGCGTTGCAATTGCAGAGTCAAGATTGGAGTTTGGCGCTGCGATCGCAGAGCCAAGATTGGAGTTTGGCGCCGCAATTTCAGAGCCAATATTAGAGATTGCCGCTGGAATTGCAGGGCCAAGATTAGAGTTTGGTGCTGCAATTGCAGAGCCAATATTGGAGTTTGGCACTTCAATTGCAGAGCCAAGATTATAGTTTGGCGCTGCAATTGCAGAGTCAAGATTGGAGTTTGGCGCTGCAATTGCAGAGCCAAGATTGGAGTTTGGCGCTGCAATTGCAGAGCCAATATTGGAGTTTGGCACTGCAATTGCAGAGCCAAGATTATTGTTTGGCGCTGCAATTGCAGAGCCAATATTGGAGTTTAGCACTGCAATTGCAGAGCCACGATTATAGTTTGGCGCTGCAATTGCAGAGTCAAGATTGGAGCTTGGCGCTGCAATTGCAGAGCCAAAATTATAGTTTGGTGCTGCAATTGCAGAGCCAATATTGGAGTTTAGCACTGCAATTGCAGAGCCACGATTATAGTTTGGCGCTGCAATTGCAGAGTCAAGATTGGAGCTTGGCGCTGCAATTGCAGAGCCAAAATTATAGTTTGGTGCTGCAATTGCAGAGTCAAGATTGGAGTTTGGCGCTGCATGAATTGCAGAGCCAAGATTAGAGTTTGGCGCTGCAATTGCAGAGCCAAGATTGGAGTTTAGCGCTGCAATTGCAGAGCCGAAAGTAGAGTTTGGCGCTGCAATTGCAGAGCCAATATTGGAGTTTGGCACTGCCATTGCAGAGCCAAGATTGGAGTTTGGCGCTACAATTGCAGAGCCAATATTGGAGTTTGGCACTGCAATTGCAGAGCCAAGATTAGAGTTTCGCGTTACAATTGCAGAGTCTAGATTGGAGTTTGGCGCTGCAATTGCAGAGCTAAGATTGGAGTTTGGCACTGCAATTGCAGAGCCAAGATTGGAGTTTGGCACTGCAATTGCAGAGCCAAGATTGGAGTTTGACGCTGCAATTGCAGAGCCAAGTTTAGAGTCTGGCGCTGCAATTGCAGAGCCAAGATTGGAGTTTGGCGCTGCAATTGCAGAGCCAATATTGGAGTTTGGCACTGCAATTGCAGAGCCAAAAGTAGAGTTTGGCGCTGCAATTGCAGAGCCAAGATGGAGTTTGGCGCCGCAATTGCAGAGCCAATATTAGAGCTTGCCGCTGCAATTGCAGGGCCAAGATTAGAGTTTGGCGCTGCAATTGCAGAGCCAAGAATAGAGTTTGGCGCTGCAATTGCAGAGGCAAGATCGGAGTTTGGCGCTGCAATTGCAGAGCCAATATTGGAGTTTGGCACTGCAATTGCAGAGCCAAGATTGGAGTTTGGCGCTACAATTGCAGAGCCAATATTGGAGTTTGGCACTGCAATTGCAGAACCAATATTGGAGTTTGGCACTGCAATTACAGCGCCAAGATTAGAGTTTGGCGTTGCAATTGCACAGTCAAGATTGGAGTTTGGCGCTGCAATTGCAGAGCCAAGATTGGAGTTTGGCGCTGCGATTGCAGAGCCAATATTGGAGTTTGGCACTGCAATTACATCGCCAAGATTATAGTTTGGCGCTGCAATTGCAGAGTCAAGATTGGAGTTTGTCGCTGCAATTGCAGAGCCAAGATTATAATTTGGCGCTGCAATTGCAGAGTCAAGATTGGAGTTTGGCGCTGCAATTGCAGAGCCAAGATTATAGTTTGGCGCTGCAATTGCAGAGTCAAGATTGGAGTTTGGCGCTGCATGAATTGCAGAGCCAAGATTGGAGTTTGGCGCTGCAATTGTAGAGCCAAGATTGGACTTTGGCACTGTATTTGCAGAGCCAAGAGTAGAGTTTGGCGTTGCAATTGCAGAGTCAAGATTGGAGTTTGGCGCTGCGATCGCAGAGCCAAGATTGGAGTTTGGCGCTGCAATTGCAGAGCCAATATTGGAGTTTGGCACTGCAAATGCAGAGCGAAAATTGGAGTTTGGCGCTGCAATTGCAGAGGCAAGATTATAGTTTGGCGCTGCAATTGCAGAGCCAAGATTAGAGTTTGGCGCTGCAATTGCAGTGCCAAGATTAGAGTCTGGTGCTGCAATTCAAGAGCCAAGATTGGAGTTTGGCGCTGGAATTGCAGACCAAAAGTACAGTTTGGTGCTGCAATTGGAGAGCCACTATTCGAGTTTGGCACTGCAATTGCAGAGCCAAGATTGGAGTTTGGCGCTACAATTGCAGAGCCAATATTGGAGTTTGGCACTGCAATTGCAGAGCCAATATTAGAGTTTGGCGTTGCAATTGCAGAGTCAAGATTGGAGTTTGGCGCTGCGATCGCAGAGCCAAGATTGGAGTTTGGCGCCGCAATTGCAGAGCCAATATTAGAGATTGCCGCTGGAATTGCAGGGCCAAGATTAGAGTTTGGCCCTGCAATTGCAGAGCCAAGAATAGAGCTTGGCACTGCAATTGCAGAGCCAAGATCGGAGTTTGGCACTGCAATTGCAGAGCCAAGATTATAGTTTGGCGCTGCAATTGCAGAGCCAAGATTATAATTTGGCGCTGCAATTGCAGAGTCAAGATTGGAGTTTGGCGCTGCAATTGCAGAGCCAAGATTATAGTTTGGCGCTGCAATTGCAGAGTCAAGATTGGAGTTTGGCGCTGCATGAATTGCAGAGCCAAGATTGGAGTTTGGCGCTGCAATTGCAGAGCCAAGATTGGAGTTTGGCACTGCAATTGTATAGCCAAGATTATAGTTTGGCGCACCAATTGCAGAGTCAAGATTAGAGTTCGGCGCTGCAATTGCAGAGCCAAGATTAGAGTTTGGCGCTGCAATTGCAGAGCCGAAATTTGAGTTTGGCGCTTCAATTGCAGAGCCAAGATTAGAGTTTGGCGCTGCAATTGCAGAGCCAAGAATAGAGCTTGGCGCTGCAATTGCAGAGCCAAGATCGGAGTTTGGCACTGCAATTGCAGAGCCAAGATTATAGTTTGACGCTGCAATTGCAGAGCCAATATTGGAGTTTAGCACTGCAATTGCAGAGCCAATATTGGAGTTTGACGCTACAATTGCAGAGCCAATATTGGAGTTTGGCACTGCAATTACAGCGCCAAGATTAGAGTTTGGCGTTGCAATTGCACAGTCAAGATTGGAGTTTGGCGCTGCAATTGCAGAGCCAAGATTGGAGTTTGGCGCTGCGATTGCAGAGCCAATATTGGAGTTTGGCACTGCAATTACATAGCCAAGATTATAGTTTGGCGCTGCAATTGCAGAGTCAAGATTGGAGTTTGTCGCTGCAATTGCAGAGCCAAGATTATAATTTGGCGCTGCAATTGCAGAGTCAAGATTGGAGTTTGGCGCTGCAATTGCAGAGCCAAGATTATAGTTTGGCGCTGCAATTGCAGAGTCAAGATTGGAGTTTGGCGCTGCATGAATGGGCCTTATGCGCTAAAGCAAAGCATCACGGTAGTTTAGTTAACTCGCTCGAATTTTTCATCATGGCGGCTGTTTACTTTGCGTATGAGTTTGTGAAAATATATGGAAAGTACTCGAGAAATATTTTAGCGAAGAATTGGAAAAAGGCTTTTATAAATTCCTTGAGGTTTACTTTAAGCCAGTTAGTCTTACGGAATTTCTACAAGCCATAGATTTTGAGATATTTAACATGGCGTACACCGAGTGTAAAGTGAAGCACACCTTCGATCGGACATGGACAAGTACAAATTTTAACATCTCGCACATGCAAAGGTGAGTTCGTAGCTAAAATTTATGTAAAATAAGTAAGACACCCATATCTATTACCTACAAAAACATTTCGGCGATCGCACTGTTTTTACAAGCTCTAGAGAAAATGTCCCCACACGTAGCCAGCTCAAACGAAACATGCTTTGATCAAGTGTTCCATTTGCAAACCAAAACATAGAGGTTGTTTGGCGCGAAAACTATATGTTCAATCTATCGGTTTTTCATGGTTAAAGATTTACTTACTATTGTAAGAGTACTTTTAAGTACTATTCACTGCTATTACTATACACTGTTTGAAGAGTCCAAAAAGGATATTTTGTTCGTGCATTTCTGTTTGTATTCGGTTGTTGTTTTACGCGTTTTGGTGCTTTCGTTTGGGAAAAAGAAATGGATGAAACCGGCTGTAAACTTGCCAAAAAGAAAGGAGGAACTACTTGTTGTGTGCCGCTTTGTAAAAGCAACAGTCTAAAAAATCCGGAATTATCCTTCCATCAATTTCCTCGAGAGACGAACTTAAAAGAAACATGGCTAAATTTATTAGGAATAAAAAAACAACCGCTAAAAAGCCACAAAGTTTGCTCAGTGCATTTTCCTGATGGCAAGAAAGTATTAAACTCATTACCAACTGGGCCCATGTCATGTAGAGAGACAAAAAATAGTAGTGCAGGAAGAAAAAGCTCATGTTCTAAGCCAGCACACAGTAGCACTAGTAGTCTAGTTGCAGAACCAAAAGATAAAATGAATGAGGAGTTGCAGAAAGTAACAAGTGAACATGCTGAACTTAAACAAAACTATGAGGACCTATCAAAGAAATATCAACAGTGTGCACTTAGAATTGAACATGTTATTGCAAGTGATTCAAACTTTAAATTTTACACCAGTTTTCCCAACTATGCAACATTCAAAGTATTCTTTGACTATTTACAACCGGCTTGTAATTTTCTAATGTATGCTGGCTCTAATAACATTGAACATGCATCTGCAGCACAATCAAAGCATGGCCGAGCTAGGTCTTTACCACCAGAACAAGAGTTGTTCATGGTCTTAGTTCGACTTAGATGTGGACTATTGGGCCAAGATATTGCACACCGATTCGGAATTTCACAACCTCAGTATTCACGAATCGAGACTACCTGGTTAGGATTTCTTTACCATAGACTACGAGCTCTTCCCATATGGGCATCACGTGAGCATATTCAACAAACAATGCCACAAGCTTTCAGGAATACCTACCCAAAAACACGTGTCATTATCGACTGCACCGAAATATACATTGAAATGCCAACATCATTTAGGAGCCAGTCAGCAACTTACTCTTCATATAAAAACCATAATACTGCCAAAGCGCTAATTGGAATATCCCCTGCAGGATATCCAACATTTGTATCTGAGTTGTATGCTGGGCGATCAAGCGATAAGCAAGTCACAAATGACTGTGGCATTTTGAAGATGTTAGAGCCAGGCGATGATGTGATGGCAGATAGAGGTTTTGATATTGGCGATGATATGCCAGATGGGGTTAAACTTAATATCCCACCATTTTTAAATGGAGCCCCTCAGCTGTCAGTTTCGGATGAAAATGACACAAGGAAAATCGCAGCAGTGAGAGTTCATGTTGAAAGGGCAATTCAACGCGTTAAATGCTTCAGAATTTTAAAGAATGTGTTTCCATTGACCATGGCATCAGAACTAAACAAAGTTTGGGTTATTTGTACTTATCTAACTCTTTTCCACCCACCACTGATATGTGAAAAGTCTGATTCAGATTCAGAAGAAAATTAGATTTATTTAAATAAAAGACATGACTATTATAGTTATAACTAATAGTTTAATTTCTTATTAATAGTTCTGGATAAATGTATGAAAAGTATAACGAAGTCAGTGTAGGTAACATTGTTTTGCTCCATAACTCATTGTCAAAATAAATCCTTTCTGTAAACACATCTTCATTGGTAAAAACTATGAGATCTGCCCATTCTAGATTACAGGTAGCCATTAGTCCTTGTATCTGGTAATAATAGTTGTGATTTTTCTTCAGTGTAGGTCTAGGGTTAAGTTTACTTGCAGGCAGAAGAAAAAAGGCAGGGTCACAACATGCATCTTCAATTGTCATGTCCTTCTTTGAAAATGGACATTTAACCTCGCCAATACTAAATGGTTCCTCCTCACTGGGGTCATGCAGGAGACAGTCTGGACTCCCACCTAGCCATGGAACTTCTGCATTAATTACCAAGCCACACTCAACACATGCTTTGATAATGTGTCCATCATGACCACACTTTTCTAAGTATTTCGCTATTGCATTTTGTTCGTTTGTCTGTCCCCATAGACATGGTTGTGGTGTTTTTGTTTTATTATTTATACATGTAAACTGTTTGGCAAGTATTGATTTTGGAAATATACTTTCCCTGCGCTTTAATACACACCCAAAATTTGACGCTGTTAGCCGAAATTGCCTTTCTTCAAACCACAGGGTGTTATTTGACTGCCCCCTTGTGTTGCACTCAATGTCAAGTAGTTGTTCCTTCGTTTTGATCAATCTTTCTTGAACAAATTGTTTGTATTCTTGGCTTGGTAAATGCTTAGAAATTTGGGAAAGATTTGGAGTGTTTATGTCTTTTAGAACTGAATCCCTTATTTCCACATTAAATAATTGATTGGCACTCTCCTGAGCTTCTGTAAATTTCTTTTTGGATGGTATTTCTACCAGAAATTCATTATGGTCAAAAGGCTGACAATCATTTGATTCTAAAAGGGTTTCAAGATAGCTGCATGTACCTACAGTTTTTAATCCATCCTTAAGTTTTATAATTTCATTTCCAGTCACATTTTTTTCAAAAGGAGGAGCTGGGTTGGTGATTTTCTGAGTGTTAGAGCATGTCCTGGTCGAAGTTGCCTTTGTAAATTTCACATTATCAAACAGGACAGCAGTCTTAAGGTCCTCACTTGCTGGCACATGCCACTGTTGTAGTAACTGGGTACATGTTAAGTCGTCTGGGACTTCAGTTAGTTCAAGCTGAATGAAGTCAAGAATGCAGCTACATGCATGCATAAACCACCTTGTCCAGCTACACATGTACAACTTGCATATGACACTTTTCCTGTGTCCTGGTGAAAGTGGACATATACAGTGTATTGCACCTTTTTCATTGAAGCATGTACATTGCATTTAACAAGAAAAAACCGCTCAGTTCCTTTTAAAATATCGGGCTTAACTTGTAGTTTCGTGACCATTTTCTCTTTAAAAAGTTGGTAGCCATATTTCTTATGTTTATGTGCATTAGGTGTTTTTCCTTGTCTCCTCGAAGTATCAGTAATTAAATGCTGTTTAAGAAGCTCGTGTGTAAAAGGAGGAATGCCTTTGAGATTCTTAGTCCACTCTGAACGTTGTTCAACAGATATATTATCCGTTTCATCCATTTCTTTTTCCCAAACGAAAGCACCAAAACGCGTAAAACAACAACCGAATACAAACAGAAATGCACGAACAAAATATCCTTTTTGAACTCTTCAAACAGTGTATAGTAATAGCAGTGAATAGTACTTAAAAGTACTCTTACAATAGTAAGTAAATCTTTGACCATGAAAAACTACAAAAAGCCGATACATTGAACATATAGTTTTCGCGCCAAACAACCTCAATGTTTTGGTTTGCAAATGGAACACTTGATCAAAGCATGTTTGGTTTGAGCTGGCTACGTGTGGGGACATTTTCCCCCTAGAGCTTGTAAAAACAGTGCGATCGCCGAACTTTTTTTGGAGGCAATAGATATGGGTGTCTTACAATTGCAGAGCCGAAAGTAGAGTTTGGCGCTGCAATTGCAGAGCCAATATTGGACTTTGGCACTGCCATTGCAGAGCCAAGATTGGAGTTTGGCGCTACAATTGCAGAGCCACTATTGGAGTTTGGCACTGCAATTGCAGAGCCAAGATTAGAGTTTCGCGTTACAATTGCAGAGTCTAGATTGGATTTTGGCGCTGCAATTGCAGAGCTAAGATTGGAGTTTGGCACTGCAATTGCAGAGCCAAGATTGGAGTTTGGCACTGCAATTGCAGAGCCAAGATTGGAGTTTGACGCTGCAATTGCAGAGCCAATATTGGAGTTTGGCACTTCAATTGCAGAGCCAAGATTATAGTTTGGCGCTGCAATTGCAGAGTCAAGATTGGAGTTTGGCGCTGCAATTGCAGAGCCAAGATTGGAGTTTGGCGCTGCAATTGCAGAGCCAATATTGGAGTTTGGCACTGCAATTGCAGAGCCAAGATTGGAGTTGGCGCTACAATTGCAGAGCCAATATTGGAGTTTGGCACTGCAATTGCAGAGCCAATATTAGAGTTTGGCGTTGCAATTGCAGAGTCAAGATTGGAGTTTGGCGCTGCGATCGCAGAGCCAAGATTGGAGTTTGGCGCCGCAATTGCAGAGCCAATATTAGAGATTGCCGCTGGAATTGCAGGGCCAAGATTAGAGTTTGGCGCTGCAATTGCAGAGCCAATATTGGAGTTTGGCACTGCAATTGCATAGCCAAGATTATAGTTTGGCGCTGCAATTGCAGAGTCAAGATTGGAGCTTCGCGCTGCAATTGCAGAGCCAAAATTATAGTTTGGTGCTGCAATTGCAGAGTCAAGATTGGAGTTTGGCGCTGCATGAATTGCAGAGCCAAGATTAGAGTTTGGCGCTGCAATTGCAGAGCCAAGATTGGAGTTTAGCGCTGCAATTGCAGAGCCGAAAGTAGAGTTTGGCGCTGCAATTGCAGAGCCAATATTGGACTTTGGCACTGCCATTGCACAGCCAAGATTGGAGTTTGGCGCTACAATTGCAGAGCCAATATTGGAGTTTGGCACTGCAATTGCAGAGCCAAGATTAGAGTTTCGCGTTACAATTGCAGAGCCTAGATTGGTGTTTGGCGCTGCAATTGTAGAGCTAAGATTGGAGTTTGGCACTGCAATTGCAGAGCCAAGATTGGAGTTTGGCACTGCAATTGCAGAGCCAAGAATGGAGTTTGACGCTGCAATTGCAGAGCCAAGTTTAGAGTCTGGCGCTGCAATTGCAGAGCCAAGATTGGAGTTTGGCGCTGCAATTGCAGAGCCAATATTGGAGTTTGGCACTGCAATTGCAGAGCCAAAAGTAGAGTTTGGCGCTGCAATTGCAGAGCCAAGATTGGAGTTTGGCGCAGCAATTGCAGAGCCAATATTAGAGCTTGCCGCGGCAATTGCAGAGCCAAGAATAGAGTTTGGCGCTGCAATTGCAGAGCCAAGAATAGAGTTTGGCGCTGCAATTGCAGAGGCAAGATTGGAGTTTGGCGCTGCGATCGCAGAGCCAAGATTGGAGTTTGGCGCCGCAATTGCAGAGCCAATATCAGAGATTGCCGCTGGAATTGCAGGGCCAAGATTAGAGTTTGGCCCTGCAATTGCAGAGCCAATATTGGAGTTTGGCACTGCAATTGCATAGCCAAGATTATAGTTTGGCGCTACAATTGCAGAGCCAATATTGGAGTTTGGCACTGCAATTGCAGAGCCAATATTAGAGATTGGCGTTGCAATTGCAGAGTCAAGATTGGAGTTTGGCGCTGCGATCGCAGAGCCAAGATTGGAGATTGGCGCCGCAATTGCAGAGCCAATATCAGAGATTGCCGCTGGAATTGCAGGGCCAAGATTAGAGTTTGGCCCTGCAATTGCAGAGCCAATATTGGAGTTTGGCACTGCAATTGCATAGCCAAGATTATAGTTTGGCGCTGCAATTGCAGAGCCACGATTGGGGTTTGGCACTGCAATTGCAGAGCCAAGATTATAGTTTGGCGCTGCAATTGCAGAGTCAAGATTGAGTATGCGCTGCAATTGCAGAGCCAAAATTAGAGTTTGGAGCTGCAATTGCAGAGTCAAGATTGGAGTTTGGCGCTGCAATTGCAGAGCCAAGATTGGACTTTAGCGCTGCAATTGCAGAGCCGAAAGTAGAGTTTGGCGCTGCAATTGCAGAGCCAATATTGGACTTTGGCACTGCCATTGCAGAGCCAAGATTGGAGTTTCGCGTTACAATTGCAGAGTCTAGATTGGAGTTTGGCGCTGCAATTGCAGAGCTAAGATTGGAGTTTGGCACTGCAATTGCAGAGCCAAGATTGGAGTTTGGCACTGCAATTGCAGAGTCAAGATTGGAGCTTGGCGCTGCAATTGCAGAGCCAAAATTATAGTTTCGCGTTACAATTGCAGAGTCTAGATTGGAGTTTGGCGCTGCAATTGCAGAGCTAAGATTGGAGTTTGGCACTGCAATTGCAGAGCCAAGATTGGAGTTTGGCACTGCAATTGCAGAGTCAAGATTGGAGCTTGGCGCTGCAATTGCAGAGCCAAAATTATAGTTTGGTGCTGCAATTGCAGAGTCAAGATTGGAGTTTGGCGCTGCATGAATTGCAGAGCCAAGATTAGAGTTTGGCGCTGCAATTGCAGAGCCAAGATTGGAGTTTAGCGCTGCAATTGCAGAGCCGAAAGTAGAGTTTGGCGCTGCAATTGCAGAGCCAATATTGGACTTTGGCACTGCCATTGCAGAGCCAAGATTGGAGTTTGGCGCTACAATTGCAGAGCCAATATTGGAGTTTGGCACTGCAATTGCAGAGCCAAGATTAGAGTTTCGCGTTACAATTGCAGAGTCTAGATTGGAGTTTGGCGCTGCAATTGCAGAGCTAAGATTGGAGTTTGGCACTGCAATTGCAGAGCCAAGATTGGAGTTTGGCACTGCAATTGCAGAGCTAAGATTGGAGTTTGACGCTGCAATTGCAGAGCCAATATTGGAGTTTGGCACTGCAATTGCAGAGCCAAAAGTAGAGTTTGGCGCTGCAATTGCAGAGCCAAGATTGGAGTTTGGCGCCGCAATTGCAGAGCCAATATTAGAGCTTGCCGCTGCAATTGCAGGGCCAAGATTAGAGTTTGGCGCTGCAATTGCAGAGCCAAGAATAGAGTTTGGCGCTGCAATTGCAGAGGCAAGATCGGAGTTTGGCGCTGCAATTGCAGAGCCAATATTGGAGTTTGGCACTGCAATTGCAGAGCCAAAAGTAGAGTTTGGCGCTGCAATTGCAGAGCCAAGATTGGAGTTTGGCGCCGCAATTGCAGAGCCAATATTAGAGCTTGCCGCTGCAATTGCAGGGCCAAGATTAGATTTGCGCTGCAATTGCAGAGCCAAGAATAGAGTTTGGCGCTGCAATTGCAGAGGCAAGATCGGAGTTTGGCGCTGCAATTGCAGAGCCAAGATTGGAGTTTGGCGCTGGAATTGCAGAGCCAATATTGGAGTTTGGCACTGCAATTGCAGAGCCAATATTAGGGTTTGGCGTTGCAATTGCAGAGTCAAGATTGGAGTTTGGCGCTGCGATCGCAGAGCCAAGATTGGAGTTTGGCGCCGCAATTTCAGAGCCAATATTAGAGATTGCCGCTGGAATTGCAGGACCAAGATTAGAGTTTGGTGCTGCAATTGCAGAGCCAATATTGGAGTTTGGCACTTCAATTGCAGAGCCAAGATTATAGTTTGGCGCTGCAATTGCAGAGTCAAGATTGGAGTTTGGCGCTGCAATTGCAGAGCCAAGATTGGAGTTTGGCGCTGCAATTGCAGAGCCAATATTGGAGTTTGGCACTGCAATTGCAGAGCCAAGATTATTGTTTGGCGCTGCAATTGCAGAGCCAATATTGGAGTTTGGCACTGCCATTGCAGAGCCAAGATTGGAGTTTGGCGCTACAATTGCAGAGCCAATATTGGAGTTTGGCACTGCAATTGCAGAGCCAAGATTAGGGTTTCGCGTTACAATTGCAGAGTCTAGATTGGAGTTTGGCGCTGCAATTGCAGAGCTAAGATTGGAGTTTGGCACTGCAATTGCAGAGCCAAGATTGGAGTTTGGCACTGCAATTGCAGAGCCAAGATTGGAGTTTGACGCTGCAATTGCAGAGCCAAGTTTAGAGTCTGGCGCTGCAATTGCAGAGCCAAGATTGGAGTTTGGCGCTGCAATTGCAGAGCCAATATTGGAGTTTGGCACTGCAATTGCAGAGCCAAAAGTAGAGTTTGGCGCAGCAATTGCAGAGTCAAGATTAGAGTTCGGCGCTGCAATTGCAGAGCCAAGATTAGAGTTTGGCGCTGCAATTGCAGAGCCGAAATTTGAGTTTGGCGCTTCAATTGCAGAGCCAAGACTAGAGTTTGGCGCTGCAATTGCAGAGCCAAGAATAGAGCTTGGCGCTGCAATTGCAGAGCCAAGATCGGAGTTTGGCACTGCAATTGCAGAGCCAAGATTATAGTTTGGCGCTGCAATTGCAGAGCCAATATTGGAGTTTAGCACTGCAATTGCAGAGCCAAGATTGGAGTTTGGCGCTACAATTGCAGAGCCAATATTGGAGTTTGGCACTGCAATTACAGCGCCAAGATTAGAGTTTGGCGTTGCAATTGCACAGTCAAGATTGGAGTTTGGCGCTGCAATTGCAGAGCCAAGATTGGAGTTTGGCGCTGCGATTGCAGAGCCAATATTGGAGTTTGGCACTGCAATTACTTAGCCAAGATTATAGTTTGGCGCTGCAATTGCAGAGTCAAGATTGGAGTTTGTCGCTGCAATTGCAGAGCCAAGATTATAATTTGGCGCTGCAATTGCAGAGTCAAGATTGGAGATTGGCGCTGCAATTGCAGAGCCAAGATTATAGTTTGGCGCTGCAATTGCAGAGTCAAGATTGGAGTTTGGCGCTGCATGAATTGCAGAGCCAAGATTGGAGTTTGGCGCTGCAATTGCAGAGCCAAGATTGGAGTTTGGCACTGTAATTGCAGAGCCAAGAGTAGAGTTTGGCGTTGCAATTGCAGAGTCAAGATTGGAGTTTGGCGCTGCGATCGCAGAGCCAAGATTGGAGTTTGGCGCTGCAATTGCAGAGCCAATATTGGAGTTTGGCACTGCAAATGCAGAGCGAAAATTGGAGTTTGGCGCTGCAATTGCAGAGGCAAGATTATAGTTTGGCGCTGCAATTGCAGAGCCAAGATTAGAGTTTGGCGCTGCAATTGCAGTGCCAAGATTAGAGTCTGGTGCTGCAATTCAAGAGCCAAGATTGAGTTTGGCGCTGGAATTGCAGACCAAAAGTTTGGTGCTGCAATTGGAGAGCCACTATTCGAGTTTGGCACTGCAATTGCAGAGCCAAGATTGGAGTTTGGCGCTACAATTGCAGAGCCAATATTGAGTTTGGCACTGCAATTGCAGAGCCAATATTAGAGTTTGGCGTTGCAATTGCAGAGTCAAGATTGGAGTTTGGCGCTGCTATCGCAGAGCCAAGATTGAGTTTGGCGCCGCAATTGCAGAGCCAATATTAGAGATTGCAGCTGGAATTGCAGGGCCAAGATTAGAGTTTGGCCCTGCAATTGCAGAGCCAAGAATAGAGCTTGGCACTGCAATTGCAGAGCCAAGATCGGAGTTTGGCACTGCAATTGCAGAGCCAAGATTATAGATGCTGCAATAGCGCTGCAATTGCAGAGCCAAGATTATAATTTGGCGCTGCAATTGCAGAGTCAAGATTGGAGTTTGGCGCTGCAATTGCAGAGCCAAGATTATAGTTTGGCGCTGCAATTGCAGAGTCAAGATTGGAGTTTGGCGCTGCATGAATTGCCGAGCCAAGATTGGAGTTTGGCGCTGCAATTGCAGAGCCAAGATTGGAGTTTGGCACTGCAATTGCAGAGCCAATATTGGAGTTTGGCACTGCAATTGTATAGCCAAGATTATAGTTTGGCGCAGCAATTGCAGAGTCAAGATTAGAGTTCGGCGCTGCAATTGCAGAGCCAAGATTAGAGTTTGGCACTGCAATTGCAGAGCCAAGATTGGAGTTTGGCACTGCAATTGCAGAGCCAATATTGGAGTTTGGCACTGCAATTGTATAGCCAAGATTATAGTTTGGCGCAGCAATTGCAGAGTCAAGATTAGAGTTCGGCGCTGCAATTGCAGAGCCAAGATTAGAGTTTGGCGCTGCAATTGCAGAGCCGAAATTTGAGTTTGGCGCTTCAATTGCAGAGCCAAGATTAGAGTTTGGCGCTGCAATTGCAGAGCCAAGAATAGAGCTTGGCGCTGCAATTGCAGAGCCAAGATCGGAGTTTGGCACTGCAATTGCAGAGCCAAGATTATAGTTTGACGCTGCAATTGCAGAGCCAATATTGGACTTTAGCACTGCAATTGCAGAGCCAATATTGGAGTTTGGCGCTACAATTGCAGAGCCAATATTGGAGTTTGGCACTGCAATTACAGCGCCAAGATTAGAGTTTGGCGTTGCAATTGCACAGTCAAGATTGGAGTTTGGCGCTGCAATTGCAGAGCCAAGATTGGAGTTTGCCGCTGCGATTGCAGAGCCAATATTGGAGTTTGGCACTGCAATTACATAGCCAAGATTATAGTTTGGCGCTGCAATTGCAGAGTCAAGATTGGAGTTTGTCGCTGCAATTGCAGAGCCAAGATTATAATTTGGCGCTGCAATTGCAGAGTCAAGATTGGAGTTTGGCGCTGCAATTGCAGAGCCAAGATTATAGTTTGGCGCTGCAATTGCAGAGTCAAGATTGGAGTTTGGCGCTGCATGAATGGGCCTTATGCGCTAAAGCAAAGCATCACGGTAGTTTAGTTAACTCGCTCGAATTTTTCATCATGGCGGCTGTTTACTTTGCGTATGAGTTTGTGAAAATATATGGAAAGTACTCGAGAAATATTTTAGCGAAGAATTGGAAAAAGGCTTTTATAAATTCCTTGAGGTTTACTTTAAGCCAGTTAGTCTTACGGAATTTCTACAAGCCATAGATTTTGAGATATTTAACATGGCGTACACCGAGTGTAAAGTGAAGCACACCTTCGATCGGACATGGACAAGTACAAATTTTAACATCTCGCACATGCAAAGGTGAGTTCGTAGCTAAAATTTATGTAAAATAAGTAAGACACCCATATCTATTGCCTCCAAAAAAAGTTCGGCGATCGCACTGTTTTTACAAGCTCTAGGGGCGAAAATGTCCCCACACGTAGCCAGCTCAAACCAAACATGCTTTGATCAAGTGTTCCATTTGCAAACCAAAACATTGAGGTTGTTTGGCGCGAAAACTATATGTTCAATGTATCGGCTTTTTGTAGTTTTTCATGGTCAAAGATTTACTTACTATTGTAAGAGTACTTTTAAGTACTATTCACTGCTATTACTATACACTGTTTGAAGAGTCCAAAAAGGATATTTTGTTCGTGCATTTCTGTTTGTATTCGGTTGTTGTTTTACGCGTTTTGGTGCTTTCGTTTGGGAAAAAGAAATGGATGAAACCGGCTGTAAACTTGCCAAAAAGAAAGGAGGAACTACTTGTTGTGTGCCGCTTTGTAAAAGCAACAGTCTAAAAAATCCGGAATTATCCTTCCATCAATTTCCTCGAGAGACGAACTTAAAAGAAACATGGCTAAATTTATTAGGAATAAAAAAACAACCGCTAAAAAGCCACAAAGTTTGCTCAGTGCATTTTCCTGATGGCAAGAAAGTATTAAACTCATTACCAACTGGGCCCATGTCATGTAGAGAGACAAAAAATAGTAGTGCAGGAAGAAAAAGCTCATGTTCTAAGCCAGCACACAGTAGCACTAGTAGTCTAGTTGCAGAACCAAAAGATAAAATGAATGAGGAGTTGCAGAAAGTAACAAGTGAACATGCTGAACTTAAACAAAACTATGAGGACCTATCAAAGAAATATCAACAGTGTGTACTTAGAATTGAACATGTTATTGCAAGTGATTCAAACTTTAAATTTTACACCAGTTTTCCCAACTATGCAACATTCAAAGTATTCTTTGACTATTTACAACCGGCTTGTAATTTTCTAATGTATGCTGGCTCTAATAACATTGAACATGCATCTGCAGCACAATCAAAGCATGGCCGAGCTAGGTCTTTACCACCAGAACAAGAGTTGTTCATGGTCTTAGTTCGACTTAGATGTGGACTATTGGGCCAAGATATTGCACACCGATTCGAATTTCACAACCTCAGTATTCACGAATCGAGACTACCTGGTTAGGATTTCTTTACCATAGACTACGAGCTCTTCCCATATGGGCATCACGTGAGCATATTCAACAAACAATGCCACAAGCTTTCAGGAATACCTACCCAAAAACACGTGTCATTATCGACTGCACCGAAATATACATTGAAATGCCAACATCATTTAGGAGCCAGTCAGCAACTTACTCTTCATATAAAAACCATAATACTGCCAAAGCGCTAATTGGAATATCCCCTGCAGGATATCCAACATTTGTATCTGAGTTGTATGCTGGGCGATCAAGCGATAAGCAAGTCACAAATGACTGTGGCATTTTGAAGATGTTAGAGCCAGGCGATGATGTGATGGCAGATAGAGGTTTTGATATTGGCGATGATATGCCAGATGGGGTTAAACTTAATATCCCACCATTTTTAAATGGAGCCCTCAGCTGTCAGTTTCGGATGAAAATGACACAAGGAAAATCGCAGCAGTGAGAGTTCATGTTGAAAGGGCAATTCAACGCGTTAAATGCTTCAGAATTTTAAAGAATGTGTTTCCATTGACCATGGCATCAGAACTAAACAAAGTTTGGGTTATTTGTACTTATCTAACTCTTTTCCACCCACCACTGATATGTGAAAAGTCTGATTCAGATTCAGAAGAAAATTAGATTTATTTAAATAAAAGACATGACTATCATAGTTATAACTAATAGTTTAATTTCTTATTAATAGTTCTGGATAAATGTATGAAAAGTAGAACGAAGTCAGTGTAGGTAACATTGTTTTGCTCCATAACTCATTGTCAAAATAAATCCTTTCTGTAAACACATCTTCATTGGTAAAAACTATGAGATCTGCCCATTCTAGATTACAGGTAGCCATTAGTCCTTGTATCTGGTAATAATAGTTGTGATTTTTCTTCAGTGTAGGTCTAGGGTTAAGTTTACTTGCAGGCAGAAGAAAAAAGGCAGGGTCACAACATGCATCTTCAATTGTCATGTCCTTCTTTGAAAATGGACATTTAACCTCGCCAATACTAAATGGTTCCTCCTCACTGGGGTCATGCAGGAGACAGTCTGGACTCCCACCTAGCCATGGAACTTCTGCATTAATTACCAAGCCACACTCAACACATGCTTTGATAATGTGTCCATCATGACCACACTTTTCTAAGTATTTCGCTATTGCATTTTGTTCGTTTGTCTGTCCCCATAGACATGGTTGTGGTGTTTTTGTTTTATTATTTATACATGTAAACTGTTTGGCAAGTATTGATTTTGGAAATATACTTTCCCTGCGCTTTAATACACACCCAAAATTTGACGCTGTTAGCCGAAATTGCCTTTCTTCAAACCACAGGGTGTTATTTGACTGCCCCCTTGTGTTGCACTCAATGTCAAGTAGTTGTTCCTTCGTTTTGATCAATCTTTCTTGAACAAATTGTTTGTATTCTTGGCTTGGTAAATGCTTAGAAATTTGGGAAAGATTTGGAGTGTTTATGTCTTTTAGAACTGAATCCCTTTATTTCCACATTAAATAATTGATTGGCACTCTCCTGAGCTTCTGTAAATTTCTTTTTGATGGTATTTCTACCAGAAATTCATTATGGTCAAAAGGCTGACAATCATTTGATTCTAAAAGGGTTTCAAGATAGCTGCATGTACCTACAGTTTTTAATCCATCCTTAAGTTTTATAATTTCATTTCCAGTCACATTTTTTTCAAAAGGAGGAGCTGGGTTGGTGATTTTCTGAGTGTTAGAGCATGTCCTGGTCGAAGTTGCCTTTGTAAATTTCACATTATCAAACAGGACAGCAGTCTTAAGGTCCTCACTTGCTGGCACATGCCACTGTTGTAGTAACTGGGTACATGTTAAGTCGTCTGGGACTTCAGTTAGTTCAAGCTGAATGAAGTCAAGAATGCAGCTACATGCATGCATAAACCACCTTGTCCAGCTACACATGTACAACTTGTATGACACTTTTCCTGTGTCCTGGTGAAAGTGGACATATACAGTGTATTGCACCTTTTCATTGAAGCATGTACATTGCATTTAACAAGAAAACCGCTCAGTTCCTTTAAAATATCGGGCTTAACTTGTAGTTTCGTGACCATTTTCTCTTTAAAAAGTTGGTAGCCATATTTCTTATGTTTATGTGCATTAGGTGTTTTTCCTTGTCTCCTCGAAGTATCAGTAATTAAATGCTGTTTAAGAAGCTCGTGTGTAAAAGGAGGAATGCCTTTGAGATTCTTAGTCCACTCTGAACGTTGTTCAACAGATATATTATCCGTTTCATCCATTTCTTTTTCCCAAACGAAAGCACCAAAACGCGTAAAACAACAACCGAATACAAACAGAAATGCACGAACAAAATATCCTTTTGAACTCTTCAAACAGTGTATAGTAATAGCAGTGAATAGTACTTTAAAAGTACTCTTACAATAGTAAGTAAATCTTTAACCATGAAAAGCCGATACATTGAACATATAGTTTTCGCGCCAAACAACCTCAATGTTTTGGTTTGCAAATGGAACACTTGATCAAAGCATGTTTGGTTTGAGCTGGCTACGTGTGGGGACATTTTCCCCCTAGAGCTTGTAAAAACAGTGCGATCGCCGAACTTTTTTTGGAGGCAATAGATATGGGTGTCTTACTTATTTTACATAAATTTTAGCTACGAACTCACCTTTGCATGTGCGAGATGTTAAAATTTGTACTTGTCCATGTCCGATCGAAGGTGTGCTTCACTTTACACTCGGTGTTCGCCATGTTAAATATCTCAAAATCTATGGCTTGTAGAAATTCCGTAAGACTAACTGGCTTAAAGTAAACCTCAAGGAATTTATAAAAGCTTTTTTCCAATTCTTCGCTAAAATATTTCTCGAGTACTTTCCATATATTTTCACACACTCATACGCAAAGTAAACAGCCGCCATGATGAAAAATTCCAGCGAGTTAACTAAACTACCGTGATGCTTTGCTTTAGCGCATAAGGCCCATTGCAGAGCCAAGATTGGAGTTTGGCGCTGCAATTGCAGAGCCAAGATTGGACTTTGGCACTGCAATTGCAGAGCCAAGAGTAGAGTTTGGCGTTGCAATTGCAGAGTCAAGATTGGAGTTTGGCGCTGCGATCGCAGAGCCAAGATTGGAGTTTGGCGTTGCAATTGCAGAGCCAATATTGGAGTTTGGCACTGCAATTGCAGAGCCAAAATTGGAGTTTGGCGCTGCAATTGCAGAGGCAAGATTATAGTTTGGCGCTGCAATTGCAGAGTCAAGATTGCAGTTTGGCGCTGCAATTGCAGAGCCAAGATTAGAGTTTGGCGCTGCAATTGCACGGCCAAGATTAGAGTCTGGCGCTGCAATTCAAGAGCCAAGATTGGAGTTTGGCGCTGGAATTGCAGACCAAAAGTACAGTTTGCTGCTGCAATTGGAGAGCCACTATTCGAGTTTGGCACTGCAATTGCAGAGCCAAGATTGGAGTTTGGCGCTACAATTGCAGAGCCAATATTGGAATTTGGCACTGCAATTGCAGAGCCAAGATTAGAGTTTGGCGTTGCAATTGCAGAGTCAAGATTGGAGTTTGGCGCTGCGATCGCAGAGCCAAGATTGGAGTTTGGCGCTGCAATTGCAGAGCCAATATTGGAGTTTGGCTCTGCAATTGCATAGCCAAGATTATAGTTTGGCGCAGCAATTGCAGAGTCAAGATTAGAGTTTGGCGCTGCAATTGCAGAGCCAAGATTAGAGTTTGGCGCTGCTATTGCAGAGCCAAAATTGGAGTTTGGCGCTGCAATTGCAGAGCCAAGATTGGAGTTTGGCGCTGCAATTGCAGAGCCAATATTGGAGTTTGGCACTGCAATTGCATAGCCAAGATTATAGTTTGGCGCAGCAATTGCAGAGTCAAGATTAGAGTTCGGCGCTGCAATTGCAGAGCCAAGATTAGAGTTTGGCGCTGCAATTGCAGAGCCGAAATTTGAGTTTGGCGCTTCAATTGCAGAGCCAAGATTAGAGTTTGGCGCTGCAATTGCAGAGCCAAGAATAGAGCTTGGCGCTGCAATTGCAGAGCCAAGATCGGAGTTTGGCACTGCAATTGCAGAGCCAAGATTATAGTTTGGCGCTGCAATTGCAGAGCCAATATTGGAGTTTAGCACTGCAATTGCAGAGCCAAGATTGGAGTTTGGCGCTACAATTGCAGAGCCAATATTGGAGTTTGGCACTGAAATTACAGCGCCAAGATTAGAGTTTGGCGTTGCAATTGCACAGTCAAGATTGGAGTTTGGCGCTGCAATTGCAGAGCCAAGATTGGAGTTTGGCGCTGCGATTGCAGAGCCAATATTGGAGTTTGGCACTGCAATTACATAGCCAAGATTATAGTTTGGCGCTGCAATTGCAGAGTCAAGATTGAGCGAGTCGCTGCAATTGCAGAGCCAAGATTATAATTTGGCGCTGCAATTGCAGAGTCAAGATTGGAGTTTGGCGCTGCAATTGCAGAGCCAAGATTATAGTTTGGCGCTGCAATTGCAGAGTCAAGATTGGAGTTTGGCGCTGCATGAATTGCAGAGCCAAGATTGGAGTTTGGCGCTGCAATTGCAGAGCCAAGATTGGACTTTGGCACTGCAATTACAGAGCCAAGAGTAGAGTTTGGCGTTGCAATTGCAGAGTCAAGATTGGAGTTTGGCGCTGCGATCGCAGAGCCAAGATTGGAGTTTGGCGCTGCAATTGCAGAGCCAATATTGAGCGAGACTGCAATTGCAGAGCCAAAATTGGAGTTTGGCGCTGCAATTGCAGAGGCAAGATTATAGTTTGGCGCTGCAATTGCAGAGTCAAGATTGCAGTTTGGCGCTGCAATTGCAGAGCCAAGATTAGAGTTTGGCGCTGCAATTGCAGGGCCAAGATTAGAGTCTGGCGCTGCAATTCAAGAGCCAAGATTGGAGTTTGGCGCTGGAATTGCAGACCAAAACCACAGTTTGGTGCTGCAATTGGAGAGCCACTATTCGAGTATGGCACTGCAATTGCAGAGCCAAGATTGGAGTTTGGCGCTACAATTGCAGAGCCAATATTGGAATTTGGCACTGCAATTGCAGAGCCAAGATTAGAGTTTGGCGTTGCAATTGCAGAGTCAAGATTGGAGTTTGTCGCTGCGATCGCAGAGCCAAGATGGAAGTTTGGCGCTGCAATTGCAGAGCCAATATTGGAGTTTGGCACTGCAATTGCATAGCCAAGATTATAGTTTGGCGCAGCAATTGCAGAGTCAAGATTAGAGTTTGGCGCTGCAATTGCAGAGCCAAGATTAGAGTTTGGCGCTGCTATTGCAGAGCCAAAATTGGAGTTTGGCGCTGCAATTGCAGAGCCAAGATTGGAGTTTGGCGTTGCAATTGCAGAGTCAAGATTGGAGTTTGCCGCTGCAATTGCAGAGCCAAGATTGGAGTTTGGCGCTGCAATTGCAGAGCCAATATTGGAGTTTGGCACTGCAATTGTATAGCCAAAATTGGAGTTTGGCGCTGCAATTGCAGAGGCAAGATTATAGTTTGGCGCTGCAATTGCAGAGTCAAGATTGCAGTTTGGCGCTGCAATTGCAGAGCCAAGATTAGAGTTTGGCGCTGCAATTGCAGGGCCAAGATTAGAGTCTGGCGCTGCAATTCAAGAGCCAAGATTGGAGTTTGGCGCTGGAATTGCAGACCAAAAGTACAGTTTGGTGCTGCAATTGGAGAGCCACTATTCGAGTTTGGCACTGCAATTGCAGAGCCAAGATTGGAGTTTGGCGCTACAATTGCAGAGCCAATATTGGAATTTGGCACTGCAATTGCAGAGCCAAGATTAGAGTTTGGCGTTGCAATTGCAGAGTCAAGATTGGAGTTTGGCGCTGCGATCGCAGAGCCAAGATGGAAGTTTGGCGCTGCAATTGCAGAGCCAATATTGGAGTTTGGCACTGCAATTGCATAGCCAAGATTATAGTTTGGCGCAGCAATTGCAGAGTCAAGATTAGAGTTTGGCGCTGCAATTGCAGAGCCAAGATTAGAGTTTGGCGCTGCTATTGCAGAGCCAAAATTGGAGTTTGCGCTGCAATTGCAGAGCCAAGATTGGAGTTTGGCGTTGCAATTGCAGAGTCAAGATTGGAGTTTGCCGCTGCAATTGCAGAGCCAAGATTGGAGTTTGGCGCTGCAATTGCAGAGCCAATATTGGAGTTTGGCACTGCAATTGTATAGCCAAGATTATAGTTTGGCGCAGCAATTGCAGAGTCAAGATTAGAGTTCGGCGCTGCAATTGCAGAGCCAAGATTAGAGTTTGGCGCTGCAATTGCAGAGCCGAAATTTGAGTTTGGCGCTGCAATTGCAGAGCCAAGATTATAGTTTGCCGCTGCAATTGCAGAGTCAAGATTGGAGTTTGGCGCTGCATGAATTGCAGAGCCATGATTGGAGTTTGGCGCTGCAATTGCAGAGCCAAGATTGGACTTTGGCACTGCAAATGCAGAGCCAAGAGTAGAGTTTGGCGCTGCAATTGCGCGCAGAGCCAAGATTAGAGTTTGGCGTTGCAATTGCAGAGCCAAGATTGGAGTTTGGCGCTAAAATTGCAGAGCCAATATTGGAGTTTGGCACTGCATTTACAGAGCCAAGATCTGAGTTTGGCGCCGCAATTGCAGAGCCAAGATTGAAGTTTGGCACTGCAATTGCATAGCCAAGATTATAGTTTGGCGCTGCAATTGCAATGTCAAGATTGGAGTTTGGCGCTGCAATTGCAGAGCCAAGATCTGAGTTTGGCGCCGCAATTGCAGAGCCAAGATTGGAGTTTGGCACTGCAATTGCATAGCCAAGATTATAGTTTGGCGCTGCAATTGCAGAGCGAAGATTGGAGTTTGGCGCTGCAATTGCAGAGGCAAGATTATAGTTTGGCGCTGCAATTGCAGAGTCAAGATTGGAGTTTGGCGCTGTAATTGCAGACCGAAGGTTGGAGTTTGGCGCTGCAATTGCAGAGAGAAGATTAGAGTTTGGCGCTGCAATTGCAGAGCCAAGATTAGAGTTTGGCGCTGCATTGCAGAGCCAAAATTGGAGTTTGGCGCTGCAATTGCGGAGGCAAGATTATAGTTTGGCGCTGCAATTGCAGAGTCAAGATTGGAGTTTGGCACTGCAATTGCAGAGCGAAGGAGTTTGGCGCTGCAATTGCAGAGCCAAGATTAGAGTTTGGCGCTGCAATTGCAGAGCCAAGGTTAGAGTTTGGCGCTGCAATTGCAGAGCAAAGATTGGAGTTTGGCGCTACAATTGCAGAGCCAATATTGGAGTTTGGCACTGCATTTGCAGAGCCGTGATTAGAGTTTGGCGCTGCAATTGCAGATTCAACATTGGAGTTTGGCGCTGCAATTGCAGAGCCAAGATTTGAGTTTGGCGCCGCAATTACAGAGCCAAGATTGGAGTTTGGCACTGCAATTGCATAGCCAAGATTATAGTTTGGCGCTGCAATTGCAGAGTCAAGATTGGAGTTTGGCGCTGCAATTGCAGAGCGATGATTGGAGTTTGGCGCTTCAATTGCAGAGGCAAGATTATAGTTTGGCGCTGCAATTGCAGAGTCAAGATTGGAGTTTGGCGCTGCAATTGCAGAGCGAAGATTGGAGTTTGGCGCTGCAATTGCAGAGGCAAGATTATAGTTTGGCGCTGCAATTGCAAAGTCAAGATTGGAGTTTGGCGCTGCAATTGCAGAGCGAAGATTATAGTTTGGCGCTGCAATTGCAGAGCGAAGATTGGAGTTTGGCGCTGCAATTGCAGAGGCAAGATTATAGTTTGGCGCTGCAATTGCAAAGTCAAGATTGGAGTTTGGCGCTGCAATTGCAGAGCCAAGATCTGAGTTTGGCGCCGCAATTGCAGAGCCAAGATTGGAGTTTGGCACTGCAATTGCATAGCCAAGATTATAGTTTGGCGCTGCAATTGCAGAGCGAAGATTGGAGTTTGGCGCTGCAATTGCAGATTCAAGATTATAGTTTGGCGCTGCAATTGCAGAGTCAACATTGGAGTTTGGCGCTGTAATTGCAGACCGAAGGTTGGAGTTTGGCGCTGCAATTGCAGAGAGAAGATTAGAGTTTGGCGCTGCAATTGCAGAGCAAAGATTGGAGTTTGGCGCTACAATTGCAGAGCCAATATTGGAGTTTGGCACTGCATTTGCAGAGCCGTGATTAGAGTTTGGCGCTGCAATTGCAGATTCAAGATTGGAGTTTGGCGCTGCAATTGCAGAGCCAAGATTTGAGTTTGGCGCCGCAATTGCAGAGCCAAGATTGGAGTTTAGCACTGCAATTGCATAGCCAAGATTACAGTTTGGCGCTGCAATTGCAGAGTCAAGATTGGAGTTTGGCGCTGCAATTGCAGAGCGATGATTGGAGTTTGGCGCTGCAATTGCAGAGTCAAGATTGGAGTTTGGCGCTGCAATTGCAGAGCCAAGATCTGAGTTTGACGCCGCAATTGCAGAGTCAAGATTGGAGTTTGGCACTGCAATTGCATAGCCAAGATTATAGTTTGGCGCTGCAATTGCAGAGCGAAGATTGGAGTTTGGCGCTACAATTGCAGAGCCAATATTGGAGTTTGGCACTGCATTTGCAGAGCCGTGATTAGAGTTTGGCGCTGCAATTGCAGATTCAACATTGGAGTTTGGCGCTGCAATTGCAGAGCCAAGATTTGAGTTTGGCGCCGCAATTGCAGAGCCAATATTGGAGTTTGGCACTGCAATTGCATAGCCAAGATTATAGTTTGGCGCTGCAATTGCAGAGTCAAGATTGGAGTTTGGCGCTGCAATTGCAGAGCGATGATTGGAGTTTGGCGCTGCAATTGCAGAGGCAAGATTATAGTTTGGCGCTGCAATAGGCCTATTGCCTAATGGAATTTGGCGCAATGCATGCCGGTAGAGTGGTATCAAAATCACTTCTTCGAGAAATTTTGTTGTCATGGCGGCAATTTCGTTTCAAAGAACAAATGATTAATTTTCTATCAAATCTACGTCGCGATCGTTGTTATTTTTATGGCTGTGTGTAAAGAGAAGCCTTGGCTAAATTCTGTGCAAATTAAAAGGAATTTGCTTCACGTATTACGGAGAAAACAGCCGTGAAAGGACGCCATGAGTGAACACAATTCGAACATATTCATCGTTTTAGAATCGATTTGCTCAACGTTTTCAGGTATTGTAATGTTGTAAGAGACCGTCAGTAAACGATTTTGCTCTAGAAATATTCTCATGTTGTCTATCAATGCTGATCATGTATTTTTACCGATTGATCGTACGTTTTATACCCATATTTTGCGACTTAAAATTGATACAAAAACTGCCCTAGAATGCTGTAAACAATGGCTTTTGTGACGTACAAGAACAGAGCTTCTCTTGTGTTTTGGCGCGAAAATTTGACTCGCATTTAGGCAAAATTTAATGTATTTTGCAAAACCATTATTTAAATTTCATATCTGCTAGTTTTTGCACGAGTTAAAGCAGTGTTTGTAAATGTTTTTCTACTTGGAGTGCCTTGGTTCTTTCATTCTACAAGTAAAAAGTAGGTTTTTTAAAATTCTAAGTCCTAAAACACACTCTAAATAGGTTTAAAAAGCAGCAGGATTGTAGTTTTAGCATTTATACATCAGATACATTGAAATTTTAGCGTTACAGTCAGGTATTAAGTCATAGTTAAATATATTTCTGTGTATAAATTATTAAACCTTTTGCACAGTATTAATTCAATATTAAAAGGTAGTCTGTAAATTATTTACTGTACATATTGTGTATTGAAATCAAATTGTAAATAGTACTTTCTGAATAAGTGTAACTCGAGGTGTAGCTTAGGTTATTGTATTTTTTAAATATTCAAGTGGTACTAACTTCAACTAACTATAAAAGTGGTACTAATTTCAACTAACTATAAAATATTATTTCAAAGACTAGAATAGGATTAAATTATTGTAATGGTGATGAACCAAGCACTTCGATAGGAATCAAACGAACAGCTGCAACAAGGTGAAACTCCTATTTAAAATCACTTGTCAATTGTAACCCCCACCCTCCAACATTGAGAAAAGGTGGGAAGATAGATGTTTGTCTTGCGATATATATGGTAAAAGTACATAATACCTCCATACTAAACAATGACCAGACTCCCTGCGGAAGACTGAACTGACTAACCCTGGCTAATCTCCCAACAGATGGGGGAAAGATTTGAAGACATTTCAATTGATTTATTGACACCTAGTCAGGCTTTAGTAACAGTCAATAGAGGAAAAACGCCCCACAATTCCCTGAGGTGGGGGAGTGGGAGTTACAATTGACAATATATAAGGCTAAGAATACTATTGTATGTATCAAGGAGTGGGGGAATTGTGTGCCGCACTGTTAGAATTACAGTTGTAGGGACCCAGAGCTGTCATATGCACTTATTCCACTGAATACTCAATTCCAGTTGTCAATTGTAACCCCCACTCCCCCCACCTTGAGGAATGGTAGGGAAATGTGGGACGTTTTTCCTCTATTGACTGTTGGTTAAGCATGACTAGGTGGGGGATTTCCCATTAAGTGTCAGTATCCTACCACTGACTATAGGCATAGGAAGTAACTGTTACTTCAAGGGGGAGCACCTCTTCTTCAGTAAAGGGCACTTTGAATTAGCTGGAGAAAGGGGCACTTTGAAGAAAGGTTGGGGGATCATGTGCCCTCCGGTTCCTACGCCACAGTCACTAACAAGTAAGATCCTCTGGCGTTAGACAGAGTACTGAAAAATATAAAAGTAAGGTGCATCTGGCAGATAGTTTTGTTAACCCATTAACTGGCAGTACCCTGCCACTGACGAGAAAAATTGTTGGGCGTTAGACAGAATAAAATACTAAAGTAGGGCACATCTGGGCGTATTCCAGCTAATGAGTTAATATGGATTCCCGACCCTTGAATGTGGGGCATATTAAATATGGGGAAACGTTTAGGGGGCTTGGCTGTACAGCCTAGTCACAGTCTAAGGTTAGCCTGTTAAGTCTGATCTAAACACAGATCTCAAATATTAAGCAAATTATATTATATCTGTTTGTTTTCTTGCATGTTTGTTTTTCTACACAGTGGCAATGAAATTAGTTCCTGGATGTGTTTTCTCACAGAATAGCAAAATAATTTGCAATAATTTAAATAATTTGAAAGAGAGTGGTTCTGTCCTGCATGTGTACAGCATTGTGTTTCAGTGTTTGAAAATATTGAACAAGAATTTATAAATTTTAAAAGATATTCTTTGTTCAATAAATCAATTGAAATGTCCTTAAATCTTTCCCCCATATGTTGGGAGATTAGCCAGGGTTAGTCAGTTCAGTCTTCCGCAGGGAGTCAGGTCATTGTTTAGTATGGAGGTATTATGTACTTTTACCATATATATCGCAAGACAAACATCTATCTTCCCACCTTTTCTCAATGTTGGAGGGTGGGGGTTACAATTGACAAGTGATTTTAAATAGCAGTTTCACCTTGTTGCAGCTGTTCGTTTGATTCCTATCGAAGTGCTTGGTTCATCACCATTACAATAATTTAATCCTATAGTTAGTTGAAAAATTGAATACCACTTGAATATTTAAAAAATACAATAACCTAAGCCACACCTCGAGTTACACTTATTCAGAAAGTACTATTTACAATTTGATTTCAATACACAATATGTACAGTAAATAATTTACAGACTACCTTTTAATATTGAATTAATACTGTGCAAAAGCTTTAATAATTTATACACAGAAATATATTTAACTATGACTTAATACCTGACTGCAACGCTAAAACTTCAATGTATCTGATGTATAAATGCTAAAACTACAATCCTGCTGCTTTTTAAACCTATTTAGAGTGTGTTTTATGACTAAGAATTTTAAAAAACCTACTGTTTACTTGTAGAATGAAAGAACCAAGGCACTCCAAGCAGAAAAACATTTACAAAAACTGCTTTAACTCGTGCAAAAACTGGCAGATATGCAATTTAAATAATGCTTTCGTAAAATACATTAAATTTTGCCTAAATGCGAGTCAAATTTTCGCGCCAAAACCCAAGAGAAGCTCTGTTCTTGTACGTCACAAAGGCCATTGTTTACAGCATTCTAGGGCAGTTTTTGTATCAATTTTAAGTCGCAAAATATGGGTATAAAACGTACGATCAATCGGTAAAAATACATGATCAGCATTGATAGACAACATGAGAATATTTCTAGAGCAAAATCGTTTACTGACGGTCTCTTACAACATTACAATACCTGAAAACGTTGAGCAACTCGATTCTAAAACGATGAATATGTTCGAATTGTGTTCACTCATGGCGTCCTTTCACCGCTGTTTTCTCCGTAATACGTGAAGCAAATTCCTTTTAATTTGCACAGAATTTAGCCAAGGCTTCTCTTTACACACAGCGATAAAAATATCAACGATCGCGACGTAGATTTGATAGAAAATTAATCATATGTTCTTTGAAACAAAATTGCCGCCATGACAACAAAATTTCTCGAAGAAGTGATTTTGATACCACTCTACCGGCATGCATTGCGCCAAACTGCATTAGGCAATAGGCCTATTGCAGAGTCAAGATCTGAGTTTGGCGCTGCAATTGCAGAGCCAAGATCTGAGTTTGGCGCCGCAATTGCAGAGCCAAGATTGGAGTTTGGCACTGCAATTGCATAGCCAAGATTATAGTTTGGCGCTGCAATTGCAGAGCGAAGATTGGAGTTTGGCGCTGCAATTGCAGAGGCAAGATTATAGTTTGGCGCTGCAATTGCAGAGTCAAGATTGGAGTTTGGCGCTGTAATTGCAGACCGAAGGTTGGAGTTTGGCGCTGCAATTGCAGAGAGAAGATTAGAGTTTGGCGCTGCAATTGCAGAGCAAAGATTGGAGTTTGGCGCCACAATTGCAGAGCCAATATTGGAGTTTGGCACTGCATTTGCAGAGCCGTGATTAGAGTTTGGCGCTGCAATTGCAGATTCAAGATTGGAGTTTGGCGCTGCAAGTGCAGAGCCAAGATTTGAGTTTGGCGCCGCAATTGCAGAGCCAAGATTGGAGTTTAGCACTGCAGTTGCATAGCCAAGATTACAGTTTGGCGCTGCAATTGCAGAGTCAAGATTGGAGTTTGGCGCAGCTGCAATTGCAGAGCGATGATTGGAGTTTGGCGCTGCAATTCCAGAGTCAAGATTGGAGTTTGGCGCTGCAATTGCAGAGCCAAGATCTGAGTTTGACGCCGCAATTGCAGAGTCAAGATTGGAGTTTGGCACTGCAATTGCATAGCCAAGATTATAGTTTGGCGCTGCAATTGCAGAGCGAAGATTGGAATTTGGCGCTGCAATTGCAGAGGCAAGATTATAGTTTGGCGCTGCAATTGCAGAGTCAAGATTGGAGTTTGGCGCTGCAATTGCAGACCGAAGATTGGAGTTTGGCGCTGCAATTGCACAGAGAAGATTATAGTTTGGCGCTGCAATTGCAGAGCCAAGATTAGAGTTTGGCGCTGCAATTGCAGAGTCAAGATTGGAGTTTGGCACTGCAATTGCATAGCCAAGATTATAGTTTGGCGCTGCAATTGCAAAGTCAAGATTGGAGTTTGGCGCTGCAATTGCAGAGCCAAGAACTGAGTTTGGCGCCGCAATTTCAGAGCCAAGATTGGAGTTTGGCACTGCAATTGCATAGTTAAGATTATAGTTTGGCGCTGCAATTGCAGAGCGAAGATTGGAGTTTGGCGCTGCAATTGCAGAGGCAAGATTATAGTTTGGCGCTGTAATTGCAGAGTCAAGATTGGAGTTTGGCGCTGCACTTGCAGACCGAACGTTGGAGTTTGGCGCTGCAATTGCAGAAAGAAGATTAGAGTTTGGCGCTGCAATTGCAGAGCCAAGATCAGAGTTTGACGCTGCAATTGCAGAGCCAAAACTGGAGTTTGGCGCTGCAATTGCGAAGGCAAGATTATAGTTTGGCGCTGCAATTGCAGAGTCAAGATTGGAGTTTGGCACTGCAATTGCAGAGCGAAGATTGGAGTTTGGCGCTGCAATTGCAGAGCCAAGATTAGAGTTTGGCGCTGCAATTGCAGAGCCAAGATTAGAGTTTGGCGCTGCAATTGCAGAGCAAAGATTGGAGTTTGGCGCTACAATTGCAGAGCCAATATTGGAGTTTGGCACTGCATTTGCAGAGCCGTGATTAGAGTTTGGCGCTGCAATTGCAGATTCAAGATTGGAGTTTCGCGCTGCAATTGCAGAGCCAAGATTTGAGTTTGGCGCCGCAATTGCAGAGCCAAGATTGGAGTTTGGCACTGCAATTGCAGAGTCAAGATTATAGTTTGGCACTGCAATTGCAGAGTCAAGATTGGAGTTTGGCGCTGCAATTGCAGAGCGATGATTGGAGTTTGGCGCTGCAATTGCAGAGGCAAGATTATAGTTTGGCGCTGCAATTGCAGAGCCAAGGTCTGAGTTTGGCGCCGCAATTGCAGAGGCAAGATAATAGTTTGGCGCTGCAATTGCAGAGTCAAGATTGGAGTTTGGCGCTGCAATTGCAGAGAGAAGATTAGAGTTTGGCGCTGCAATTGCAGAGCCAAGATTAGAGTTTGGCGCTGCAATTGCAGAGTCAAGATTGGAGTTTGGCGCTGCAATTGGAGACCGAAGATTGGAGTTTGGCGCTGCAATTGCAGAGAGAAGATTAGAGTTTGGCGCTGCAATTGCAGAGCCAAGATTAGAGTTTGGCGCTGCAATTGCAGAGTCAAGATTGGAGTTTGGCACTGCAATTGCATAGCCAAGATTATAGTTTGGCGCTGCAGTTGCAAAGTCAAGATTGGAGTTTGGCGCTGCAATTGCAGAGCCAAGATCTGAGTTTGGCGCCGCAATTGCAGAGCCAAGATTGGAGTTTGGCACTGCAATTGCATAGCCAAGATTATAGTTTGGCGCTGCAATTGCAGAGCGAAGATTGGAATTTGGCGCTGCAATTGCAGAGGCAAGATTATAGTTTGGCGCTGCAATTGCAGAGTCAAGATTGGAGTTTGGCGCTGCAATTGCAGACCGAAGATTGGAGTTTGGCGCTGCAATTGCAGAGAGAAGATTGGAGTTTGGCGCTGCAATTGCAGAGTCAAGATTGGAGTTTGGCGCTGCAATTGCAGACCGAAGATTGGAGTTTGGCGCTGCAATTGCAGAGTCAAGATTGGAGTTTGGCGCCGCAATTGCAGAGCCAAGATTTGAGTTTGGCACTGCAATTGCATAGCCAAGATTATAGATTGGCGCTGCAATTGCAGAGCGAAGATTGGAGTTTGGCGCTGCAATTGCAGAGGCAAAATTATAGTTTGGTGCTGCAATTGCAGAGACAAGATTGGAGTTTGGCGCTGCAATTGCAGACCGAAGGTTGGAGTTTGGCGCTGCAATTGCAGAGAGAAGATTAGAGTTTGGCGCTGCAATTGCAGAGCCAAGATTAGAGTTTGGCGCTGCAATTGCAGAGCCAAAATTGGAGTTTGGCGCTGCAATTGCGGAGGCAAGATTATAGTTTGGCGCTGCAATTGCAGAGTTAAGATTGGAGTTTGGCACTGCAATTGCAGAGCGAAGATTGCAGTTTGGCACTGCAATTGCAGAGCCAAGATTAGAGTTTGGCGCTGCAATTGCAGAGCCAAGATTAGAGTTTGGCGCTGCAATTGCAGAGCAAAGATTGGAGTTTGGCGCTGCAATTGCAGAGCCAAGATTAGAGTTTGGCGCTGCAATTGCAGAGCCAAGATTTGAGTTTGGCGCCGCAATTGCAAAGCCAAGATTGGAGTTTGGCACTGCAATTGCATAGCCAAGATTATAGTTTGGCGCTGCAATTGCAGAGTCAAGATTGGAGTTTGGCGCTGCAATTGCAGAGCGATGATTGGAGTTTGGCGCTGCAATTGCAGAGGCAAGATTATAGTTTGGCGCTGCAATTGTAGAGTCAAGATTGGAGTTTGGCGCTGCAATTGCAGAGCCAAGATCTGAGTTTGGCGTCGCAATTGCAGAGCCAAGATTGGAGTTTGGCACTGCAATTGCATAGCCAAGATTATAGTTTGGCGCTGCAATTGCAGAGCGAAGATTGGAATTTGGCGCTGCAATTGCAGAGGCAAGATTATAGTTTGGCGCTGCAATTGCAGAGTCAAGATTGGAGTTTGGCGCTGCAATTGCAGACCGAAGATTGGAGTTTGGCGCTGCAATTGCAGAGAGAAGATTGGAGTTTGGCGCTGCAATTGCAGAGCCAAGATTAATAATAATAATAATAATAATAGTCTTTATTAATCAATACTCGAAACACACGTCCGAGTTTACATGGAATTGTAAAATAAGGTATATAGTCTATTTTTCATTAGTTATTTGCATCAATAATTTAATAAAACTAGTAAAAATCCTACAATATTGTTAATAATTGTTAAAATGTCATACACTAGATAAAATTGAAAAGACATCTATTTACAAAAGATTTTTTAAATCTTTCAGTTTCATTAAAGGCAGCTCAAAGTCATGTCCCCTTTGCCTTAAAGTTCGATTTAATTTGTTGGGTAAAAGTTATCTTAATGCATTATTTTCATCATCTAATATTTTCTATTATTAGAGTTTGGCGCTGCAATTGCAGAGTCAAGATTGGAGTTTGGCACTGCAATTGCATAGCCAAGATTATAGTTTGGCGCTGCAATTGCAAAGTCAAGATTGGAGTTTGGCGCTGCAATTGCAGACCGAAGTTTGGAGTATGGCGCTGCAATTGCAGAGAGAAGATTGGAGTTTGGCGCTGCAATTGCAGAGCCAAGATTAGAGTTTGACGCTGCAATTGCAGAGCCAAAATTGGAGTTTGGCGCTGCAATTGCGGAGGCAAGATTATAGTTTGGCGCTGCAATTGCAGAGTCAAGATTGGAGTTTGGCACTGCAATTGCAGAGCGAAGATTGGAGTTTGGCGCTGCAATTGCAGAGCCAAGATTAGAGTTTGGCGCTGCAATTGCAGAGCCAAGATTAGAGTTTGGCGCTGCAATTGCAGAGCAAAGATTGGAGTTTGGCGCTACAATTGCAGAGCCAATATTGGAGTTTGGCACTGCATTTGCAGAGCCGTGATTAGAGTTTGGCGCTGCAATTGCAGATTCAATTTTGGAGTTTGGCGCTGCAATTGCAGAGCCAAGATTTGAGTTTGGCGCCGCAATTGCAAAGCCAAGATTGGAGTTTGGCACTGCAATTGCATAGCCAAGATTATAGTTTGGCGCTGCAATTGCAGAGTCAAGATTGGAGTTTGGCGCTGCAATTGCAGAGGCAAGATTATAGTTTGGCGCTGCAATTGCAGAGCAAAGATTGGAGTTTGGCGCTGCAATTGCAGAGCCAAGATTAGAGTTTGGCGCTGCAATTGCAGAGCAAAGATTGGAGTTTGGCGCTACAATTGCAGAGCCAATATTGGAGTTTGGCACTGCATTTGCAGAGCCGTGATTAGAGTTTGGCGCTGCAATTGCAGATTCAATTTTGGAGTTTGGCGCTGCAATTGCAGAGCCAAGATTTGAGTTTGGCGCCGCAATTGCAAAGCCAAGATTGGAGTTTGGCACTGCAATTGCATAGCCAAGATTATAGTTTGGCGCTGCAATTGCAGAGCGATGATTATAGTTTGGCGCTGCAATTGTAGAGTCAAGATTGGAGTTTGGCGCTGCAATTGCAGAGCCAAGATCTGAGTTTGGCGTCGCAATTGCAGAGCCAAGATTGGAGTTTGGCACTGCAATTGCATAGCCAAGATTATAGTTTGGCACTGCAATTGCAGAGCGAAGATTGGAATTTGGCGCTGCAATTGCAGAGGCAAGATTATAGTTTGGCGCTGCAATTGCAGAGTCAAGATTGGAGTTTGGCGCTGCAATTGCAGACCGAAGATTGGAGTTTGGCGCTGCAATTGCAGAGAGAAGATTGGAGTTTGGCGCTGCAATTGCAGAGCCAAGATTAATAATAATAATAATAATAATAGTCTTTATTAATCAATACTCGAAACACACGTCCGAGTTTACATGGAATTGTAAAATAAGGTATATAGTCTATTTTTCATTAGTTATTTGCATCAATAATTTAATAAAACTAGTAAAAATCCTACAATATTGTTAATAATTGTTAAAATGTCATACACTAGATAAAATTGAAAAGACATCTATTTACAAAAGATTTTTTAAATCTTTCAGTTTCATTAAAGGCAGCTCAAAGTCATGTCCCCTTTGCCTTAAAGTTCGATTTAATTTGTTGGGTAAAAGTTATCTTAATGCATTATTTTCATCATCTAATATTTTCTATTATTAGAGTTTGGCGCTGCAATTGCAGAGTCAAGATTGGAGTTTGGCACTGCAATTGCATAGCCAAGATTATAGTTTGGCGCTGCAATTGCAAAGTCAAGATTGGAGTTTGGCGCTGCAATTGCAGACCGAAGTTTGGAGTATGGCGCTGCAATTGCAGAGAGAAGATTGGAGTTTGGCGCTGCAATTGCAGAGCCAAGATTAGAGTTTGACGCTGCAATTGCAGAGCCAAAATTGGAGTTTGGCGCTGCAATTGCGGAGGCAAGATTATAGTTTGGCGCTGCAATTGCAGAGTCAAGATTGGAGTTTGGCACTGCAATTGCAGAGCGAAGATTGGAGTTTGGCGCTGCAATTGCAGAGCCAAGATTAGAGTTTGGCGCTGCAATTGCAGAGCCAAGATTAGAGTTTGGCGCTGCAATTGCAGAGCAAAGATTGGAGTTTGGCGCTACAATTGCAGAGCCAATATTGGAGTTTGGCACTGCATTTGCAGAGCCGTGATTAGAGTTTGGCGCTGCAATTGCAGATTCAATTTTGGAGTTTGGCGCTGCAATTGCAGAGCCAAGATTTGAGTTTGGCGCCGCAATTGCAAAGCCAAGATTGGAGTTTGGCACTGCAATTGCATAGCCAAGATTATAGTTTGGCGCTGCAATTGCAGAGTCAAGATTGGAGTTTGGCGCTGCAATTGCAGAGGCAAGATTATAGTTTGGCGCTGCAATTGCAGAGCAAAGATTGGAGTTTGGCGCTGCAATTGCAGAGCCAAGATTAGAGTTTGGCGCTGCAATTGCAGAGCAAAGATTGGAGTTTGGCGCTACAATTGCAGAGCCAATATTGGAGTTTGGCACTGCATTTGCAGAGCCGTGATTAGAGTTTGGCGCTGCAATTGCAGATTCAATTTTGGAGTTTGGCGCTGCAATTGCAGAGCCAAGATTTGAGTTTGGCGCCGCAATTGCAAAGCCAAGATTGGAGTTTGGCACTGCAATTGCATAGCCAAGATTATAGTTTGGCGCTGCAATTGCAGAGCGATGATTATAGTTTGGCGCTGCAATTGTAGAGTCAAGATTGGAGTTTGGCGCTGCAATTGCAGAGCCAAGATCTGAGTTTGGCGTCGCAATTGCAGAGCCAAGATTGGAGTTTGGCACTGCAATTGCATAGCCAAGATTATAGTTTGGCACTGCAATTGCAGAGCGAAGATTGGAATTTGGCGCTGCAATTGCAGAGGCAAGATTATAGTTTGGCGCTGCAATTGCAGAGTCAAGATTGGAGTTTGGCGCTGCAATTGCAGACCGAAGATTGGAGTTTGGCGCTGCAATTGCAGAGAGAAGATTGGAGTTTGGCGCTGCAATTGCAGAGCCAAGATTAATAATAATAATAATAATAATAATAATAATAATAGTCTTTATTAATCAATACTCGAAACACACGTCCGAGTTTACATGGAATTGTAAAATAAGGTATATAGTCTATTTTTCATTAGTTATTTGCATCAATAATTTAATAAAACTAGTAAAAATCCTACAATATTGTTAATAATTGTTAAAATGTCATACACTAGATAAAATTGAAAAGACATCTATTTACAAAAGATTTTTTAAATATTTCAGTTTTCATTAAAGGCAGCTCAAAGTCATGTCCCCTTTGCCTTAAAGTTCGATTTAATTTGTTGGGTAAAAGTTATCTTAATGCATTATTTTCATCATCTAATATTTTCTATTATTAGAGTTTGGCGCTGCAATTGCAGAGTCAAGATTGGAGTTTGGCACTGCAATTGCATAGCCAAGATTATAGTTTGGCGCTGCAATTGCAAAGTCAAGATTGGAGTTTGGCGCTCCAATTGCAGAGCCAAGATCTGAGTTTGGCGCCGCAATTGCAGAGCCAAGATTGGAGTTTGGCACTGCAATTGCATAGCCAAGATAATAGTTTGGCGCTGCAATTGCAGAGCGAAGATTGGAGTTTGGCGCTGCAATTGCAGAGGCAAGATTATAGTTGGGCGCTGCAATTGCAGAGTCAAGATTGGAGTTTGGCGCTGCAATTGCAGGCCGAAAGTTGGAGTTTGGCGCTGCAATTGCAGAGAGAAGATTAGAGTTTGGCGCTGCAATTGCAGAGCCAAGATTAGAGTTAGGCGCTGCAATTGCCGAGCCAAAATTGGAGTTTGGCGCTGCAATTGCGGAGGCAAGATTATAGTTTGGCGCTGCAATTGCAGAGTCAAGATTGGAGTTTGGCGCTGCAATTGCAGACCGAAGATTGGAGTTTGGCGCTGCAATTGCAGAGAGAAGATTGGAGTTTGGCGCTGCAATTGCAGAGCCAAGATTAATAATAATAATAATAATAATAATAATAGTCTTTATTAATCAATACTCGAAACACACGTCCGAGTTTACATGGAATTGTAAAATAAGGTATATAGTCTATTTTTCATTAGTTATTTGCATCAATAATTTAATAAAACTAGTAAAAATCCTACAATATTGTTAATAATTGTTAAAATGTCATACACTAGATAAAATTGAAAAGACATCTATTTACAAAAGATTTTTTAAATCTTTCAGTTTTCATTAAAGGCAGCTCAAAGTCATGTCCCCTTTGCCTTAAAGTTCGATTTAATTTGTTGGGTAAAAGTTATCTTAATGCATTATTTTCATCATCTAATATTTTCTATTATTAGAGTTTGGCGCTGCAATTGCAGAGTCAAGATTGGAGTTTGGCACTGCAATTGCATAGCCAAGATTATAGTTTGGCGCTGCAATTGCAAAGTCAAGATTGGAGTTTGGCGCTGCAATTGCAGCGCCAAGATCTGAGTTTGGCGCCGCAATTGCAGAGCCAAGATTGGAGTTTGGCACTGCAATTGCATAGCCAAGATAATAGTTTGGCGCTGCAATTGCAGAGCGAAGATTGGAGTTTGGCGCTGCAATTGCAGAGCCAAGATTAGAGTTTGGCGCTGCAATTGCAGAGCCAAAATTGGAGTTTGGCGCTGCAATTGCGGAGGCAAGATTATAATTTGGCGCTGCAATTGCAGAGTCAAGATTGGAGTTTGGCACTGCAATTGCAGAGCGAAGATTGGAGTTTGGCGCTGCCATTGCAGAGCCAAGATTAGAGTTTGGCGCTGCAATTGCAGAGCCAATATTGGAGTTTGGCACTGCATTTGCAGAGCCGTGATTAGAGTTTGGCGCTGCAATTGCAGATTCAAGATTGGAGTTTGGCGCTGCAATTGCAGAGCCAAGATTATAGTTCGGCACTGCAATTGCATAGCCAAGATTCTGGTTTGGCGCTGCACTTGCAAAGTCAAGATCGGAGTTTGGCGCTGCAATTGCAGAGCGAAGATTGGAGTTTGGCGATGCAATTGCAGAGCCAAGATTATAGTTTGGCGCTGCAATTGCAGAGTCAAGATTGGAGTTTGGCGCTGCAATTGCAGAGCGAAGATTGGAGTTTGGCGCTGCAATTGCAGAGCCAAGATTTCAGTTTGGCGCTGCAATTGCAGAGCCAAGATTAGAGTTTTGCGCTGCAATGGCAGAGCGAAAATTGGAGTTGTAGAGCCAAGATTTGAGTTTGGCGCTGCAATTGCAGAGCCAATATTGGAGTTTCGCACTGCAATTGCAGAGCCAAGATTATAGTTTGGCGCTGCAATTGCAGAGTGAAGATTGGAGTTTGGCGCTGCAATTGCAGAGCCAAGATTGGAGTTTGGCGCTGCAATTGCAGAGCTAAGGTTAGAGTTTAGCGCTGCAATTGCAGAGCCAATATTGGAGTTTGGCACTGCAATTGCAGAGCCACTATTGGAGTTTGGCACTGCAATTGAAGAGCCAATAGTAGAGTTTGGCGCTGCAATTGCAGAGCCAAGATTGGACTTTGGCGCTGCAATTGCAGAGCTAAGGTTAGAGTTTAGCGCTGCAATTGCAGAGCCAATATTGGAGTTTGGCACTGCAATTGCAGAGCCAAGATTAGAGTTTGGCGCTGCAATTTGTTGAGCCAATCATCAGTTAGGTATTTTTTTCAAGCAAGTTTCAAGTTTGGCACTGCAATTGAACAACAACCATTAATAATTTTTCGCGGAAATATTAAAGGCTCAGAGCTCAGCACTGCAAAAGATCGAAGTTTGCCACTGATAATATTTTGCATGAATAGTTAGGGGGGGGGGGGGGGTTAGAATAGTATTAACTTGAAATTTTGAAATAAAATTCACTTTAGAGTGTTTCAAAAAATATGCACACTCTCTTTACCAGATACGAGGAAAATGGGAAGGGATGGAGATTGTACTCTAACGATTGTCATAATATTAAATTTAAAAACAACAGGGACGTCAACGTAAAACCTTCCCTCTTGTGAGCTTTGATATTCAATATAGTGTACATAGAGTATGAATAATACACTAAATATATGCAGCTACTTCAATTTAAGTTTTTTGCAAGTTAAAGGCAAATGCAAAATCCAAGTGCGAGGAAAAAGAATAATTTGTAAGATGCGACGCTTTTGCTTGGTTAGCTAAAATACTCTACCCTTGGTTTAATCCTGCCAATACTTTCAATGAGAACAAGCTTATAAGCAGAAGTATAGAAAGCATGGAATAAGTCCAATTGAATTAGCTGTAAATATAATGGGAAAATTTGCAAGCTGTACAAGATCATAGCTACTATTAAAGTGGAAGTCAAGTCCGTTCTGCGCATCTGTTCTGCGCATCTGTTCTGCGCATTGTTTACATCTTTTGTTTTGATACACTATAACTGTCTTACATGATGCCTTTTGCCTTTTGTTGTTCTCACCTGGATTTTAATGACTTTGTGTGTGGTCATTTTATAATACTTACAGTATTTTTTTTACCTGCTTCGTTCATGGGAAGTAAAACGAAATGCCACCTTTCCTCGCTAAACACAAAAAAAGCCATGCCGCATTATACAACAATGGACGAAAGTCGAAGCACAGTAGATGAAATCGAGGACATTGCACAAGTTCCCAATGTGGATATAAACATAGCAGTATGTTCATGTCATGGAATGTGTTTGCGGGAAAAGGGAAGAAATGCTTGTCCTTGTAAAGAAAAGGGCAGTATTGCTCTTCCGTACGTTTGCCACCCAGACAGAAGTTCGTGTTTGAATCGACGGTATCTACAAGAAAGCGACACCGATTCATTCGAAACATCTGAAAGTGTCAAATAATGTTAAACGCAGGTACGTATTAAAATGTAAAAAATGTAAGTGTTGCCGAATTTTAGTTGTTAAAAATATTTATATGTAATATCTAATAATTTCAGGGTGCAGAACATGATAGTAGTGACGAGATGGATAGCTCAGAACCAAGTGCAAAGCGAACAAGAGGTCGTTTGCACGCGGTCAAAGAAAAACTGGCAAAACATCTTCTTGCAACTGTGGAAATGCGACAGAAACAACCAGGGGACGTGGTGGATCAAGAGCCAGAGGTCATGGGAGAGGCCGTGGGGAATTTGTGTGTGGAGGAAAACACCGAAAAACGTCTGCTGACCCACGAGCAGCATCTGCAGGTAGCATATATTTAAAATCATCCATTTGTTTCCCTAATTTAGTAGCTACAGTTTATAAATTGGCAATGTATCTGTACTTGTACATGTGATTAATTTCAATAGATGCATATATGTGTTGAAGATAACATAGTATTTTGTTGAGATGGCACTTTTAATAGTTGTATATAATTTTTCCACTACAGTATATAGTTTTGTTTCAAGTGATTGTGTCTACTCACTGTGTAAACACACTCTATACCCACTGATCAAATTGATGGTGTAAGATCCCCAGTCTGTACATGTATTTAAATGTTATAAGGTGTGTTGGTGTTCACACCCCTGATTAAATGGTGTGTCAAACTAAAGACTTTTTGCACATCAACAAGTTAAATACTATTTCCCCTTTGCTTCAGCTAACTTGGCAAAGTTGAAGCTAGTAAGGCTCCCATTGTGAGACACCAATGGCTATGGTGAGTTAAGTTAAACTGAAAGAGTATAATTATGTATTTTTACTAGAATTTGGTTGAAAGCATAAAATTGGAGGCTTTGAGAAGGTTGGAACTGGAATTGTTGCGAAGACAGCCAGCAATGTATTCTGACTTGGTGAATTACCGATAAATTTGCCACAAGGTCAGGATGAATCATCCCAACCAGACCCTCCATCAGACAAAAGTCCTGAATGGTGTTTTTGTGGCCATTAGCACCAATGCCCACCCAAGATCAAAACAAACGTTGTTCAAAAGGAGTTATGCCTTGTGTGACAACAAACGCTTTGTTCAACCAGCTTGTCCTGGATGCAAATGTTTTGGACATTGCAATGAGGTATAGAGAGGACATTCTAGTTATGGAACACCCCAGAAACAATGAACACTTTAGGCATTCTGCAGATAGACAGTTTGTTCTATGGCAGCATGGGCGTTTGGGCAGGGGCAACAGAGTAGTGGTGCCGAGTTGTTGTGTTCTTGCAATAAGAGCAAGGTATCCTTCTCCCAATGGAGTTTATACAGGTTTCCGGCCAGCTAGACTTTAGTGCTATTGGCAATACACAATAAATGACTTGTATAATGTATTTAGTAAATTCTGGTTCAACGATTTTTTTGTTAAAGACAGATTCATATAGATTTTAATTATTACATATAATATATTTACACATAAAAAATTATCGGTTCATTTAGCTATTTGGAACAAATTTGTTTGTATAATTAGATTAGATTATAAAAATATGAGCTACATATGCAATCATTCAAATTTTCAAAAGCATACAAAACATAGATTTTTGCAACTCTTTCCCCCTCACAAAGCATATATTTAAATGTTGATCCTCTGCTGTGAAAATTATAGGTTGTTGAATAGTGCTTGACTTTTTACAATTGCAAAACCTCTTCAATGAAATTTAACCCATTAACTGGCAATGTACCCAGATATGCCATACTTTAGTACTTTATTTTGTCTAATGCCAGACGATTTGACTTGCCAGTGCTAGGGTACTACCAGTTAATGGGTTAACAAAACTATCTGCCAGACTGAGTGAGTGTCTCTTGTTAACCCATTAGCTGGCAATGCACCCAGGTATGCCCTACTTTAGTATTTTATTCTGTCTAACACCATACAATTTTACTTGCCAGCAGGGGTGGATCCAGCTTGGTTTGATAAGGGAGTGCTAAATGGGCTTTGGTCATGAAGCAGGGAGTGACCTTCGACCAGGGAAGGGTGAATCACCATTGAGGACAGGATCAAGGGGGTTATCTTGTCAGAAAATGTTTAAAAAATAAGATGGCCTACATGATCAAAAAGGCCCATGAATTGCCTGATATTATATTGATAAATGCCCTGTCACATATATGGGAATTGGCACCCCCCCCCTTGCCCAAGGCTAGGAGAAGTGTGCACCCCCCCCCCCTCAGTAATTCCATGTAATCCTGCTTGTCAGTGCGAGGATACTGCCAGTTAATGAATGATAATAACCCACATTTTCTCTTATAAATTTTGAATGGAGTAAATAGTCCATCAACCCCCTCCCATCTCCCACTTTCTCTCGCTTTGGTTACTTTTTAAAATGTTGAAACATTGTGGATAATCCCTAATTTATTGATTATCTGACCATACATCAAGAACCCCAGAATCTGTACAGCACCATAATGCACTAGTCAATTGAAAACCCACCACCACCCACAGGCATATGTGGGGTTTTAACATGATTTTGCAGGGGGAAATAGAGCCCCAAATATACCCAATTTTAAGTCCATTTATAATTGGTGGTCTTCCAAAATATGAATTTGGCATCATTGGCATTGGTGGTGGTATATTAGCACCATAACCAGTATGAAATGGTCTACTACCATATTGAGGCAGTAGGCCAAACTGAGATCTAGGATAACCATTAATAATGATAAGACTAAATTATTACTAAAGTATGATTTTATAGAGAGTTTTAACAAGCGTTGCTATTCTGCTATTCGGGGTTTTAACACAACACAAAGGCTAGGCTCAAAGGCTGGGAATTAACTCTTGCATAGCCTGATATTTAATGTATGACTTTCTTCTTCGCCAGCTTCCGGTAACTTACAGCACATTTTGATATTAATAATGTTGATCAGATAATAATAATGTTGATTTGGAAAGCTGGGTAATTTAACAAATGGACAAAAGTTTAGGCCGGGATTGTTAAAATATCCCTGCATATTCTCGGGGGGTCAGGGTTTCAATTGACTAGTGCATAATAGTACATAGAAGACAGAAATGTATCAATATATGGTTTGATCACTTTGATGGATGCCAACTGGTTGTCAAGACATTATGTAAAACCATAAATCAGTTTGTAAATCTTGATTGATGTCTTACCAACAGCTCTTCCTTTCAAGGTTTGGGCTCTAGCTATAGAGCAATATTGGTTGCAATCTTTGCAATCCTTCATGGCTCAGCTGCTGCAAGTTTCAACTTCTGGCCGTTCTGTGTTTCCGCGTCACTACAAAATTATAAGCAGATACTGTAGATCTCTATCAAAACACTGCTTTTATCCATTATTACATTATTCGTTAAACTACAATCTATATTTCTTACCTGGTTGTTAGGAGTTGCTTCGTGTTTGAAATATAATTAATTGTCAAGAAGCAAGGCTACTATTTCTTTGTCCGTCTTGACTTTTATCTCGTCTTTTAACTGTCGCCACCGCATAAATTGCTCCTGATAAAAACATATCTTTGTCGCATTCCTTCCCGCTAAATATTTTTTTCGTTTGGCCTTTTTATCTTCGTTGGATACAACACTAATTCCCTCAATTTCGCCGCTAAAAACATTTCGGAATGGCTTTCGCCTTCCTCCATGTTGTTTTTTTAATACATAATCACATGCGAAATGCACGAAATGCGCATGCGTTATTCAATTAAAATTCCAATGGTGAGGGCCCTCACATAATGCGCAGAAAAGATGCGCAGAACGGACTTGACTTCCCCTTTAACAATTAACTAACAAATAATATATCGTTTCTTTGATGCTTAAACTAATTATTGTTTCAATCTTTGGTTTGTCAGACGAACCTTTAGGGGGGACTTTTCGAGTACAAGGCATTTCAAACCCTTTTGTTGGCATGCCACTCCGCAAGAAGTCACACCACTACATATATCAATTACATGAAGTAACTTGTCCACTTTAAAAGCATCTAACAGTTGCTTATATAAATTATCTGGTGTTTGCCTTTTAGATACAATATCACTGTCTTTTTACATATAAATTATTACATATACGTAGATTAGTCCCAGTAGATCACTGGTTATAAAACAATTTGAATACCTAACTATTTACCATACGAATACTAAATCTGGAATACAAATTAAAATGGCAACAAAACATAGGAATATTCGTCTTATCTTCAGGTACTTTAACCGCGTTTGTCTTTACACAGCAGCGGCAGCACTCCTCATTCAGACCGTCAATTGCCTAAATCAAAATTTGGGAAACAATAAACTAAGTTATATACTTCTGCTAGAAGAAATTACTCGAAAATTTACTGTATACAACTCAAGACGATTTCATTTTGACCTCAGTGCGTCGAAGTGATTTGTATACAGTCTTCAATGGAAAATATAACCACATATCGAGTAAATAATCGTACACAAAATAGCAAATAACAATAAACTATACCTTCGCAACAAAGTCCGTATAATTTGCCCGGTTTTCGTGAATATATATAAAAGAAAATTTGGATAAAACTCTCCTCTCCTTGAACCTTTGAAAGCAAAATATTAAAAATATCGAATTTGGCGCATGATGTGAATATAGAATCAAATTACTATAACACGTGATACATCCCTAACGCGTTGATTGGTGGAGACACGAGTGTTTCCAGCATTCTTCTCAGCAGAAAAAATATCAATCCAGTCCAAAAATGTAAATAAATCGTTTGACTTTGAGTCAATATAACGAGAAAAGTACGTTGGCGATGCTCGACAGACCGGGACTCGATGTCCCATGCGAGACCATATAGATACTAAAATACATAACAGTACTTAAAATAATAATAATAATAATAATAATAATAATAATAATAATACTTCGTCAGTCCCTACGCCCAGTGAAAGAATCTCATAATAATGGAGTTAAATAACTTTGACCGCGGTAAAATTCAGGAGTTAAAACGACTCCTAGAGTAATATTAAGGAGTAAAAATTACTCCATTATTTCTACTACCAGATGAGGTTCCCCTGGATTGAGGTTCCCTTGGATTGACATCATCAGTTGGCAAATTTTTAGAACAACATCCAACTATTGCGGGTTATGAATAACCAACCTAGTTACACTTTGGCTTTGCGAAAAATTCTATTATTTGAGTATTGGCATGCAATTGGATACTTCCAAGTCAGTACACATGACAAGTCTATATTAGTCTATAAGTTAATTTTTGCGAACTTGACGCGACAAAAACCTCACATCAGTTCACAACCCTCATGCATAATTCAAATTGGTCTCGCAGACGATAAGAAATCACGCGTATATGCCGGCTGGTCATCAGCTACATTCAGTTCTTCTACAGAATGGACTTAAACACGAGTGATTTACATCGATTCGCAAATTACGAGTCCTTTATCTAGTCGAGCATCAGTTGTTTCTTCAATACGAACTGGTGATTTGTGCGAAGTTGACTTCAATACCGACAGCTGTAATGAACTAGTTGCGTCGACTAATCGTCTATTTCACAGATGAAGAGTACTTGTTTTTTTTTAAGCTCCGCTTATATTTCATATCATATATAAAGTTGATATTATAATAGTTGCTAACTATGGCCAAATAATTATATTTGAATTTAAAGACTAACGGAGAGAGATTTTATTGGGCTGGTACGTGGTGCGAGTTGAGAAATTTTGTTTTAGACGATTTAAAGCTGGCAGGTCGTTGGACTTCACCTGGCGGCGAAGTCAAACTCTTCACTAGTGATAATTTAAGTCTAAAATGGCATGGAAGGTATACTAAATGGATAGTGGTGATTGGATATCCTAGTGAAACAATAGACCTTACTAAAGTGTTGACGTCTATATCAGGAAAAGCTGCTGATTGTCAGGATGAAACCTCTTAACTAATTGTCGCTGATGAAGGCAAGCCCAGTGGCTGTTCTAGTCTGAGTGAGCAAGCCGACGCTGATGAAGGCATGCACATTGGCTGTACTAGTCTGGGTGAAGAAGTTGCAGGTATGAGCGAAGCAATTGATCAAACTGCACCCATGCCTACTAATGCGATAAAATTGAGACCGAAATCAACTATTTTGAGTCTAAATTGATGGATAATATTTTAACAGTGGCATATAGAGTAAATATTATATAGAGGGTTTACTATCTTGCAAATATATGAGGGTTCACTATCTTGAATGCGTAAATAGATTACGGCAAGAAAATACAAAACTTAAGGAAGAAAACAATGCTTTGAAAGATAGTCTTCACATAGTTAAATATGCTTTATCTGATTTGAATTATAAAGTAAAGGATCTAGAGAATGAAAAAGCCAGCATTACAACTACTGAAAATTTTATATCAAGATTCTCATCAGCCCTGTGAGTATTGCTCTAAACAAAAGGATGCAAAAGTCGACGCACACAACAATTGCTTAAATAAAACTAAATCCGTAATGACTCAGATAGATAGTGATATAATCCACTCCCAAAGTAGGCTAAGCGACGAATCGATTTTTGTGCTTCATAACGAAGGAGCGGGACATATAAAAGCTAATAAATCTCGTAAAACTAAAACAAACATGGACAAAAGACCGCAAACCCCTACACATACGTCCAAACTGAATAGCATTCTCCCAGGAGGAAACCCGGTGTTTAATAGCAAAGTTGCCACAGTGGCTGCCCACTCGATCATTAAGAATGATCATAACACAAAGGGAGTCAACCAAGCAAATGATCCTATTCCCCTCACACTAACCACTGAAGTAAATCGATATCGAAGTTAATGATGTGAATGATCTTAATTCCACTAACGTTAGTGTAAGCGAGATCTCCAGTCAAAATCACCCAAATTCTACTGCCAGAGTTAATAAACCATCATATCCAAATACCCAAACCCCGAAACATTTAGTGCCATGTCCCTTCCGACGTAGGAAGAGACATTGTGTTAAGGGATCGAAATGCGATTTTTTCACCCTGTTGATTCCCACCAACCTCTGCAGCTTGGCCCGAGAGGTTTTCCTTCTCCTTTTCGGGAACCAAGTCCATACCCCGGCGATTTTTCCCACTCTGTTGATTCCCAGCGCCCTCTGCAGTTTGGCCTGAGAGGTTTTCCATCCCCTTTTCGGAAACCAAATCTATACCCCTTCGATTTTTACCACTCTGTTGATTCCCAGCGACCTCTGCAGTTTGGCCCGAGAAGTTTTCCATCTCCTTTTCGGGAAGCAAGTCCATATTCCGGCACTCCGTTTCCATCTGCGATTTCCCACCCACTTATGGACCATTTGCACTGCATGCAGCCTTTCATACAACCTCTACAAATTTGCAACCCCTAATGGATATGCCCACGAGATCAATCAGATATTAATTGAGGATTATACCCGAAAGACCCGAAATCCTAACAACCTGATCTCAATTCCCCTTGTTACTAATAAGAATCCCCCAAAGTCCTATGATATCCAGACTATATTGTGCACTAATGTTAGATCATTACCAAAGAAAATGGACGAGGTCCAACAAATTGCAGAGCTAAACTCTGCAAGTGTTATTTGCATTACTGAATCGTGGCTATCACCTGACATTCCTGATCATTGCGTATCTATCACTGGATTCAATTTATTTCATAGGGATCGCATAGGATCTTCTGGTGGTGGGGCCTGCGTATATTTGAATTGAATTGAATTGAATTGAATTTTATTACAAAATCTGAATGGCAGCTAAGAGCTGAATTGTACAGAGTTGATATTTAAATTACATGATAAAAACTAATACATATAGTAATATATACGGTATATTAAAACTAAAATTTATATTACAATTAAAATGAATCATTATATGATACGATACTAGAAGGAATAAAACTTTTACTAAATCTTGTAGTCTTACAATTAATTAAGTTAATATGCTGATCGTTACGTAGATTGTAAGTACGTAAGTCCTCGCGTTTATTAGGGATGAGTTCATTCAACTTATTTTCCGGGTTGAGAAGTTTCTTAAAATAGGATTTACATAAATTATTTCGTCTTTGAGAGAGCAAGGATATTTCATAAACTTCCAAGGCTTTGCGGTATGACAGGTCAGGACATATTATTCGTAGGGCTCGCTTCTGAATTCTTTCGATTTCTTCCTTTAAGTAGTCAGGGAGTTTAAGTTCCAAACCTGGCATGCATATTCAAGCACAGGTCGTATACATGTGGTATAAACTTGAATTAGAGAACTCCTCCAAGACCGCTGCGTTTAAGCACTCGGAGAAAAAAGTCTCTTTGATGCCTTGTATACTATGTGTTCAACATGTAAGTTCCAACTAAGATCAGAAGAAAAGTACAGACCAAGAACCTTTGCTGATAAAACTGGGGACATACAGTGATCTTTAATAAACAATGGTCGAAGATTAGGACGTCCTTAGCGAACGAGATAATTAGTTCTTTGCATTTAGAACGATTAAGCATCATATCATTTTCCGTGCACCATTGATCGATATTATTAATAACGGATTGCAGGTTACTTTGACAACCTTTACCGATTGTTTCTGAGAGACTAGTGTCGTCAACATATTTCCATCTATCTTTGTGGTTAATAGCCAAATCGTTGACCATGATGAGAAAAAGTAATGGGCCAAGGATTGTACCTTGCGGGACGCCTCCATTTACCAAGGACCAATCAGAGAACGAAGAACCCAATTTCACCCTCTGTCTTCTTTGCATCAGGAAATCAATAACCCAGTTTATTAAGGATTTATCAATATTTAGTAATTGCATCTTTTTATCAGGATTTTGTGGTTGATTCTGTCGAATGCTTTACTAAAGTCAAGCAGAAAAACACGAACAGTCTCGCCATTGCCGTCTGTGTTAGAATACCAACAGTGGAACATGCTAATTAATGCGTCTATCGTAGAAGAGCCTTTTAACGATCCAAATTGCTTTGGGTCCAACTGAGACTTAATGGTATCCATAATCCATTGAAATGGAAATGATTCAAGAACTTTTGAGAGCGTGGCGGTCAGAGATATAGGTCGCAGGTCTGAAGATATATCCGTGACCGGGGATGTCTTAGGACGGGAACGACATTTGCATCTTTCCACTGCGTTGGAACTTGTGCTTGTTTAATGGAGGCATTAAAAATCATTGTCACAGGTTCTGAAATCTCCATTGAAAAATTATTGAGAATCCAATTTGGCAGAGAGTCTGGACCAGGAGCTTTATTCGATTTAACTGCTTTTAAACGCGATTCGACATCAACAACGGAGATAGGGTACAAAACGGTAGGTTCTTCCACAGATAATTTATCAGTAATTGAAAGCGGCGGTAACGATTTAGTGGCGGCTAAAAACCCGTTATTAACAGCGAGTGCTAAGTCTCGTCCCTGCAAGATAGTTCCATTCACCTCTGCAGAATGGAAGGCAGGCTTTAAAGAAAAGCCAGCTAGGTTTTTAATAGCACTCCACCATTTCCTTGGCTTTGAATTTTTTAAATGATTCACTTGAGACTCGAAGTATTTAGACTTTGCCTGTTTCACGACGTGAATTACTTTATTTCGCAATTTGTTGTATTCAATTGTATTTCCCAAGGCAAAGGCCTTTTGTCTTTGGGAGATGAGAAGTTTGATTTCAGGAGTAATCCACGCTTTGTCTCTACAGTGAAGTTTAACAGCTTTTTGGGGAAAGATTGTGTCCAAACCCATGAGAATAATGTCATAAAACAGGTCACACATTTTTTGACAATCGGGTAGCTGCGAAAGTACATTCCAGTTAAGATCCAAAAGAAATCGACCAAATGCCTGCATATTTGATTGCTTCCGCTTTCTGACCCAGACTTTGGTAATGGTATTTGGGCGCTGATCGTTACTAACCGGGTGTAACAGGACTGACATGTGATCCGATTGTCCAATAGCAGGGAGTATTTCCGGGTCATTGTAACACCGTTTCATATTAGTAAATATTAAATCTAAAGTTGCATTCCCACGGGTAGGTTTCTTTACAATTTGTTTAAGTGACGTGTTTCTACAAAGGCGTTTGGAGTCGAACTGGTTAAAGTCACCCATAACAATTACACCTGCTGTTGGGTAAGATGCTAAAATTTTGTCCAATGAGGTTATGAGGTGGTCATACAGTTCGTTATTATCGGCCTGTGGTGGATGGTATACAAGTCCAACAACTATGCAGGAATATTCCCGTGGAAGTCGATAGGGTCGAAGTTTTAGCCACAGACTCTCATGATCCGGACAACATAGGTCTGGAAGAGGCATGAATGGGATATTTGATTTTACGAATGCACAAACTCCACCCCCACGTTGACCAGAGCGATCTTTTCTAACCAGGTTAAAATCATGGATATTTATACTGCTATCCGGGATGCTAGGATTCAGCCATGTCTCTGTAATTCCCGCAAAATCTATGCCATTTCTTTGGACGACTACATCAAGATCGTCTACTTTATTGGATATGGATCGTACATTGGAAAGAAAAAATTTGGGAAGGGTAGACACCAGGCCTTGAGATGGTGAGATTTCTATATCTGAGCTAGACATTGTCATGGAATTGCTAACTTGAGTATGTATTAAATTAGGTAGTGGCGCGGCTTGTAATGGGTTTTCTAATGTAACGTTGATCAGGTTATGCGGATTACTTCTCAGTTTAGCACCAGTAATCTGTTCACGGATTCGACCAGATACCACCTTGATCGGGTAAATGGTCGGAGAACCTTCGGTTAGAAAAACTGTGTCGGTTTTTGTCGACCATGCATATGGACAAAGTCTAAGTACTTTTCCCATTCTAAACTTTGTGTTAGTCTCTCGGATCGTAGTGGGGGATGGTGATTGGTCTGGTACCAACGAAAATGGGGCGTAATTGGATTATTGCGATAGATAACTGGTCGCTTAAAGTTCTGGCCTTTACGTATACGGTTGTTGTACTTATTCTTATGAAATTGTTGATGCGGTGCTTCTGGATTATATCTACTTCGAAAAGTATGGTTGAAAGTGCTTTCATAAGGTAGATTTTTTGGTGAAACCGGATTTTTTGGTGAAACCGGAATCATGAAATACCTTGTAACCGTCTGGACTCATTTGACCAATCTGATGTAGAATCAATTTGGATTTCATTAAGACCACATAAGCTCCCGAGAGAAATTACATCCATTATTCTAGGCGTAATATATCATTCAACATCTAATAACGAACCTGAGAATGTTGTCCTTAGAGACCATGTACAGAATAACCTTGACTCATTACTCTTTAAGGAACCTAACGCTCTTGTCTTACTTACTGGTGACTTTAATCCCTCGTCAACAGGTTTTAAAATGAGATATATCACACAGGTGGACCATCTTAAACAACTTATATCTTTTAAAACCAGAGATTCTGCCGTATTGGATTGGCTGTTAACAAATAGACCTAAGCTGTTTGAAGTATCTAGATTGCCAAAGGTTGGTTCGTTTGACTACTATACGATCTTAGCAAAACCAAATATAACAATATCATCTAAACAGACTCTTACTAAAATTGCAATCCGGGATATGCGGAACTCTCCGTGGTGTGCCTTTGGACGATGGATAACCTGGTCATCGGTATTAAGTGCAAGTTCGAGTAAAGATAAATTTGACCTCTTTATGTCAGAGCTTGATCAAGCTGTTGATACCTTTCTTCCACAGAAGACGATTAAAAAGCATCCAACAGATCGACCGTGGATTACTGATAAGGTAAAACTATGGATTTCTAGACGCCAATCCGCATTCCAACAACAAGGGAAAAATTCTGAAGCCTTCAGTTTTTGGAGGAATAAGGTTGAACGTGCGATCCAGTCAGCAAAATCCAATTACTTTCATAGTAAGGTAGCAGATGTTGATGGAGTTAATCCTGTAAAGTGGTGGAAAGAGATTAAAAAACTATCTGGTCAAAATGTCCGACAGGAATGGTATGACCAGTTCCTTGATAACAACATGGATATAGAATCCCTAGCTAATAAAGTGAACGACTTCTTTGTAAGTCTTACAGATCATTTCACCCCTCTGAGCCAACCAACTCCACCTATGGAAATCCCAGAAGAATTCTTGGTTACGGAAAGTGAGGTGTTTAAAGCATTAGCATCGCTGCAAATTAATAAGGCGATTGGCCCTGACAATATCCCGAATAGGTTCCTGAAGGAGTTTGCTCCTGAATTGGCCCCAGTCATTCGTAATATTTACAACCATTCAATGAAAGAAGCGAATGTCCTATCTCCACTTAAGTCATCTATTGTAATTCCAGTTCCGAAGATATCACCTCCTCAAACAATTGAAAATGATATCCGCCCAATCTCGCTAACTTCTTCAATGGCGAAAGATATGGAAGGCTTTACTTGCACTAGACTATTAAAGGACTTGGAAGGTAAAATCGACCCTCGCCAATATGCCCGCAAAGGGTACTCAACAACAGATGCCCTCCTCTACATGATGCAAACAATTCATGAGGCATTGGACAAGGGCGAAGCTGTTGCTCGTATCTTCTTCGCAGACTTCTCAAAAGGTTTTGACCTAATTAATCATTCTATTTTAATAGAAGAACTGGATAAGCTGCAGGTTCACCCGGCCTTTGCTGTCTTGGATCACAGCGTTTTTATTCAATCGTAGGCAGGCTGTTAGAATTGCAAGTGTCCTTTCGCCATGGCAAACTCTGAAGGGAGGAATACCCCAGGGGACTAAACTCGGCATAGTACTTTTTACGGTCATGACAAATAGCTTACTGGCTAATTGGCGTCTTCGTACAAAATTTGTGGATAATACTTCAGCCCTCGAGATTATTCCTAGGAACTCTATCAGCCTCCTAAATTTTGCAGTCTCTGATGTACATGAATTTGGTAATGAACATAACATGAAGCTCAATGCTAAGAAGTGTAAGGAAATGCTTGTAAACTTCCTACATACTTCGACCAATCCCAATTGGTAACAATATTATGGAACGTGTGACAACGTATAAATCTTTGGGTCTCATTTTGAGTAGCGACCTAAAATGGAATCCTCATACTGAATACATTGTTAAGAAGGCCAACAAAAAACTATACCCTTTAAGAGTCTTGCGAAGAGCTGGCGTCGACCAAAAGAGTTTACTGAAAGTGTACCTGTGCACAGTAAGACCGCATATTCATGCACTATTTTATAACTTATTTCTATCCATTGTAAAGTACTCGTTAATTCAGTTTTTTGTAACTGCAAGAGAGTTCTAATAAACTATTATTATTATTATTATTATTATGACGAAGCAACTGAGTTAGATGTTTCAACGTCCGATGGCGATGACGATGTTGGCTGTTCTCCCATAGTATGTACTGTACAAGTGATGAAAGTAATAGCGAATTCGAAGGTAACTAAACCTAGTCTATACCATACACGAACAAAAATATACAGGGGTTTTATGGCAACGAGGCACTTCTATATAGTGCAAAATTGCCGCAACTTGCAACAAACACTGATTTCAATGTATGTGACTTGTTCATTGAAATGTTTACGAAAGTTGTCTCATGTTTTGAAACCTATATCATAACATATTTTATGCGCAATCCTTTTTAATTATAAACATCGAAACAAGCCCAGACGCGCTGAGATCAGTTTGTTTTTGTTGCAAGTTGCAGCAATTCTGGTGCTCGTATTAGAGTTGGCAATCGAAAATTTGCATCCCTTGTCAAACGAGAACAAGACTCGAGAGTTACTCTAAAATTTTAGTAAACAAAGTGTTTAAATTTTCATTTTAGCTTTTCTTGTATATGACGTGTTTTTGCTAAACTAGTTTTTGTATGGAGTAGGAAACATTAGTCTGAATATAGTTGCCTGATAACTGGACGAACCATAGTCAAGCGAACAAAACACTCATCATGACATCAACTCTCATCAAAATTTAAAACAGCTCAAAGTTAGGATCAATGAGAGTTGTTGGTCACCATTGGGTGGCCAAACCATAGGTAGGTCAAACGCGACCGAGATTTGGACTAACCTGCCATGTTACACGCACGAATATTGGTTAGGGTTAGGATCAGGGTTAGGTATATTCGTGCGCGAAACATACATACATACATACATTATTCAGCTCACTCCCCGTTGAGGATTTTCAGGGACCGATTACATCAAGTATCTAGCTTACCTATATTATGTACTTAACCTACATTATTTATTTTTACAATTGTTATATTACTTTCCTTTTCTGTCTATCCTAACCCACCCAGTCAACTTTCCCTGTTTGAGGAAACCGGAGTGCCCGGAGAAAACCCACGACTTTCGACAGAGCGTTGACTTACTCTTTTCACATGAGTGGGATGAGTGTCCTCAACGAGAATCGAACTCAAGACTCAGAGGTGAAAGGCGCTTGCTCTGACGACTGCGCCACCGAAGCCCCTGGAAACATGGCAGGTTAACCGAGAGTTGCAACTCTCATCAGTTTGACCGTGGCTTTAAAGCACCTTTAATGCTTTATAGCTGATAATGCGGCTCATTTCATCTATCTGTGAACTTGAACGATATTTTTTATAGCAACAGCTAGGCGGTCTGTGTATTTAATAAATCGAAGTACAGTTAGTAGCTTTACTGCCGTGATCGACGTGAATATTTGTAGTGAAGCTGTACGGGGATCGGTGGCGTTGATATGCTCATAGTCCCCGAGCCGGCGCGAAGCGCCGTGCGAGGGTACTAATTCCGCTCGGATATTTACACCCGCGGAAAAAGGAAAGCAATGGGAAATCCAAAGTTCATCAAGTTTTGCGGGCGCATGGCTATGTTTCGTGGGTGTGATGGGTGGTCATCTCACTAATCTTTGTTAGGAGTGGAATGAGCGAATTATAAAAAAACATGAGTAAGTCATATCAGTAAGTCTGAATTATAACTTATAAATCGCTTTTTGGGACTTCAGGAAAAGCGGCGGAACAAATTTATCGTTTATACTTTATAAAAAAGAATAGATGGTCGAAAAAATATGGCAAGTTTCTTATCTTAAATTGTTGATGTATTTTAATATAGCCGTAAAAATGTTGTTTTATTTCCATAGATTTTCATTTTTTTTCCAATTAAAGTATCCTATATTATATGTCATCAAAAAGTTCCAACTTAAAAGGAAAGCGAAATCGTTGCACATGAGAGAATTTGTATATTTTCATCTGATTTCATTTCAAAAACTAATTTACAGTAAAAGGCAGTTTAGTTTTATAAACTTTTGGAAACGTTTTAGTGAACGCAAGGTTGCATTTAAACATTAATTTGAAGCTTATAGAATGCATAAGAACATACCTCACCATATATCTCAGATTTGTATGGCTAAAACAACTAATATTTTAATTATTTTTGTAGTTTTTGTAACCTGTTTAACTGTTTTGTACTCCAGGGGCCGGTTGTTCAAAAGCCGCTTAACTTAACCCAGGATTAGCGCTAAACCAGGGTTAAAAATCTTTAATCCTGAGTTAACTAATCCTGGGTTAATTTGGCGTTGCTCAAAGGTCCATTAGCGGTGCGATTAGTTAACCCTGGGTTAAGACATTTAACCCAAGATTAAATTATGAATCTAATATAAGAACATTTTTGATTGGCTGAAAAGCGTGCGTCAAAAGATGAAATTGAACTATTCAGACATGAATTTGAGCATTTTAGAAAGTTCCGAGATAAAATACTTGATTAAAACCGTTGATATAGACCAAACAAATGAGAAATAGAACATATAAAATTAAATTTGCTCATTATAAGCCTTATATTTTGGAATTTTAGGCATGCTTGAATAATTAAATTTGAGAACAAAGTAGAAAAACAATTGTCAACGCATGCGTATTGCAGAAGATCCTAACAATTAACAAAACATGAAAATAGAAAAAAGAAGCCAAAGCAAAGTTGTTTTACAGCTTTCAAAAAACAATGTTTGTTAGTAATACACTGAGTCTGCAGGCATTAGATGTGCAAAAACTTGTGATATTCAAGAAAAGCAAATGGAACTTGTAAATTATAAAACTGCTGGCAACCGAATTGTTTGGCAAAAGAAAAAGAGTTCTGAGTAAATTTTTTTTCGAACCAACCCGAAGGCGTACAAACAGCAAGTTGTTTTTGGTGGCAATATTGAAAGATGGCATTTCAAAGCTTTCGTGAGGTAATTCGTTTTACTTCATTGTAATATCATGTTTACGGCTTTATGCCAATTTTGAAAACCATTTTAATAGCTATAGGCGTAGTACTTCTGTTGTAAAATTGGCCGAAGACCGACGTAGTCTACAGTATTATTAACTATGATGTCCATGCTTAGACCATGACAATCTAAATTGTTGTGTCTTTGATGCTCGTAAAATTTAACGCCAGCATGTATAGGTAAAGCAACTCAATGGGCTCGTACAGGACGAATAAGAATCTCAATAATATTAAAAGACTTAGAATTTACTGTTTGAGGTTGGTTTTCATCCATACAATCTTTGTACACTCTTTGTTTCACCGAGATTTTTGTGTGTTTACGTGTTTTCCACTCCTTTCGACGTCCATTTTTACGAGTTAATCGGCCGATTAGCAAGTTAACCCACCTAGCGAGGTGGGTTAAATTTAACCCACTGTTTTACCCTGGTTTACGGTTAATCTAGCTTTGAACAACGCAAACAAACCTAAGGTTAAAATTTAACCCTAGGTTAAGCAAATTTATAACCCTGGGTTAGCGTTAACCGGCTTTTGAACAACCGGCCCCAGAAAAGAAGTTTAATTATATTATTAATCGTGTTGCCATGGCTACTGTGCTTCCTCTTCTCGAAACAAAATTTCCATTTTGTTTCTTTCAAAATAAATTTCTCAAAATAATATTGTTTCCTTCCACTCTCCTTTCCAAACTATTAGAGCAATGATCAAAATTTTAATGGCACATTTAAATGAAGGAAAACACAGTGATTATGTCAAGTAAAAGATTTCATACGGCGATAGCCTTTGATTGCATCGTGAAGAGGAGTGTGAGCCAAGGATCCAATTCTGTTTTCTAAGCCAAAAATTTCCTTTGAACGCAGATATCCGACTCGCCTGCCACCTTTGCATTGCCGATTTTGTGATGAAAAAGATTAGCAATAGTAATGTTTTCGAATGTAGTGTTCAGCTTGGGCGAGGGGTTACTGCAAGCATGTATTTCTAGTTAATATATGATATGCCATAATTATATTCATGCTGCATTACTGCCTTACTGCAGTCAAATATTCCTTCTAGTTTCCTTGCAAACAATTGCCGGACTAGTAAAATATTTTTGTGAGACTATAATTATACCTTGTGGCTTTAAGCCATATAAGTGTTATTATTGCTTAATAAATTACACTGTCATGCCCATTCGTGGACACACGTCGCCGACTATACTGTAGGTGAAAACACAGTAACACACGAATAATAATACGAAACGTAATCCTGTAAAGCCTAAGGCGAAGATTAACATCTTGAAACCCAAGATATCCTGAGTTAAAACAAGAAAGAATGCGTTGTGATATTTCGATTAGGATTCATATTATGTAGGCTTGTATTGAAGATGGTTTACCATTTTTATACACTTGGCTGTATGACCAAATAGTAATTTTTTTGAAATATATATTTGTTCCTAAAGTTATAAAGATTAACACTTCACGTGAACGATACTGTAAAGAATATTTTGATTGAAATACGAAAACAAACAAAATTAACCGCCTGTTCGGCTGTACCTTGATTTGCTTATCGTGATTAAAATAGATCCGGCTTGGCAGTTCAGAGATTGGTTCAAGACTTGAGATTAAATCTAAAAGAAGCAGTGAGATACACAACTCTTCTGCAAAACTTAATTAATTAGCGTGCTGTGGGACGTACATTATATAGCGCAGAAACTTCCCTCCTCCTCCCTGTTTTAGCTGGTTTCATAATATAAATTAAAAGATCACTGTTTTGTTATTTTATTCAGGTGTATACAGAACCATATGTCAGGGCTTCAGGAGTAGCCCATGTTGGTGACATTTGGGAGTTTGTTGGTGGTGGTGCATTTGTGGCTGTCTAAAGTACTTGAAAAGCGTCAGGATAAGGTCCTTGTAGAATATTGGAGACGGTCGTGGAATAGGAAATGGCAGCCATGGGTACAAAGGGCCGGCAAGTAGCTATGGACTGACGAATTTTGGAAAGACTGTATATATTTTACTGCGTTTGAACTACAGGATTCGAAGCTGAGTCCAGAGAAAAAAAGCCAAATTAGGGGATTCATGTCACAGTAAACTGAGTAAACAAATTGAAAGTGTAGTCATGCAACACACTTCTACATTGTGGAACTTTCCGCACAAACTCTATAAATTGTATGTAGAAAACAATTTCAGGGGTAGAAAACTGTAATAATTGTACTGTTAATCCAAAAAATTGAATGAATGCTGTCAGGTTGACGAGGCAATACTGAATTATATATTTTGTATCAAAATGTTGAAATTGGCGCTTCATTTGCAGTAACAATATATTACATATTTATATTTTGCAAATTAGCTTTGCATGTTTGCAATTGCAGTGCCATACAATAATCATAGCTCTGCAATTGCAGCGCCAAACTCTAATCTTGGCTCTGCAATTGCAGCGCGAAACTCCAATCTTTGCTCTGCAATTGCAGCAACAAACTCCAATCTTGGCTCTGCAATTACAGCGTCAAACTCCAATCTTGGCTCCGCAATTGCAGCGCCAAACTCCAATCTTGGCTCTGCAATTGCAGCGCCAAACTCTAATCTTCGCTCTTCAATTGCAGCGCCAAACTCTAATCTTGGCTCTGCAATTGCAGCGCCAAACTCCAATCTTGGCTCTGCAATTGCAGTGCCAAACTCTAATCTTGGCTCAGCAATTGCAGCGCCAAACTCCAATATTGGCTCTGCAATTGCAGTGCCAAACTCTAATCTTGGCTCTGCAATTGCAGCGCCAAACTCCAATCTTGGCCCTGCAATTGCAGTGCCAAACTCCAATATTGGCTCTGCAATTGCAGTCCCAAACTATAATCTTGGCTCTGCAATTGCAGCGCCAAACTCCAATTTTGGCTCTGGAATTGCAGCGCCAAACACCAATCTTGGATCTGCAGTTGCAGCGCCAAACTATATTCTTGGCCCTGCAATTGCAGTGCCAAACTCCAATCTTGGCTCTGCAATTGCAGCGCCAAACTCCAATCTTGGCTCTGCAATTGCAGTGCCAAACTCTAATCTTGGCTCAGCAATTGCAGCGCCAAACTCCAATATTGGCTCTGCAAGTGCAGTGCCAAACTCTAATCTTGGCCTGCAATTGCAGTGCCAAACTCTAATCTTGGCTCTGCAATTGCAGCGCCAAACTGCAATCTTGGCTCTGCAATTGCAGTGCCAAACTCTAATCTTGGCTCAGGAATAGCAGCGCCAAACTCCAATATTGGCTCTGCAGTGCCAAACTCTAATCTTGGCTCTGCAATTGCAGCGCCAAACTCCAATCTTGGCCCTGCAATTGCAGTGCCAAACTCCAATATTGGCTCTGCAATTGCAGTCCCAAACTATAATTTTGGCTCTGGAATTGCAGCGCCAAACTCCAATTTTAGCTCTGCAATTGCAGCGCCAAACACCAATCTTGGATCTGCAGTTGCAGCGCCAAACTATTTTCTTGGCCCTGCAATTGCATTGCCAAACTCCAATCTTGGCTCTGCAATTGCAGCGCCAAACTTCAATCTTGGCTCTGCAATGGCAGCGCCAACCTCTAATCTTGGCTCTGCAATGGACTATTCCCTTATTAATTGTAGCGCGCAAGGAATCATGGGAGTGTGGTAACCGGCTTGTCTTCCAAACAACATGGTCGCTATGAGCGAGCATTTTGTGTGGTCGAAATTTCGGCGATTTTACACCTTTTCTTTGAAGAATAAAGTTAAAAAACTTGGTGTGTAGTTTAAGGATAGTGTAATCTATATTTTGAGGAAAAAATACGGTGATCGCGACATTTTCTGTTGCAAAATTTTGCTAATGTTGGCGGACGATTAATGGGCTCTTCGAGAAAAGCAAGCACGAGGGATGGAATCACAGCAGAATTTAAGGTTAGTAGGCTTTGTTCGCCAACCGTGGAGTAATATTTTGCAATAGAAAGATGTAGCGATACCTGTTCTTCCTTTACGGCAAAAAATTAGGTTGATAAAATGCGATCAGCCGATTTTATGCGCGATGTATTTCTACTATGTTTTGACTGTCTAGATAAACAAAATGTCGCATTGTCGGCCCTGACATTCGCCGTATACTTTAAATTTGTTTGGCGGGAAAAAGCTCTCCTCGTAACTCTCTCAGACAAAAACAAACTCGAGAAGTTCACAAAAGACTTTTTAACCTGTTTAAAGTGCTTTGGCTCCAAATTTAATCAACTTGTGGAAGAGGCTTCGTCCTAAGGTTAGGTTAGGTAATAAATATAGTAAATTTTTAACACAAAATTTAAATTATATTGAACATTTTTAAATTTTAAGTAGAATAGCTTAACTATAGCATAAACTATAGCTGGTATTTTTAAATTTTGATAGGAATAGGATAGGAATTTTGATAGTATAATAAAATTATTGAATGTAGTTGTATTTTTAAAATTATATCTTTGAAATTTAGCTAGAATTTAAATAAATAGTAATTGTTTGATAACTATTAAAATAGCATTACTGAGTAGGGTAGTTTTAAATTATATTTCATTTCAAATACTAAATAAATTAATATAAATGGACGAAGCCAAACCGCAGACAATGAATGAAGAAACACCACAGCTGGACTGCAGTGGCAATACACCATCACCAACATTAGTCAGTCGTGGGGGACGAACATGTTGCGTACCAAATTGTAATAACAACAGCAGACGTAGGCCAGACCTGTCTTACCACAAGATCCCACAGGAACCAACATTAAGAAAAAAATGGATCAAATTATTGAAAATGAAAGGTTTCTGTAATCCAGGCTCGAACCACTATGTATGTTCAGCTCATTTTCCAGGAGGCAAAAAAACTTATGAGAATAACATTCCATTAATTCTAACTTCGGATATACATCCAGCCCCCAAACGAAGAAATATTTTACGTATAAGCTCCATTGGAGATGAAGCTGAAGGTGGTAATGAAGAATCTGACACAAACAGTTTATCAGACAGTCCAGTAAATACAGCGTGTAACCAGTTTACAGAGTGTAACCAGGTAGATAACAATGAGGGTCTTAAAGAACAGCTTCAGGTGCTTCAAACAAAATATGATAAATTGCAACAGGAGTACGATAAGGATATGGTAGACATGCAACAAAAACTGTTCAGAATAGAAAGATTTATTGGTAGTGATCATGATTTTAGATTTTATACTGGTTTCCCAGATTATGGTACTTTTAAAATATTTTTCAATTACTTATCACCAGCATGCAATCATCTGCTTTACTATGGTTCTACAACCAGTGTCATAACATCAGAAACACAGAAGAAACGAGGCAAAGCAAGGTCTTTATCTCCAGAACAAGAACTGTTCATGGTTCTTGTCAGACTACGTTGTGGTCTACTTCTTGAAGACTTAGCCCACAGGTTTGATCTATCACCGAGCCATGTTTCCCGCATCTATATCACATGGATAACTTTTCTTAACCAACAGCTTAGACTTTTACCAATTTGGCCAACACGCCAGTTTGTTGACGACAATATGCCTGAATGTTTCAAAGCAACATTTCCAAAAACAAGGGTCATTATCGATTGCACAGAGATCTATCTTGAAACCCCATCCTCTTGTAGAAGCCAATCAGCCACTTTTTCAAGTTACAAAAACACCAATACTGCCAAATGCTTACTAGGTATTTCTCCCAATGGTTTCCCAAGTTTTGTGTCAAACCTTTATGCAGGCAGAACAAGTGATAAGAAAATAACAAGTGATTGTGGAATACTGAATCTCTTAGAGCCAGGTGATCAAATTATGGCCGACCGGGGATTTGATATTGAAGACATTATTCCAGCAGGGGTAACTCTCAATATCCCTGCTTTCCTAGATGGGAGAGATCAGCTTAGCAAGGAAGAGGAAATCATGACCCGAAAGATAGCCTCTGTTAGGGTACATGTTGAAAGGGCAATTGCGAGAATAAAGAGCTTCAGGATTTTGCACCAAGTTTTCCCACTCAAGTCAGTTGAGCAACTTGAGCAAATATGGACAATTTGTTCATATATTAGTTTATTTATGCCACCATTAATTATTGAGAAACAGTGAATTTTAATTAACTGTTATTGAGTGGATTACTGCATCTATAGATGACTATTACAATTTTGCATCTGAAAGTGTTAATAGCCCTTCATTGCATCATTACATCTTATGTATACTGTAAATAGTATGAGTAAATATTAGTTTGTTTAATTGTTAACATATATTTTTATCTATTTGCTCAAACTTGGCAACACATATTTGAAATAAAAATGTGTGAGTTCTGGTAACATAACAGTTTCCCATAATGTTTTGTCAAAGTATATTCTTTCAACATGTAAATCTATGTTGGTAAAAACAACAAAATCACACCATTGCAACTTCAATGTTGCCATGGTCCCTTGAACTTGGTAATAGTAAATGTGACTTTGTTTCAGTTTAATCTGGCCATTAACATTAACTAGATAAAATGAACGATCCTCTTCACACGATTGTTCAATTGTTAGTTCTCTCTTGGAATATGGGCACTTCACTTCACCCAGGCCAAACTCTGAAACCTCACTTTTATCCTTGATCAGAAAGTCTGGACTTGCACCCAGCCATGGGAAAGACCCATTAACAACAAAACCACAAAACGAACAAATATTTACCACCTGGTTCTGCCCTTCTTTCAAGTTAGAGTACGCTTTTATCGCATTCATTTCATTGCTACTGCCCCACTTACAAGCAGTTGGCCTATTCTTTTTGGACCCGTCACTTAGTAACGTACTTAAAATGGATTTTGGAAATATTGTTTTCCTTCGATTGAGCACAACTCCAAAGTTTGAAGCTGTCAACCTCTTTCCCCTTTCCTGATACCATGCTGTGCTCTCTGACTGTTCTCTTGTATTCCTCTCAATTTCCAAAACCCCCTCATGTGACTGTTTTAAATTTTCTCCAACAAATTCTTTATCCTGTTCTGATGGCACAAGTGCCCAATTTATGTTTTCAGTTTTCAAATTATCTAGTACTTCTGTCCTTATCAAAATTTCATGCAACTGGGAAGCATCTCGATGTGCTGCTGTATACCTTTTTTTCGAAGGAAGCATTTCATGAAACTTATCATAGGCAATGGGCTGGCATTTATTTGACTCCAATAACTTACTGAGGTAGCTTGCTTTTCCAGCTTCTTTTAAACTGTTTGCCAAGCCCTCTATTCTTTCATGACAAGATTCCCTAGCGAAATGTGGTGTGGGATTATAAACTTCTTCTTTGGGATTAAGGGTGCGTTTCTTAGTTTTTTGTTCACAAGACGACTTTTCAAATTTTATGTCTTCCAAGAGAACAGGCTCTTCAGTTTCATCAGTTCTTGGGACATGCCACTGCTGGAGGAGTTGTGTGCAAGTTAGGTCATCCGGTACTTCAGTTAGTTCAAGTTGGATATAATCAATAATTTGAAAAAGAAGTGCTGCAACATGTTTACAGCATTCACCTTTCCCAGCCTTACATGCACAGCTGGCATGGACAACTTCTCCATTTGACTGATTAAAATGTACATAAACAAGATAGTAGTTTTTCTTCATAGTTGCATGCACCATTGCCTTTACCAAAAACTTCACTTTATCACCTGCCTTCACATTTGGTTTTAGTAAAACTTGTGTAACGTACTTATCCTTAAACAGTGCATAACCCAATTTCTTGTGCTTATGAGCACCAGTTGAAATGCTGTCACTACCTTTATTAGTTTTTAAATGTTTTTCCAAAAGTTCCTGTGTGAAATGTGGTAGAAACTTCAAATCCTTTGTCCAGCCACTGCAGTCCAGCTGTGGTGTTTCTTCATTCATTGTCTGCGGTTTGGCTTCGTCCATTTATATTAATTTATTTAGTATTTGAAATGAAATATAATTTAAAACTACCCTACTCAGTAATGCTATTTTAATAGTTATCAAACAATTACTATTTATTTAAATTCTAGCTAAATTTCAAAGATATAATTTTAAAAATACAACTACATTCAATAATTTTATTATACTATCAAAATTCCTATCCTATTCCTATCAAAATGTAAAAATACCAGCTATAGTTTATGCTATAGTTAAGCTATTCTACTTAAAATTTAAAAATGTTCAATATAATTTAAATTTTGTGTTAAAAATTTACTATATTTATTACCTAACCTAACCTTAGGACGAAGCCTCTTCCACAAGTTGATTAAATTTGGAGCCAAAGCACTTTAAACAGGTTAAAAAGTCTTTTGTGAACTTCTCGAGTTTGTTTTTGTCTGAGAGAGTTACGAGGAGAGCTTTTTCCCGCCAAACAAATTTAAAGTATACGGCGAATGTCAGGGCCGACAATGCGACATTTTGTTTATCTAGACAGTCAAAACATAGTAGAAATACATCGCGCATAAAATCGGCTGATCGCATTTTATCAACCTAATTTTTTGCCGTAAAGGAAGAACAGGTATCGCTACATCTTTCTATTGCAAAATATTACTCCACGGTTGGCGAACAAAGCCTACTAACCTTAAATTCTGCTGTGATTCCATCCCTCGTGCTTGCTTTTCTCGAAGAGCCCATTAATCGTCCGCCAACATTAGCAAAATTTTGCAACAGAAAATGCCGCGATCACCGTATTTTTTCCTCAAAATATAGATTACACTATCCTTAAACTACACACCAAGTTTTTTAACTTTATTCTTCAAAGAAAAGGTGTAAAATCGCCGAAATTTCGACCACACAAAATGCTCGCTCATAGCGACCATGTTGTTTGGAAGACAAGCCGGTTACCACACTCCCATGATTCCTTGCGCGCTACAATTAATAAGGGAATAGTCCATTGCAGTGCCAATCTCCAATCTTGGCTCTGCAATTGCGGTACCAAATTCTAATCTTGGCTCTGCAATTGCAGCGCCAAACTCCAATCTTGGCGCTGCAATTGCAGCGCCAAACTCCAATCTTGGCTCTTCAATTGCAGCGCCAAACTCCAATCTTGGGTCTGCAATTCCAGCACCAAACTCCAATCTTGGCTCTCCAATCTTGGCTCTACAATTGCATTGCCAAACTCTAATCTTGGCCCTGCAATTGCAGTGCGAAACTCCAACCTGAGCTCTGCAATTACAGGGCCAAACTCTAATATTGGCTCTGCAATTGCAGCGCCAAAATCCAATATTGCCTCTGCAATTGCAGTGCCAAACTATAATCTTGGCTCTGCAATTGCAGCGCCAAACTCCAATTTTGGCTCTGCAATTGAAGCGCCAAACACCAATCTTGGGTCTGCAATTGCAGCGCCAAAATCCAATATTGCCTCTGCAATTGCAGTGCCAAACTATAATCTTGGCTCTGCAATTGCAGCGCCAAACTCCAATTTTGGCTCTGCAATTGAAGCGCCAAACACCAATCTTGGGTCTGCAATTGCGGTGCCAAATTATAATCTTGGCTCTGCAATTGCAGCGCCAAACTCCAATCTTGGCTCTGCAATTGCAGCGCTAAATTCCAATCTTGGCTCTTCAATTGCAGCGCCAAACTCCAATCTTGGGTCTGCAATTCCAGCACCAAACTCCAATCTTGGCTCTGCAATTGCAGCGCCAAACTCCAATCTTGGCTCTACAATTGCATTGCCAAACTCTAATCTTGGCCCTGCAATTGCAGTGCGAAACTCCAACCTTAGCTCTGCAATTGCAGTGCCAAACTCTAATCTTGGCTCTGCAATTGCAGCGCCAAAATCCAATATTGCCTCTGCAATTGCAGTGCCAAACTATAATCTTGGCTCTCCAATTGCAGCGCCAAACTCCAATTTTGGCTCTGCAATTGAAGCGCCAGACACCAATCTTGGGTCTGCAATTGCAGCGCCAAACTCCAATCTTGGCTCTTCAATTGCAGCGCCAAACTCCAATCTTGGGTCTGCAATTCCAGCACCAAACTCCAATCTTGGCTCTCCAATCTTGGCTCTACAATTGCATTGCCAAACTCTAATCTTGGCCCTGCAATTGCAGTGCGAAACTCCAACCTTAGCTCTGCAATTACAGGGCCAAACTCTAATATTGGCTCTGCAATTGCAGCGCCAAAATCCAATATTGCCTCTGCAATTGCAGTGCCAAACTATAATCTTGGCTCTGCAATTGCAGCGCCAAACTCCAATTTTGGCTCTGCAATTGAAGCGCCAAACACCAATCTTGGGTCTGCAATTGCAGCGCCAAAATCCAATATTGCCTCTGCAATTGCAGTGCCAAACTATAATCTTGGCTCTGCAATTGCAGCGCCAAACTCCAATTTTGGCTCTGCAATTGAAGCGCCAAACACCAATCTTGGGTCTGCAATTGCGGTGCCAAATTATAATCTTGGCTCTGCAATTGCAGCGCCAAACTCCAATCTTGGCTCTGCAATTGCAGCGCTAAATTCCAATCTTGGCTCTTCAATTGCAGCGCCAAACTCCAATCTTGGGTCTGCAATTCCAGCACCAAACTCCAATCTTGGCTCTGCAATTGCAGCGCCAAACTCCAATCTTGGCTCTACAATTGCATTGCCAAACTCTAATCTTGGCCCTGCAATTGCAGTGCGAAACTCCAACCTTAGCTCTGCAATTGCAGTGCCAAACTCTAATCTTGGCTCTGCAATTGCAGCGCCAAAATCCAATATTGCCTCTGCAATTGCAGTGCCAAACTATAATCTTGGCTCTGCAATTGCAGCGCCAAACTCCAATTTTGGCTCTGCAATTGAAGCGCCAGACACCAATCTTGGGTCTGCAATTGCAGCGCCGAACTATAATCTTGGCTCTGCAATTGCAGCGCCAAACTCCAATTTTGGCTCTGCAATTGGAGCGGCAAATTAACTCCAATCTTGGCCCTGCAATTGCAGTGCCAAACTCCAATCTTGATTAATCCCCGAGACGGCGCGAAGCGCCGTGCGAGTGTACTAATTCCGCCCGGAGATTTACACCCGGGTCTGTGAAAACATTGTGGAATGCAAAGTCGTCCGTCATTTTTTTTTGTCATGGACAGGACTGGACTGGACAGGACCTTTTCGTAAGTTATACGCATGCGCAAGTTCAAGCATAGAGAAGACTTCCATTTTGCAAACTTTTTTCAAAAATAGTTTTGCAGTCATTTTATAAGTAAGTGTCTATGTCTCCAAAACAAGATAAATGAAAATTATTTAGAGGACAAATTAACAAGAGGAGAAAAAGTCGAAAGACCGAAAAAGGAGCGTTTTAAACAGGCAAGTGTCTATTTTCCATGCTTGTTTGCCGATTTTTTAACATAGGATGCAGTATAGTTCGTGAATTTGAAAATGTGTAGATTATTCTGTGTGGTCAATACAACATTGATTGATCTTTAAGAGTATTTTAGTACTGATTCAAATATGTTATAGAAAAATAAAAAAACATTAAATCTCAAAAGTGCGAAGTATAAAAATACTCCTCGAAAAGCAGTTGAAGTTTTTTGAAAATTTCGAAACGTTTTGTGAACATCTAAGGTTGAATGTTACAGTAAATCAAAGCTAAAACAGTACACAATAGCATACCCACTTTATATAGTTGGACAATTGATAGTTTTATAGTTAAAAACAAAATAGGATTTTGTAAAAATTAATTATAAAAAAATATACAATGTTTCGTGTTACCATGGTTACATTTGTCGCCTCAGTACTTCATATTACAATAACTTTTGGGGAGTAAATTGCTTGGTTCAAACTTAACTATGGTTCAAATGGGCGAGGGGTTACTGCATACATGTATTTCTAGTATTGTCTAAATAGCATTATAAAAATCGATTTTCTGGATTTGTTGTCAATATTCGAGATAATAGTAAAATTTTGCAGGATTTTGTCTAAATAGAATATTTCACTTAGCTTTAGAACGTGGTCATAGTATACATGTCAATTACTACATTTAAATGGTAATAGCCTTTGGAGGAGGGGGGGGTCAATATCGTGTACCCAGCCAAAATTGGATCTGAAACCCAGATAAGAGAGTCGGTCAGAAGGCCACTAATTTACCGAATACCATTTCCAAAAGGAAAAATTCTGGTGCAACTGCCATATTTTCTAGTTAAGCAATTAAAAAAACCTAGCTCTCGTAGCTTCTTTTTACCCCATTCACGATCTTATTCTGACTAAGTCTATTCTGGTTTCGAACAAATCATCCTTTGCATAGCAGATTTTGCGACTGTCTTAGGAACTGTCGTTGTTTAGCTGTGGCGAGGGGTTGGTACATGCATGTATTCGTACTATATTTTATTGAAAGCACGTGAATACGTAACTTGTAGTTACAATACATCATTCCAGGATGATCATGCTTGGTATTGATATGTGTGTTCTTTTTTTCGAATTGTAGCGAGTTAGGTCACTCTTTGTGGTTAATACCTTTTTAAGTAATCTGTTAAAAGTTATTTTTACATATTTTTCACAATTTATATGAAAATTATTCATTAATTCATCTGATGTTTTCACACCATATTGACTAAAATAGCTACGTTACAGAATAAAAAAAACATGATTTCAAAATTCAAAGACCATATTTCATAGTCGAATACAAAGTTTATCGGCAAAAACAGTTTAAGTTTATCCATTTGTTTTGGGCATTTGTAAACGCTTTGCGAAACGTTTATAAGGTTATATCTTACATTTAATCCGAGCTTAATATGTCTACAATAACAACTTGCATTATATAGTTGTGCAATTGATAATTCTAGTGTTAAAATTTAAAAAAATTAAATTATTTTACCATTTTGTACAAAAATATTAGAAAAATATACTAGAAATACAGTCATGCAGTAACCCCTCGCCACAGCTAAACAACGACAGTTCCTAAACATTTCTAAGCTTTTCGTCGCAAAATCTGCATGCAAAGGATGAATTTCTCAAGGATAGACTTATTCAGAATGCGATCGTGAAGGGGTAAAAAGAGGCTACGAGAGAGAGGGTTTTTAATTGCTTAACTGGAAAATATGGCAGTTGCACCAAAATTTTTACTCGTGGAAATGGCATTCGGTAAATTAGTGGTCTACTGATCGAGTCTGTTATCTGGGTTTCAGACAAAATTTTAGCGGGAAAACGTTATTGAATCCCACCCTCCTCCTCCAAAGGCCATTACCATTTAAATGTAGTACTTGAAGTAAATACTAAATATTTCCGTTCATGTTAAATGTGCCATGACAATTTTAATCGTATTACTGTAATAGTTTGGAAAGGAAAACAAGGGAAAACTGAAAGAAAATTTAAATATAAAGGAATTATATGATTGAATTTTAAGGATTTTTGAAAGGATAAACAATGGAGATTGGTTTCAAGCTGTGGAAGCACTGCAGTAATGGCAACACCACAGATATCAGTTCTGGCAAAATGCGCAACCGGACGCTATTCTGTCTGAGGATGACTTTAAAATAGAGTGGAAAATGTACAGTCTCTCAAACTCTTCTTGTTTTATTCATATTTTGAATTTCAAAATGACCTTATTCTCCGGAATTTGTTATTTTTCTTTATTTTCTTAAATTATCGGCCGGCTGCCTTGTTCCAAGCAGGGCTTTTTTAAGAAATCGTTAGTGGGGGGGCCATAATCGAAAGGGGACGTAACAAGTAGGTGGTGCATTACAGGTGTGGGAAATTGAAGGGGGTCTGGGAGTCCTCCCCCAGAAAATATTTGTATTCTTGAGTCTCTGTGACTTTATTTCCTGCATTTCAGAGACAATTTTTGATATATCCCATCTAAACGGAGCCAGGTTTTTTTGTGAGAATACCACAACTCAGTTTCCCCTAATTTTTTGGTTACATCTAATCTTTTTGGTTACATCTAACCAAACTCCAATCTTGGCTCTGCAATTGCAGCGCCAAACTCCAATCTTGGCTCTACAATTGCATTGCCAAACTCTAATCTTGGCCCTGCAATTGCAGTGCGAAACTCCAACCTTAGCTCTGCAATTGCAGTGCCAAACTCTAATCTTGGCTCTGCAATTGCAGCGCCAAAATCCAATATTGCCTCTGCAATTGCAGTGCCAAACTATAATCTTGGCTCTGCAATTGCAGCGCCAAACTCCAATTTTGGCTCTGCAATTGAAGCGCCAGACACCAATCTTGGGTCTGCAATTGCAGCGCCGAACTATAATCTTGGCTCTGCAATTGCAGCGCCAAACTCCAATTTTGGCTCTGCAATTGGAGCGGCAAATTAACTCCAATCTTGGCCCTGCAATTGCAGTGCCAAACTCCAATCTTGATTAATCCCCGAGACGGCGCGAAGCGCCGTGCGAGTGTACTAATTCCGCCCGGAGATTTACACCCGGGTCTGTGAAAACATTGTGGAATGCAAAGTCGTCCGTCATTTTTTTTTGTCATGGACAGGACTGGACTGGACAGGACCTTTTCGTAAGTTATACGCATGCGCAAGTTCAAGCATAGAGAAGACTTCCATTTTGCAAACTTTTTTCAAAAATAGTTTTGCAGTCATTTTATAAGTAAGTGTCTATGTCTCCAAAACAAGATAAATGAAAATTATTTAGAGGACAAATTAACAAGAGGAGAAAAAGTCGAAAGACCGAAAAAGGAGCGTTTTAAACAGGCAAGTGTCTATTTTCCATGCTTGTTTGCCGATTTTTTAACATAGGATGCAGTATAGTTCGTGAATTTGAAAATGTGTAGATCATTCTGTGTGGTCAATACAACATTGATTGATCTTTAAGAGTATTTTAGTACTGATTCAAATATGTTATAGAAAAATAAAAAAACATTAAATCTCAAAAGTGCGAAGTATAAAAATACTCCTCGAAAAGCAGTTGAAGTTTTTTGAAAATTTCGAAACGTTTTGTGAACATCTAAGGTTGAATGTTACAGTAAATCAAAGCTAAAACAGTACACAATAGCATACCCACTTTATATAGTTGGACAATTGATAGTTTTATAGTTAAAAACAAAATAGGATTTTGTAAAAATTAATTATAAAAAAATATACAATGTTTCGTGTTACCATGGTTACATTTGTCGCCTCAGTACTTCATATTACAATAACTTTTGGGGAGTAAATTGCTTGGTTCAAACTTAACTATGGTTCAAATGGGCGAGGGGTTACTGCATACATGTATTTCTAGTATTGTCTAAATAGCATTATAAAAATCGATTTTCTGGATTTGTTGTCAATATTCGAGATAATAGTAAAATTTTGCAGGATTTTGTCTAAATAGAATATTTCACTTAGCTTTAGAACGTGGTCATAGTATACATGTCAATTACTACATTTAAATGGTAATAGCCTTTGGAGGAGGGGGGGGTCAATATCGTGTACCCAGCCAAAATTGGATCTGAAACCCAGATAAGAGAGTCGGTCAGAAGGCCACTAATTTACCGAATACCATTTCCAAAAGGAAAAATTCTGGTGCAACTGCCATATTTTCTAGTTAAGCAATTAAAAAAACCTAGCTCTCGTAGCTTCTTTTTACCCCATTCACGATCTTATTCTGACTAAGTCTATTCTGGTTTCGAACAAATCATCCTTTGCATAGCAGATTTTGCGACTGTCTTAGGAACTGTCGTTGTTTAGCTGTGGCGAGGGGTTGGTACATGCATGTATTCGTACTATATTTTATTGAAAGCACGTGAATACGTAACTTGTAGTTACAATACATCATTCCAGGATGATCATGCTTGGTATTGATATGTGTGTTCTTTTTTTCGAATTGTAGCGAGTTAGGTCACTCTTTGTGGTTAATACCTTTTTAAGTAATCTGTTAAAAGTTATTTTTACATATTTTTCACAATTTGCGGCGAAAATTATTCATTAATTCATCTGATGTTTTCACACCATATTGACTAAAATAGCTACGTTACAGAATAAAAAAAACATGATTTCAAAATTCAAAGACCATATTTCATAGTCGAATACAAAGTTTATCGGCAAAAACAGTTTAAGTTTATCCATTTGTTTTGGGCATTTGTAAACGCTTTGCGAAACGTTTATAAGGTTATATCTTACATTTAATCCGAGCTTAATATGTCTACAATAACAACTTGCATTATATAGTTGTGCAATTGATAATTCTAGTGTTAAAATTTAAAAAAATTAAATTATTTTACCATTTTGTACAAAAATATTAGAAAAATATACTAGAAATACAGTCATGCAGTAACCCCTCGCCACAGCTAAACAACGACAGTTCCTAAACATTTCTAAGCTTTTCGTCGCAAAATCTGCATGCAAAGGATGAATTTCTCAAGGATAGACTTATTCAGAATGCGATCGTGAAGGGGTAAAAAGAGGCTACGAGAGAGAGGGTTTTTAATTGCTTAACTGGAAAATATGGCAGTTGCACCAAAATTTTTACTCGTGGAAATGGCATTCGGTAAATTAGTGGTCTACTGATCGAGTCTGTTATCTGGGTTTCAGACAAAATTTTAGCGGGAAAACGTTATTGAATCCCACCCTCCTCCTCCAAAGGCCATTACCATTTAAATGTAGTACTTGAAGTAAATACTAAATATTTCCGTTCATGTTAAATGTGCCATGACAATTTTAATCGTATTACTGTAATAGTTTGGAAAGGAAAACAAGGGAAAACTGAAAGAAAATTTAAATATAAAGGAATTATATGATTGAATTTTAAGGATTTTTGAAAGGATAAACAATGGAGATTGGTTTCAAGCTGTGGAAGCACTGCAGTAATGGCAACACCACAGATATCAGTTCTGGCAAAATGCGCAACCGGACGCTATTCTGTCTGAGGATGACTTTAAAATAGAGTGGAAAATGTACAGTCTCTCAAACTCTTCTTGTTTTATTCATATTTTGAATTTCAAAATGACCTTATTCTCCGGAATTTGTTATTTTTCTTTATTTTCTTAAATTATCGGCCGGCTGCCTTGTTCCAAGCAGGGCTTTTTTAAGAAATCGTTAGTGGGGGGGCCATAATCGAAAGGGGACGTAACAAGTAGGTGGTGCATTACAGGTGTGGGAAATTGAAGGGGGTCTGGGAGTCCTCCCCCAGAAAATATTTGTATTCTTGAGTCTCTGTGACTTTATTTCCTGCATTTCAGAGACAATTTTTGATATATCCCATCTAAACGGAGCCAGGTTTTTTTGTGAGAATACCACAACTCAGTTTCCCCTAATTTTTTGGTTACATTTTGAACAAAACGGACCTTCACTGGGGGTGGGCCAAAATAGCTTACTGGGGGGGGAAGGCAACATGGGGGCTGGAGGGGCTTATGCCCCTCCAGTACATTAGTTATAAAAGGCCCTGGTTCCAAGCCAGTGCGGTAACGAGAGGCATTCACCACCCCCCCCCCCCCCACCGCGAACAAGATGGCGGCCGACATATTCGGAAAATAACCGGCATAGGAGACCCTTGTTATTTTCTTTATAACGGTTTACCTTGACTGAAATTGTGATTAACAACATTAAATAGTTAACTCGAATTTTTGCGGTATTTTTACGTCTAAAAATGCCCGCCATTTTGAATGTTTTCGGAGGGGGGCGAGCCTCTCCTTTGCGCACTGTAGAAGCATCGGTTACGCTCAAAACATTAGGATTTGATACACAGTGAAACTTCTGTATCGTGTCTACTCTGTGGCAACACGATCAGTAAGAAAATTATTTTACAGTTTTTAGCGTACAAATTACACTACAAAACCGGCAATGTAGTTAAAATATTAATGGTTTTAATAATAGAATACTGAAATATATCATTTAGGCATGTTATTATGCATTCTAATATTTAATTTTAATGTCAAATTGAAAAATTTAAACGTCCGTTCAATATAAAACGTTTCGTAAAGTTCATATAGAAACAAACTGCATATTACCTATTAAATTCCTTTTTGAAATGAAATCTTGCGGTTGAAAGTATACAATTCTCTCGTCGTAATGGTTCCGCTTTCCTCATAATTATAGCTTTTTGTAACATAAAATATAGGATACATAAACTGGAATTAAACGAGACTGACTATTTATATAAAGCAACAGTTTTTAAAACAACAATGACATTAATATACCATGAACAAATACATCAACAATTATCACAAACACGACTTATATTTTACTTTTTTCGCTCATATATCTCTTCTTATCCTTTTATACAAAGCAAAAGCGATAAAATTCGCCTCACAGCTCTACTTTATCAAGTCCTTAAAAAGCGATTTTTAGATTCAGAATCTCTCATCTTTATAAAATTTTCGCTCATGCCGCTCCTGACAATAACAGCCCACGCGACGTCCACGAAAAATTCACAAAATTCGCGAAAACATTCACACATGACACCCATGAAACATAGCCAAAAGCGAGGAACTTTGGTTTCGCATAGCTTTCCTTTTTTCCGTGGGTAATAAATAGCCGAGCGGAATTAGTACCCTCGCCTCGGCCTATCGCCCGGAACGGCGCTTCGCGCCGTTGGCTCGGGGATAACCGTGTTCCGTGTTACCATGATAGCATTGATGGCCCAAATACGTCATATTACAATGGGAACTATAAATCTATAGTTGTTCCGTTTGAACGGACGAGGAGATTCTGCATACATGTATTTCTATCAGTAATTTCTGATTAGCATACGGTAACACTGTATATGAGTAGTTTCTATGCGTAGGTTAAGGTTCAGGACTCACTTACGCAATACCTGTCCAATGATCTGGAAAGACTTCAAAAGCGTGCCTTCCGCGTAATTTTCCCTAAACTGCAATATTATTATTATTATTATTATTATTAAACACTGTATCTTCCCCAAAGGGCTTTTCAACATACACTTACAAATAAATTAATTAAACTATACTATCAAACTCTATATAAAACTATTATAAATCTGCTGATTTAAAATTTAAAAGATGTTCTTTTAGTTTTTTCTTAAAACCTTTAAGTTCTGAAATGTTTTTTAGATCATCGTCTATTTCGTTCCATATTTTAACTGCACGGTAATAAAAAGTTCTCTGTCCAGTAGCTGTTTTATAACTTGGAATGTCTAATTTGTGATTATTTCTAGTTTGACAGTTATGGATGTCAGATCGCTTTATGAATTTCTTTGTGAGATAGCTTGGCGCAAGGTTGTTAAGGCATTTGTAAACCATCACCGCGTCTTTATAAATGAGTAAATTATCGATAGTTAACCATTTGAGTTGTTGAAAACCTGGTGTCACATGATCACATTTTTTTATATTCGTAATAATTCGGCATGCAAAGTTTTGGACTGTTTGCAATTTCTTCAAGTTTCTGGATGAAGTATTGGCCCATACATTAGAACAATATAACAACTTGTTTATTACCAGTGCTTCAATAAGTAATGATAACGTTTCTTTATCAAAGCTCTCCTTTACTCTGTTGATTTGGCATAATCTATTAATGCACGTAGATGATAGTTTAGAGATATGTTCATCATAAGAAAGATGTAAGTCTAGATGCATACCCAGATCTTTAGCAACTGGTACTGGCCTAAGAGTTTCACCGAGAAATTTCAGACTAATTGTTGTTGGTAAATTCTGTAACATTGATCGTGTTCCTACCAAGAGGAATTTAGTCTTGTTGGGATTTATTAACAATTGATGTTCCAGGCACCATTTTGCGGTGTTATGCAAATCATTTTCTAATTTAAGGATTGCCTGTTGTATGTCTTCGACTAGAAATGCAAGGTGGAGTTTTGAATCATCAACGTAAGAGTCTAGATCACTTGAGATCGTTATAGCAGGTAGATCGTTGACATAAATTCCAAACAAAAATGGTGACAGAATGGAGCCTTGGGGCACTCCATGAGTTATTGCTATGACTGGAGAAATGGTTGACCTTATCCGTACATATTGTGTTCTGCCCGATAAATAACTTTCAAACCAATTGATTGCTGGTGGTGACGCTCCTACGCATTTTAACTTATGCAGGAGGATCTTGTGATTGATGCTCTCATAAGCTTTAGACAAGTCTAATAAAACAAGAGCTGTTACATGTTTGTTGTCCATTGCTTCCAACATCTTATTCGTAATAAAAATGTTAAAAGTTTCTGTTGAGTGGTGTTTCCTATTTCCATTTTGATGTGGTGATAAGCGTTGGTTTCCTGTTATATATGACCCAAATTGATCAAGTGCAACTCTTTCACAGACCTTTGATAAAACTTCTAAAAGGGAGAGGGGTCGATTGTTGGACGGAGTCTCATGATCGCCATCTTTAAGCAAAGGTATCACCTCCGATAATTTCCATAAGTCAGGAAACACACCTGACTGAAAGGAACAGTTAATTATGTTCGTGAGAGGTCCCAAGATGACGGGTAAACAATCTTTGACGACACCCATGCTTAACTTGTCAGGCCCCGGTGATTTGTTTCTAGGCATATCTGTAATAATTCGTCGAATTTTTGAACAAGTAACAGGTTCAAATTGAAACTGTTCTTCCATAGGATAGGATACGTCGTTCAACAGGGGGTCAGATAGCACAATATTATTTTTGTTTGCTAGGTCTAAAGCTGCGGTGGCAGTGATTTTACCGACTGAAGTAAAATATTTGTTAAAGTCTTCAACAACCGTCTTGAGTTCTTTCGTATAAAAGTGTTTTTCCTTCTCTTTCACAGGTATCGAATTTTTTATTATTTTCCAAAGTGAACCTGGATTGTTCTTGTTAGCTTTAACTTCATCGGATAAATGATTTATTGATGACTCCTTCAGTATATCTTTAACTCTATTATGAGATTCTCTGTACTTTTCCCAATCCCTCTTACAACGTGATTTTAAAAATCTCTGATGTAATTTGTCTCGAGTTGTCATAAGTTCTTTCGTATCTGGCGTAACGAATGTGTTAGTACGGCTCCTAATTTTGATTGTTTTAATTGGTGCGTGGAGGTTTAATGTTGATTGAATCGTTTCCTTAAGTATTTTAGTTTTTGCGTTTACATCTGCTTCGGTAAATATCGATAACAAACAATCAGATTTCGTAGCCAGTTCAGTGGAAAATACTGTAGGATCATAATTTCTGTAACTTCTCACCGTGATATACGTAGGGGGTATCTTTGGGACCTTCAGTTTCGTTATTACATAAATTGGAAAATGATCACTGATTGAGGAATGTAAAACTCCACTTTCGAGTATTGCGGCTTCTGTAGAAACTAATATAATATCAATAAGCGATTGCGACGTGTCTGTAATCCTTGTTGGATCCTTTATTATTTGCTTGAGATTTACATCATCACAAAGTTCTGTAATAACTCTTTTTTCCGGTCCCTCTTTCAATAAGTTACAGTTCAAATCACCAAGAATAAAAATTGGTTTGTTCATAGTGAGTGCCTGTATATAATTTGGTCTGAGATCGTCCTGAATACAATTAAGCGGGCTATCAGGTGGTCTATAGGTCACGCATATTATTATTGTCTTCATCTTCTTATTTTGAAGCTTAATCCAGAGTTGTTGGAAGTTTGACTCTGATGTTTGTGTCAGGTCGTTTAATATAGTTACTTTCATAGTTTTTTTGACATATGCACAGACTCCTCCGCCTTTTTTATGTAGTCTATCAAGTCTGTAACATTTATAATCATCAATTGCGATTTCTCCATTTGTAACTGTACTATTTAACCATGTTTCGGACATTGTAAGGACATCTATTTCGTGTAATTTTATCATCTCCTTAGTTTCCATAAAATGCGACGTGTTTCTCAAAGATCTTATATTCAGGTGGGCAATCTTGAGTTTATGGGAAACTTTATCTGCATGGGGTCTAGTTTGAGCAGGCTGGGGGTTTAAATTAATACTAGTTTGTATAGGAATTTGAATAAGGTTATAATTATGAGCTCGCCTTCGGTTAAAATTTTGCACTGCTACATCTAATAATGAAACCGGTAAAATAGCATTTTGTCTCTCGTCAATTTCTGTGACAGACGAGGTTTCGGTTTCCGGATACGTGCTTTGCGAAAAAATTCTTCATTACTTTCTTTCGAGTAGGTCGTATTCAACAATTCATAATGAGACCCAGATGCCCTACAATTAGCTCGATGATCGTTATGGGCAGAACGACTAACATATTTTCTCCGAGCTTGGAAAGATTCCCCTCGATTTGATCTAAAAGGACTTCTATCGGTGATACGGACTGGAATAGAATTGGTGTGGTCGTTGCCAGGGTTCTTTTGTTGAGGTTTAGTAGTTTCTCTGTTTGGGTTCTTATGATTTGACAATATATCGGTTGTATTAATTATATGTAGGTCGTCGTGTTGTTTATCACCATAATTGGAGGGTTGATTCCCATTTACTCCCTCCTCGAGGATTAATTTCTCAGCCGTGTTTTTATACGTAGCATTGTTATTTAAAGTTTTGTCATTTGGTGGTGTAAATGGTTCATTGATCTTTTGATTGTTATTTAGGAGATCATTATTCCTCCCTATATTAACAATGGGGCTTTGTACATTGCAATCAACATCATTATCCGAGGTCATCGGCATGACCTCGCTTTTATGAATTATTTCAGCTGTTTTGTTGTTTGTACATCCTCCAGATATAGATTTAAATAGGGCTGTTTTTAAGAAATCTCTTTCTTTTTGGACATCAGTCAGTTTTTGCTGGAGGGATTCGATCATACTCAATTGTCTCTCAATTTGCCCATTTTTTTCGTCTAAAATATCAGAATATTTACTAGCCACCGATTCTACAACGCCGGTTTGGGATCTAAAGTTTTCAAGCTCTGAAATTTTCCCGTTTACAAATTCAAGCTTTCGCTGCATTATAACAATGTCGAGTTTCACACCGTCAAGCTCAACTCCATTGTCAACACATTGGCAATCATGGGCATAAGAATTTGACAAAGAAGCATCTATCAGTTGTGATGCATCACTTACTTTGGCTGAATCAGCTGTGAAGTCCATAGTTGGTGATGCATTATTTGACTCCATAATGCTAGAACGATCGCTGAACGACTTCAACATGTTAATCAACGCTTCTTTGCATTTCTCTGCACCTTTACCTCGCAGCAACATAGCTCCTTGCTTTCCGTAATACCACATTATGGTCAGGTCGGCATTATCAGCGACAAATTTCTTTATTCGCCCACCAGGCGGAGACCATTTGCCAGTGAGACCAACGGATTTCAGTAAAGATCTTGAGAGATTCGTAGTCATCAACCCAACATAAGCTTTCATTATCTAATATTAACTGTTTACATTCGATAAAAGGCTTTATTGCTTCTAAATTGAAGTTTAACTTGCAATAATAATCGTTGTAATCAGAGCACGATGAAGCTTGACGTGTAGCCATGATGAGCAGATATGTTCGAGAAGTATTGGAAACAATTAACATTTAATTTCGTCACTCTTTGATCGAAGGAAACAACTAACTACCAAGCTATTCAAAGAAATAGTAAGCAACCTAATCATAAGCTAAAGGGCTTAATACCTCCTGTAAATGAAAATAGTGGTCAACCCTTCTTAAGAAAACATAGAAACTTTAAACTTCCAGTTTGTATGACAAATAGGTTCAGAGACAGTTTTATCATGCATAATTCGAGTAAATATTTTATATAATGAATACGATTTTACACCTTTTGTACATAGTTATGTGATATTTAATATTCTTCTAATTGTAAAGCATACTAGGCATTATTCAGCTGTAAAGGTTGCAAGTTCTTAATGTTAATTAAACTATCTATCTATGCGTAGGGTTAGGTCGTGTATTTCATCCGCAAGTCCGTCAGTCCGCAAGTCCCATATCCGTGTTAGTGACAGACAATGACCCACCATCAACTAAACGAATGTTCCCCTCAACTTCGTGAAATAATAAATAATACTCGGAATCCTTCGTCGTTTGATTGAGTCTTTGTCTGAAAAAAACAGCAGAAAGCATTTTGAAATCTACCTACATAAGCTGAAATTCTGTTCCAAACATTGCAGGAAGCTCGCAGGATTCCCAGGGATTGCCTCTAAAGAAGCCGATTTAACCAAGAATTTGCGCCAAAACACTGCAAAATAGTTCCCATGCAAGACCTGTGGATTTAAAGGCATGTGCCTCAGGAATAGGCAAATTACAAGGAGTTGCAATTTTGTGTTGAGGAGATTGGAAATGCAGCTAGTCCTCTAAATTTCGAAAATAATACACTAGAATGCGTTTGGTGTGAAATCGAAACAGCTAATACAATTTTTTCCGTCGCTCTTCCCTGTCATTCACCTGATCCCACATATCCTGAAATTGAACTATTAAACTACTTGTCAGAAAGCATAGAACAAATTTTTCTATCCGAACCAAATTCAAAATTAAACATTTTGACAACTTATGCCAAACCACTTTGGCGTTTAAGACTCTCGGGCGATATATTTGTTGAATTGGGATTAAAGTCGCCACAATGCAAATAAGACTGTCAGGATCGGATGGTTAATTAAAAACATGCCAACCGTTTTCTGAATATAATCATAGATTTTATTATTTTCATTAACCAAAGCTTCAGGTGGATGATAAACAACTCCGATCAATACTGAAGAGACTGGTTTTGGGAGGCGGGCGGTCCTTAGATGTAACCATAAGGTTTCCGTCATGAAATCTTCGGGATCAACGACCGCTAACCTTTTCAGAGATATTGAAATATTTTCCTCATTTGACGAAGTGAGTTTGACGATATTTTGGTCTAATTTTGCGAGATATATATTTGTTTCTGTGATGTTTTCATGACAATAAAAAAAGCATCTTGTAGTAAAGGATTTCAGTGGTCTTTGTTTCATTTCAATAGGGTAAATATTTGGAGAGAAAATTACTTTCAAAATACCTAAATGTCGCTGATCAGTTAAAAATAACAGAAACAACGAAAAAGTACGACACGCAGCATGCAGACACTATTTTGCGTAGCACCAGTGCCACTCTGGCAAAAGTAACGTAAGGTCGTACCTACAATCCTGGTCAAAACATCGACGACACTTACAGTTATCTCGTCATATTCAGTTGCCTCGTAACTAAATTAGAGAACCTCCCCCTTACCACCACCGAACAATGTTGAGTGGTGTCCCATAACATGTTTAAAGCATTTAGCATAGAATCAACATTGTTTTGGGGGCGAGGGGGGGCATTGGATGAGAAAACCTAGACGTTTCATAATTAGGAACGTCAAAAGGGACATATTTATTAGAGTGTAGTCGATGGTTTTGGCCAGGATTGTCTCTGTAGTTGATAATTTAAAAAACATTAAAAAATGTATGTTAAAATCGATCGTATACGCGAATATCATGTTTTTGTTATGTACGAATATTAAGAAATGTATTGTACATATTTTGTTTCCAATTCCTGAGTAGTGACGTTTTAATTAATACGCACATGGTCATATTTATATGTAGGTCGACAAGTGTTAGTAATTAGTCAGAAGTATTGTCTAATGGCGAGTGACAGCCTTCGAGCGCGCGATACCAGATTGGTTTATCTAATAACATATAGCCAAGCAGATTTAACAAAATTTCCTTCAAGAAGAGAATTTGCTGAAGCATTAGTTCTTGCGTTTAGCAAGGACAATAATGTTATACAGTGGTGTTGTTGTCTCGAAGATCACGAGAATGGTGGCAAGCATTATCATGTTGCTATAAAACTGGAACGAAAGCAAAGATGGCTAAAAATTAAGAGGTTCCTGATGGATCACTTCGAAGTTTCGGTGCATTTTTCATCCGCACATCACAACTATTTCAGTGCCTGGGAATATGTCACTAAGTCCGACCGTGAGTACCTACAAAGCCATGGTCATCCTGACTTGACAAATGCTGAGCCACCAAGGACAGATTCTGCTAGTGTTGCAACAACCACTGGAAGAGATGAATCCGACAGCGAGGGCGATGAGACGATGTCGACAATCTCAAGAAAACGCAAAAAGAGGATGACATCTTTCCAAGTGTCGTAACTTATTGAAGCAAACACTCGCACGGCATTGCTTGCTATTGCCCAGCAGCAAAAAGCTGAAGGGAAGTCTGATCTTGCGGAGTTCATAATGAACAGACAACCGAAAGTTGTTGCCCATATAATAAAAACTACGTGGAACATGTTGAATGCAGAGGCAAATTTGGAAAGAAGCAAGAAGACACGCATCGAATTGCTTACAGAAGCCGCGCAAAGCGAGTGCGTTGAGGACTGTGAAGGTCGTTGGTTGCAATGCGCCAAATAAGTTTTAACAACTAACGGCATGGGAGTGCGAGAATTTGCTATTGCTATTTATACGCTATTGGAAAAAGGACGGGGAAAATATCGCAACATCATGCTTATCGGTCCGGCTAATTGCGGTAAAACGTTTCTACTTAAACCCTTAAACATGATCTATCACACCTTTACTAATCCCGCTTCTGGCACTTTCGCGTGGGTAGGAGTCCAGGAAGCTGAGTGCATATTTCTCAACGATTTCCGATGGAATGAAAAAATAATTCCTTGGCATGATCTCCTGTTATTGCTCGAAGGCGAACCTGTACACTTCCCAGCACCTAAAACTCACTTCGCCGAAGATATTTTATTACATGCTGACACGCCAGTATTTGCGACAAGCAAATATAGATTGGCCTACGTCAAAGGTGGGACAGTCGATGAGCGCGAGACCGAGATGATGTCCGTTCGTTTGGAATGTATTTACACTCACGCAGCAAATATCAGAGGATCGGCAGATGGACATAAAACCTTGCCCGCGTTGCTAGTGTGTAATGAACACACTTAAGGATAGTACAGTATAATGTGCAAATTCTCTCGCATATATAGCATATATTAAGACAACAAATTAATGTAAGAAATATTGCTATATAGCTAACTAAAGGAATTATTCCATTAATTTCTACACCTGGTTCCCTTATACTGCACGTATTATGTGTGCTTATTTTATGCAAATACTTGGTAAATTAAGGCGTTTATTAGTCGCGTGTATTGTTTCAATTAACGAACTGTCAAATATTGAACTATATATTAAATTCATGCACGTGATCAACGGTGTACCATTGGTGAACCGCACATACTTAGGAATATATAATTATAGCATTACTTTGTGTCAGAAATGGTACACCGTTGAGATTTGGTGAAATATTGCAGTATATATTGCCAAAAATATTTCACAATTATAAGCCTTGTAAATACTTTCAAGACCGTTTTGTGTACAATTATTACCTTCATACTTCAGGACGATATAAACCGTTTTCTTACGCGCGTTGCGGTACACCGTTAATATGATACCGCGATAAATTATGCAATGATATATACGTGTTCATTTTAATATAATGTTCATTATATGATGTCCATTTTAATTCTGTGATACATAAGCAATTCTACACGTACAGCATACAATAATTTGATGTTATTAAAATGGGTCGAAATATATATAAAACTAGTATTTAATTCTTTGTCCCCTTCTACTTATAATCATGCTCATTCGTTTATCCATTGATTCTATAATATCATCAACACGGTCCGTAGGGAAATATTTAAAAGTATTTGTAACTCTGGTAGCAAATTCATTGTAGGTCTCCTGCACTATATTTCCACTGATTGCATGCTTGTCTGTCCAGTTCCCTTCTTACAAGATGAAAGAGGTTTTCTATTGGATTTATATCTGGACTTGTAGGTGGTATAGATAGTAAATCTGCCCCTGATTCACTCATTGCCATTTTTGCTGCATTATTATTTTGACAAGGACATCCATCTTGAATCCAGAGTTTACAATGCAATTTATCAGCCAAGTGAAATAATGTTGGAAATTTACGACTTATGTAGTCTTTGAAGTAATCACCGCTCATTTTATGATACTGTTCGCAGTCTATAACGCCTTTCCCAAATGAGATTGCCACCATAAGTTTTACTAACTTCCCACCACTTCCTTCCTTCTTTCCTTTTTGCTGTACATCCATAATCCAGACCTTCGCACGGCTTTCTCCAAATTCTTCCTTTAGGTGAACTCCCTTGATCAAAAGGGTTTCTTGTATATGCAAAGCTAACCCCGTCCAAAAAAAAGTTAATATCCTTTGTCCACACATTATTTGAAAACTCCTTCTTCATTTTTTTAGCAAACGAAAGTCTCTTTTTCAGATCGGTTTTTTTGAGAATGCCTTTTTTTCTTGCTTGCAAGTACTTAAATCCAGCTTCATTCATTGCCCTTCGAACCGTCCGCATACTGACATTTTTAGTATCGATTCCGGCTTGCTTAGCAAGTCTCTTGGATGTAAATGATCCTTCCCGTTCTCGCAATGATTTTAGAGACCTTATTAAATTTCGCGTGTCTCTTTCATTCAACTTTTTTGGTCTGCCTCCTTTGTTTTGTTTTTTCTTCTTAACATCGGATATTCCACGTTTTTTATAGCTATAGACGCTAGAACGTGATATCTTTAACTTTCTGGCTATTTCTGTGACATTCCAGTGATTTTCATTAAGCAAAAACCATAAATATGCGACCTTTTCAGGAGGAAGGCTCTCACCACACATCATTAACTCAGATAAAATATTAGTATATTGGTGCGTATTTAATTGGATAATTACTATTTGACGTCATTGTGTGCACAAACAAATTATGATGAACTTCCTTGTGCCAAAACTGGCAAAAAGGTGTAATGAAACAAGAAATATATACATGCATTGAACTTTGGCCATATTTAGACAATCCTGGTCAAAACATCGACGACACTTACAGTTATCTCGTCATATTCAGTTGCCTCATAACTAAATTAGAGAACCTCCCCCTTACCCCCACCGAACAATGTTGAGTGGTGTCCCATAACATGTTTAAAGCATTTAGCATAGAATCAACATTGTTTTGGGGGCGAGGGGGGGCATTGGATGAGAAAACCTAGACGTTTCATAATTAGGAACGTCAAAAGGGACATATTTATTAGAGTGTAGTCGATGGTTTTGGCCAGGATTGTCTCTGTAGTTGATAATTTAAAAAACATTAAAAAATGTATGTTAAAATCGATCGTATACGCGAATATCATGTTTTTGTTATGTACGAATATTAAGAAATGTATTGTACATATTTTGTTTCCAATTCCTGAGTAGTGACGTTTTAATTAATACGCACATGGTCATATTTATATGTAGGTCGACAAGTGTTAGTAATTAGTCAGAAGTATTGTCTAATGGCGAGTGACAGCCTTCGAGCGCGCGATACCAGATTGGTTTATCTAATAACATATAGCCAAGCAGATTTAACAAAATTTCCTTCAAGAAGAGAATTTGCTGAAGCATTAGTTCTTGCGTTTAGCAAGGACAATAATGTTATACAGTGGTGTTGTTGTCTCGAAGATCACGAGAATGGTGGCAAGCATTATCATGTTGCTATAAAACTGGAACGAAAGCAAAGATGGCTAAAAATTAAGAGGTTCCTGATGGATCACTTCGAAGTTTCGGTGCATTTTTCATCCGCACATCACAACTATTTCAGTGCCTGGGAATATGTCACTAAGTCCGACCGTGAGTACCTACAAAGCCATGGTCATCCTGACTTGACAAATGCTGAGCCACCAAGGACAGATTCTGCTAGTGTTGCAACAACCACTGGAAGAGATGAATCCGACAGCGAGGGCGATGAGACGATGTCGACAATCTCAAGAAAACGCAAAAAGAGGATGACATCTTTCCAAGTGTCGTAACTTATTGAAGCAAACACTCGCACGGCATTGCTTGCTATTGCCCAGCAGCAAAAAGCTGAAGGGAAGTCTGATCTTGCGGAGTTCATAATGAACAGACAACCGAAAGTTGTTGCCCATATAATAAAAACTACGTGGAACATGTTGAATGCAGAGGCAAATTTGGAAAGAAGCAAGAAGACACGCATCGAATTGCTTACAGAAGCCGCGCAAAGCGAGTGCGTTGAGGACTGTGAAGGTCGTTGGTTGCAATGCGCCAAATAAGTTTTAACAACTAACGGCATGGGAGTGCGAGAATTTGCTATTGCTATTTATACGCTATTGGAAAAAGGACGGGGAAAATATCGCAACATCATGCTTATCGGTCCGGCTAATTGCGGTAAAACGTTTCTACTTAAACCCTTAAACATGATCTATCACACCTTTACTAATCCCGCTTCTGGCACTTTCGCGTGGGTAGGAGTCCAGGAAGCTGAGTGCATATTTCTCAACGATTTCCGATGGAATGAAAAAATAATTCCTTGGCATGATCTCCTGTTATTGCTCGAAGGCGAACCTGTACACTTCCCAGCACCTAAAACTCACTTCGCCGAAGATATTTTATTACATGCTGACACGCCAGTATTTGCGACAAGCAAATATAGATTGGCCTACGTCAAAGGTGGGACAGTCGATGAGCGCGAGACCGAGATGATGTCCGTTCGTTTGGAATGTATTTACACTCACGCAGCAAATATCAGAGGATCGGCAGATGGACATAAAACCTTGCCCGCGTTGCTAGTGTGTAATGAACACACTTAAGGATAGTACAGTATAATGTGCAAATTCTCTCGCATATATAGCATATATTAAGACAACAAATTAATGTAAGAAATATTGCTATATAGCTAACTAAAGGAATTATTCCATTAATTTCTACACCTGGTTCCCTTTATACTGCACGTATTATGTGTGCTTATTTTATGCAAATACTTGGTAAATTAAGGCGTTTATTAGTCGCGTGTATTGTTTCAATTAACGAACTGTCAAATATTGAACTATATATTAAATTCATGCACGTGATCAACGGTGTACCATTGGTGAACCGCACATACTTAGGAATATATAATTATAGCATTACTTTGTGTCAGAAATGGTACACCGTTGAGATTTGGTGAAATATTGCAGTATATATTGCCAAAAATATTTCACAATTATAAGCCTTGTAAATACTTTCAAGACCGTTTTGTGTACAATTATTACCTTCATACTTCAGGACGATATAAACCGTTTTCTTACGCGCGTTGCGGTACACCGTTAATATGATACCGCGATAAATTATGCAATGATATATACGTGTTCATTTTAATATAATGTTCATTATATGATGTCCATTTTAATTCTGTGATACATAAGCAATTCTACACGTACAGCATACAATAATTTGATGTTATTAAAATGGGTCGAAATATATATAAAACTAGTATTTAATTCTTTGTCCCCTTCTACTTATAATCATGCTCATTCGTTTATCCATTGATTCTATAATATCATCAACACGGTCCGTAGGGAAATATTTAAAAGTATTTGTAACTCTGGTAGCAAATTCATTGTAGGTCTCCTGCACTATATTTCCACTGATTGCATGCTTGTCTGTCCAGTTCCCTTCTTACAAGATGAAAGAGGTTTTCTATTGGATTTATATCTGGACTTGTAGGTGGTATAGATAGTAAATCTGCCCCTGATTCACTCATTGCCATTTTTGCTGCATTATTATTTTGACAAGGACATCCATCTTGAATCCAGAGTTTACAATGCAATTTATCAGCCAAGTGAAATAATGTTGGAAATTTACGACTTATGTAGTCTTTGAAGTAATCACCGCTCATTTTATGATACTGTTCGCAGTCTATAACGCCTTTCCCAAATGAGATTGCCACCATAAGTTTTACTAACTTCCCACCACTTCCTTCCTTCTTTCCTTTTTGCTGTACATCCATAATCCAGACCTTCGCACGGCTTTCTCCAAATTCTTCCTTTAGGTGAACTCCCTTGATCAAAAGGGTTTCTTGTATATGCAAAGCTAACCCCGTCCAAAAAAAAGTTAATATCCTTTGTCCACACATTATTTGAAAACTCCTTCTTCATTTTTTTAGCAAACGAAAGTCTCTTTTTCAGATCGGTTTTTTTGAGAATGCCTTTTTTTCTTGCTTGCAAGTACTTAAATCCAGCTTCATTCATTGCCCTTCGAACCGTCCGCATACTGACATTTTTAGTATCGATTCCGGCTTGCTTAGCAAGTCTCTTGGATGTAAATGATCCTTCCCGTTCTCGCAATGATTTTAGAGACCTTATTAAATTTCGCGTGTCTCTTTCATTCAACTTTTTTGGTCTGCCTCCTTTGTTTTGTTTTTTCTTCTTAACATCGGATATTCCACGTTTTTTATAGCTATAGACGCTAGAACGTGATATCTTTAACTTTCTGGCTATTTCTGTGACATTCCAGTGATTTTCATTAAGCAAAAACCATAAATATGCGACCTTTTCAGGAGGAAGGCTCTCACCACACATCATTAACTCAGATAAAATATTAGTATATTGGTGCGTATTTAATTGGATAATTACTATTTGACGTCATTGTGTGCACAAACAAATTATGATGAACTTCCTTGTGCCAAAACTGGCAAAAAGGTGTAATGAAACAAGAAATATATACATGCATTGAACTTTGGCCATATTTAGACAATCCTGGTCAAAACATCGACGACACTTACAGTTATCTCGTCATATTCAGTTGCCTCATAACTAAATTAGAGAACCTCCCCCTTACCCCCACCGAACAATGTTGAGTGGTGTCCCATAACATGTTTAAAGCATTTAGCATAGAATCAACATTGTTTTGGGGGCGAGGGGGGCATTGGATGAGAAAACCTAGACGTTTCATAATTAGGAACGTCAAAAGGGACATATTTATTAGAGTGTAGTCGATGGTTTTGGCCAGGATTGTAGGTGTTGTGTGATTTCAATATAGTGTGTGCTGGATACCCACCTTCTACTAGATATTTTCTATAGATAATAAAATGATCTAATAATATTCTCAAGGCAAAGGAAAGCAAGCAGATGCAAGGATTATATATTTTCCCCTGACTTTCTTACAAAACGGTTGTGCTCACTCATCAAAATTACCAGTATTTGAAGTATATTTCCAAGAAACCACATAACATATTCCAGGTGCTTCCAAATCATACGGTTGCTGCTCATCATGGTTATAAAAAGACCCTTTGACGTATAGAGATAAAGAACTTCAAAATATGCGATACAATAAAGACTTGCAGGGCCGGGTAATGAATTCATTGAGTAATGAATTAATAGAGTAATTAATTAATTGAGTAATTAATTAATTGATCGACGAATATGCCACGCACTGTCACAGTAGCTGAGAATTGAAACCGGAAATCCGCCTTTATGGAGGAAGCTAGCAACGACTTTCGAGTCGCATGCACTGCGCAGTTGGATTCAGTATCATCAATAAAACACTAGCCTGAGAGTCTCTGGGCAAGATCCAGGTGCCAGTTATTTGCTTTATTCCCTAAACGAAGACCACGAAGACCACAGTCATATCACTCAAGGCATGGCTTTTAAATTGTAGAACATGTTTGTGAAACTGGAGTCGTAGGAATTCTGTGCATGTCGCCATATGACCCACATGCACTTGTACATATGACGTAACGTCGAACGAACGAATAATTTTTTCAAATATAGTTAAATATACCGTACTTTCAATCAAATAACATTTTGAAAGTATCATTAGCCTCTTTGCCTTGTGCGTGGTTATTGCGTGCTTTTATGCGGCTGCAGGATTTGGTACGCACAGATGATGCCCATCTTTTCTTAACCAGTAAAAGCTAAAATAGAACCTTATATTTATAAGTATCTCCACCTCTAAATATTTTTAAGTATAAACAGCACAACCAGTCCATGCTACACGCCAGCTTCGGTTTCCATGCATGACACGAAAGATGTACTCAACTAATTCAACAGACTGATGACCTCATAAGTCAAAATTGCAGTGATTTAGATTTGTCCCTGGTTTCGTTGAAAAACAACTAGTATTTAGACATGGAGGATATAATGAAAACATCTATTGTGTTACTATCGTTCATTTCTAGGCAATGCGTTACTCGATTTAATGTTATTAGCATGGAATGTAATTTTATCAGAATTTCATATATCAACAACAATTCGAACTTCACACTGAGTTATGCTTATTGGTGAGAGTTCAAGGTGTTCTGCAGCTGGAAGTGAAGTTTTTGACAATGGTTTGGTGGAAAACGCGGGGTCGAGGTGCGGAGTGGGGAATGAAATTGTGGGGTGCGGGATAAAATGGCGTGGTGAAATTGCGGGGTGAAATTGAGAATTTGTTGAATTTAAATTTTTCTAGACTATTTTTAAATTAAAAATATATGCCTGGAACGTATTTGTTAAAGAAGATAATTCGCAAGCAAATTCATATACCTTTTCACAATATCGTGCTACGCGGTCGTACAGTACATAAAGGTGTATAGAGGGTATATTCTAAGCTACCTATGAAATGTTTACATGTAGTCTAACACAGGTAAATTTTGAAGGCGGGATTGAAAGAGGGTTTGCGCGTTTTATCGTCTTCACATTAAGCACCGGTTACATCTGTTATTTTCGCCTCTGATTTTCTATTTAGAGCCCAAATTAAGGCTATCGAACATAGGAGTTATAATAGAGAGTTATAAATATATTGGACCGTTTGCCTTTGCCTGTATAAGTTGTCCTCATTTGCCAATTACATTAAGCATTTACTGACGGGGAGACGCTATACTTTCGGAGGGGCAGCTACTTAAACGGTAGAGGTTGAAGTTTGAATTCCTCTTTAAAATTTTCTCCATGTTACTGTGTTAGCATGCAATTCAGGACCGTAATCAAATATATGTTTTGCTGCTTTGACGGATGCATTCCGGCATAATGTTCTGTCAAAAATCGTAGTCCTATGTTTTAAAAATTGATTAAGAATATAAATTCAGCAAATTCCCAATTTTACTTCGCAATTTCAAACCGCAAATTCGCCCCGCAATCTCACCCAGCAATTTCACCCCGCTATTTCACCCCACAATTTCACTCCACAATTTCACACCGCACCCCGATCCTGCGTTTTCGACCAAGCCGTTGGCAATTCCTAAATCACAACGGGAATTGCACATTTGTTTGCAGTTCACGCTGTGATTTTAGCCGTACGGCTTGTGGCATGATTCTACACGCTATATTCTCCTTCATCACACACCCGCGGGCTTAAAGGAGCAGTGTCACCGTGTGTGCATCCTTTCTGCGCATATACAAACTTGAAATTCTACACTTGTATTTTTTCAAGTTTGTAAATCCAAGATGACGTACGCACTTGGTGCCACGCACGGGGGAAAGCGAAGAAATTCAGGCCGAAAGAGAAAATATGAAAGCTCAAGCAGCGCACAATGAGTTTGGAATCGTCAACATAAACAAATTTATTTATCATTGACGATTTTTAAATCCTGGAAAGACGCGAAAAATGAGGCTGGATATATACGGTTGTAGCACCGACAGTGAGTTTGATTCTCATTTGTTATCATTAGAATACCGCAGAAGATTTGTATAGTTTCATTATTTTTTCTGTTGTTTCTTAGTAAATTTGGACCTTTTATAGAGAATATGAATCGCATAATTTTTATGTCGGATGTTGATGTTTTGAGGCTACGAAAAGAGAGAATATCAGCAGAGAACGCGAACGCAAATATGCAAGAGCAAGGTAAGCTGCAGTAAAAATATTTACTGTATCCAATGCCATGGCGTCCAATATCAATGAATACATCGTGATTGATTTACTTAGGCCAGGTGGAAATCTCTACCCTATGTAAGCGAGATAACCGTGTGCCTCTGACTTTGTCCTCAATATCTCCAGTTGTTGACAAAGGAGAAAATAATCAAAATATGTCTATGGAAGTAGACCAACATGAGGGAATGGGTAGCAATCTGGAGTGTGATATCACCCCACAAAAGGTATTTATATATTATGTAATATTCCATGCACTGTGTGTTTATCAAGGTGCAAGCTTTGAAACTATAAGGCGAGCACTCAAGAGTTAAAATAATAAATTATTTTCTATTTATACAATTCTAGTATAATATAGAGACATCCAATGCATCATTGTTCACTGACGATGAGGGCTAAAGCACTGATACTGCAGACAGCTTGGAGCAAGAATACAGGTATAGTTTAAGACTATAATATAATAATGCACATTATTTTTTATCTGTGAAAATAAAGCAATCTGATTGGCTAGCGAGCGTTTCAGAGCCGTCCGGATTTTTGCATCCGGCCCGCTCTGAAACTCATCCGGCCCGCTCTGGATTACGCACAAAACACAGGAGTGAAACAATTTTTAGATGAAAAAATCTGCCCAAAAATTCAAAAAGCTAGCCTAACGATAGTTAGACTACATAAAGAAATTGCATCAACTCCAAAGGCTTCATACTAAGCACGATACGTCGAGAAAACTAATACATTTGTTTTAAATGCTCGTGTATTAAAACTAACACATTTGTTTCATTGCTCATGTATTTCAGCATTTGGCCACATTAAAGTTAAAAAAACAGTTTAAACAGATATCATAGAAGAAAAAACTTTTATCCATATATACATAAAACTTAAAAATATGAACCAACTGTAGTCAAAATATGATTTTTCTGCCTTGTTGTTAAAGTACTTTTCGAATACATGTTGTAAACAAAAAAATGTTTAAAGCCGTAGCCCTTGACAAACAAAGTTGAGGATGTTTTTTACCTTGAAATGACCAGAAAAAAATTACAGCATACCTTGTTCATTGTCCAGTTTTAGTAGAAAGCGTTGATCGATGTCAAAACACATGCCTTCACTGCATGGATTCACTTTGTGAGTTTTTTATGGCCAAAGTCTGTGATACATGACACCAGCTTTTATTGAATGTTCCGTCTGTAGCCAACAACTTGATCTTTCACAGTCAGCCATTGGAGACTTGAATGTTGATAGAGAATTGGGAGATAATGATTCAGAAGATGGTGTGTAAGATAAATATATAAATGTCTTAGTTGAGCTAGTTCATTTTATTAAATGTAAACAGTTTGTTGTGTTAGCAACAACACTGTCTGTTTGTGTGCACCAACTCATGGTGCTAGTACATACTCATACTGTGCATAATATACTGGGTTTGGTGGATAATCCATGCAAGTGAGTAGATATATACACAATTTGCGAACGGTTGCGAAAACCGTTCCTGGTTAGGTCTTAAATTGTGTATATATATCTACTCGTTTGGATTATCCATTAAACCCAGTATTCTAGTTCAACCAAGTGTAGTGCAAAAAAATCTTTGTGCATAATAGTTGATGGAATATCCGAAGAGGAAATTTAGTGAGTTTTGTATTTCTTGTCTATATGGTCAGAATTTTAAGTGCTGGTACTGTATTTTATCAGACTATTTGGCTTATTTGTTTGCCTTTTTTATGTACTCTACCTCAGATATTGCCGATGTGTTTTATATGCCATAAATATTAAATGACCAAACGATTGGTTTTATAATGGCCCATAAAATCCTCTCAACAGCAGACAACATTTTAGCCAACATATGCATATATAATTCATTCCAATCCATTAAGCTGTGATGATGCACCTTAATATGCCCAATGGAACTTTATTATTTTACTCTGCCAAATGACAGAGTATTGTTTGAAATAGGTAATTTGATATCTGTTACATATTTTGCAAACAGTTCCATCGAGTCTGATGTTGATGATCAACAGGAAGATCCTCCAATGACAACAACATCTAACCCACCACAAATCCCAAATGTTGCCAGTACCAGCAGCATTGCATATGGGCCTCATCGTAAACTGAGTAGGGGTGAGCAATCAACAAGTTTCCACACGAATTCGAGATGGTCAAGGAAAGTAAATCTGCTCCCTTGGGTTGTTAGTCCAGATATTCAAAGATCGCTGTCAAACTCCTGGTAGCGTGAATACACCTACAATCAGCTATCGGTTTGTTTGTGCTTCGTTATTTGTTTATTCCTTATGCTCATCTGGTCACAAACATAGATTCTGTTCTTCACATGAACTTGGGGAAGGAGTTTATGTAAACAGCCTACAAGCAGCTGCCTCTATATTGCTGTCGGGAAATAGTTTTGCAAAAATTGAGCGCATGGCAAATTTTTATGGTTTGGCGTTTCTGTCGAAGTCCACGTTTTATCTTATCAGCGGTTATACCTGATTCCCGAAATAAACGAGTGGTGGACATGGACAAGGGAAGAACTTATTAAAGAATTTGTTGGGCAAGATATCGTTGTTGGTGGTGATGGACAGTGAGACTCACCTGGTTTAATGCCAAAAATGTATGTTATTTCATGGTTGAAGTCAATAGCAACTATATTATTGACATTGAAATATTAAATAAAAGGCATGTTGGCTTAGCATCAACCAATATGGAAAGGGAAGCAGTTAAGCGTGGGTTAGAGAGGCTTACCAAAGACATAAAAGTGGCGGAATTTGTGACAGATGCATCCTCTTCTGGTAAAGCACTACTTGGTCAGGGGCGGATCTATAGGGGTGATCAGAGCGATCACGCGACTAACGTAAAATTTGCAATTGCGCAATTAATTAAATCAACCAACAGTCCAGTTATCATATTTCATGCAGTGGCTTATATCCAAAGTTCGTAGTCAAGTTATCAAGTTTCACACAGCGGCCGGCCTTCGATACATAACGCGCAGAACAGCGGTCTAGCGCGTGAGTTTTGCTCGCTCTAAAGGCAGATTCCAGCTATCTGATTGGCCAATTTGCTTTTTGCGCGTTCTGCGGGGAGTTCAGCGATCAGGGGCTAGTATACAAGGTATCCGATTGGCTAAATTGAAAAAAAATCTGAACTCCCATTGGCTAGATTTTTCTGACCGATCAGATGCATCAGGCTTCAGATTATACGGCATGATTCTATGACTTTTCTGATCGCATCTTTGACCGCAATGGTTCAATCGAAGTAGCTCGGAAATATAATGCGAATATACTGCAATGTCTCGTAGTATTTACGAGGTCGTTCAGGCCATGTTTGAGAACAACGATGAGCAATGTCTGGGGAAATTAAAGCTGATCTGAGGAAGCGAATCGACGATTCGCCGAAGACTTCTGTCCAAGAGCTATTGAGCGCTATCAACAACACAAGCTTCTGCTTGGGCAGAAATTTTGGTGCCGAATCGTACATTCCGAAGTATGTTCGGGAAAGGAACAAGTCTTGTACGGCTACGACCCTAATGCAAATATTTTTATTTTAACTACATTTATTGTGGTGATTTTCGACTTGTATTTACAATATGTGCGCGTGAGGCGATGACCCACTGGCTATGTTTATGAAATTTGCAATTTTTGCATATTACTGCGGTCGAAACCCAGCCGACTAGGCGAACTGTATAAAATATAGGCATTAAGCATTTTGTTTATGCTTTTGTTGCTTGATATTAATCGCCTAAGGTTTGGATATATATTATCGACTTCAACCGAACCAAAATATTCTTATTGCTGCGAGCGAAGCGAGCGGCTTACTAATCGTGGATATAGTCGATTTTGATATTTTTCATTCGAGATGACCTCTGAGCCTGCGATGTATTGGACAGCGACAGTGATTTTCAGAGTTTTTTTAACCAGACACAAACACACAAACAAATACACAATATAAACGAGAATTGCCGTAAAAGGGCTAGATTATGTCCTATGATTATAAAAATGGTATCAAACTAAAGGGATTGGAAATCCCCGTCGAATGGTGGTATTTATGAGTATGTAGTGTGTAAACCAAAGGTAGGTGTAGTGTGTAAACGAAATGAATATTTAATTAGTTTGTATTATTGTTAATTTGTAAACAATACAAAGTTCAGAGGCGTTTGAATGGGGATAAAGCGGCCGCATAGCGTTGTAAACAAACACAATTTACTTGGCTAAAGAGATCGTAAAACGCTGAATCGAACGGTGGTATTGTCATCTACATAGCATGCACTGAACCGAATATATGAACCTGCAAAGTCTTATAGCCATGTGGCTATATAAACATTAGCACCTAACGATAAAGGTGGCAAACAGTTAACTATTGCCTATGATACTGTTCAGTTCAAAGTACTTACTGTTCAACAATGAACAATAATCGATATATTACAAACATCAAATAAACAAATATGGTTGGTTTAATTTATGTTATTTCAAAGGTATCTGTTTCTAAACGTTCACGAACAATTTATCAGGTCAACAAACTGTCCATTAAATAGTTGTGTTTGGTAGTGAATAGTTCGGTTTCGTAGTTAATAGTTCTGTTGGGTTTGGTTCTTAATAATAGGGTTTGGTAGTTAATAATAAATAAAGATCTTATGTAATCTACAAATATCTACTGGTAATATTTCAAGGGTTTTAAATTTAATCAGGACTGATCTGACCCCTCGCAGCAATTATCTTTCTATTAGAAATTACTAGTATAAATATGTATTTTTTAGTTATTGTGTGTTGGACCGCATGGCATGGTGATGGTGTAATACGATCTCAGATGTGATGTAAAATTGTGTTTGTTAAAAATAGAATATAGCTATAGGCAGCAAATTGTTCCTATTCTGAAATAGCCTTCGGCTAATTGGCTTCCCAAGACCAAAACATTTTATCCTTTACTCTTAAAACACGTTTTAATACTGATATTGTGTAAACTATAAATATTTGAAATGGAGATTAATATTTAACTCCATGTCTGGTTTGTTTATTAGATCTGCTGCTCTGGGAATTGCTTGTACAGCTCTGTGTATGTTAGGTGGTGGGGGGGGGGGGGGGGCGGTAAAGGGTTGACTGGGACGGGAGCGAAAATTGAGCAATTTCCCCCTCCCCCCCTGAAAAAATTATCCCCCCCGGTTGTGTACAAACGAAAATTTTGACTAACGTACGAAAAATCCTCGATCCGCTCCTGTACTTGGTATATGTACAACACACATATAACTTTGATTATTATGCATTACTGATGCAATCTCGATTGTGATTGGCTAAAAACCTACAGATAATTCTCAATGTCTTGCCACCTACACGACATTGAAAATTATCTGTAAGATCATTTATTTCCGTAAGATAAATATCTGTAAGATACATTATCTGTGACATAATTTATTTCCGCTATTTTTTCCCTACAAAAGTCTCTAAAGGCCTCTGCATTTATAAATGCATAATAAAACAATTATTGAATTCGGTTTTCGCATGATATCGAGAATTATCGAGCCTGAATTTGCGTTATCCACCTCCAGATAACGCAAACAGATAACGCAAACTTTGGCTCGATAATTCTGAATATCATGCTCAACCTCATCCAATAATTGTTAATTATTCCATTGAAGTGCAACCTAATATTAATTATTTCAATTTTCAGAAATGAACTTCCCTAACGTTGTGCATAGTCTAGACGTGTGGCATGAATCCAAGAATATCAAGAAGGGTCTAGCAAAGGTGTGAAATATTTTGCCCTACTCAATTCATATTTGTATACGCTGTTCTTGAGTTATAAAATTTTTGACAAATAGTACAGGCACTACAATTATACACTGTAGTTTTGTAATTCAAAACTTTCATCATGCTCTTCATTTGCAATCATGTTGGACTTATACTGTAAATTCTCTCAATTTCAATTGACATGTCATGATGTTTGTTGTTTCTATATTTTTATTATATTTCAAAGATATTTGAAAGGGGTATGGAAGCTGAATATTGTAACATGTTTGTTTTCTTGTTTTCATGTTCTAAAGTTGGGCAAGCCGAAAGCTATGAGCAAAGTAAAAGACTGGTCATCCCACATTGTTAGACATTTCTGGTACTGTACTAATGTGTGCAGGAAGGAGGAAACCACATCTGACTTAGAAGCTTTAAAAGTTATGAAGGTATTATTTTGTTTCTCAAATTTTATTTATACTGTACTGTAAATAGTCAAATCATTTCCTAGAAAAGACCCTTTATAAAGAACCCTTGAGGTTGCATCTATCAAAAGTGGTATTTTCGTGTCATGACCATCCCCTTATTGCTTGCAACTAATGTTTATACATGCTTTAAATCTTTCCAGTCAGGACTGCTTGCCAGTAATGTTGAGTAGTGCATTTGTTTAATTTAAACAGTGTAATAGTTCTTGGTGTGTTAATTAGGATAAGTGGATTGCATTATTGCATCATGTATGCAATGAACACGAATGGCTAGGAGGAGAATGTGATCACGAGAATGACGATCATGACGAAACTCTGCCATGGTTTGACCATCGTGACAAGGATTTCATTGAACTCCAGAAAGTTGTTCTCAACCCAGAATTGCTTGGCAGCTTCCAGTATTATACCCGATTCAGGTAAATAGTGGTTTATACACTTAAGAATTTAGGTATTTTCACCAATAACCTCATTAAATGGAAGGATGAATGCTTCACACATGCCTTTTCATCAGGTTGAATCTTCTGATGTAATTTTATTGATCAGAATAAAACGCAACTGGTAAGGCGACCATTACCTTTTAACTGGTAAATCGAATGCAATTATATTCTTTATTCTTTATCTATGAAAATAAAGCAATCTGATAGGCTAGCGAGCGTTTCAGAGCGGTCCGGATTTTTGCATCCGGCCCGCTCTGAATCTCATCCGGCCCGCTCTGGATTACGCGACAAAACACAGGAGTGAAACAATTTTTAGATTAAAAAACCTACCCAAAAGGTTAAAAAACTAGCCTAACGATAGATTTGTTTTAAATGCTGATGTATTTGAGTATTTGGCACATTAAAGTAAAAAAAAAAGTTTTAAAAACAGATATCATAGAAGAAAAAACTTTTCTCCATACATGAAACTTAAAAATATGGACCAAATGTAATGAAAACATGATTTTTCTGCCCATTTTTTAAGTACATTTCAATTCGTATACATATTGTAAACAAAAAGAAGCCTTGGCCCTTGACAAACAAAGTTGAGGCTATATGTTTTTTTATGGTGAAACGACCAGAAAAAGATTACAGCATACCTTGTTCTTTGTCCAGTTTTAGTTTAAAGCGTTGATCGAATTCAAAACACATGCATTCACTGCATGATTCACTTTATGAGTTTTTTATGGGAAAAGCAAGTAAACACGAAGATATCCTTGTCGAATCAAAACTGAACACCAGAAAATCAGGTCGGCAAACTTTTCATTCCTTTGCTTTTCTGCTGTACATTTTTACAGAAACTATGTTTTTTGTGAGTTTCTTGCTAGTTTTCGTCTTCGTGTTTTCCTTCAACGTTCAAGTTTTGTCAGCCTCGCTTTGATTTCACAATTGCACTAATCTCAAATTATTTCGGTACACTGGAATTTTCAATTTCAATAAATTCTTAAATTTTACATATGATAAAAAATAAACACATTATATACCGGCAGCTTCGGTCCGGATGCAAAAAACTGTGCCCTCCGGGCTCGGCCGGGGCTCGGGCCGTTTTCAAGACCGAGGGCACAGTTTTTTGCATCCGGACCTCGCAACCGGTAAATAGCATATTTATTTTGCAGGCACACTGGCAGCATTGAATGTGCCAAAAGCCTTAGCTTGGTCTACACACCAAAGCGCATGCCGTTCAGGTTGGTGTATTCATAGTTGTGTATGTTGTTGTATGTCATTTTGTGTTCTGGGGATTCCTAGCACAATATTTTTACATTATTTAATAATAAATGGAAATAAACTGTTCTAAGAATCCTTAAATTAAATCCTAACTTTAGATACAACGCATATAAAGCAAGGAAACAGCTAACAGCAATCGACTGGAATTATCATGTCAATCTTCCCCAAGCAAAGGCCAAATCTGGGGAAGAGCGAATAACCAGGAAGTACAACCAGAGAACCAGGCAATGGGATAGGAAAATTGTTAAAGTTGAAAAAGGTTATGAGTATGTTCCAGTACTCATATCCAAAATTTTGACCACAACAATTAATGATGTCAACACTGTAACTAGACATATTTCTTGGAGTGATAGCAACCCTGCCCTTATCTCCCCAACCACCCAACCACCCAACCACAGCCCACATTCCCCCTCCTCCAACAAAGGAAATTGTCCAAAGAAGAAGCAGATTTGCAAGTGACAAATCCTCAAAATGAAACAGTACAACAACATCATTATCCAGTGAACCCTATATATTACCCAAATGTTTAAACTATATTCACATTCAACTTAACTAAAAATTAATGGTCTCTATATCTCATGTAAACACCAGTAACTGATGGGTACCGTTCTCTAATCTTTAACACCACACAGGATGGACAAACTCGTCTATTCCCTTTGCCTAGATAGCCATGGCGTGCTAGAATAAACTGTCTATAAGCAGCTTTGCGGAATGCTCTTGTGCTGTTGTCCTCTCTATCGTTTCGAATATCACTCCTATTGCGGATACAAAGCTCCAGAAAATTCTGGATCAAGGCATAATTTTGTAAAACGAGAAGCTTGGGTTATGCATTTCTTTTGCTTGCAGCATTTATTTTCGACTTCTTGTGGCATTGGTCTGCATTTTCCAGATGTGCACCAATGTGGCACAGATTCATGTATGGGTTCTGGTGTTGGATTTGGGTCCAGTGATTGAGAGTGCGAAGGACTCTGAGAAGGATCTGTACCGGAGTTCAATGGATTTTCATTGGAGGATTCACCAAATTCACCTAACCTTTCCGCATCCTGATCATCTTCATTGAGGTCATCCTCCATGATCAGTAGTGCGTCGATGTAGTCCATACTACCAATACCTCTGCGTAAACTGCGAATAGCTAGCTTTTTTATCATACTTGAATCTAGTGGAGCTATAAATTTCTAAAATAAATACAGTAGTACAAGTTATCAATAGCCGAATTCATATTAGAGACGGGAAACTCGTCTTAGACGGGAAACTCTTCTTAGACGGGAAACTCGTCTAATATGAATCCGGGGGCAGACAAGTTTCCCGTCTAACTTTCCCGTCGAACCAAAGGACGGGAAAGTTAGATGGGAATCCCATCAAGACGGGAAACTTGTCTTAAATCCGTCCCTAAATTCATATTCAGATGGTTTTTCACACACGAGTTTCCCGTCTAAGGGGCTGTTTATATGAGCCCGCCTAACCGAGCTGGCCCTGTTACCCGGGCTGAAACTAACAAGCCAAAATTGGCGGGAAAAACATGTTTATGAGTTAAGAGTGAAAGGTTTGTCAATATGGTCAAATTCATGCTTTGTTGAACAAATTTTCGATGTTGAACTACTTAATTAAGCAACAGGAATAACTTAAGAAATACAATGCTATCCAGAAAATAATATCCATTTGGATCAATATCGTTGTGTTAAACGACGTATTTCTGCTAGCCCGGTTAGCCAGGCTGGAAACTTTGCACGGATAATTTCAGCCCGGGCGACCGGGCGCCCCGTTTGACTCAAGTGAGATCCCAGCAAAACGGGCTGGCCCTCTTTTTATGTAAAGTAAAATTGTTTTGTAAAGGAAATTATTATGTTGCCGGGCGCCTCGTTTAACCGGGCCAGCCCGGTTAACCGGGCTCATGTAAACAACCCCTAAGACGAATTTCCTGTCGCTAATATGAATTCGGCTAATGATAATATAAAACCCTGACAAAATAATGTATGTATTATGCTATCATATCTATAATATCAAATCACCAATTGTTCTTTTATATAATTAAATATTCTTTTACAGTACAAGTACAACATAGAAAACGTTTATACCTATACATTTTCGTGTTCCTTCCCTTTGCATATCCTCCGACTCTGTAGGCGCGTGGGTAAGGCGAAAAGCTTGCCTTTGATTCCCTGCTGTCTTGCGTTGTCGTCTTTCAGGTTTATCGGCCGTTCCCTGAAGCAAAATCAGACAAATTATGTAGTATAAATCCCGGAATATAAACATAGTTGCAAACATAGAAAAGTTGAAATAGTTTTACTTTATTTTGGCAAGGTTTTGCACGCGTACCACAATGACATTCCGCCGAACACGCTATATTTCTACCCTTGCACGGGCAACCTCGGGTTCCATTTTGCTTTCTACTAATGTAAACCGATATATCACTGTTCAATTAGATCCGTAGATATTGCTTTACAAAACAATATGTAAAATATGCATATTTTGACTTACCTCAGAATTCATTATACAGCTTCGAAACAATGGCGGATTATATCGACCGAGCAATTTCCGACAGTTTCCGAACCGTTTTTTGTTATGCGCAGAAAAATGCGCACAATGTGACACTGCTCCTTTCGACACTGTAGCGGAATAAGTACCCTTCTCCGGGCTTACTCCCGCAACGACGCTATCCATGGCCATTATTTCAGGCATAAGGATTTGTGTCTTTCGATATCTCCTTATTGTTGACGGCTGATGTTGTCATAGCGATATCGCTATGATATCGATATCGGTTCAATGCATGCTATGTAGATGACAATACCACCGTTCGATTCAGCGTTTTACGATCTCTTTAGCCAAGTAAATTGTGTTTGTTTACAACGCTATGCGGCCGCTTTATCCCCTTTCAAACACCTCTGAACTTTGTATTGTTTACAAATTAAAAATAATACAAAATAATTAAATATATATTCATTTCGCTTTCCTACCTTAGGTTTACACGCCCAACTCCTAAGTATGACCATTGGATAGCTCTTGAAAATCCTGTTCGAAAGGATGTATTTAAATATCCATACGAAATAAACTAGCCATTTTATGACTATTCTCGTGAAAATGCTGTCTTTATTGCGAATCCCGGTTTTGTCGGCGCACGCTCGGGCAACTTCCGAAGCTAAATCTCCGCGGCTTTGCAATCTAGCGTATTGAAAGTACCGGCAATCGATTCCGCGTGATGTCATTGCCTAGAAGGCGGATTTTCATTGGTTTATAGCAATCAACACTGACCTTATGTGGCATTTCGTAATTTATTTGCGGAAGTCATAAGCTATCGAATGACGCCTGCCCTGCTGCCGGAGAATAAACACGTCTGGAGATATTTACATTTGAAACAACTGATCGTAAATACCGTGCGTCCCACGGACAACGATAAAAAATGCCGCATACGTAATTTTCGTTGTGAACCGTAGGTCATAAACGGCATGGAATTTGAATTCTATTCTTCCAGGTATTCTTGTCATTATAATGCGAAATGGAAAAATTTGCAATGAATTCTACCGGAAATGTAAACATATTTAATATTTAATGAGAGACTTCACAAGTTCTGCCAAAGAGAAAAACATCAAACGCGTAGAAAACATGGCCCAAAGCAAGTTTATTTTTGATATTGGCAAGAAAATCGAACAAAGCAGTGGTGAAGAGCTAACTATCGCCAAACGAAGCACAGCTCCAACAGAGGAATGGATCAAAGAAGCCCGAATGTCTGACATGAAAGCCATAGAGCTTCGTACAGCAAAACAAACACAGAATGAAAACGTCGTCAAGCTGCAAAAATTCAACCCTACTTTCTACTTAAAAGATCGTAAAAAAAATCCATGTCGTTATTCTGGATGTCTGTCCACCACATGTCGACTTCGGGCAACTTCGTCTCAGGAAATCAAACAAGATCTATTCCTGTGCCAAATCCACCGCAAAAAGCTGACGGATGCTACGAGGCGTTGTGCTGAGGAGTATATTACAACAAATCCCGAAGAATTCAGAGTGGAAGATTTTATAGGCTATACGCACCTGATTGGAAAGCTTGAACGAGCCTTCACGTTCGTTATAACTGAGAAATCGTGGTTCCCAAACAACATCGATTCCATATTGGCCGAGGTTTTTCTAAACACTCGGAATTTTCTCATTATTGCAAACGCATTGCTTAATCCGGACGAAGAAAATACGACAACTGCTTTAGGTATGTTCATGAAAATACTTAGTATGTTCCTTACCGAACTGAATAATAATCCAAAGTTGTGCCAGAAGCTGTACACAGTGTTACGAAATGTGATGAATGAGGTACTTCAATATTTTGGGATTTTGTATCAATGGGTCTCCCGGCAAAACCCAGGGGCGAAATTTGGAAGTGGCTTGGGCTTGGCCCTTGGTTTCGTGGGCGCAATAAAGTACATTCTTCCATGGCCGATGCAGCTGGCCGCTACTGCTGTTGGTCTTACCGCTGGCTATCTCATAGGAAGTGGCATCTACGAGTTGTGGCAAGATGCTAGTTATATAAAGCTGAAAAATGAATTGCTTCAGAAAAAATATGTGTTTGAGCGATTGCAGCAATCAAGACGTGTAGAAGTGCTATGTTACGTTGTACTGGCTAATCGTCATGGCGACATTGTGCTTTTGCTCCAGTACACAGCCACATGAACAGACACACAAATACACCTGTAACTTTATGATGTCATTGAATATTCTTATTAACTTGTTTTAACGCTATAGTTTTTTTCAGTATTGTATACGAATGTAGCATTCTCGTTTATGAATTTATGTAACAAATTCATGAACTTATTAAGAAATAGTGCATAGACGATCAAGTTCATGTTTCCTCCATGTTTCAAGGTGATTGTTCCACTGTATATCTTGATTTCAGCTGCTTTTCTTTATCGCCCGACGGGAACGCGCTTGTATTTACGATCACTCGCTTTCAAATGTAAATATCTCGTAGTTTATCCCGGATCATATTACATATCCAAATTAATTTGCAGACATGTTCATAAATTATGTAAAAAACATTACAATTACTGATGATATAGACCTGATTGCCAGAAAAGAATTTAGAATTTCCAAGCAAGTGTTCCACAATAGGTGTAGCTCATAAAAAAGGAATATTGTAGGAAAGATTCTTTGAAGAATTAGAACTATTTTTTTTATTTTTTGAAATTCGCACACAAATAACCGAAATCGTTGAAATTAATTCCCGCACGCGATAAAAATTACGAAATGCCATATATGGTCAGTGTTGATTGCTATAAACCGACGAAAATCCGCCATGTTGGCAATAATATCACGAGGAATTGATTGCCGTTACTTTCAAGCCGATATATACGGTGCAAATATCCTGGAGATTTAGCTTCCGAAATTGTCCGAGCGTGCGCCGACAATACCGGCGCTGCAACATAAAAAAGAACTTTCACGAGAATTGCCATAAAAAGGCTAGACAATGTCGTCATTTATTAAAAATGGCATAGTTTTAAAGCTATTATAAAGACACGCCGAATGGTGTAAACCAAAGGTAGGAAAGCGAAATGAATATTTAATTAGTTTCTATTTTGGTTAATTTGTAGACAAAACAAATTCAGAGTGATTAAAGGGGTATATGGCTTTGTAAACAAAAAAAATTATTTCTCTATAGAGATCGTAAAACGTTGAATCGAACGGTGGTATTCTGATCTATAGCACATGTCCTGTGAACAGTAGGACTGGACGATAAAGAGTTAACTTTGATTAGATGCAACTTATCAAGTATAAATAGATTTAGTGTCTGTATAGTTTAGGTTTCCTCCAGGGATCATCCTAAGAAAAATTTAGAACTGCCCATTTTGGCTGTGGAACAGGCAATGGGACGTGAATTCCCTCGCGCGGGAGGGGGCGGAAGATATGTATTATTGGAGGGGCTTATAATGTAGCTCTACCAACGTGTGGGGGGGGGGGTTGGGTCTGGGGGAATCCTATGCGGGAATCCGAGCTTTCGGCTGCCAGTCTGCAGTCTTCAACGGGTTGATTAAAATTAATAATAACAAATAACAGTGGTTTACAATTACACAAAACAAATACACTGACAAAAGACATAGTGACAGTTCCGTCTACGTGAAAAGATGAATAATTGTTTCCATTGATGTAGTATATATAGATATAGTTTTAAATGTTTTTAAGTAAGAACCTATATTGTTCTGGTAAGTGTTTTGCATTATTGTCTGCGTTTTTCGTACATGCAGTATGCCAAGATTCCAAAGTTGATCTGTGTCGATAACTGGCAGTGTCTATAATTTTCCCGTTAGGAAAATCAATTCGGTGATCATTTGCCCAAGCACGATTGGAAATGTTAGATCCGTTTTTGCAGTTTCTCACATTCCGTTCGTGTTCTTTTCTTCGTGTTTTAAACGCTCTTCCTGTCTCGCCAATATAGCTACACGTGCAATCAGTGCAATTTATCTGGTAAATCATATTTGTCTGATCTTCTGACGATGGTCTGTCTCATCCTCGTACCCAGGCTTTTCCCTCTTGTGGAGATAAAACCCTGGATGGAGCTGGTCACGTGTCTCTTTAAATTTTTATTGCCTAAGGCCTAGGGGGTGAGGAGAAGTATCATATTACATGCTTCCACTTGAAAATTATACACTTTAATTGCAAGGAGTGGGATATTATTATGTATAATATATCTCGAGAATCATATATAGTTCAAAACACTTGCAAAATTTGTTTTTTGTTTGCTTTTAAGTTTTAAAAACGTAGTAAACAGTTTTATCAACAGACAAGTCAAGTAACCAACCAAAATTGTATGCTTTTGAGGTGTTGTTTAATGTTCTCTCGAGCACGGTTTCATATCAGACGCCTCTGGATCTAGTCTACATTATTAAGAGGAGATTTTTTAGAAAATCGAGCAATTGGCGCTCAAAAATACCGTCATGCTTTGCGCGAAAACGAAGCAATTGTTGTTTTTGCGAAAATGGCAGAGTGAATATTCAGTTCGATGACTTACTGGCTAAATATTCGAGTGGGACGTTGCTGGATTTCAAGATAAATACTAGAAATGGATTCGTCATAACAATTTTAGTTAGCTAAAGGCTACAACAAGCTTCATACAGCAATTTTTGAATGAAACGGCTATTTTCAATTTGTGGAAGGGCCGACCAAGGGTGATGTTTGGCGACAGAAGTTACCAAGGTATGACAACTTTACGTACTTTATTTTCACGTTGGATAGTGTTAATATGGGCAGAAATTTATCTATTAAGAACGGTATTTGACCACACTTTGCAGCTACGCTAAACTGGTTTGACCTTTGCTACTGAATGTTTTATCATTGGTCATTTATTTTCTGAATATAATTTGTTTTGCTTCTTGCCATGGACTTTTACTTTCCTTTCTGTATTTTATCCTGTTACTGATTCAAACGTGCTTTAATCTCAAGGATATTTATATAACTACATAGCTAGGTAATTGCATTTTTAATTACCTAATTTGATGCCTTTGCAAAGTATTATTAAATTAATTATTGTCACTTTTGATTGATGCATTTAAATAAGATTTGCCCCATTCTTACAAAAATTTCTAAAGCATAAAAATTGTGTAAAAATCTGATTTTCTACTAATCCATATTTCTGCGCAGCAAAAGGCGCTAATGTCCCTTTACCTAACTTACTGAAGGGTAAAATAACTGTTTTTAAAGGAAATCGAAGGTGAAGGTCGTTGGAATATTTTTTATGTTTTAACTCCAACCCTTCCATTTTGTTGGCATTTTACCAAAAATGATATACCTTTATATTTTGTAAAAAAACCCTCCTAAATTCATTGTCAGTTTTTAAAATTCATTAAAATTACCATCGATAGATTCTAGTAGTCATAACAAGATAAGTAAACAAACTACAAACAAACATGAAAAGAAATGGTTGGACTTTTATCATAACCTCTTCATTGAAAGTTGTAAAATAGACCCAAGCATTTGGGGCTTCATTGCTTAAATTTGAAAAATATCCCTTATGTTAAGCGTGCGCAGCCAAATTTCATGATGTACTCTAAGTTTAAACACAAAGCTTCAAAATTATTGTATTTAAAAAAAAATCAAAGCCGAAGGTCGTCGCAGAATTTAGCCATTTTGTAAGGTTTGTCAATTTTTATTACCTGCTATTTTATTAAGGTGGCTCCATGCAGTTTTAGAAACTGCAAGAAAAATGTTTGTTTCAGCTTGGAAAGTCAATTAATATCAGCACAATGTATTAATTAAATTTTGAACAGTAAATGTTGTGCCGATATTGAATAAGTTGTCTCATAACTGTCATTCATACTTATTTCCGAACCAAAACAACTTTCCTTGCCACTTGAGAAAAAAATTTGTACACGGCTTGAAGAGCGCTGAATAATTCATTGCTTTTCTCGCCCTAAATCTGTCGTTAAGATTTGGTCCATAATAACCAATCCATAATACAACCAGGTCGGACAAACAATAAACCTCAGTTTCACTTGGGTCGGACAGAATGTCCAGTGCTTTCCGCTCTACATCGGACAATTTCACGAATGGGTCGGACAATGTCCGTGACCGACCCATATTTTAAGGCCTGCATGCATGCCATGAGTCTATTCCTGAAAGTCTCAGTAATCATTATAGATGAACTTGCTTTTCTTCTTTAGGTCAATTAAATCAGCTTACCCCCCCCCACCCCCCACAGTCCAGATTATATTTTGCAGTGCAAATTCACAAATGTGATTCCAACAGAATTGATCTAAACTTTATTCCGGGTTGAACCTGCAAGTTGTCTTGTATATTTATCATACTATTATTCTCTTTAGGTGTTTGAAATTTCATCCTACAAAGCAGAAGTGATGTGTGAAGAGCTTTATCTATCAACAGTGGTACCACAACTTCTAAAGCTGCTACAAATTGCTCTCTGTTTATATAAAAAATCAGATTGGTAGCCTTTAAGAGATTATCTTAGTTTATTGAAAAAGACAATTTCTGTAATAATACTATTTGTTATAATAAATATCAGTTCTCAATTACAGTTGTTGAGAGTTAGGTTCAATATGGAACCTCACTTGACCATAAAGATTAACTATTACTAAATGAGGAACTATTGATGCATGTTTAGCCAGTACTTGATTTTGTTAATTGAAATAAACATACAAATATTTGTAAGCATTGTTTACTTTGTTGGCATTCTATGAAAAGTAGCATCAAAACTCAGCAAGAAGGGAGGCATGGGAGTACATATGCCCCACCCATAATTTTCTTCAAAGTGGCCTTTTCTGTAGTAAAGAACAAGTGCAATCTTAAGAGCTTTAACTGAGTTTCCTGGTACACTGAGATCGGATTGTTTAAATTTTGCACTAATTAATATAAATATATGTTTCCCCAACCTTAATATGTGCATGAGGTACAAACTCCTCCTTATAACACTGTAACAGCTACTTTATATCATTTCCAGGTGAAATTGTCAAAGCCTACTTTGCTTAGTCAACATAACAGGAAATTTAATAGGAAAATCTAGACTTCATGGTGCTATGTGCAGTGTGCTGCAGATTGCCTTGGGTGCCAGATGTTTTCACGTTTTTTGATTGCAGATCGAACTTCGTCAAAAGTCAAAACTAAGTAAAATTTTACAAAGTATTAAACGTTAAACACTAAGGAGTTAAACGAAATTTCCCACATTTCTATTCACTACTTTCATGATATGCAACGTAAACCAAATTTCCATACATTGGCAGCACTTTTAGAGCCATATCATTGCCCACATTTCAATGTTTGCCCACAACGAACAGCACTAGAAAAACGCAATTACGCATGAATGCGTGATCGCCATTCTTTTGGAACTAACCGATTAAAAACAACACAGAATATATCCAGTGTCCCTATATTGTAATACTCTTTCTTGTTGACATCCTCAAATTGTATTTACATCAATATTTGCAGTCTTTTACAACTATAAATTCGAAGGCAAACACAGAAACACTCATCCCATCTTGTGATTTCCACATTGTTTCCATAGCAACCGGGCAATTACGTAATGTAAAAACAAAAGCCTGGTTACTAAGTTTTGAGCGTTTTTGACAAAAAATACGCGAGTTTCTAAAAAATCTCCTCTTAAATCAATCGTCACTACAAATATAGAAACCTATATTTATAATATTTTTGTAATATGCCAAGCTATAAACATGCGGAGAGCCGGAGATTGATGTCCACTCTAAAATCTGTTGAAGCATTTTACAGTTTAGAAGGTAGTAAGATACAAAAATTCTCAGGGAAATGTGGTAAATTATGATTTATGTTATTCGAGAACTTCCTTCTTGTTGCCGATTCTATAAACATGTAGAAGTCTGAAGCCTGAGTGAAGGCAAAAGCCTCGTCCGCAGCTGGGGGAAAATAGAAATTACGATATAGTATTGTATTGTAAATATAGGCTATATGCAAAGAAATGATAGCGCATCAGGTTTACAAAATATTTTTCATACATAATTCGAGACATAATTAATAAAAACTGATGCGTAGCCTTTCCACAGATATATAATATATATATATGTAAAATTTAGTCCTTCAGAGTTAGAGTTCCCATTGAATCAGCTGTAGAGTGTATAGTACAGCAAAATAAAAACATAGTTGTACACTAAATTTTGTCTATACTATAGGATAAAGACTTTAAAATAAGTCGGCTTATTGGACACTGATGTCTCACAGTCACAGACCATATGCACAGACACAATAGCATAGTGATATGGATACTTTCAGCAAATACTAAATAACTGTATTCTAAATCCCTTTTGTATATTATATTAGATCAAGCTAGAAAGACGATGAAAACTATTTAGGATTTAAAGTGTGGTGTATACTAACACATATGAAGTATAATTACATGTTTTATCGTAAATATTCAAGTTGTACCGCACGCACGGAAGAGTCGTTGAATTTGCCTTTATCGGATAATTTTACCGTACGTTTGGTAATTTAAAGTTATACTTCGACATACTTCTTGATCGTCGCGTTTAGCGATGCCAAGGCGGGATATTTTACAATCTTGAACGAGATTTAACCTCTGGTAGCATTGTTTACACACACTCACACAGTAGGATCTCGATATTTTATAGCAATTCCGTAGGTCAGCATTAAAAAAATCCATTTTGTTTGCAGTTTGAATACCAGACAGGATAAGGTTCAACACTGTTAACAATCATATCAGTCAGTCTATAGAAGATATGTTTTATTGATTGTGTTTTATATTAAAATACCGTGCGACGCGTGCTTTCCTTGGCTTGACAAGCGTTGTGTATTGAAATCTGATCCAACTTATCGCTACTTATCGCTTGAAATGTAACTCAACACTCCAGGATGCAGTAGGTAGTGACATGATGATGAATGCGACTATTTTATAACAACAGTTTTGTCACAATTTCTTGTTGCAAATTTTCAATTCATCGCCCCAAAACCTTTTTTCCAAACGCAACAATATCACAGAAGACAACACGCTCCTGTACCACCCCTCCCTAAGTGTATTCTCAATTTATCACGCGAAATCCGGGTGACACGTGACCAGCTCCATACAGGGTATTATCTCCCCAAGAGATAAGAGCCTGTGAAAGAGGTTGGGTCTGTCTTTAATGGAGGGGAACATTTGTTCAAGTGTGCGGAGAGGTTTTGTGGTAGTTCGGATGTCATAGGGTTTCAGGAGTCGTTTCAGTGGTTCAGTTAGGCCTTTAATATAAGGAGGCAGGTGATGCTCAAAGGTGACGGATATCAAAATTTAGCTCCGCAAATTTTTAAAGTTTTTAGTATTTTATCAAACGACCTGAATGTTTTATTGCTTTTTAATACGAAAGTGAAAACGTTAATGTTATAGCTAACGCTTATGGCGTCAAAATTAAGCGAAAAGTTATGGTTCGCATGGAACTTCGAATCTTTAAAGCAGTTCGTAAAGGACGACCTAAATCTTGATGGAACATGGTCACAGCCCGGTGGGGACAGAAAGCTATTTGCTCTTGATGATTCTACTATTTTGTGGAAAAAGAATAAGAATCGTTTGTGCCTTGATGGTGTAAGAGCAAACGAGATTATGCGAAAACTGTGCAAGCTGATATGTTCATTCGAGGCACCTATCTCAGACGCCCGGCAGTCAAGCATGCAATCTTCTGTTGTTTGTGAAACTCTGGAAGACCTCCAACAGGGCCAGGTGGTGAACTCGGAAGCGATTCAGGCTTTGTCGCGAACAATCTCTCACATAACATCTGTAATGTCGCAACTCCAGAGTTTTATGGATAAAAATAATAGCGTCCATAGCGATATAGACGGCCAGCCAGCCTCGAAAAAAGTGACTGTCGATGGCATTTTTTGTTACAAGCAGGAAACCACACTAAATGTCATCGGAGTGTGTTCACTTTGACGGTGAAAGTGGTTGCCCTCCGTAATTATTCTATTTATGTAGCGAAATTGGAAGGTTTTTATAACGACATTTCGATAGATGGGATTCCATTTAAAAGCAGTTTTCGATATCATGGATTTATTGTAATTGGTTCACTGCCTAATTAGCATGTGCAAATTTCTCCTTTTCTTAATTGTCATAACTCAAAGTGACATGCTAATGAGAAACATGGTATTACTGGCACTTGTTAAAATACCTGTGTGGAGGCAAGTTTCATTATAAAGATGGATTTATTAGAACGAGTGGTTACCCAAAGGCTTAAATTCGTAAATTATTGCGTTTTATTTCGAATATTTACCGATTTTGAAGGTCTATGTGTTATAGTGAAACTACGTGTTTGCGCCAACATGCTGTTTTTCAACCATTTACATTCCAAAACTCGACTGGCTCAACAGAAGTATATTGTGTTACACGGGTAGCAACCGGGCGTGTAGTACCGATTCGTATGTAATCTAAACATATGTGATTGTTGCCTGTCTGTAACACAACAAAAACATATTGTTGTGGCTTCTTTTTGAAAGGTCGTGTTTTGATGTATTTGCGCCATGTTTCTTATTAGCATATCATTTTGAATTATACGAAAGAAGATTATCCAAATTTTACAAATGTTAATTAGATAGTCAGCCAATTAAAATAAAACACTGATATAAAACACAGCATTCGAAAAAAATCCCATCCTTCGAAATGTTTTAGAAAAAACCTTCAAATTTTAGCACATAGATAAAAAAATACGGTTGGCAACCACTCTCACCCTCAAAGTAAACACTATCCTGAGACATTTTGCGTATTTTCATGCTTGTAACAAAAAATGCCATCGACAGTGTTTTCTAGACACTTTTTTCAAGCTTGGCCGGTCGTCTAATATAACCTCGGCTGTGCCCTCGAATACAGCGAGCGAGTCATTTGAATATGGTAATCAAGAAAACATTTGTGATGCAACAATTGAAAACCCTATTGTCTCGAATGTTCATCTGAACAATGAGTCAGAACGTGTTAATAAAACATCAAGTGCTGAACATTGTAATCAAAAATTCCATTATGATGCAAACAAAGCTATTAATGACAGCCTCATTGTCCCGAACGCACTGACTGATCGTAGCGAGTACGAACGATTAAAATCTAATAATAATACAGGGTGTATCAAAAAAACTGCAAATACCATAATTTGTATGCACGAGATCATACATTAGAATTTCAATTGCTGTGCAAATAATTACGCCTCTGGGATTTGAAAATACGTTTCCACGTGCAGTACTATCAAAATAAGCACACAAAGTGAATTAAAATTAGTTCGATTACGAATGGCTCAGCTAACAACAGAGCAAAGAGTATTTCTTGTTTTAAAGTACGCCCAAACTCAAAACTCGGCAGCAGTCATTCGTAAACTGAGCCATTCGTAATCGAACTCATAAGTTTAATTCACTTTGTGTGCTTGTTTTGATACCCCTGGGAAACGTATTTTCAAATCCCAGAAGCGTAATTATTTGCACAGCCATTGAAATTCTAATGTATGATCTCGTGCATACAAATTATGGTATTTGCAGTTTTTTTTATACACCCTGTACAGGGTGTCCCCCAAAAAAGTGACACTATAGAAATTATCTCATTGTTCTTAAACCACTCTTAACTCTTTCTAAACGGCAGCGTCGAATATCATCCGCCAACGCATGATGATTTTGAGCGCTTGTATCTTTGGCGCCCCTCACCCAAAACGGACGAAAATACCACCAATCGATCACAAATCGATTCAGCAAACACACCTGTTCTTGACTAAATCCAAACAAATCGCTAAATACATTGTTTTACAGATCTCCGTGAGTTTTAACACCTTTGTAATCTGATATTTATTATTATCGTAAACTAATTGTATATTCAGTACCTTTGGTCGATTATAACTTCTGTTTTAAAATCCGTGTGATCTTCGCTAATACACCGTTTTATAGAGCTTTAAAAACAGTACATACTGACCAAGTTGCAAAGAAACACAATAAAAATTGACAAAGTTACGGCGAAATTTGAAATGTAGCGTACGGGTCAAACCGGAATTTCAGACAAAAACAACCGGAAAAGGCCCAAACACAAACAAAGACTGTTGCTATGGTTTTTTAAGTGGCCGGAATGAATTCCCCAGGGTACAATACCCTATATAAGATCTTTTTGTCGGGACTGAAGCGCGTGGGCAAACCATATATAGTCAAACTACGACAAGCGCGTGCATGTTGGAAAATTCCCGATAAATAAAAAAAATTCAAAATAAATATTTCTAAAAGCCCTATCGAAGGCACGTTTTACAGCATAACGTTGCAAGGTTGTGATAGGATCCGACATACATTAATTTAGTTTTTGTTGAATGATGCTGCAGTTTGTTTTTGACGAGCCATTGACTAACATTGTTTAAGTCATGATTTAAATTAGCATTCAGTTCTGTACAGTCTTTTGCAGAAGAAAATATCTGTGAATCATCAGCATATAAACAAGGGGTTGTCTTCTCAAGACAATCAGGCAAATCATTTATATAAAGTAAGAACAATAGGGGGCCCAATATGGATCCTTGAGGAACCCCACATACAATCCTTTTTGGAGCTGACATTTCGCCATTAACAAATGACATCTGTTCCCTGTCAGAAAGATAGGACTCGAACAGATTTAATTCAATATTTGAAATCCCAAATTGTTCTTTCATTTTGCGCAGTAGAATGTTATGATTAATAGAGTCAAAAGCTTTTCGGATATCAACAAAAACAACACCATTCAATTCACCATTGTCCATGCTCTCATACCATGCATCACACATCTGAATGAGAGCTGCCAGAGTAGAATTTTTAGGGCGGAACCCAAATTGATGTTTAGAGAGTAGAGAATTGGCGTTCAGAAATTCATATAATTGATTAAAAACGGATCTCTCAAAAATTTTACTAATAATTGGTAAGATTGATATTGGGCGATAATTCTCACATTTTTTTCTATCTTCTGACTTATAAATGGGTATAACCCAAGCCTTCTTCCAATCATCTATGTAGACACCGGATTTGATACAGAGATTAAAAATCCACGTTAGAGAAGGGCTCGTATGAGAAGGGCTCGTTAGAGAAGGGCTGTATGATCTCGTGCATACAAATTATGGTATTTGCAGTTTTTTTTATACACCCTGTAGTGCTCAGGCATGCAAATTATAACAATAGGATAATTTCTATAGTGTCACTTTTTTGGGGGACACCCTGTATAACAAATTCTGAGCAAACCCTAATGCAAAGACAAAAGCCAACTTATGCAAATATAGTGTCATCTCATGATATAATTGATACAAGCAATAAACACAAATCTACTTCAAAAAAAGAACCATACAAAACAAAGAAGTCATCCAGTGATCCCGATGGCTTTATTTTCGTAACTGGCATCGCTCAAAATGTGAATGAAAACCAGATTCTTTCTTATCTAAATAAGAAAATATATACTCCCAACTCATATCTCCATCTTCCCTAGTCGTCGTAGAGGAATCCTTTCATCGAAGATCCATGTCCCCTCGGCTGCCAGCTTACAAGTGCAAGAAGACAATTTCTGGCCCAAATTTGTAACTTGTAAGCCTTGGCTTGCAAAGGATATCACAAAGAATCCCGTGGAGCGGAAAATAGACTTGACCCATAAGGCAACTTTTTCTACGTACGTATAATGGCTCACACAATTCCAGTCAGAATTTCTTCCCGCAGCCGTCGTTGTAGACCTAGACAAAATAGGCGTAACACTGCTAATTTAACACGAGTAAGGCAGTGTAATCCTGGTGATATAAGTATAACACATAATAAGGCTATACTCCCGAACATCTGCTGTTTGAATGCACGCCCCCTTAACGGAAAGGTTGATGAACTAGCTGCGTTTATGTCCGTCAACAAAGTTCAGATAGCTGCAATTACTGAGTCTTGGTTGGCTGATGAGATAGAAGACGATCTGGTTTCGATAGGAGGATATGTAATCCATCGAAAGGACCGAACGCATGGTCGCGGTGGCGGGGTGTGCGTTTATGTGTCTCAGCATATACCTATAACGCGATCCTTAGAACTAGAGGACTTAAATCTGGAGTGTATGTGGTTGTGGGCACGACCACTACGATTACCGGGACCGTTATATGCAATCGCAATATGTGTAGTGTACAATCCACCAGATAAATGTGTGTAGGAACAACGGGAACTCGTCGAGTACCTTCTTTCCTCTGTTGATGCTATGCGGTCTAAATACCCGGATTGTGGTATAGTCATTTTAGGCGACTTCAATCATCTTAACATACATGACTTAGTTATAAATCACAATCTTAAACAAGTTGTCACCCGCCCGACTAGACAAGATTGAATTCTAGATTATATTATTACGAATTTGAAACCTCTTTACAAAACACCGGACATTTTTGCCCCACTTGGATAATCGGACTATAATATAATAATGTGCACCCCGAAGGACATTTCCAAGGATAATAATAATAAGTGTTTAAACCGGACTGTGCGTCGATATCCTCAGTCGAGTATAAACGGTTTCGGTTCAGGGTTATCTACGAATGAATGGTTCAGTGGACTTGGATCCAGCCCATCGTTGGATGAACTGACGTTATCCTTTACCAATGATTTGAGCAATGCAATTGATAACTTCTTTCCTGTGAACACAATCAGGTGCCATCCCACTGACAAACCATGGATCACTGGGCACATAAAGCAACTTATTAAAAAGCGACAACGTGCTTTCCATACTGGCGACGCGAATTTCTGGCGCCAATATAGACGGATGGTCCAGATGGAGATTGAAACCAGAAAAAAACAATTTTTATACCCAAAAAAATCAATAACATGCGCAAAGACGATGTCCGCCAATGGTGGCATATCATTAATACAATTTCAGGCCGACTGAAAAGTCAACCTCAGTTCACGATTGAGAGAGACGGTCAGCTACTATCGGAGAGCGAACTTTTGGAGTCTTTAAATCATTACTTTGTAAGTGTAGGAAGCGATATCCCACCACTTGATATTCTAGGCCTTCCAACATTTTTACCAGCTGCCGAGCCGCCTCCTACAGTTTATCCTCACGAGGTTTGCAGTTATCTCCTAAAACTACAGACTAATAAAGCTATGGGCCCAGATAATATTCCATCACGAATTTTAAAAGAGTTCGCCTATGAACTTGCGGAACATGTTACAGTAATATTCAATACATCTCTGTCGTCAGGACTGGTACCAGCTTCATGGAAAGATTCTAGTATCATACCCATTCCGAAAACGAAGCAAGCTCAAGCGGAAAGCGACACACGCCCCATTGCACTTACTCCTGTGTTATCAAAGGTTCTCGAAGACTTAGTGGTTAATTGGATGATTGAGGACATAGGAGGACAAATTGACAATCGCCAATTTGGCAGCCTAAAAGGGACATCTACTACCTACTGTCTCCTAGATCTTGTTCACAACTGGCTCTCCGAAATGACAACCCAGGCCATTATCTTAGAGCTTGCTTTTTGGACTTTAGCAAGGCTTTCGACAGAATAGACCATAACATTGTTATAACGAAATTGATCGATCTGGGCGTGCGCCGTTCAATTATCCCCTGGATTTGTAGCTTCTTCTCAAATCGCCAGCAATGTATTAAGTTGGGACAGTGCGTGCCTCAATGGCCCCCAAACAACGCTGGAGTCCCACAGGGTACCAAATTAGGACATATCCTTTTTGTTATAATGATTAACGATTTGAAAATATTATCTCCGCGCTCCAGTAATTGGAAGTACGTAGACGACCTAACAATATCAGAGATTGTTCCAACAAGAGAGGTGTCTACACTGCAAAGCGAGTTAAACGCAATTGGTGATTGGACAAGAATCAATAATATGAAACTGAACCCAAAAAAGTGTAAGGAGAAGATTCTCACCTTTCGACGCGACGTCGAGCAGCCTCCACCCACCTTGGTCGTTGAAAATATTAACCTTGAAAGAGTACAATCCCCCAAAGTACTGGGTATAACGATCCAAAATAATCTTAAGTGGGATTTGCACATTAGTGTTATAGTAACTAAAGCATCAAAGGGACTACACATTCTACGTGTCCTTAAGCGCAGTGGTGTTTCATCGTCGCATCTGCTACGAGTATATCTTACACTCATTAGACCTTTACTTGAATACTGCTGTCCGGTATGGCATTCATCCTTGACCATCAACTTGTCAGAAAGTATCGAACGAGTCCAGAAGCGCATAATGCGAATGATTTTTCCGACATTAAGCTACGATGCAGCTCTAGACCAGGCCAAATGTTCGTCCTTTTGTTCAAGACGTGATTCTTTGTGTGCCAAAACATTTGACAAAATAGGACAGCCTGATTCACGCCTTAATTATTTAATACCACCGTGTCGGGCTAAGGAACATAGACGTAACTTAAGATACGGAAGCAGGCTAACATTGTTTCCCTGCAAGACTGAACGTTTTAAGAAAAGTTTTTTTCCTACGATGTGTTTCCGATCACATAGCTTTTAAATTGTAAATATAGATTTGTTAGATAATTGTTGTAAATAATGTATATCTTATATAGTACACTCTAACATTAATAACTTCTAAAGAATTTTGTAAAAATTTCGTAATTCGCTTTCGAGCGCGACGATCTTATAATAAACCATTGATTGATTGATTGATTGATTGATTGATTGAAGGACGGCATAGTTGTAGTTGCTCTTCTGTTCCACAACATCAAAACACATGCGTACAAGGTCTTCAGGTGGTGGCACTCTGTTCTGCTGCATAACACGGCACGGCACAAAGTTAGCACGGCACAAACTCTTTTACATAGAGCAGCAACATTACCGAGTACAAACGAAGGGAAACAACGCAAGAACACAAACATGTAACTAACACCTTAATATCAAATGGATACCCCAAGAAATTCCTTCAACAAGTGGAAAGTAACCGTGTTATGCAGCAGAACAGAGTGCTACCACCTGAAGAGCTTGCACGCTTTTTTTTTGATGTTGTGGAACCGAAGAGCAACTACAACTATGCCGTCCTTCCTTATATTAAAGGCCTAACTGAACCACTGAAACGACTCCTGAAACCCTATGACATCCGAACTACCACAAAACCTCTTCGCACACTTGAACAAATGTTCCCCTCCATTAACTCTTAAACGGCGGATGGGGTCGTATACGACCCAAAGCAGCCCTCTCACTCAGCACTTTATAACACTTCTAAATTTCTTGCAAACCTTCTTTCCCCTCTTCAAAACGATAATGGTTATTCTGTTAACAACTCTACTGAATTTGCCAAAAAACCAACTGAAACTCACATTGACGATGACAAAATTATGGTGTCATTTGACGTTGTATCACTTTTTACGGCTATTCCTGTTGACAGAGCATGTGAACACATACGCAACAAACTCAATAAAGACGAAACGCTACAACACAGAACTAAATTATCAATTGACGACATTATCAGACTTTTACGTTATACGCTGACTAATAGTTATTTTAATTTTAATAAGAAGACTTACAAACAAATCCATCGTTGTGCTATGGGTAGTCCCGTCAGCCCTATTGTGGCTAACCTCTGTATGCAGGAAATTGAGGACTCTGCGCATAGCCAATCAACTGTACCACCTAAGCGATGGTTTCGTTATGTAGATGATGTCTTTGCGATCATCAAAAAACATGCGCTGACTAACTTTTTTAATTTACTTAATTCTATCGACCCACATATTAATTTTACAATTGAACATGAACTTAACGGAAATCTTTCATTTTTAGACGCGTTAATTACACGTGATAACGGATCTCTTTCTATTAATGTATACCGTAAACCTACACACACTGACAGATACTTAGACTGCAACTCACATCATGACAAACAACACACTGAAGTTACCACGGCACAAACTCTTTTACATAGAGCAGCAACATTACCGAGTACAAACGAAGGGAAACAAGAAGAACACAAACATGTAACTAACACCTTAATATCAAACGGATACCCAAAGAAATTCCTTCAACAAGTGGAAAGTAACCGTGTTATGCAGCAGAACAGAGTGCCACCACCTGAAGAGCTTGTATGCATGTTTTTTGATGCTACAACTACAACTATGCCGTCCTTCCTTATATTAAAGGCCTAACTGAACCACTGAAACGACTCCTGAAACCCTATGACATCCACAAAACCTCTCCGCACACTTGAACACATGTTCCCCTCCATTAAAGACAGACCATCATCAGAAGATCAGACAAATGTGATTTACCAGATAAATTGCACTGATTGCACGTGGAGCTATGTTGGAGAGACAGGAAGAGCGTTTAAAACACGAAGAAAAGAACACGAACGGAATGTGAAAACTGAACAAACTGATCTAACATTTCCAATCATGCGTGGGCAAATGATCACCGAATTGATTTTCCTAACGGGAAAATTATAGACACTGCCAGTTATCGACACAGATCAACTTTGGAATCTTGGCATACTGCATGTACGAAAAACGCAGACAATAATGGAAAACACTTACCAGAACAATATAGGTTCTTACTATTAACATTTAAAACTATATCTATATACACTACATCAATGTAAACAATTATCCATCTTTTCACGTAGGCGGAACTGTCACTATGTCTTTTGTCAGTGTATTTGTTTTGTGTAATTGTAAACCACTGTTATTTGTTATTATTAATTTTAATCAACCGGTTGAAGACTGCAGACTGGCAGCCGAAAGCTCGTAAATAAAAAATATTTTAAAACAGAGAACGTCTGAAACTTTAATCATGAATCCTGGTTTCGCCTCTTCCATATTTAAAAATACATTAAATATTGAATGTTTAGACACTTTTCGGGTTTGTGAATTCAACATGTTCTCTCCAAAACTCAATTTTTAGAACTGCCCATTTTAGGTTTTAGAACTACCCATTTTACAATTAGACCTGCACATTTTGGAAAATGGAAGGCCTTAGGATGACCCCTGGTTTCCCCTAGGAGAATCATAGATCCACTAATTTGTGACGTTAGCAGAGCTAACTAGTTTCCAAGAAGGAAGTAATCCCCGAGCCAACGGCGCGAAGCGCCCATTCTGGGCGATAGCCCGGAGCGATGGTACTAATTCCGCTTGGCTATTTACTACACCCCGGAAAAAGGAAATCTTTGGGAGATCTAAAGTTCATCAAGTTTTGCGGGAGCGTCACTATGTCTATGGGTGGACCTTTTCGCGAACCTTTCGATGACATCGCGTGGACTGTTATTGTCACGAGCGGAATGAGCGAAGATTTTATAAACATGAGAAATTCTGAATATTTAAAAATCGCTTTTAGGACTTAAAGAAGAGCTGTTGGGCGAATTTTATCGCTTTTACTTTATATAAAAGGATAAGAAGGGACACATGAGCAAGGCAAGTTTGTTATAATTGTTAACGTATTTGTTCGTGGTATATTGGCATTGTTGCTTTTTATAAATAGTCAGTCTCATTTAATTCCAGTTTAAGTATCCTATATCTTATGTTACAAAACGCTATCAATTGAAAGGGAAGGGAACCATTTTTAGCAGAGAATTGTATACTTTCAGCCTCAAAGAGTTTTTTACTCCAGTTTTTTAACTCCAATTTTGGAGTAAATTGTACTCCACAAGTGGAGTGAATTGTACTCCAGTAGGAGAAAAACTACTCTAAGAATGGAGTAAAAATTACTCCAGAAATGGAGTAAAAAAACTGGAGTAAAGTTTACTCCAAAAAGGAGTCATTCTGTACCTTTTCCCTTTACTCCAAATTGGGAGTCAAAATAACTCCTATAGATTAGAGTAAGGAAGGGCTCTTAACTAGAGTTTAGAAATCAACAAAAACATTTTAAGGTCAAAATAATATATTTTCTCAGCAAAATATGATATCAGGCATGCAATTTTCTCTAGTTATCTACATTGTTAGGCTAGACATCATTCTTCGAATGATATCATGGTTATAACATGCTTGTAGTGTTCACAGCATTATCATGTTATGTCGGTCAATTGGTATAGAATTTTAGTACTAAACAAGTTGTATACCACTAGTTGGCCACTCATCTCCTTGCTTTGCTTGGTATTCCATATAATTATTATGTTCTCCAACAAATGAATAACATTTCCAATATTGACAATGAAGTAGGATGGCATGATATTGACTTGATTATAGTGATAGTATTAAACTTCAATCAACTTCAGCACAAGGATATTGCTTTATGAATCCATTAAAACAATCCCTAAGAAAACATATAAGGTTAATAAAACAGCAGCAGAAGATTATTGGTTAGCCACAAATAATTTGAAAAATCTCAAGCACTTATATTGATTTGTGAGCTAATGAATCAGCAAACATTTATTAAACAAACTATACTGGCAAATTGGCTTTCACAATAGGGATGCACCGGATATTTGAAACAGATCTGACCTGATTATTCGTCCGGATACTGCATATAGTTCGTATGACATCTAGTGGCCGAGCCAGCTGTAGCGTGTATAGCAGACCATCTTGGAGCAGAAAGAGGAACGAGGAACAACAGGCTTCCGGAGGTGCTTTACAGGCTAAGGCAGCTGCGAAGATTAAGCCTCACATAAGTTTCAGACATCAATGATTTCAATGATGCAACTATAGGTCCCTGGCAGGAATTGAATCTGCGGCCCTGCGATTCCGGTGCAGCACTCTAACCAACTGAGCTACAGAGTCCAGTTGTCGAGCTCTAAACACAAGTTCATGTATATATACTAGGGTGCTGCCATGTTAAGTTGTGGGTAAATATCTAGATTTTGTTGTCATCTCAGCCGATAGAATAATAATTGAAGGGTTTTATAGATGGAAAATTATTGAGTGTAAATTATATACAATGGACAACTGGACTCTGTAGCTCAGTTGGTTGGAGAGCTGCACCAGAATCGCCGGTCCGCAGATTCGATTCCTGTCAGGGATCTATAGTTGCATTTTGCGCAGCTGTTCCTGGTTAGGTCTAATAAAGAAAATATTTGCAAGCGAATAGGGATTTTATGTCTCATCTTCTATGTCTTTTTGTTATGTAGTTATCAGGGACACTGCGGGGGAGATGGGTTGATATTATTCACTTCCGTTTTTGCCCCCGCATAATTTTGCCGGGGGTTTTACTATAAATTGGATTCACACGTGTTCATCGATCTTTTCAGCATCGTGTTCACCGACTACAGTAATCCAGTATACACTTTTTGAAATAATTTTATTAATCTTTTCTATCTGATTCTTTCTACGTGATCCTTTCTACGTTTTACAAGGTATCTGAACATTTTCATTTCCTTAATATACTCACTTTTATCTATATACTTGCTTATTATATAATTTTAATTGTGTGCGCTTTTGCGGTCTAGACATTCAATCGATTTGTTAGTGTTCATTGTTTTGTCGCATCCCTCCTCGTGTGATTTATTTGGTCTTCTAACATAGGTATAATGACTAGTGCTCACCCTACAGTTTTAGTGTTAGGACATTCCTTTATTCGTCGTCTTCGCGACGATCTTTCGAACCAATTTGATCCGCGCGCTCGTGTTGATTTCAACCTTGATGAACGCGCTATTGTTTCCATGTTTGGCATTGGGGGTCGCACTATTAGAAAATTACAACTATTTGATTTACATGTTATCAATCGACTTAAACCACATATCATTATTCTTGAGATTGGAACTAACGATCTTTCAAACACAACACCCAATATTGTCGTTAAGAATTTGGTTAAGCTAGTGCGGCTATTGTTTGACGAATTTTCCACACACGTGGTGGGGGTTTGTCACGTGATACCTCGTCGTGATTCCTTCCCGAATGCTGACAGTTTCAATGAGTCAGCCCATATTTTCAATTGTTTGTCTAAGCCTGCTTTAGAGTCTATACCTAATGTTTTTTGTTGGACACACATGGGTTTTTCTAACCCTTCTATTAATTTATACTTGTCTGATGGCGTTCATGTTAATGCCCAAGGTCAGTACTCACTATATAGAAGTTATAGGGGAGCCATTTTGAAGGCCCTTCGTATGCTTAAGTAATCTTATTTTATAATTAAATCATCAGTTATTGTCTACTGACTTTGTTCTAATTTTTGATAATTTTCAATCGATAATATCTCATATTGTGTTATTCAAATAAGGGAGAAGCTATGTATCCCTTAATCACTGCATGAATTTACTGTACATTACTAAATGTTGCACCTTGTTGGGAGAAGTTATGTATCCCAGGTGGTTAAGTTATCACTAGTTTTTATGGCAGTAAAGGCCTTGTTTTGCGGCGGCAACTTGTCAGCCATGCTTGGCCAGCCACGTCATGTCTGATTACGCCATCTTGTTTGGGAGAAGTTATGTATCCCAAGTGGTTTAGGTTATCACTGGTTCACATATGTTTATACCACTTTGTTTGGGAGAAGTTATGTATCCCAGGTGGTACCATCTTGTTTGGGAGAAGTTATGTATCCCAGGTGGTTAGGTTATCACTGGTTCACATATATTTATACCATCTTGTTTAGGAGAAGTTATGTATCCCAGGTGGTTAGGTATCACTGGTTCACATATATTTATACCACCTTGTTTGGGAGAAGTTATGTATCCCAGGTGGTTAGTTTAACACTGGTTCATGTATGTTTCCACCATCTTGTTTGGGAGAAGTTGTATCCCTAGATGGTAAAATTTTTTGCCTCTTGTTTTCTGCAGCATATTTTCATTTATAATTGTATGCCATACCAGGGGTATATTTCTTATGGCAACAATGCTGCTTTTCTGTTAATTTTTAATTCCAGTATGAGACGTTCATCCCGTCAGAAACGGCCAACGAGAAAGGCTGGTGTAGCGACTCCGGAAAGAGGGGAGCCGCCACGCCGTAGACCGCGTCGGGAGCCTGAACCAGTCCAACAAGAGATGCCTGCAGTTCCAATTGGCCTCCCTGATGGTATGCTCGAGAGGATCGTGGCAACTGTGACCGAGCAAGTGACACAGCGCCTAGCTCCATTACTGCAACCAGTACCAGTTGTCCAGCCAGTACCAGTCGTCCAGCCAGTGCCAGTCATCCAGCCAGTGCCTGTCCAGCCAGTGCCAGTAGAGCAGTCAGCCATACCAGTTGTTCAACCACCAATTGTGCCAACAATACAGCCAACCAGTCTTCCAGTTATGCCTTTACAACAGCCAGGTCCACCACTGCCCGGGGTTATTGGCCAACCAGCCATCATGTCCTTGGTCCAAAGTGGCATCCAAGGTGCTCATGCAGTCATTGCAGGTGAGAGTTTGCCTTCAACTGGGAGCACCCCTGGTTGTTATTCAGGTCTTCCAGTCTCCCTCTTGATGCCCGTGTTTCAGACAAGTTGAAATCAAAAATTTGGAACGATGAATACATCGAGCTTAGCTCTTTATTGTCCAGTTCTGCTGCTGAAGAGCGTTTCAAAATCAGTGTTTCAATGTCCAATCGAGATGCTCCGTCCTTATTTTTGGAGCCTAGTGTTAAAACACGTAAAATTAATTCGTTTGAGACATGGTTGCAGGCCTTTCATATCTTTGTAGGAGTTTACACCAGCAAATATCCTTCTGAGGCCCCTGCCCTCATGAAGTATGGTGATATTGTTAGGGACCTGGCATCTAGGGGACACAATTGGGGTTTTTATGATGAGAATTTCCGTTTTCTGAAGCAAAGCCATAAGCAGTTGTTACAATGGGGTGAAATTCATTGGGAACTATGGCTTCGTTCCCAGCCTGTTCAACATAAGAAATCACCATCCTTGTCTAATGACCGGGGGCACTCGTCTAATTCCAATGGTATGTCTCGGCATGTCCCTCGCGGTTTTTGTTTTAAGTACCATAAAGGAGGTGACTGTGATGGATGTGATCACAAACATTCATGTTTTAAATGTGAAGGGAACCATAGAGGATTCCAATGTAATTTTCGTCCCCAAAGTAATTTTCGCCAATTCCAACGAAATGCCAAAATGTCCCCAGCTTCCGGTGTCTCCCCTGCCAACCCCAATAAGATATGATCGGTTTGCAGTTTTCTTAGATGGTTATCCACTTGACAAATTTAACTATTTAATGTCTGGGTTCAAGTTTGGGTTTTCTTTACACTTTGAAGGACTTAAACAGTCCTTTGAAGCTAATAATTTTTCATCATTTATCGATCATGCAGATGTTGTTGACAAAAAGTTAGCTAAAGAGTTAGATGCCCATAGGCTGGCCGGTCCTTTTTCTGCACCACCGTTCTCCAATTTTCGGATTTCCCCTTTGGGGGTTGTACCAAAAAAGACTCCTGGTGAATTTCGTTTAATTCACCACCTTTCTTTTCCAAAAGGTACGTCTGTTAATGACGGTATTTCATCAGAAAACACAACTGTTAGTTATGCTACTATTGCTCATGCTATACAATTAATTAAGAAGGCCGGTCGTGGCTGTTTCCTTGCCAAGACAGACATTCGCAATGCCTTTCGTCTCATTCCCATACGCCCAGAGGATTATGACCTTCTTGGAATAAAATGGAAAGGTATATACTATTATGACCGGTGTATGCCTATGGGTTGTTCTAGCTCTTGCAAAACTTTTGAGGCTTTTAGCACAGCTGTTGAATGGATTGCCAGAAGAAAATTGCTCATAGATTGGATCCTTCATCTGTTGGATGATTTCTTAATTGTGGCATCCCTTCATCAGCTGTGTAAGTAGCAGCTCGAACTGTTTCTTAAAGTATGTGATTATTTGGGCATCCCCATGGCACCAGATAAAACAGTAGGCCCATCTACCACTCTTTCATTTGCAGGCATCGAGCTTGACACCATTGAAATTGAAGCTCGCCTCCCCTTGGATAAATTAGAGAAAGCTACTAATTTAATTTCAGAATTTTTGTCGTCAAAAAGGTCACACTTAAAGAGGTGCAATCACTTTGTGGGTTGCTCAATTTTGCATGTGCTGTAGTTTCACCAGGTCGAGCATTCCTACGTCGTCTCATTGACCTTACAATAGGTTTGCGTGCTCCCCACCATTTTGTTCGCCTGAATAAAGAAGTTAAAGCAGATCTTGATGTTTGGCAAAAATGTTTAGTGGATTTTAATGGAAAAGTTTTTTCTTAGATGATAATTGGAATACTTCGCCCCAGTTAAATCTTTATACGGATGCAGCTGGTAGCTTGGGTTTTGGGGCTATTTTCGGCAATCACTGGTGCTATGGGGCGTGGCCTAACAATTGGTTAACCTACAATATTGCGGTATTGGAATTCTATCCCATCGTGCTAAGTCTCTACCTTTGGGGTCAACATATGCAAAACCAGTCCATTTTATTTTTCACTGATAACGAAGCTCTGGTTTCAGTTATTAACAAACAAACCTGCCGGGATAAGACCCTAATGTTTTTTGTCCGGAAGATGGTCCTTATCTGTTTAAAACGCAACATCTTATTCAAGGCCAAACACATTCCAGGTGTCAAAAATAAGTTAGCTGACTCATTGTCTCGGTTACAGGTCCACATTTTCCGTCAACTTGTTCCACTGCAGACGGATCCCCAACCAACCGTGATCCCACAACATTTGTTGCCTCAGAACTGGCAAATGTAGTGAAGACTCTCATCACTTCCAGTTTACAACCTTCTTCAAAACCCACCTATCACAGAGCATGGAAATTATTCGAGCTTTTTCACCACTCTGTCTTTCAATCTGCACGATTTAACTTTCCCGTATGTCCAGGTACACTGGCTTTATTTATTGCACATTTGTTCAACCAAAATTATGCGCCATCAACAGTTAATACCTATGTGTCTGCATTAGGTTATTCTCACAAGTTATATGGTGTTCCAGACCCTACAAATTTTTTTTATATTATACAAATGCTGAAGCAGTATGGGAAATTGGGACATCGACTACTTGATGTTCGGCTTCCCATAACCCTACACATTCTTCACAAACTTATTGATGTCGCTGGGGTAGTTTTACCAAATTATTACGAAGTAAGCCTATTTCGAGCTATGTGCGTCTTGGCATTTTTTGGATTTCTACGAATTGGGGAAATTACCTCGTCTAAGCCTAGTCTTCCCATGCCATTGCAGATCAATCAATTATCTAAGCAATTCGATACAAAGGGTCAAATAACACATCTTACCCTAACTTTGTATCAATATAAACATAGCTATAATCAACCACCCTTCTCAATTGATATCTTACCCCAACAGGTACATTGTCCTTTTAAATTGGTGTTTCAATATTTATCCTGGCGAGGAAGCCTCCCTGGGGCCCTGTTTTTAGATAATACTGGCCGCCCTATAACACGTGATTGTTTCTCCAACTATTTGGCTCTGACAGTAAAGCATTGCGGTCTTGACCCGGCAAGGTATAAAGGACACAGTTTTCGTATCGGTGCTGCCTCATATGCAGCTAAACATGGTATGTCTGATGCCCAAATTCGGACACTCGGCCGATGGAAATCCAATGCCTTCCACAAATACATACGTATTTCTAATTTTTCTACCTAAGTCTTAATCTGTTTAGTTACACTGGCGGGACAGTGTAACGCTCATGTCTTTGATCCAATTGCAACATCTTGCACGGGCTGACGTTGTGGTTGGATCGAGATTTTTCATATTCAGCTAGCATGGGCAGCTGTCTTTTATTACTTTATCTAATGTAATCGATCCAATTGCAACATCTTGCACGGGCAGATGTCGTGATTGGATCGATGATTTAGTTATTTAACAGCGGATATTTTCGTCAGTTAGCATGGGCGGCTGTTTTGAATTATTCGCTCCTTGGTCTGATTGCTGCGCGTGCCTGGGGTGGGGCTGTTAGGCTCGACATCATTCTTCGAATGATATCATGGTTATAACATGCTTGTAGTGTTCACAGCATTATCATGTTATGTGGGTCAATTGGTAGAATTTTAGTACTAAACAAGTTGTATACCACTAGTTGGCCACTCATCTCCTTGCTTTGCTTGGTATTCCATATATTATGTTCTCCAACAAATGAATAACATTTCCAATATTGACAATGAAGTAGGATGGCATGATATTGACTTGATTATAGTGATAGTATTAAACTTCAATCAACTTCAGCACAAGGATATTGCCGTATGAATCCATTAAAACAATCCCTAAGAAAACATATAAGGTTAATAAAACAGCAGCAGAAAAAGTTATTGGTTAGCCACAAATAATTTGAAAAATCTCAAGCACTTATATTGATTTGTGAGCTAATGAATCAGCAAACATTTATTAAACAAACTATACTGGCAAATTGGCTTTCACAATAGGGATGCACCGGATATTTGAAACAGATCTGACCTGATTATTCGTCCGGATACTGCATATAGTTCATATGACATCTAGTGGCCGAGCCAGCTGTAGCGTGTATAGCAGACCATCTTGGAGCAGAAAGAGGAACGAGGAACAAGGGTCTCTTGTAATATCCGGCTTTCATATTTACTCTTTCAGCTTCAATGAGGGCCTGCTTTACAGGCTAAGGCAGCTGCGAAGATTAAGCCTCACATAAGTTTCCGACATCAATGATTTCAATGATGCAACTATAGGTCCCTGGCAGGAATTGAATCTGCGGCCCTGTGATTCCGGTGCTGCACTCTAACCAACTGAGCTACAGAGTCCAGTTGTCAAGCTCTAACCACAAGTTCATATATATATACTAGGGTACTGCCATGTTAGTTGTGGGTAAAAATCTAGATTTTGTTGGCATCTCACTCGATAGAATAATAATTGAAGGGTTTTGTAGATGGAATATTATTGAGTGTAAATTATATAAATTTATTACACCTAACCAGGAACAGTTGCGAAAAATGCAACTATAGGTCCATGGCAGGAATTGAATCTGCGGCCCTGCGATTCAGGTGCAGCGCTCTAACCAACTGAGCTACAGAGTCCAGTTGTCGAGCTCTAAACACAAGTTCATGTATATATACTAGGGTGCTGCCATGTTAATTTGTGGGTAAATATCTAGATTTTGTTGTCATCTCAGCCGATAGAATAATAATTGAAGGGTTTTATAGATGGAAAATTATTGAGTGTAAATTATATACAATGGACAACTGGACTCTGTAGCTCAGTTGGTTGGAGAGCTGCACCAGAATCGCCGGTCCGCAGATTCGATTCCTGTCAGGGATCTATAGTTGTATTTTGCGCAGCTGTTCCTGGTTAGGTCTAATAAAGATATATTTTACACTCGATAATTTTCCATCTACAAAACCCTTCAATTCATATATTATATTTGGTTTGAATGTCAATACGGTATGCATATCAACCTGGTGAATATTTTAAGCAATATCACCTAAGCCGTGTCATTTTCAAATACAGCATGCTTCGTGACCATGCAGTGTTTTCCTTAACCGAGGTAACATAATTGTATTTTGGCAATTGTTTATAAGCCTTATAAATAAATTGTACTGACATCAAGTAAAGTCCTGGTCATGCTATATAGTGACTCAGAGTAAGCAAGTAACATTACTTTAAATACAACCTTTAACATCAAAATCAGTTTTAAAGATAAGTTAAAACAGTAATAAAAATTGGAATAACAGAGTGCAGATAGTGTTTGGTGTAATTTATGCTTAATAGAATAATTTTACCTCATGAAACTGTTCAGATCGGGTGGCTAGTCAACTAACCCTAATCTTAACCCCCAACCTAACCCTAATAATCCCTAATGCCTATTTTGGTTGCTCATATATCGAGAAATAGCCAAAACACCTCGGCTGACTTATGTAATATAAAAATTTTCCAATGAACCTGAAATCATAATTTTGTGAACAAGTTTCACCATTGTAACCCACAGAAATGATTATACAGAGATCTTTCAAGATTGAAACAAAACATAAATTACTCATTCCAGGTAGGCGATGAAATATATGCCTTATACAACGAAAAAAGTCTGAAACAAATAATCCCGAAATGTTGTTGCCATATTTACAAATTAGTAATTCATTATATTGTATATCCCAACAGGGAATTTTCTACGAAATCACTATGCCACAACAAAAGATAAGTTGTCCCAAGGCAGGGCGTTTGGGAAACAAACAACATGTAAACTGCAAACAGCATAAGAAAATTCTGTGCTCTTGCAGGAAATTGTTACATCAAAACATTTTATATTGCAATATTATTTGGATTGACCATTATAATGCGATGTGCCCCAATGCACCTTACTAATTTACTCTGTCTAACACCAGGCAATTATACTTGTCAAATGGAAAGTATTTTATGTCAATGGTTGACCAGATTATGTGCTCTTGTTTCTGGTTAACCCATTAAGTTGCAATGGAGCCTTGTGCCTTACTAATTCACACAATCTAGTGCCAGACAATTTATCCCATCAAACGGAAAGTGTTGTATATTATGCTTAATACAATGTAAATGTTGACCAGACACTATTATACCATTAACCGGCAAGTTTGGTCTAAATTTTTAGTAAAAAATTGTGTATATATACAGAGGCAGTTGTAAAAATGAAAATATATGCCCTGCAATTCCGGTGCAATGCTGTCTATTCCAGTTGCCAACCTTGGGCTAACCACGAATTCATGTGTATTTACCAGGATAATGCTATATATAGTGTGTGTTATTGTTGCCAATTTGTGTTATTGATACCAATGTGTACTTGTGGTTATCTTTTGGCAACTGTATACTGTGTAGCTTAGATACCCAAATTTGCAAAGTTTAGAATATTTACCATCTTTCGGTTAACTCGTTAAGGTGCAAATGAACATCTTTGCTTTATACTACACTATTTCAGTCATTCTAATGCTAGTTGCTAGACAGTTTAATTTACTTGTCAAGTGGAGATTGTTGCATGTGAACTTTTGACCAGCCAACCTTCCAATGTCCTGCTAACCCATTTTAAGTCAACTGCTGTCCTGTTTTTGACTGATTACTTGTTGGAATATTTAATATTATATATTATACTGTACATACGTATTCTTCTACAGATTCCATTAGATCATTCCTTGAGTACATTGATTTCTTGCAGCATTTGTTGTGCTGCAGGGGATGGAAGTTAAAAGTAAACCGAGAAGCAAATTGACTCAGGACTGAGGTGAACAGAAGGTATGTTGTGTTTTCTTTTCTTTTGGTTGAATGTATTTGAAACTTTTCTCATTAAACGATTATGCTGCAATGTCCCTTTGGTCAACACTTTCCCTGTCTAATGCCAAACTATTGTCTTCTCAAGGGTAGTGCTGGCCGTTAATGTTTTAATAAAAGACAGTTCCAGACTTCAACCTGTGGTATTGTAATGTTTACAAGTTAATGTAAAATAGTTGTGACAAAGACAAAAACTAGAATTTACGTAACTGATAATATATTATGGTAAGAACAAACCACAGTATATATATATATACAACAAAGGAGATATTTCCATCTGCTTGGTTTCAATTTGAGCTATTTCAATATATGTGTTCAATGTCGCAAGCTGTCTACAAGATTTTTAGACATAAAAAATTTCAGTTATGTTGTGCTGATTGTTCAACATTTGGTGAATTGAATAGTTAATATTATGAACACAATTTCAAGTGATTTGGGGGAACAAACATGGAGATTTAACTTAAAATCTGATCTAAAAAATGCTGTACATACCCAGCTTGTGATGTCATAATTTGTATATTGAACACATTGAAATATCTCCAAAATCAAAAAACTATTAAAATTGTAAAATATGTTCCTCTACCGATTTTTATCGTGTAAAAATCCCAACTCAAAGTACTATTGTTTTTGAATGAACTGTACAAGTGAATAATGATGTTTGTAATAATAATGATGAATGAATTTTTCAGTTATTTGTTAGTTATTGTAATATACATTGTTTTAAATTTCAATTAGATACATGCAGTATGTTTCTGATTTGGTGCGCATAGCACAACTTACACTAAGGCGGTTAACTTGCACTTTTTATGGTCCTTTTATTCTCTTTGTGAATCAGCATTGTAAAAGTATCTTCAGAAGTGTAAGTTTCTTCCTTTGGTTTTACGTTAACACTGATTTGGTGTCCATTCATCAGAATCTGATTTACACCAAAGCGTAAGTTTACACCCGTAGCGTAGTTTAACACCCAATTGGTGTCCACAGCGTTGCTTGCCTATTAATACTGAACAAGTGTAAAATGACCTTCAAAGCGTAAGTTTACTCCCGTAGCGTAATTTAACACCCAACTGGTGTCCACAGCGTTGCAAGCCTATATTTACACTGAACCAGTGTAAAATTACCTTAAAAACTGTATGTTTACGCCCGCAGTGTAAATGGACACCAAATACGTTGCACATATTTAACACTGCGAAGGTATGAATTAACACCAAAATCAGTGTTAGATAACGCCTAATCGGTGTCCGTAGCGTTGCAATAATTTACACCGTTTTTGGTGTTGGGGTAACACTTCCAGATTTACAGTGTACATAGAGTATGAATAACCTAAATATATGCAGCTACTTCAATTTAAGTTTTTCGCAAGCTAAAGGCAAATGCAAAATCCAAGTGCGAGGAGAAAGAATAATTTGTAAGATGAGACGCTTTTGCTTGGTTAGCAACAATACTCTACCCTGGGTTTAATCCTGCCAATACTTTCAATGAGAACAAGCTTATAAGCAGCAGTATAGGAAGCATGGAATAACTCCAACTGAAATGGCTGTAAATGTAATGGGAAAATTTGCAAGCTGTACAAGATCATAGCTACTATTAACAATTAATTAAAAAAATAATATATCGTTCCTTTGATGTTTAAACTAATTATTGTTTCACCCTTTGGTTTATCAGTCGAATCTTTAGGGGGGACTTTTCGAGTACAAGGCATTTCACACCCTTTTGTTGGCATGCCACTCCACAAGAAGCCACACCACTACACATATCAATTACATGAAGTAACTTGTCCACCTTAAAAGCATCTAAAAGTTGCTTATATAAATTAGCTGGTTTTTGCCTTTTAGATACAATACCACTGTCTTTTTACATATAAATTATTACATAAACAGATTAGTCCCAGTAGATCACTGGTTATAAAACAATTTGAATACCTAACTATTCACCATACGAATACTACATTTTGTATACAAATTAAAATGGCAACAAAACATAGGAATATTCGTCTTACCTTCAGGTACTTTAACCGCGTTTGTCTTTACACAGCAGCGGCAGCACTCCTCAATCAGACCGTCAATTACCTAAATCAAAATTTGGGAATCAATAAACTAAGTTATATACTTCTGCTAGAAGAAATTACTCGAACATTTACTGTATATACAACTCAAGACGATTTCATTTTGACCTCAGTGCGTCGAAGTGATTTGTATACAGTCTTCAATAGAAAATATAACCACCTATCGAGTAAATAATCGTACACAAAATAGCAAATAACAATAAACATAACTTCACAACAAAGTCCGTGTAGTTTGCCCGGTTTTTACTCCTTCAGTGTAGTTAAAATGACTCCCAGTGGAGTAAATTCTGGAGTAGATTTTACTCCAAAATTTTTACTCTCCCACAGGGAGTAATTTTAACTCCTATGGCGAGTTAAAATAACTCCTTGAAATTAACAGTGCAGTATTATTATAGAATATGTAGATATATACTGAATTAATATTATCATGCATTATGCCTTATGGGTCAAAGCTAAGTGACAGAGCCAGCCAACCAATAAAATACTAAGTCCAGTTTTCTGACATACAAGCACAAGATAATGCACCAGTCTCCAAGGAAGACAGGCAGAGCGCAGATCCCAGGACACTTGAATATTTTAATTTTTGTGTCCATTTTCCACACAGCTATGTAAATACTGCACTACAAGATGAGGTTCCCCTGGATTGAGGTTCCTAATTTGCCCAGCAATCTGGCAGCAACTTGTTGTCAAACACCTGTTGCCTATGCAAAATTTGTTGTAAAACCTCCTTTGGTTTTGCCCGCACTCCAGAGGGGGTACAAACAAATTATCTAGATGCACAGCTGTAAAAGAATTTACTAGACTCTCACTATAATCAGGTCAGTCCTACTGTCATATGGCATAGGCAATTCATTTACTTAGGCAATTCATTTACTAGGCAAGGTTACTTTGTGCTGGAAAATCTTCATTTCCAGTTAATGCGTAAGCATTTATATATTAATTAAGAAAAGAGACCAATTATTTATATCACATATAATACACACTGTTTTTGCTAACTTTTCATGGACCACATTAGTTTAGTGTTTAAATGTCAAAGAGAAAACTCAGTATGCTTTTTAGTTACCAAGACAGGTTCTTATAGATGGGGCATTGCAGGACAAAGCGAAGTGAACATAGGAATACAAAATAAATATGCAGCTGTAATTTGATTTCACCACCCACAGGAAGGCAGGCAGACCCTGGGGCATTTGAATATTTCAAAATTATGTGTCAATTTCACCAGTACACGTGGAATTTAAACCTTTGCTGTACTAATGAGCATTGTTTATATTACTTTTTTAAGTGGCAGCTATAAAACAGTAACAATAAAACATTATTCTAGCTAAGGAGCACTCTGGCTGCAACTTGTTGTCAAACGCCCGTTGCCTGGGGAAAATTGTTCCCTTGGTTTTGCCCGCACTCCAGAGGGGGTGGGAACAAATTATAGGTACATAACTGTTAAATAACTTACTAGACTCTCTCACCATAATCAGGTCAGTCCTACTGTCATATGTCATACATAGACAATGCATTATTAGTCAGGGTTATTAAACCCAGTTAATATTTATATCAAATATATAAAATTTATATATACACGATGTTTTGCAAACTTGTCATTGACCACAAGAGAAAACTTGCTATACCTTAGTATTTGTTTTAGTTCGCACTATAAAGACAGGTTCGGATGGAGACTTAATATTATCATAGAAGGGTCATTGAGCATATTAACAACTTTATTAATATCGAAGCTCATGACATGTGGTTTCTTGACAAATGACAGGACTGTTTGCCGATATAATTGCATATAGTATAAAATAACATGCTTGCGAAAGCCTAAATACGAACAAACTGTTTCTATAATCTACATGATGGAGAAGGTTTGATAATATTAATTTGTCCACGTTTGCGACAAAAAGTAACAAAACAAATGGGCACTCATATTTATAAATCATGCTCAGTGGAACTAAACATATCTATATAGGCCAACCGTTTATATAATGCACAAATATGACCAATGGATAGACCCTATACGCTATATATAATATACTTGTAACGCATTAGATCCTAAATTGTTTTAAAGATTAATTGAACTCGCAAATTGAAAATTCAACATTGGATTTCACGGTTTATGTTGCTTCTTCAAACTCAATCTATAAGAAAGACAAATTTTGCGTGAATTCAACTATTGTGCTATTACAATTACAAATAAGAATAAAACTAACTCATGACATAACGGCATACTAGAAATACATGCATGCAGAATCCCCTCGCCCATTTGAACCAAATAATTCACTCCCCAAAGTTATTTTAACATGAAGTACTGAGTCGACGAATGTAACCATGGTAACACGCAACATTGTATATTTTTTATATTTTAATTTGTACAAATATTATTTTGTTTTTAACTATAAAATTATCAATTGCCCAACTATATAAAGTGGGTATACTATTATGTACTCTTTTAGGTTTGATTTACTGTAACATTCAACCTTAGACGTTCACAAAACGTTTCGAAATTTTCAAAAAACTTCAACTGCTTTTCGAGGAGTATTTTTATACTTCGCACTTGCTTTTGCAATGAAGTTTTTGAGATTTAATTGTTTTTTTATTTTTCCATAACATATTTGAATCAATACTAAAATACTCTTAAAGATCAGTCAATGATGTATTGACCACACAGAATGATCTACACATTTTCAAATTCACAAACTATACTGCATGCTATGTTAACAAATCGGCAAAGCAAGCATGCAAAATAGACACTTGCCTGTTTAAAACGCTCCTTTTTCGGTCTTTCGCCTGTTTTTCCTCTTGTTAATTTGTCCTCTAAATAATTTTCATTTATTTTTTGCTGGAGACTTAACATTTAAACTTACTTACATAGAGACTTACTTATAAAATGAGTGCAAAACTTTTTTGAAAAAAGTTTGCAAAATGGAAGTTTTCTCTCGGCTTGAACTTGCGCATGCGCATAACTTACGAAAAGGTCGAGTCCATGACAAAAAAAAATGGCGGACGACTTTGCATTCCACAATGTTTTCACATACCCGGGTGTAAATCTCCGAGCGGAATTAGTACCCTCGCACGGCGCTTCGCGCCGGCTCGGGGATTAAAACAATAATGTTCCTTATTTCGGATCTACTTTAGATATAATTTACCTGTCTTTAGAGTATCGAATTGGCTTGAACTTGCGCTCACTTTGGCCACAGCTAAGAGTTCCTTCTTTATATCTGATCTAACACGACAGTGCTCTTTTCGATATAAACGCTGTCGCTGTCTGTCTTTAGCGACGAACCACCACGTACAAAGAACGATCATGGCATTCAGAATTAGCTGTTTTGCCACTATTATCGCTTCTTTTCCTGGTCTTACTGGACGCCATTGCTGTTGTATGGTGTTGATGTGATCGTCCTGGCAAACTAATCAAAGTGTATGAAATGCTTCTGGAATCAGTTGATGCGCTACGCCTATGATTACTATGAATGTAATTTGAATATGTGATAAATCTACAATCGATGACTCATCAAGCAGGTGCACTGCCAATGAACCGACAACATGGTTAAGCAATACCATACATGGAAAAAATTGCGTGTGGGCCTAATTGCGCTGCACATTTCGTGTTTCATCAAAGTGCCTTTTACCAGTAATCCGGTACATATTTTCAAAAATTGTGAGCCGCTTGCGATCAGTCACACAGTTACGCCTTATCACTGTTTCCTTGTTTGCCGTATTAATACACGAAAGTTGCAGTAGACACATCAGTTGGCAAATTTTTAGAATACATCCAACTATTGCGTGTTATGAATAACCAACCTCGTTGCACTTTGGCTTTGCGAAAAATTATATTATTTGAGTATTGGCATGTAATTGGATTCTTCCCAGTCAGTATACACATGACAAGTCTATATTAGTGTATAAGTTAATTTTTGCGAACTTTACGCGATAAAAACCTAACATCAGTTCACAACCCTCATGCATAATTCAAATTGGTCTCGCGGACGATAAGAAATCACTGAAATTGGTTAACTACAATGTCAATGTGAGATACAATTCCTGCCCAATACTCTTATTAATAGATCCAAAACACAGCGTAATACTCCAATAGCTCAAACTGAAGCCTCCATTTGACCATTGGCCATTTGGCCTTGCCCTTGGCCTTTGCCTTTTGTGTATTATCCAGAACAGTAACGCTTATGCAATATGTTATATTGTCCTTGCAATCTGGCTTGTCGAATATCATATCGATGTCATATACGACGGTTAGGTTCTACTTACCGTGCATAGACATTATGACATGATCAGGGTTTGAGTTCTGACTTTGTCTGTGATTGATACAATACATGACGAAGTTTTCGTGCCAAAAACTTTACGGGGAAATGTGAATTGTTTCTATATAAAGTATAAAGTCTAGGTTCAATCATAACAGTGTAATGCAGTATTATCGTATATACATTTTCAGCCAATTACGAAAGATTTCTTCAAAAAACAGTCATAAGGTGAATGAGGATAGATCAGAGCTTATATAACGGCCAGGAAATAGGAAGCAATTACAACACATACTCGCATAAAAATGTGATTGGTAAGCGTGCCGTATGAGGCTGAACCGGGATTGTAATGCTGAAAGCTATCAAAACAATTATATGCGAGCTTAAATAAATCTAAAGTTATCAGGTCTAAAACCTGTTAACCTGGGGCCGGTTGTATAAAACTCTTAACTACGTTTTAACTACCCATTTTCTAGTTAAATGGTAGTTAACTTTAACCACGTAGTTAAGTCGGTTGTATAAAAACCTAGTTAGCGTTAACTGCAGTTAAAAAGTAGTTAAAGTTAACTATGCTCAAGGGCATAGTTAACTTCCCAAAGCGTAGTTAAATATGGCCTTTTGTAGTAGTGATGAACTTTAATCAGTCAAAAAATACTAAAAGGAACGCTTACCGAGGGTTTTCAATCATCATCTTCCCTACAAAGGTTTTTCTGATACTCGTGAGCTTTTAAAACGCTATAATTTTGGTCTTTTCGACGAAAACGGAATATATTTTTTGCATAGGAAGATTTATCGATGACGAGAGGCAACCCATAACAAAGAAAAACAATGTCGTTTTTACCAAAGAACTGCAGTTTGACTTTCATGGTAAATACGCCTTTTTCGTAGACTTTATTGGTCTTTGTGTTTTGTTTTCTTCCAATTTTTCAATATTTTCAACCAAAATACCGGCATTTTTGGTAAATATGAATCCGCAGTCGTTTTCAAAATGCTTGTCAGCGGTTGCTAATTAGTGCTTACTTTGTGTTATTTCATGTTTAATCACCCCACGTGAACCCCACGCGCAGTTAACTGTGTGATTAGTTAAACTACCCGACTAACTACGTTTTATGCAACGCAGTTAAGTCATGTAGTTAACTAATTATAGTTAAGGATTTAACTACGGTAGTTAGCGCTAACTATAGTAAACTTTAACTACATTTTTATACAACCAGCCCCTGGTATTTAAATAAGACAACGGTTTTACTTTTACAATAATTCTAATACGCGCTGTGATAGTGTACTTAGTGTGGATGATGACACCAATGGACCCAATGCTCAAGGCCAATTTGCATGCGTCTATAACACCATGACATGTCATGCACAGAAAATAGCAATTTGAAACTATACATTCACGCAGACGACATCCTGTCTGGCGTAGCCGTTTAAAAAGCATATAGACATTAGTGAATACTGGATAGACACGCGTATATGCCGGCTGATCATCAGCTACATTCAGTTCATCTACAGAATGGACTTAATTAAACACGAGTGATTTACATAATTCGCAAATTACGAGTCCTTTATCTAGTCGAGCATCAGTTGTTTCTTCAATACGAACTGGTGATTTGTGCGAAGTTGACTTCAATACGTACCGACAGCTGTGGTGAACTAGATGCGTCGACTAATCGTCTATTTCACAGATGAAGATGACGTGTTTTTTTTAAGCCCCGCTTATATTTCATATCATATAATTATAAAGTTGATATCATAATAGTTGCTAACTATGGCCAAATAATTATATTTGAATTTAAAGACTAACGGAGAGAGATTTTATTGGGCTGGTACGTGGTGCGAGTTGAAAAAATTTGTTTTAGACGATTTAAAGCTGGCAGGTCGTTGGACTTCACCTGGCGGCGAAGTCAAACTCTTCACTAGTGATAATTTAAGTCTAAAATGGCATGGAAGGTCTACTAAATGGATAGTGGTGATTGGAGATCCTAGTGACACAATAGACCTTACTGAAGTGTTGACGTCTATATCAGGAAAAGCTGCTGATTGTCAGGATGAAACCTCTTAACTAATTGTCGCTGATGAAGGCAAGCACAGTGGCTGTTCTAGTCTGATTGAGCAAGCCGACGCTGATGAAGGCATGCACATTGGTTGTACTAGTCTGTATGAAGAAGTTGCAGGTATGAGCGAAGAAATTGATCATACTGCACCCGTGCCTACTAATGCGACTGATAGAATTGATAAAATTAAGACCGAAATCAAGTATTTTGAGTCTAAATTTATGGATAAATGATTGATTAAACTACTGTTTAAATGATGGGCTTGAATGCGTATATAGATTACGGCAAGAAAATACAAAACTTAAGGAAGAAAACAATGCTTTGAAAGATAGTCTTCACATAGATAAATGTGCTTTATCTGATTTGAATTATAAAGTAAAGGATCTCGAGAATGAAAAAGCTAGCCTTACAACTACTGAAAATTTTATATCAATATTCTCATCAGCCCTATGAGTATTGCTCTAAACAAAAGGATGCAAAAGTCGACGCACACAACAATTGCTTGAATAAAACTAAATCCATAATTACTCAGATAGATAGCGATATAATCCACTTCCAAAGTAGACTAAGCGACGAATCGATTATTGTGCTTGATAAAGAAGGAGTGGACTAATAAAAGCTAATAAGTCTCGTAAAACTAAAACAAACATGGACAAAAGACCGCAATCCCCTACACATACATCTAAACAGAATAGCATTCTCCCGGGAGGAAACCCGGTGTTTAATAACAAAGTTGCCACAGTGGCTGCCCACTCGATCATTAAGAATGATCATAACACAAATGGAGTCAACCAAGCAAATGATCCTATTCCCCTCACACTAACCACTGAAGTAAATCGATATCGAAGTTAATGATGTGAATGATCTTAATTCCACTAACGTTAGTGTAAGCGAGATCTCCAATCAAAATCGCCCAAATTCTACTGCCAGAGTTAATAAACCATCATATCCAAATGCCCAAACCCCGAAACATTTAGTGCCATGTCCCTTCCAACGTAGGAAGAGATGTTATGTTAAGGGATCGAAATGCGATTTTTCTCACCCTGTTGATTCCCACCAACCTCTGCAGTTTGACCAAGAGGTTTTCCATCTCCTTTTCGGGAACCAACTCCATACCCCGGCGATTTTTCCCACAATGTTGATTTCCAGCGCCCTCTGCAGTTTGGTCTGAGAGGTTTTCCATCCCCTTTTCGGAAACCAAATCCATACCCCGTCGATTTTTATCACTCTGTTGATTCCCAGCGACTCTGCAGTTTGGCCCGAGAGGTTTTCCCTCTCCTTTTCAGGAACTAAGTCCATATCTCGGCCCTCCGTTTCCATCTGCGATTTCCCACCCACTTATGGACCATTTGTACGTGCAGCCTTTCATACAACCTCTACAAACCTTGCAACCTCTAGTGGATATGCCTACGAGATCAATCAGATATTAATTGAGGATTATACCCGGAAGACCCGAAATCCTAACAACCTGATCTCAATTCCCTTGTTACTAATAAGAATCCCCCAAAGTCCTATGATATTCCGACTATATTGTCCACTAATGTTAGATCACTACCAAAGAAAATGGACGAGCTCCAACAAATTGCAGAGCTAAACCCTGCAAGTGTTATTTGCATTACTGAATCGTGGCTATCACATAACAATCCTGATCATTGTGTATCTATCCCTGGATTCAATTTATTTCGTAGGGATCGCATAGGATCTTCTGGTGGTGGGGCCTGCGTATATTTGAATCATGAAATACCTTGTAACCGCCCGGATTCATGTGACCAATCTGATGTAGAATCAATTTGGATTTCATTAAGACCACATGCTCCCAAGAGAAATTACATCCATTATTGTATAGGCGTAATATATCATTCAACATCTAATGAAGAACCTGAGAATGTTTTCCTTAGAGACCATGTACAGAATAACCTTGACTCATTACTCTTTAAGGAACCTAACGCTCTTGTCTTACTTACTGGTGACTTTAATCCCTCGTCAACAGGTTTTAAAATGAGATATATCACACAGGTGAACCATCTTAAACAACTTATATCTTTTAAAACCAGAGATTCTGCGTATTGGATTGGCTGTTAACAAATAGACCTAAGCTGTTCGAAGTATCTAGATTGCCAAAGGTTAGTTCGTCTGACCACTATATGATCTTAGCAAAACCAAATATAGCAATATCATCTGAACAGACTATTACTAGAATTGCAATCCAACATATGCGGAACTCTGCGTGGTGTGCCTTTGGACGATGGATAACCGAAAAAAAACTGGTCATCGGTATTAAGTGCAAGTTCGAGTAAAGATAAATTTGACCTCTTTATGTCAGAGCTTGATCAAGCCGTTGATACCTTTCTTCCACAGAAGACGATTAAAAAGCATCCAACAGATCGACCGTGGATTACTGATAAGGTAAAACTATGGATTCCTAGACGCCAATCCGCATTCCAACAACAAGGAAAAAATTCTGAAGCATTTACTTTTTGGAGGAATAAGGTTCAACGTTCGATCCAGTCAGCAAAATCCAATTACTTTCATAGTAAGGTAGCAGATGTTGATAGAGTTAATCCTGTAAAGTGGTGGAAAGAGATTAAAAAACTATCTGGTCAAAATGTCCGACAGGAATGGTATCACCAGTTCCTTGATAACAACATGGATATAGAATCCCTAGCTGATAAAGTGAACGACTTCTTTGTAAGTCTTACAGATCACTTCACCCCTCTGAGCCAACCAACTCCACCTATGGAAATCCCAGAAGAATTCTTGGTTACGGAAAGTGAGGTGTTAAAGCATTAGCATCGCTGCAAATTAATAAGGCGATTGGCCCTGATAATATCCCGAATAGGATCCTGAAGGAGTTTGCTTCTGAATTGGCCCCAGTCATTCGTAATATTTATAACCAGTCAATGAAAGAAGCGAATGTCCCATCTCCGCTTAAGTCATCTATTGTAATTCCAGTTCCGAAGATATGACCTCCTCAAACAATTGAAAATGATATCCGTCCAATCTCGCTCACTTCTTCAATGGCGAAAGTTATGGAAGGCTTTACTTGCACTAGACTATTAAAGGACTTGGAAGGTAAAATCGACCCTCGCCAATATGCCCGCAAAGGGCACTCAACAACAGATGCCCTCCTCTACATGATGCAAACAATTCATGAGGCATTGGACAGGGGCGAAGCTGGTGCTCGTATCTTCTTCGCAGACTTCTCAAAAGGTTTTGACCTAATTGATCATTCTATTTTAATACAAGAACTGGATAAGCTGCAGGTTTACCCGGCCTTGCTGTCTTGGATCACAGCGATTTTATTCAATCGTAGGCAGGCTGTTAGGATTGGAACTGGTGGCACTATCAGCCTCCTAAATTTTGCAGTCTCTGATATACATGAATTTGCTAATGAGCATAACATGAAGCTCAATCCTAAGAAGTGTAAGGAAATGCTTGTAAACTTCCTACATAACCCCAATTTCTTACTTCGACCAATCCAAATTGGTAACAATATTATTGAACGTCTGACAACGTATAAATCTTTGGGTGTCATTTTGAGTAGCGACCTAAAATGGAATCCTCATACTGAATACATTGTTAAGAAGGCCAACAAAAAACTATACTACCCTTTAAGAGTCCTGCGAAGAGCTAGGGTCGACCAAAAGAGTTTACTGAAAGTGTACCTGTGCACAGTAAGACCGCATATTCATGCACTATTTTATAACTTAATTCTATCCATTTTAAAGTACTCGTTAATTCAGTTTTTTGTAACTGCAAGAGAGTTCTAATAAACTATTATTATTATTATTATTATGACGAAGCAACTCAGTTAGATGTTTCAACGTCCAATGGCGATGACGATGTTGGTTGTTCTCCCATAGTATGTACTGTACAAGTGACGAAAGTGATAGCGAATTCGAAGGTAACTAAACCTAGTCTATACCTCACACGAACAAAAATATACAGGGGTTTTATGGCAACGAGGCACTTCTATATAGTGCAAAATTGCCGCAACTTGCAACAAACACTGATTTCAATGTATGTGACTTGTTCATTGAAATGTTTACGAAAGTTGTCTCATGTTTTGAAACCTATATCATAACATATTTTATGCGCAAACCTTTTTAATTATAAACATCGAAACAAGCGCAGACGCGCTGAGATCAGTTTGTTTTTGTTGCAAGTTGCAGCAATTCTGGTGCTCGTATTAGAGTTGGCAATCGAAAATTTGCATCCCTTGTCAAACGAAAACAAGACTCGAGAGTTACTCAAAAATGTTAGTAAACAAAGTGTTTAAATTTTCATTTTAGCTTTTCTTGTATATGACGTCTTTTTGTTAAAGCTAATTTTGTATGGAGTAGGAAACATTAGTCTGAATATAGTTGCCTGATAACTGGTCGAACCATAGTCAAGCGAACAAAACACTACTCATCATGACATCAACTCTCATCAAAATTTAAAACAGCTCAAAATTAGGATCAATGAGAGTTGTTGGTCACCATTGGGTGGCCAAACCATAAGTAGGTCAAACGCGACCGAGAGTTGGACTAACCTGCCATGTTGCGCGCACAAATATTGGTTAGGGTTAGGATCAGGGTTAGGTATATTCGTGCGCGAAACATGGGAGGTTAACCGAGAGTTGCAACTCTCATTAGTTTGACCGTGGCTTTAAAGCACCTTTAATGATTTATAGTTGATAATGAGGCTCATTTCATCTATCTGTGAACTTGAACGATATTTTTTTATAACAACAGGGAGGCGGTCTGCGTATTTAATAAATCGAAGTACAGTTAGTAGCTTTACTAACCGTGATCGACGTGAATATTTGTAGTGAAGCTGTACGGGGATCGGTGGCGTTGATATGCTCATAGTTAATATATGATATGCCATAATTATATTCATGCTGCATTACTGCCTTACTACAGTCAAATATTCCTTCCAGTTTCCTTGCAAACAATTGCCGGACTAGTAAAATATTTTTGTGAGACTATATACCTTGTGGCTTTAAGCCATATAAGTGTTATTATTGCTTAATAAATTACACTGTCCTGCCTATCCGTGGACACACGTCGCCGACTATACTGTAGGTGAAAACACAGTAACACACGAATAATAATACGAAACGTAATCCTGTAAAGCCTAAGGCGAAGATTAACATCTTGAAACACAAGATATCCTGAGTTAAAACAAGACAAGAATGCGTTGTGATATTTCGATTAGGATTCATATTATGTCGGCTTGTATTCAAGATGGTTTACCATTTTTATACACTTGGCTGTATGACCAAATAGTAAATTTATTGAAATATATATTTGTTCATAAAGTTATAAAGATTAGCACTTCACGTGCAGTGAAATATTTGTCACCTGGTCTGCCCAGGAAATAGGAATTAAAGAATCAGAATGAATGGATATGTCTATCTTTTTTTAATTACGTTATACGAGCAATTGTGATTTAGGAATACAAAGAATCAGTTGAACGAAACTGTAAAGAATATTTTGATTGAAGTATGAAAACAAACAAAACCGCCTGTTCGGCTGTACCTTGATTTGCTTATCGTGATTAAAATAGATCTGTCTTAGCAGTTCAGAGATTGGTTCAAGACTTGAGATTAAATCTAAAAGAAGCAGTGAGATCCACAACTCTTCTGCAAGAATTAATTAATTAGCATGCTGTGGACGTACATTATAGCGCAGAAACTTCCCTCCTCCTCCCTGTTTTAGCTGGTTTCATAATATAAATTAAAAGATCACCGAGTAAACAAATTAAGTTATGCAAGGCACTTCTTCATTGTGGAACTTTCCGCACAAACTCTATAAATTGTATGTTGAAAACAATTTCAGTGGTAGGAAACTGTAATAATTCTACTGTTAATACAAAAAATTGAATGAATGCTGTCAGGTTGATCGGGCAATAATGAATTATACATTTTGTATCAAAATGTTGAAATTGGCGCTGCATTTGCAGTGACAATATATTACATAGTTATATTTTGCGTGTTAGCTTTGCATGTTTGCAATTGCAGTGCCAAACTATAATCATGGCTCTGCAATTGCAGCGTCAAACTCTAACCTTGGCTCCGCAATTGCAGCGCCAAACTCCAATCTTGGCTCTGCAATTGCAGCGCCAAACTCCAATCTTGGCTCTGCAATTGCAGCGCCAAACTCCAATCTTGGCTCTGCAATTGCAGCGCCAAACTCCAATCTTGGCTCTGCAATTGCAGCGCCAAACTCCAATCTTGGCTCTGCAATTGCAGCGCCAAACTCTAATCTTGGCTCTGCAATTGCAGCGCCAAACACCAATCTTGGCTCTGCAATTGCAGCGCCAAACTATGATATTAGCCCTGCAATTGCAGTGCCAAACTCCAATCTTGGGTCTGCAATTGCAGCGCCAAACTCCAATCTTGGCTCTGCAATTGCAGCGCCAAACTCTAATCTTGGCTCTGCAATTGCAGCGCCAAACACCAATCTTGGCTCTGCAATTGCAGCGCCAAACTATAATCTTAGCCCTGCAATTGCAGTGCCAAACTCCAATCTTGGGTCTGCAATTGCAGCGCCAAACTCCAATCTTGGCTCTACAATTTCAGCGCCAAACTCAAATCTTGGCTCTGCAATTGCAGCGCCAAACTCTAATCTTGGCTCTGCAATTGCAGCGCCAAACTATACTCTTGGCTCTTCAATTGCAGCGTCAAACTCCAATCTTGGGTCTGCAATTGCAGCGCCGAACTCCAATCTTGGCTCTGCAATTGCAGCGCCAAACTCCAATCTTGGCTCTTCAATTGCAGCGCCAAACTATAATCTTGGCTCTTCAATTGCAGCGCCTAACGCTAGTCTTGGCTCTGCAATTGGAGCGCCAAACTATAATCTTGGCTCTTCAATTGCAGCGTCAAACTCCAATCTTGGGTCTGCAATTGCAGCGCCAAACTCCAATCTTGGCTCTGCAATTGCAGCGTCAAACTCCCATCTTGGGTCTGCAATTGCAGCGCCAAACTCCAATCTTGGCCCTGCAATTGCAGTGCCAAACGCCAATATTGGCTCTGCAATTGCAGTGCCGAACTATTATCTTGGCTCTACAATTGCTGCGCCAAAGTCCAATTTTGGCTCTGCAATTGCAGCGCCAAACACAAATCTTGGCTCTGCAATTGCAGCGCCAAACTATAATCTTGGCCCTGCAATTGCAGCGCCAATCTCCAATCTTGGCCTGCAATTGCAGTGTCAAACTTCAATCTTGGCTCTGCAATTGCAGCGCCAAACTCCAATCTTGGCTCTTCAATTGCAGCGCCAAACTATAATCTTGGCTCTTCAATTGCAGCGCCTAACGCTAGTCTTGGCTCTGCAATTGCAGCGCCAAACTATAATCTTGGCTCTTCAATTGCAGCGTCAAACTCCAATCTTGGGTCTGCAATTGCAGCGCCAAACTCCAATCTTGGCTCTGCAATTGCAGCGTCAAACTCCCATCTTGGGTCTGCAATTGCAGCGCCAAACTCCAATCTTGGCCCTGCAATTGCAGTGCCAAACGCCAATATTGGCTCTGCAATTGCAGTGCCGAACTATTATCTTGGCTCTACAATTGCTGCGCCAAAGTCCAATTTTGGCTCTGCAATTGCAGCGCCAAACACAAATCTTGGCTCTGCAATTGCAGCGCCAAACTATAATCTTGGCCCTGCAATTGCAGCGCCAATCTCCAATCTTGGCCTGCAATTGCAGTGTCAAACTTCAATATTGGCTCTGCAATTGCAGCGCCAAACTATACTCTTGGCTCTTCAATTGCAGCGTCAAACTCCAATCTTGGCTCTGCAATTGCAGCGCCAAACTATACTCTTGGCTCTTCAATTGCAGCGTCAAACTCCAATCTTGGGTCTGCAATTGCAGCGCCGAAATCCAATCTTGGCTCTGCAATTGCAGCGCCAAACTCCAATCTTGGCTCTTCAATTGCAGCGCGAAACTATAATCTTGGCTCTTCAATTGCAGCGCCAAACGCTAATCTTGGCTCTGCAATTGCAGCGCTAAACTATAATCTTGGCTCTTCAATTGCAGCGTCAAACTCCAATCTTGGGTCTGCAACTGCAGCGTCAAACTCCAATCTTGGCTCTGCAATTGCAGCGTCAAACTCCAATCTTGGGTCTGCAACTGCAGCGTCAAACTCCAATCTTGGCTCTGCAATTGCAGCGCCAAACTCCAATCTTGGCCCTGCAATTGCAGTGCCAAACGCCAATATTGGCTCTGCAATTGCAGTGCCGAACTATTATCTTGGCTCTACAATTGCTGCGCCAAAGTCCAATTTTGGCTCTGCAATTGCAGTGCCAAACACAAATCTTGGCTCTGCAATTGCAGCGCCAAACTATAATCTTGGCCCTGGAATTGCAGCGCCAATCTCCAATCTTGGCCTGCAATTGCAGTGCCAAACTTCAATATTGGCTCTGCAATTGCAGCGCCAAACTCCAATCTTGGCTCTGCAATTGCAGCGCCAAACTCTAATCTTAGCTCTCCAATTGTAGCGCCAAACTCCAATCTTGGCTCTGCAATTGCAGCGCCAAACTCCAATTGTAATTGTAATTGTTGTAATTGTAAACTTTATTTTAAGAAGGTAACATTTGACAGTATATGAATTACTGATAACTCCATGGCCCTCTATAAATTCTGGCACAAATTGGAGACTTGGAGTTTAGCGCTGCAATTGCAGAGCCAAGATAAGCACAGACGAAACAACCGTTTTTTTTGTAGAATATAGCAACACCTAATTTTTCTTTGCATGAAATTGATTAATTCCCGAGCCGGCGCGAAGCGGCGTGCGAGGGTACTAATTCCGCTCGGAGATTTACACCCGGGTATGTGAAAACATTGTGGAATGCAAAGTCGTTCGCCATTTTTTTTGTCATGGACAGGGCTGGACTGGACAGGACATTTTCGTAAGTTATGCGCATGCGCAAGTTCAAGCCGAGTAAAGACTTCCATTTTGGGAACTTTTTTCAAAAATAGTTTTGCACTCATTTTATAAGTAAGTCTCTATGTCTCCAAAACAAGATAAATGAAAATTAATTAGAGGACAAATTAATAAGAGGAGAAAAAGTCGAAAGACCGAAAAAGGAGCGTTTTAAACAGGCAAGTGTCTATTTTCCATGCTTGCTTTGCCGATTTTTTAACATAGCATGCAGTATAGTTTGTGAATTTGAAAATGTGTAGATCATTCTGTGTGGTCAATACAACATTGATTGATCTTTAAGAGTATTTTACTACAGATTCAAATATGTTATGAAAAACTTCATTACAAAAGCAAGTACGAAGTATAAAAATACTCCTCGAAAAGCAGTTGAAGTTTTTTGAAAATTTCGAAACGTTTTGTGAACGTCTAAGGTTGAATGTTACAGTAAATCAAACCTAAAAGAGTACACAATAGCATACCCACTTTATATAGTTGGACAATTGATAATTTTATAGTTAAAAACAAAATAAGATTTTGTACAAATTAAAATATAAAAAATATACGATGTTGCGTGTTTCCATGGTTACATTTGTCGACTCAGTACTTCATGTTACAATAACTTTTGGGGAGTAAATTGTTTGGTTCAAACTTAACTATGGTTCAAATGGGCGAGGGGTTACTGCATAGGGGTTACTACATACTGTATTGTCTAAATAGCATTATAAAAATCGATGTTCCGGATTTGTTGTCAATATTTGAGATAATAGTAAAATTTTGTAGGATTTTGTCTAAATAGAATATTTCACTTAGCTTTAGAACGTGTTCTTAGTATTTATGTCAATTACTACATTTAAATGGTAATAGCCTTTGGAGGAGGGGGGGGGGGATTCAATATCGTGTACCCAGCCAAAATTGGATCTGAAACCCAGATAACAGACTCGGTTAGAAGGCCACTAATTTACCGAATGCCATTTCCAACAGGAAAAATTCTGGTGCAACTGCCATATTTTCTAGTTAAGCAATTAAAAAATCCTAGCTCTCGTAGCCTCTTTTTACCCATTCACGATCCTATTTTGACTAAATCTATTCTGGTTTCGAACAAATCATCCTTTGCATAGCAGATTTTGTGGCAAAATTTTTTTAGGAACTGTCGTCGCTTAGCTGTTGGGAGGGGTTGGTACATGCATGTATTCGTAGTATAATTAATTGGAAGCACGTGGATACGTAACTTGTAGTTACAATACAGCATACCAGGATGATCATGCTTGGCATTGATATGTGTGTTCTTTTTTAGAATTGTAGCGGTTTAGGTCACTCTTTGTGGTTAATCTTTTTTAAGTAATCTGTTAAAAAGGTATTTTGACATATTTTTCACAATTTGCGGAGAAAATAATTCATTAATTTATTATTCATCTGATGTTTTCACACCATATTGACTAAAATAGCTACGTTACAGAATAAACTCAAAATTCAAAGACCATATTTCATAGTCGAAAACAAAGTTTATCGGTAAAAACATTTTAAGTTTATCCATTTGTTTTGAGCATTTGTAAACGCTTTGCGAAACGTATATAAGGTTATATGTTACATTAAATCCAAGCTTAATATGTCTACAATCACATCTAGCATTATATAGTTGTGCAATTGTTAATTCTAGTGTTAAAATTTAAAAAAATTTAATTATTTTACCATTTTGTACAAAAATATAAGAAAAATATACTAGAAATACAGTCATGCAGTAACCCCTCGCCACAGCTAAACAACGACAGTTCCTAAACATTTATAAGATTTTCGTCGCAAAATCTGCATGCAAAGGATGAATGTCTCAAAGATAGAACGATTTTGAAGCTTAATAATTCCACATTTCGATGCCACAAGTTTCCAAAATTTCGCATTCCTTGTCTTGATTTTCATAAAATTTTCGTATTCCATATCGCACACGGAAAAAATCCACCTGGTCTCCTCCGGAAGGCCAAGTTGGGCCCATTTATCTATTCATTCGACAATGTCGACATGACATGGATAAGCTCTCCGGTTTCAGGCCGAAAAAGCCCCCTAATCTTAGTTTAGCCGAATTTAGTGCTATAAGGTCTTTGCGTACCCGGAATGACATTGTGATCAAGCCTGCTGATAAGGGGGGTGCCCTAGTCGTCTGGAGGGCCGACTTGTACCGTCAAGAGGCTCACACACAACTGGGTGACACCTCGGTTTGTAGCAGGGTTGATACTGATTTGACATCCAAACACAACACCATAATCCGTTCCACCATCAACCATCTCATCACGACTTGGGAATTACCTGCAACGGCAGGCAATCTCCTAGTCACCACTCCACGCACACCAGTCATGTATTTCCTACCCAAAATTCTTAAACCCGACAACCCGGGCAGACTAATCGTGTCAGCTTGTGGTTGCCCCACTGAACTCCTCTCTAGCTATCTCGATCACATCATGGCGCCCTTGGTTAAGAACTTGCCTTCTTATATCAAGGACACCAAGCATGCCCTGAAAATTCTTGACAACATCAATTTTCAGGGTCCACACAAATTCATTTTCACCATGGATGTCAAATCACTTTACACTGTCATCCCGCATCAAGACGGCCTTCAAGCACAAAAATACTTTTTAGACCAAAGGGTAATTCAAGTTCCATCTACCACCACCTTGGTACTCTTGGCAGAGTTAGTGCTCACCTTGAACAATTTCTCGTTTGATGGTGAGCATTACCAATAAATAAGTGGTGTGGCCACGGGTAACAAAATGGGTCCCAACTATGCCAATTTGTTTGTTGGTAATGCGGAAAAACAAATCTTCGAACAATACACGGTCCCTCACCTGACTTCTATCGCCGGTTCATTGATGATTGCTAATTAGGCACTGCATCATGCTCGCGTGCTGATCTGAATTGCTTCATTAATTTTGTTAATGATTTCCATCCAGCACTTCAGTTCACATGGGAGATCAGTGAGACCAGTGTATCATTCCTAGACATTCTCATTTCTATCAATGGTAATAGGCTGAGCACATATGTCTTTTACAAGCCTACTGACTCCCACAGCTATCTTCTCTTCACATCCTGTCATCCTAAGCACACTAAAACTGCTATCCCTTATTACTCTCAATTCTAACGTCTTCGTCGCCTCTGCAATGAAGACGACGACTTCGACGCCAAATGTTCAGAAATGAAAAGGTTTTTGTTAATCTTGGTTATTCTTACCACCTTTTATATACTGCCCTTAAAAAGGCCTCCCTTATACCCCGTTCAGACACCTTAAGAGAACTTTCGGTTGCAATTTCTAATAAATAAGTACCTTTAGTTTTAACCTTTCATCCCTTCAATTTTAAAGTAAGTGACATCATTTGCTGGACTTTTAATCTACTTAAAAACGACCCTGCTACGTCATCAATTTTCTCCGAAACCCCACTTCTCTCTTTTCGACACAGAAAAAACATCCGGGAAACCCTAGTGCACAGCTCACTGCGACAGGACTCTGTGTCACCAGCTGGCGCTGTTTCCTGTTGTCGTGCTAAGTGCTACACTTGTAAGCAGCTAAACCTCACCACCTGTATTTCGGCTCCAAAATCTCAGTTTGTCATCAAGCACAGTTTCACGTGCATCTCTTCCAACCTCGTTTACTGCATCTCTTGTAGCAAATGTGGCTTGCTCTGGAAGACGTTTAGGCGATAGGTTTGCTGAGCACTTGAGTAATATCACGAACAATGTGCAAAACAAACCGGTTGCTAGGCACTTCAACAGTGCCAACCACTTCTTTTCTGATAAGAAAATATGCGCCATTCATCCCATTATTGGCGGCAATGATACCCGTCGGAAGCAAGAAAAGCGTATCATTTTTAAACTTGCCACCATTCAGCCTGATGGTATCAATGAGCGCCTCTCCTTCATCTAGCTCATTCTTTTCTCTTAAATACTTCTTATATACTTTCCTCTATATCCCCTCTTCCCTTCCCTTGTACGACATTTAATTATAGCGCTTGGATAAGTGTAACGCCTGTGCGCAGGCGTTCGACCCTATAATCTGGCTGAAGCCAGCACCCAGTCTACATCTTTACATATTAATTCTATTTTTTATGATTGTTATGACTACTTTATTTTCATTGGTTAATATTTAAAAACGATAGCCCTTCAGCTATTGCTGCTTTTCAAGGGATCGTTTGATATAATACTATAAAATATTAATAACTATTTACACAATAATCATTTCAGGTGAAACAATATTGATTACCCATGTTGCAATATTTATGAGCATCGTCAACAGTCATACATGTCAATGGGTAAGTTGTTCCAGGCACAAGCTCGTCGGTATGAGAAGGATCTTTTCATAAAATTAGTTTTAGGTTTACCTAACACCAGCTTGCGCATGTTGTTCCGCATTTCGTAATTGTTATTTTGGCTATTAGAGAACATGTTAGAGACGTACTCCGGCGCAATACAACGGATAGCCTTGAATATCATTAAAATTTCCCTTTTCATAAGAGTAGACTCAATTGGAGTCCATCCTAGAATATTTCGTAGTTTGAACTAGTTATGACACGAGCGGCCCTTTTTTGCATCTTGTACAGTTTCTCAAGATTCGTTCGATTTCCGTCATTCCAGGCGGACGAACAATATGTAAAGTAAGGGACTACTAAAGAGTAGTACATACGAATTAATTCATTTTGAGATACAAAAGCTTTAGTTCTTCTTAGAAGAGCCAAAGCACTCGAGTTTATCTGTCTACCAATTTCTCCTGACGAAGGGCTTTAGCTCGAAACGTCGAGATTTTGTTTATATCTTTTAGGCACACGCGAAGCAACCCTAAATTTGTACGAGGGAGAGGGTTTTTAATTGCTTAACTGGAAAACATGGCAGTTGCATCAAAATTTTTACTTCTGGAAATGGCATTCGGTAAATCAGTGGCCTACTGATCAAGTCTGTTATCTGGGTTTCAGACAAAATTTTAGCGTGAAAATTATATTGAATCCCACACTCCTCCTCCAAAGGCAATTACCATTTGAATGTAGTACTTCACGTAAATATTTCCGTTCATCTCAAATGTGCCATGACAATTTTAATCATATTACTGTAATAGCTTGGAAGGAAAAGAAAGGAAAAACTGAAAGAAAATTTAAATATAGAGGAATTATATAAAGCACTGTAGTCATGGCAACTCCACAGAGTAGATATATACAGAGATATCACTTCTGGCAAAATGCGTAACCGGCCGCTATTCTGTCTGAGGATGACTTTAAAATAGAGTGGAAAATGAACAGTCTCTCAAACTCTTCTTGTTTTGTTCATATTTTGAATTTCAAAATGACCTTATTCTCCGGAATTTGTTATTTTTCTTTATTTTCTAAAATTATCGACCGGCCGCCATGTTCCAAGCCAGTGCGGTAACAAGAGGCATTCACCCCCCCCGGAACAAGATGGCGGCCGATATATTCGGAAAAAGTAACCGGCATACGAGACCCTTGTCATTTTCTTTATAACGGTTTACCTTGACTGAAGTTGTGATTAACAACATTAAATAGTTAACTCGTATATTACCACGAATCGCGAAAAATTCAGAGTAGAAGATTTTATAGGATACACGCATCTGATTAGAAAGCTTGAACGAGCATTCACGTTCCTAACAACTGAGAAATCATGGTTCCCAAACAACTAAACACTCGGAATTTTCTCATTATTGCAAACGCATTGCTTAATTCGGCAACTGCCTTAGGTATGTTCATGAAAATACTTCATATGTTCCTTACCGAACTGAATAATAATCCCAAGTTGTGCCAGAAGCTGGACACAGCGTTACGAAATGTGATGAATGAGGTACTTCAATATTTTGGGATTTTGTATCAATGGGTCTACCGGCAAAACACCGGGGCGAAATTTGGAAGTGGCTTGGGCTTGGCGCTTGGTTTCGTGTGCGCAATAAGGTACATTCTTCCACGGCCGATGCAGCTGGCCGCTACTGCTGTTGGTCCAGTACACAGCCACATGAACAGACACACATACACACCTGTAACTTTATGATGTCATTGAATATTCTTATTAACTTGTTTTAACGCAATAGTTTTTTTCAGTATTGTATATGAATGTAGCACTCTCGTTTATGAATTTATGTAACAAATTCATGAACATAATTATTAAGAAATTGTGCACAGACGATCAAGTTCATGTTTCCTCTATGTTTCAAAGTGATTGTTCCACTGTATATCTTGATTTCAGCAGCTTTTCTTTATCGCCCGACGGGAACGCGCTTGTAGTTTACGATCAGTGGGTTTCAAATGTAAATATCTCGTGGTTTATCCCGGATCATATTACATATCCAAATTAATTTGCCGACATGTTCATAAATTATGTAAAAAAAATTACAATTACTGATGATATAGACCTGATTGCCAGAACAGAATTTAGAATTTCCGAGCAATTGTTCCACAAAAGTTGTAGCTCGTGAAAAAAGGAATATTGTAGGAAAGATTCTTTGAAGAAGTAGAACTATTTTTTTTCATTTTTTGAAATTCGCACACAAATAACCGAAATCGTTGAAATTAATTCCCGCACGCGATATAAATTACGAAATGCCATATAAGGTCGGGGTTGATTGCTATAAATCAATGAAAATCCGCCATGTTGGCAATAATATCACGAGGAATTGATTGCCGTTAATTTCAAGCCGATAGGGTGCAAATATCCCGGAGATTTAGCTTCCGAAATTGTCTGGACGTTCGCCGACAATACCAGCGCTGCAACAAAGAAAGAACTTCCACGAGAATTGCCATAAAAGGGCTAGATAATTTCGTTATTTAATAAAAATGGCATAGTTTTAAAGTTACTAGAAATACATGCATGCAGTAACCCCTCGCCACAGCTAAACAACGACAGTTCCTAAACATTTCTAAGCTTTTCGTTGCGAAATCTGCATGCAAAGGATGATTTGTTCAAAATCAGAATAGACTTAGTCAGAATGCGATCATGAAGGGGTAAAAAGAGGCTACGAGAGCTAGGGTTTTTTAATTGCTTAACTGGAAAATATGGCAGTTGCACCAGAATTTTTACTACTGCAAATGGCATTCGGTAAATTAGTGGCCTACTGACCGAGTCTGTTTATATCTGGGTTTCAGACAAAATATTGCTAGGGAAATGGAGTACTTGACGTAAATACTAAGTGATTCCGTTCATCTCAAATGTGCCATGACAATTTTAATCATATTACGTCACGACGGGCACGGATATATACTAAAACGCGCGTTGTTCGCGTGACCCGCGCGGTGTGCTTCAGTTACCTTGGAAACTAAGTTGTAATTGTTTTGGAAATTTTGAAAATTTAGCGCACTTTTTTCACTTCCCAGAAGCCTTTTTGGGATTTTAAGAGTTATCTGAGGAAGGCAAGTAGAAAGGGCATATTTCGGGCTTTCGATTCATACCAAACTTGGCTACGAAATCCTGTCTGAAAGTTATTGTTGAAGCCTTTACAATAAAGCAATTTTTCGAAAATATGTACATCGACACTCATGCGGAAGAATAGCATGTTTTGGGCTTGACAAATATTTTTACAGGCAAGTCAATATTTTTTTAATTTGCTGTTATTTTGAAGTTTGTGTCTTGCTCTTGAAACGTATCGTTTTAGATTTTCAATTACGTCTTTCTGTTCATAGCAATCCGCTCAAGATCTCACTCCAATTTGGCAATGTTTTCGTATTCCAGAAGGAAAAATTACCGCAGATTTCCCCTTGCTGCATATATGGCTTTCCAGAAAGAAAAGAGAGAGAATATTTTGAAGGAAACGCAGACGATCCGTGATGAAAATGTAAAGATTTATGAAAAGCGAAGGGAACTGCGTGCAAAACGTGAAAAATTAAGAAGATTAGATGTAAAAGTAGGTTTCCTAAACAGTATATATTCAGTAGCTAAGCAAAGGCATGCTGTACTGTATATTTGTACAATTGTAATCCATTGTAATATGCAATACAGGCCTTGTTTATTTTGTCCATAAGTGGCAGTCAAATTTCTATATTTAAGGGCTGATTACACGAGCCGGGCTAGCCCGGCTAACCGGGCTGATTTAAGTCACGAAAATCTTTCCTTGGCCACAACAGAATGTTTTAATTAACTCTGCGGCAAGTTTGCACTTAACATAAAACTGCTATTCCTTTCAGCCTTATTCCACGCGAGTCTTGAAGCCACAGTAAGTTGCAAAGAAACGAGTCAGCCCAGTTAGCCGGGCTAGCCCGGCTCATGTACTCAGCCCCTTACAAAGGGGCTGTGTATTGCCTTTTACAAAGCATATCAAAATAATTTTGTATATATATATACCTAATTAATAAAAAACAGATATTAGGGGCCGATAGACAGGAGTATTTAGAACAAGGTATATTAGGGGCCGATACACAGCATATACCCCCGCCATCATCAAAGTTTCTTTCCGGACGTTGCCAGGACCAAAATACTATGACATTTCATGGCTTCACTTAACTACCACTACTACCAGTGAGAATACTATGCCAGCTTTACTGTGAAGATATACACAGAATACTGGAAAAGCATTTTGGCAGCAGTAGCGAATGAGTAAAGTCTACTCTCCTTGTAGTTATACCACTAAAGTGCCATAGTACAAATATGTACGGGAGTGTTATATAGCTATTTTCCTAATTTAGGTGGAAGAGCTTGTTACTAGTATAGAGGAAAGAAATGTTATTCAGACAGAGTTGACAGCAGGTAGTGAAGAGCCAGTTAGAAAGAAAAGAAGATTTATTTCAGAAAAGTCTATTAGTGCCAGGCAAAAGAATCCAACTAGCTTAGATGAAAGCTCACTTAGCAAGGCAACAGGTAGAAAAAGAAGATTAGAACTGTTTGAAGCTGCATGTCAGATTCATGGAGGCAGCACTGAGTCGTCTGTACCAGGGCAAGTTGGTTTATGTGAGACAACTGTACAAAAATGCCCGGAAAACGTCTTAGTAGAGGTTTTTTCACATAGCGATAAAATAGCAAAAAGGGTTATTCCTAAAATTTATAAGAATGCCCTTGAAGACTTTGAGAAGTCAGATAGCAATAACATCAGAAGTGTTGCCGTGTATTATAGTGGTGGCATAATGGGCAAGAAAAAATATCGTGCAGCCTATCGAGATGTGAGTTATCAGAAATATATTAATAACCAAAAATTTGCACGCATTGTTGTTAATAACTGTTCAATTCCTAGATTAGTGCCTTACAATAAACTTTTGCCTTTTATAAAGTCCATTAATATTGGAGAGCTATACAATGTACGAGAAACACTTTGCGAGGGTTTGAATGAGGAAGAGAAAGTTTCTGGGGTATACCGAAATATTAGAGAGATGTTGCCTTGTCTTGCTAGATATTACATGATGAATGAAGGAAAGTATGAGCTGCTCTGGTTCAATGATCAACCTTTTACCTTCTATATTTCCATTGGTGGTGATGGCGCTCCTTTTGGGAAGGAAGACACTGCCTGTTCTTTGCTGGTAAGCTTCCTTAATATTGGTAGAGGGGTTCTTAGTAGCAACGAGAATTTCTTGTTGTTTGGAGGTAACTGCAAAGAAGACTGTTTTCCTATGCGTAGATTTATTGAGCAGCTTGTGAAAGATATTGATGAGTTGGAAAATACCACATATCATGTCGACTATACGGCAATTCAGTTAATGTCAAATTTAAGATATCGGAATTGCCAAACGACATGAAGATGTTGGCTTTCCTGGGCGGTGAACTGTCGAATGCTGCTACTTACTTTTCTACATTTGCGAATGTTATAGTACACGCAGTATGATTGCTCTAGATGGCTCTTTTGGTTCATCTGGAAAAGAAAAGTGGGAACCCTGGAAGTATGAGGATAGGGTGTCAGTTGCTAAGAAGGTTGAGCAGTTTAAAACTTCCCTGACTAAAACAAAATTGTCTGCTTCCACTTTAAGGTCTAAGGTGACTTATTTTATAGCCAAAAATAACAGTCGTCAAGAGTTTAAGCCAGTCGTTGGCAGGCTTATTGATCAGGCACATGTTGACCCACTCCATGTCAAAAACAATGCCTGTGCCCACACTCACCGACTGTTGTTGAATAAAGTCATTGCTAAGTCAAGACTTGGAGATGCAACCAAAACGCTTTCGCTTGTTCCCACAAACTCACCATTCAAGAGGTATATCCTCACTCCGCGCAACTGTCATTTGACCAGGTTAGCCAACAAGCTAACAAGATGGCTTGATGAGACAAATGCTAGTGGTAAGGAGTTTGACTACGGCTTCACTGGCAAGGACTCTCGGCTATTTTTCTTAAACTTCATGTCTTTAATTTCAGTTGTCGAATCTACCGCTAAGCCTGGTAGGGAAAAAACCTTTCTGCAAATTCTTGCCTACATCTGCCTTTGTCTGAGAAATGCTGTGTCTCTTTTCACTCGCCTTAGCATCTCGGATAGCGACATAAGAAATCTTGGTGAGCATTGCAGTAATTATTTCCGGGCTAGTGCTCTTTTCTTTAGTGTTAACCCTACTGTTTGAACAGTTAATAATAATGCTGTTTTTTAAACTAACATGCCAATGTCTTGTGACATAAGTTTTAAAGTATATAAAATATTGTTTAGTATATTTTAAATCGTATCATAAAAAATGTTTATAACATGTATTTTATCATGTATATATTAAATAAAATATTTTTAACTTCAATAAGGACGTGTGTTTATGTTTTTGAAATTGTTTAATCTTATCAATTTATCCTGTTATATTCCCCCAGGCATTTTGTGGGCATTAGACACCCTTCCATTTCTCGAGAAAGAAGAAATTTGATTATTTTGTTCTGAGGGTGAGAAATTTGACTGCCAAATATGATGTGCCAATAGGATGTTAACAGTTTAAATTGATCAGCAAATTACTGTTTTCAACTAAACAGTTTTATTGAGTACTGGTAGTTATATCACTTAACCCATTGAACTGCAAGACTCTACCCTTGACAAGTAAAATTGTCTGGCATTAGACAGAGTAAAACGATAAAAGTCTTTAAGCATTGTTGTTAAAGGCATTGTCACCCAATGAGTTAATAAATGAAATAACCTGATTATCATACATGTGAATTGTGGTTACAGCAAACAACCAGGAAGCCTGAAATAAATGTGTCACTATCAAGCATAATGCACCAGTCATTTTAAACCACCGACCCCCCCCCCCCAACTCGGGCATACCTGGGGCATGGCGGGATAATCACCTAATTTTCACCGTTTTGTCACTTGCTCTCACTGCCTTAGTGACCAGGTCGTGGTGAATGGCGGGGGATTCACATGCTATACTTAGCTTGAAATGGCTTTTAATGAAGAGTAACAAGGTTAGGAAATTATATTTTAAATGTGTAGTTGAATATCCAGGAGCGGGCGAGTTCACCATGCACTTCTGCCCCGGTAGTCGGGAAGTTTACTTAGTTTCACACCCGAAAAAGGTGAATACCCCGGGTATGCCCGAGGTGGGGGGGTCGTCGGGGGTTTCACTTGACTGGTGCATAACTGCATGAATACAATTACTAGTTATGCTGAGGAAATCCATAACTGTTCCATTCCCCATAATGAAAGCAAATGGTTAACTGTTGCTTATTAAACTTGTACACAAATGCTAGGTCCTTCGTGTCATTTACTAAAACTTTAACCTTGTATCTTTTCTTTCTGCCTCCTACAAAACTTCTTTTGAGATACTTTATCACAGTCTTTGGGTTAAGCCCAGACAGCAAACACAAAAGCTTAGCTGCAGCATCAATGTTAGTAAAAGAAATAACTTCAGCCATTTTGTTCTTGGCATGAAAACAAAGAGGAGGGCAAAACTCCTTCACTGGTACATTTTTCACAACCCGTACGACTAAACCAAAAATCTCTGAAGGAATATCTCTTCTAACTTCACCATAAAAGGGATTTCGAATACGATTTCGACCTCCAAGGCATCGATATATCGCCTCAAGCCAATGCTCGCTCTCTTTCCGTATTAATGGAAGCGGGCTATAGTTAGCAGAAAGTAGGCGAAAAGCCTGCAAAGCTGCTGTATCGTGAAACGCCTTTTGTGACAGCTGTGCAACAGGCAGAAGTAATCCTACGGCAGTGTCGCGAAAAAATCCATGTTTAAACTCCGGACAAGCATCAAAACTAGCCACTAGATCAACTAGTTTACCGCGGATAATTTGATCATTATCTGGTTCACAACTTTCATCAGTTTCATGGTCTTCGTCGTCATTTAATATCATTTCAAGAACCTGCTCTTCACTCAAAACAGCAGCCATTTTGTTTATTCAAGAATTATAATTTAATTATTTTTGCGAAACCGCTGTTCAGTCGATCTGCCGAACATGAGCGTTTTCAAATCAATTTATGCCCGTCGTGTACTGTAATAGTTTGGAAGGAAAACAAAGGGAAACTGGCAGAAAATTTAAGTATTAAGGAATTATATAAAGGAATTTCAAGGATTTTTGCAAGGATAAACAATGGAAATTTGTTTCAAACTGTGGAAGCACTGTAGTTATGGCAACACGATTAGTAAGACAATTTTTTAGCGTACAAATTACATTACAAAACCGGCAATGTAGTTAAAATATTAATGGTTTTAACAATAGAATACTGAAATATATCATGTAGGTATGTTATTATGCATTCTAAAATTTTATTTTAATGTAAAATTGAAAAATTCAACCGTCCGTTGAATATATAATTAATGTTTCGTAAAGTTCATAAAACTGCATTTACCTATAAATTCCTTTTTTAAATGAAATCTTGCGGTTGAAAGTATACAATTCTCTCGTAAAAATGGTTCCGCTTTCCTTTTAATTTATAGCTAGCTTTTTGTAACATAAAATATAGGATACTTAAACTGGAATTAAACGAGACTGACTATTTATATAAAGCAACAGTTTTTAAAACAACAATGACAATATGCCATGAACAAATACATCAACAATTATAACAAACTCGCGTTATATTTTACTTTTTTCGCTCATATATATCTTCTTATCCTTTTATATACAGCAAAAGCGATAAAATTCGCCTCACAGCTTCTATTTATAAAGTCCTTAAAAGCGATTTTGAAATATTCAGAATTTCTCATGTTTAATTTAAAATCTTCGCTCATCCGCTCCAGACAATAACAGCCCACGCGATGTCCACGAAAAGTTCACGAAATTCGCGAAAACGTAGCCACACACCAGGAACTTTGGTTTCGCATAGCCAGTGAACTCTAAGTAATCTGGAATGATAACTTGGCCGCCATGTTTGAAGCCACTCATGAGTGATTTTTGTATGTAGCTCCAGTCCCTTTTTACAAATTTTGTCGAAAAATACAGGTTGAAAATCGATAAATTTCATCACTTTTCCTTCTTTTGATGCTTTTATTTTTTATCTAAGAGCATAGTAGGACAACAGTACTTTCAAACCGGGCACATAAAATATGCAAAATTTGTTTTACTGTAGAAATATAACGCAAACAAAACGAACATCGAGTAAAAAACCGCGCGAATTTTTTTAGTTTTTTTGTGGTTTTGGGCTTCCTAGAAAGAGTTCGGGGATATTATACCATCCTTTATATAGAAAAAGCATTAGCGCTTTTTATAATGTACATTCAAGCATGCAGAAACGTAATTTAATTGGTAAAAAAATGCGATGCCAAGTTGCCGAAAATAACAACACTTGAAAAACGTCAATTTACTCACGTTTTAGAAGGAATAAAACAAGGACTAAAAGCTGAGGATAAATAACAATACCTGGGGTTTAATAAAAAATAAGTTTTGGGACTGTCAAAGTGTTTTATAGTATATTTTTATTTAGTTGAAGAGCGAAGTTTCCTTCGGCAAGTCCAAACTTTCATCATTTTTTCAAAATACAAAAATAAAACTCCTCACTTTTTGCTGCAGGTAGATGTAAAACAGTCAGAACTAATTGGAAAACCAGGTTTGAATCCCAATCATTGCAGTCTTTCCATGGAAAAAGGTGTTTTTCTTGCAAATTTTTGCTCAAAAACGGCAAACTTTCGACTGAATTTTTCTCACTCCTCGAAACTATCCTTAGTCTTTTTGAAAGCTGATTTTCCCGTGCGACGCCTTCAACCAATCATAGGACTTCGTCAATTGAGTTATCATTCCAGTTTACTTAGAGTTCACTGCGCAAAGCTTTCCTTTTTTCCCAGGTGTAGTAAATAGCCGAGCGGAATTAGTACCCTCGCACGGCGCTTCGCGCCGGCTCGGGGATTACAAAGACACGCCGAATGGTGTAAACCAAAGGTAGGAAAGCGAAATGAATATTTAATTAGTTCTATTTTTGTTAATTTGTAATCAAAACAAATTCAGATTGTTTAAAGGGGTATATGGCGTTGTAAACAAACACTATTTACTTCTCTATAAAAATCCTAAAACGTTGAATCGAACGGTGGTATTCTCATCTACAGAGCATGTCCTGTGAACGTTGGGACTGGTGAATAAAGAGTTAACTTTGATTAGATGCAACTTATCAAGTATAAATAGATTTAGTGTCATTATAGTTTAGGTTTTCTCTAGGAGAATCATAGATCCACTAATTTGTGACGTTAGTAGAGCTAACTAGTTTGCAAGAAAGAAGTAATCCGCGAGACAACGGCGCGAAGCGCCCATTCCAGGCGATAGCCCGGAGCGAGGGTACTAATTCCGCTTGGCTATTTACTACACCCCGGAAAAAGGAAATCTATGGGAGATCTAAAGTTCATCAAGTTTTGCGGGAGCGTCACTATGTCTATGGGTGGACCTTTTCGAGAATTTCGCGAAGCTTTCGATGACATCGCGTGGACTGTTATTGTCACGAGCGGAATGAGCGAAGATTTTATAAACATGAGAAATCGTGAATATTTAAAAATCGCTTTTAGGACTTAAAGAAGAGCTGTGGGGCGAATTTTATCGCTTTTACTTTATATAAAAGGATAAGAAGGGATATATGAGCAAGGCAAGTTTGTTATAATCGTTAACGTATTTGTTCGTGGTATATTGGCATTGTTGCTTTATCAGTCTCATTTAATTCCAGTTTAAGTATCCTATATCTTATGTTACAAAACGCTATCAATTGAAAGGAAAGGGAACCATTTTTACCAGAGAATTGTATACTTTCAGCCTCATGATTTCATTTCAAAAAGGAATTTATATGTAAAATGCAGTTTTGTTTTATGAACTTTTATACGAAACCTTTTGTATTGAACGGACGGTTGAGTTTTTCAATTATATATTAAAACGAGAAATACGTGCATGCAGAACCCCCTCGCCCATTAGAACCCAAGCAATTATACTCCCCAAAAGTTTTTGTAACATGAAGTGCTGAGTTGATCACTGTAACCATGGTAACACGCAACCGGCAGTATATTTCTTTTATTTTTTGTACAAAATGGCAAAATAGTGAGAAGGTTTTTACTTTTAACTGTAAAATTATCAATTGCCCAACTATATAAAGTAGCTATGTTATTACGTACTCTTTTAGCTTTGATTTACTTTAAAATTCAATCTTAAACGTCTCACAAAACGTTTCGAAATTGTCATGAAGTTATACTATGAAGTTTTTGAGATTAAATATGTTATTTCTTATTCTATATAACGCATTTGAATTAATACTAAAACAATTTTTTAAGATAAGTCAATGTTGTTATTGACCACAGGATGAACTACGCATTTTCAAAACCACAAACTGTAGTGCATGCCAATTGACTCCAGTATGGAAACCTTTGTAATTGCGCACGGAAGGTGATTAATAGTAGTGTCATTTGCGCACATTTGTACCACAGATGCGCGCATTAATTAATGTGGTCAATGAACAGCAGCGAACCTTAGTCAGTTTTGTGAACACCAATCAACCATTTTTGATTTTAATTTTTGTGTGTTTAATTAAAACTTTAAAGTTTAAAATTAAATTATAATTTTAGTGCGTGTCTACGTGAGAACATTGAGCAATTCGCACAAAGAAACAATGTATTGATTACATTAATAAAATTTGATATGATAATTACCTTATACATATTAATCTTGCAATACTTATTACTTGCATATTTCCAAACTTCGACGATTCAATCTTCGGCGAAAGACCACGGTGGAGACGATTTTGGTATAACAGACCTTTCGTACAGCGGTAATCCTTAATTCAATTGTTCAAATACTTCATTTTCCACGCCTAAGACTTCCGTTCAGGAATTTGAATAAACTCTTCCAAATGTTGTTGAAAAAAGGATTTTTTAACCAAAATCGATCAAGTTTTTCATAATTTGTAAAAAAAATTGAGCAATGCGTTGACAATGCGCGCAATCTGCAAAACCTACAACGATTGTGCGCACATTCTAGTATATTTGAAATGGAAACACTCGATTTTCAGGTTTGCGCGCTTTTTTTCAAAATTTTGCGCACTTTTTTAAAAAACTGCGCACGGAATTTATTCCGCGCGCATCCCAAAGTTTCCATACTAGCCAATTGACGGCAAAACTGCAAAAGCAAGCATGCAAAATAAACACTTACCCGTTTAAAACGCTTTAAAACTGGAAAATCCTCTCCCTTCTGGGCATTTCGACTGATTTCTATTCCTATTGACTTTAGTAAGTGAAAGTCCTCTAAAAAACTTCATTTATCTTGTTTTGGAGACTTAATATTTGTTTGAATTAATATGTCCCGACCACAGGCGGCCCAATTTCTGGGTGAATGATCAGGAGTTGCGGGTTTTTAACGGCTTTTGTAAACAAATTTTATACTCAAGCAAAACTATTCTTAAAACATTCTTAATTAATCAAATAGCTACACTTTAACAATAAAATATAGTGGGACAGCAGTCGAATTGGCGAGTAGCGACGAATTTGACTTCTTTCCCACCCCGCGTAAGACGGTATTGTTTACCAGTTTGTTTACGTCACGTCCACGATCATGCCCGAACAGATCAAAGTATTATGAACATAGCCGAAATTGAGAGAGATTTTGGCTCTGTTCGTCGCTAAATTTGCCCGAGTTATGATCAAACCATATTCGTTAGAAAGAGAAACCTTTGTGGAAAGATTTTATCGAATTTTTTTGCCGTACGACAAGTTAGAGCGGAGATATTTGAGTTTGAAGGCGATGATGCGGTCGTGCCGCGAGTAATTAGCCTTTACCTTCTATATACATATGACGAGCAACACACAAGTTGACACAACATATAGGGCATAGAAAAGGTTGCATAAACCGCTCTAAATGAGCTCATGGAGTAATTAAAAGAATGTAAAGGCATTATACTATCATGTCAACTATATTTTATTGTTAAAGTGTAGTTATTTGATTAATTTAAGAATGTTTCTAGAATAGTTTTGCTTGAGTATAAAATTTGTTTATAAAAGCCGTTAAAAACCCGCAACTCCTGATCATTCACCCTGAAATTGGGCCGCCTGTGTCCCGACTTTAAAAAGGTTCGCATATCAAATTATCAATGCCAAAAATAAAATGCCAGGATGGCAGTTATTTTTCTGACGTAAACATATAAAAACAAAATCGTTGTCTTACCCAATCATGATGTTGCCAATCTCGGCTTGAACTTGCGCATGCGCATAACAAACAAAAAGGTCGAGTCCTGTCCATGACAAAAAAAAATGGCGGACGACTTTGCATTCCACAATGTTTTCACATACCCGGGCGTAAATATCCGAGCGGAATTAGTACCCTCGTACGGCGCTTCGCACAGGCTCGGGGATAAAATTTTAGAATGCATAATAGCATACCTACATCAAATATTTCAGTATTCTATTGTTACAAATTATTCATATTTTAACTACATTTTCCGGTTTTGTAGTGCAATTTGTACGCTAAAAGCTGTAAAATTAAATTTATCTTATTGATCGTGTTGCCATATCTAGAGTGCTTCAACAGTTTGAAACGACTTTCTATTGTTAGTCCTTGCACCTTAATTAATTAAAATTCCTTCATATAATTCCTTTATTTTTAAGTTCTCTTCCAGTTTCTTTTGTTTTCCCGCTTCCATATTATTACAGTAATATGATTAAAATTGTCATGGCACATTTTAGATGGAAACACTTAAACATGTTCCAGAGCTAAGTGAAATATTCTATTTACTGAATTTCGGTGAAATATCAAACAAAACTGAACTTTCAGCACGAAATTTGACGGCAATGTTGCTAATAATTAGGATATAGTACGATTTTAGCAAACAATTTATCTAAAAACTAAAATAAAGGAAATATCTCGAATAAGGAATAAGAAATTTCGAAAATATTGCATGAACTTTCTCTCAACGACAATGCCAATGCAGGTTTTTGTCAATTCACACATATTTAGCCAAAATGGAGAAGAGAAATTCAACAAAAAACCTAGAATCTAGCAATAAAAGAAAAAACGTTCCTAAAATCCAGATATATTATTCTTTTTTTCAAATTATGAATTATTTGAGTTTGGCACTGCAATTTCAGAGCCAAGATTGGAGTTTGGCGCTGCAATTGCAGAGCCAATACTCGAGTTTGGCACTGCAATTGCAGAGCCAAGATTATGTTTGGCGCTGCAATTGCAGAGTCAAGATTGGAGTTTGACGCTGCAATTGCAGAGCCAAGATTAGAGTTTGGCGCTGCAATTGCAGAGCCAAGATTGGAGTTTGGCGCTGCAATTACAGAGCCAAGATTAGAGTTTGGCGCTGCAATTGCAGAGCCAAGATTAGAGTTTGGCGCTGCAATTGCAGAGCCAAAATTGGAGTTTTGCGCTGCAATTGCAGAGCCAAGATTAGGGTTTGGCGCTGCAATTGCAGAGCCAAAATTGGAGCTTGGCGCTGCTATTGCGGAGCCAAGATTGGAGTTGGGTATTGCAGAGCCAATCATTAGTTAGCTATTTTTTTCAAGCAAGTTTCAAGTTTGGCACTGCAATTGAACAACAACAATTTTGAGATTTTTCACGTAAATGTTAAAGGCTCAGAGCTCAGCACCGCAAAAGCTCGAAGTTTGGCACTGATAATTTTTTGCATGAATAGTTAGGGGTGGGGGGGGGGAGGGGGAGAATAATATTAACATGAAATTGTAACATAAAATTCACTTTAGAGTGTTTCAGAAAAATATGCGCACTCTCTTTACCAGATCACAGATGTGAGGAAAATGGGAAGGGTTGGAGATTGTACTCTATATAACGATTGTCATAATATTATCCTTAAAAACGACGGGGACGTCAACGTAAAACCTTCCCTCTTGTGAGCTTTGATATTCATTATAGTGTACATAGAGTATGAATCAGAAGCAGAAGTATAGGAAGCATGGAATAACTCCAATTGTAATAGCTGTAAATGAAATGGGAAAATTTGCAAGCTGTACAAGATCATAGCTACTATTGACAATTAAAGAACAAATAATATATTGTTCCTTTGATGCTTAAACTAATTATTGTTTCGCCCTTTGGTTTATCAGTCGAACCTTTAGGGGGGACTTTTCGAGTACAAGGCATTTCACACCCTTTTGTTGGCATGCCACTCCGCAAGAAGCCACACCACTACACATATCAATTACATGAAGTAACTTGTCCACCTTAAAAGCATCTAAAAGTTGCTTATATAAATTAACTGGTTTTTGCCTTTTAGATACAATACCACTGTCTTTTTCTCTCACAGTCGTTTCCCCACACACAAAAAATAGGTTATCAGTTTCAACCACTTTGGTGGGTTTTTGTCACCACAACTGGAAAGGTTGAACAGGTGGGTAAACATTGCTCTACAAAAAAGCAGAAAATATCGGTAAGAATATAATGGTAATACTAATATTTAACTCAGATGTCTAACCTCAGACAATTTTACTTGTCAGCGGCAGAGTACTGCCAGAATGGGTTAAGTGAAAATTTAGGACAATCAAATGATGATACATACATTACATTGATCACTTCGGGTGAAACGAAAATTTTGTTACACAATTATTCCTAGTTTGCATTGTTTAACAGCAGACAATTTATATTAATTCATCGACGAAGGAGTTGTACAAAACCTAATAAACCAGATTGTTTACATTCAGTGGTTAGTTTTGTACCTTTGGGAATGACATCTGAATTCCAGTAATAGGCAATGTCAAAGAGAAAACTTAGTATACTTAATAAAAATTATGTTTTTGTTCACACCAGGACAGGCTGCAAGGGATAATTAGTATTATTATAGAATATGTAGATATATACTGAATTAATATTATTATGCATTATGCCTTATGCGTTAAAGCTAATTGACAGAGTCAGGCAACCAATAAAATTTGAAGTCCAGTTTGACATACAAGCACAAGGTAATGCACCAATCTCCAAGGAAGACAGGCAGACCGCAGACCCCAGGACACTTGAATATTTTAATTTTTGTGTCAATTTTCCACACAGCTATGTAAATGCTCTACTACAAGATGAGGTTCGCCTGGATTGAGGTTCCTAATTTGCCCAGCAATCCGGCAACAACTTGTTGTCAAACACCTGTTTCCTGTGCAAAAATTGTTGTAAAACCTCCCTTGGTTTTGCCCGCACTCCAGAGGGGGTAGAAACAAATTATCTAGATGCACTGCAGCTGTAAATGAATTTACTAGACTGAATTTATAATCAGGTCAGTCCTACTGTCGTATGGCATAGGCAATTCATTTACTTAGGCAATTCATTTACTAGGCAAGGTTACTTTGTGCTGGAAAATCTTCATTTCCACTGAGTTAGTGCGTAAACATTTATATATTAATTAAGAAAACAGACCAATTATTTTTTCACATATAATACACACTGTTTTTGCTAACTTTTCATGGACCACATTAGTTCAGTGTTTAAATGTCAAAGAGAAAACTCAGTATGCTTTTTAGTTACCAAGACAGGTTCTTATAGATGGGGCATTGCAGGACAAAGCCAATTGAACATAGGAATACAAAATAAATATGCAGCTGTAATTTGATTTCACCACCCCCAGGAAGGCAGGCAGACCCTGGGGCATTTGAATATTTTAAAATTCTGTGTCAATTTCACAAGTACACGTGGAATTTAAACCTTTGCTATACTAATGAGCATTATTTATATTACTTTTTTAAGTAGCAGCTATAAAACAGTAACAATAAAATATTATTCTAGCTAAGGAGCACTCTGGCTGCAACTTGTTGTCAAACGCCCGTTGCCTTGGGAAAATTGTTCCCTTGGTTTTGCCCGCACTCCAGAGGGGGTGGAAACAAATTATAGGTACATAGCTGTTAAATAACTTACTAGACTCTCTCACCATAATCAGGTCAGTCCTACTGTCATATGTCATACATAGACAATGCATTATTAGTCAGGGTTATTAAACCCAGTTAATATTTATATCTTAATTATATAAAATTTATATATACACGATGTTTTGCAAACTTGTCATTGACCACAAGAGAAAACTTGCTATACCTTAGTATTTGTTTTAGTTCGCACTATAAAGACAGGTTCCGATGGAGACTTAATATTATCATAGAAGGGTCATTGAGGATATAAACAACTTTATTAATATCGAAGCTCATGACATGTGGTTTCTTGACAAATGACAGGACTGTTTGCCGATATAATTGCATGCATATATATAAAATAACATGCTTGCCAAAGCCTAAATACGAACAAACTGTTTCTACAATCTACATAGTAAAAGAGAGACGATGGAGAAGGTTTGATAATATTAATTTGTCCACGTTTGCGACAAAAAGTTACAAAACAAATGGGCACTCGTATTTATAAATCATGCTCAGTGGAACTGAACATATCTATATAGGCCAACCGTTTATATAATGCACAAATATGATCAATGGATAGACCCTATACGCTATATATAATATACTTGTAACGCATTATATCCTAAATTGTTTTATAGATTAATCATATATAGTATCCTACCTTCCCGGAGTAAATAATTTGTCTCTATTACAGCCGTCTTGAACTCGCCAATTTAGGAACCTTTTGAAAATTCAATCTATAAGAAAGACAAATTTTGCGTGAATTCAACTATTATGCTATTACAATTACAAATAAGACTAAATCTAACTCATGACTTAACGGCATATTAAAACAATAATGTTCCTTATTTCGGATCTATTTTAGATATAATTTACCTGTCTTTAGAGTATCGAATTGGCATGAACTTGCGTTCACTTTGGCCACAGCTAAGAGTTCCTTCTTTAAATCTGATCTAACATGACAGTGCTCTTTTCGATATAAACGCTGTCGCTGTCTGTCTTTAGCGACGAACCACCACGTACAAAGAACGATCATGGCATTCAGAATTAGCTGTTTTGCCACTATTATCGCTTTTTTTCCTGGTCTTACTGTACGCTATTGCTGTTGTATGCATGGTGTTGATGTGATCGTCCTGGCAAACTAATCAAAGTGTAGGCATGCAATAAATAATGCTGATAACTGGTCGAACCATAGTCAAGAGAACAAAACAAAACAGCTCAAAGTTAGGATTAATGAGAGTTGTTGGTCACCATTGGGTGGCCAAACCATAAGTAGGTCAAACGCGACCGAGATTTGGACTAACCTGCCATGTTGCACGCACGAATATTGGTTAGGGTTAGGATCAGGGTTAGGTATATTCGTGCGCGAAACATGGGAGGTTAACCGAGAGTTGCAACTCTCATCAGTTTGACCTCCGCTTTAAAGCACCTTTAATGCTTTATAGTTGATAATGCGGCTCATTTCATCTATCTGTGAACTTGAACGATATTGTTTTATAGCAACAGCGAGGCGGTCTGTGTCGGTGTATTTAAAAAATCGAAGTACAGTTAGTAGCTTTACTAACCGTGATCGACGTGAATATTTGTAGTGAAGCTGTACGGGGATCGGTGGCGTTGATATGCTCATAGTTAATATATGATATGCCATAATTATATTCATGCTGCATTACTGCCTTACTGCAGTCAAATATTCCTTCCAGTTTCCTTGAAAATAATTGCCCGACTAGTAAAATATTTTTGTGAGAGTATATGTGAGAGTATATATATAGTGGCTTTAAGCCATATGGCCAAGTGCTTATGAACGCAAAATGGTAAGTTCTAGATTAGTTTTTGGCTTAGACTTTTAACCATTTTCTGAAAAAAAGTAGGGCGACCAAAATATCACCAAGGGGCCTGGATCCCAGGAAACCAACTTTGATAAACAACTAAGAAATATATGGCGAATTCGAAGTTATCGATATCTTTTTTTTTGCATATTTTGTCTAAACGATGTTTCGTTTGTGCGTGATCTTACACAGAATGTACCAACAGTAATATATCTAGCTATCTGACATCTTTTTTGGATGATAAATCAACTATTGCGGCTTTAAACCGATAGAAAAGAGGGCATCGAAACTCGTCGATCTGAGACATTTGGTGGCAAATACAGGCAATAGTTATCGACCTATAAACAAAGAGAAATGTACCCAGTTGCCCAACATAGGACAGGAATCAACATACAGGTAAGCTGTAATTTTAACAAATGTAATGATGTCTATTCGCGCGTATGAAATTTGGATATTTAACGTTGAATCATGTCACCTAAATGTGCATATTATTTGCTTAGTTAGCCCGCGTGCAGGCCCACTGATGGAGAGGAATAGTGGGCCTGCACGGAAGACCGGGTAAAATCTAAAACGCCCCTTTTCTAAACACGCCCCCTTCGCGCGTCAAGTGTCAAAAAATAACCAATGACAGCAAAGCAAAAAATAAACAAACTCGCATGAAAACATTGCGGGGTTTTCTCTGAGTATCCAAAATAAAAATAAAGTATGAATGGATATATCAACTCCAAAAAAGCAAGCAAACAAGTCTGATTTAAATAACTTTTGCCGAATTTGCAAGTGCTCATTCTCAACTAAATTCGGAACAGGCAAGTTAGGACGAATTTCGACAGAAAATATATTTAAAACATCAAATCGTGAGGGAAGCCGTGGTACCACATTAATAGCATTGATTTTCGCTTCCATCGGCATTGTTATAAATAAATCGTCACGTTTATCAGATCGTGTGTGCAATGCTTGTGAGCGGAAAGTACGAAATTTGTATCAATTATTCAATTTGGTAAAGAACACGACAAACGAAGAGAATATTGAGAGTCCCGCTCGTTTCAAACGGCAATTTCAAACGGCAATTTCAAACGGCGTTTCAAACAGCCAATCAGAATGCTGCGTTCGTGTACGAACGCGGAAAACATAAAATACCCGGTCTTCCGTGCAGGCCCACTATTCCTCTCCATCAGTGGGCCTGCACGCGGGCTATTGCTCAGTATACAATGTCATTGAAGCCGGTATGGATGAAAGGTTCTGCGCCAGACATTTCCGGTGTACAACCGTGTTTGTTGACGCACAAATCGATCGAAGTGCTTCTACCTCTGAGAGATTACATACGGCTGTTATAGAATAATATATCATATATGTTTCAATGTGGAAATTATCACAACTTTAATGCCTTTATGGTATTTAACTAATATAAATTAATAGGCCATTCTAATTTTAGACTTCAACCTACTTTATATGTGGACTTTCAGTGTCTTGTGTTATCCTACACATGTGGTCAATGTCACATGTTTTATATGACAGTGAGATACTGATGATATAATTATGTTTAATTGATACATGCATGTATTTGGCACAAAATTGATCACCAAGTGCTGCACTGTCCCACTAGTGGAACAACCTTAACCTGAGTATCAGGCATTTCTGCGGTTAGGCCTTGGTCCCTAAGCCACCTATGTTGAAGAACCTTATGGAGGCTAACAGAAAATTCCCTAAATAGAGAGATACACTTCAACATTGTATAGCCCATTAAACTATTTGTTTGTGATTTCATCTAGATTATCAGTGAAGTAAACTGGAACCATCAGTGAAAGATGAATTAACATTTTTAATTAAATATTTATTAAACATCTTTATCAATATATGTGCAGTGTGACTCTATTGTCTCTTGGGGGCAAGTTCACTTTTAATAGCTTAGCTCCTTGATCGATTGGATTGGTTTAACCCATTAATTGGCAAATTTTACTCATCAGTGGTAGAGTACTGCCAATTAATGGGTTAACTGCGCTTGATTGGATCGGCTAAACTTTAGCTGCTTTTTGGGTAATGGGTTACCTAGAAAAGAGCCAGACTGCCATTATGGAGGAACTTTACCCATCTGGAAGGAGAGATTCCACTTAATGTGCAAGGACATCTAGTAGGGGAGGGGGTCAACATCCATTTTCCTCCATGGAGAGGAAGTCGGATTACCTGCTCAGAGAATCACCTTTCCGAGTTACTTAAATTAGCTATGTGGGCATGCCAAGAAAGTTGGATGTGTGTACACTATGAATAAAGCAAACATCACTCTCACACCACACATCTTACATCTAATGTGAAAGTTGAAGCATGTTTGCTCTGCCCACACAGGCAAAGCTACTGTAATAGAAAGTATGAAGTTTTACAGATCACATACTGGCCTTATGGCTTATTAAATTAGATATGTTTCCCACACTAAAACATTCTCAAAAGATGAATATTATTCTAAGCCTATTTATGTGGCAATTAATGTTTAGTGTCGTCACAATAATTCCATATATATATATATATATAGTTAAAATTCAGAGATTCAACAGTTTTGAATAGACATTTTATACACGTATGTGTGGTATACTCTTCAGACAAAATGATCTAATGACTAAGTTGTATATACACGTAGGATTATATATCGATCTATACTATCGTTCCTGGCTATTATTGGTTAATTTGAAATTTTGACCGTTGGCATGTAAGGTTATACTTTATACTATATACATAATATCCACTTAAGTTTAAAGTGGTTGTCAAATAATGTACAAAAAACATGTCCCGGAAGGTTTAGTTATTGTAAGATATATAAGATTAGTTTAAAGAGCTGCGTTAAAAATCATGTTACAAAGTTCCTAAATAAGAATTTAGTGGCGTGTCTGCAAGATGACACTAGTTCGTTGCGTTTGTTCAGAGTGGCCAGAGAAGGTTCGCAAATAATAAAGTACTTCTCCCATAGACATAAATTGCATTTAGAGGATCCGTTGCTGTAGGGGCGGGCTTGTTTCAGAACTTTCCATGTAATGTTGTAATCGACGCGGTTATCTTTAAGTTTCCAGATGTGTTTACTTAATTCAGTAGCATGTTTCTTTTTTGCGTTTTTAAATGACGTCTTGTGGTTGGCGAATCTGGTTTTGAATGCGTTTGCGGTAAGACCGACGTATGTTTGATCTGGTTTCCCGTCACTGGTCGTAACTGTTGCTTGGTATACAACTGCCTTTGTAAGGCATTTACCAAGCAAAGGACAGTTGTCGCGAGATCGGCAGTTGCATTCATTGTCGAGGGGTTTTTCATGTTGATCATTTGTTTTGAGAATGGATTTGTTATGTCCGTCAATAGTTTGTTTAATATTAGTCATGCAGGTGTAGCTAATTTTGACAGTGTTCCTGTTGAAGATTTTATGCAATGCATGGTTACTGGGAAATTCCTCGTCAAGGATTCTAAGGAAAGTCTGGCCGATATTGGTGGCATCGTGCAACACCGCTATACCAGAAAGCTCTTGAGCATAGTGGGTATAATCATCAGCTGAAATTCAAACCCTCAACACCATCAAGTGTTCCCACTAGTCAAATTAAGACGCGACACAGAAACATAACATGGTATAATCCACCGTACAGCAAGAACGTTGCCACCAATATCGGCCAGACTTTCCTTAGAATCCTTGACGAGGAATTTCCAGTAACCATGCATTGCATAAAATCTTCAACAGGAACACTGTCAAAATTAGCTACACCTGCATGACTAATATTAAACAAACTATTGACGGACATAACAAATCCATTCTCAAAACAAATGATCAACATGAAAAACCCCTCGACAATGAATGCAACTGCCGATCTCGCGACAACTGTCCTTTGCTTGGTAAATGCCTTACAAAGGCAGTTGTATACCAAGCAACAGTTACGACCAGTGACGGGAAACCAGATCAAACATACGTCGGTCTTACCGCAAACGCATTCAAAACCAGATTCGCCAACCACAAGACGTCATTTAAAAACGCAAAAAAAGAAACATGCTATTGAATTAAGTAAACACATCTGGAAACTTAAAGATAACCGCGTCGATTACAACATTACATGGAAAGTTCTGAAACAAGCCCGCCCCTACAGCAACGGATCCTCTAAATGCAATTTATGTCTATGGGAGAAGTACTTTATTATTTGCGAACCTTCTCTGGCCACTCTGAACAAACGCAACGAACTAGTGTCATCTTGCAGACACGCCACTAAATTCTTATTTAGGAACTTTGTAACATGATTTTTAACGCAGCTCTTTAAACTAATCTTATATATCTTACAATAATTAAACCTTCCGGGACATGTTTTTTGTACATTATTTGACAACCACTTTAAACTTAAGTGGATATTATGTATATAGTATAAAGTATAACCTTACATGCCAACGGTCAAAATTTCAAATTAACCAATAATAGCCAGGAACGATAGTATAGATCGATATATAATCCTACGTGTATATACAACTTAGTCATTAGATCATTTTGTCTGAAGAGTATCACACATACGTGTGCAGCACGAAACTAACTAGTAATAAAATGTCTATTCAAAACTGTTGAATCTCTGAATTTTAACTATATTATGCTCTGGTTCTCCATTGAGCACTCTGCAAACGGTTTTTACTATATCGTCTATAGTCTATATATATATATATATATATATACGTGTAGGTTTAGGTCTACGAAACGCAAAGAGTGCTCGACAACATATAGTTAGAGCAAATTATAGATTTTCGCTTACCTCAAAACTTGTCTGCAACAGGCTGTTTCATCTGTAAAAGAATCATGATTATTCTTTTACAGATGAAACAGCCTGTTGCAGACAAGTTTTGAGGTAAGCGAAAATATATATATATATATATAGTTTTTCGCTTACCTCAAAACTTGTCTGCAACAGGCTGTTTCATCTGTAAAAGAATCATCAGGCAGTTTACCAGTATCGAAAATAAATGACCGCTTATATGCTTCCTGCCGTATATATAAATATATATAGTCAAATCTGCAGACATGCATGTTTCGCCGTTCAACGGCTCGTCAGTGCAGCTTGTAACGCAGTCTAGATGCGAGTGACTTCGTATTTATAACCATACTCTTGCCCTCACCAAGCGCATGTGGTACAATACTCAAACACATGCGCATCCAGACATGCGTGAAGTGTCATGGGGCCAGAGTGCTCAAACGACCACAAGGGAAGTGAGCTTTTGCATTATAGCTTATAGCCACCAATTGACCTCACAGAGTGCTCAACAACACAAAGTGAAGGAGCATATATAGTCAAATCTGCAGACATGCATGTTTCGCCGTTCAACGGCTCGTCAGTGCAGCTTGTAACGCAGTCTAGATGCGAGTGACTTCGTATTTATACACCATTCTCTTGTCCTCACCAAGCGCATGTGGTACAATACCCAGACACATGCTCATCCAGACATGCGTGAAGTGTCATGGGGCCAGAGTGCTCAAACGACCACAAGGGAAGTGAGCTTTTGCATTATAGCTTATAGCCACCAATTATAGTGTACACACATCCAACTTTCTTGGCATGCCCACATAGCTGATTTAAGTAACTCGGAAAGGTGATTCTCTGAGCAGGTAATCCGACTTCCTCTCCATGGAGGAAAATGGATGTTGACCCCCTCCCTTACCAGATGTCCTTGCACATTAAGTGGAATCTCTCCTTCCAGATGGGTAAAGTTCCTCCATAATGGCAGTCTGGCTCTTTTCTAGGTAACCCATTAACCAAAAAGCAGCTAAAGTTTAGCCGATCCAATCAAGCGCAGTTAACCCATTAATTGGCAGTACTCTACCACTGATGAGTAAAATTTGCCAATTAATGGGTTAAACCAATCCAATCGATCAAGGAGCTAAGCTATTAAAAGTGAACTTGCCCCCAAGGGACAATAGAGTCACACTGCACATATATTGATAAAGATGTTTAATAAATATTTAATTAAAAATGTTAATTCATCTTTCACTGATGGTTCCAGTTTACTTCACTGATAATCTAGATGAAATCACAAACAAATAGTTTAATGGGCTATACAATGTTGAAGTGTATCTCTCTATTTAGGGAATTTTCTGTTAGCCTCCATAAGGTTCTTCAACATAGGTGGCTTAGGGACCAAGGCCTAACCGCAGAAATGCCTGATACTCAGGTTAAGGTTGTTCCACTAGTGGGACAGTACAGCACTTGGTGATCAATTTTGTGCCAAATACATGTATCAATTAAACATATATCATCAGTATCTCACTGTCATATAAAACATGTGACATTGACCACATGTGTAGGATAACACAAGATACTGAAAGTCCACATATAAAGTAGGTTGAAGTCTAAAATTAGAATGGCCTATTAATTTATATTAGTTAAATACCATAAAGGCATTAAAGTTGTGATAATTTCCACATTGAAACATATATGATATATTATTCTATAACAGCCGTAGGCCTATGTACTCTCTCAGAGGTAGAAGCACTTCGATCGATTTGTGCGTCAACAAACAAGGTTGTACACCGGACATGTCTGGCGCAGAACCTTTCATCCATACCGGCTTCAATGACATTGTATACTAAGCAAATAATATGCACATTTAGGTGACATGATTCAACGTTAAATATCCAAATTTCATACGAGCGAATAGACATCATTGCATTTGTTAAAATCACAGCTTACCTGTATATGTTGATTCCTGTCCTATGTTGGGCAACTGGGTACATTTGTCTTTGTTTATAGGTCGATAACTATTGCCTGTATTTGCCACCAAATGTCTCAGATCGACGAGTTTCGATGCCCTCTTTTCTATATATATATATGCGCATGTGTCTGAGTGTTGTACCACATGCGCTTGGTGATCATGAGGGCAAGAGTATGGTGTATAAATACGAAGTCACTCGCATCTAGACTGCGTTACAAGCTGCACTGACGAGCCGTTGAACGGCGAAACATGCATGTCTGCAGATTTGACTATATATGTGGTCGTTTGAGCACTCTGGCCCCAAGACACTTCACGCATGTCTGGATGCGCATGTGTCTGAGTATTGTACCACATGCGCTTGGTGAGGGCAAGAGTATGGTGTATAAATACGAAGTCACTCGCATCTAGACTGCGTTACAAGCTGCACTGACGAGCCGTTGAACGGCGAAACATGCATGTCTGCAGATTTGACTATATATATATATATATATATATATATATATATATATATATATACTGTTTATGATATCCGTGTATTGATCATCTTTCAGTTACATGGACAAAGATGACAATCTGCAAACCAATCTTTCTATGAAAGGTTCTGTGAGAATATACATGGGGGCCAATTTCATTAGATTGTGGGTTGGCCAGTTACAGTTAACCAGTTACTATTCTTGAAAATATCCAAATTTTGGACAAATTTGAATGTAAAATTTGTAGGGAAACAAGCTTCCTTGCTAAAGTGAGAACCAACTTTAAAGCAGGTGTAGAAATGAAATGCAACCGATTCCCATGTCCATGAAGACATAAAGCAGTAAAAGGTTTAAGTTCCATTCCAACCCTTGCATTCGTTCATTTATTTCTTTTTCCGAAAGAATTTTATGAGCAAGAGGCATCTATGTCCCAGAATTTATAGACATAAGTTACTGTCATCAAGTGTCATAGTTGTCTCCACGATCGACTGAAATCGCATTTCAATCCATTCCTTCGTCTATATTCCACGATTGACGATACAAACCACTAAACACACTCAAAAATGTGTTTGAGTTCAAAAATGTGTTTTTTTCCTCAAGAAATAGCCGACTTTTCAAGATGATTTATCCAAATGCAATTGTTTTTATAGTAAAATTAAATACACGCGTTCTTGGGACCCAGTCCAACGGAAGACGCTACTTTTTTTCAAAAATAGCGACTTTGATCCTTTATATCTCCAAAACTAAAAGCCTAAGCCAAAAACTAATCTAGAATTTATAACTAACTTTTTATGTTCTATTCGAATCAATTTTTTGTTCATAAGCACTTTAATAAATTACACTGTCATGCCCATTCGTGGACACATGTCGCCGACTATACTGTAGGTGAAAACACAGTAACACACGAATAATAATACGAAACGTAATCCTGTAAAGCCTAAGGCGAGGATTAACATCTTGAAACCCAAGATATCCTGAGTTAAAACAAGACAAGAATGCGTTGTGATATTTCGATTAAGATTCATATTATGTCGGCTTGTATTCAAGATGGTTTACCATTTTTATACACTTGGCTCTATGACCAAATAGTAAATTTATTTAAATATATATTTGTTTATAAAGTTATAAAGATTAGCAATTCACATGCAGTGAAATATTTGCCACCTGGTCTACCCAGGAAATAGGAATTAAAGAATCAGAATGAATGGATATTTCTATGTTTTTTTAATTACGTTATACGAGCAATTGTGATTTAGCAATACAAAGAATCAGTTGAACGAAACTGTACAGAATATTTTGATTGAACTATGAAAACAAATAAAACCCCCTCTTCGGCTCTACCTTGATTTGCTTATCGTGATTAAAATATATCTGTCCTAGCAGTTCAGAGATTGGTTCAAGACTTGAGATTAAATCTAAAAGAAGCACTGAGATCCACAACTCTTCTGCAAGACTTAATTAAATAGCGTGCTGTGGGACGTACATTATAGCGCAGAAACGTCCCTCCTCCTCAATGTTTTAGCTGGTTTCATAATATAAATTAAAAGATCACTGTTTTGTTATTTTGTTCAGGTGTATAAAGGACAATATGTCAGGCCTTCAGGAGTAGCCCATGTTGATGACATTTGGGAGTTTGTTGGTGGTGGTGGATTTGTGGCTATCTAAAGTGCTTGAAAAGCGTCAGGATAAGGTCCTTGTAGAATATTGGAGACGGCCGTGGAATACGAAATGGTAGCCATGGGTACAAAGGGCCGGCAAGTAACTATGGACTGACGAATTTTGGAAAGACTGTATATATTTTACTGCGTTTGAACTACAGGATTCGAAGCTTTGTCCAGAGACAAAACGCCAGATTAGGGGTTTCATGTCACAGTATAAACTGAGTAAACAAATTAAAAGTGTAGCCATGCAAGACACTTCTACAGTGTGGAACTTTCCGCACAAACTCTATAAATAGTATTTAGAAAGCAATTTCAGTGCTGGAAAACTGTAATAAGAATAAATGCTGTCAGGTTGATGAGGCAATACTGAATTATATATTTTCTATCAAAATGTTGAAATTGGCTCTGCATTTGCAGTGACAATATATTACATAGTTATATTTTGCATGTTAGTTTTGCATGTTTGCAATTGCAGTGCCAAACTATAATCATGGCTCTGTAATTGCAGCGCCAAACTCTAATCTTGGTTCTGTAATTGCAGGGCCAAACTCCAATCTTGGCTCTGCAATTGCAGCGCCAAACTCTAATCTTGGCTTTGCAATTGCAGCCCCAAAATCCAATATTGGCTCTGCAATTGCAGCGCCAAACTCCAATCTTGGCCCTGCAATTGCAGTCCCAAACCCCAATCTTGGCTCTGCAATTGAAGTGCCAAACTCTAATCTTTGCTCCGCAATTGCAGCGCCAAACTCCAATATTGGCTCTGCAATTGCAGTGCCAAACTCTAATCTTGGCTCTGCAATTGCAGTGCCAAACTCCAACTTTGGCGCTGCAATTGCAGCGCCAAACTCCAACATTGGCGCTGCAATTGCAGTGCCAAACTCCAATCTTGGCTCTGCAATTGCAGTGCCAAACTTCAATGTTGGCTCTCCAATTGCAATGCCAAACTCTAATCTTCGCTCCGCAATTGCAGAACCAAAATCCAATATTGGCTCTGCAATTGCAGTGCCAAACTCTAATCTTGGCTCTGCAATTGCAGTGCCCAACTCCAATCTTGGCTTTGCAATTGCAGCGCCAAAATCCAATATTGGCTCTGCAATTGCAGCGCCAAACTCCAATCTTGGCCCTGCAATTGCAGTCCCAAACCCCAATCTTGGCTCTGCAATTGAAGTGCCAAACTCTAATCTTGGCACCGCAATTGCAGCGCCAAACTCCAATATTTGCTCTGCAATTGAAGTGACAAACTCTAATGTTGGCTCTGCAATTGCAGTGCCAAACTCCAACTTTGGCGCTGCAATTGCAGTGCCAAACTCCAATCTTGGCTCTGCAATTGCAGCGCCAAACTCTAATCTTGGCTCTGCAATTGCAGCGCCACACTCTAATCTTAGCTCTTCAATCGCAGTGCCAAACTCCAATCTTGGCTCTGCAATTGCAGCGCCAAACTCCAATCTTGGCTCTGCAATTGCAGCGCCAAACTCTAATCTTAGCTCTTCAATCGCAGTGCCAAACTCCAATCTTGGCTCTGCAATTGCAGCGCCAAACTCCAATCTTGGCCCTGCAATTTCAGTGCCAAACTCCAATCTTGGCATTGCAATTGCAGTGCCAAACTCCAATCTTGGCTCTGCAATTTCAGCGCCAAACAATAATTTTGGCCCTGCAATTGCAGTGCCAAACTACAATCTTGGCTCTGCAATTGCAGTGCCAAACTCCAATCTTGGCTCTGCAATTGCTGTGCCAAACTCTAATCTTGGCTCTACAATTCCAGCCCCAAATTCCAATATTGGCTCTACAATTGCAGTGGCAAACTCCAATCTTGGCTTTGCAATTGCAGCGCCAAAATCCAATATTGGCTCTGCACTTGCAGCGCCAAACTACAATCTTGGCTCTGCAATTGCAGCGCCAAACTCTAATCTTAGCTCTGCAATTGCAGTGCCAAACTCCAATCTTGGCTCTGCAATTGCAGCACCAAACTCTAATCTTAGCCCTTCAAATTCAGTGCCAAACTCCAATCTTGGCTTTGCAATTGCAGCGCCAAAATCCAATATTGGCTCTGCAATTGCAGCGCCAAACTCTAATCTTGGCTCTGCAATTGGAGCGCCAAACTCCAACCTTGGCGCTCCAATTGCAGTGCCAAACTCCAATCTTGGTTCTGCAATTGCAGCGCCAAACTCTAATCTTAGCTCTTCAATCGCAGTGCCAAACTCCAATCTTGGCTCTACAATTGCAGTGCCAAACTCTAATCTTGGCCCTGCAATTGCAGTGCCAAACTCCAATCTTGGCCATGCATTGCAGTGCCAAACTCCAATCTTGGCTCTGCAATTTCAGCGCCAAACTATAATCTTGGCCCTGCAATTGCAGCGCCAAACTATAATATTGGCCCTGCAATTGCAGTGCCAAACACCAATCTTGGCTCTGCAATTGCTGTGCCAAACTCTAATCTTGGCTCTACAATTCCAGCGCCAAATTCCAATATTGGCTCTGCAATTGCAGTGCCAAACTCCAATCTTGGCTTTGCAATTGCAGCGCCAAAATCCAATATTGGCTCGGCAATTGCAGCGCCAAACTACAATCTTGGCTTTGCAATTGCAGCGCCAAACTCCAATCTTGGCACTGCAATTGAAGTCCCAAACCCCAATCTTGGCTCTGTAATTGAAGTGCCAAACTCTAATCTTGGCTCCGCAATTGCAGCGCCAAACTCCAACCTTGGCACTGCAATTGCAGTGCCAAACTCCAATCTTGGCTCTGCAATTGCAGCGTCAAACTCCAATCTTGGCCCTGCAATTGCAGTGCCAAACTCCAATCTTGGCCATGCATTGCAGTGCCAAACTCCAATCTTGGCTCTGCAATTTCAGCGCCAAACTATAATCTTGGCCCTGCAATTGCAGCGCCAAACTATAATATTGGCCCTGCAATTGCATTGCCAAACACCAATCTTGGCTCTGCAATTGCTGTGCCAAACTCTAATCTTGGCTCTACAATTCCAGCGCAAAATTCCAATATTGGCTCTGCAATTGCAGTGCCAAACTCCAATCTTGGCTTTGCAATTGCAGCGCCAAAATCCAATATTGGCTCGGCAATTGCAGCGCCAAACTACAATCTTGGCTTTGCAATTGCAGCGCCAAACTCCAATTTGGCACTGCAATTGAAGTCCCAAACCCCAATCTTGGCTCTGCAATTGAAGTGTCAAACTCTAATCTTGGCTCCGCAATTGCAGCGCCAAACTCCAACCTTGGCACTGCAATTGCAGTGCCAAACTCCAATCTTGGCTCTGCAATTGCAGCGTCAAACTCCAATCTTGGCCCTGCAATTTCAGTGCCAAACTCCAATCTTGGCTCTGCAATTGCAGTGCCAAACTCCAATCTTGGCTTTGCAATTTCAGCGCCAAACTATAATCTTGGCCATGCAATAGCATTGCCAAACTATAATCTTGGCCCTGCAATTGCAGTGCCAAACTCCAATCTTGGCTCTGCCATTGCTGTGCGAAACTCCAATCTTGGCTCTGCAATTTCAGCGCCAAACTATAATCTTGGCCCTGCAATTGCAGCGCCAAACTATAATCTTGGCCCTGCAATTGCAGTGCCAAACACCAATCTTGGCTCTGCAATTGCTGTGCCAAACTCTAATCTTGGCTCTACAATTCCAGCGCCAAATTCCAATATTGGCACTGCAATTGCAGTGCCAAACTCCAATCTTGGCTTTGCAATTGCAGCGCCAAACCCTAATCTTAGCTCTGCAATTGGAGTGCCAAACTCAAATCTTGGCTTTGCAATTGCAGCGGCAAACTCCAATCTTGGCACTGCAATTGAAGTCCCAAACCCCAATCTTGGCTCTGCAATTGAAGTGCCAAACTCTAATCTTGGCTCCGCAATTGCAGCGCCAAACTCCAATATTGGCTCAGCAATTGCAGTGCCAAACTCTAATCTTGGCTCTGCAATTGCAGCGCCAAACTCCAACCTTGGCGCTGCAATTGCAGTGCCAAACTCCAATCTTGGCTCTGCAATTGCAGCGTCATACTCCAATCTTGGCCCTGCAATTTCAGTGCCAAACTCCAATCTTGGCTCTGCAATTGCAGTGCCAAACTCCAATCTTGGCTTTGCAATTTCAGCGCCAAACTATAATCTTGGCCCTGCAATTGCATTGCCAAACTATAATCTTGGCCCTGCAATTGCAGTGCCAAACTCCAATCTTGGCTCTGCAATTTCAGCGCCAAACTATAATCTTGGCCCTGCAATTGCAGCGCCAAACTATAATCTTGGCCCTGCAATTGCAGTGCCAAACACCAATCTTGGCTCTGCAATTGCTGTGCCAAACTCTAATCTTGGCTCTACAATTCCAGCGCCAAATTCCAATATTGGCACTGCAATTGCAGTGCCAAACTCCAATCTTGGCTTTGCAATTGCAGCGCCAAACCCTAATCTTAGCTCTGCAATTGGAGTGCCAAACTCAAATCTTGGCTTTGCAATTGCAGCGGCAAACTCCAATCTTGGCACTGCAATTGAAGTCCCAAACCCCAATCTTGGCTCTGCAATTGAAGTGCCAAACTCTAATCTTGGCTCCGCAATTGCAGCGCCAAACTCCAATATTGGCTCAGCAATTGCAGTGCCAAACTCTAATCTTGGCTCTGCAATTGCAGCGCCAAACTCCAACCTTGGCGCTGCAATTGCAGTGCCAAACTCCAATCTTGGCTCTGCAATTGCAGCGTCATACTCCAATCTTGGCCCTGCAATTTCAGTGCCAAACTCCAATCTTGGCTCTGCAATTGCAGTGCCAAACTCCAATCTTGGCTTTGCAATTTCAGCGCCAAACTATAATCTTGGCCCTGCAATTGCATTGCCAAACTATAATCTTGGCCCTGCAATTGCAGTGCCAAACTCCAATCTTGGCTCTGCAATTGCTGTGCCAAACTCTAATCTTGGCTCTACAATTCCAGCGCCAAATTCCAATATTGGCTCTGCAATTGCAGTGCCAAACTCCAATCTTGGCTTTGCAATTGCAGCGCCAAAATCCAATATTGGCTCTGAAATTGCAGCGCCAAACTCCAATCTTGGCCCTGCAATTGCAGTGCCAAACTCCAATCTTGGCTCTGCAATTGTAGCGCCAAACTTCAATCTTGGCTCTGCAATTGCAGCGCCAAACTTCAATCTTGGCTCTGCAATTGCAGCGCCAAACTCCAATCTTGGCCCTGCAATTGCAGTGCCAAACTCCAATCTTGGCTCTGCAATTGCGGTGCCAAATTCTAATCTTGGCTCTGCAAGTGCAGCGCCAAACTCCAATCTTGGCTCTGCAATTGCAGCGCCAAACTCCAGTCTTGGCTCTTCAATTGCAGCGCCAAACCCCAATCTTGGGTCTGCAATTGCTGTGCCAAACTCTAATCTTGGCTCTACAATTGCAGCGCCACCCCAATATTGGCTCTGCAATTGCAGTGCCAAACTCCAATTTTGGGTTTGCAATTGCAGCGCCAAAATCCAATCTTGGCTCTACAATTGCAGCGCCAAATTCCAATATTGGCTCTGCAATTGCAGTGCCATACTCCAATCTTGGCTTTGCAATTGCAGCGCCAAAATCCGATATTGGCTCTGCAATTGCAGTGCCAAACTCCAATCTTGGCTTTGCAATTGCAGCGCCAAACTCTAATCTTAGCTCTGCAATTGCAGTGCCAAACTCCAATCTTGGCTCTGCAATTGCAGCGCAAAATCCAATCTTGGCTCTACAATTGCAGCGCCAAACTCTAATCTTAGCTCTGCAATTGCAGTGCCAAACTTCAATCTTGGCTTTGCAATTGCAGCGCCAAACTCCAATCTTGGCACTGCAATTGAAGTCCCAAACTCCAACCTTGGCGCTGCAATTGCAGTGCCAAACTCCAATCTTGGCCCTGCAATTGCAGCGTCAAACTCCAATATTGGCTCTGCAATTGCAGTGCCAAACTCCAATCTTGGCTTTGCAATTGCAGCGCCAAAATCCAATATTGGCTCTGCAATTGCAGCGCCAAACTCCAATCTTGGCCCTACAATTGCAGTCCCAAACTCTAATCTTGGCTCCGCAATTGCAGCGCCAAACTCCAATATTGGCTCTGCAATTGCAGTCCGAAACTCTAATCTTGGCTCTGCAATTGGAGCGCCAAACTCCAACCTTGGCGCTGCAATTGCAGTGGCAAACTCCAATCTTGGCTCTGCAATTGCAGCGCCAAACTCTAATCTTAGCTCTTCAATCGCAGTGCCAAACTCCAATCTTGGCTCTACAATTGTAGTGCCAAACTCCAATCTTGGCCCTGCAATTGCAGTGCCAAACTCCAAAATAAATCGAGCCTTCGTAGGTGTTATGGACGACTTTGCACCCTTGTCTGACGATATATATGTGCAGATGGAAAGTGATGAGTCAATATCAGTTACTGAATTATGTGTTATGACTAAACTTAAGAGAATAAAAACATCTCGAGCCAGTGGTCCAGATGGGTTGCCTAATTGGGTTCTTAAAGAATATGCAGAACTCCTTGCCGCACCTGTAGCAGAGATTTTAAACATGTCCTTTAAGGAATGCAAGCTTCCAAATGTTTGGAAACTTGCTGATGTCCCTCCCCTACTTAAATCATCCAGTATCTCCGACTTCAACAAAGATCTCCGCCCAATTTCCCTTACGTCAACCTTGTCTAAAGTTGCGGAAAGCATAGTTATCGAACAAGAACTCAAACCAGCTCTTTTGAAAATAATTGATGTTAACCAGTATGGATTTATTCCAGGCTCTTCAACCACAACAGCACTTATTTCCATTCTCCACAACTGGCTGTATTCTACTGATAAACTTGACAGTGCAGTAAGGGCAGTTTTTCTAGATTTTAGAAAAGCATTTGACTTAATTGACCGTACGTTTCTTATTGCAAAGATATTTAGCTTGGGAATAAGGCCATCGGTCGTCAACTGGATCGCCGATTTTCTGAAAGACAGATACCAAAGAGTTAAACTAAACAATTCGTGCTTTTCGGACTGGATGAAAGTACCTGCTGGAGTACCCCAAGGTACAAGACTGGGTCCGTTGCTTTTTCTGCTGATGATCAATGATCTCTCTTTACCGGATACATTGTCATCATTATGGAAATTCGCTGATGACTTAACTATTTCGAACACTATTCCGTCATCTGATTTGCATTCGAGTTCCTTGCAGGAAAATGTTGACCATGTTGTTGATTGGTCGGACATAAATAAATTTCAACTTAATCCAACGAAATGCAAGGAACTAACAATTTGTTTTAAGAAACAAAAACCGGTGTTCCATCCAATAATTATTGCTGGTCAACAGTTAGAAAATGTATCATCAGTTAAAGTTCTGGGCTTGACGATTAGAGATGATTTTAAATGGCTTGATCATGTTGACAACATTACCACCAAAGCAGCTAAGCGTCTTTACTTACTTCGCCAATTGAAGCGTTCAGGCATTGATCCTAAAGATCTCGTAGGTTTCTACTGTTCCTGTATCCGTTCGATACTAAAATATGCGTGCCAGGTGTTCCACAATGGTCTTACTCACTATTTGTCAGACGAGATAGAACGAATTCAAAAACGTGCAATGTTGATAGTCTACCCTGAGCTATCCTACAAGAATGCCTTGGTAGTCGCTAACCTATCTACCCTCGCTTCCCGGAGAGAAATGTTATGTAGAAAGCTATTTTCATCAATGGTTAACGATCCTCAACATAAACTGTCAGACATTTTACCACCTATAGCTAATTCGTACACTAGACATTTAAGAAAGCCGAGACATTTTATAACACCCAACCTGAGAACTAACCGAGCGAGGAACTCGTTTATTCATAGATACTGTAGTGATTATAGTGTGTAAATATTTGTATTACTGTATTTTAAGTCTTATTTTATACTTAGTTTAGAATGATAATAATTTATAAATTTTATTGTAAATATTGTACATGATCATGTAATTCAGTCTATATGACTGCAAGATGTATCATTTTATTAAACGATCTATCTATCTATCTAATCTTGGCCATGCAATTGCAGTGCCATATTCCAATCTTGGCTCTGCAATTGCAGCGCCAAACTCTAATCTTGGCTCTGCAATTGCAGCGCCAAACTATAATCTTGGCCCTGCAATCGCAGTGCCAAACTCCAATCTTGCCTCTGCAATTTCAGCGACAAACTATAATCTTGGCCCTGCAATTGCAGTGCCAAACTCCAATCTTGGCTCTGCAATTGCTGTGCCAAACTCTAATCTTGGCTCTACAATTGCAGCGCCAAATTCCAATATTGGCTCTGCAATTGCAGCGCCAAATTCCAATATTGGCTCTGCAATTGCAGTGCCAAACTCCAATCTTGGCTTTGCAATTGCAGCGCCAAAATCCAATATTGGCTCTGCAATTGCAGCGCCAAACTCCAACCTTGGCGCTGCAATTGCTGCGCCAAACTCTAATCTTAGCTCTTCAATCGCAGTGCCAAACTCCAATCTTGGCTCTACAATTGCAGTGCCAAACTCCAATCTTGGCCCTGCAATTGCAGTGCCAAACCCCAATCTTGGCCATGCAATTGCAGTTACAAATTCCAATCTTGGCTCTGCAATTGCTGCGCCAAACTCTAATCTTGGCTCTGCAATTGCAGCGCCAAACTATAATATTGGCCCTGCAATCGCAGTGCCAAACTCCAATCTTGCCTCTGCAATTTCAGCGACAAACTATAATCTTGGCCCTGCAATTGCAGTGCCAAACTCCAATCTTGGGTTTGCAATTGCAGCGCCAAAATCCAATCTTGGCTCTACAATTGCAGCGCCAAACTCTAATCTTAGCTCTGCAATTGCAGTGCCAAACTTCAATCTTGGCTTTGCAATTGCAGCGCCAAACTCCAATCTTGGCACTGCAATTGAAGTCCCAAACCCCAATCTTGGCTCTGCAATTGAAGTGCCAAACTCTAATCTTGGCTCCGCAATTGCAGCGCCAAACTCCAATATTGGCTCAGCAATTGTAGTGCCAAACTCTAATCTTGGCTCTGCAATTGCAGCGCCAAACTCCAACCTTGGCGCTACAATTCCAGTGCCAAACTCCATTCTTGGCTCTGCAATTGCAGCGTCAAACTCCAATCTTGGCTTTGCAATTTCAGCGCCAAACTATAATCTTGGCCCTGCAATTGCAGTGCCAAACTCCAATCTTGGCTCTGCAATTGCTGTGCCAAACTCTAATCTTGGCTCTACAATTCCAGCGCCAAATTCCAATATTGGCTCTGCAATTGCAGTGCCAAACTCCAATCTTGGCTTTGCAATTGCAGCGCCAAACTCTAATCTTAGCTCTGCAATTGCAGTGCCAAACTCCAATCTTGGCTCTGCAATTGCAGCGCAAAATCCAATCTAGGCTCTACAATTGCAGCGCCAAACTCTAATCTTAGCTCTGCAATTGCAGTGCCAAACTTCAATCTAGGCTTTGCAATTGCAGCGCCAAACTCCAATCTTGGCACTGCAATTGAAGTCCCAAACTCCAACCTTGGCGCTGCAATTGCAGTGCCAAACTCCAATCTTGGCTCTGCAATTGCAGCGTCAAACTCCAATATTGGCTCTGCAATTGCAGTGCCAAACTCCAATCTTGGCTTTGCAATTGCAGCGCCAAAATCCGATATTGGCTCTGCAATTGCAGTGCCAAACTCCAATCTTGGCTTTGCAATTGCAGCGCCAAACTCTAATCTTAGCTCTGCAATTGCAGTGCCAAACTCCAATCTTGGCTCTGCAATTGCAGCGCAAAATCCAATCTTGGCTCTACAATTGCAGCGCCAAACTCTAATCTTAGCTCTGCAATTGCAGTGCCAAACTTCAATCTTGGCTTTGCAATTGCAGCGCCAAACTCCAATCTTGGCACTGCAATTGAAGTCCCAAACTCCAACCTTGGCGCTGCAATTGCAGTGCCAAACTCCAATCTTGGCCCTTCAATTGCAGCGTCAAACTCCAATATTGGCTCTGCAATTGCAGTGCCAAACTCCAATCTTGGCTTTGCAATTGCAGCGCCAAAATCCAATATTGGCTCTGCAATTGCAGCGCCAAACTCCAATCTTGGCCCTACAATTGCAGTCCCAAACTCTAATCTTGGCTCCGCAATTGCAGCGCCAAACTCCAATATTGGCTCTGCAATTGCAGTCCGAAACTCTAATCTTGGCTCTGCAATTGGAGCGCCAAACTCCAACCTTGGCGCTGCAATTGCAGTGGCAAACTCCAATCTTGGCTCTGCAATTGCAGCGCCAAACTCTAATCTTAGCTCTTCAATCGCAGTGCCAAACTCCAATCTTGGCTCTACAATTGTAGTGCCAAACTCCAATCTTGGCCCTGCAATTGCAGTGCCAAACTCCAATCTTGGCCATGCAATTGCAGTGCCAAATTCCAATCTTGGCTCTGCAATTGCAGCGCCAAACTCTAATCTTGGCTCTGCAATTGCAGCGCCAAACTATAATCTTGGCCCTGCAATCGCAGTGCCAAACTCCAATCTTGCCTCTGCAATTTCAGCGACAAACTATAATCTTGGCCCTGCAATTGCAGTGCCAAACTCCAATCTTGGCTCTGCAATTGCTGTGCCAAACTCTAATCTTGGCTCTACAATTGCAGCGCCAAATTCCAATATTGGCTCTGCAATTGCAGCGCCAAATTCCAATATTGGCTCTGCAATTGCAGTGCCAAACTCCAATCTTGGCTTTGCAATTGCAGCGCCAAAATCCAATATTGGCTCTGCAATTGCAGCGCCAAACTCCAACCTTGGCGCTGCAATTGCTGCGCCAAACTCTAATCTTAGCTCTTCAATCGTAGTGCCAAACTCCAATCTTGGCTCTACAATTGCAGTGCCAAACTCCAATCTTGGCCCTGCAATTGCAGTGCCAAACCCCAATCTTGGCCATGCAATTGCAGTTACAAATTCCAATCTTGGCTCTGCAATTGCAGCGCCAAACTCTAATCTTGGCTCTGCAATTGCAGCGCCAAACTATAATATTGGCCCTGCAATCGCAGTGCCAAACTCCAATCTTGCCTCTGCAATTTCAGCGACAAACTATAATCTTGGCCCTGCAATTGCAGTGCCAAACTCCAATCTTGTCTCTGCAATTGCAGCGTCAAACTCCAATATTGGCTCTGCAATTGCAGTGCCAAACTCCAATCTTGGCTTTGCACTTGCAGCGCCAAAATCCAATATTGGCTCTGCAATTGCAGCGCCAAACTCCAATCTTGGCTCTGCAATTGCAGCGCCAAACTCTAATCTTAGCTCTGCAATTGCAGTGCCAAACTCCAATCTTGGCTTTGCAATTGCAGCGCCAAAATCCAATATTGGCTCTGCAATTGCAGCGCCAAGCTCCAATCTTGGCCCTACAATTGCAGTCCCAAACTCTAATCTTGGCTCCGCAATTGCAGCGCCAAACTCCAATATTGGCTCTGCAATTGCATTGCGAAACTCTAATCTTGGCTCTGCAATTGGAGCGCCAAACTCCAACCTTGGCGCTGCAATTGCAGTGGCAAACTCCAATCTTGGCTCTGCAATTGCAGCGCCAAACTCTAATCTTATATCTTCAATCGCAGTGCCAAACTCCAATATTGGCTCTGCAATTGCATTGCGAAACTCTAATCTTGGCTCTGCAATTGGAGCGCCAAACTCCAATCTTGGCCATGCAATTGCAGTGCCAAATTCCAATCTTGGCTCTGCAATTGCAGCGCCAAACTCTAATCTTGGCTCTGCAATTGCAGCGCCAAACTATATTCTTGGCCCTGCAATCGCAGTGCCAAACTCCAATCTTGCCTCTGCAATTTCAGCGACAAACTATAATCTTGGCCCTGCAATTGCAGTGCCAATCTCCAATCTTGGCTCTGCAATTGCTGTGCCAAATTCTAATCTTGGCTCTACAATTGCAGCGCCAAATTCCAATATTGGCTCTGCAATTGCAGTGCCAAACTCCAATCTTGGGTTTGCAATTGCAGCGCCAAAATCCAATCTTGGCTCTACAATTGCAGCGCCAAATTCCAATATTGGCTCTGCAATTGCAGTGCCAAACTCCAATCTTAGCTTTGCAATTGCAGCGCCAAAATCCAATATTGGCTCTGCAATTGCAGCGCCAAACTCCAATCTTGGCCCTGCAATTGCAGTGCCAAACTCCAATCTTGGCTCTGCAATTGTAGCGCCAAACTTCAATCTTGGCTCTGCAATTGCAGCGCCAAACTTCAATCTTGGCTCTGCAATTGCAGCGCCAAACTCCAATCTTGGCCCTGCAATTGCAGTGCCAAACTCCAATCTTGGCTCTGCAATTGCGGTGCCAAATTCTAATCTTGGCTCTGCAAGTGCAGCGCCAAACTCCAATCTTGGCTCTGCAATTGCAGCGCCAAACTCCAGTCTTGGCTCTTCAATTGCAGCGCCAAACCCAATCTTGGGTCTGCAATTGCTGTGCCAAACTCTAATCTTGGCTCTACAATTGCAGCGCCAAATTCCAATATTGGCTCTGCAATTGCAGTGCCAAACTCCAATTTTGGGTTTGCAATTGCAGCGCCAAAATCCAATCTTGGCTCTACAATTGCAGCGCCAAATTCCAATATTGGCTCTGCAATTGCAGTGCCATACTCCAATCTTGGCTTTGCAATTGCAGCGCCAAAATCCGATATTGGCTCTGCAATTGCAGTGCCAAACTCCAATCTTGGCTTTGCAATTGCAGCGCCAAACTCTAATCTTAGCTCTGCAATTGCAGTGCCAAACTCCAATCTTGGCTCTGCAATTGCAGCGCAAAATCCAATCTTGGCTCTACAATTGCAGCGCCAAACTCTAATCTTAGCTCTGCAATTGCAGTGCCAAACTTCAATCTTGGCTTTGCAATTGCAGCGCCAAACTCCAATCTTGGCACTGCAATTGAAGTCCCAAACTCCAACCTTGGCGCTGCAATTGCAGTGCCAAACTCCAATCTTGGCCCTGCAATTGCAGCGTCAAACTCCAATATTGGCTCTGCAATTGCAGTACCAAACTCCAATCTTGGCTTTGCAATTGCAGCGCCAAAATCCAATATTGGCTCTGCAATTGCAGCGCCAAACTCCAATCTTGGCCCTACAATTGCAGTCCCAAACTCTAATCTTGGCTCCGCAATTGCAGCGCCAAACTCCAATATTGGCTCTGCAATTGCAGTCCGAAACTCTAATCTTGGCTCTGCAATTGGAGCGCCAAACTCCAACTTTGGCGCTGCAATTGCAGTGGCAAACTCCAATCTTGGCTCTGCAATTGCAGCGCCAAACTCTAATCTTAGCTCTTCAATCGCAGTGCCAAACTCCAATCTTGGCTCTACAATTGTAGTGCCAAACTCCAATCTTGGCCCTGCAATTGCAGTGCCAAACTCCAATCTTGGCCATGCAATTGCAGTGCCAAATTCCAATCTTGGCTCTGCAATTGCAGCGCCAAACTCTAATCTTGGCTCTGCAATTGCAGCGCCAAACTATAATCTTGGCCCTGCAATCGCAGTGCCAAACTCCAATCTTGCCTCTGCAATTTCAGCGACAAACTATAATCTTGGCCCTGCAATTGCAGTGCCAACTCCAATCTTGGCTCTGCAATTGCTGTGCCAAACTCTAATCTTGGCTCTACAATTGCAGCGCCAAATTCCAATATTGGCTCTGCAATTGCAGCGCCAAATTCAAATATTGGCTCTGCAATTGCAGTGCCAAACTCCAATCTTGTCTTTGCAATTGCTGCGCCAAATCCAATATTGGCTCTGCAATTGCAGCGCCAAACTCCAACCTTGGCGCTGCAATTGCTGCGCCAAACTCTAATCTTAGCTCTTCAATCGCAGTGCCAAACTCCAATCTTGGCTCTACAATTGCAGTGCCAAACTCCAATCTTGGCCCTGCAATTGCAGTGCCAAACCCCAATCTTGGCCATGCAATTGCAGTTACAAATTCCAATCTTGGCTCTGCAATTGCAGCGCCAAACTCTAATCTTGGCTCTGCAATTGCAGCGCCAAACTATAATATTGGCCCTGCAATCGCAGTGCCAAACTCCAATCTTGCCTCTGCAATTTCAGCGACAAACTATAATCTTGGCCCTGCAATTGCAGTGCCAAACTCCAATCTTGGGTTTGCAATTGCAGCGCCAAAATCCAATCTTGGCTCTACAATTGCAGCGCCAAACTCTAATCTTAGCTCTGCAATTGCAGTGCCAAACTTCAATCTTGGCTTTGCAATTGCAGCACCAAACTCCAATCTTGGCACTGCAATTGAAGTCCCAAACCCCAATCTTGGCTCTGCAATTGAAGTGCCAAACTCTAAACTTGGCTCCGCAATTGCAGCGCCAAACTCCAATATTGGCTCAGCAATTGTAGTGCCAAACTCTAATCTTGGCTCTGCAATTGCAGCGCCAAACTCCAACCTTGGCGCTACAATTCCAGTGCCAAACTCCATTCTTGGCTCTGCAATTGCAGCGTCAAACTCCAATCTTGGCTTTGCAATTTCAGCGCCAAACTATAATCTTGGCCCTGCAATTGCAGTGCCAAACTCCAATCTTGGCTCTGCAATTGCTGTGCCAAACTCTAATCTTGGCTCTACAATTCCAGCGCCAAATTCCAATATTGGCTCTGCAATTGCAGTGCCAAACTCCAATCTTGGCTTTGCAATTGCAGCGCCAAACTCTAATCTTAGCTCTGCAATTGCAGTGCCAAACTCCAATCTTGGCTCTGCAATTGCAGCGCAAAATCCAATCTTGGCTCTACAATTGCAGCGCCAAACTCTAATCTTAGCTCTGCAATTGCAGTGCCAAACTTCAATCTAGGCTTTGCAATTGCAGCGCCAAACTCCAATCTTGGCACTGCAATTGAAGTCCCAAACTCCAACCTTGGCGCTGCAATTGCAGTGCCAAACTCCAATCTTGGCTCTGCAATTGCAGCGTCAAACTCCAATATTGGCTCTGCAATTGCAGTGCCAAACTCCAATCTTGGCTTTGCAATTGCAGCGCCAAACTTCAATCTTGGCTTTGCAATTGCAGCACCAAACTCCAATCTTGGCACTGCAATTGAAGTCCCAAACCCCAATCTTGGCTCTGCAATTGAAGTGCCAAACTCTAATCTTGGCTCCGCAATTGCAGCGCCAAACTCCAATATTGGCTCAGCAATTGTAGTGCCAAACTCTAATCTTGGCTCTGCAATTGCAGCGCCAAACTCCAACCTTGGCGCTACAATTCCAGTGCCAAACTCCATTCTTGGCTCTGCAATTGCAGCGTCAAACTCCAATCTTGGCTTTGCAATTTCAGCGCCAAACTATAATCTTGGCCCTGCAATTGCAGTGCCAAACTCCAATCTTGGCTCTGCAATTGCTGTGCCAAACTCTAATCTTGGCTCTACAATTCCAGCGCCAAATTCCAATATTGGCTCTGCAATTGCAGTGCCAAACTCCAATCTTGGCTTTGCAATTGCAGCGCCAAACTCTAATCTTAGCTCTGCAATTGCAGTGCCAAACTCCAATCTTGGCTCTGCAATTGCAGCGCAAAATCCAATCTTGGCTCTACAATTGCAGCGCCAAACTCTAATCTTAGCTCTGCAATTGCAGTGCCAAACTTCAATCTAGGCTTTGCAATTGCAGCGCCAAACTCCAATCTTGGCACTGCAATTGAAGTCCCAAACTCCAACCTTGGCGCTGCAATTGCAGTGCCAAACTCCAATCTTGGCTCTGCAATTGCAGCGTCAAACTCCAATATTGGCTCTGCAATTGCAGTGCCAAACTCCAATCTTGGCTTTGCAATTGCAGCGCCAAAATCCAATATTGGCTCTGCAATTGCAGCGCCAAACTCCAATCTTGGCTCTGCAATTGCAGCGCCAAACTCTAATCTAAGCTCTGCAATTGCAGTGCCAAACTCCAATCTTGGCTCTTCAATTGCAGCGCCACACTCTAATCTTAGCTCTGCAATTGCAGTGCCAAACTCCAATCTTGGCTTTGCAATTGCAGCGCCAAAATCCAATATTGGCTCTGCAATTGCAGCGCCAAGCTCCAATCTTGGCCCTACAATTGCAGTCCCAAACTCTAATCTTGGCTCCGCAATTGCAGCGCCAAACTCCAATATTGGCTCTGCAATTGCAGTGCGAAACTCTAATCTTGGCTCTGCAATTGGAGCGCCAAACTCCAACCTTGGCGCTGCAATTGCAGTGGCAACTCCAATCTTGGCTCTGCAATTGCAGCGCCAAACTCTAATCTTAGCTCTTCAATCACAGTGCCAAACTCCAATCTTGGCTCTACAATTGCAGTGCCAAACTCCAATCTTGGCCCTGCAATTGCAGTGCCAAACTCCAATCTTGGCCATGCAATTGCAGTGCCAAATTCCAATCTTGGCTCTGCAATTGCAGCGCCTAACTCTAATCTTAGCTCTTCAATCACAGTGCCAAACTCCAATCTTGGCTCTACAATTGCAGTGCCAAACTCCAATCTTGGCCCTGCAATTGCAGTGCCAAACTCAATCTTGGCCATGCAATTGCAGTGCCACCAATCTTGGCTCTGCAATTGCAGCGCCTAACTCTAATCTTGGCTCTGCAATTGCAGCGCCAAACTATAATCTTGGCCCTGCAATCGCAGTGCCAAACTCCAATCTTGCCTCTGCAATTTCAGCGACAAACTATAATCTTGGCCCTGCAATTGCAGTGCGGAACTCTAATCTTGGCTCTGCAATTGGAGCGCCAAACTCCAACCTTGGCGCTGCAATTGCAGTGGCAAACTCCAATCTTGGCTCTGCAATTGCAGCGCCAAACTCTAATCTTAGCTCTTCAATCCCAGTGCCAAACTCCAATCTTGGCTCTACCATTGCAGCGCCAAATTCCAATATTGGCTCTGCAATTGCAGTGCCAAACTCCAATCTTGGCTTTGCAATTGTAGCGCCAAAATCCAATATTGGCTCTGCAATTGCAGCGCCAAACTCCAACATTGGCGCTGCAATTGCAGTGGGAAACTCCAATCTTGGCTCTGCAATTGCAGCGCCAAACTCTAATCTTAGCTCTTCAATCGCAGTGCCAAACTCCAATCTTGGCTCTACAATTGCAGTGCCAAACTCCAATCTTGGCCCTGCAATTGCAGTGTCAAACTCCAATCTTGGCCATGCAATTGCAGTGCCAAATTCCAATCTTGGCTCTTCAATTGCAGCGCCAAACTCTAATCTTGGCTCTGCAATTGCAGCGCCAAACTATAATCTTGGCCCTGCAATCGCAGTGCCAAACTCCAATCTTGCCTCTGCAATTTCAGCGACAAACAATAATCTTGGCCCTGCAATTGCAGTGCCAAACTCCAATCTTGGTTTTGCAATTGCAGCGCCAAAATCCAATCTTGGCTCTACAATTGCAGCGCCAAACTCTAATCTTAGCTCTGCAATTGCAGTGCCAAACTTCAATCTTAGCTTTGCAATTGCAGCGCCAAACTCCAATCTTGGCACTGCAATTGAAGTCCCAAACCCCAATCTTGGCTCTGCAATTGAAGTGCCAAACTCTAATCTTGGCTCCGCAATTGCAGCGCCAAACTCCAATATTGGCTCAGCAATTGTAGTGCCAAACTCTAATCTTGGCTCTGCAATTGCAGCGCCAAACTCAAAACTTGGCGCTGCAATTCCAGTGCCAAACTCCATTCTTGGCTCTGCAATTGCAGCGTCAAACTCCAATCTTGGCTTTGCAATTGCAGCGCCAAACTATAATCTTGGCCCTGCAATTGCAGTGCCAAACTCCAATCTTGGCTCTGCAATTGCTGTGCCAAACTCTAATCTTGGCTCTACAATTCCAGCGCCAAATTCCAATATTGGCTCTGCAATTGCAGTGCCAAACTCCAATCTTGGCTTTGCAATTGCAGCGCCAAACTCTAATCTTAGCTCTGCAATTGCAGTGCCAAACTCCAATCTTGGCTCTGCAATTGCAGCGCAAATTCCAATCTTGGCTCTACAATTGCAGCGCCAAACTCTAATCTTAGCTCTGCAATTGCAGTGCCAAACTTCAATCTTGGTTTTGCAATTGCAGCGCCAAACTCCAATCTTGGCACTGCAATTGAAGTCCCAAACTCCAACCTTGGCGCTGCAATTGCAGTGCCAAACTCCAATCTTGGCTCTGCAATTGCAGCGTCAAACTCCAATATTGGCGCTGCAATTGCAGTGCCAAACTCCAATCTTGGCTTTGCAATTGCAGCGCCAAAATCCAATATTGGCTCTGCAATTGCAGCGCCAAACTCCAATCTTGGCTCTGCAATTGCAGCGCCAAACTCTAATCTTAGCTCTGCAATTGCAGTGCCAAACTCCAATCTTGGCTCTTCAATTGCAGCGCCACACTCTAATCTTAGCTCTGCAATTGCAGTGCCAAACTCCAATCTTGGCTTTGCAATTGCAGCGCCAAAATCCAATATTGGCTCTGCAATTGCAGCGCCAAGCTCCAATCTTGGCCCTACAATTGCAGTCCCAAACTCTAATCTTGGCTCCGCAATTGCAGCGCCAAACTCCAATATTGGCTCTGCAATTGCAGTGCGAAACTCTAATCTTGGCTCTGCAATTGGAGCGCCAAACTCCAACCTTGGCGCTGCAATTGCAGTGGCAAACCCCAATCTTGGCTCTGCAATTGCAGCGCCAAACTCTAATCTTAGCTCTTCAATCACAGTGCCAAACTCCAATCTTGGCTCTACAATTGCAGTGCCAAACTCCAATCTTGGCCCTGCAATTGCAGTGCCAAACTCCAATCTTGGCCATGCAATTGCAGTGCCAAATTCCAATCTTGGCTCTGCAATTGCAGCGCCTAACTCTAATCTTAGCTCTTCAATCACAGTGCCAAACTCCAATCTTGGCTCTACAATTGCAGTGCCAAACTCCAATCTTGGCCCTGCAATTGCAGTGCCAAACTCCAATCTTGGCCATGCAATTGCAGTGCCAAATTCCAATCTTGGCTCTGCAATTGCAGCGCCTAACTCTAATCTTGGCTCTGCAATTGCAGCGCCAAACTATAATCTTGGCCCTGCAATCGCAGTGCCAAACTCCAATCTTGCCTCTGCAATTTCAGCGACAAACTATAATCTTGGCTCTGCAATTGCAGTGCGGAACTCTAATCTTGGCTCTGCAATTGGAGCGCCAAACTCCAACCTTGGCGCTGCAATTGCAGTGGCAAACTCCAATCTTGGCTCTGCAATTGCAGCGCCAAACTCTAATCTTAGCTCTTCAATCCCAGTGCCAAACTCCAATCTTGGCTCTACCATTGCAGCGCCAAATTCCAATATTGGCTCTGCAATTGCAGTGCCAAACTCCAATCTTGGCTTTGCAATTGTAGCGCCAAAATCCAATATTGGCTCTGCAATTGCAGCGCCAAACTCCAACATTGGCGCTGCAATTGCAGTGGGAAACTCCAATCTTGGCTCTGCAATTGCAGCGCCAAACTCTAATCTTAGCTCTTCAATCGCAGTGCCAAACTCCAATCTTGGCTCTACAATTGCAGTGCCAAACTCCAATCTTGGCCCTGCAATTGCAGTGTCAAACTCCAATCTTGGCCATGCAATTGCAGTGCCAAATTCCAATCTTGGCTCTTCAATTGCAGCGCCAAACTCTAATCTTGGCTCTGCAATTGCAGCGCCAAACTATAATCTTGGCCCTGCAATCGCAGTGCCAAACTCCAATCTTGCCTCTGCAATTTCAGCGACAAATTATAATCTTGGCCCTGCAATTGCAGTGCCAAACTCCAATCTTGGGTTTGCAATTGCAGCGCCAAAATCCAATCTTGGCTCTACAATTGCAGCGCCAAACTCTAATCTTAGCTCTGCAATTGCAGTGCCAAACTTCAATCTTAGCTTTGCAATTGCAGCGCCAAACTCCAATCTTGGCACTGCAATTGAAGTCCCAAACCCCAATCTTGGCTCTGCAATTGAAGTGCCAAACTCTAATCTTGGCTCCGCAATTGCAGCGCCAAACTCCAATATTGGCTCAGCAATTGTAGTGCCAAACTCTAATCTTGGCTCTGCAATTGCAGCGCCAAACTCCAAACTTGGCGCTGCAATTCCAGTGCCAAACTCCATTCTTGGCTCTGCAATTGCAGCGTCAAACTCCAATCTTGGCTTTGCAATTTCAGCGCCAAACTATAATCTTGGCCCTGCAATTGCAGTGCCAAACTCCAATCTTGGCTCTGCAATTGCTGTGCCAAACTCTAATCTTGGCTCTACAATTCCAGCGCCAAATTCCAATATTGGCTCTGCAATTGCAGTGCCAAACTCCAATCTTGGCTTTGCAATTGCAGCGCCAAACTCTAATCTTAGCTCTGCAATTGCAGTGCCAAACTCCAATCTTGGCTCTGCAATTGCAGCGCAAATTCCAATCTTGGCTCTACAATTGCAGCGCCAAACTCTAATCTTAGCTCTGCAATTGCAGTGCCAAACTTCAATCTTGGTTTTGCAATTGCAGCGCCAAACTCCAATCTTGGCACTGCAATTGAAGTCCCAAACTCCAACCTTGGCGCTGCAATTGCAGTGCCAAACTCCAATCTTGGCTCTGCAATTGCAGCGTCAAACTCCAATATTGGCGCTGCAATTGCAGTGCCAAACTCCAATCTTGGCTTTGCAATTGCAGCGCCAAAATCCAATATTGGCTCTGCAATTGCAGCGCCAAACTCCAATCTTGGCTCTGCAATTGCAGCGCCAAACTCTAATCTTAGCTCTGCAATTGCAGTGCCAAACTCCAATCTTGGCTCTGCAATTGCAGCGCCACACTCTAATCTTAGCTCTGCAATTGCAGTGCCAAACTCCAATCTTGGCTTTGCAATTGCAGCGCCAAAATCCAATATTGGCTCTGCAATTGCAGCGCCAAGCTCCAATCTTGGCCCTACAATTGCAGTCCCAAACTCTAATCTTGGCTCCGCAATTGCAGCGCCAAACTCCAATATTGGCTCTGCAATTGCATTGCGAAACTCTAATCTTGGCTCTGCAATTGGAGCGCCAAACTCCAACCTTGGCGCTGCAATTGCAGTGGCAAACTCCAATCTTGGCTCTGCAATTGCAGCGCCAAACTCTAATCTTAGCTCTTCAATCGCAGTGCCAAACTCCAATATTGGCTCTGCAATTGCAGTGCGAAACTCTAATCTTGGCTCTGCAATTGGAGCGCCAAACTCCAATCTTGGCCATGCAATTGCAGTGCCAAATTCCAATCTTGGCTCTGCAATTGCAGCGCCAAACTCTAATCTTGGCTCTGCAATTGCAGCGCCAAACTATAATCTTGGCCCTGCAATCGCAGTGCCAAACTCCAATCTTGCCTCTACAATTTCAGCGACAAACTATAATCTTGGCCCTGCAATTGCAGTGCCAAACTCCAATCTTGGCTCTGCAATTGCTGTGCCAAACTCTAATCTTGGCTCTACAATTGCAGCGCCAAATTCCAATATTGGCTCTGCAATTGCAGTGCCAAACTCCAATCTTGGGTTTGCAATTGCAGCGCCAAAATCCAATCTTGGCTCTACAATTGCAGCGCCAAATTCCAATATTGGCTCTGCAATTGCAGTGCCAAACTCCAATCTTGGCTTTGCAATTGCAGCGCCAAAATCCAATATTGGCTCTGCAATTGCAGCGCCAAACTCCAATCTTGGCCCTGCAATTGCAGTGCCAAACTCCAATCTTGGCTCTGCAATTGTAGCGCCAAACTTCAATCTTGGCTCTGCAATTGCAGCGCCAAACTTCAATCTTGGCTCTGCAATTGCAGCGCCAAACTCCAATCTTGGCCCTGCAATTGCAGTGCCAAACTCCAATCTTGGCTCTGCAATTGCGGTGCCAAATTCTAATCTTGGCTCTGCAATTGCAGCGCCAAACTCCAATCTTGGCTCTGCAATTGCAGCGCCAAACTCCAATCTTGGCTCTGCAATTGCAGCGCCAAACTCCAGTCTTGGCTCTTCAATTGCAGCGCCAAACCCCAATCTTGGGTCTGCAATTGCAGCACCAAACTCCAATCTTGGCTCTGCAATTGCAGTGCCAAACTCAAATTTTGGCTCTACAATTGCATTGCCAAACTATAATCTTGGCTCTGAAATTGCAGTGCGAAACTCCAATCTTAGCTCTGCAATTGCAGTGCCAAACTCTAATATTGGCTCTACAATTGCAGTGCCAAACTATAACCTTGGCTCTGCAATCGCAGCGCCAAACTCCAATTTTGGCTCTGCAATTGCGGCGCCAAACACCAATATTGGGTCTGCAATTGCAGCGCCGAACTATAATCTTGGCCCTGCAATTGCAGTGCCAAACTCCAATCTTGGCCCTGCAATTGCAGCGCCAAACTCCAATCTTGGCCCTGAAATTGCAGTGCCAAACTCCAATCTTGGCTCTGCAATTGCAGTGCCAAACTCTAATCTTGGCTCTGCATTGCAGGGCCAAACTCCAATATTGGCTCTGCAATTGCAGTGCCAAACTGTAATCTAATTTTTTTGTAGAATATAGCAACACCTAATTTTTCGTTCCAAGAAACTGATTAATCCCCGAGTCGGCACGAAGCGCCGTGCGAGTGTACTAATTCCGCCCGGAGATTTACACCCGGGTATGTGAAAACATTGTGGAATGCAAAGTCGTCCGTCATTTTTTTTGTCATGGACGGGACCTTTTGGTAAGTTATGCTCATGCGCAAGTTCAAGCCGAGGAAGACTTCCGTTTTGTAAACTTTTTTCAAAAATACTTTTGCAGTCATTTTATAAGTAAGTCTCTATGTCTCCAAAACAAGATACATGAAAATTATGTAGAGGACAAACTAGCAAGAGGAGAAAAAGTCGAAAGACCGAAAAAGGAGCGTTTTAAACAGGCAAGTGTCTATTTTCCATGCTTGCTTTGCCGATTTTTTAACATAGCATGCAGTATAGTTTGTGAATTTGAAAATGTGTAGATCATTCTGTGTGGTCAATACAACATTGATTGATCTTTAAACGGTCGCATTTTAATTATGTTGTCGCAAGTTGTCGCAAGAGCACTTTAAGTACGATCTCCTTTGCAAAATATTTACCCCCTGGCAATGAAATTAACACCATTGGAATCCTTACAAAATAAGCTTTTTAACAGTGGGCTATTTTGCCGACTAAACATTGCAGAATCAAAAATACTAAAAGTTTAATCCCAAACATACCTCCAGTTATACTTCAGTTCAAATCAAACAATCTTTAATATCTTTTAATATCTTTAATATCTTGAAAGACTTCTAATGGTCGAAATTTAGCTTTTTATCTGTTTCTTTAGACTGTAAAACGTGCTTTCGATACGGCTTTTAGAAATATTCATTTTGAATTTTTTTTTATTTATCTGGAATTTTCCAGCATGCACGCGCTTGCCGTAGTTTGACTATATATGGTTTGCCCACGCGCTTCAGTCCCGACAAAAAGATCTTATATAGGGTATTGTACCCTGAGGAATTCATTCCTGCCACTTAAAAAACCATAGCAACAGTCTTTGTTTGTGTTTGGGCCTTTTCCGGTTGTCTTTGTCTGAAATTCCGGTTTGACCCGTACGCTACATTTCAAATTTCGCCGTAACTTTGTCAATTTTTATTGTGTTTCTTTGCAACTTGGTCAGTATGTACTGTTTTTAAAGCTCTATAAAACGGTGTATTAGCGAAGATCACACGGTTTTTAAAACAGAAGTTATAATCGACCAAAGGTACTGAATATATAACAATCAATAAATATCATACCATGGATAAATCATCTCATCAACAGCAAATCCTTCCCCTCGCCAGCTATCTCAAAAAGAGACTCCAGCCCTTGGGACACTGGACGGCGGCTTAAAAGGAGGAAGGAATACACTGAAACAAGAAAATATATTTTATTATAAGTGCACAACAATACTGTTTAAATAACCAGATGTAACTAAAAAAAGCCTAAATATATGTCAATTATAGAACAAAGCGTTCAGTGAGACATAGGCGTAAGCATAACTCACTAAATTCAAATATAAAGAGTCGTTTATCACAATACAAGTAATTCAAACAATTTAAGCCGCCGTCCAGTGTCCCAAGGGCTGGAGTCTCTTTTTGAGATAGCTGGCGAGGGGAAGGATTTAATTGCTGTTGATGAGATGATTTATCCATGGTATGATATTTATTGATTTTTATTTCATTTATTGTTTAGCGTACATAGATTGGAGTACAAAACCTTGTAGTTTTGTTCCGGTTAAAGTCATATCTTAATTGATATATATTTGTATTCGTTGAGGTTTTTCGACACGCGAATATTCACAAATATTGTTCTAGAAGGTTTCCTTTTAAACATCACGTCATTTGACTTTTAATTAGTTTATTGTATTGATAGGTGCCTTTAACGCTTGGCGTCATTATCATGTGATCATATCATCATTAGATATGCTTCTATTTCCGGTGCACTACACTATATAAGTCCACGATTTTTTATGTTTGAATTACTTGTATTGTGATAAACGACTCTTTATATTTGAATTTAGTGAGTTATGCTTACGCCTATGTCTCACTGAACGCTTTGTTCTATAATTGACATATATTTAGGCTTTTTTTAGTTACATCTGGTTGTTTAAACAGTATTGTTGTGCACTTATAATAAAATATATTTTCTTGTTTCAGTGTATTCCTTCCTCCTTTTAAGCCGCCGTCCAGTGTCCCAAGGGCTGGAGTCTCTTTTTGAGATAGCTGGCGAGGGGAAGGATTTGCTGTTGATGAGATGATTTATCCATGGTATGATATTTATTGATTGTTATTTCATTTATTGTTTAGCGTACATAGATTGGAGTACAAAACCTTGTAGTTTTGTTCTGGTTAAAGTCATATCTTAATTGATATATATTTGTATTCGTTGAGGTTTTTCGACACGCGAATATTCACAAATATTGTTCTAGAAGGTTTCCTTTTAAACATCACGTCATTTGACTTTTAAAGTGCTTATGAACGCAAAATGGGTTTTTATTGATTCGGATAAGGCGTGAAAAGTTAGTTAATAAGTTCTAGATTAGTTTTTGGCTTAGACTTTTAGTTTCGGAGATATAATGGCTCAAACAGGCAAATTTTCCCATTTTCTGAAAAAAAGTAGCGCGACCAAAATATCACCAAGGGGCCTGGATCCCAGGAACCCAACTTTGATAAACAACTAAGAAATATATGGCGAAGATATCGATATATCGATTTTTTTTTGCATATTTTGTCTAAACGATGTTTAGTTTGTGCGTGATCTTACACAGAAAGTACCAAAAGTAATATATCTAGCTATCTGACACCTTGTTTGGATGATAAATCACCTATTGCGGCTTTAAACCGATAGAAAAGAGGGCACCGAAACTCATCGATCTGAGACATTTGGTGGCAAATACAGGCCATAGTTATCGACCTATAAACAAAGACAAATGTACCCAGTTGTCCCAACATAGGACAGGAATCAACATACAGGTAAGCTGTGATTTTAACAAATGCAATGATGTCTATTCGCGCGTATGAACTTTGGATATTTAACGTTGAATCATGTCACCTAAATGTGCATATTATTTGCTTAGTATACAATGTCATTGAAGCCAGTGTGGATGAAAGGTTCTGCGACGGACATGTCCGGTGTACAACGGTGTTTGTTGACGCACAAATCGATCGAAGTGCTTCTACCTCTGAGAGATTACATACTGCTGTTATAGAATAATATATCATATATGTTTCAATGCGGAACTTATCACAACTTTAATGCCTTTATGTTATTTAACTAATATAAATTAATAGGCCATTCTACTTTTAGACTTCAACCTACTTTATATGTGGACTTTCAGTGTCTTGTATTATCCTACACATGTGGTCAATGTCACATGTTTTATATGACAGTGAGATACTGATGATATATGTTTAATTGATACATGTATTTGGCACAAAGTTGATCACCAAGTGCTGCACTGTCCCACTAGTGGAACCACCTTAACCTGAGTATCAGGCATTTCTGCGGTTAGGCCTTGGTCCCTAAGCCACTTATGTTGAAGAACCTTAGGGAGGCTAACAGAAAATTCCCTAAATAGAGAGATACACTTCAACATTGTATAGCCCATTAAACTATTTGTTTGTGATTTCATCTAGATTATCAGTGAAGTAAACTGGAACCATCAGTGAAAGATGAATTAACATTTTTTATTAAATATTTATTAAACATCTTTATCAATATATGTTGCAGTGTGACTCTATTGTCTCTTGGGGGCAAGTTCACTTTTAATAGCTCAGCCCCTTGATCGATTGGATTGGCTTAACCCATTAATTGGCAAATTTTACCCATCAGTGGTAGAGTACTGCCAATTAATGGGTTAACTGCGCTTGATTGGATCGGCTAAACTTTAGCTGCTTTTTGGGTAATGGGTTACCTAGAAAAGAGCCAGACTCCCACTATGGAAGAACTTTACCCATCTGGAAGGAGAGATTCCACTTCTAAAATGTGCAAGGACATCTGGTAGGGGAGGGGGTCAACATCCATTTTCCTCCATGGGGAGGAAGTCAGTTTACCTGCACAGAGAAGCACCTTTCCGAGTTACTTAAATCAGCTATGTGGGCATGCCAAGAAAGTTGGATGTGTGTACACTATGAGTAAAGCATACATCACTCTCACACCACACATCTTACATCTAATGTGAAAGTTGAAGCATGTTTGCTCTGCCCACACAGGCAAAGCTACTGTAATAGAAAGTATGAAGTTTTACAGATCACATACTGGCCTTATGGCTTATTAAATTAGATATGTTTCCCCCACTAAAACATTCTCAAAAGATGAATATTATTCTAAGCCTATTTATGTGGCAATTAATGTTTAGTGTCGTCACAATAATTCCATATATATATATATCCAGTTTATGATATCTGTGTATTGATCATCTTTCACAAAGATGACAATCTGCCAACCAATCTTTCTATGAAAGGTTCTGTGAGAATATACATGGGGGACAATTTCATTAGATTGTGGGTTGGCCAGTTGCAGTTAACCAGTTACTATTAATTCTTGAAAATGTCCAAATTTTGGGCAAATTTGAATGTAAAATTTGTAGGGAAACAAGCTTCCTTGCTAAAGTGAGAACCAACTTTAAAGCAGGTGTAGAAATGAAATGCAACCGATTCCCATGTCCATGAAGGCATGAAGACTATGAAATGCAGTAAAAGGTCTAAGTTCCATTCCAACAAACTTTTAACCCTTGCATTCGTTCATTTATTTCTTCTTTCGAAAGAATTTTATAAGCAAGAGGCATCTATGTCCCAGAATTTATAGACATAAGTTACTGTCATCAAGTGTCATGGTCGTCTCCACGATCGACTTTGAAATCGCATTTAAATCCATTCCTTCGTCTATATTCCACGATTGACGATGCAAACCACTAGAAGGGTTACTTTACACACTCAAAAATGTGTGTTAAGTTCAAAAATGTGTTTTTTTCCTCAAGAAATAGCCGACTTTTCAAGATGATTTATTCAAATGTAATTGTTTTTATAGTAAAATTAAATACACACGTTCCTGGGACCCAGTCCCCCGGAAGACGCTACTTTTTTTCCAAAATAGCGACTTTGAGCCTTTATATCTCCGAAACTAAAAGTCTAAGCCAAAAACTATTCTAGAACTTATTAACTAACTTTTTATGTTCTATCTGAATCAATAAAAACTCATTTTGCGTTCATAAGCACTTTAATTAGTTTATTGTACTGAATATATAATTAGTTTACGATAATAATAAATATCAGATTACAAAGGTGTTAAAACTCACGGAGATCTGTAAAACAATGTGTTTAGCAATTTGGTTGGCATTAGCCAAGAACAGGTGTGTTTGCTGAATCGATTGGTGGTATTTTCGTCCGTTTTGGGTGAGGGGCGCCAAAGATACAAAATCATCATCCGTTGGCGGTTGATATTCGACGCTACCGTGCAGAAAGAGTTAAGAGTATTTTAGCACTTATTCAAATATGTTATAGAAAAATAAAAAAACATTAAATCTCAAAAACTTCATTGAAAAAGCAAGTGCGAAGTATAAAAATACTCCTCGAAAAGCAGTTGAAGTTTTTTGAAAATTTCGAAACGTTTTGTGAACGTCTAAGGTTGAATGTTACAGTAAATCAAAGCTAAAACAGTACACAATAGCATGCACACTTTATATAGTTGGACAATTGATAATTTTATAGTTAAAAACAAAATAAGATTTTGTACAAATTAATTATAAAAAAAATATACAATGTTTCGTGTTACCATGGTTACATTTGTCGACTCAGTACTTCATATTACACAAACTTTTGGGGAGTAAATTGCTTGGTTCAAACCAGAGGAGGTCGGACAAGCAGGCCGCAAAGCATCATGGGTAATGAGCGTATGTTTCCACGTGCGGCCTCATTTATGCGTTGACTGCCGTGAAGTCAACATCTCTGGCCGTAGCAAATTCTGCGAAAATGGACGCTATTGATACAGAGACTCAATGCCATCATTATGGATGTGTTTAGTGTTTGTGTTCGATGTATAACAAGGCTCTTTGAGTCCGTTTAATGGATTTATTTGTGCAGAAATCTCAAAGGCTGCGTGTGATCAACTGGTCTTGTGGTCAATATAAATGTTCATGTGTTGAAATTCCATATGTAATTTGTGGACACTTTGTTCAGTGCTGCATTTTATATATTTTTTATTAATTTTATTATTTATTTATATTTAACCAGGATACCCACATCACCGAAGTGTTTTACATTTAACAAAATTATACTATGCATTATTTACAATACACACATATTTACTCCTCATTCATGGAAAGACAGAAGTGAGGAAAAGATGAGAATGAAGGGTCTAACTAGACACTATGTATACATATACTTAAGTAAATGATTTCATAAGCTGACCCAAAGCTTGGATCGTCTGTATTTGTAATGTTCATTGTGCAGATGAGAAAAACTAAATAGTGAGAATTGAGAAAATCTAAATATTTATTGGCCAGATTGATTCTGCTGGCATCAAAGGTTCGACTATTAATATGTATTTAGTTATTTATTTATCCCGCCAATAGCACATTGTGACTACTGAAAACCGACATATTGGGGTCGTCAAAGAACTTCTATTCATCAGCTTAAACATATACTTTTGCAACAGAAATTACTGGTGAAATGTAGACAAAACAAACTTTACAGTTCCATTTTTATTGAAAATACATAGTACATGCATAAAATATAATATCTCTGCTCATTCTCTACATATATAAAGAAATATTAAAGAAAGCAAATATTCACCAAGAAGGCAAATTACAATACAATGATAGAATTCAACCCAAAATACAAATCTGTAAATAAACAACAAATTTTACTTCTAAAATTTTCTTTCAAAACTCAGCACTTATTTTAAACAGTAAAGTCAACTCCTTCAGAAAAATACGAGCAACACTGCGACAATTGTGGAAATTCGAGAGGTTCAACTTCAAAGATTACAAAATTACAAAATACTGCTCACATAGGTAGATCAATAGTTATTGAAATAGCATGGATGCATTCCAGGAAAAAAATTGAATAACAATGACAAAATATTCGATATTTGCGAGTCGAGTGGGCCGTCAGATAACAAAATTGCATACAGAGCCAGACACTAGCCAGATATAAAATCTCTAAACAACACGCAAATATCTCCTAAAATTCATTCAAAAGTACTATAACGCTTACTCTAAAGAATAACGCTCTTTATATTAAAGAAGTTTCAAGATTCATTGGGAAAAACAAGCTTTGGTGGCGCAATATCTTCCTAAACTATTAGACGCCATTTTGGCAAACGTCGAAATGACTATGGTCACTTCAATGCCTAATATCTCGAAAACTGCCGGGGGATCACCGGGATCATTCCAGCAGTATTAAAGCTTATATTTTTGTCTTGACGACTACCAAAAATGAAGAAAATCGAACCGTTGGAATTTCTAGATATTTCATTTTAAACATTGTAAACATATTTAGACTTGAGTCAACACGTCGCGGGGAGTCGACTAACTTCAAACATCAAAATAACATTGAAAATAACGTTTACCTAAGAGATTTTTGCAGACATCACCAGATCTTTAGTAGTAGTACCACTACACTTGAAAGTTTGCAAGAATATTTTAATATTAATGTTTTTTCTCGATTTATTTTGCGTCGAATGCAAATATTTCTGCCCAAATTTTTCAGATAGCACGATGAGAAAATAGAGTGATCTCATTGGTCGAGAGCTCACGTGACAACTCGCTAATTGCTTGTCCGACCTCCTCTGGTTCAAACTTAACTATGGTTCAAATGGGCGAGGGGTTACTGCATACATGTATTTCTATTATTGTCTAAATAGCATTATAAAAATCGATTTTCTGGATTTGTTGTCAATATTCGAGATAATAGTAAAATGGAATATTTCACTTAGCTTTAGAACGTGTTCACAGTATACATGTCAATTACTACATTTAAATGGTAATAGCCTTTGGAGGAGGGGGAGGTTTCAATATCGTGTTCCCAGCCAAAATTGGATCTGAAACCCAGATAACAGACTCGGTAAGAAGGCCACTAATTTACCGAATACCATTTCCAACAGGAAAAATTCTGGTGCAACTGCCATATTTTCTAGTTAAGCAATTAAAAAAACCTAGCTCTCGTAGCCTCTTTTTACCCCATTCACGATCTTAAACAAAGTTTATCGGCAAAAACAGTTTAAGTTTATCCATTTGTTTTGAGCATTTGTAAACGCTTTGCGAAACGTATATAAGGTTATATCTTACATTTAATCCGAGCTTAATATGTCTACAATAACAACTTGCATTATATAGTTGTGCAATGGATAATTCTAGTGTTAAAATTTAAAAAAATTACATTATTTTACCAACTTGTACAAAAATATAAGAAAAATATACTAGAAATACAGTCATGCAGTAACCCCTCGGCACAGCTAAACAACGACAGTTCCTAAACATTTCTAAGCTTTTCGTCGCAAAATCTGCATGCAAAGGATGAATTTCTCAAGGATAGACTTATTCAGAATGCGATCGTGAAGGGGTAAAAATAGGCTACGAGAGAGAGGGTTTTTAATTGCTTAACTGGAAAATATCGCAGTTGCACCAAATTTTTTACTGCTGGAAACGGCATTCCGTAAATTAGTGGTCTATTGATCGAGTCTGTTATCTGGGTTTCAGACAAAATTTTAGCGGGATAACGATATTGAATCCTACCCTCCTCCTCCAAAGGCCATTACCATTTAAATCTAGTATTTGAAGTAAATACTAAATATTTCCGTTCATCTTAAATGTGCCATGACAATTTTAATCGTATTACTGTAATAGTTTGGAAAGGAAAGCAAGGGAAAACTGAAAGAAAATTTAAATATAAAGGAATTATATGAATGAATTTTAAGGATTTTTGAAAGGATAAACAATGGAGATTTGTTTCAAGCTGTGCAAGCACTGCAGTAATGGTAACACCACAGAGAAGATATATACAGAGATATCAGTTCTGGCAAAATCCGCAACCGGCCGCTATTCCGTCAGAGGAAGACTTTAAAATAGAGTGGAAAATGTACAGTCTCTCAAACTCTTCTTGTTTTATTCATATTTTGAATTTCAAAATGACCTTATACTCCGGAATTTGTTCTTTTTCTTTATTTTCTTAAATTATCGGCCGGCTGCCATGTTCCAAGCAGGGCTTTTTTAAGAAATCATTAATGGGGGGGGGGCCATCATCGAAAGGGGACGTAACAAATAGGTGGTGCATTACAGGTGTGGGAAATTGAAGGGGGTCTGGGGGTCCTCCCCAGAAAATATTTGTATTCTTGAGTCTCTGTGGCTTGATTTCCTTCATTTCAGAGACAATTTTTGATATATCCCATCTAAACGGAGTCAGGTTTTGTTGTGAGAATACCATAACTTTCCTCTAAACTCAGTCCCCCCCCTTTTTTTGGTTACATTTTGAACAAAACGGACCTTCACTGGGGGGGCCAAAATAGCTTACTGGGGGGGGGGGGGGCAACATTGGCGCTGGGGGGGCTTTTGCCCCTCCAGTACATTAGTTAAAAAAGGCCCTGGTTCCAAGCCAGTGCAGTAACGAGAGGCATTCACCACCCCCCCCCCACCACGAACAAGATGGCGGCCGACATATTCGGAAAATAACCGGCATAGGAGACCCTTGTTATTTTCTTTATAACGGTTTACCTTGACTGAAGTTGTGATCAACAACATTATATAGTTAACTCGAATTTTTGCGGTATTTTTACGTCTAAAAATGCTCGCCATTTTGAATGTTTTCGGAGGGGGGTGAGCCTCTCCTTTGCGCACTGGCGAAGCATCGGTTACGCTCAAAACATTAGGATTTGATACACAGTGAGACTTCTGTATAGTGTCTACTCTGTGGCAACACGATCAGTGTTTAATGTCAAATTGAAAAATTTGAACGTCCGTTCAATATAAAACGTTTCGTAAAATTCATATAAAAACAAACTGCATTTTACCTATTAAATTCCTTTTTGAAATGAAATCTTGCGGTTGAAATTCTCTCGTCGTAATGGTTCCGCTTTCCTCATAATTAAAGCTTTTTGTAACATAAAATATAGGATACATAAACTGGAATTAAACGAGACTGACTATTTATATAAAGCAATAGTTTTTAAAACAACAATGATATTAATATACCATGATATGATACTTTAATGATATGCTCCCAAGTGGGCTCTTCAGCATAAAATTACAACAATTTAAATATTAATATAACAGCTAATTTAAAATGTTATGTTAAGATAATTTAAACTATATATCTATAAGACTTTCTAAATTGTCAATTTATGATAAAAGGATAAAAATTATGGATTCGAATAAAACGTATCTAGAATATTTAAGTTTCTTCTTAAAACTTCATACTGTAGGAATGTTTTTAAATTGTCTTCTAAATCGTTCCAGATTTTCGTTCCTCTTTAGTGAAACGTTCTCTGTCCTGCTGCCGTTCTGTAAAATGGAATGTGGAGCAGATCTTGATAGCGCATTGGATGATCGTGTAACTCAGCACGTTTACTAAACTTGTCGCATAAATAATTGGGGGCTAGGTTGTTAACGCACTTATAGGCCATTACTGTATCTCTAAACAATAACAGTTGTTCGGCAGGTAGCCATCCAAGTTCTTGTAAAACTGGTGTAATATGGTCAAACTTTCTGGTATTTGTGATGACTCTACACGCAAAGTTCTGTACTGCCTGGAGTTTTTCAAATTCACAGAAGAAGTATTAGACCAGACGGAGGAGCAGTATAAAAGCTTGCTAAAAACAAGAGCTTCAATAACTAACAAGAGCGTATCTCTGTCGAAGCTGTCCTTGACTCGGTAGATTTGAACTAATTTGGACATACATGATGAAATTAGTTTAGTAATGTGACAGTCATATGATAGGTGTGAGTCAAGAAGTACCCCTAGATCTTCGACGGATGGGACTGACGTAATGGTTTTTCCCAAGAGGTTTAACGATATATCAGGGGGGATGGTTCCCATCAGTTGACTTGTTCCAACAAGGAGGAATTTAGTTTTTTCTGGGTTAATAAGCAATTGGTTCCCAGAACACCACTTTACGACCCTGTTGAGATCTGATTCCAAATTATGAGTCGCTTGTTCTATGTCTTTGATGGAGAACGACAGAAAAACTTTAGAATCATCTACGTACGAATCAAGGTTACACGATTGAGTGGTTGATGGTAGGTCATTTGTGATTGCCTTCCTTCAGCAATGGTATTACTTCGGCTAATTTCCAAACATCAGGAAACGTCGATGAAGCGAGTGAACAGTTTATTATGTCCGTGAGGGGGGCTAATATCACAGGAAGGCTGTCTTTAATAACACGAAGGCTTATTTTATCTAGTCCAGGGGACTTGTTAGTGGGCATAGCGAGGATAATACGTTGCTACTCGGTGCAGGTAACTGATTCGAAGTAAAATAGCTCACTTGTTGTGTAAGAAATTACAGTAGATAATGGACTAATTAATTCAATGTTATTGTCTTCAGCTACACGTCTTGCTGCTTCAGCGGTGTTCTTTCCCAGCGAGGTGAAGTGCTGGTTGAAATCATCAGCCACTACTTTTTGATCCTTGGCATATACTTGCGATTCCTTTTCTTTGGTTGGAATATATCGATTTATTGTCTTCCAAAGAGAGCTGGGGTTGTTCTTATGTTTCTGAACTTCATTAAATGCGTGGATTTTGGCAGCACTTTTTAGTGTAGATTTGACTTTGTTACGATAATCTTTGTAATCATTCCAATCATTATTGTCGCGGGTCTGTAGGTAACGGCGGTGAAGTCGATCTCTACCTCTCATAAGGTTTTTAATTTCGTGCGTGACGTACGGGCATGGTCGGCTACGAACTTTCACGGTCTTTATTGGTGCATGTACACCAAGGACAGAGTGAAGTATGTCGTTGAAGGTTTTTAACTTCGAATTCACGTCGCATTCCGAGAAAATAGATAGGAGACGGTTTGAGTTCGAAGCGAGATCATAGGAGAATGACAAGGGGTTATAGTGCTTGTAGCTCCGTACAGTAATAAAGCATGGTGCTTTCTTAGGTGGTCTCAACTTCAGTATGACGTAAACAGGTAGATGGTCGCTGATTGGGGTATTTAACACGCCGCTTTCGAAGCTTTTAAGAACAAATACATCAACAATTATCACAAACACGACTTATATTTTACTTTTTTCGCTCATGTATCTCTTCTTATCCTTTTATACAAAGCAAAAGCGATAAAATTTGTCTCGCAGCTCTTCTTTATCAAGTCCTTAAAAAGCGATTTTTAGATTCAGAATCTCTCATGTTTATAAAATCTTCGCTCATGCCACTCCTGACAATAACAGCCCACGCGACGTCCACGAAAAATTCACAAAATTCGCGAAAACGTTCACACATGACACCCGTGAAACATAGCCACACGCCAGGAACTTTGGTTTCGCATAGCTTTCCTTTTTTCCGTGGGTAATAAATAGCCTAGCGGAATTAGTACCCTCGCCCCGGCCTATCGCCCGTAACGGCGCTTCGCGCCGTTGGCTTGGGGATAACCGTTTTCCGTGTTACCATGCTAGCATTGATGGCCCAAATACGTCATGTTACAATGGGAACTATAAATCTATAGTTGTTCCGTTTGAACGGACGAGGAGATTCTGCATGCATGTTTTCCTATCAGTAATTTCGGATTAGCATACGGTAGCATATCCTGAAATTGAACTATTAAACTACTTGTCAGAAAGCATAGAACAAATTTTTCTATCCGAAACAAATTCAAAATTAAACATTTTGACAACTTATGCCAAACCACTTTGGCGTTTAAGACTCTCGGGCGATATATTTGTTGAATTGGGGTTAAAGTCGCCCACAATGCAAATAAGACTGTCAGGATCGGATGGTTATTTAAAAACACGTCAACCGTTTTCTGAATATAATCATAGATTTTATTATTTTCATTAACCAAAACTTCAGGTGGATGATAAACAACTCCGATCAATACTGAAGAGACTGGTTTTGGGAAGCGGGTGGTCCTTAGATGTAACCATAAGGTTTCCGTCATGAAATCTTCGGGATCAACGACCGCTAGCCTTGTCAGAGATATTGAAGTTTTTTCCACATTTGACGAAGTGAGTTTGACGATATTTTGGTCTAATTTTGCGAGATATATATTTGTTTCTGTGATGTTTTGATGGCAATAAAAAAAGCATCTTGTAGTAAAGGATTTCAGTGGTCTTTGTTTCATTTCAATAGGGTAAATATTTGGAGAGAAAATTACTTTCAAAATACCTAAATGTCGCTGATCAGTTAAAAATAACAGAAACAACGAAAAAGTTCGACACGCAGCATGCAGACACTATTTTGCGTAGCACCAGTGCCACTATGGCAAAAGTAACGTACGGTCGTACCTAGGTGTTGTATGATTTCAATATAGTGTGTGCTGGATACCCACCTTCTCCTAGATATTTTCTATAGATAATAAAATGATCTAATAATATTCTCAAGGCAAAGGAAAGCCAAGCAGATGCAAGGATTATATATTTTTCCCTGACTTTCTTACAAAACGGTTGTGCTCACTCATCAAAATTACCAGTATTTGAAGTATATTTCCAAGAAACCACATAACATATTCCAGGTGCTTCCGAATCATACGGTTGCTGCTCATCATGGTTATAAAAAGACCCTTTGACGTATAGAGATAAAGAACTTCAAGATATTCGATACAATAAAGACTTGCAGGGCCGGATAATGAATTCATTGAGTAATGAATTAATAGAATAATTAATTAATTGAGTAATTAATTAATTGATCGACGAATATGCCACGCACAGACACAGTAGCTGAGAATTGAAACCCGAAATCCGCCTTTATGGAGGAAGCTAGCAACGACTTTCGAGTCGCATGCACAGCGCAGTTGGATTCAGTAACATCAATAAGACACTAGCCTGAGAGTCTCTGGGCAAGATCCAGGTGCCAGTTATTTGCTTTATTCCCTAAACGAAGACCACGAAGACCACAGTCATATCACTCATGGCATGGCTTTTAAATTGTAGAACATGTTTGTGAAACTGGAGTCGTAGGAATTCTGTGCATGTCGCCAGATGACCCACATGCACGTGTACATATGACGTAACGTCGAACGAACGAATAATTTTTTTCAAATATTGTTAAATATACCGTACTTTCAATCAAATAACATTTTGAAAGTATCATTAGCCTCTTTGCCTTGTGCGTGGTTATTGCGTGCTTTTATGCGGTTGCAAGATTTGGTACGCACAGATGATGCCCATCTTTTCTTAACCAGTAAAAGCTAAAATAGAACCTTATATTTATAAGTATCTCCACCTCTAAATATTTTTAAGTATAAACAGCACAACCAGTCCATGCTACACGCCAGCTTCGGTTTCCATGCATGACACGAAAGATGTACTCAACTAATTCAACAGACTGATGACCTCATAAGTCAAAATTGCAGTGATTTAGATTTGTCCCTGGTTTCGTTGAAAAACAACTAGTATTTAGACATGGAGGATATAATGAAAACATCTATTGTGTTACTATCGTTCATTTCTAGGCAATGCGTTACTCGATTTAATGTTATTAGCATGGAATGTAATTTTATCAGAATTTCATATATCAACAACAATTCGAACTTCACACTGAGTTATGCTTGATTGGTGACAGTTCAAGGTGTTCTGCAGCTGCAAGTGAAGTTTTTGACAATGGTTTGGTGGAAAACGCGGGGTCGAGGTGCGGAGTGGGGATGAAATTGTGGAGTGCGGGATAAAATGCGGAGTGAAATTGCGTGGTGAAATTGCGGGGTGAAATTGAGAATTGGTTGAATTTAAATTTTTCAAGACTATTTTTAAATTAAAATATATGCCTGGAACGTATTTGTTAAAGAAGATAATTCGCAAGCAAATTCATATACCTTTTCACAATATTCTGCTACGCGGTCGTACAGTGCATAAAGGTGTATAGAGGGTATATTCTAAGCTACCTATGAAATGTTTACATGTAGTCTAACACAGATAAATTTTGAAGGCGGGATTGAAAGAGGGTTTGCGCGTTTTATCGTCTTGACATTAAGCACCGGTTATATCTGCTATTTTCGCTTCTGATTTTCTATTTAGAGCCCAAATTAAGGCTATCGAACATAGGAGTTATAATAGAGAGTTATAAATCTATTGGACCGTTTGCCTTTGCCTGTATAAGTTGTCCTCATTTGCCAATTACATTAAGCATTTACTGACGGGGAGACGCTATACTTTCGGAGGGGCATCTACTTAAACGGTAGAACGGATTGCAACAGCAATAACAAAGCTCTGAGCGTCATATAAATATATAACGACATCAAGAAAGGGTTGAAGTTTGAATTTCACTTTAAAATTTTATCCATGTTACAGTATTAGCAATTCAGGGCCGTAATCAAATATATGTTTTGCTGCTTTGACGGATGCATTCCGGCATAATGTTCTGTCAAAAATCGTAGTCCTATGTTTTAAAAATAGATTAAGAATATAAATTCAGCAAATTCCCAATTTTACTCCGCAATTTCGAACCGCAAATTCGCCCGGCAATCTCACCCAGCAATTTCACCCCACCAATTTCACCCCACAATTTCACACCGCACCCCGATCCTGCGTTTTCGACCAAGCCGTTGGCAATTCCTAAATCACAACGGGAACTGCACATTTGTTTGCAGTTCACGCTTTGATTTTAGCCGTACGGTTTGTGGCATGATTCTACACGCTATGTTCTCCTTCATCATACACCCGCGGGCTTAAAGGAGCAGTGTCACCGTGTGCGCATCCTTTCTGCACATATACAAACTTGAAATTCTACACTTGTATTTTTTCAAGTTTGTAAATCCAAGATGGCGTCCGCACATGGTGCGACGCACGGGGGAAAGCGAAGAAATTCAGGCCGAAAGAGAAAATATGAAAGCTCAAGCAGCGCACAATTAGTTTGGAATCGCCAGCATAAACAAATTTAATTATCATTGACGATTTTTAAATCCAGGAAAGACGCGAAAAATGAGGCTGGATATATACGGTTGTAGCACCGACAGTGAGTTTGATTCTCATTTGTTATCATTAGAATACCGCAGAAGATTTGTATAGTTTCATTATTTTTTCTGTTGTTTCTTAGTAAATTTGGACCTTTTATAGAGAATATGAATCGCATAATTTTCATGTCGGATGTTGATGTTTTGAGGCCACGAAAAGAGAGAATATCAGCAGAGAACGCGAACGCAAATATGCAAGAGCAAGGTAAGCTGCAGTAAAAATATTTACTGTATCCAATGCCATGGCGTCCAATATCAATGAATACATCGTGATTGATTTACTTAGGCCAGGTGGAAATCTCTACCCTATGTAAGCGAGATAACCGTGTGCCTCTGACTTTGCCCTCAATATCTCCAATTGTTGACAAAGGAGAAAATAATCAAAATATGTCTATTGAAGTAGACCAACATGAGGGAATGGGTAGCAATCTGGAGTGTGTTATATCACCCCACAAAAGGTATTTATATATTATGTAATATTCCACTGTGTGTTTATCAAGGTACAAGCTTTTAAACTATAAGGCGAGCACTCAAGAGTTAAAATAATAAATTATTTTCTATTTATACAATTCTAGTATAATATAGAGACATCCAATGCATCATTGTTCACTGACGATGAGGGCGAAAGCACTGATACTGCAGACAGCTGGGAGCAAGAATAAAGGTATAGTTTAAGACTATAATATAATAAATATATGTTATTTACCGGCTAGGAGGTCCAGATAGAAAAATAATTTCCCGAGGTCTCGTTGCCGAGGGCCGTTTTTGAGACCGAGGGAAAATATTTTTCTATCCGGACCGACTAAAACGGTAAATAACGTATTTATTTTTTTGTCAAGTTGACAAAGCCAAAGTGCATGCGAAAAGAAGAAATATTCGATTTCGTCATTAAATTGTTTTGTCGCACGAAACAATCAGATTAAAAAGTTTTAAGAATATCACAAATTTATTCATAAATTTTTAAAATTATTTACAAATAGCTGTAGATATTTATTTATTTCATTGAACTAGAAATAACGCAACAATTTGAATTAATTATTTAATTTAACAGCGCACGTGATGTTCACATGATTTGAGTTCATAGTTCACACGTCAACAGTTTACTGAGTAAAAACACTCAAAATATTGTAAATTTGTCCTTTAATCGGAGTCTGAATCGTCAGAAATAAGGATTCTTCGTTGTTTCTTTTGTTTTTCGCTTGTCGTGTAGTTAAAATTGAAAGTGCATCCTTCAATTTTTCCGATAGAAGAGCCAGAAAACAAACTTGAAGCTGATGGCAAGGCTGATGGAACTGGTGACTTTGTCCATGTTTCGATTGAACTCGTTGAAGTAGCTTGAGGAGAGATGGTTGTCGACGGGTTTTCTTGGTTAACTGTTGTAACCCAGCTAGCACAATCACGTTGTATGAACGTTGTATGAACGTTCGTCGAACGTTTAGATAACGTTAATTGTCAACGTTGTGTCAACGTTTTTTTGTGAACTCGTAGGAACGTGGTATCAACGTTAGGATTAACGTTAGAACCCGACGTTAATACAACGTGCGTTCAACGTTCAACCCAACGTTCAGATAACCTTACGTTAGAAGCCGACCTAAATACAACGTTCACACAACGTTCAATCAACGTTTAAACAACATTCAACCAACGTTCAGATAACGTTGGATATTAACGTTGAAGCAACGTTAAGCCGTTTACAGACGAGCAAATTTGCTATGACAAATTTCTAGGACAAATTTTATTTGCTCGTCTGTATACAATCATACAAGCAAATAAAATTTGTCATAAAAAAATGTGTCATAAAAAAGTGCTCCTCTATAAGGGGCTTATTTCGGGATCTTCGCAAATTTCTGCCAGTCGTTTGCCAGCTTATAAATACAGATATATACAGGTACACATCATCGGCAACCTTTATCATCGGCCGTCTTGTCAGTTTGTTAGAAATGTTTCAGCCGATGAGATGAAGTCTGTATTCGCAGGCTATAGTCAACTATACGTCTACGAAATCGTATTTATATTCAAAACATTTATACAACATTAAAAGTTGTCTTAATATTTTATTTCATACAAATTAATATTATGTTACAAGCTGGACTATGTACAAACATATTTAGGTTAACACTTAACATACATATTTACGCTACATTTATTAAAAAAATATGAATGTCCGTTTTAATGTTCACCTACTCTAATTCCGCGTTCTTACGATCCTGCAAAAGAACAAAGATAACGCGTATGGTCAAACTACAAATGAACATACAGTATGTCAAACGCGACTGCGCTTGTAGTGGTTTTGTAAAATATATTTTATACCAGTTTAATATCTTATTTTGAGCACCTTCAACACACTAGTATTTTTATTGATAACGGGGAACAGGGTTTTTTTAACGTGTAGTTCTACACAAATTGTGCAGTTCTAAATTGATTTGTGCAGCTATAAAACTGAATTTGTGCAGTTAGGTGATATCACTTTTTGTAGAATACTAAATCATCATATGGAATAAATCAATCTCCTTGTGCCATTTGTGCAGTTCTAAATTTTTCTTGACGGGGAAAGTCGCTGGAGCAAGCTTGTTTGAGCAAAATAATATTTTGACGATTTGGTATTATCAAGTGATCAGGGGCCGGTTGTATCTGTGGTTGTATCAAGCCCGTGTAGCTCAAACGGTGGTTAAGCTAAAAATAGACAGCAAGTTTCTCGATTTATTCAACAACCAAACTAAACGTTTTTAACCTTAATAGAACGATAATGTTTACAACTACATATTTAGTGCATAATATATGATGGTAATTAACTGATTAACGAGAGATATAAGAGTGTTATTTAATTTTGACTGATCCACCGTTTAAGCTAATTAAACGGGCTTGATATACAACCGGCCCCTGGTATTAACCCTATTTGTACCGGGGGCGCGCTGATTGAGCGCACCCCTACATATCATTGCCCGCCACCGCCTAAGAAGTTCAGCTATGCGGCTGTTGTTCAATGACTTTTAATATTTTTGTATTTTGGTTATAACCACAAAAATGTTTTTTGCGAAAACAATTATGTGTTATTGTTTGGCGACATCTGTCGGAAAAGGTGTTGGTTGCCTATAATAGTCAAATATTATCATTCGGATAGGGGACTACTTTTAATGTTGAAATGGGGCAATTTAGTACTTGTGCAATATACCATGATAAAAACAATAAAATTAACTATTTTAGATAATATATCATCATACAATATATTATTATTGTAAATATAATAATATATCATAATAAAAATATAATATATAGCTTTGATAAAGTCAAAGTTGTATTCAGTCTAGTTTATGCAAGATTGTTATTATATTTTGGATAATTTACAAAATATAGAAAATTATATGCTAATTCTGTATTATGTTGTACCTTGTGTGATCATCCCTGCCTCTTGGAGACTCCAATTTGTTTCCTTGTAAGTATATAACTGTTGATGCACAACTATGCCATCAATTAGGTACAAATAAACGTCGCAAATGAACGAAATTATCAAATTGAAAACACTGATTTATGGAAGACAAATTGATACCTGAGCAAACGATAACATAAAGCATTGGTCAGTGGTAATACTTACTGCACACTATGCAATACTTTGTCTAACACATAATATAGTTCGGAGAGAGAAGTCAGAGAACACGTGTATACAAGTTTATAATTTTTCTGCTAAATATTATTGTTGGTTTCAAGTTTTGTTTCAATTTGTAAGTGTGATAAGAGATATCTAATGCCTCCAAAAAGAGCTAGAATTTCAAGGGAATCTGCTATTGAGAATATCCTAAGGTTTGTTGAAGCTGATGATGATGTCAGTGATGATGACTTGAATGATGATGAGAATGATTTGGATGAAATAAATGGGGAGACAGGTCAGTACTGTGAATTTGTTTCAATTTACAGTTGTACAATGCAGAATCACAACGTTTTGATATTATCAATGCTATTATTCACATTGTCAATGTTTATTTACAGATGAGGAAACAGTGGACAGCTTGGAAGAGGACAGTGAAAATGATGTGGAAATCAATGATGAAATTGATGAAGCACCTGGACCTGATGAGGACATCAGGGCTGAGCGGCTGCAACGGCGACAACTAACAAAGAACCGTTTAGTGAATAGCATCGATGCAGCTGTAAATATTGATAACTATAATCAATATGAAATTCCAGCAGAGCTGAAATCTATCCAAAGTGTTGTGAAGGTAGACAACAAACCAGAGCATAACATTGTTCGTACATTCCAAAATCATCCGCCATCTGTAAACGTTGGTCGTAACAATCGGGCAAATGTCATAACTGGACCACAAGGGACTCTGCAAAAGGCAAGAATTACACCAACTCCACGCACTGCATTTGAGCTATTTTTCACGGATGCTATGATGACAAAGATTGTGTTGCTTACAAACAGAAAAATTCAAGCCTTGCTTTCCAAACTACCAGAGAACTTCATTGCTGAAAACAGTAAATACTGCTACATGAAAGAAACCAACATTGAAGAATTATTTGCTTTCATTGGTTTGTATATTTATAGAGGACTGTACAAATTGAATACTTTGTCTGTGGATAAATTATTCTCAAACAAATACGGCCCACCTATATTCAGCGCAACGATGTCAAGAAATCGGTTTACATTTATTCGGGCAAATCTTTGCTTTGATGATGCAAGCACAAGAGACGAGCGATGGAAACAAGACCGCTTTGCTGCTATGCGGGATATTTTTGAATTGTTCAATTTTGAATGTATGTCATGCCTGGTACCCGGAGATTATCTTTCATTAGATGAGACCCTCTACTCCATGAGGAATCAAATCTCCTTCAAGCAGTACAACCCTAATAAACCAGCTAAGTATGGTTTATTGTTCAAAGCCATCAATGCTGCTAGGTATCCGTACACATTCATTGCGTCTCCCTACTGTGGTAAGCCGAAAGAGGATGGTGGCGAGTATTATGTACAAGGTACAGAAGCAATTGTCAAATATATGATTGACACATTATTGGCTAATTCAATACCATTGGCAGGAAGGAACATATCTTTCGACCGATTGTACACCTCCCTATCAATTGCGCTCTGGTTGTATGAGAAGCACATAACCTGCTTTGGGACGATACAAATCAACCGCAAAGGTGTTCCAGCTGAAATGAAGGATTTCAATGCCAGGGAGGACTTATCTACAGAAGTCTATTGGCAGAAAGATGGTCCACTATCATTAGCATCTTATGTCGTCAAAACCGCAAGTGGAAAGAAAAATGTGCTAATGCTATCAACTCTGAAGCAAATACTGGGTACAACTAAAGACGACAAGCGTGAGAAATTGGCATTGTACAAATTGTATGATTTTACCAAAGGTGGCACTGATATTGTCGACCAAAGGATGGCATTTCACACATCTAAAGCCAAGTCAAGGAAATGGACCATGGTGGTATTTTCCTACATGCTGGACACTGCCCGCGTAAACTCATCCACTATATTTGCTTTGAATAGGAATGTGTGTCCTCTGAAGCAAAAATCATTTGAGTATGGATTTGACTTGGTTATGGAATTGGTCAAACCTCACATTGCACAAAGAAGCCAAACCAGTTTGTCGGCAGTCATAAAGAACAAGATTACACTGATAATGGGGCCAATTGCCGAGAATGATCAAATGGTCGTGGACAATGGGCCTGCATTTGGGGAAGGCAGAAGAAGGTGTACCCTATATCAACAGGCTGCTGCAGGGGAAGGCTATTCTGAGAAGAAGAAGAGCATAAAGTGTGTGAAGTCGCTCTGCCAGGCATGCGGTAATCCTTCTTGTCAGGACCACATTGTACAAAAATGTCTGAAATGTGGCCAGAAATAGACGGTGAACAATATTGCTGTACAGGTATTTTGTGGGGGTTTTCCAGATATTCTTATTGTAAATAGTCTGCCATATCAATTAAACATTCAGAAAGACATCAGGTACCAAATGTTTTTGCCTTTTCATGCACCATTTTAAAATTATAGCATAAAAACAGTAATATTTGCATATTTTTTATGGCGGCCATTTTGGAATAATCGGCAGGTGGCCATTTTTGACCCAAAGTGGTGCAAAAGTGGGGGTTTTTTGGAAAACAAGGATAAAATTTAGTTAAAAAATTAAAATGGACATCAAGACCAATAACCGCAAGAATTTGTATGGGGTGCGCCTAATCAGCGCGCCCCCGGTATCTTGGCTACTAAAAAACCCCGGTACAAATAGGGTTAAAGTTTGAACAAGCAAAATAAAACATTTAGTCAAACTTATACTGCGAAATAAGATAGTTACACTGTAATTTACTAATTTGCATGATTAAATTGCTTCTTAAATGATAGGTTTTACTAAAATTTGTAGTGTGTGCAGTCATTATCAGATGAGAAACGATCAGGCTTAAACTAAGCTTGAAACTCTTAACGTAAATTATTCAGCTCAAAATTAAGCTCCGTATTTCTATAACCATGCATTCTCTGTGTAGAACCACTTTACACGCAACGACACTATAGACACATAATATATACTCCATAACTTGTAGTTAGCTACACCTTAAATCTGGAACCTCCAGCCTTGCTTGGAGCATATTTTAGGACTTCGCTAATCTGCTCTTCAACATTTAATTCATTGCAGTCCTTATGGACTCTCAGGCACACTTCTATTAATAAAAAAAAACGTTCAATTCTAATAATCTATAAATGACAACCCCATGCAATAACCCTTTTTCATCAAAGTGATTTGGCTTCCAATTCCTGAACCAGTTTATTTATGTATCAATATAAAAGGCAAGTGACATATCGCTTAACACACTGCGTTATCAAGCCAGCTGTATGCAAAGGTCGTTGCTGTCGAGGAGATACATGTAGGATGCAAACCAATCTCTACAACCCTATCGTATCAAATAGGGTTGTAGACAAGCCAAGCGTTACCTAAAATATTTCATGCACGTAAATTGGATAAGGCTCGTTACCAATCCCTGTTGACTCGATCGGTGATCTAGATACCCAAAGATGCGAGTTCAAATCCCACTCGAGCCACTGAATTTTCCTTTGGTCTATTGCAGTGTCAGAATAATATGAAACTAGTTTTTCGTATCTGCGCAAACTGCGTCGATAAAATAGTTAAGCCAATAGATAGTTATTGTGTTTGTAAAGAAAGAAACATTGCACTTACTTATAACAACTTTGCACACAGTGAGATCACTAAACGGTCGTTTTGCTTTTCCGCCTTTGTAACTGTATTTCGACCAGAGATTGTTTGTGCATGCCCAGCCTAGCCATTATCCGTTTGACACTATTAGCACAAGTGTTCGCACAGAGTGCTCCCAAAAATCGTAACTAAAAAACAGAAATGATTAAAAAGAAAATGTTATAGAAAGGGCTATACTAAAGCTCAGGTCGAACCCTGAGGATGAGAGAGCGCAACTCTCGCTTGCGTTTGACTGCCAACCCTCATCAACTCTCGTCACGTAGAGTTTTTCAAATTTTGATGAGAGTCAATGAGAACTTTCCTCGATTGCCCGTAATGCCCGTCATGCATGAGAGTTTATAAAAAACAAAACTACCAAGGATATATTGAGGTAGCGGATTCTGCTTTACAATTAACCTACCAACTTTTTTCTGTATATAGTCATCGTCATTAAGACGAGATGATAATTCTTCAAGTTCATCAACAGAGTCTATCGCATTAGGAATGATATCTTCTATGATTTCTTCATCATTTACGCCTTTGGTGGCACTTAATAGGACACGCAAAATGGACAAAGCTTCTTCGTGCTTATCGATTAGAGTGTCTAGCTTCGTTAAGACTGACCTTTGGAAGACTAGGAAATTAAAAAACGAAATTAAAACATAAACTTGGTTGCCTGCAAGACATATATATCTAGACCTAGACCTGAGTGCAAAACACCTTATCACATGAACATATACAATATCATAACTTAACCAACTAACCATAATTACTACTTGTTTGGGAACGTCTTCCAGTGGTTACACTTGTCAAGGGTGTTCCTTGCATAAGATTATTGTTTGTTTCTACAAAGTGAGAAAGTAATGAAAAAAAAACCTTAAAATATGAGTTTTCTGTTAAGTAGAACCCTGTCATATAGCCACCCCAATATTACGATCACTTCTGTTTATGTACTCAGGAGATAAATTATTCCAATTAAGTCATCTAACATACCGCTAGGCCATTGGGAATAACGTCCAGATGTAGGAGTTTCCTTTGGTGCATTAGAATTTCTTGGCAAACTGCTACATGTATCTCGAGTGTTGAATATATCTACAAAAGTAAATAAACATTATATACTATAGGTAGGACAACATCTAAAATGAAAAGTATAAAGTGGTTGACAATAACTGACAACACAGAAAGTTGAAGTTTTCTACTTAATCTAACTATTGTTGATTCTATCTAATGAAACAAACCATTTGACTGAGATTGTTCTCTGCATGTAGGTGGAGAAGTCGCTTGGAAAGCACTGCCACTGGGTGCTTCTTGCAAAGGTTGTGTGTCAAGTATATCTAAAAAAATATACTTATTAGGAACAAAAGGCAAATCTTATGGAATTATCCGTGCGAGATGGAACTATACTGTAATACTGTACACTGCACAATAAATATGTACATGGAGTTTCATACCCTCGTGTGAAATGGTGACCAAATCGCTGTATATACATAAAGATAAATTAAAAGAAACATTACAGGAAATATCATTATTTTTGTATAAGTGCTGCACAACATTGTTCGCTCCTGTTTTGAACAACATGCAACAACCTGATGATTTTTATATATGTATGGAAAACAATTTCTTGATATATTATATGAGCATCATGGCAAATTTGGCAAAATTTTGAGGACCTTAGGCATTTGGCTCATCAATAACATTGCCATAGTGATACTATACTTACTACTTGGATTGGTAGATAGGAACTGGCTCAGTGTTGATAGCATGTCACTTCCAGGAAGAGTGTTATCATTTCCAGAATCACAAGCTGGGTTTTCCATAATCTGACATGAATCTCTGTTTGGTGGAGGCAACAGTTGATTGGGTTTCCTTGAGGAGGCTGAAGGTTTAAAATTTGGTGCTAGCGGTAGTTTGGCTTTGGCATGTACGAGTTGAGGTCTCTCCTGCTCATCATTGTCATCATCTTCTAACACAAGATTTCAAAGTAAAATAAATTTTCATTCTAACTGGGCAATGCAAGGTTGTTTATTACACTTCTTTATACATCAATTATTCTCATTATACTTAGCTTACTCTCTGTATCACTGTAATCTGGAAATTCTTCCATGCTACTTCTGATGCAAGCTCGTTTCCGTGGCACATTGCTGTCAGGCTCCTCATCCGATTCAATATTGGATGTGGCAAGAGCCTTTCTTGCAAATTTCTTAGCCTTTGTTAAGCTGTCTGTTTAACAGAAAAGTTAAAAAATTCTTTTAGAGAGTTTAACTACAAACCAATACCATTCAATCTACAAAATACCACCTTAACATTAGAAGGATGTCACACAAATAAAAAGTTAAAACATCACAAAGCCAATTTGCGGTACCTGTATATGAGAAAATTCTAACTTTGTAACGTTTCCAACTTTCTTTATCTGGCAACTCCAGCTTTTTTTTACCCTTGAGGCAACATTCGTCCTTGGCCAATAACAATACAAATCCTGCAAAGAATGAAGTTTAACCCATTAAGCTCCAAAGCTTCCCCATTGACAAGTAAAATTGTCTAGCATTTGTAAAAAAAATAAGTAGGGCGCACTGGGGCACATTGTGACTTAATGGGTTACCTAGTACATACAGTAAAAAAATAATAATATTTCTGGGTGGGTAACTTCTCAGTAGTTACATGTTTCCCTTGATAGACAAATTGAAGAAAACCAATAACAGACTGTATAAATGAAAACCTACCCCATCACAAGTTTCAATCCAGCTTTTGGCTACAACCTCAACTGACCTTTCATCAACAAATTCTACCACTGCGTAAGTATCGTTTGGCATCTACAGTAGGATGGATAAGAATAAATTATTAATAAGCCAGTCACACACTGTAGCCTATTAACTATAGACGATTTTATTCATCATGCATGATTCTTTGCAAATAATGTCTGGTTAATGTGTTCCTAGAATTTACTGTAACCAGACCATTACCTTAGTTAGTTATTAATTATTGGTGTGCAGAATAACCATGAATAGTTTTTTTCCAGAACCAAGGTCAACTGCCATTGCTTTTTTTGTAAGATTCTGCGAGGGTAGCACTTTCATTGTAGTCCATCGAGAGGTTGCCTTGTGGACACCAATCAGACGAGAGTCGCAAGGACTTGTAAACTGGGGTTCGGTTTTCTCATAAATTCGGCAACGGTATAGTTCCTCATTCTCATTAGAGTGATTAGTCCTTTCAACCACTTCAACACAAGATGAATCATCCAATAAGAAAGCATTGTTAGGTGTTTTGACACTAATTGAAGCTTCGTCAATTTGTTCGACAGTGCCAGAACATTCACTAAGACGTTTAGCAATTTGTGCGATTGGGTTTTTCCCTGACCGAACCATCTTTTTCAATTTCTGCATGTAGTTCTCAAATGGAAATGAACTACATGCATCCAAGCACCCAAATTCTTCAACCTCATCAACCAGATGAATCATACTATGCACATTATATACTAGGAATTCATCACCATACAAAACCCTACTTTGCTGAACAAAGTATTCCATTAATTGCTTAGCATAATCTTTGTAACACCGAGCTAAAGAAGGGCATACCAAAATGGAACTTGCAAGACTTAAAACCAAGAAATGCTCATACAGATCTGGCCGTAGGATTCCCTTCAGAACAATTTTTCCGGTGTACAAGAGAAACTGCCTAAATTCTGTTGCTTTCCACCTGTCAACTTCCAATAAACTTCGCGGCTTCCTTGCAAATGAAGAAGGGACAAAAGGTTTCAGCTCCACTAATCTCTTACCCACAGCCTCCACATGACCAGCAGACATTTTTACCTCACGATTTCCCCTCATCCACACTAAAAGCAATTTCCGCCTGACTCCTAGGCACAGCTGGTGCATGTAGTCAATTGGAAATTTCTTAACCATATCAACAGGCAAGCTACAGAATGGACTTAACCTGTGATGATGTTCCTCCTGAATTTGTTCTCGGAAGGAAATATCAGTGCGCACTTCAAAAGTATTAATCAGGGGATAGATCACTCGGCCAACCCACATGCCTTTTTGTGCGCACTTGTCACAGCCAAAATAACCTGAACAAAGCTTGGTGCCTTTCACAAGTGCTCTTGCTGGGGCATCACAAACAATACATCTAATCGAAACAGGCAGAACCCGTTCTCCATCTTTTAGTCCACTTTCAAGAATGATATTTAATTCATTTATCAATTCTTCCAAAAACTCCAAATCCTTAGGCTTGGACTTCCCACATGTCAGAACAACAGGGAATACTAAAATAGGTTTTATATTGACAATGGCACACAACACCGGCCATAAATTTTTTGCAGAACTCTTAAACAAAGGAAGTCCATCTACATTCAACGATCGAGATTTCAAGAGAATCTGTTTTTCTGATGGTTTCAAGAGGATGTCTCTTAAAGTGCCTTAATAGTTGCTCTGCTAAAGGAAAATACACATAATCCATTCCAGATTTCGTCTGAATGGGAACACTTCTTGACGTCTGCAACAATGTACGTGCACAACGTGGTAAATCTGGGTGACCATTACCCTTTAGTAAACCAAGCAAACCATCAAGAGCATTTTGCTTGATTGAAAATTTGTTTGTCCAATCAACTAACTTTTCATGGAAAGAAACCTCATTTTCAGATTCACTAGAACTACCAAGAAATTGGTTTTTGCCAATATCTACATCATCATCTTCATGCAAGGAAGAACAACTTGGTTGAGGGCTCTCATCTTCAGATTCAGAATAACTACTTATAAATGGGTTTTCCCCAAGGTCTGCAATATTAGCATTATCATGAAAGGAAGAACAACCTGGTTGAGGACTGATTCGAGCAGATTTTTGTGGTGGTTCACACTGTTCAGGTTCAGAGTCAGTGTTGTCTCCAGATGGATTTAAATTTACAAAGTGACCATTATCATTATCAGGCACAACAGCACCACTACGTCTTAATGCTCTATTAGCTGCAGCCCAGTTTTTCCTGTATTGTGCCCGGTTAGCTTTCATTGTTTTAAACTGAAACAAATAACATTTTGGAGTTAATATATTCGAAAAGAAAATCCAAGATGGAAACCACTTCCAGTGCTGGTAGTGATGTCTCTCATCGAGTATGTGTCATTCATTTCGAGGGTAAAGACGGAGAGCTTAGAGAATTAACAAGTGAAACCGTGAATAGAATTTTGGAAAGAAGAAAGGAGTGGTTAAGTCTGCCATCCTCGTATAAAGCCTTCACTGAAGTCGCCAAAAAGTCGTTCGAGTTTATTCATGAAACTGACGATTTAAACCCGGAAAATATTGCGAAAACATATTGCTTTCATCCTGCCTGTTATCGAAGTTTTACAGACAAAAGTAAACTTGATAGATCCAAAACTACGTTGACTAATGCTGCCGATCGCAAGCGTGTGGCCGACGAAAATACTCAGACTAACTGTCCAAGACCAGAAAAAGTGACCCGAACTACTCGACAACTTTTCCTGCTCAATCATCAAATGTTTTGCCCGAACTTGCCATAACCCCTCAGGTTTTTTAGATCTCATACTGGGGGGGTTGTATCGAGTTTCTGTTATTTTCTCATATCCCCGCCAACAAAATTCTCATCAGAAAGAAATACTCGTATTTGCAGGCAACGAAAAAACGTGTTAAACACGAGTTATCATTGGCTCAAACCGTGACGGCTGGAAGATTAGAGAAGGCGGCATTGTTAAGGAACGATGAAAGCATTCTCATTCATATATCCGTGGGAGAGACTGTGTTGCTATTGAAGCAAGGTACCACAAACGATGCTACCAGACGTACACGACATGCCATTTAAGCGAAATGAAGATCATTGGTCCAACCTTGTATGACAAAGCATTTGATGAGTTTTGCTTAGAAATAATCGAGAAGAGAATCATCAAGAATAAAGAAATTCTATTACTTGGCAATTTGTTAAAGAGATTTATCTCCTGTGTACAAGAAATTGAAAAGGTTGATGTACCCTTCCAAGGTTCTAGGCTTAGGAAGAGAATTCAAACGCGCTACCCATACCTAGTTTTCCATCGCTCGAAAACTATGAATAAAGGAACTCTGGTCTACGATGATAGCCTGACGGCAGGTGATATAGCGGATGACATGACGACAATACAGAGTGGTTCTGATACCGAAGAAGTTGAAGGAGATGATTACGATAATGACGGTGAAAACGACCACAGCAAACTCGGTGAAGATGGTGAACACGAAGATAAAGGAACGACACCTCCAATGCCAAACTGTTCACTACAGATATTGTTCACTGTCGCCATGGAAATTAGAAAGCTTCTGAATGAATGTAAATGCGTATATTCTGATTGGCCACCCGACTCTCATGACCTGACTTTAGCGTTAGCAACAGCATCAATTCCAGTAAAGCTTCACAATTTTTTAGCATGGTGTCTTGGGTTCTCGTGCGAACCGGTTGAAAACGAAACGGTAGCAATCAGTCCAATGGAGAGAACGAAAGTGGTATCAATAGCACAAGACCTGGTATATGCGGATTCAAAAAGAAGGAAACTAACCCACAAGTCATTGGCCCTTGGAATGGCAGTTCGACAGATAACCGGGTCATTTCGACTACTCAGAATCCTACACGGTCTGGGACATTCCACATCAACATCCACCGTCTATAAACACGACACTGGGCTAGCTTTAGCCAGTAGCAAGGGGCAGGAAATCATAATACCAGGGAATATCAACCCGGGAGTGTTTGCCACTCTCGTTTGGGACAACAATGATTTCAACGAAGAAACTTTTTCGGGTAAAGGAACTACGCACGTTGCAAATGGAATTATTTTGCAGAAGGGAGACGTCATATTGGGGGATAAAGTCACAGTGAGTAAGAAGAACCGCAACGTTAAAGCACCAGAAACAAATATCATCACATCCATTTTTTTATAGCTAAAATTTTCAAAGACGCAGGACTACAAGTAAGTTTTCAGTTATGTTTTCACTACTTCCTATTTGTCAGCATGCATGTGTGTCAGTTTGTGTCTCTGTGTGTGTCTTAGTCTGTCTTTGTCTGTCAATGTATCAGTCCGTGATTGGGTCAAATATATCCAATGATGTCATTTTATGTTGGTATAATTTCAGGACATTATGATCGAATCAGAGGTGGCTGCATCGGGATCTGTGAATGGCGTGCTGTCTGGAAAACATTACAACCGTTCTATAAGGGCTTATAAATTCATCTTTGAGGCGATGGAAATGTTACGTTTTCAAGCCTTTGAGAAATCTTTCCCAACTACAGAAAATAGTCCACTCCACGCGATTGGTATTAGTGTACAAGAAGATTCGGAAAGGGAGATGTTTGTGGATATCTGCACCAGCAATATTGTCACCGATGCAAAAACGAAGTACGAGCTGTTCATTAAGAAGCGAAGCCAAGAAAACGCACTCTTTGCATTCTGGTCTAAATACATCGACATGGTACAGCTGCTTATACTTTACATCCGAGCGACTAGAACATCAGACTGGACACTCCATCTCAGTTCCTTAAGATCTATGATCCCCTGGTTTTTCGCCACAGATCGCGTTAATTATTCACGGTATGCACCATGCTATTGGCTAGAAATGATGTGCCTCGAGGAAACTCACCCATGTAAGTGTATCGATTTTTATGTTACATTTAAAACAATTTGTCTAATCTGATGAGCTGCACGATTAATATCACGAACAATCTATTTTGTACCCATGTCACCATATGGTGTAGTAAGTAAGTGGACTGAAAATTGCAAAGGTCAATGTGTCTTTACGATGGATGTTAATGTGTCTTTACGATGGATGTTAATGCGTTTTGTCTTTCAATCTTTGTTTTGTGTTACCTCTTTGGTAGATGTGGCCGCAAATATTGAAGATAATTGGACCGTTCATAGACAAGAGGGATATGCTTTCTCAGGCGTAGCATGTGATCAAACGATTGAACAAACCCTGAACAGGTTAGAATTGCCTCACATATAAAACACAGAAAATGTTTGAATTTTGAAGGCTGTATTTCTTTTGTACAGAGATTCCAAAATGAAAGGTTGTATGGTAGGAATGACGTTGAACAAAGGAGCTGTGCATCGTTGGTTAATGGGACAAGCAGAGAGAAGTGCAATTACCAGACAGTGTGAAGCCATGGCAAACGTAACCGAATTTAAAAAATGTAACTTAATATTTCAATGTTGCATTATCTCCGAGCTGGCGCGAAGCGCCGTGCGAGGGTACTAATTCCGCTCGGAGATTTACACCCGGGTATGTGAAAACATTGTGGAATGCAAAGTCGTCCGCCATTTTTTTTTGTCATGGACAGGACTGGACTGGACAGGACAGGACCTTTTCGTAAGTTATGCGCATGCGCAAGTTTAAGCCGAGAGAAGACTTCCATTTTGCAAACTTTTTTCAAAATTAGTTTTGCACTCATTTTATAAGTAATTCTCTATGTCTCCAAAACAAGATAAATGAAAATTATTCAGAGGACAAATTAACAAGAAGATAGAAAGTCGAAAGACCGAAAAAGGAGCATTTTAAACAGGCAAGTGTCTATTTTCCATGCTTGCTTTGCCGATTTTTTAACATAGCATGCAGTATAGTTTGTGAATTTGAAAATGTGTAGATCATTCTGTGTGGTCAATACAACATTGATTGATCTTTATGATTATTTTAGTATTGAATATGTTATAGAAAAATAAAAAAAACATTAAATCTCAAAAACTTCATTGCAAAAGCAAGTGCGAAGAATAAAAATACTCCTCGAAAAGCAGTTGAAGTTTTTTGAAAATTTCGAAACGTTTTGTGAACGTCTAATGTTGAATGTTACAGTAAATCAAAGCTAAAAGAGTACACAATAGCATAGCCACTTTATATAGGTGGACAATTGATAATTTTATAGTTAAAAACAAAATAAGATTTTGTACAAATTAAAATATAAAAAATATACAATGTTGCGTGTTACCATGGTTACATTCGTCGACTCAGTACTTCATGTTACAATAACTTTTGGGGAGTAAATTGTTTGGTTCAAACTTAACTATGGTTCAAATGGGCGAGGGGTTACTGCATGCATGTATTTCTAGTTAGTGCATTATCATGCTCACCTCGGTTTTTTTCCTCTCCGGGTGATTTAACCACTAAATTTGCTTACAAACGAGGGATGTTTGTCAAAATCCACTTTTATACAAACCCCCTTCGGAAGGTAGGTAGATTTAATCACTAATTTCCTTTTAGTACGTACCGAAACAGATGACATGCATATTTACAAAAATATTTATAATTACACTTTTTACCCAGGACTAGAAAAGATTTGGACAAAACAAAGATAGAAGCGAGTGAAAAAGCGGTACTGGATGTCACCCTAACGATGGAAGCCATGATAAACCCCTTCGAGAACGACCACGGTGTATTAGTGCATTTGGCAAGCGGAACTATTGCCACATCTGCAGTAGTGAATGACATGGGATCTATGCAGCCTCGCACCCAAGCTCGAAAGAGAGAAAAAATAAATAGAGATCAGTTGTTGAGCGAGCGCGCGGGGGTGCTTGGGGAGGACGCGAAGAAAATCGAGCCTGGCAGAAATTGATGTTAACATGGCCGACTTAAATATTTCATGGCGAATGTAAATGAGAAAATTTGTGAAATGTTGCAAGGAATTGGAAGACCTGTCCACAAAGCAGTTATTTTGGGAAAGACCTTGTGTCCTAGAGAAGGTTGCATTGATACAAGAGAATTATTTTACGAAAGCGGCATTGATCGTCATTATCGTGTTAGACACAAGAGCGAATTTTCAAGTTCTGAGCGGCACGAATAAATACAATCCTTTATAAGCAGAGGAAATAAACCTTGCGATGTTGAGCTTGTATGTGATGGTTCACAAGCAAAATTTCACTGCTGGTATATAAACAAAAATGATGGGACTGAAGTATCCTTTCAGACAGAATGTTTAATACTTTATCAAGCGGGTAAGTTATTTAGTATATGATTTATTGATTTTGACAACTTTCATGACCATTTTGTGCCAGCACAGTGGCTGGCCTTGTTCTGGCACAAATGGCCAGTCCAAACTCCAAGACAGTCTGTTTTATGACAGAACAGACACTGTCAGTGTCTGGATACTGTATTTGACGAAACACTTGCTCATGTTGTATTGTATTGTATTGTTTTGATAATTTTATTTTGTAAGCCAGAGGCAACAGTTTATTAGTAACATGTCCAGTGACTGCAAGAGGGAACCTGTGTGGTTTGTTAATCACTTCATAGAGTTTAAAATATTAAACAATAAATGTCTGGCTTTAATAAAATAATTTTCCTATTTTACAACATATTTACAGGCTTTTGTGCACAGTATATTCTGGAATATATTTAATTCGAATTAGTTGTATTGAATACAGGTTGCAATTGATTGTTAATATTACAGATCTTGTGACAAAATGTGTTGACTGTCTGAGTACTAGTGGGCATTGGTGAGAGGGATATGACCTTAATAATATGTAACTAATATTTGTGTTTATCTTCAGGATCATAGATCAAATATGGTTACGCCGTCTGGTGCTGTTATAACATTACAAGAGCCAACAAGTGAGGGAGCACGTGTTCAGCTTTCTGGAGACCCTTTTTTGGACATTCTTCAAAATATGTTTCATCATGACACCTTGAGTGTAACAATGACAATAAAGATACATTAACCGTTATTCCAACAGGAAGAGGTAAATCTGTTTGCTACTGGATTCCGGGTCTGGCAACTACAGGAGTCACAGTTGTAATAACACCATTATTGGCACTTCTAAATGACCAAGTTTCTAAATTGAGGAACTATGGAATTAATGTATGCTATGTCACTTAATTATGTCGGCTGAGGAGAGAGACATTACCTTTAATGAACTGACATGTGCATGGGGGCACAGTTGAAGGATTGACATAATTAATAAGTACATCTGACAAAATATCTTTGAACTGTCAAACAGACATGTAATATATTGTATTCTTGACTTGCAATCGGTCATGTTGGTCCCCGTTTCAACAAAAGAATCTCATAATCTTCTATAGAATGGCAGCAATGTTGGTCCCAAATTCAATTGTGTTTGGGGATTGGTTGCAAGTGAAGAATAAAAATTATAAAGCATATAAATGATATGAAAGTAGAAATATAGATAATAATTTATTAATTTACCATCTTGAACATCAAGTTTTTGAAATGATGCATTAAATTCATCATCTGAATTCACTGATTCTGTTAAAAGAAAGTTTTTTTAGCAAAGTAAGTCATAAACGACAAACAAACAATTGAACAATTAATAAGCACCATTCATTTAATAATCAAGTTTTATATACTATATAGCAAATGGACAGACTACATTTTATGAGTATTAAAATACGTCAATACAGAGTAAAATATAAATAAGGATAAGTCTTTATTAATCGACAGTTATAGATATCCACTTCATAGATATATTTTGTGGCGCCGTGGCGGTAGGCAGAAAAAATTAAGCAGCAAAGACATGCAGCAATAGCTTGTTGACATGTTGTATTTCTAGAGTCTCGCCTAAAATATAGAGTAAAAAAATTACCTTCAGATGATAGTTCTTGGTCCATATCATCCATGGATGGATAAAGACTGAGTAAATAAACGAGGAAAATGCTTAAACACATAAAAAACGGGTTGATTTACGCGGATATATTCGACTCTTCACTTATCGACATATATTCATCAGATATCGGACATTTTCTGCCAGGCGCTACTAATTCCCGTCGCGTCCTCCCCAAGCACCCCCGCGCGCTCGCTCAGCATAACCACTGATCTATATAAAACACTGGAGTAGTGCTTTTTTTTCTCTCTTTTGCGCTTGGGTACGAGGCTGGGATCTATGCTAGAAAAGGGCGAAAGTGCTGCACTGAAATTCATGGAACCCATTTTGTTGGAGAAGAACCGAATATCTACTCAACAATAACCAAAACAAACTTGCAAACATTCTCTGTTTTAGGAAAGAAGGTCACGAGCAAGAGCAAGAAAGGCGAACTTGTGGCGTTGAAAAATTCGAAAATTATTTTCGCAAAAATGCTTCTGATTGCTAGGAGTCGAGATCTACAAATGGAGGAAGTACTGAAATATTCTCTACGCCCATTCCCACGTGCATTGGCAACAAACGAAGGCGATCTGCTGAAAACTGTGAAGGCGAAATTACTTGATGCGATTGAAAAGGAAGTTCAAGGTAGTTCAGTCGATCTTCCTGTTGGAGAAAAGGCGTACATTCTAGATGCAATGGCAACGTTGCAAACGTTGACAGTTCGTCCAGCTACATTTGGTGAACTAGCAATCGATTTACTTATCAAGGTTGTCAACGCTGCAGTATATTCCAATTTCAAACGGGTGGATTTCGTCTGTGACCGCTATCCGCTGCAAAGCATCAAGAATCTAGAGAGGGATAGGCGAGCTGTGGTCGGCGTCCAGGTGATTCGCATTTATGGTGAGCAACAGCGGGTCCCACGTCAGTGGAAGAAGTTTATGTCTTCTGGCGAAAACAAAGGAGAGCTGATGAAATTCTTATTTGATGCCTGGAAAAAAGCGGATCCGCAGCTGTTAAAGGGCGTGGAAGTATATTTAGCACACGAAGAAAGCTGCCACAGGCTTGCTCAGTCGACGACGTGATGGTGTGCAATGATACTGAAGAACTTTGCTGTGATCATGAAGAGGATGATACGCGGATGATTGCTCATGCAAGACACGCTTCTCAATTCTACTCCAGTATCATTATCAAGAGTCCAGATACAGATGTGTTTCTGATAGCGCTTAACGCCTGCTTAGACATTCGGGTACGGGTAATGGAAGACGCATTATATCACTCAGCAAAATCAGGCATTCTGTTGGAGACCAATGGTGCAGTTCACCACTAGGCCTTCATGCATTTACAGGTACAAACTGAACTTTGCCGAAATAAATATTGTATATATTTCTAATGAACTATGCAGATCTCTTCTGGAACGTCGGCAGAGAAGTCACGCCATCGACACCACTGAATGAGAGCTTGTATGGCTACGTGTGCCATCTTTACGGTTTTGAAGAGTGCTCCGACGTCAACTCCGTTAGGTTTCAAATTTTTAAGGGTGGAAAATACGACGAAGACTCAATGCCACCAAATCAGGATTCTTTAGATCAGCACGTGAGTCGAGCAAATTACTAATGCTTCATCTGGCGACATGCATCGCAACCGTCATTGTACATGGAACCTTTCTGCAACAACGGGTGGAAACTAGATGATTGTGGCAACGTCTTAGTCGACTGGATGACCATTCCTCCAGCCCCCGACTCGGTCCTGGAGTTTGCAAATTGCAAATGCAAGAAAGCCTGTTAAAACAACAGATGTTCCTGTCTGAAAGAAAGCTGAAGTGCTCAGATCTGTGCATTGGCTGTAAGAATAACAATGGAAATGTTGATGGAAATGATGAAAGTGAAGTGATTCTGATACTTACGATCGCGATGAACAAGATCATACCTCAAGTGACATCAGCGAAGACGAATACTAAGTCTCTCTTCAGGTTAAACCCCGAGCCGGCGCGAAGCGCCGTGCGAGGGTACTAATTCCGCTCGGATATTTACACCCGGGTATGTGAAAACACATTGGAATCCAAAGTCGTCCGCCGCGATGTCATGGACGGTTCAGGGTTTTGCACGTTATACGCATGCGCGAATTCAGTTCCAGAGAAACATACGGATAACATTTTTAAAAGATTTACGGATAAAGATTTTGTTATTCATCAAAAATTATTTTTAAAACTAGGGCTATTGGAAAACATACCGACAAACATAGTCTTCAAAACAAGATAAACGAGAAGGAGTCGAATGGCTGAAAAAATGACACTTTTGAAGTGTTTTAAACGGGGAAGTGTCTATTTTTCATATTTTAGTTTGTGGATTTGCAAAAGCGTAAGTCACCCTGTGAGGTTATTATAATATCGATTAAACCTATAAGGTATTTTTGCTAGTTAAAATTTGAATTTTGAAGAAACAACGTAATGTCAAAGACTTAATTTTAAAGATAAATTTAAAAAAATATACTGTCAAAAAACAGTTGAAGTTTTCTGAATATTTTTTGACGTTTTTGTGAAATGTCTAAGGTTAAATTTTACAACAACCAAAGCTAAAAGAGTACGTAATGACATATCTACTTTATATAGTGGGCAATTCATAATTTTATAGTTAAAAGTACATATATTTATATTACTCTTTAATCATTTTGTACCAAAAGTAAAAAAATTGTATTTTGCTATGGTTACAATGATTGACCGAATACTTCATGTTACAATAAATTTTGGGAAGTATAATTCCTGAGTTCGAATAGGGGAGGGGATTCTGCATGAGTGTATTTCTAGTAGTATACATTATGATGAACAATACACAAACTGGTATACGCTAGTTCCGATAATCATGATAACGCCAAGTTAGTTCATCTGAGTTTTTAAGCTTTTTATTTGAAAACGTTGGGCCGTATATGAATTTGAATCTATTAAAAAGTTATATTTTATATAAAACCTTCAATATTTTAACCAAAAAAAATACGAAAACAATCGTTATTTTGTAAAATATTCCCTAAAAGTTTTAAGTATTTCCCTTTTACCTAACGTCTTCAAGTTTTCATATCAAATAGAACTTTTTAATAGCTCCAAATTCATATACGGCCTAATCTTCGGCGTCAAGAATTTCAACTGAAAACTCAGGAAAACTAAATCAAGCTGGCTTCAAAAATTCGCCTGGTTTTAGCGTTCCAGTTATTTTATAGTTCAGTGGGCTTTCCCTGCATTACTTGCAACATCCCATCGTTCTAAATGACAACGCGGCTGCAAATTGAAGAGACTGGAACGAAGTAAACATACATTTGAGCGATGGAATTTAATACGAAGCATCGAGGAATAATAAACAAAATGGCGGGCGATTGTTGGAATTTCGTCAAAGGAGTGCAAATAAACATGAATTTTATAAAAATACTTCGGGTCTACGGAGCGGGAACTCTTCGGATTCAGATTCAGCATGTTTAAAAGTGATAAGTTATGTAAAAGTATTTGAGTTATGAGGCACGGTAAATGAAAATCGTTTTTTTTTATGTCTCGACAAATGGCCTATTAGTAGAAAGCGTTGATCGAAGTCAAAACACATGCATTCACTGCATGATTCACTTTATGAGTTTTTTATGGGCAAAGCAAGTAAACACGAAGATATCCTTGTCGAATCAAAACTGAACAACAGAAAACCAGGTCGGCAAAACCTTTCATTCCTATGCTTTTCTGCTGTACATTTTTACAGAAACTATGTATTTTTGTGAGTTTCTTGCTAGTTTTCGTCTTCGTGTTTTCCTTCAACGTTCAAGTTTTGTCAGCCTCGCTTTGATTTCACAATTGCACTGATCTCAAATTATTTCGGTACACTGAAATTTTCAATTTCAATAAATTCTTAAATTTTTACATATGATAAAAAATAAACACGTAATTTACCGGCAGCTTCGGTCCGGATGCAAAAAACTGTGCCCTCCGGGCTCGGCCGGGGCTCGGGCCGTTTTCAAGACCGAGGGCACAGTTTTTTGCATCCGGACCTCGCAACCGGTAAATAGCATATTTATTTTGCAGGCACACTGGCAGCATTGAATGTGCCAAAAGCCTTAGCTTGGTCTACACACCAAAGCGAATGCCGTTCAGGTTGGTGTATTCATAGTTGTGTATGTTGCTGTATGTCATTTTGTGTTCTGGAGATTCCTAGCACAATATTTTTACATTATTTAATAATAAATGGAAATAAGCTGTTCTAAGTATCCTTAAATTAAATCCTAACTTTAGATACAACGCATATAAAGCCAGGAAACAGCTAGGAGCAATCGACTGGAATTCTCATGTCAATCTTCCCCAAGCAAAGACCAAATCTGGGGAAGAGCGAATAACCAGGAAGTACAACCAGAGAACCAGGCAATGGGATAGGAAAATTGTTAAAGTTGAAAAAGGTTATGAGTATGTTCCAGTACTCATATCCAAAATTTTGACCAGAAGAATTAATGATGTCAACACTGTAACTAGACATATTTCTTTGAGTTATAGCAACCCTGCCCTTATCTCCCCAACCACCCAACCACAGCCCACATTCCCCCTCCTCCAACAAAGGAAATTGTCCAAAGAAGAAGCAGATTTGCAAGTGACAAATCCTCAAAATGAAGCAGTACAACAACATCATTATCCAGTGAACCCTATATATTACCCAAATGTTTAAACTATATTCACATTCAACTTAACTAAAAATTAATGGTGTCTATATCTCATGTAAACACCAGTAACTGATGGGTACCGTTCTCTAATCTTTAACACCACACAGGATGGACAAACTCGTCTATTCCCTTTTAGTCTAGGACCTGTAAAGGAGTTTGTATACATTTCATTAAGGACAGATTATCTCAACTGTTTTAGGGTAAAATGACCATGGCGGTCAACATGGCATATGTGGCAAAACCCGAATCCGGGGCGAAAGTCCTGAAAATGACCACGCCCAGAAACGGCACTGTCGGCATAGCTCTAAGTCCTGAACCGCCAAAGCTACAGCCTTTCTGAATTGCTTATAGTGTTTAGAATGGTTGCTTTTATGGGTGGTCACTGGAGGGTGAAATTTGTCTAGGTATCATATTTTACAAGAAAATGACTATGCACCATCCCAGGTCAACTGCTAATTATGCATCAAATTACTCATTCACCTGGCAAAGTCTATGTTTTCTTATTTCCCAAACATTTTTGTCATAGGATGAAAAAATATGCTTATTTTAATATAATTATTATAAATTTCATAAGGAATGATATTGTTTTGTTGAGATATAACACATTTCATTTCACTTACCCCCCGCCAGAACACGATTTCAGCCATATTTTGCCGATTTGTTTGCTTTTTATCGCCGAGCCTCGCAAGTATCATCCAATTGTTCTACTTTAACACAATGCTAGTTGACTAAAGAATAATTCAACCAAGTTTCGTCGGGTTTTGGAGTAGTGCCATGTATTTTATATTCGATTTTGTGTCCTTCGACATTTCCTCAATTATGTAGCCATTGCAATGTCTCGCAGCTTCTCTGCCCGATAAATGCCACTTCTTCGTACACATCTGTATTTATATTACAGTATCCAAAAATAATTGATTGTAGAATAGTCCCAATCGAAAATTGAAAGCTTTACTCCCATTTGGGAGTGAAAAACCTTCCCTGGTTCATCAAGAACGAGAATCTAAAACAAAAGGTTCAAAATAATTTGAAAGTCTCGTGCAATCTTCACGAAAACTTCTCGTGGGCAACATTACAGGGGGGGGGAAACATTTTCACGAATACGTTTGTTCGCGATCACAGCAACCCAAACTCCCAAAGTAAAGTTCGTGTGTTTAACTGTTTATATGTTTTATGACAAAATAAACAAATATTCGCGTAATTTTGTATTTTTCTGGTTTCCTTTAGCTATAAAAAAGAAACCAGAGATTTACGCAATATTTTTGCACCACCCAATGTATTCGTGAAAATGTTTCCCCCCCCCCCTGTAATGTTGCCCACGAGGAGTTTTCGTGAAGATTGCGCGGAAGACTTTCAAATTATTTTGAACCTTTTGTTTTAGATTCTCGTTCTTGATGAACGAGGGAAGGTTTTTCACTCCCAAATGGGAGTAAACCTTTCAATTTTCGATTGGGACTATTCTACAATCAATTATTTTTGGATACTGTAATATAAATACAGATGTGTATGAAGAAGTGGCATTTATCGGGCAGAGAAGCTGCGAGACATTGCAATGGCTACATAATTGAGGAAATGTCGAAGGACACAAAATCGAATATAAAATACATGGCACTACTCCAAAACCCGACGAAACTTGGTTGAATTATTCTTTAGTCAACTAGCATTGTGTTAAAGTAGAACATTTGGATGATACTTGCGAAGCTCGGCGATAAAAAGCAAACAAATCGGCAAAATATGGCTGAAATCGTGTTCTGGCGGGGGGTAAGTGAAATGAAATGTGTTATATCTCAACAAAACAATATCATTCCTTATCAAATTTATAATAATTATATTAAAATAAGCATATTTTTTCATCCTATGACAAAAATGTTTGGGAAATAAGAAAACATAGACTTTGCCAGGTGAATGAGTAATTTGATGCATAATTAGCAGTTGACCTGGGATGGTGCATAGTCATTTTCTTGTAAAATATGATACCTAGACAAATTTCACCGTCCAGTGACCACCCATAAAAGCAACTATTCTAAACACTATAAGCAATTCAGAAAGGCTGTAGCTTTGGCGGTTCAGGATTTAGAGCTATGCCCACAGTGCCGTTTCTGGGCGTGGTCATTTTCAGGACTTTCGCCCCGGATTCGGGTTTTGGCACATATGCCATATTGACCGCCATGGTCATTTTACCCTAAAACAGTTGAGATAATCTGTCCTAAATGAAATGCATAGAAACTCCTTTACAGGTCCTAGACTATTTGCCTAGATAGCCATGGCGTGCTAGAATAAACTACCTATAAGCAGCTTTGCGGAATGCTCTTGTGCTGTTGTCCTCTCTATCTTTTCGAATATCACTCCTATTGCGGATACAAAGCTCCAGAAAATTCTGGATCAAGGCATAATTTTGTAAAACGAGAAGCTTGGGTTATGCATTTCTTTTGCTTGCAGCATTTATTTTCGAATTCTTGTGGCATTGGTCTGCATTTTCCACATGTGCACCAATGTGACGCAGATTCATGTATGGGTTCTGGTGTTGGATTTGGGTCCTGTGATTGAGAGTGGGAAGGACCAGGGGCGGATCCGGGGATAGTCAACCCGGTCACGCGACTAGGGTAAAAAATTGCGAAGTTAATTAATTCGATTTCAAATCGCGGTCCAGTTCTCAAATTGGTTCAGTGGCGTCAGCATATTTAAGTTTGTAGTCCAGTAATTACATTGCGTTCAGCGGTAAAAGTTTCTGTAAAGCAATATGATGATAAGTCAAAACAGCTGTCTTCCGCTTGAATCTTGACCGACTTGGTGGCAAATCTGGTCATTTGATTGGTTAGCAGCGATGTTGACCACTTTCCGGGGAGTTCTGACCGGGCAACTCATCAGGGGCACAAATATAAGCTCTGCCGTTGGCCAATCTTAAAAATATCTGAATTCTCTTTGGCTGCATAATTTTGACCGATCAGAGCGAGTCAGCCTGGTCAGCCTGAATATATTTATAGAACTATAGAAGGCCTTTCTGATCGCAGGTTTGACCGCAAAGGTTCAACAAAGTAGCACAGCCAGAAATCCCAATGTCTGCTAGTATTTACGAGACCGTAGAGTCCGCGTTTGCGAAAAACGATCGGCGATATCTTCAAGATATTGAAGTTGATCTAAAGAAACGAATAGACGCTTCACCGAATATTTCTGTTGAAGAGCTAGTGAGCGCCATCAACAACACAAGCTTTTGCCTTGGGAGAAATTTTGGTGCCGAATCATACATCCCGAAGTACGTTCGAGATCGAAAGAGCAACTGTTGTACGGCCCTAACGTAAATATATTATACGTTGACTAAATTTGACTTCTGTACATTATTAATACATTCTCCTATACTGTTTATTTGTGTTTATTTGTTTACGCTTTTTGTGGACTAATGCTAGTTTAATATTATTGCTGCCGCAGGCAGCACCCTATTCTTGACGTGCTTCCCGTTTTTACTCGCCCCAGTCTTTTTCGCGGATTTATGTATAGTCAATCTCGATCTGAGCTCTGTTTGTCCGGTAAGATGTCGTATTACGGGTGGACATTGCGCAAGAGAGGTTTGTGAAGTGAGGGGAATTAAAATGTTCACACTTGAAACGACATGTGTTCGAACATTACATAATTACAATTTGCAAACTAAATACGGATTAAAATCGATCAGTTTAGTATGACTAATTACTTTTCTATTTGCTTCTGCTAGTGATATTTTATACACCAGTTGCTTCTGCTAGTGATATTTTATACACCAGAGCGATCTTCTTTCATACAAACTTTTCTGCTGATCTGAATTAAACAATTTATACCTAAGGGCCAAGTCCAGAAACGATATACATCACACATTATTTATTTATTATTTATACTGATCTGAATGATGACATGATGTAAACAATATTTTATACCCAAACCAAGGGCCCAAGTAAAGCAGCTTTTAACATTAGAGGTGTAACTGTGCATTCTCTATTAAAGTTGCCTATAGGATCAAGAGGTAAAAAAGACCTAACAGGACAAAGCTTATGTAGGTTACAAGAGAGTGTTAATAACATTGGATACATCATCATTGATGAATACTCTATGCTTGGCCAAGTTACTTTTGGTTGGATAGAAAAGCGTTGCAAACAAGCAACTGGTTCTAATGACAAAGTTTTTGGAGGAAAATCATTGATTTTAACTGGTGATCCAGGTCAATTGCCACCAGTAGCAGATAAACCTCTTTACCATGCTAAACCATCAAATGCTGTTGGTGAACAAGGTCATCAAGCATATCATATGTTTGACAAAGTTGTTAAACTCACTGTAAATCAACGTGTGTAAGGTATGACATCTGAGCAGGTACAGTTCAAATTTGTTATTGCGACTTCGCAAAGGTGATTCAACAGTTGATGACTGGAAGTTACTTCTGACACGTCAACCATCAAATGTCACTAATTTATGTGACTTTGAAGATTCTACTAGACTCTTTTATAGTAATGAACAAGTTGCTAATTACAATCATGGGCAACTAACAAAACTTGAGCATCCAATTGCTCATATTAATGCTCGCCATTCATCAGCATTGGCAAAAAAGATATCCTCAGATGATATGTCTGGGTTAGAACCTGTCGTGTTTCTAGCAAAAGGTGCTAGGGTCATGTTAACCATGAATTTGTGGTCAACACCAAGTGTTGGCCTCTGCAATGGGGCTACTGGGACAGTTGTTGATATTATCTATCAAAACAACCATCAACCACCTGACTTACCTATTGCGGTAATAGTAGAATTTGAAAACTATAGAGGACCTGTTTTTAATGAAAACCAACCATTGTGTATCCCAATATATCCAATCACTGTCACATCACAGACAGAAATAGGTTTCCATGAGAGGCAACAGTTACCTCTTAGGCTTGCTTGGGCTCTAACAATACACAAGAGCCAATGAATTAAACTTCCAAAAGCATGGATAGATATTGGCAAATCTGAAAGAACCGCTGGAGTTTCTTATGTCGCTATTAGCAGAGTAAAATCACTTGCATCTTGTGTCATTGAACCAATGACATATGAACGATTAACAAGCTTGAAATCATCAGCTAACTTACAATATAGGCTTGAAGAAGAAAACAGGCTAGATCAGTTAGCACAGGCTACTAGCAGTGCATTTACATCAACAAACTACTGTACTGAGTTTGAATAAGAGAGGAATTTCATATTGGGATACCAGTTATATTTTGGTATGTAGTTTGACTATATATACTCTTTTAAATAATTTACTGTATTATATAATCACTAATTTACCCCTTGTTATCACTGTATGTATGAAAATATGATTTGCAAGTTGAAAGAATGGTAAGTTTTTTGTTTGTTTAACCCCTCCCCTCCCCTGCCCTACTTTTATTTTCATTCATTTATGTGCTACCATGTTTCTAAGTAAAAATCTCATGCTGGCAATTATTTTTTCTATAGTTTTGCAATTCTGATGGATGTGAATGGTGCCATGTTAATTGCTCGATGAAACCAAATGGTTGTTAAAGTCAAAATATAATATGGATATATTACATCGCATGAAAATGGATGGGAGCTTCTGGATTAACAGAAATGTATTTCTATTAAAACAAGAATGCTGATTTAAAAGATTGTATGGATATCGTACATCTAATGCAATGGGATGGAATTTGCCATGTATTATTTTTGCCGTACTTGTTTCCAATCTACCATATGGATGTCAGGAACATTGTATGTCAAGATATTACATACCTTTATATGTACAGTAACCTAACAAGTTATTGGACAATAATGATGACCAACAATGGATACTACCTGTACATGCTAAATAAATATGAAACATTTATATATTGGACAAAAAACCAATAGTAAAACTTGTTTACCAAATGGAAAATACAGTGGACAGTAGACTATCATTACCTTGGAAAGAATATGAAAACTTGCAAAAACTAGTCGTATCACGTTAAAACACATATTGTGTATATTCCTAATTGACTGTGTTCTTCCAGACGTTCTGAAAAGTGAAGATGATTTAAAACATTGGTACCAACAATCACGTGCATACATGTAAATATGAAAATCCCAAGTTACGAAGTACACTTTACAGTATATATAGAGAATATTACATGGTTGCGCGGAAATATGGAATTTATTTCGAGTGTTGAAGAGAATATTGCTCACAAGTGAGCGTAGCGAACGAGTGAGCAATATTCTCTTCAACACGAGAAATAAATTCCATATTTCCAAGCAACCATGTACTATTCTGTTTATTTTATAAACAAACGACAATTCATATAGAAACTCAAAACAAATGTGTAAATAGTATACAAATAGTAATAGGTTTTTGATTGGCTGGCAAAAATGATATTTTCACACGTAAAAATATCGTATTTTTTACGTGTGTTTAAATACGATTTTTCTCAGTGGCATAAAACTCTATATAACACTTATGTTTATATAATAATTAACAATTATTCGCCGAAGGCGAAGTGATTATCGGTGAATATTCACCGAGACGAAGTCGAGGTGAATATTCACCATAATCACTGAGCCTGAGGCGAATAATTGTTTTAGTATAAATTTTGCATATGAAATTAAACAACAGCTTTAAATATCAGTTTAAAAATTCAGAAATTAAGCTATGTTCAGCCGGTTTACAATTGCTTTATTTTATAATGTTGCAGTGTTTCTTGTTCGCACGCACTTTCAAAAGTATTTTCCTTTTTCGAGAACAGAACAAAGTTTTTTATCTTACTAAATCTCTGTTTAGAATATAATACACAAGCTAGGACAGGCTGACTGGCTACGTTTGTAGTTGAAAATGTGGAGAAATGCTGTACTCAACTTACGAACTTTGTTTTGCGAAAATTTTTCCAAACGACAAGTTGTTTATTTTCAGCCTCAGCAAAACAGAGCATAAAAACACACTTTGCAAAGAATAGATCAATGCCTATAGGTATGGAAGATAAAATTGTAGCGGTGAATTGACATTTAAAATATATTGTTGAGATTCTGGTTATTCTGTCCTGAAAAAAACTGAGAAAAATACGAAAATTCAACCGAAAAACTGATGATAATATAGCTAGTATACAAATCTCACATGCGAGTTTCGAAAACATAATTATAAATATATTGATAAAGCACGACAAAAACAAAACATTTAAAAGTGAATATGGTTACCATAGAGTCTCGGATAGATACAAATATATATATACAAAGTAAAATGATTTGAAAATATTATTAACAGCCAGGTTTTGCCAGCCTTAAAGTATATTTTTTTGCTAGGAAACTTGAAACAAAACGGACAAAGTTTGAAGCGTATCACGGATGTTTCGGAGTTTTTAGATGATATAAATTGTCAAAAAAAGTTTAATACAAAGTATTTAAAGGCGTCTTACCTTTTATAGAAAAACACTAAACTTTTGTTCTTCTTTTGGGAGTTTTTTTCATCGTTTAAAAAGGTTTCAAACAACTTTGCAAGGCCATTCTTTTGGAAAGCATTATTTACTAGCAGGCTAGTAAATAATGCCTCAGATTTACTAGTGCAATAACCAATCAGAACGCAGGAAAGCTCATTTCGTATGCAAAATTTATACTAAATAGTAATTATTGCATGTTGTAATTTTAATATTTTTTAAACAAAATAAATTCATACATACAAGACAATTTAATTAAATGAAGTTTATTGCTATAATCAATCCCCAGGGCTTTGGTCGTAAGGCAGCACTTCCCTTGCGATAGTAACTTCTAGTCTATATCTATACTGGATTCATATAATGTATATGGAGCAATATACAAAGGCAATACCACATGACATAGCATGGTGTAAATGTGTAATACGATCATATGTTATTTTGTGAAATTCATGTTTTTAATCCACAGCCACAGACGTAGTTTCATAGGGCACACATTCAATGATTCAAATATTTAAATGTCTGATCAAGTGAAGTGAAATCCCTAAGGAGTGATTTGTGGGACTCAGTGAGATTGAAAATTGCTACAATTGGGTCCCATCTTATGAGGTTAATTTTTGGCTGAAGCAGCTCCCAGAGTGCTGCAAATGGTGTTTCCGAGGTTCAAAAATCAAAAATTTTCTGGGGGGCATTCCCCCATATCCCTCTAGGTTGCTCGCGCCTTCGGCGCTCGGCCAATTTTGCACCTGCGGCGCAAACTTGGATTGTCAGATATTTTGACTAACGTACGAAAAATCCTGGATCCGCCCCTGGGAAGGACTCTGAGAAGGATCTGTACCGGAGTTCAATGGATTTTCATTGGAGGATTCACTAAATTCACCTAACCTTTCTGCATCCTGATCATCTTCATTGAGGTCATCCTCCATGATCAGTAGTGCGTCGATGTAGTCCATACTACCAATACCTCTGCTTAAACTGCGAATAGCTAGCTTTTTTATCATACTTGAATCTAGTGGAGCTATAAATTTCTAAAATAAATATAGTAGTACAAGTTATCAATAGCCGAATTCATATTAGAGACGGGAAACTCGTCTTAAACGGGAAACTCTTCTTAGACGGGAAACTCGTCTCATATGAATCCGGGGGCAGACAAGTTTCCCATCTAACTTTCCCGTCCAACCAAAGGACGGGAAAGTTAGATGGGAATCCCATCAAGACGGGAAACTTGTCTTAAATTAAATCCGTCCCTAAATTCATATTCGGATGGTTTTTCACAGACAAGTTTCCCGTTTAAGGGGCTATTTATATGAGCCCGCCTAGCCGAGCTGACCCTGTTACCCGGGCTGAAACTAACAAGCCAAAATTGGCGGGAAAAACATGTTTATGAGTTAAGAGTGTAAGGTTTGTCAATATGGTCAAATTCATGCTTTGTTGAACAAATTTTCGATGTTGAACTACTTAATTAAGCAACAAGAATAACTTAAGAAATACAATGCTATCCAGAAAATATCCATTTAGATCAATATCGTTGTGTTAAACGACGTATTTCTGCTAGCCCGGTTACCCGGGCTGGAAACTTTACACGGATAATTTCAGCCCGGTGACCGGGCGCCCCGTTTGACTCAAGTGAGATCCCAGCAAAACGGGCTGGCCCTAGGCCTGTTTTTGATGTAAAGTAAAATTGTTTTGTAAAGGAAATTAATATGTTGCCGGGCGCCCCGGTTAACCGGGCTCATGCAAACAACCCCTAAGACGAATTTCCTGTCCCTAATATGAATTCTGCTAATAATAATATAAAACCCTGACAAAATAATGTATGTATTATGCTATCATATGTATAATATCAAATCAACAATTGTTCTTTTATATAATTAAATATTATTTTAAAATACAAGTACAACATACAAAACGTTTATACCTATACATTTTCGTGTTCCTTTTCCCTTTGCATATCCTCCGACTCTGTGGACGCGTGGGTAAGGCGAAAAGCTTGCCTTTGATTCCCTGCTGTCTTGCGTTGTCGTCTTTCAGGTTTATCGGCCGTTCCCTGAAGCAAAATCAGACAAATTATGTAGTATAAATCCCGAAATATAAACATAGTTGCAAACATAGAAAAGTTGAAATAGTTTTACCTTATTTTGGCAAGGTTTTGCACGCGTACAACAATGACATTCCGCCGAACACGCTATGTTTCTACCCTTGGACGGGCAACCTCGGGTTCCATTTTGCTTTCTACTAACGTAAACCGATATATCACTGTTCAATTAGATCCGTAGATATTGCTTTACAAAACAATATGTAAAATATGTAAAATATGTAAAATATGCATATTTTGACTTACCTCAGAATTCATTATACAGCTTCGAAACAATGGCGGATTATATCGACCGAGCAAATTCCGACAGTTTTTTTGTGCGCAGAAAAGATGCGCACAATGTGACACTGCTCCTTTCAACACCAGAAGAGGTTGCGTGAGTATACCGACATGCAACGCGCCCAGGGGCGTTAATTATATATTATCGATTTCTCGGCCTGCGCCGTCACTGTTCGACTGTTTCTCGCTGCGTTCACATCTCCAAATATTTTTAAATGGCGAATTTTCACCGGTTGTTCATGGAATAAAAATCGAAGAAATGTTTGCTGAATGCAGTAGCCCTGCATTGATAGAAGTGCATACTAGTTGTGTTTTGAAGGTAAGATGATTTAAACACAACCTATATATCATTTTGACTCAATGTGACTCATATACGGTTTGACTAAAACAGGCTCCAGTACTTTCAAAGTATTTCATATTTAAACGGCACTGATTATTCAAGTACATATTTTAATGATTATTTTCATATTTAAGAAACTATATAGCATCTACAAATCAAGGCTTTGAAAGCTCTTAACTAAATTTGATATTATATTTCAATGCGTAAAATTTGATTTGTTTTTATATTACTATTAAACACAGCAGTGTTTAATAGACTGATAGTAAAGTCATTTTACTTCGAATTCGTTTACATATTCTTCCTGAACCTGTTTCTTAAATTCATGTAGTTTGTTGACCCTATTGATCATCGAGATGGAGGTGGCCGACTATATAGGAAATTCGACAGTTAACTGAAATGTTGGATGTGGAAGACATTTCTGGTGGTGACCAAATGTCTGATGACGAGGAGAATAGTGTGGATGTTATGTATCCTGAAAATTTTGTTGTTGTTGGATCTTGGCAAGAAAAAAGATACCAAGCCGTTCTTGCAATATGCATGTGGAGAAGATCATGACACAAATATAATTATCTGGCGAGTTGGTTCCTGTCATCGACCATCGATCTGGATTACTGCTACATACATTAATTCTAGGAAAGAATCTTAATTTATTTAAAGAGAACATTTGAAGAAAAAATTATGCCAGGAAAAGCTTTAATTTAACCACCATGGTTATCTAAGGGACTGTTCATCATTTATGAGGGGGTATGCCAGAATTTTAAAAACGGTTTCTGGGGGTGAGCCAACATAATTATAAATTAGGAAAGGGGTAGACCAACCCAAATTTTAAATCTCACTTGTCTTGCAATTTATCAGTACATCAAAATGGCAGAAAATACCATTTCAGAGGGACTAGATTTGGGAATGCCCCCAAAATGGGGGAATGCCCCCAGACTTCCTTGTTGGGTGGTACCTTATGTACAACATAACCTTCTATGTACAAGATTACCTTCTGTTTTGGTCACCCTGCATCCTATGCCTCTGGTATCACAGGAATAGTTTTATCATTTAATAATATTATCTCAATATAGTATTTAGATGCCTTACTTAATTAATGCAGCTGCAACTGTAACAGGGGGGGCATGAATTTGTGTCCAATGACAAGGGATGGGCTGCAAAAATTAAACCATTGTTATTGGGTGGGTCAAGATAATAGTTTAGTTTTATGTTTATTGTGTTTACTACTCTGAGGTGGACAGAAAAGCCTTAACAGGTTTTGCAACCCAATTGACAAAGGTTCCCAGGGTGAGTTAGTCAAGGTTAATCACTAAGGGTTAGTTTTTAGTGAGGGAGGAAAACCGGAATACCTGGAGAAAAACCCTTGAAGCACAGAATAGAACCAACCAATCTCAACTTACAGGAGTTTATCAAGGACACTGGCATTACCTGAGTAAATCTGTGCCCTCGACATGCTGTATAGCCGGTTTAACCCAGAGGAAAGGGGGAGTGTGCTAATCGCATCTGCAACCCATTAACCCATACTTCCCAAAATAGATACTATCAATCAATGACTGGCCCACCCCCCTTCTAAATAATGAACGGTCCTTCGTCGTTGCAGTACTTATACATACTTATATAATCTATACTGTATCTATGTAGCTTGCAGATAGTCTTTTTCGTACTGTACAACTGACAAGTAAAATCAATAGACTATTATGCCAATGTAACTATGTTCTAAATTAACTACACCCAGGGCAAAAGGTTGAACAAACGTTTTTATATCCTAAGATGTAAGGAGAATGTTAGCTACATAAATGTTTGAAGTGGTTTTCTCTAATTCATTTCCCTAACTAATCATTAAATAATGATTTCCAATAAATATACACAGACAATTGGTTTAAAAAATGATTTATTTAAATTCAAACCATACTAAAAAACTGTTGCATCATTTCATTCCACCAATATGCATGGATTAGGCATATATGGTAAAATATACGAAAATGGTGCTTTTACTGTTATAGTGTATGCCAGTCATTCTCATTCCACCAATACACCAATATAAGGTGGATTAAGGGGGAAAGTTACCTTGATTTATACCCTTGTGAAAGATGCAGCCTTTTGAATGATGTTAGTAATGATGGCAATGTGATCGAGTACCCCTGTTACTTGCAGTATGTGTTAAAAGACAAAGTTGTAACTGCATGGGGCTGGAAAAGCTCAAATGAACAGGACTTTACCTGGTTAATGATTGTGTGGTAAGTGTGTAATAATAATAATTACAGCATTTAGTATGCATTTTGTACAGCCTCAATGCGTTTACAATGTTAAGAACATTACAGTCTACCTAAAAATTAAATATATTTACAACAAGCTTCAAACATCGGTGGTGTTGAAGGAAGTGGTGGTATTGATGTTCTCTGAATTCTGATTCCATTTAAACAGACTTGGTTTTACCAGAATTGGCTTGTCTTCTATTTATCACAAGTTCTGCTAAACTGTCAGACAATGTCAAACCATAATGGGATTCTGCTGCAAACTTTTTTCTGTATACAATATTTACCTGCGACCTCAGACGGGAATCTATATTGAGGGCAAATAAATGAAGGATACAAAGAGTATGTTTAATTTTTTATGATAACATAATTATCCTAAATCTCATTTCAATTTATAATGCCTAGTCTTATTTTAATTTCTTTATACATAAAAAGGGCATAATATAGACATGCTTATAAATATGGCAGCACATCCAACACCCATATTTTTTCCTATAAATAAATCAATACTGTATGTACATTATACAGTATGTTGCCATATTGAGACGCTGTAAGCATATACTGTACTTTCAATTGCTGTACTGTCTGTATTACAGTACATACAACTATGATGAGCATTTTTTAAATATATTGAATAACAAAAATCAGGTGGGAATAGATATAAGAATATAGGACACAAAACACAAAATATTGCAACATATTGCAAGTACAAATTTTAACCCATTAGAAGCATTCTGCAAGCTCTAAAATTTTGATCCCTATCCAACCACATCTCAAAGGGAACGTTTAACTTAAAACGCATAGTAATATATATGTAAGTAGATGTGACCCCCCATATAGCAGAATTTTCCCGCCATAAGACGTCAGCATTTTGAGGATCCTGCCATATGACGTCATTTGCGTAGATACGCGTAGATACATGTAGATACATGTGGATATGCGTAGATACGCGTAGATATATGTAGATACATGTGGATATGCGTAGATACGCGTAGATACATGTAGATGCATGCGGATATGCGTAACTACTTGTAGATACATGTGGATATGCGTAGATACGCGTAGATACAGGTAGATGCATACGGATATGCGTAGATACGCGTAGATACATGTATATACATCCTCTTTCGATTACTCGTTCTATGGCCTCCAACCCGTATGATACACATCTTTGGAGTCTAAGTAAAACATTTTGATCTATGCACACATATTTTGTTAGTCAGAAACTCATCCTCAAAATATACACATGGTTAGCACTGATAAGACCTTTTTATTATGACATTACGCAATCGTCCCTCTCTCTCCTGTTGCGATAAAAATGTGGACATGTTTGTGAGGCACTTATTGCTGATTTTTGACGTGCTATAGCGATGTTTACTGTAGATGCTTACTGATGTTTACTTTGGCATTCTGTGTTCGTTGAGCCGTGCGCGCATAAATTTAGGTTGATCTATGCACACATATTTTGTTAGTCATTGACACTACTCAGTTCACGAATCCTTTAAGGGTGATATCGCCGCATTGTACAAGTTTTTCTAGCTGTATCAATCCTTTGCATGCTAGCATACACATCCTTCTTGAATTCCATCGCCTTCGTATTTTTCTCATGCGTCTTCGCATTAAGGCCCTTCGCACAATATACAGTTTTTACACATATTGTCCGGGTTTTACACTATTTTCCAGCTTAGATCACTTGACGTTTCGTATATTTCTGTATATTTCGGGGTTCCCTAGGAGTTCCCTCGGGGTTCTCTCGGGGTTCTCACATATTTAGAGAGTCCCGTAGAAGTGCTCATTTACGGGACCTTTTTGCGGGACATATTTAGCAAGTCCCGTAGAAGTGCTCCTTTACGGGACCTTGTTGCGGGACATATTTAGCGGGTCCCGACGTCCCTTGCGTCCCGTTTGAACGATTTGCTAGCCATCTTTTTGCGGACATAATTTCAGGAACGCAGGGAGATTTTTCAAGTGTGGGTTCTCGTCGAAACCGTAATGATTTTTAGAGTGAAATATCGCTACCGGTACACCGTTTGGTTGACTGCATGTATAAATTAACACAACACGGATTAACAGTTTAAACAAATTTATTCCTTTAAGTAAAACAATTTTACAGAAATAACGTAGCGACGTCCCGGGGTTCCGTTTGACAAAATGTGTAGGTCTTGCCATGGCACAGTTTTACGGGACGTCGGGACGCGTTCAAATGCGTCCCGTAGCGACGTCCTGGGGTCCCGTTTGTCAAAATGTATAGGTATCGCCATCGCACAGTCTTACGGGACGTAAGGACGCGTTAAAATGCGTCCCGTAGCGATGTCCCGGGGTCCCGTTTGTCAAAAGAGACAATTGCTTTATTTTAACACATTTATTATTAATGATAATGTAATTCATTTTTCAATTGATATTGTACGCCAGTATCATCACCATCATCACCACCACCATTATCATCATCATCATCATCATCACTGTCAGGGAAATGCTGTCTGTCTTCTAGCAGACGCTGGAAAATATATTTTCTCTTTTCTACTGCGGAATATAAAGCTTCGTCCCGGTCGAGGAAATCTACGTCTATCAAATTATCTCTTGTCTGCATAATCTTCTGGTGAGTTGGATCTTTTTTCATGTGTGACATCCACAGCAGCCGGTCTGCATAAACATCTTCTAGTTCTTTGGTCAGTTTTGGGAGAATTGCTGAAAACGATCGCCTTTTAGCTTCAACCTCACTAAAACCTTCATTTTCAATACACTTAACGTTTTCTTGAAATTCATCAAAAAGGTGCAGTTTTGCTTCAAGTATCAACGTTTGCCAGGGGTCATAGTCCTCTCCATCTCCGCTGGTTTGGTGATCCCCGTCTTCGCTCTCCTGTTTGTTGTCATATTCCTCGCTGTTCTCATTTTCTTCGCTGCTGCTCTCTTTCTCTTCGCTGTTATATTCTTCCTCGTTATCATCATCACTATCGAAAATATCGCCGTTTTGATATTCAGAAAAGGTAGATACCCCTTCATCAAAATTATCCATTCTAGCTCTTTTCGCTCTGGGCATAATGTCGTGGTCTTCTTCATCTGCGCAAGATGACTTGACGTTATTCAGATAAACACGTCTTTCTTCACTTGATAACCGGTGAATGTCTGCCAAATGATTGGATAGTTTGCAAAAGTTTTTCTTTCCGCACAGAGGACAGTCTTTATGCGTTCGTGGCATGGAGCGAAATGACTTCTCTTTTCAGGGTACACAGTTTTTAATGATTATGTCGAACAAACACGTCCTTGAAAAAGCCTGTAGAAGTGTCCTGACGTCCCGTAAGACTGTTCCATGGCAAGACCTATACATTTTGTCAAACGGGACCCCGGGACATCGCTACGGGACGCATTTGAACGCGTCCTTACGTCCCGTAAGATTGTGCCATGGCGATACCTATACATTTTGACAAACGGGACCCCGGGACGTCGCTACGGGACGCATTTGAACGCGTCCTTACGTCCCGTAAGACTGTGCCATGGCAAGACCTACACATTTTGTCAAACGGAACCCCGGGACGTCGCTACATTATTTCTGTAAAATTGTTTTACTTAAAGGAATAAATTTGTTTAAACTGTTAATCCGTGTTGTGTTAATTTATACATGCAGTCAACCAAACGGTGTACCGGTAGCGATATTTCACTCTAAAAATCATTACGGTTTCGATGAGAACCCCCACTTGAAAAATCTCCCTGCGTTCCTGAAATTATGTCCGCAAAAAGATGGCTAGCAAATCGTTCAAACGGGACGCAAGGGACGTCGGGACCCGCTAAATATGTCCCGCAACAAGGTCCCGTAAAGGAGCACTTCTACGGGACTTGCTAAATATGTCCCGCAAAAAGGTCCCGTAAATGAGCACTTCTACGGGACTCTCTAAATATGTGAGAACCCCGAGAGAACCCCGAGGGAACTCCTAGGGAACCCCGAAATATACAGAAATATACGAAACGTCAAGTGATCTAAGCTGGAAAAGAGTGTAAAACGCGGACAATATGTGTAAAAACTGTATATTGTGCGAAGGGCCTTAATGCGAAGACGCATGAGAAAAATACGAAGGCGATGGAATTCAAGAAGGATGTGTATGCTATGCAAAAGGATTAATACAGCTAGAAAAACTTGTACAATGCGGCGATATCACCCCTAAAGGATTCGTGAACTGAGTAGTGTCAATGACTAACAAAATATGTGTGCATAGATCAACCTAAATTTATGCGCGCACGGCTCAACGAACACAGAATGCCAAAGTAAACATCAGTAAGCATCTACAGTAAACATCGCTATAGCACGTCAAAAATCAGCAATAAGTGCCTCACAAACATGTCCACATTTTTATCGCAACAGGAGAGAGAGGGACGATTGCGTAATGTCATAATAAAAAGGTCTTATCAGTGCTAACCATGTGTATATTTTGAGGATGAGTTTCTGACTAACAAAATATGTGTGCATAGATCAAAATGTTTTCCTTAGACTCCAAAGATGTGTATCATACGGGTTGGAGGCCATAGAACGAGTAATCGAAAGAGGATGTATATACATGTATCTACGCGTATCTACGCGTATCTACGCATATCCGTATGCATCTACATGTATCTACGCGTATCTACGCATATCCACATGTATCTACAAGTAGTTACGCATATCGGCATGCATCTACATGTATCTACGCGTATCTACGCATATCCACATGTATCTACATATATCTACGCGTATCTACGCATATCCACATGTATCTACATGTATCTACGCGTATCTACGCAAATGACGTCATATGGCGGGATCCTCAAAATGCTGACGTCATATGGCGGGAAAATTCTGCTATATGGGGGTCACATCTACTTATGTACATGTTCCACAATTATAAAAAAAATAGTGGTTCATACAGCGATTTTTGGCGCGCCATTCTGATTACAATGCGGTCTATTCCCGCCATCAGCGGCAAAATATAGCGTAGCCCATTTTCAAACCGCGATTACTCGTCGATTTGAGTATGTAATCTTTGTTTTAAAGTATCAATAGAAAGAGCAACTCTTCCTCAATTCAATGCTGTGGTTTGTATTACTTTTCCTTGTAACAGAAATTATTACCTCATGCAGATTTCAAAGCTATATGTGCCGTGACCCGTAACAAGGGTTAATACAATGCGTGATTAGCATAACTAAAACAAGCTAAATAAATCAAACAAGACAAATATCGTTAAATTAGATTAATTGATAAAACAATTATTGAAACATACCTTCAAAAATACGACTAATTCCAAGCTAAAACTCGCAATATTTCTGAACAATTTTTCACCAAACTTTCGTCGAAAATTTTTATTTTTAATAATAGTCAACGCAATGCATTCTGGTATACTCACCATTCCTCCTCTGTTTCAACACTGTAGCGGAATAAGTACCCTTCTTCGGGCTTACTCCCGCAACGACGCCATGGCCATTGTTTCAGGAATAAGGATTTGTGTCTTTCTATATCTCCTTATTGTTGATGGCTGATGTTGTCATGGCGATATCGCTATGAAAATTATATGAATTTTGCAGGTTCATATCTTCGGTTCAATGCATGCTATATAGATGACAATACCACCGTTCGATTCAGCGTTTTACGATCTCTTTAGCCAGGTAAATTGTGTTTGTTTACAGCTCTATGCGGCCGCTTTATCCCCTTTCAAACACCTCTGAACTTTGTATTGTTTACAAATTAACAATAATACAAACTAATTAAATATTCATTTCGCTTTCCTACCTTAGGTTTACACGCTACAACTCCTAAGTATGACCATTGGATAGCTCTTGAAAATCCTGTTCGAAGGGATATATTTAAATATCCATACGAAATAAACTAGCCATTTTATGACAATTCTCGTGAAAATGCTGTCTTTATTGCGAATCCCGGTTTTGTCGGCGCACGCTCGGGCAACTTCCGAAGCTAAATCTCCGCGGCTTTGCACTCTAGCGTATTGAAAGTACCGGCAATCGATTCCGCGTGATGTAATTGCTTAGATGGCGGATTTTCATTGGTTTATAGCAATCAACACTGACCTTATATGGCATTTCGTAATTTATTTGCGCGTGCGGGAATCAAATTTCAACGATCTCGGCATTTTGTATGCGACTTTCAAAAATAGTTACGCTAAGCGTACATGTATCTGCTCATGGTGCCCATGAAGGAGTAATATTCAACAATAGGCAATTTCGTAATTACGGGCGCCATTTTGCAAAGCGGGCAAACACAATAAAGCAACAATAGCATGACTCTAGGGACAAGTATTTTGACTACTCCCATTGGGACGAGATGTATATAGTTACTACGGCTGGCGTTTTTGGGAGTATCACAAACTTGCATTCCCATGGTCACCCGCACAAAACGCATGCGATTTTCTTGTCAATCTTGTGTGCATCTTTATAGAATACTTGCGCATTTTGAGTTACGTACTTGTGTTTTAACCAGATCAATAACGCATCAAGGGAACGATACGATAAATGCAATACGAACGAGAACCGTACAAATCATGCTGATATTCGTCACGCACTATGTAAAATACTTTTAGACATACTTTAGTCTATATGAGGGTATTATATTTCCAACAACAAACATTGCGCCTTCAAGACTTGACGATCGTAAAGCGCATCGCTCTAAAACATCTATGCTCTACAATAGTTTGAGCGAACCATACGTGGGTATTTATTTGTATTTGTGGGAAACTAACGAGAAACTAGAAATCAGTGTTGAATATAATTCAGACATAAACGCGCAATTACAACTCTATTTATTAGAGTTCAAGGGTCAGCTGTCACATATTCTTGATAATTATTACACTGTAAACGGGTCAAGTTTTTACAAGAAAACCGATCGAAGAGCTTAGTTCTCCCTACGTATTGCAATATTTTAAGATGATCCTATAGCTCCTCATTTTTATACTTCGATTTGACCCGAACGCTTGAATAGACTCGATATCAGTATTGAGCGAGACGCATTCCTCACGACAAAAATATGAGGGACATTATATTTCCAACAACAAACATTGCGCCGGCCTTCAACACTTGATTGAAGTTGATTCGGCGCATCGCCCTAAAACATCTATACTCTACAACAGTTTGAGCGAACGTACCATACGTGGGTATTTATTTGTATTTGTGGGCAACAGTGTTGAATATAATTGAGATATAAACGCGCAATAACGCGGAGCTCTATTTATTAGACTAATTAGAGTTCAAGAGTCAGCTATCAAATATTCTTGATGATTATTACACTGCAAACAGGTCAAGTTTTTATAAGAAAACCGAAGACGTTAGTTCTCTCTACATCTTGCAATATTTTAAGATGATCCTATAGCTCCTCATTATTATACTTCGATTGGACCCAAACGCTTGAAAAGACTCGATAAAATTAAAGTATTCGGCGAGACGCATTCCTCACGACAATAGTGGAATACGCAAGACATTTAATCGCATGCACGGCGCACGTATTGGTCAAACGTTGGCAGACCAATTCAAATGAGTAACAAATGTATATACATAATTATACAGCTATACAATGTTTTATTTTTAATATGTTGTAGTATTTCTTATGTACCCTAATGGCTATTGATCTTCGACAGTTTGACTGTTTAACTGTTTAGTTTGATAGTTTCTCCTTCAGAAATAGAACAACTACATTTGAAATTGGTCACATATTTTAAAGCATTCGTTCTGGTCCATAATTTCGTATTGAAAACCTTCGTATTTCCACGTTTTTATATGATCTAACGACGTTTTGTCAATTTATTTTTACATTTCAAAACATAAGCGCCATGTTGAGTTTAAGATCTAGCCTGCGAACAGGAAGAATTTAATGCCTTGGGGAACATTACGTCATTGCATTGTAAGCCACTTGCTGATTGGTTATCAATTTAAATAAGCTCGTCGCTGAATGGCTACAAGTAGTAGTAGTAGTAAAACTTTATTTCAAGAGGGAAACGTATTAACCATAATAGTTATCTAACATACGGCCCTCACAATATTACAATATTTACAAACATATATAACAGAATGATATTACTATTATTTACATGTGAGAAAAATGATAATTAGAGTTAGCTAATTAGTAATTAAAAACTAAGCTAACAGCTAACAGCTAACAGCAAACAGCCAACAGCACCATGGCAATATATCTGCATTCGCAGATACAAAAAATTAAACAAAATACTTCTACTTCTTCAAATGCAATGAAACTTTCCAATAATATTCCTTTTTACATGAGCTACAATTTTGTAATTAACATTTGCCCGAAAATAATAAATCTTGCCCTGGCAATTCCGTTTTATTTCAACAATAATTGTAAAATTTTTAGATAATTTATGAACATGTATGCAAATTAATTTTGATATGTAATACGCGGGACAAACTTAATATCATTTAAAGAGGAAGTCATAAGCTATCGAATGACGCCTGTCCTGCTGCCAGAGAATAAACACGTCTGGAGATATTTACATTTGAAACAACTGATCGTAAATACCGTGCGTCCCACGGACAACGATAAAAAATGTCGCATACGTAATTTTCGTTGTGAACTGTAGGTCATAAACGGCATGGAATTTGAATTCTATTCTTCCAGGTATTCTTGTCATTATAATGCGAAATGGAAAAATTTCCAGTGAATTCTACCGGAAATGTAAACATATTTAATATTTAATGAGAGACTTCACAAGTACTGCCAAAGAGAAAAGCATCAAACGCGTAGAAAACATGGCCCAAAGCAGGTTTATTTTTGATATTGGAAAGAAAATCGAACAAAGCAGTCGTGAAGAGCTAAAACGAAGCACGGCTCCAAACGCCAAACGAAGCACAGCTCCGACAGAGGAATGGATCAAAGAAGCCCGAATGTCTGACATGAAAGCCATAGAGCTTCGTACAGCAAAACAAACACAGAATGAAAACGTCGTCAAGCTGCAACAATTCAACCCTACTTTCTACTTAAAAGATCGTAAAAAAATTCCATGTCGTTATTCTGGATGTCTGTCCACGACACGTCGACTTCGGGCAACTTCGTCTCAGGAAATCAAACAAGATCTATTCCTGTGCCAAACCCACCGCAAAAAGCTGACGGATGCTACGAGGCGTTGTGCTAAAGAGTATATTACAACAAATCCCGAAGAATTCAGAGTGGAAGATTTTATAGGCTATACGCACTTGATTGGAAAGCTTGAACGAGCCTTCACGTTCCTTACAACTGAGAAATCGTGGTTCCCAAACAACATCGATTCCATATTGGCCGAGGTTTTTCTAAACACTCGGAATTTTCTCATTATTGCAAACGCATTGCTTAATCCGGACGAAGAAAATACGACAACTGCCTTAAGTATGTACATGAATATATTTAGTATGTTCCTTACTGAACTGAGTAAAACTCCAGAGTTGCGCCAGAATCTGTACACAGTGTTACGAAATGTGATGAATGAGGTACTTCAATATTTTGGGATTTTGTATCAATGGGTCTCCCGGCAAAACCCAGGGGCGAAACTTGGAAGTGGCTTGGGCTTGGCGCTTGGTTTCGTGGGCGCAATAAAGTACATTCTTCCATGGCCGATGCAGCTGGCCGCTACTGCTGTTGGTCTTACCGCTGGTTATCTCGTGGGAAGTGGCATCTACGAGTGGTGGCAAGATGCTAGTTATATAAAGCTGAAAAATGAATTGCTTCAGAAAAAATATGTGTTTGAGCAATCGCAGCAATCAAGACGTGAAGAAGTGTTATATTACATTGTACTGGCTGATCGTCATGGCGACATTGTGCTTTTGCTCCATTACAAAGCCACATGGACAGACACACAAATACATCGATCTGTAACTTTATGATGTCATTGAATATTCTTATTAACTTGTTTTAGCGCTATAGTTTTTCTTCAGTATTGTATACGAATTTAGCACTCTCGTTTATGAATTTATGTAACAAATTCATGAACTTATTAAGAAATTGTGCACAGACGATCAAGTTCATGTTTCCTCTATGTTTCAAAGTGATTGTTCCACTGTATATCTTGATTTCAGCTGCTTTTCTTTATCGCCCGACGGGAACGCGCTTGTATTTACGATCAGTCGCTTTCAAATGTAAATATCTCGTAGTTTATCCCGGATCATATTACATATCCAAATTAATTTGCAGACATGTTCATAAATTATGTAAAAAACATTACAATTACTGATGATATAGACCAGATTGCCAGAACAGAATTTAGAATTTCCGAGCAAGTGTTCCACAAAAGGTGTAGCTCATAAAAAAGGAATATTGTAGGAAAGATTATTTGAAGAAGTAGAACTATTTTTTTAATTTTTTTAAATTCGCACACAAATAACCGAAATCGTTGAAATTAATTCCCGCACGCGATATAAATTACGAAATGCCATATAAGGTCAGTGTTGATTGCTATAAACCGACGAAAATCCGCCATGTTGGCAATGATATCACGAGGAATTGATTGCCGTTACTTTCAAGCCGATACGGTGCAAATATCCTGGAGATTTAGTACTTTAGTACAAAATTTTTACTCCCCTTGAAAAGTAAAATGCAGTTTTGTTTTATGAACTTTTATACGAAACCTTTTGTATTGAACAGACGGTTGAGTTTTTCAATTATATATTAAAATAAAATTTTAGAATGTATAATAACATACCTACATGAAATATTTCAGTATTCTATTGTTACAAAATATTCATATTTTAACTACATTTTCCGGTTTTGTAGTGTAATTTGTACGCTAAAAGCTGTAAAATTAAATTTATCTTATTGATCGTGTTGCCATGACTAGAGTGATTCAACAGTTTGAAACAAATTTCCTTTGTTTGTCCTTGCACCTTAATTAAAATTCATTCATATAATTCCTTTATTTTTAAATTCTCCTCCAACAGCACGATGGCAATATATCTGCATTCGCATGCAGATACAAAAATTAAAAAAATAATTCTACTTCTTCAAATGCAATGAAACTTTCCAATAATATTCCTTTTACATGAGCTACAATTTTGGAATTAACATTTGCTCGAAAACAATAAATCTTGCCCTGGCAATTCCGATTTATTTCAACAATAATTGTAAAATTTTAGATAATTTATGAACATGTATGCAAATTAATTTTGATATGTAATACGCGGGACAAACTTAATATCATTTAAAGAGGAAGTCATAAGCTATCGAATGACGCATGTCCTGCTGCCAGAGAATAAACACGTCTGGAGATATTTACATTTGAAACAACTGATCGTAGATACCGTGCGTCCCACGGACAACGATAAAAAATGTCGCATACGTAATTTTCGTTGTGAACCGTAGGTCATAAACGGCATGGAATTTGAATTCTATTCTTCCAGGTATTCTTGTCATTATAATGCGAAATGGAACAATTTCCAGTGAATTCTACCGGAAATGTAAACATATTTAATATTTAATGAGAGACTTCACAAGTACTGCCAAAGAGAAAAGCATCAAACGCGTAGAAAACATGGCCCCAAGCAGGTTTATTTTTGATATTGGCAAGAAAATCGAACAAAGCAGTCGTGAAGAGCTAAAACGAAGCACAGCTCCAAACGCCAAACGAATCGCCAAACGAAGCACAGCTCCAACAGAGGAATGGATCAAAGAAGCCCGAATGTCTGACATGAAAGCCATAGAGCTTCGTACAGCAAAACAAACACAGAATGAAAACGTCGTCAAGCTGCAACAATTCAACCCTACTTTCTACTTAAAAGATCGTAAAAAAATTCCATGTCGTTATTCTGGATGTCTGTCCACAACACGTCGACTTCGGGCAACTTCGTCTCAGGAAATCAAACAAGATCTATTCCTGTGCCAAACCCACCGCAAAAAGCTGACGGATGCTACGAGGCGTTGTGCTAAAGAGTATATTACAACAAATCCCGAAGAATTCAGAGTGGAAGATTTTATAGGCTATACGCACTTGATTGGAAAGCTTGAACGAGCCTTCACGTTCCTTACAACTGAGAAATCGTGGTTCCCAAACAACATCGATTCCATATTGGCCGAGGTTTTTCTAAACACTCGGAATTTTCTCATTATTGCAAACGCATTGCTTAATCCGGACGAAGAAAATACGACAACTGCCTTAAGTATGTACATGAATATATTTAGTATGTTCCTTACTGAACAGAGTAAAACTCCAGAGTTGCGCCAGAATCTGTACACAGTGTTACGAAATGTGATGAATGAGGTACTTCAATATTTTGGGATTTTGTATCAATGGGTCTCCCGGCAAAACCCAGGGCGAAATTTGGAAGTGGCTTGGGCTTGGCGCTTGGTTTCGTGGGCGCAATAAAGTACATTCTTCCATGGCCGATGCAGCTGGCCGCTACTGCTATTGGTCTTACCGCTGGCTATCTCATGGGAAGTGGCATCTACGAGTGGTGGCAAGATGCTAGTTATATAAAGCTGAAAAATGAATTGCTTCAGAAAAAATATGTGTTTGAGCAATCGCAGCAATCAAGACGTGAAGAAGTGTTATATTACATTGTACTGGCTGATCGTCATGGGGACATTGTGCTTTTGCTCCATTACAAAGCCACATGGACAGACACACAAATACATCGATCTGTAACTTTATGATGTCATTGAATATTCTTATTAACTTGTTTTAGCGCTATAGTTTTTCTTCAGTATTGTATACGAATTTAGCACTCTCGTTTATGAATCGAATTTATGTAACAAATTCATGAACTTATTAAGAAATTGTGCACAGACGATCAAGTTCATGTTTCCTCTATGTTTCAAAGTGATTGTTCCACTGTATATCTTGATTTCAGCTGCTTTTCTTTATCGCCCGACGGGAACGCGCTTGTATTTACGATCAGTCGCTTTCAAATGTAAATATCTCGTAGTTTATCCCGGATCATATTACATATCCAAATTAATTTGCAGACATGTTCATAAATTATGTAAAAAACATTACAATTACTGATGATATAGACCAGATTGCCAGAACAGAATTTAGAATTTCCGAGCAAGTGTTCCACAAAAGGTGTAGCTCATAAAAAAGGAATATTGTAGGAAAGATTATTTGAAGAAGTAGAACTATTTTTTTTATTTTTTGAAATTCGCACACAAATAACCGAAATCGTTGAAATTAATTCCCGCACGCGATATAAATTACGAAATGCCATATAAGGTCAGTGTTGATTGCTATAAACCGACGAAAATCCGCCATGTTGGCAATGATATCACGAGGAATTGATTGCCGTTACTTTCAAGCCGATACGGTGCAAATATCCTGGAGATTTAGTACTTTAGTACAAAATTTTTACTCCCCTTGAAAAGTAAAATGCAGTTTTGTTTTATGAACTTTTATACGAAACCGTTTGTATTGAACAGACGGTTGAGTTTTTCAATTATATATTAAAATAAAATTTTAGAATGTATAATAACATACCTACATGAAATATTTCAGCATTCTATTGTTACAAAATATTCATATTTTAACTACATTTTCCGGTTTTGTAGTGTAATTTGTACGCTAAAAGCTGTAAAATTAAATTTATCTTATTGATCGTGTTGCCATGACTAGAGTGATTCAACAGTTTGAAACAAATTTCCTTTGTTTGTCCTTGCACCTTAATTAAAATTCATTCATATAATTCCTTTATTTTTAAATTCTCCTCCAACAGCACGATGGCAATATATCTGCATTCGCATGCAGATACAAAAAATTAAAAAAAATAATTCTACTTCTTCAAATGCAATGAAACTTTCCAATAATATTCCTTTTTACATGAGCTACAATTTTGGAATTAACATTTGCTCGAAAACAATAAATCTTGCCCTGGCAATTCCGATTTATTTCAACAATAATTGTAAAATTTTTAGATAATTTATGAACATGTATGCAAATTAATTTTGATATGTAATACGCGGGACAAACTTAATATCATTTAAAGAGGAAGTCATAAGCTATCGAATGACGCATGTCCTGCTGCCAGAGAATAAACACGTCTGGAGATATTTACATTTGAAACAACTGATCGTAGATACCGTGCGTCCCACCGACAACGATAAAAAATGTCGCATACGTAATTTTCGTTGTGAACCGTAGGTCATAAACGGCATGGAATTTGAATTCTATTCTTCCAGGTATTCTTGTCATTATAATGCGAAATGGAACAATTTCCAGTGAATTCTACCGGAAATGTAAACATATTTAATATTTAATGAGAGACTTCACAAGTACTGCCAAAGAGAAAAGCATCAAACGCGTAGAAAACATGGCCCCAAGCAGGTTTATTTTTGATATTGGCAAGAAAATCGAACAAAGCAGTCGTGAAGAGCTAAAACGAAGCACAGCTCCAAACGCCAAACGAATCGCCAAACGAAGCACAGCTCCAACAGAGGAATGGATCAAAGAAGCCCGAATGTCTGACATGAAAGCCATAGAGCTTCGTACAGCAAAACAAACACAGAATGAAAACGTCGTCAAGCTGCAACAATTCAACCCTACTTTCTACTTAAAAGATCGTAAAAATTCCATGTCGTTATTCTGGATGTCTGTCCACAACACGTCGACTTCGGGCAACTTCGTCTCAGGAAATCAAACAAGATCTATTCCTGTGCCAAACCCACCGCAAAAAGCTGACGGATGCTACGAGGCGTTGTGCTAAAGAGTATATTACAACAAATCCCGAAGAATTCAGAGTGGAAGATTTTATAGGCTATACGCACTTGATTGGAAAGCTTGAACGAGCCTTCACGTTCCTTACAACTGAGAAATCGTGGTTCCCAAACAACATCGATTCCATATTGGCCGAGGTTTTTCTAAACACTCGGAATTTTCTCATTATTGCAAACGCATTGCTTAATCCGGACGAAGAAAATACGACAACTGCCTTAAGTATGTACATGAATATATTTAGTATGTTCCTTACTGAACAGAGTAAAACTCCAGAGTTGCGCCAGAATCTGTACACAGTGTTACGAAATGTGATGAATGAGGTACTTCAATATTTTGGGATTTTGTATCAATGGGTCTCCCGGCAAAACCCAGGGGCGAAATTTGGAAGTGGCTTGGGCTTGGCGCTTGGTTTCGTGGGCGCAATAAAGTACATTCTTCCATGGCCGATGCAGCTGGCCGCTACTGCTATTGGTCTTACCGCTGGCTATCTCATGGGAAGTGGCATCTACGAGTGGTGGCAAGATGCTAGTTATATAAAGCTGAAAAATGAATTGCTTCAGAAAAAATATGTGTTTGAGCAATCGCAGCAATCAAGACGTGAAGAAGTGTTATATTACATTGTACTGGCTGATCGTCATGGGGACATTGTGCTTTTGCTCCATTACAAAGCCACATGGACAGACACACAAATACATCGATCTGTAACTTTATGATGTCATTGAATATTCTTATTAACTTGTTTTAGCGCTATAGTTTTTCTTCAGTATTGTATACGAATTTAGCACTCTCGTTTATGAATCGAATTTATGTAACAAATTCATGAACTTATTAAGAAATTGTGCACAGACGATCAAGTTCATGTTTCCTCTATGTTTCAAAGTGATTGTTCCACTGTATATCTTGATTTCAGCTGCTTTTCTTTATCGCCCGACGGAACGCGCTTGTATTTACGATCAGTCGCTTTCAAATGTAAATATCTCGTAGTTTATCCCGGATCATATTACATATCCAAATTAATTTGCAGACATGTTCATAAATTATGTAAAAAACATTACAATTACTGATGATATAGACCAGATTGCCAGAACAGAATTTAGAATTTCCGAGCAAGTGTTCCACAAAAGGTGTAGCTCATAAAAAAGGAATATTGTAGGAAAGATTATTTGAAGAAGTAGAACTATTTTTTTTATTTTTTGAAATTCGCACACAAATAACCGAAATCGTTGAAATTAATTCCCGCACGCGATATAAATTACGAAATGCCATATAAGGTCAGTGTTGATTGCTATAAACCGACGAAAATCCGCCATGTTGGCAATGATATCACGAGGAATTGATTGCCGTTACTTTCAAGCCGATACGGAGCAAATATCCTGGAGATTTAGTACTTTAGTACAAAATTTTTACTCCTCTTGAAAAGTAAAATGCAGTTTTGTTTTATGAACTTTTATACGAAACCTTTTGTATTGAACAGACGGTTGAGTTTTTCAATTATATATTAAAATAAAATTTTAGAATGTATAATAACATACCTACATGAAATATTTCAGTATTCTATTGTTACAAAATATTCATATTTTAACTACATTTTCCGGTTTTGTAGTGTAATTTGTACGCTAAAAGCTGTAAAATTAAATTTATCTTATTGATCGTGTTGCCATGACTAGAGTGATTCAACAATTTGAAACAAATTTCCTTTGTTTGTCCTTGCACCTTAATTAAAATTCATTCATATAATTCCTTTATTTTTAAATTCTCCTCCAACAGCACGATGGCAATATATCTGCATTCGCATGCAGATACAAAAAATTAAAAAAAATAATTCTACTTCTTCAAATGCAATGAAACTTTCCAATAATATTCCTTTTTACATGAGCTACAATTTTGGAATTAACATTTGCTCGAAAACAATAAATCTTGCCCTGGCAATTCCGATTTATTTCAACAATAATTGTAAAATTTTTAGATAATTTATGAACATGTATGCAAATTAATTTTGATATGTAATACGCGGGACAAACTTAATATCATTTAAAGAGGAAGTCATAAGCTATCGAATGACGCATGTCCTGCTGCCAGAGAATAAACACGTCTGGAGATATTTACATTTGAAACAACTGATCGTAGATACCGTGCGTCCCACGGACAACGATAAAAAATGTCGCATACGTAATTTTCGTTGTGAACCGTAGGTCATAAACGGCATGGAATTTGAATTCTATTCTTCCAGGTATTCTTGTCATTATAATGCGAAATGGAACAATTTCCAGTGAATTCTACCGGAAATGTAAACATATTTAATATTTAATGAGAGACTTCACAAGTACTGCCAAAGAGAAAAGCATCAAACGCGTAGAAAACATGGCCCCAAGCAGGTTTATTTTTGATATTGGCAAGAAAATCGAACAAAGCAGTCGTGAAGAGCTAAAACGAAGCACAGCTCCAAACGCCAAACGAATCGCCAAACGAAGCACAGCTCCAACAGAGGAATGGATCAAAGAAGCCCGAATGTCTGACATGAAAGCCATAGAGCTTCGTACAGCAAAACAAACACAGAATGAAAACGTCGTCAAGCTGCAACAATTCAACCCTACTTTCTACTTAAAAGATCGTAAAAAAATTCCATGTCGTTATTCTGGATGTCTGTCCACAACACGTCGACTTCGGGCAACTTCGTCTCAGGAAATCAAACAAGATCTATTCCTGTGCCAAACCCACCGCAAAAAGCTGACGGATGCTACGAGGCGTTGTGCTAAAGAGTATATTACAACAAATCCCGAAGAATTCAGAGTGGAAGATTTTATAGGCTATACGCACTTGATTGGAAAGCTTGAACGAGCCTTCACGTTCCTTACAACTGAGAAATCGTGGTTCCCAAACAACATCGATTCCATATTGGCCGAGGTTTTTCTAAACACTCGGAATTTTCTCATTATTGCAAACGCATTGCTTAATCCGGACGAAGAAAATACGACAACTGCCTTAAGTATGTACATGAATATATTTAGTATGTTCCTTACTGAACAGAGTAAAACTCCAGAGTTGCGCCAGAATCTGTACACAGTGTTACGAAATGTGATGAATGAGGTACTTCAATATTTTGGGATTTTGTATCAATGGGTCTCCCGGCAAAACCCAGGGGCGAAATTTGGAAGTGGCTTGGGCTTGGCGCTTGGTTTCGTGGGCGCAATAAAGTACATTCTTCCATGGCCGATGCAGCTGGCCGCTACTGCTATTGGTCTTACCGCTGGCTATCTCATGGGAAGTGGCATCTACGAGTGGTGGCAAGATGCTAGTTATATAAAGCTGAAAAATGAATTGCTTCAGAAAAATATGTGTTTGAGCAATCGCAGCAATCAAGACGTGAAGAAGTGTTATATTACATTGTACTGGCTGATCGTCATGGGGACATTGTGCTTTTGCTCCATTACAAAGCCACATGGACAGACACACAAATACATCGATCTGTAACTTTATGATGTCATTGAATATTCTTATTAACTTGTTTTAGCGCTATAGTTTTTCTTCAGTATTGTATACGAATTTAGCACTCTCGTTTATGAATCGAATTTATGTAACAAATTCATGAACTTATTAAGAAATTGTGCACAGACGATCAAGTTCATGTTTCCTCTATGTTTCAAAGTGATTGTTCCACTGTATATCTTGATTTCAGCTGCTTTTCTTTATCGCCCGACGGGAACGCGCTTGTATTTACGATCAGTCGCTTTCAAATGTAAATATCTCGTAGTTTATCCCGGATCATATTACATATCCAAATTAATTTGCAGACATGTTCATAAATTATGTAAAAAACATTACAATTACTGATGATATAGACCAGATTGCCAGAACAGAATTTAGAATTTCGAGCAAGTGTTCCACAAAAGGTGTAGCTCATAAAAAGGAATATTGTAGGAAAGATTATTTGAAGAAATAGAACTATTTTTTTATTTTTTTGAAATTCGCACACAAATAACCGAAATCGTTGAAATTAATTCCCGCACGCGATATAAATTACGAAATGCCATATAAGGTCAGTGTTGATTGCTATAAACCGACGAAAATCCGCCATGTTGGCAATGATATCACGAGGAATTGATTGCCGTTACTTTCAAGCCGATACGGAGCAAATATCCTGGAGATTTAGTACTTTAGTACAAAATTTTTACTCCTCTTGAAAAGTAAAATGCAGTTTTGTTTTATGAACTTTTATACGAAACCTTTTGTATTGAACAGACGGTTGAGTTTTTCAATTATATATTAAAATAAAATTTTAGAATGTATAATAACATACCTACATGAAATATTTCAGTATTCTATTGTTACAAAATATTCATATTTTAACTACATTTTCCGGTTTTGTAGTGTAATTTGTACGCTAAAAGCTGTAAAATTAAATTTATCTTATTGATCGTGTTGCCATGACTAGAGTGATTCAACAATTTGAAACAAATTTCCTTTGTTTGTCCTTGCACCTTAATTAAAATTCATTCATATAATTCCTTTATTTTTAAATTCTCCTCCAACAGCACGATGGCAATATATCTGCATTCGCATGCAGATACAAAAAATTAAAAAAAATAATTCTACTTCTTCAAATGCAATGAAACTTTCCAATAATATTCCTTTTTACATGAGCTACAATTTTGGAATTAACATTTGCTCGAAAACAATAAATCTTGCCCTGGCAATTCCGATTTATTTCAACAATAATTGTAAAATTTTTAGATAATTTATGAACATGTATGCAAATTAATTTTGATATGTAATACGCGGGACAAACTTAATATCATTTAAAGAGGAAGTCATAAGCTATCGAATGACGCATGTCCTGCTGCCAGAGAATAAACACGTCTGGAGATATTTACATTTGAAACAACTGATCGTAGATACCGTGCGTCCCACGGACAACGATAAAAAATGTCGCATACGTAATTTTCGTTGTGAACCGTAGGTCATAAACGGCATGGAATTTGAATTCTATTCTTCCAGGTATTCTTGTCATTATAATGCGAAATGGAACAATTTCCAGTGAATTCTACCGGAAATGTAAACATATTTAATATTTAATGAGAGACTTCACAAGTACTGCCAAAGAGAAAAGCATCAAACGCGTAGAAAACATGGCCCCAAGCAGGTTTATTTTTGATATTGGCAAGAAAATCGAACAAAGCAGTCGTGAAGAGCTAAAACGAAGCACAGCTCCAAACGCCAAACGAATCGCCAAACGAAGCACAGCTCCAACAGAGGAATGGATCAAAGAAGCCCGAATGTCTGACATGAAAGCCATAGAGCTTCGTACAGCAAAACAAACACAGAATGAAAACGTCGTCAAGCTGCAACAATTCAACCTACTTTCTACTTAAAAGATCGTAAAAATTCCATGTCGTTATTCTGGATGTCTGTCCACAACACGTCGACTTCGGGCAACTTCGTCTCAGGAAATCAAACAAGATCTATTCCTGTGCCAAACCCACCGCAAAAAGCTGACGGATGCTACGAGGCGTTGTGCTAAAGAGTATATTACAACAAATCCCGAAGAATTCAGAGTGGAAGATTTTATAGGCTATACGCACTTGATTGGAAAGCTTGAACGAGCCTTCACGTTCCTTACAACTGAGAAATCGTGGTTCCCAAACAACATCGATTCCATATTGGCCGAGGTTTTCTAAACACTCGGAATTTTCTCATTATTGCAAACGCATTGCTTAATCCGGACGAAGAAAATACGACAACTGCCTTAAGTATGTACATGAATATATTTAGTATGTTCCTTACTGAACAGAGTAAAACTCCAGAGTTGCGCCAGAATCTGTACACAGTGTTACGAAATGTGATGAATGAGGTACTTCAATATTTTGGGATTTTGTATCAATGGGTCTCCCGGCAAAACCCAGGGCGAAATTTGAAGTGGCTTGGGCTTGGCGCTTGGTTTCGTGGGCGCAATAAAGTACATTCTTCCATGGCCGATGCAGCTGGCCGCTACTGCTATTGGTCTTACCGCTGGCTATCTCATGGGAAGTGGCATCTACGAGTGGTGGCAAGATGCTAGTTATATAAAGCTGAAAAATGAATTGCTACAGAAAAATATGTGTTTGAGCAATCGCAGCAATCAAGACGTGAAGAAGTGTTATATTACATTGTACTGGCTGATCGTCATGGGGACATTGTGCTTTTGCTCCATTACAAAGCCACATGGACAGACACACAAATACATCGATCTGTAACTTTATGATGTCATTGAATATTCTTATTAACTTGTTTTAGCGCTATAGTTTTTCTTCAGTATTGTATACGAATTTAGCACTCTCGTTTATGAATCGAATTTATGTAACAAATTCATGAACTTATTAAGAAATTGTGCACAGACGATCAAGTTCATGTTTCCTCTATGTTTCAAAGTGATTGTTCCACTGTATATCTTGATTTCAGCTGCTTTTCTTTATCGCCCGACGGGAACGCGCTTGTATTTACGATCAGTCGCTTTCAAATGTAAATATCTCGTAGTTTATCCCGGATCATATTACATATCCAAATTAATTTGCAGACATGTTCATAAATTATGTAAAAAACATTACAATTACTGATGATATAGACCAGATTGCCAGAACAGAATTTAGAATTTCCGAGCAAGTGTTCCACAAAAGGTGTAGCTCATAAAAAAGGAATATTGTAGGAAAGATTATTTGAAGAAGTAGAACTATTTTTTTTATTTTTTGAAATTCGCACACAAATAACCGAAATCGTTGAAATTAATTCCCGCACGCGATATAAATTACGAAATGCCATATAAGGTCAGTGTTGATTGCTATAAACCGACGAAAATCCGCCATGTTGGCAATGATATCACGAGGAATTGATTGCCGTTACTTTCAAGCCGATACGGTGCAAATATCCTGGAGATTTAGTACTTTAGTACAAAATTTTTACTCCCCTTGAAAAGTAAAATGCAGTTTTGTTTTATGAACTTTAATACGAAACCTTTTGTATTGAACAGACGGTTGAGTTTTTCAATTATATATTAAAATAAAATTTTAGAATGTATAATAACATACCTACATGAAATATTTCAGTATTCTATTGTTACAAAATATTCATATTTTAACTACATTTTCCGGTTTTGTAGTGTAATTTGTACGCTAAAAGCTGTAAAATTAAATTTATCTTATTGATCGTGTTGCCATGACTAGAGTGATTCAACAGTTTGAAACAAATTTCCTTTGTTTGTCCTTGCACCTTAATTAAAATTCATTCATATAATTCCTTTATTTTTAAATTCTCCTCCAACAGCACGATGGCAATATATCTGCATTCGCATGCAGATACAAAAAATTAAAAAAAATAATTCTACTTCTTCAAATGCAATGAAACTTTCCAATAATATTCCTTTTTACATGAGCTACAATTTTGGAATTAACATTTGCTCGAAAACAATAAATCTTGCCCTGGCAATTCCGATTTATTTCAACAATAATTGTAAAATTTTTAGATAATTTATGAACATGTATGCAAATTAATTTTGATATGTAATACGCGGGACAAACTTAATATCATTTAAAGAGGAAGTCATAAGCTATCGAATGACGCATGTCCTGCTGCCAGAGAATAAACACGTCTGGAGATATTTACATTTGAAACAACTGATCGTAGATACCGTGCGTCCCACCGACAACGATAAAAAATGTCGCATACGTAATTTTCGTTGTGAACCGTAGGTCATAAACGGCATGGAATTTGAATTCTATTCTTCCAGGTATTCTTGTCATTATAATGCGAAATGGAACAATTTCCAGTGAATTCTACCGGAAATGTAAACATATTTAATATTTAATGAGAGACTTCACAAGTACTGCCAAAGAAAAGCATCAAACGCGTAGAAAACATGGCCCCAAGCAGGTTTATTTTTGATATTGGCAAGAAAATCGAACAAAGCAGTCGTGAAGAGCTAAAACGAAGCACAGCTCCAAACGCCAAACGAATCGCCAAACGAAGCACAGCTCCAACAGAGGAATGGATCAAAGAAGCCCGAATGTCTGACATGAAAGCCATAGAGCTTCGTACAGCAAAACAAACACAGAATGAAAAAGTCGTCAAGCTGCAACAATTCAACCCTACTTTCTACTTAAAAGATCGTAAAAAAATTCCATGTCGTTATTCTGGATGTCTGTCCACAACACGTCGACTTCGGGCAACTTCGTCTCAGGAAATCAAACAAGATCTATTCCTGTGCCAAACCCACCGCAAAAAGCTGACGGATGCTACGAGGCGTTGTGCTAAAGAGTATATTACAACAAATCCCGAAGAATTCAGAGTGGAAGATTTTATAGGCTATACGCACTTGATTGGAAAGCTTGAACGAGCCTTCACGTTCCTTACAACTGAGAAATCGTGGTTCCCAAACAACATCGATTCCATATTGGCCGAGGTTTTTCTAAACACTCGGAATTTTCTCATTATTGCAAACGCATTGCTTAATCCGGACGAAGAAAATACGACAACTGCCTTAAGTATGTACATGAATATATTTAGTATGTTCCTTACTGAACAGAGTAAAACTCCAGAGTTGCGCCAGAATCTGTACACAGTGTTACGAAATGTGATGAATGAGGTACTTCAATATTTTGGGATTTTGTATCAATGGGTCTCCCGGCAAAACCCAGGGCGAAATTTGGAAGTGGCTTGGGCTTGGCGCTTGGTTTCGTGGGCGCAATAAAGTACATTCTTCCATGGCCGATGCAGCTGGCCGCTACTGCTATTGGTCTTACCGCTGGCTATCTCATGGGAAGTGGCATCTACGAGTGGTGGCAAGATGCTAGTTATATAAAGCTGAAAAATGAATTGCTTCAGAAAAAATATGTGTTTGAGCAATCGCAGCAATCAAGACGTGAAGAAGTGTTATATTACATTGTACTGGCTGATCGTCATGGGGACATTGTGCTTTTGCTCCATTACAAAGCCACATGGACAGACACACAAATACATCGATCTGTAACTTTATGATGTCATTGAATATTCTTATTAACTTGTTTTAGCGCTATAGTTTTTCTTCAGTATTGTATACGAATTTAGCACTCTCGTTTATGAATCGAATTTATGTAACAAATTCATGAACTTATTAAGAAATTGTGCACAGACGATCAAGTTCATGTTTCCTCTATGTTTCAAAGTGATTGTTCCACTGTATATCTTGATTTCAGCTGCTTTTCTTTATCGCCCGACGGGAACGCGCTTGTATTTACGATCAGTCGCTTTCAAATGTAAATATCTCGTAGTTTATCCCGGATCATATTACATATCCAAATTAATTTGCAGACATGTTCATAAATTATGTAAAAAACATTACAATTACTGATGATATAGACCAGATTGCCAGAACAGAATTTAGAATTTCCGAGCAAGTGTTCCACAAAAGGTGTAGCTCATAAAAAAGGAATATTGTAGGAAAGATTATTTGAAGAAGTAGAACTATTTTTTTATTTTTGAAATTCGCACACAAATAACCGAAATCGTTGAAATTAATTCCCGCACGCGATATAAATTACGAAATGCCATATAAGGTCAGTGTTGATTGCTATAAACCGACGAAAATCCGCCATGTTGGCAATGATATCACGAGGAATTGATTGCCGTTACTTTCAAGCCGATACGGAGCAAATATCCTGGAGATTTAGTACTTTAGTACAAAATTTTTACTCCCCTTGAAAAGTAAAATGCAGTTTTGTTTTATGAACTTTTATACGAAACCTTTTGTATTGAACAGACGGTTGAGTTTTTCAATTATATATTAAAATAAAATTTTAGAATGTATAATAACATACCTACATGAAATATTTCAGTATTCTATTGTTACAAAATATTCATATTTTAACTACATTTTCCGGTTTTGTAGTGTAATTTGTACGCTAAAAGCTGTAAAATTAAATTTATCTTATTGATCGTGTTGCCATGACTAGAGTGATTCAACAATTTGAAACAAATTTCCTTTGTTTGTCCTTGCACCTTAATTAAAATTCATTCATATAATTCCTTTATTTTTAAATTCTCCTCCAACAGCACGATGGCAATATATCTGCATTCGCATGCAGATACAAAAAATTAAAAAAAATAATTCTACTTCTTCAAATGCAATGAAACTTTCCAATAATATTCCTTTTTACATGAGCTACAATTTTGGAATTAACATTTGCTCGAAAACAATAAATCTTGCCCTGGCAATTCCGATTTATTTCAACAATAATTGTAAAATTTTTAGATAATTTATGAACATGTATGCAAATTAATTTTGATATGTAATACGCGGGACAAACTTAATATCATTTAAAGAGGAAGTCATAAGCTATCGAATGACGCATGTCCTGCTGCCAGAGAATAAACACGTCTGGAGATATTTACATTTGAAACAACTGATCGTAGATACCGTGCGTCCCACCGACAACGATAAAAAATGTCGCATACGTAATTTTCGTTGTGAACCGTAGGTCATAAACGGCATGGAATTTGAATTCTATTCTTCCAGGTATTCTTGTCATTATAATGCGAAATGGAACAATTTCCAGTGAATTCTACCGGAAATGTAAACATATTTAATATTTAATGAGAGACTTCACAAGTACTGCCAAAGAGAAAAGCATCAAACGCGTAGAAAACATGGCCCAAAGCAGGTTTATTTTTGATATTGGCAAGAAAATCGAACAAAGCAGTCGTGAAGAGCTAAAACGAAGCACAGCTCCAAACGCCAAACGAATCGCCAAACGAAGCACAGCTCCAACAGAGGAATGGATCAAAGAAGCCCGAATGTCTGACATGAAAGCCATAGAGCTTCGTACAGCAAAACAAACACAGAATGAAAACGTCGTCAAGCTGCAACAATTCAACCCTACTTTCTACTTAAAAGATCGTAAAAAAATTCCATGTCGTTATTCTGGATGTCTGTCCACAACACGTCGACTTCGGGCAACTTCGTCTCAGGAAATCAAACAAGATCTATTCCTGTGCCAAACCCACCGCAAAAAGCTGACGGATGCTACGAGGCGTTGTGCTAAAGAGTATATTACAACAAATCCCGAAGAATTCAGAGTGGAAGATTTTATAGGCTATACGCACTTGATTGGAAAGCTTGAACGAGCCTTCACGTTCCTTACAACTGAGAAATCGTGGTTCCCAAACAACATCGATTCCATATTGGCCGAGGTTTTTCTAAACACTCGGAATTTTCTCATTATTGCAAACGCATTGCTTAATCCGGACGAAGAAAATACGACAACTGCCTTAAGTATGTACATGAATATATTTAGTATGTTCCTTACTGAACAGAGTAAAACTCCAGAGTTGCGCCAGAATCTGTACACAGTGTTACGAAATGTGATGAATGAGGTACTTCAATATTTTGGGATTTTGTATCAATGGGTCTCCCGGCAAAACCCAGGGGCGAAATTTGGAAGTGGCTTGGGCTTGGCGCTTGGTTTCGTGGGCGCAATAAAGTACATTCTTCCATGGCCGATGCAGCTGGCCGCTACTGCTATTGGTCTTACCGCTGGCTATCTCATGGGAAGTGGCATCTACGAGTGGTGGCAAGATGCTAGTTATATAAAGCTGAAAAATGAATTGCTTCAGAAAAAATATGTGTTTGAGCAATCGCAGCAATCAAGACGTGAAGAAGTGTTATATTACATTGTACTGGCTGATCGTCATGGGGACATTGTGCTTTTGCTCCATTACAAAGCCACATGGACAGACACACAAATACATCGATCTGTAACTTTATGATGTCATTGAATATTCTTATTAACTTGTTTTAGCGCTATAGTTTTTCTTCAGTATTGTATACGAATTTAGCACTCTCGTTTATGAATCGAATTTATGTAACAAATTCATGAACTTATTAAGAAATTGTGCACAGACGATCAAGTTCATGTTTCCTCTATGTTTCAAAGTGATTGTTCCACTGTATATCTTGATTTCAGCTGCTTTTCTTTATCGCCCGACGGGAACGCGCTTGTATTTACGATCAGTCGCTTTCAAATGTAAATATCTCGTAGTTTATCCCGGATCATATTACATATCCAAATTAATTTGCAGACATGTTCATAAATTATGTAAAAAACATTACAATTACTGATGATATAGACCAGATTGCCAGAACAGAATTTAGAATTTCCGAGCAAGTGTTCCACAAAAAGTGTAGCTCATAAAAAAGGAATATTGTAGGAAAGATTATTTGAAGAAGTAGAACTATTTTTTTTATTTTTTGAAATTCGCACACAAATAACCGAAATCGTTGAAATTAATTCCCGCACGCGATATAAATTACGAAATGCCATATAAGGTCAGTGTTGATTGCTATAAACCGACGAAAATCCGCCATGTTGGCAATGATATCACGAGGAATTGATTGCCGTTACTTTCAAGCCGATACGGTGCAAATATCCTGGAGATTTAGTACTTTAGTACAAAATTTTTACTCCCCTTGAAAAGTAAAATGCAGTTTTGTTTTATGAACTTTTATACGAAACCTTTTGTATTGAACAGACGGTTGAGTTTTTCAATTATATATTAAAATAAAATTTTAGAATGCATAATAACATACCTACATGAAATAATTCAGTATTCTATTGTTACAAAATATTCATATTTTAACTACATTTTCCGGTTTTGTAGTGTAATTTGTACGCTAAAAGCTGTAAAATTAAATTTATCTTATTGATCGTGTTGCCATGACTAGAGTGCTTCAACAGTTTGAAACAAATTTCCTTTGTTTGTCCTTGCACCTTAATTAAAATTCCTTAATATAATTCCTTTATTTTTAAATTCTCCTCCAGTTTCTTTTGTTTTCCCACTTCCATATTATTACAGTGATATGATTAAAATTTATCATCGCACATTTGAGATGGAAACACTTAAACACGTTCCAGAGCTAAGTGAAATATTCTATTTACTGAATTTCGGTGAAATATCAAACAAAACTGCACTTTCAGCACGAAATTTGACGGCAAAGTTGCTAATAACTAGGATATAGTACGATTTTAGCAAACAATTTATCTATAAACTAAAATAAAGGAAATATATATCTCTAAAATTTTGTTAATATCAGCAACAAATGATGATAACAAGAATGAAAACCTTGCCAGATATTAAGAAATTTCGAAACTATTGCATCAACTTTCTCTCAACGACAATGCCAATGCCGGTTTTTGTCAATTCACGCATATTTAGCGAAAATGGAGAAGAGAAATTCAACAAAAATCCTAGAATGTAGCAATACAAGAAAAAACGTTTTTAAAATCCAGATATATTACTCTCTTTTTTTTATGAATTATTTGAGTTTGGCACTGCAATTGCAGAGCCAAGATTGGAGCTTGGCGCTGCAATTGCAGCGCCAAGATTACAGTTTGGCGCTGCAATTGCAGAGCCAAGATTAGGGTTTGGCGCTACAATTGCAGCGCCAAGATTAGAGTATGGCGCTGCAATTGCAGAGCCAAGATTGGAGTTTCGCGCTGCAATTGCAGAGCCAATATTGGAGTTTGGCACTGCAATTGCAGAGCCAAGATTATAGTTTGGCGCTACAATTGAAGAGTCAAGATTGAAGTTTGGCGCTGCATGAATTGCAGGGTCAAGATTAGAGTTTGGCGCTGCAAATGCAGAGCCAAGATTGGAGTTTGACGCTGCAATTGCAGAGCCAAGATTAGAGTATGGCGCTGCAATAGCAGAGCCAAATTTGGAGTTTGGCGCTGCAATTGCAGAGACAAGATTGGAGTTTGACGCTGCAATTGCAGAGCCAAGATTAGAGTATGGCGCTGCAATTGCAGAGCCAAAATTGGAGTTTGGCACTGCAATTGCATAGCTAAGATTATGGTTTGGCGCTGCAATTGCACAGTCAAGATTGGAGTTTGTCGCTACAATTGCAGAGCCAAGATTATAGTTTGGCGCTGCAATTGCAGAGTCAAGACTGGAGCTTGGCGCTGCAATTGCAGAGCCAAGATTATAGTTTGGTGCTGCAATTGCAGAGTCAAGATTAGAGTTTGGCGCTGCAATTGCAGAGTCAAGAGTATAGTTTCGCGCTGCAATTGCAGATAAAAGATTGGAGTTTGGCACTGCAATTGCAGAGCGAAGATTGGAGTTTGGCGCTGCAATTGCAGAGGCAAGATTATAGTTTGGTGCTGCAATTGCAGAGTCAAGATTAGAGTTTGGCACAGCAATTGCAGAGTCAAGATTATAGTTTCGCGCTGCAATTGCAGAGTCAAGATTGGAGTTTGGCGCTGCAATTGCAGAGCGAAGATTGGAGTTTGGCGCTACAATTGCAGAGCCAATATTGGAGTTTGGCACTGCAAAAGCAGAGCCAAGAGCAGAGTTTGGCGCTGCAATTGCAGAGACAAGATTGGAGTTTGACGCTGCCATTGCAGAGCCAAGATTAGAGTATGGCGCTGTAATTGCAGAGCCAAAATTGGAGTTTGGCACTGCAATTGCATAGCTAAGATTATGGTTTGGCGTTGCAATTGCACAGTCAAGATTGGAGCTTGGCGCTGCAATTGCAGAGCCAAGATTATAGTTTGGTTCTGCAATTGCAGAGTCAAGAGTATAGTTTCGCGCTGCAATTGCAGATGAAAGATTGGAGTTTGGCACTGCAATTGCAGAGCGAAGATTGGAGTTTGGCGCTGCATTTGCAGAGGCAAGATAATAGTTTGGTGCTGCAATTGCAGAGTCAAGATTACAGTTTGGTGCTGCAATTGCAGAGTCAAGATTATAGTTTCGCGCTGCAATTGCAGAGTCAAGATTGGAGTTTGGCGCTGCATTTATAGAGCGAAGATTGGAGTTTGGCGCTGCAATTGCAGAGCCAAGATTAGAGTTTGGCGCTGTAATTGCTGAGCCAGGATTAAACCTTTTGTATTGAACAGACGGTTGAGTTTTTCAATTATATATTAAAATAAAATTTTAGAATGCATAATAACATACCTACATGAAATAATTCAGTGTTCTATTGTTACAAAATATTCATATTTTAACTACATTTTCCGGTTTTGTAGTGTAATTTGTACGCTAAAAGCTGTAAAATTAAATTTATCTTATTGATCGTGTTGCCATGACTAGAGTGCTTCAACAGTTTGAAACAAATTTCCTTTGTTTGTCCTTGCACCTTAATTAAAATTCCTTAATATAATTCCTTTATTTTTAAATTCTCCTCCAGTTTCTTTTGTTTTCCCACTTCCATATTATTACAGTGATATGATTAAAATTGTCATCGCACATTTGAGATGGAAACACTTAAACACGTTCCAGAGCTAAGTGAAATATTCTATTTACTGAATTTCGGTGAAATATCAAACAAAACTGCACTTTCAGCACGAAATTTGACGGCAAAGTTGCTAATAACTAGGATATAGTACGATTTTAGCAAACAATTTATCTATAAACTAAAATAAAGGAAATATATATCTCTAAAATTTTGTTAATATCAGCAACAAATGATGATAACAAGAATGAAAACCTTGCCAGATATTAAGAAATTTCGAAACTATTGCATCAACTTTCTCTCAACGACAATGCCAATGCCGGTTTTTGTCAATTCACGCATATTTAGCGAAAATGGAGAAGAGAAATTCAACAAAAATCCTAGAATGTAGCAATACAAGAAAAAACGTTTTTAAAATCCAGATATATTACTCTCTTTTTTTTATGAATTATTTGAGTTTGGCACTGCAATTGCAGAGCCAAGATTGGAGCTTGGCGCTGGAATTGCAGCGCCAAGATTACAGTTTGGCGCTGCAATTGCAGAGCCAAGATTAGGGTTTGGCGCAACAATTGCAGCGCCAAGATTAGAGTATGGCGCTGCAATTGCAGAGCCAAGATTGGAGTTTCGCGCTGCAATTGCAGAGCCAATATTGGAGTTTGGCACTGCAATTGCAGAGCCAAGATTATAGTTTGGCGCTACAATTGAAGAGTCAAGATTGAAGTTTGGCGCTGCATGAATTGCAGAGTCAAGATTAGAGTTTGTCGCTGCAAATGCAGAGCCAAGATTGGAGTTTGACGCTGCAATTGCAGAGCCAAGATTAGAGTACGGCGCTGCAATAGCAGAGCCAAGATTGGAGTTTGGCGCTGCAATTGCAGAGACAAGATTGGAGTTTGACGCTGCAATTGCAGAGCCAAGATTAGAGTATGGCGCAGCAAAAGCAGAGCTAAGAGTAGAGTTTGGCGCTGCAATTGCAGAGACAAGATTGGAGTTTGACGCTGCAATTGCAGAGCCAAGATTAGAGTATGGCGCTGCAATTGCAGAGCCAAAATTGGAGTTTGGCATTGCAATTGCATAGCTAAGATTATGGTTTGGCGCTGCAAATGCACAGTCAAGATTGGAGTTTGTCGCTACAATTGCAGAGCCAAGATTATAGTTTGGTTCTGCAATTGCAGAGTCAAGAGTATAGTTTCGCGCTGCAATTGCAGATGAAAGATTGGAGTTTGGCACTGCAATTGCAGAGCGAAGATTGGAGTTTGGCGCTGCATTTGCAGAGGCAAGATAATAGTTTGGTGCTGCAATTGCAGAGTCAAGATTACAGTTTGGCGCTGCAATTGCAGAGTCAAGATTATAGTTTCGCGCTGCAATTGCAGTGTCAAGATTGGAGTTTGGCGCTGCAATTATAGAGCGAAGATTGGAGTTTGGCGCTGCAATTGCAGAGCCAAGATTAGAGTTTGGCGCTGTAATTGCTGAGCCAGGATTAGAGTATGGCGCTGCAATAGCAGAGCCAAGATTGGAGTTTGGCGCTGTAATTGCAGAGTCAATATTGGAGTTTGGCACTGCAATTGCAGAGCCAAGATTATAGTTTGGCGCTACAATTGAAGAGTCAAGATTGAAGTTTGGCGCTGCATGAATTGCAGAGTCAAGATTAGAGTTTGGCGCTGCAAATGCAGAGCCAAGATTGGAGTTTGACGCTGAAATTGCAGAGCCAAGATTAGAGTATGGCGGTGCAATAGCAGAGCCAAGTTTGGAGTTTGGCGCGCGCTGCAATTGCAGAGCCAATATTGGAGTTTGGCACTGCAAAAGCATAGCTAAGAGTAGAGATTGGCGCTGCAATTGCAGAGACAAGATTGGAGTTTGACGCTGCAATTGCAGAGCCAAGATTAGAGTAGAGTATGGCGCTGCAATTGCAGAGCCAAAATTAAATTGGAGTTTGGCGCTGCAATTGCACAGTCAAGATTGGAGTTTGTCGCTACAATTGCAGTGCCAAGATTATAGTTTGGCGCTGCAATTGCAGAGTCAAGATTGGAGCTTGGCGCTGCAATTGCAGAGCCAAGATTATAGTTTGGTGCTGCAATTGCAGAGTCAAGATTAGAGTTTGGCGCTGCAATTGCAGAGTCAAGATTATAGCTTCGCGCTGCAATTACAGAGTCAAGATTGGAGTTTGGCGCTGCAATTGCAGAGCGAAGATTGGAGTTTGGCGCTGCAATTGCAGAGCCAAGATTAGAGTTTGGCGCTGTAATTGCTGAGCCAAGATTAGGGTTTGGCGCTACTATTGCGGAGCCAAGATTAGAGTATGGCGCTGCAATTGCAGAGCCAAGATTGAGGTTTCGCGATGCAATTGCAGAGCCAATATTGGAGCTTGGCACTGCAATTGCAGAGCCAAGATTATAGTTTGGCGCTGCAATTGCAGAGTCAAGATTGGAGTTTGGCGCTGCATCAATTGTAGAGCCAAGATTAGAGTTCGGCGCTGCAAATGCAGAGCCAAGATTGGAGTTTGACGCTGCAATTGCAGAGCCAAGATTAGAGTATGGCGCTGCGATAGCAGTGCCAAGATTGGAGTTTGGCGCTGCAATTGCAGAGCCAATATTGGAGTTTGGCACTGCCAATGCAGAGCCAAAAGCAGAGTTTGGCGCTGCAATTGCAGAGCCAATATTAGAGTTTGGCGCTGCAATTGCACAGTCAAGATTGGAGTTTGTCGCTACAATTGCAGTGCCAAGATTATAGTTTGGCGCTGCAATTGCAGAGTCAAGATTGGAGCTTGGCGCTGCAATTGCAGAGCCAAGATTATAGTTTGGTGCTGCAATTGCAGAGTCAAGATTAGAGTTTGGCGCTGCAATTGCAGAGTCAAGATTAGGGTTTGGCGCTACAATTGCAGAGCCAAGATTAGAGTTTGGCGCTGCAATTGCAGAGCGAAGATTGGAGTTTGGCGCTGCAATTGCAGAGCCAATATTGGAGTTTGGCACTGCAATTGCAGAGCCAAGATTATAGTTTGGCGCTGCAATTGCAGAGTCAAGATTGGAGTTTGGCGCTGCAATTGCAGAGCCAAGATTGGAGTTTGGCACTGCAAATGCAGAGCCAAGATTGGAGTTTGACGCTGCAATTGCAGAGCCAAGATTATAGTATGGCGCTGCAATTGCTAAGCCAATATTGGAGTTTGGCACTGCAATTCCAGAGCCAAGATTATAGTTTGGCGCTGCAATTGCACAGTCAAGATTGGAGTTTGGCGCCGCAATTGCAGAGCCAGGATTGGAGTTTGGCACTGCAATTCCATAGCCAAGATTATAGTTTGGCGCTGCAATTGCAGAGTCAAGATTGGAGCTTGGCGCTGCAATTGCAGAGCAAATATTGGAGTTTGGCACTGCAATTGCAGAGCGAAGATTGGAGTTTGGCGCCGCAATTGCAGAGCCAAGATTGGAGTTTGGCACTGCAAATGCAGAGCCAAGATTGGAGTTTGACGCTGCAATTTCAGAGCCAAGATTAGAGTATGGCGCTGCAATAGCAGAGGCAAGATTGGAGTTTGGCGCTGCAATTGCAGAGCCAATATTGGAGTTTGGCACTGCAATTGCAGAGCCAAGATTATAGTTTGGCGCTGCAATTGCAAAGTCAAGATTGGAGTTTGGCGCTGCAATTGCAGAGCCAAGATTAGAGTTTGGCGCTGCAATTGCAGAGCCAAGATTAGGGTTTGGCGCTACAATTGCAGAGCCAAGATTAGAGTATGGCGCTGCAATTGCAGAGCCAAGATTGGAGATTGGCACTGCAATTGCAGAGCCAAAAGTAGAGTTTTGCGCTGCAAATGCAGAGCCAGTATTAGAGATTGGCACTGCAATTGCAGAGCCAAGAACAGGGTTTGGCGCTGCAATTGCAGAGCCAAGATTGGAGTTTGGCGCTGCAATTGCAGAGCCATGAATAGAGTTTGGCACTGCAATTGCATAGCTAAGATTATGGTTTGGCGCTGCAATTGCACAGTCAAGATTGGAGTTTGTCGCTACAATTGCAGTGCCAAGATTATAGTTTGGCGCTGCAATTGCAGAGTCAAGATTGGAGCTTGGCGCTGCAATTGCAGAGCCAAGATTATAGTTTGGTGCTGCAATTGCAGAGTCAAGATTAGAGTTTGGCGCTGCAATTGCAGAGTCAAGATTATAGCTTCGCGCTGCAATTACAGAGTCAAGATTGGAGTTTGGCGCTGCAATTGCAGAGCGAAGATTGGAGTTTGGCGCTGCAATTGCAGAGCCAAGATTAGAGTTTGGCGCTGTAATTGCTGAGCCAAGATTAGGGTTTGGCGCTACTATTGCGGAGCCAAGATTAGAGTATGGCGCTGCAATTGCAGAGCCAAGATTGAGGTTTCGCGATGCAATTGCAGAGCCAATATTGGAGCTTGGCACTGCAATTGCAGAGCCAAGATTATAGTTTGGCGCTGCAATTGCAGAGTCAAGATTGGAGTTTGGCGCTGCATCAATTGTAGAGCCAAGATTAGAGTTCGGCGCTGCAAATGCAGAGCCAAGATTGGAGTTTGACGCTGCAATTGCAGAGCCAAGATTAGAGTATGGCGCTGCGATAGCAGTGCCAAGATTGGAGTTTGGCGCTGCAATTGCAGAGCCAATATTGGAGTTTGGCACTGCAATTGCAGAGCCAGGAGTAGAGTTTGGCGCTGCAATTGCAGAGCCAATATTAGAGTTTGGCACTGCAATTGCAGAGCCAGGAGTAGAGTTTGGCGCTGCAATTGCAGAGCCAAGATTGGAGTTTGACTCTGCAATTGCAGAGCCAAGATTAGAGTATGGCGCTGCAATTGCAGAGCCCAGATTGGAGATTGGCGCTGCAATTGCAGAGGCAAGATTAGAGTTTGGCGCTGCAATTGCAGAGCCAAGATTAGGGTTTGGCGCTACAATTGCAGAGCCAAGATTAGAGTATGGCGCTGCAATTGCACAGCCAAGATTGGAGTTTGGCGCTGCAATTGCAGAGCGAAGATTGGAGTTTGGCGCTGCAATTACAGAGCCAAGATTAGAGTTTGGCGCTGTAATTGCTGAGCCAAGATTAGGGTTTGGCGCTACTATTGCGGAGCCAAGATTAGAGTATGGCGCTGCAATTGCAGAGCCAAGATTGAGGTTTCGCGATGCAATTGCAGAGCCAATATTGGAGCTTGGCACTGCAATTGCAGAGCCAAGATTATAGTTTGGCGCTGCAATTGCAGAGTCAAGATTGGAGTTTGGCGCTGCATCAATTGTAGAGCCAAGATTAGAGTTCGGCGCTGCAAATGCAGAGCCAAGATTGGAGTTTGACGCTGCAATTGCAGAGCCAAGATTAGAGTATGGCGCTGCGATAGCAGTGCCAAGATTGGAGTTTGGCGCTGCAATTGCAGAGCCAATATTGGAGTTTGGCACTGCCAATGCAGAGCCAAAAGCAGAGTTTGGCGCTGCAATTGCAGAGCCAATATTAGAGTTTGGCACTGCAATTGCAGAGCCAGGAGTAGAGTTTGGCGCTGCAATTGCAGAGCCAAGATTGGAGTTTGACTCTGCAATTGCAGAGCCAAGATTAGAGTATGGCGCTGCAATTGCAGAGCCCAGATTGGAGATTGGCGCTGCAATTGCAGAGGCAAGATTAGAGTTTGGCGCTGCAATTGCAGAGCCAAGATTAGGGTTTGGCGCTACAATTGCAGAGCCAAGATTAGAGTATGGCGCTGCAATTGCACAGCCAAGATTGGAGTTTGGCGCTGCAATTGTAGAGCCAATATTGGAGTTTGGCACTGCAATTGCAGAGCCAAGATTATAGTTTGGCGCTGCAATTGCAGAGTCAAGATTGGAGTTTGGCGCTGCAATTGCAGAGCCAAGATTGGAGTTTGGCACTGCAAATGCAGAGCCAAGATTGGAGTTTGACGCTGCAATTGCAGAGCCAAGATTATAGTATGGCGCTGCAATTGCTAAGCCAATATTGGAGTTTGGCACTGCAATTCCAGAGCCAAGATTATAGTTTGGCGCTGCAATTGCACAGTCAAGATTGGAGTTTGGCGCCGCAATTGCAGAGCCAGGATTGGAGTTTGGCACTGCAATTCCATAGCCAAGATTATAGTTTGGCGCTGCAATTGCAGAGTCAAGATTGGAGCTTGGCGCTGCAATTGCAGAGCAAATATTGGAGTTTGGCACTGCAATTGCAGAGCGAAGATTGGAGTTTGGCGCCGCAATTGCAGAGCCAAGATTGGAGTTTGGCACTGCAAATGCAGAGCCAAGATTGGAGTTTGACGCTGCAATTTCAGAGCCAAGATTAGAGTATGGCGCTGCAATAGCAGAGGCAAGATTGGAGTTTGGCGCTGCAATTGCAGAGCCAATATTGGAGTTTGGCACTGCAATTGCAGAGCCAAGATTATAGTTTGGCGCTGCAATTGCAAAGTCAAGATTGGAGTTTGGCGCTGCAATTGCAGAGCCAAGATTAGAGTTTGGCGCTGCAATTGCAGAGCCAAGATTAGGGTTTGGCGCTACAATTGCAGAGCCAAGATTAGAGTATGGCGCTGCAATTGCAGAGCCAAGATTGGAGATTGGCACTGCAATTGCAGAGCCAAAAGTAGAGTTTTGCGCTGCAAATGCAGAGCCAGTATTAGAGATTGGCACTGCAATTGCAGAGCCAAGAACAGGGTTTGGCGCTGCAATTGCAGAGCCAAGATTGGAGTTTGGCGCTGCAATTGCAGAGCCATGAATAGAGTTTGGCGCTGCAATTGCACAGCCAAGATTGGAGTTTGGCGCTGCAATTGTAGAGCCAATATTGGAGTTTGGCACTGCAATTGCACAGCCAAGATTATAGTTTGGCGCTGCAATTGCAGAGTCAAGATTGGAGTTTGGAGCTGCAATTGCAGAGCCAATATTGGAGTTTGGCACTGCAATTGCAGAGCAATATTATAGTTTGGCGCTGCAATTGCAGAGTCAAGATTGGAGTTTGGCGCTGCAATTGCAGAGCCAAGATTGGAGTTTGGCGCCGCAATTGCAGAGCCAGGATTGGAGTTTGGCACTGCAATTGCATAGCCAAGATTATAGTTTGGCGCTGCAATTGCAGAGTCAAGATTGGAGTTTGGCGCTGAATTGCAGAGCCAAGACTGGAGTTTGGCACTGCAAATGCAGAGCCAATATTGGAGTTTGGCACTGCAATTGCAGAGCCAAGATTATAGTATGGCGCTGCAATTGCAGAGCCAGGATTGGAGTTTGGCACTGCAATTGCAGAGCCAAGATTGGAGTTTGGCGCCGCAATTGCAGAGCCAGGATTGGAGTTTGGCACTGCAATTGCAGAGCCAAGATTGGAGTTTGACGCTGCAATTGCAGAACCAAGATTATAGTATGGCGCTGCAATTGCAGAGCCAAGATTATAGTATGGCGCTGCAATTGCAGAGCCAATATTGGAGTTTGACACTGCAATTGCAGAGCCAAGATAATAGTTTGGCGCTGCAATTGCAGAGTCAAGATTGGAGTTTGGCGCTGCAATTGCAGAGCCAAGATTGGAGTTTGGCACTGCAATTGCACAGCCAAGATTATAGTTTGGCGCTGCAATTGCAGAGTCAAGATTGGAGTTTGGCGCTGCAATTGCAGAGCCAATATTGGAGTTTGGGGCTGCAATTGCAGAGCCAATATTGGAGTTTGGCACTGCAATTGCAGAGACAAAAGCAGAGTTTGGCGCTGCAATTGCAGAGCCAATATTAGAGTTTGACACTGCAATTGCAGAGCCAAGAGTAGAGTTTGGCGCTGCAATTGCAGAGCCAAGATTGGAGTTTGACTCTTCAATTGCAGAGCCAAGATTAGAGTATGGCGCTGCAATTGCAGAGCCAAGATTGGAGTTTGGCGCTGCAATTGCAGAGCCAATATTGGAGTTTGGCACTGCAATTGCAGAGCCAAAAGTAGAGTTTGGCCCTGCAAATGCAGAGCCAATATTAGAGATTGGCACTGCAATTGCTGAGCCAAGAGTATTTATTATTATTTATTATTATTATTATTACATTTAAGCACTCCCAAAAGGGTTTTTCCGTGCTTAATTACATGATAAAGTATTTAAACTATAAAATGTTTTCTAAGATTACTATAAAATGTTATCTAAACTACAAAATGTTATCCAAACTATAAAAACCCCTCCAAGATTGTAGAACTATACTATATATAAAAACTATTCAAGAACTATTAAAAATGTCATTCCTGATCTTCAAAAAATTCTTTTAACAATAAACTTTTAAGTTCATGTTTAAATCGTTGCAAACTAAAATTATTGTCTTTCAACCATTCTGGCAAACTGTTCCATATAGATACAGCACGATAGCTAAAAGAACGTTGTCCGGTCGTCGTCCTGCAAAAAGGTATTTGTAAATTTCTACTAGTTCTCGTATTCAAATTATGTAGCTGCGATCTTGTCTCAAACATGGAGCACAAATATGATGGAGCCATACCTCTGATACATTTAAAAACCATTACGGTGTCTCTAAAACGCAACATGTAACTAACTGGTAACCAGTTTAGCTGTTTTAAAGATGGTGTGATGTGATCGAATTTCCTTTTTCTCGTGACGACACGTGCAGCAAAGTTTTGAACTTTTTGCAATTTTGCAATATTTTTCTTTGATGAATTTGACCATATAGTTGAACAGTAATAGAGTTTACTAAAAACTAAGGCGTTTATTATACGAAGTAATGTTTTCTTATCAAAAATATGCTTTGTTCTGTTAATTTGACATAGCCTTCCTACACAAGAGGAAACCAATTTAGTAATATGCTCGTCGTACTTTAAGCTGCTATCCAATGTAACGCCTACAGTACTGCCTAGAAGTAACTTAACACAAATACGTGGTTAACCGCGGGTCACACGCGGTTTGACCGCAGGCGCCCCGCGGTCTGCCCGGAGGCCGCCCGCGGTCTGCCCGGAGGTTGCCCGCGGTCTCCCCGGGGGCTGCAGGCGGGTCGCCCGCGGTTGTGTTGGCGTATTGAGGTTTGACCGTAACTCACGGCGGAACACGAAAACAGTACGACTTGCGAACTCGGAATTTTACGTGGGCAAATTAGTATTTAGAAATCAGAATATCACACGATATAATTTGCCAGTTTAATTTCCAACTTTGTCATTGGAGTTACAATTTCATGTATATTGCAACCAGCCTAAAAATTTAGTAAATGGTCGTATTTGTTTATAAAGCTTAATAGTGTGTTTTGACGAAGCAAGTCTTTTAACGTAGCTAACGTATTGCACAATTTTACAACACAAAAACTCAAAGCAAATCTCCCAATAACTAGTCTGTAAATTTGGTAAAAAAATTTCTGGAATGCTGTCTGGGTCAATGGAATACTGTTTGGCAAAGTTCTGATATAGACGGACATGCAAAAGTAATGCAGCTTGTTTCACAATGCAATGTAAGCTGACTCTTGAAGAAATAATTCTTACAATATTGACATATACCTGTTATGTAAAGAGTCAATTAAAATATTTGTAAATAGACTGACAGACAATATTATGTTTGTTTGAGTGAACAAGCGTAGTAGCGGCGTATATATATATGATTGAGTACGTATCTCAGTCGTTTAATGTAATTTGTATATCTTGAAAATGCGAGGTAGATACTGTATATAGTATTGCAGACGATGACATATGGTAGTTCAATAAACACTGCTAAGAATGGCTGCCGCACGTAATACAAATACGGAAGTTGTTATTCGGGCATAGTTAAATTCTCTATTACCTATGATTCGGGTTAGCGTATACGTAGCGTAAGGATATATAATTGCGAGTATTGTCTATCTCCATATGATATGTTCTATATATCACTGCGAGTTACAATTCAGAGTAATCAACGATAATATATATGGCAAATATTCATACCTCTAGACTTGCTTTTAACTTTTGAAGCGATGATGTCATATACAATAACACATATCTTTTCCGGAGGCTAGTCCCCAATGGGAAAGACTCGTTGAAGAAATTCTAGTCCCCAATGCAGAGATATTCGATCCATAAATCTCTCAGTGATATACTGATTCGTTCCGAATAAATACAAACTTAAAGCTATCTATTCACCGGCGTTGCCCGGCGCGCTAATGAGTATTTTGGTATTTCCGGGACGTGGGATGAGAACTTGTAAACAGTATGCAGATTACAAAACCAAAATTTGTCAGTATAATTGAAAGAACATGCACGGTGTATTTTTCAACGGGATTTGCTAGCAAAATCAAAGCAAACATTGTGCGGGAAAGCTTTATATAAGCGAAGTGAGAGATCTGAGATTGAGACCCGAGTTTGATACAGGCTTTTCTTAATACAAGAAAGATTATTGATGGATTTGATACACATTGGACACACTAGAGTAAGTAAATAGAAATATTTATATATTTGACTACCATAACAAATCTGTGAGGTCAAATAATCTTAGCTAAATCCATCATTTAACTATTAAAGCTTAACTTGACTTAAATTATCAAAATCGATTCTTTATTATCGTATGTTATGTGTATCGAGATGTGTATAACTTTGGGAGTTTGTGTCGCATAAGCCCAGCTCTCTGTTACATATACACCTAACTACAATACACGGAAAGATGCGACAAAATCTGACTTGCAAACGTAAAGGTATGCGCTTACAATAATAGTTAAATATTTTTTATAAATTAATGCGTTGTTGACTTCGGAATTTGCTGCATGCTATATAAACCCTTTTCTACAGGCTTTTAAACTGATACGCGTATGACAAAAAGTTACTAGGTTTATTTACGCATGTAAAATTATTCACAAGTTGTTGGCTTAACAAGCTCGTATACTAGGTAGCAAGCCTGTCGACAACGTGTAACAAGCTTGTCATTTTATCAACCGTTGCGTCATATTTTATAGCAAAGTAGAATTAATATAGTAGAGCGATTGAATAGATTTATAAAAGTGTCGCTTATCACATTACGGTTTCTTGTTTACTAACACGCAAATATCATGCGGCAAACCCGTAGGGTTTGTATTGGTGACACATTTGTTTATCTGAGTTTATATTTTTCCTTAACACCTCATTCTGTTTATATTCATAATATAAATTCATATTAGTTGTGTACTGTATGTTATACAGTTTATTAGAGAAGGTAGTAATTTAGTAAACAAATTAATCCATATAGGAACAAGTCCGTTTGTCGCATAATAACAGTTGTATCGGAAACCGTCGGAACACGACGCAGTGGTTTTTCTGTTTGACGTGTGATTACCGCACGAACCGCAACCGCAAACCGCACGCAAGGCACCCGCTAACCGCACGCACAGCACCCGCTAACCGCACGCAAAGCACCCGCTAACCGCACGCACCGCACCCGCTAACCGCACGAACCGCAACCGAACCGCAGTGTTAACTTACTTCTAGGCAGTACTGTAGATCTGTGGCCGAAGTTACAGGAATTAGTTCTTTCCCCAATAAGGAAATTTGAAAATTTGTAAGTATCTGTTTCAACATGTAACGAGTTCCAAACATGAGCAGTTTCATTTTCTCTGGATTAATCAGGAGACTATTTAACGAACACCAGGAAGCAACTCTTTGAAGATCCTCGTTAAGTTTGACAACCGCTGACGTCATTTCGTTGATTGGAAAGGACAGAAAAAGTTTCGAATCATCCACAAACGACTTTAGGGAACATACTTTTGATGCCATCGGTAGATCATTTATATAAATGTTAAATAACATCGGTCCAAGAATCGAACCCTGTGGAACACCATGGGTAATTTCGCGTTCTTCAGAGAGTGTCGATCCAAGACGCACAGCCTGTTTGCGTTCTGTCAAATAACTTTTGAACCAACATGTTGCCGTATTTGATACGCCCAACACATTGAGCTTCTTCAATAGTAACGCATGATCTATACTGTCAAAGGCCTTAGAGAGATCTAATAAAACTATAGCCACGACCTCCTTATCATCCATGGATTTTAAAATCTTGTCCGATATTAATAAATTTAATGTTTCGGTTGAGTGCATCTTTTTGTTTCCATTTTGGTGTTCGCTTAAACATTTCTTCTGTGTCGTATAGTCGGTTAACTATTCTAAAGCCACACGCTCGCAAATCTTTGATGCTGCCGATAACAAGGAAATCGGACGATTGTTATTTGCTATTTCATAGTCACCCTCTTTTAACAATGGAATGACTTCCGATAACTTCCACGCAGTGGGAAACGTGGATTCTCGCAACGAGGAGTTTACAATGTCCGTAAGGGGATGAAGAATGTAGGGCAAAGCATCTTTGATCAAAGACATGGAAACCTTATCTGGTCCGGGAGCCTTATTGGATGGAAACGAGTACACGATTCTGCGAATCACGTCACAGGATACAGGATGAAAGTGAAATTTGTCGTCTTCTGCACAAGGGTCAAACGGTATTTCAAGAGAAGTTCTTGGAAGATCATATGTAATAGCCATAGCTCTCGAATCTACAGACGCTTTTGCCCCAACCGAGGTAAAGAAATCATTAAATTCATTTGCCAACTCACTAACATTCCGAGAATACACTGGACGTGATATTTCTTTCCTAGGAATACATTATCTAATAATTTTCCACAAGGAGTAATGTTGTTATTGTTGTTATTGATTTTATTATGTACAAACTTTCTTTCGGCTTCTCTCAATTTTTCTTTAACCTGATTCTTATACGATCGATATCTGTCCCAGTCCAAAGCCTGACCAGTTTCACGAGCGATTCTGTGAAATATTTTTCTCGTTTTCATCATTTCAACAATTTCCCTATCGACAAAAGGGCACAAACGACATTTGCTCTTTATAGTCTTTATAGGAGCATGCATGTTTAAAACGTTCAGAAATTTTTGATTAAAATTATCTGTTTTTTGGTTAATATCATTATCAATAGAGTTTTCCTGCCATGTAATTTGTGCCAAATCTCTGGTAAATCGTTCAGGGGAGTAATTCTTGAGACTTCTTGTGACTATATAACCAGACAATTGTTTTGGTAATTTAAGTTTTAATATTGAATAAACCAGGTAATGGTCACTAATATGCGTCACTTCAACACCACTTTTCTCAACCAAACTTGTATTTGATGCCAGGATCACATCAATGAGAGAGGAGGACTGCAAAGTCACTCTAGTAGGTTCTTTAATGAGTTGTGATAAGTTCAAACTGTTGCACATTTAATTCAGCGCTTCAGATTCTGGACTGACTTTTAATAAATTGCAATTTAAGTCACCCGCTACAAATATATCTTTTCTAAAGGTAAGAGCATACGAGTAATTGTCCATAAAATCCTCCACAAGACATGAAACTGGACAATCCGGCGGTCTATAGGCAACACATAGTAAAAACGATTTCATTTTTTTGTGTTGAATTTGCAGCCATAATTGATGAAAACCCGCTGATGAGATTACAGATATGTCCTTTATAATCTTAGTTTTCAAGGAAGTGCGAGTAAAGACACAAACGCCTCCTCCTTGTTTATTGAGGCGATCTAGACGTGACAACGTATAACATATATTCAATTTCGACTTCTGAATTTCGGACCGTTGAATTAAGCCGTGATTCCGATATTGTTAAAATATCATACTGTTGTTCATGTGTTAATTGTCTCAACTGTATTAAGTTGTCTCTATTTTTTAACGATCTAACATTTAAATGGGCAAGAATAAGTCTTGAACTTTGATAGCGGTTTTGTACATTCGAACGTACGTTAAGATTAGTTTGTATCGGATTGTTAGTGCATTGGTTGTTTGCTTTAATGGAAATACAATTTGAGGGATTATGTCTTCTAGGGAAATCACTTAATAATGATAGCGGAACCAGTTTATTGATTGGTATTTCCACTTGGGATGCGTACAAAAATCCGTACAAGACAGTATTGACTTTATTAAGTAAGCAGTATTTATTAAGTAAGCAGTTATTGACAAAGAGCTCTAGTTCTCGAGAAAATCTACGAGTTCGCATTGAAGTATATGACAGAATTCAGTAATTCAATAAATTCAGATGTTCGATCACATCGAAGGTTCCACAGGTAACTTCACTTCATATACATAAAATTTGGGACGAAGTCCATCAAGACAGGCATTTACTATATATTATGTTGCTCTCGTTTGAAACTTGGGTTGGAACAGATAGTCACAACTCAACTGAATTTTCACATAGTGTATACAAACGACAAGGAGAAACAAAGAAGATGAAAATTGACTGACAGTTAGCGCAACATACATTTGAAAGTATACGTCAAATTGTCATACAAATTGACATGCTATATATATATACGTCGACAAAAAACTGATAGAAAACTATATGATATATAATAGAACAATAATTTACCAGTGAGCAAAATGAGTGTATAGATCAAGATATATTGGGAAAATGAGTGTAGCCCATATATCAAGATAAATGATATGTAAAAAGTTACTAAATATAATAGGCTAGCTATAGTGGTAGGTCATCCATAATCCCAGAAAAACGGTGCTACAGCCCTACTTTATAAAGTCAATACTTTCAAATTACTTCTTTTAGAGTTACTTTTCAGCGGTATTATACGTCAATACCTCGAGCCTAGTAGACGGCGCAATGTGCTGTGAGCCGCTACATTCATTTGTATGGAAGACATTTTTTGAAGCGGTGTATCATTAAATATATGACGGAATCCACTGGCATCGCAGTTATAATAATAGAGCGGTGTATATCGAAATTTGAAGAAAATAGACATTCTAAACCGACGAATTCGTAACCGTACCGAAATTTGTTCGGTTCCGCTTTATCTCTCTAATTCGCACCGGTTTGACATGTTCGAATTGGTGAATTGATCATTTGAGTAATAAAAAGTATTAAGATTTTTCTCGGCATCTCGTTCGATAGGATTAATAGTAGAATGTTTTAGTAGATTAAATACTCGAACGGAAATCTATATAATTTAGGAGCAGTTGCGAAAAATGCAACTTAGGCCTTCTGGCAGGAATTGAATCTGCTGCCCTGGGATTCAGGGGCAGCGCTCTAACCACGTGAGTTATATATATTGTTGAGCATTAACCTGGGTCTAAATATATATTTCCATTTCCGTTCGAGTATTCCATCTACTAACACATTCCACTATTAATCCTTTTGAACGAGATGCTTAGAAAAATATTGATATTTACCCGTACACCACTAATTCCAGTGTTGAACATTGTACGAAAATAATCCAACAAAATAACCAGTCCCATTCTTGCTATTACCCCCTAAACTCCACTCACCCTCACCCAGATATCCCACAGAGCCCAATCCCGTCATCTATAGACTATAGACTATAGACTATAGACTATAGACTATAGACTATAGACTATAGACTATAGACTATAGACTATAGACTATAGACTATAGACTATAGACTATAGACTATAGACTATAGACTATAGACTATAGACTATAGACTATAGACTATAGACTATAGACTATAGACTATAGACTATAGACTAGAGACTAGAGACTAGAGACTAGAGACTAGAGACTAGAGACTAGAGACTAGAGACTAGAGACTAGAGACTAGAGACTAGAGACTAGAGACTAGAGACTAGAGACTAGAGACTAGAGACTAGAGACTAGAGACTAGAGACTAGAGACTAGAGACTATAGACCAGCGAACAATCAATTTATTTTATTTAATTCATTAGTTTACTTTTATTTCACCTTGACTCTCCTATGCCCATATAGAGCTCCCTCAGGCGTACCTAATTATTATATTTAAAAATTATAACGAAGCAAGAGCAATATAAAAAAATTAGGATAAAATGTCACCCTGAACGATCTTTGCAGATAAAAATATGTCATTTATTTTTGGGCGTGGTCGATTTTGACCGCGAAATTTGGTGTAGTCTTACTCCATAATCATTGTTGCCAAGTATAAACCGTTTTGGTTAAAACCAGAAAAAATAATCCACGTCCGCACTTCAGACTTTGATGCGTGAAAAATATAAAAAAATTAATTAAAAATAGACGAATTAATTTTTAGCAACAAAACGTATTCAATATTATTGCACATATCAATATACATATGCAGGTAAACGTACTAGTTCTAGCTTTAATATCCTAGGCTCTGCTAACTGGTGAGATGGTGAAAAAAAACCTAAAAAACCTCTCTAAAAATCCGAAACGCTCCTCTAAACAACGCCTTAGATTAAGAGTTATTTTCTCCAGAACATATGCCCGCATATGTAACTTGACATGGCCAACAAGATTGATAATACATCTTTGACCCAAAAAATGACTCCTTGAATTGTTAATTAATTTATTTCTATTTTTCATGAATTTTATTTTTATTTATTTTTTGGGCGTGACAGTTATAGAATTGGTGCATCCATGCTACAGGATCATTGTGGCGAAGTTTGAAGAGATTTGGGCAAAAGCGACAAGAGTTATGGCATAACTAACTTTGGAATTTGATAAAATAAAATAAATAATTAAAAATAGAAAAAAAAATATTTTGTATCAAAGATGTATTACAATATTGTTCCCAATCCCCTCATACATGTCCGAGCGTATTTTTTTTCTAAAAAAAAATGGTCGAAAAAAATATTTTGGGCGTGGCAGGGTGTGGTCAAGCCATTTGGTTCGCCTATACTCCAGTATCTTTTTAACCAAGTATGAACAGATTTGGTTGAATTCAATTTTTAAAATTTATGCATGAAAAAAAAAAAAAAAAAATTAAAAATAGAAAAAAAAATTTTTTGTATGAAAGATGTATTACAATTATCTTAGTTAATCCAAAATAGGGCAAAAAAATTTAAAAAGGGGCGTGGCCAATTTTGACCACGCCCATTTTGGTCTCCTAACCTTCCTCCATCCGTCCCCCATGGTCAGACATGGGTTCGGGCACTTTAAATTTTGGTTGCTATGGTAACCAAAATCCACAGTGAAAATCCACAGTGAAATCCACAGTGAAAATCCACACTGAGATACACAATTTTGTGTCGAAATCTGAACAGTGTTATGGTATTGTTAGGTTTTTAGATGTAAATTTCAAATATGGGATAACTACTGTATTAAATTTTCCTGTTGTAACATTACTACGTTTCCTACTGGTTTTGACATAGATAACATTTGTTGCAAATATATAGTATATTATGGTTATAAAAACACTCTCCTTCAGGGATTGATTTACTTGGGCCCATTATCTGGCCATTGATAGGCCTTTTTGACCATCTAGGCAATCATATTTTTCAAACATTTCTGACAAGATGACCCCATTGACCCTGCAGGGCATTCTAAGTGATGATTCACCCTCCTTCGGATGCCAGCCGCACCCGGCTTCATGACCAGCACCCTGTTAGTACCCCCCTTATCAGATCATGCTGGATCCATCCCTGTTATCCTTATATATACAATATGAACTAACATGGGCTATTTTAACCAATTATCATTGGGCTGTTTTAACTAACTAGTTTTGGTTATTGACCAAGAATGCAATAATGCATGTTACCAAACAATATTAAGTTACTTTAACTAATATCTATAAGTTACTTCCACAATGATACGAATAGTTAAAACAACCTATTGTTATTTGTTATAAACAATTAGTCTATTTGACTAATAATAATAGGTTATAACAACCTATTAAATTAAGTTGGCTTGCATAACCAAAAAAATTGGTTGAATTAACATATTTTTATTAGTTAAATTCAATCGCTCACAATTGACCAAATAATAATTGGTTATTTTAACCTATTTATATTGGTTCTAACCTATTCAAAAGGTTAAAACAACCTATTGATATTAGTTATAACCTATAAAAAAAGGTTATTTTAACCTATCAGTTTTTACAGTGTATAGACTATAGACTATAGACTATAGACTATAGACTATAGACTATAGACTATAGACTATAGACTATAGACTATAGACTATATAGACTATAGACTATAGACTATAGACTATAGACTATAGACTATAGACTATAGACCTAGCATTATTAATAGTCTAGTATTAAGTTTTTTGAAATAGTATTGACTGTAAAGTTGAAATGCAAACGTAAATTATTGTATATATTTACTCTTAAAGATTCAGCCTTTTTATGAACACCAAGCATACATTTCCCCCTTTTATTATAAAACTTTGAGGCAATAAGTTTCTGCTGTTCAAAATCCTTTCGTATCAAGCTGACTGTTGCATCAACTCGCTTTTCACCTCCGCTTCTCTTATGCCCTTATATCGCGACATTGATCTTCAGCCCGTTTGCGCTTCTTCCTCGAGTTTCTCAGTTTTCTTTTTTGCTCAATGGAACGCGCCATTCGGTAATGTTGCGTGATAAAAGTATTACACTGTGTCAATGCTCTCACCTCTGAGAATATTTGCCGCACTGAATATAAAAAAGTCCGCGAATGTGAATCCTGCTCAATTTATACATTAAAGCCATATTTGGGTGAAATGGGGGGATATACTTCGCGTCCCTATAGAAGCTGCTGACTGCGGTTTAAATATCTTGTTGCCGCAGCAACATATACAGTTGTTATTAGACACGGTTTTCTCGCTTTAAAAATGGGAAGTGTTTGATTTTATGGCTTGGTTTTGGAAAGTGCAGCCATCGAAGTATACATTGTTCTTGTTTATTATGGCATAAAAGTGTATTTACAAGACTGAAGTAATATATAAGGTAATAGGCCGTATTCTGTGGCACAAAAAGTCGCTTAAAAAATGAAATTCGTTGCCCGGGTTCGGGCACTACTTTAAAACAAGATAAATAATTAGGATTAATCATACAAAGTCCAAATCCGCTTGTTTGCACTTCTAGAAACCTGCAGTTTTCGAGTATTTCTTCTTCGAAAATTCAAGAAATCAACATATTTCGCAATCGATCGCCGTCATTTTTTTCAGGGTACTTGGTGTAATATGCACTATATATAGTGTATTTCGTTGTTTCACATTGATTTTTACATGAAGTTTCCCAAACATCCGCTGACATAAAGTATATAATTATGGCGTTTCAGAATTATTGTTTTTTAGTCATTTTGATGGGGAAAATGACAAAATTTTACCGAGGTTTCGTTCCCAAAGTTGTTTGGATTGACAAAATATATGGCTATCGCTTGACGGGCTTCAAAGGGATGTTGCGTGGAGAAATTTTCAGTTTTATTCGCGGTAATGTGAGTGGGTATAAGTGACAATACTAGTGAAAACATTTTATCACTGGCAGAGGTCTTGGCAGATTCAATATAGGACTTTCCTTTGTGATGAAAAAGTGTCTGGTATCAGAACCTGTGTTGTGGGAAATCCTATTCCATATAGATAGAAAATGCAAAGCAGTTACATATACATTCATCAACAGATGAACAGAACAACAACAACATGGAACATTCAACAGTATAATTAGCCTTATATTTCAATCAATTCTAGCATTGCCCCATGCCCCTGGCTACCCCTGGGCATTTGCAAATTTTGTTGTGCAGGGACCAGGCATTAGTACTTGCAAAAGTTCCCCTGGGCCGGGCATTTGTTCACCGGCGAGTCTCTATCCGGAAATTATTGTGGTTTCTGCAGCAGCTGCAGTGAACATGTGCACTGCCATGAATATGGATGGAAGTATCTTTGTCATACACATAACAAATAGAACTTGTGAAGCAAAACTTCCTCATCTTTATTTACTTAAGAATGTAAAACTCATATCCTGATATTCTACAAATCTATGTGTTGGTGTGCCCCGGGGGTGGCAGTTGGCATAATTTCTTTGCCCCGGGGTGGGGCATTGTTTCTCTTTTCCTGCCTAGCCCCAGGGAATTGTACACTTAGAGAAAAAATAAGTGCAAATGCCCAGGGGGGAGCAAATGCCCAGGGGGGATGGCAATGCTAGAATTAACTGATGTATTATCTAGATTTAACTTGCTACTTTAATATGGATATTACACTACTGCCGTAAATATAAACTGTGAACCTGAACCTGAACCTGTTTAAAATGTAATATGGCTTGTAGTAACTCTCCTGTTGTTCTTAGTACTTGTATTGTTCTCTAAATTTGATTGTATATTTATATAGTATTTGTTATAGGGTCTGCAGTTATTGGTGTATACTGTTGTGGTGACCCTGACACTCATTTATGTGGCAAAGTTAAATAAAAAATATATTCCTTGGATTTTGTAGCATGTTCACCTAGTCAGCTACCCTGGGGTTTCCCATCAAAGGCAATGATAGGTACATATTTATATCTACATTCTGTTTGGTGAGAATGAGTTCATTTTGAAGTTAGCTCTTTCAACCAGAGTCACAAATCATCAGAATCTGCAAGTTCTCCTTCCTCATCAGAATGAGTCATATCATAATCCTCCTCATCTTCATTAACTCCTGCTTTATTCTGGCAATCACAACATGTACATGTACCCTGTCTTACACTTGCACTCAACACACTCAAGCAAGGATATGATAGCCTGTGTTACAGTCCACTTTACATACACAATGGTGTAGTGGACTGGAACACAGGTTAGGATATGATAGATAGACTGTAGATATGCTCCTTTTAAATCAGGAAATGTTTAGATGATGTCTCACCCCAACCTCTGACAGCCTTTTCCAACATATCAACAGAGCAAATTTTCAAACTGCATCATGGTCTCAGTGTTGGTGCTGGCTAGACACTCTCCAATCAAGAGCTGGAGATTTTCTGGATGGCATGCCCTCCCCCCCCCCCCCCCGTGCTCCACAATCGTTGCTTGAGTGCAAGTGTAAGACAACCTCTGCATGTGGGCCCTATAACAAATACCATATAAATATACAATTACATTAAATAAAATTAAAAAAAGAGAACAATACAAGTGTCAAGAACAACAAGAGAGCACGCTACGCAGGCTAGACCACGAGCAGTAACACATTTTAAACAGATCAATTTCCAAGTCCAGGGAATTTCAGTGTAATATACATAAAGTAGCGATTTAAATCTGGATAAGGGTAAGGTGTGAGTTAATCAGGAAGAATGTTCCATGTTGTTGTTGTTGAATGTATGTCACCATTTTGCATCTGTCTGTACGGAACAGTATTTACCACAACACAGGCTCTGATACCAGACAGTTTTCATCACAAAGAAAAGTTCTATATTGAATCTGCCAAGAGCTCTGCCAGTATAAAATAAACAATTAAACACAGTTTCCACTAGTATTCACTTATATTGCCTCACATTACCGCGAATAAAACTGAAAATTTCTCCACGCAACATCCCTTTGAAGCCCGTCAAGCGATAGCCATATATTTTGTCAATCCAAACAACTTTGGGAACGAAACCTCGGTAAAATTTTGTCATTTTCCCCATCAAAATGACTAAAAAACAATAATTCTGAAACGCCATATTTACTTTATGTCAGCGGATGTTTGAGAAACTTCATGTAAAAATCATAGTGGAACCACGAAATACACTATGTATAGTGCATATTACACCAAGTACCCTGAAAAAAATGGCGGCGATCGATTGCGAAATATGTTGATTTCTTGAATTTTCGAAGAAGAAATACTCGAAAACTGCAGGTTTCTAGAAGTGCAAACAAGCGGATTTGGACTTTGTATGATTAATCCTAATGATTTATCTTGTTTTAAAGTAGTGCCCGAACCCGGGCAACGAAACTGAACGATAACGTGCCACAGAATACGGCCTATGAGTCCACATTTCAATATTTAACACCTGGTAACTGCCGTTTTGAACATCACTCCTTTGTCCTTTATGAAATTCAATGCACTTTATACACGAGACAATTTTCGAATATTATTTTAATTTTCAATGCAAATAATGTAAGAAGAGGTTGATTTGGAAATGATTTGCATTGCGAGTGCTAAATTGTCATGTGTATATATTAACACCGCCTCGATATTATAAAATTTGAAGTATATATCTAATTTCGCTCGAAATTTTCATGTATAAAAAACCTTGAAATGTGGCGCTTTCTCGATATATGAGCAACTAACCTAATCCCCAACCTAACTCTGCCCTAATAATCCCTAGCGCCCATTTCGGTTGCTCATATATCGAGAAAGAGCCTCAAGCGTTCAGTTCTATCGAACGAGATGCCCAAAATTTTTGAATACCTTATGTGTACAGGACAATCTCTCTTCTTAACCTTTCAGTTTCGTTATGACTTTCGCAGTTTATTATTATTTTGCTTTAGTTTATCTTTCATGACTGAATCAGCTATCAAATCGTCATACGTTGTTAAATTGTTGTTTGAAATAAGATAGTTATTTTCCCAATCCTAGCTGAATGTCTCCCTTCAACTCTCCTTTCTTCTTTGATACCCTTGTTTGAATTCATGCAAGTTTATGCCAGCAAAAACTTGTCTTGTCGTTGACTCTTGGCATTCTTTCTGGCACGATCAAACGTCGTCTGTCTCATTTCCAAGGACATATGCCAGAGTTGAACCCAGTTTTGTATGACATTGTTCTTTTTTATGAGTACTTGAACTTGCGCCTTCGTTGACTTGGGCATCACTTCGGTCATTTTCAACTTTAACATGCTGTTGAGCTAAAATATGAAAGAACAGCTTATCTCATTATTATCGTAGAAACATAACTGGCTAAGGAATAGGGCCCTAAATGCGGGAGAATACATCCAATGGCAATGGTAAAGTGTTATACCTATGTGCAATCATTACGTCATATAATGACAACCAATATTGGTCATGCATACAAAGTCGTGAATTATGCAATTTGTGTATGTATTTCAGGTACTGAAAGGTACTGTGTACATATTGGCCTATTATATCGTGAATCTTTTATCACGGACAGCCTAAGTTAAATATTATAAATTGTTATGTCATAGGCAGTTTTCGAACATGTGTATGATTATAACCTTACCTAACGGTACAATCTCACTAACCTTACAATTTCTGTTTCCTTCCATTCTTCTTCTATCAGTTTTATACCACTTCTATACTGATCCCTTCTCTCCCTCTTCATTTCAGCTTTCGATTTCTTCTGCCGCAGTTGTAGTTCGTTTGAGGATGGAAGCGCCAAAAGCTTGAATAAAATGTTCGTAGTGCAACTTCGATATTCGCGAACGAAACTTGGATTGTGATTCTCCGTCCGATCGTGTCGCTTTTTCCTGCATGCGCTGATTTTGCTAGCTGCCAAGCAAATACTTTGGCAAATCAACAAGTACTGGTGTGAATTAGACTTACGACCATTATTAACCACGCATATTTGAGTAAAATAAAATGGTATTATATTAAATACATCTCTGAAAGAACTCTCCTGTTTGTGCTGTAAAAGCTATACTATATTGTGTAATTGCGCGAAGTATTCAAATTTCGTGCGATCTGATTTGTTTTGCTTTTGCGATATACCGTTCTATAACGTAACCCAGGCTCGAAATCAAAATGGCGTGTCTTCGATAAATTTTACGTACGGAAGCCTTTACTTTCTTCATAACATTAAACACATAGGAACATTTATATTAGCATATAGTTTTGTACACAAACTTGTTTTTTTTACGTTTAATCAATTCACTTTAATCCGTGGGGAAACACAAAGAATTTCGCCAAGATATTACGCAATATTTCAACTACTAAGCGTATTACTGATTCATATGCATTTAAAATATATCCGATTCAGGATCAGAAGTTTGGAACGTAAAGCCCATACACTATAGTTTATCAGACGAGCAAAGATGGAATATTTTATAAATACTTTCCGAGTTCGCAGCGCGACTGAAAAATGGTTACAAAATGTTCCTTTTAAATGCCGAAAAATGTCACGTGACATGTCTCCATAGACAAATGAAGTGTTCATTCTTGAGCTCTTACTACTGTCGATTAGCACTGTTGATTTCTCCGCAAAATATGCATTCAATAATATGTCATGACAATTTTAGTATTTTGAGGCCATATTTAATCTGAGCCCATGCATTAATCCCCCTGAGTTGTCATATTCATGGTAAATGTGAATGAACGTCCGTGGCAAGTGCAATTTGCTTGTCACTCGCAAACAAATTATTAATAAATTAATTGCAAAAACAATTCGTACTTTTAAAAAGCTTAACCCCGTATTTTGTTGTTAGTTTTGTGTTTTGTGGAACTGCATTATCCGTTATTTCTTTGATTTTATGGAGAGAAGTCACTACAGGAGGACTTTTGGAAGCCATTTTGAAAGAAAAGCATTTTTTACTACACCAGATAGTAAATAATGCATCAGATTTACTTCTTAGCTAACCTATCAAAACAATTAAAATTATACTAACCTCATATCTCGCCTCATATCATGCATAAATATATTTTACTTATACATCGTTTCCCAATCAGACATTCATTTTTGCGAGTTGATCAATATCTCATAAACATGTTATCTTATATTGCCTGTTGGGAACTGAGATTTTCCTATGACGACTATAGTTCATTCAAACTGGACTACAGTTTTGGTACGGAAATCGTGCGATATACAACACCATTAGATAAATTCATCCGTTGATTCGCTCGGGTATTAACTTTTGGAGGTAAAGAGAATCTCTAGCATGCAAAATAAAGCAAAGATCTAATTATGCATCTTCCACACCTCATAAAAACAAGGATTATATTATCAGATCCTTTCAAAATGATGATGGACCCGTTCAAATATTAGTCGCAACCATATCATTCGGCATGGTAATTGATTGTAAAGGTATAAATACATCAATCAATTTTGGCCCAGCAAAAAAGATAGAATCGTACTTGTTATTCCTTTGTAAAAAATCCCAGTAATTCAGTTTTTACTGCAATGGGTTTATATTTTAATAAAACGATCTATCTATCTATCTATCGATCTATCTATTATATCCTAATAATTTTAATTTTTGTCTATTTGGGAACTAAACTGCCCAGCATATCCGCGCCAGGATCTGGGCAAAGTATTAATGCTGTATTTAAATGAATATAATGCTGTAAGTAACATATAATTTCTATGGGCTATAACTGTAAAATATTGCCACTGCTCATGAAAATGTGATTTCAGGTTTGCTAAGACACAAATAGAAACAGCACCCGCACCAAATTTACCTGTGCTTGACCCTTGTAAATAGGTAGTCCAAGCAATAAGCATGCATAAATCTGGTAGGGATGTCATTTTATTTGTGTGCATTACCAAATATTTTTCATCCGATATTATATATTGTGGTAAACAGAGGTACGTGTACTCCTGAAAGACTTGAAGTCTTATGAATAAATTCCTCTTGGGAAAATGATCTAGGCTACAATCGTGGACATAACAGTTGATAAAATTGCTTAAATTTTCCGGAACACACATTCGACTAACTTCATTAGGCTTTCGCCCCCCTCTCCCCCAACCAATGTTGCTATTATTATCCCCAGACTTAAAACGCAACATACCAACATTGTCTAGGCGGAAGGGGGGATATCCAAGGTCAAATACAGAAATTATAGTACAATTTATACTCTGACAGACGCACCTTGGAATTTTATTAACAAGTTATGTCCAGGATTGTAGCTCTGGTAGCTATGCTGGCTAGGGTTCTACACCGTCTAACCATCCCCAACATAAACAGTCATTAATGCCATACCAGGTTCTCAAGACCTCGGCCACAGATTTTTCTCATCATGACCTCGCAACCCGTAAATAACAGATATGTATTCAACAAGGATTTTAAGTGGTTTATCCGTTGAAATTGAATGATGAATATTTCAAGAGCAACTGGAATATTTTAAGAAAATGAAAATATTTACATATTTTGTTAAAAACAGAGTGGATATGCTTATTCATATAATCGTTAAGTATGTTTTGGAAATATTTTGAGTTTTAGATATATTTTGTGTAATGTTATCATTTCTAATATATTTTTACCAACCGTCAACATCTGTTTGGCGTATCGTGATCATGAGATTATCCCCGAGCAGGCGCGAAGCGTCGTACCAGGGTACTAATTCCGCTCGAATATTAAAAATAACTGCCATCTTGGCATTTTATTTTTGGCATTGATATGAAAACCTTTTCAAGTCGGGAGCGGTTTAAAGCGGTTTAAACGGATGAGTGTTTATTTTGCATACTTGCTTTTTGCAGTTTTGCCGTCAATTGGCATGCACTACAGTTCGTGGTTTTGAAAATGCGTATTTCATCCTGTTGTCAATATAATAACAACATTGACTAATCTTAAAAATTGTTTTAATATTAATTCAAATGCGTTATATAGAATAAGAAATAACATATTTAATCTCAAAAACTTCATAGTATAAAAATACTGTTCAAAAAACAGTTGAAGTTTTAATTTATGACAATTTCGAAACGTTTTGTGAGACGTTTAAGATTGAATTTTAGAGTAAATAAAAGCTAAAAGAGTACGTAATAACATAGCTACTTTATATAGTTGGGCAATTGATAATTTTACAGTTAAAAGTACAAACCATTTTGCCATTTTGTACAAAAAATAAAAGAAATATACGGCCGGTTGCGTGTTACCATGGTTACAGTGATCAACTCAGTACTTCATGTTACAATAACTTTTGGGGAGGATAATTGCTTGGGTTCTAATGGGCGAGGGGGTTCTGCATGCATGTATTTCTAGTCATGATAATAAACCATGAAAACCATGGGTTTTCCAAAGGCCTTCTCAAATCTATTAAGCGTAAAAAGCGCTATAGAAAAAATGTCAAAGCAAACCCTCTTCTGCAACGGAGAATATGTACAACAAGTATAAAAATAAATTTAATTATTTATTCAGGATTGATAAGCAGATAAACTACGAAACGAAGTTACAATATATTAAATCTGATTTTAAAGGCACTTGGCGAATTTTGAATGAAGTAATAAATACCACAAAAATGGTAGTATAAGAACAGATTACCAAGTACATTTAATTTTAACGACCAAAAACTTACTAACCCAGATGAAATTGTAAACCGTTTCTGTGATTATTTCACAAACCTCCGGCCAAACTTATTGAAAAATGTTGCGCTATCTCCTCGGTCTTATTCGCCGGTTTTATTCGGAAATTTTCCAAGTTCAATTTTTTTATAACGTAACTCATGAGGAAATTATTAATATTGTAGCTTCTTTTCTTACTAATACTGCTTGGGATTTCGATAGAATTCCCATGTTTTGGTAAAAAGATCAATTCGCTTAATAGCTCAAGAAGTCATCTTAATAGCTCAAGATAAGAAGTAATTAACTGTTGTACATGGGTGAACACATTGTACTTTAACGACATTGCCCAAACGTGTTTATGCTGAACTTGTCGTAAAATATAGAATGCTAGGATGGCCGAGTTGGTTAAGGCGTTAGACTTAAGACACAGAATGGAGATGAGCAGAAAGCTAGCTTACTCACGTTCCGACCTTTGAAGTTTTTGTGCCCGCGCATATCGGGCCGCGCTTCTCCGCCGCCATGTTGAAAGAAAGCCTTCCACGGTCAAAACAATAGAACTTAATATGGTCATACACGGAGTTGAGAGCTTTAAATGGCTATATCATTATCATTTTGCGGCCGATTTCCTTAATACGCCCAGTACATATTAAACAGAGGTAGGTGATGAATATCATTGTGTCAAACGACATTTCAAGTCGCGATTTCATTCGCTATTTACGTTTAAACTAGAGGCCCAAGAGTGGTGTGTTCGACGTTTGTCTAGGCATTGCTATCATGTGCAGTTGTACTGCAATGTACTTTGGATATTGCTTGGTAGTTAACATTTGATGCATCAATAGTGTATTTTCAGCCTACAATTGTTGAACTGGCAGAAGTTTAACCTTCAGTTCCCTTGCCAGCTGTTTTCTAAGACAGCATTAATGCTGAGTAAACTTCAACATGAACATAGAAACATTTTCCCTCAAGACATTCCTCTCTAGCAGCTTGATAAATAATGACAGAGAACTTCTGTATAGTACTGTGACTATTGCATGATACATGTATATTGTACTTCTCATAAAAGGATTTGAGTATCTTTCTAGTGTTTGTGTGTCACTGATGTTCTTTATCAAGAGATGCCAAGTTTCGTCAACAATAAACTTAATTCTAATTGATCCTCAATATAATATTCTATTCGCAAGTACATGAAAATGATGAAATGTATATTTTCTCTTTACCATTAGACTGCAATATTGTCCAATGCGCTCAACTTTGTTATGTTTCTCTGTGATGCCATACGATTTTACTTGCTAAGGGCAACCTTTTGGGTGTTAATAGGTTAATTAAACAACCTCCCCATGTCTTTTGTTAATCCATTAAACTGCAATGTACCTAACATTGTTTTTACTTTGTTTAATGCCAGAAGTAGAAGCTCACCTGGTTTCATAAAAGATCACTAACTTTAAATGTAAATAGTAATAGTTTAAGATGTGGGCAAAATGAATAAATGATGGCTGAAGTTCCCTTGTCAGAGGGGATGTCATTTAGCAGGGGATATTGATTTGTTATATCTCATTATTAGTAAGTCTGTCATTATATCTCATTGTTGTCTGTTAAGCTGTGTTTACACTACAATACTCTACCTGAGCTACGACTGACCTAAAGCAGTTAAGATGGGACACACTTACGACTGACCTGAAACCACAATTTCAGGTCAAGCATTTTGGGTGGCCTAAACCATGACTAGGTCAGGCTGGTAGTGTAAATATAATTTTCCCAATACCAATTTCATTGACAGCATAGTCCCTAATATTAGTGTTTCATGTTATATGCATATAATGGTGCAAGTTGTTGTACCCAGCCCTGGGTATCAAATGTAAATGCACCATTGGCACCATGTCAGGTCCCAGTTAGGGTGTGTAAACACAATGTTGGAGACTGAGGTAGAGTGTATTATTTGTTAATAGTGCTTTGGCAGTTGTTTTTTGGCATTACAAAGTTTAAAGGTGTGCCACAATGTATCAACTAGGTTGCTAAGGCTTTACAAAGGTCAATAGTAACTAAAGGTGAAGCACAAGTCAATAAACACCTCCACCCATAAAGCACTTCAAAAGATCAAACATGTATAGCCATAGAGATTTGAGACTTTGCTGACAATACTTTGATGTTGACAATATTTCCCATACAAGTCATATTTATATTGTAGACCATTTATTGGCAAAGATTTAGAAAACCTACGGTCAGAAAATGTTCACCAGTTCTTTATTCAATTTTCTCATATTTACAACTTGTTGATTACTTTACTTCTACTTCATAATTTCAACAATCCTTTATTCTATGCATTTTAAAAGAATCTTGATCAGTTTCTTTTTTTGAGTAATTTCTGCTAGACTGCAGAAGGCAATATGTTATATTGCAATGGCAGAAATATTATATTCCATTATGTAAAGCATTTGTGGGACCATTGGACACCTCAAAAGTAGTCAACACCAGACAACATACTTCAATCACTTGAAATAGATCTATAATTTATTTAATTGTTCACCGAGGTTACACTGAATTGGAACTCTTTCATGGACAGCAAGTTTCCTACTTCCAAGAGGTGTGGGTGAATCGAAAGTCACCAACTAAAACTAAAGAAGAAAAATTTACATTTAAGATGCCTAATAGTTGGCAAGTCGTCGCCTTACGTTGGCGAAATTCCATGCTAAAAGTTGCTGGTTTGCCTTTCAGCAACAATTAAATCAATTGCCTACCTTCTCTTTAAATGGTGTGAAAGTAAAATGAGAATCGTCCAAATATTCGTGCAGCTACAGCGGTTTTTGTGGTTCCATTTCGTTTTCCGCCATATTAACTCCAGTAAAATTTACCCAGGAGGTTTTCTTTCAACATGGCGGCAAAACCGGAAGTCGGCTGATAATTTGGCACACTTTGCACCCCTGAGTGAGCTTTCTGCTCATCTCTATTCTGTGCTTAAGATCTAGTTTGCTTTGCACAACGAGCGTTCGAGTCCCTCTCCTGTGAAAATACTTTTTCCTCTTTTATTATTTTTTTCTTAATGACTTTCGCCATTCAATTCCAATTAGTGGTATTATTATTACACACTAAATCAAATTGGTTTAAATCGTCTACACATGTTCATTTCAGTGTGACAAAAATCGCTCACTTTGTAAACTAAAGCCAGGTAAGCCATAATTCTACTAGAATTTAAAGGCTTTGCCTCTTGATATGCTTGACATAAATTTTCAAACACATTATCTCTTCCAATACTATATATCATGGAGTTATATGTACGTTCATGCTTTTCTAAAAGTAATTTTATATAAAACCGTAAAGTATCCTTCGTTAATTCGATATCATTTCCCTTAAAATATCCAGCATTAGCTGTTCTGCTATCTTGAAACAAAATGGCGAACTAACGGAAAGCTCTCGTTGTTTTAACGGGACGCCCGGGACGATAAAAGTCCCACCGGGACATAATTCAATATGTTCCTGCGGGACTTTTTGTGCCCCGGGAGTTCCGATCCGCTAGATTGCTGGGGTGCTCCCCACCCGTGCAAAGACAACAGATATGTGGTTTTGAAAATATCTATTTTTACACACACTTAAATATCTAAAGGAATAGTGGAAACACCGTCTTCCAAAACTTTTCGTTTCGGATAAAAATAACTAAAAGCGTTCTTCTCTTGAACATATGTTAACATTTTGTTATCTACGACCCTAAAACCCCTATTTACACCTGACCACTACGTTTACTTGCCTAATTGGATCACATCGGGCATGTTCGTTCGGGCTATTATGAATAATTCAATATGTCCCTGCGGGACTTTTTTGTCCCGGGAGTCCCGAAACTCTAGATTGTAGGGGTCCTTCCAACCCAACGATAATACACAAATGTGGTTTTGAAAATTTCTATTTTAACACAAACTTAAATACCTAAAGGAATAGTGGAAACACCGATTTCCAAAACTTTTCGTTTCCGATAAAAATAACTAGAAGCTAATCCCCGAGCCGGCGCGAAGCGCCATGCGAGGGTACTAATTCCGCGCGGATATTTACACCCGGAAAAAAAGGAAAGCAATGGGAAATCCAAAGTTCATCAAGTTTTGCGGGCTCATGGGTGTGATGGGTGGTCATCTCACTAATTTTTGTTAGGAGTGGAATGAGCGAATTATAAAAAAACATGAGTAAGTCATATCAGTAAGTCTGAATTATAACTTATAAATAGCTTTTGGGGACTTCAGGAAAAGCTGCGGAACAAATATATCGTTTATACTTTATAAAAAAGGATAAATAGAGATAGATGGTCGAAAAAATATGGCAAGTTTCTTATATTAAATTGTTGATATAGCCGTAAGAATGTTGTTTTATTTACATAGATTTTCATTTTTTTACAATTAAAATATCCTCTATTTTATGCCATCAAAAAGTTCCAACTTAAAAGGAAAGTGAAATCGTTTCACACGAGAGACTTTGTATATTTTCAACTGATTTCATTTCAAAAACTAATTTATAAGTAAAAGGCAGTTTAGTTTTATAAACTTTTGGCAACCTTTTAGTAAACGGAAGGTTGCATTTAAATATTAATTTGAAGCTTATAGAATGCATCAGAACATACCTACACCATATATCTCAGATTTGTATGGCTAAAACAACTAATATTTTAATTATTTTTGTAGGTTTTGTAACCTGTTGTTTTGTACTTCAGAAAGAAGTTTATTTTATCGTGTTGCCATGGCTACTGTGCTTCCTCTTCTCGAAACAAAATTTCCATTTTCAATTCTTTCAAAATAAATTTCTCAAAATAATATTGTTTCCTTCCACTCTTCTTTCCAAACTATTAGAGCAATGATCAAAATTTTAATGGCACATTTAAAATGAAGGAAAACACAGTGATTACGTCAAATAAAACATTTCATGTGGCGATAGCCTTTGATTGCGTCGTGAAAAGGGGTGTGAGCCATGGATCCAATTCTGTTTTAATTTTCTAAGCCGACTCGCCTACAACCTTTGCATTGCCGATTTTGTGATGAAATACATGAATTAGCAATACTAATGTTTTGGAATGTAGTATCTGGCAATGTTCAGCTGTGGCGAGGGGTTACTGCAAGCATGTATTTCTAGTAGTAAGGCATACTTACTTATCCTACCAAAGCTTCGTGAAGATTTGCAAAATATTTATCTGGAACATTCACTATGGATACAAAACCTTAAGAGAGGTCCAATAGACAAAACGATGATGGAAAAGAGGGATGCATTTGTGGACGATGATAACTTTGACCCAAAAGAAGCATTAGAGGCTGCTATTGATAAAAGAAAATTTATCCTGAAAAGAATTTTCAAAGACCAACGTTATCCTGATGCACACGAAAATAGTGACAATGACTATTAATAGTTTGTTGTCTGTGATTCTCTTGCACACGTTTAAATAAACTACCTATAAACTATATACTCTTAGAAATAGATTATATTTACTTGTAAGTTCTAAATCGAAATATAATTCTCCGTTTTCACTTTCATCTCGTAACGCTAGCTCCCGAACTTTTAGCAAGGCAATTTTCCCAAGCAGCATTGACACACAATGATCTCTGGAAATAACATGCCTGCGAAACGATGTACCTAACCATAATTCGGGTCTAATCAAATCGGCCCTGACAGGGTCAAATCGGGCCATATAAAAGATTATGAATTTTAGAATAACTTCAAATACACAGAAAACATTGATCGAGTAAAGGCTAGACCAGTATGGGTCGTACAAAGAGGAAATGTCCTGTGCTCGGTTGTGGAAGCACTAACCTTGCAAAACTGGCCAATCATAGTCATAATCATAGAAATTGGAATAGTTAACAAGAATGTCAGAGATATGCTTTCTCGGTATGTGTTAAAGAAAAGTAAAGTTATGGTTAAAGGTGAAAAAGCAACGAGGCTGGCTCGGACAATATATATACACCCAAGCGAGTGATGGAGTTTAAGAATAATACGCTCTTAGAAACAGACCCATAACAGACTTTATTTACTTGGTTAAAATAGATTTAATTGGGTAGACTTTTCAGATTGGAGACCTAAAGATTTAGCAATGATGACGCCACATCGACGAGAAGGTCACAAAAAAAGACTACCTCACGCGAGACCAAAATATATTCCTATGAAAGCTGAAAATATTGCAAGATTATCACCTGAAGACAGACAAGAATATGAGAACCCTTTAAATATATAAAAACGATATTCTCTTAGGAGTAGACCTTACTAACGCTGTAAAACAAATAGAATCAATAAATGTGTTTAAAAGAAAACTATAAAATGTTTAAATATATAAAATGTCAACAAACAAAAAATTAAAAAATGATTAATTTCATGAATGGTCAGTTCTAATTAAAGCTAGTTTGTTCTGTTATGGTTAACAGCATGTTAATATGTCTGACAACAATTAAAGAAAGTTCGTCCATCAGGCCTTCGTTTCCGCATCCATGGTAAATACGTCTGCTGAGTAAGCATATGTATAGTTCGACATCATCCATTGAGTGAAGAATAGCCAAAATGCTTGTCGGAAGACTATCTGATATCTCGTCCCACATTTTGTTCCGCCAGCTACTTGTGTGTGAACATCTCATAATAAAATGGAAGTTAACATTCCAAACTTGAACTTTGCAAAAAATACAGCGGGTCGTCTCATCACATTTCGTCCACAAATTTAAAAGTCTCGGAGTATTTCCACAAACAATCTTTGCTACTTTCAATATTGAAAATTTCAAGTGAGAATTTATTCTTGCCAACTTCCAGAGGTGTAGGGATTCCAGTTTCGTATGAACTTCTTTAAAGAAAACGAGTTCTTCTTTGTTTAACATGCCGTTTCTCCACTTTAGCTCCTCGTATCTCTTGATTTCAATATAAACTTGTTTCCTCCAGGTGTTCCTTGTTGGAAAGTTTAATTCGCCAATATAAGTGGTGAGATAGCTTGTAAGGTTGTATTTTTGTATAATGCGGATTATATCAGGAAAGAAGCTAAGTTTTTGTTTTCGTGGATTTGTAAGCTATGAGAAAAGGCGATTGATTAAGATCTGTTTTGTAACCATTGTTGGACTTGATAAACATAAGCGACCGAAGTACATTAACTTGGCCTTGTCGATGTAGCCTTCCATTGACCACAGGCCTAAACTTGCAACTGCTGCTTCAGATCTGGTAAGATCCAAACCTTGAATACACTTCGCATTGAAGCGCAGACTTCTTTCAATTGATGTTGTTTCATGCTGAGTTAAATTTTTCCAAAGTTCGCAACCGTACAGAGCAGTCGGAAACACAACAGTGCACAATAGATTTGAACCACAAATTGGATTTAGGGCATTCGGTCGAGCGCCGATATTGGAAACATTTGCCATCGTTGATTTTGCTTTGGCACAAGCATTGAGTGTGTGTTTTACGCTCGAAAAATTCCCGGATAATTCTATTCCAACATGTGGCCAACTTTCCTTTTCTTCTATTAAAACACCATACAAAGTCCACTGGCGGCAACTCTTAAGCTTGTTCCGCATTTGCGTAGATTCGCCAAAAGTTACTATAGTTGTTTTGGATGGACTGAACTCAAAACGCCATTTAATACTGTAACGTTCCAAAGAGTCCAGCATGACTTGTAGACCCTTAACACGTGTGGACATTATGGCAATGTCATCGGCGATCATAACTGGATTGCATTGGAGATTGTTCAGCCAAAGACCTTCACCGCACTCGTCAAAAATGTTAGGTAAATCGTCGTTGAATACCATGAAGAGCCATGGTGACAAAACACCTCCTTGTCTTACTCCTTGAAAAATCGGGAATTCGGCAGACGGTACACCATCAAACATAACGCGACTTGTTAGCTGGGAGTACCAATTTCTGAGGAGTCTCCAAGATTTCCCTTTAATACCAAGATTGAACATTTTGTAGAAGAGACCAGGGATCCACACAGTATCGAATGCTTTTTTGGTGTCCAAGAAACAACAATAAACTTTGCTACCATTTTCAATGTTATGTAGTGCAGCTTCTTTTAGTGACAACGTTGCATCAAGGCAGCTTTTCCCTTTTTGGTACGCATATTGCATGCTGTTAGGAAATCCCCTTCTGATGAAAAAAAAGGTCCATCTATCGAGTATTAATCGTTCGAATATTTTTCCGATTATATTCAACAGCGTAATGCCACGGTAATTATTTTTGTCGTGTCTATTTTTCTTGTTATGTTTAAAAAGTGAAATGATGTCACCGACCGCAAGAGCACTTGGGATCTTTTCTTCGACTCTAATTGCATTGAGAACCTCAGTGAGTACTTGAAATACCGCATGACCGCCATACTTTATATGTTCGTAAAACAAAGAATCTGGACCACATGCTTTCCCATTAGGTAATTGATTGCACGTTCTACTGACTTCTTCAACAGTGAAAGCTGTATTCAAAGCATCAAAGCTCGCGCTGAAACTCTCAATTTCATAGTCATTCAAACAACTTTCGACATGAGAAGCAAACTCTGCGTCAAAATTTGGATTCGGTTTAGGGGTGTACAATTCCGAGTATTGGTCTTTCCATACCTCTCGCAGTTCGTTCGTGTCACTTATAAATTTTCCGTCAATCTTCAGACTATTTGTTTGTAGTCCTCTCTTTTTCCGTCGAGATGACATGATGCGTTGAAATGCGCTATTGTCTTGCTCAAAATTTCACTCGTATTCTTGAGCCTTTCACTCGTATTCGTGAGCCTTTCGTCTGAGATGCCTTCTAAAATCACGTTTTTCCTGCATGTAAGCGCGGAAAGTTTCAATGTATGTAGAGTTCTGTCATCTGATGATTTTACTTTCCATGTGGCAGCGTATATTTTTGAACCTAATAAATAATACTGTAAAACACGTTGTACTATCTCGTTGTATAAAAAATACAACGCGTTGTGCTATGTTCAGTAAATTGTCTTGGGTGGATTGAATATTTAGTATTGTTTATAGAAGTTCTTTATTGCCTCCAATTCTGAAGAGTCCTTTCTTACAATATTTTACTAAAATACTATTACTAATTACTACTAAGTGGATACTATATATAACTTATTTACAATAATTTACGACTATATTATACTGTTTAAAAGTTGTTCTATTCTTAAGAAAATCGCCACGATTCCATTGGAACAAATTATGATAAATTGGTCCCTTTCAGAGTTTGAGACACTACATGGCAGTGACCCACTTAAAAAACTAGCAAGTATGCTATTATCATCTTGGTTTTAAAAAGACTTGCACAAACATTTAAACTCAATTTGTCCTGCAAATTGTCCCACAATAACTCTCTTTCAATCGATACGCTGCAACAGTCCATGATAAAATGTTTAAGGGTTCCTGATACTTGCCCCTGACAAATCCTACACCATGATCTTCCACAACATCATTAAGTTTTGATGGAATATTTCCACATAGAAGATCTACCAGGGTTGCTATAGGTTTGAGGTACATTGGGTTCCGCTTCGCTGCATTCCACAATTCTAAGGGCTGCAGTTCGGTATGAACATCCCGAAAATATTCGAGCTCAGGTTTGATATACAAGCCTTGCCTCCAACACTGGATTTGAAACTGATGAATTTCTGTTTTTACTATTGATTTCCATGAGGATTTAGTAGGGATTTGACCTGTTTGTATGTAGGTGGTAAGATAGTCCCCAAGTCCGTATTTATTCAAAACTCTAACAATGTTTGGAATGAATCCCATTTGCTTTTTTGTCACTCTATTGAGGAAAGACGATAACCTAGCAACAAATATAATTTTTTCCACATTTGTTGGTTCCAAGGATAGTAATTTATAGAGAAACATCAATTGTACTTTATCAATATGTCCCTCGATTGTCCATATTCCCAAACTTCCAAGTGCTGCTTCTGATCGCGTTGATGGTGCAAGACCTTGAGCTCGCTTTGCTGCAAAACGATTCACTCGTTCAAGTATCTCGTGCTCAGTTTTTGTGACATTACTCCACAACTCGCTCCCGTATAACATTGTTGGAAAGCCAACGGTTGACCATACGTTGATTCCGCAGATTGGATTTAAACCGGCAGGACGAACTCTTGCGCTCATCAAACTTGACACAACTGCTTTACCTTTCCGTGCCATCTCCAGTGTGCACTCTGTGCCTGAGAAATTGCCACTCAGACGAATACCGGCATGTTCACAGGACAATTTATCTTTAATCTGTTTTCCATAAAGTTTCCAGCATCTTTGTTGAACATACGTCTATGTGTATTTATATGTTCTCCAAATGTTATAATACTCGTTTTCGTTACATTATAGTCAAACCTCCATCTTTTGCTGTACGCTTCCATGGTTGATATCATTGTTTGTAGACCATTAACACTTAGGGATAACAACGCCACGTCATCAGCTATCCGAACATTTTTCACGGAAATTAGCGAGTCGATATTAATTCCATTGTTCATCGTATTTAACTCTGCTTTTAAATCATTGTTAAAGCATAAGAACAACCATGGCGATATAACTCCACCTTGTCGAATACCTTGGCGAATAAAAAATGGCTCCGAGAGCAAATCGTTATGAGCCACGCGACAATATAGATTTGAATACCATTTTTTTAATAATCTCCATGACTTGCCCCGTATTCCAAGATTGAACAGCTTGAAAAAGAGACCATCCATCCAAACACAATCGAAAGCTTTCGAAATATCCAAGAAGCATGCTTAAACTTTGCTTTCCCTTTCAACTGCATGGTGAATCGTTTCTTGCAACACAAAACTAGCTTGAACGCAGCTTTTGCCTTTTTGATATGCAAATTGTGCTTTATCCGGAACACCAGTTTGTATTAATGTTGGCATCATCCGATCCAAAATAAGTCGTTCTAAGATTTTGCCGATAACATTAAGAAGGGTAATACCTCTATTATTGTCTTTGTCTAATTTATTCTTCTTTTTCCCTTTAAATAGGGAATAAATGACGCCAATTCCAACAGATTCAGGAATAGCTTCCAGTGTTCTGATTGCATTGAAAACATCAGGCAGAACATGACAAAACTGCTTCCCAGCATACTTTATGTGTTCATATACAAGTCCATCAATTCCACCAACTTTGTTGTTTGGCAACCTCAAACATACGTCACTCACTTCTTCTGTGGTAAACGGTGTTTCTACGACATCATCAGTAACGTTAGCACTAAGATCCAAGAACTCTTTCAACTGTTGTTCCACGTAAACTTTAAATTGCTCATCGTATAAAGGGGATTCTTTAGGTGTATATAATTGTTCATAGTGAGTTTTCCACACAGATAGAATTTCTTGTTCATCAGTAATTATTTTTTCATGAATTTTTAATTCATTACATACCCCTGAATATGATTTCTGTTTCCCTGAAATTTCTTTCTGAAAGCGTGAACGATCCTTTTCAAACAGTTCATCCATGTTGGAGAATTCATTTCTTTCGTGCTCAAAGCATTTTCTTCGTAATAGCTTTCGAAATTCACATTTTGCTGCCTTATATTCTCGAAATGATGCATTATCAGAGTTTCTCGGTCGCCCTTCCGCTATCCATTTCCTTCGACATTTCCTTGACTTTGTTCGCACATTTTTAAGATGGTTGTTCCAATAGGGTCGCAAAATGGGACGATTTCTCTTGCAAGGCAGAATCTGTTTGGCAGAAGATGATAAGATCTGCATAATTTCAGATAAAACAGATTCAATATCCTGTTCACTAGCCATCGTGTAGGAGTTGAAACAAGAAAGTTTTCTACTTACAAGTTCTTGATATTTTTCCAAAACCAATGGGTTCTTAATCTTTTTCCACGAAACACGACATTTCGGGTCATTGGGAAGAGGCCTTATCCATTTGACGGGAAATGTTAGGCAGCAAAATATGGGAAGATGGAAAGATAAGTTGTCATAGAAAAAATACAACGCGTTGTGCTATGTTCAGTAAATTGTCTTGGCTGGATTGAATATTTAGTATTGTTTATAATGTTCAAGATAGATAGATAGATAGATAGATAAATATATAGATAGATAGATAGATAGATAGATAGAGAGAGGTATGTGCATTTTTGTAACCTTAGTAGGGCATTTTCGTAACTTCATAGGGCACTTTTGTAACTTCATAGGGCATTTTGGTAACCTTAGGGCGTTTTTGTAACCTACGTTTTTGTAACCTTTATATGGCACTTTTGTAACCTTCATGTGGCACTTTTGTAACCATTATAGGACATTTTTGTAACCTTTCAGGCGTTTTTGTAACCTTGATTTGGAGTGCCCATTAGCCTTTGCGCGCTTAGTTTGGGCGAAAATATATTCGAATCAGTTCATATGGTATTTCTATATTGCCGAAAATTTCGACAGAAAATGCAGGAAACGTTCCAATTTTCGAAAATTTACGCAGTATTTTGATAGGTAAGTGTTTAAACTTCTTAAATATTTAAATTTTATGTCAATTTATATGGCAATAGCCAATAGATCGTTTATATAATACTTGCACAACTATCGGCCATTGCCAACATTGAATAAATATGTATTCTTGAGTCCGATCAGAACGTAAATTTAGAACACTATGTTATATTATAAAGTAGAATTATACTGCTTAACATTCTTTTGTATTTACAGGCTGTGGCTGCTTAGGCTTTCGGTGTAGGAGACTGGTTTTTTCAAGTACTAAAATAGTATATGGTCGAGGCGAGTGAAATTGGATTCGCGAATCAAAGTACAGGTATGTAAATGCTTTTGTTCATAATTTATTGGTTAGTGATGTTAAGCATATACAAAGTTTGCTGCAATTGATAAGTTTGTGATGCAAACTTATAAAACTTGTAAAAGCATAATTTTAAAAAACCCAAGTTAAAAAAATTTAGCTTTCCATGAGAGAAGGAAGGGCATGCCTTAAGATATTTATGCTGTCGTAGTGTCACCCATGCCAAAAGGCATATTCAGTTGTCTGTGTGATGACCATGAAGAATAAGATAAGTGTAGCAATGTTCCTGGCATAAATTACAGCTAATATAACTATCATTGTCTTCTGAAGGTCAAAATTCACAACTTTAAAACCTTCCCCTCCAAGTGTGAAAGCACAGTGTGCATGGTCTCTGCTTCTATTTGTAGCATTTTGCAAAACAGAACTTCAATGCCCCCATTCTACATAGGCAGTACATGTCCCTTGTGTTTTAGCGCTTGGTGATTGAGGTTTTGTGTTGACTGTGTTAGCGATTTTATCACTATTACAGTATGAAAAACAAATGGCTTACCATATGCAGCAGCTGTAGCTTGCAATCTCAACTATTTAGAAATATTCTACACAGTGTTAACAACAACATCTAGTGTTGAACCACAATGTGGCATACTTTGTTATTTCAAATTGATTTAATTTATTAATTTTGCAAATGTGGATTATTGGATTAAAATTTTCCTGTACAGTTACATAATATTACAATGAATGCCTTGGCAGGGTTACCGCAACAACCAGTTGCCAGTACCTGAAGGCCCATTTACCAAGGTATGCATTACATATGGTACTGCAAAAATTTTTACAGGTGATTCTGTTGCAGCATACCATTTCCACCTCATAATCCCAAAGCTGTCACATATTTTCTGGCACAATCATGTGGCATATCAAATGTGTCTATCATTGTATCATACAAATACTTAATTATATTTCATCGGTTGCAGTGACTTTGTAAAGCACATTTAGATGGTAAACATATAATTTCTAACCCAATAACATTTAGTATTATAGGAAAGATGCTTCAGTTCCACCAACAACTTTTTAAAAGTGTTTCTGTTGCACTCCCTTGGGTGGTGTCTCCTCACTGTATGTGGTTATACACTGAGGTGGGGGTCTCCTCAGTGTATAAGGTTCTAGGTGTTATTTTCCCCTGGCTGAGACACCAAAGAAGCCGAAACTGTTTTCTCACACACTGCTGGGTGCCCAATGAAAGTAGCGTGTTAGGAGGTGGTGCATGTTTTATATATGGGCACATATTTGTTATTGCTCGCCGTAGCTTGACATAAGTGCCCACACCTTTTTACTCAGAAAAATTAAGTAGAATGGATAGTACTAATTTTATGTGATGTATACTTTATTGAATTTACTGTAAAGCAAGAAATTGTGTAATTAATATCTGTCAAGCCTGCAGCCGACACTGCAGCAGTTCCCAGCAGTGTGTGAGAACAGCCTGCAAGTTTTACATTTTAATTTATAGCCTGCATGCAACTTTTGATATGACCCTTTACATGCAAGTTTAACCCATTAGCTGGCAATGCGCCCAGATGTGCCCTATTTCAGTATTTTATTCTGTCTAACGCCAGACAATTTTACTAGTCAGTGGCATGGTACTGCCAGTTAATGGGTTAACAAAACTATCTGCCAGTCTCTTATTAACCCATTAGCTTGCAATGCGCCTAGCATGTGCCATACTTGCATAATGCCAGAGTGTTTTAATCGTCAGTGGTAGGGTTCTGCCAGTTAATGGGTGAAGCATGTACTGCTATTTGAAATGCTCCATTCTATAACGATTACGTAATGTTTTTTCCAGGATGGTTGTTAACTTTAACACCTCATTCAAGGAACTCTTAAAGGAATAAATTGTCCTCCACTCACTGCTAAAGAATGGATTTATTGAATTCCACCCACAAAGATAAAATGGTGATTTGTAAGAACTAACCATACTAGTAAGAACATTTATATTCTTAAATCTTTGAGCAAGTTACTTTTATCTGTAGACCATGTGAATGCTAAGACCATTAAACCTGCATACTGTTTTGTGTAACTGGGCAAAGCAAAATGCTTTATGTTGTACCGGTATTGATAATCTTACATGTCTATATTAAATTATTTGTAAAATTATTGTTGTATGATAGCAGTTTTACTGGTTGAAAACCCCATTATTAATAGTCAAGCTTGGTCAAAATGAGCATGAAAATTGGTCGTTTCGATGCATCTGAGACAACTAGTTTAAAATGGTCATTTTAACCAAAAAGTAATTGGTTTATAAATTAACCATGGACTAATTAGTGAGAAAAAAACAAATCATATTGTTTGGTTTGTCCAATTAATAAATGGTCAATTTAATGTAGAGCGCACATATTTTACACATATTACTGTATCTCACAAACACAATAAAATTCTTGCGGATATTACAACAAACGAGTAAATGTGACACAAACGTGTAACAATTAGAATGCGTTGATTATAATTTATTTAGTTTTCCCTTCGAGACACCTTAATGATAAAATTTTCATGTTAACATTCACTTCATGCAATCTAAATATTTAGTACAATGGAAAAAAGTTCTATGAATATATGTGTACATTACCCCTTGTGTTCATTCAAGTCTTAGTAGAGAGTGTTTTCTTTCTTCTTTCATATTTAATACGATTGATCACTTGAGCTATTGACAGATGTTCCAAGAGCTTTTTTCCTTCTCGACTTGCAGCGCATCGTTGTTGTATTACTGGTTTCGAAATTTTGCCACCATTGCAGATCATGTCTGCAAAAATCGAGTGCAATGAGTTCAGGTCGAAATCATTAAAATTGCTGTTCCTTTCAGTTGGAGGAATAATACTTGTTGATAACTGTTCGTCACAACTCTCAACTTCTTGTTTTTCATTGATTGACGTGCTGATTCGACCAAGTTTATCATTTAACGTTTCACAGGCTTTCGGTAGTTCACAGTCAACATCAGAATTCTGCGGTTCCTTTATTATATTCTTCTTCAGACGATCGTAGATCCTTCTGGGAGATATACCTTGAAGCTCTTTGTATTCTTTGACACGATCGCGAACCATATCAAGGGTTATCGATTTCTCCTTCATTTCTTCCTTGAAGATCTCATGTACTTTCTCTAAATCACCATCACTCCAAACCACTCTCTTCTTGCCATCCCCTTTATTTCGTTCCATACTTCCTTCCCCTTCGGTTTCGTTGCTCCTCCTAGCCACTTTCTTTTTGCCATCCCCTTTATTTCTTTCCATTATTTCGTCCTCACTTTCGCTACTTTCCTCATCTGCGGAATCTTTGGTCCGCATCAGTTTACCAAGCTTCCTTGAAGCCTCTACAGATGCTTTTGACTTGTCCGAGAGGAGATAGTATTTCTTGGCCGTAGTTTCATTATGTGCCATTAATCCGGCCAGTTTTCCGGTTAGCTCGGGATTGTCCATGTGTACCTTTGTCACGGCAGCTTTGCGGTAGGAAGTTGACGTAACTTTTATTTCAATCCCTGCTTTTTTGAAAACAGACTGAACGGCTTTCGTAATCTGGCAAGACTTCATGCTTTGACCACTCCAAGACAAGAATACAGGACCAGTTGGGGATGTGGTGACTTGAGCTCGGAGGATCTGAACAAAAATGGACATCCATGAACTCAACTTTTTGCTCAAGACAATCATAGCTGGACCATGGACATACGCTGTTTTGTGATTCATCACATAAACGACATGTTCACCATCTTCTTTCCGCATTCGTCGATACTCGTCCATAGTCATGTCTGCCAAAACTCCCGGTCGGTTAGCATTGTCAGTAAAAATTTGAGTGAATAGGAAATCTCTAACCAAGGTGTAGGAAGCCTGTGTTACGACAGTTGTTTCCGTAGGGTCTGAATGTTGTCCAATTATCTTAATAGCTTCTCTAGCTGCTTCACTCTTTTCAAACCTTCGAATGTTCATCGGGGTTAACCTATTCCTTGTGTCTTCTTCTAGCTTCTGCCACCTACGCATGCTGGACTCTCTCTTGTAAGAAGCTGACCACATCTGAACCTTCTCCCTTGATGTGTTGACATCATCAATGTTGAAGTCGACTTCAGCTGGCTTATCGGAAATAAGAAAAGAGAAAAAATGACGCAAACTCATCAAATAGGATTTTATTGTCCCAGCCTCATAGTTTTTCTCTTCCACATAACTCTTAAGGAAGACATGCCTGACAAGCTTTAAATCCAGAAGGGAGTTGATATCTTCTGAATCATCGATTGCTTTCAGCATACCAAAAAGCTGTGCACTGTGTTGTTTTACCGTTTTCTCATCTCTCTTTCCTCCATCTGGCGACCGCATCCATTGTTCAAATTTACCCAACACAGGATGGTCGGCAACTTTAGCAAAAGCCTTTTCTTCACTACATTGTCCTGATTCCTCGTTTATTATGTCCTCGTTGTCGCTCATGGTTTCTTTTTCCTCATAAAAATCATCACTATCACTTGACTCTTCATTGTGTACCGCAACTCGCTTCCCCTCTTGTTCTTGCCAATCACTAAGCAAGATAGATGTTTTGTCCATCCGTTCTTCTTTCCAACGAACCATCGGATGTTTCTTATCTGGTACAACTGTTGCACTTCCCATGGCATCACGATATTCTTTCGAAGACGTCTTCATTTGATGCACTCTTTGCAAATGCGCTGTCAAACGAAACACGACGGAGTGACATTGATAGACTGGGCAACGCCGACGAGTATGGTAGTCTTTATGTTTAGCTTTTTTATCAGATGACTTTCTCTTTCGTATGTTGTACTTCAATAAAACTTTTGATGCCGCTTCGTTCGTCCACTTGTGTACATTGCGCATATGCCTTGGAAGATGGGTAACTTCAGACTTGCATGACACCAAAGGGCAGCAAACCTTTCGCCTTTCTTTTCCTCGTATTTCTGTATCACCTGACTGGTCATTAACATTGTTTTTTTTGCCTCGATCTCGATCTTTGCCCTGCTGTTTGCCATCTTTTTTATTTTTCAAGTCCTTCGAAACCTTCATTTTTTTGAGTTGTTTGATACCTTTATCTTCTCCCTTCTTGTTTCTAGAACCAACTTCCATAACGTTATCTTCCGTTTCCAGCTCTTCATCTGCTTTGTATGGTTTCAAAATTTCGTAACCAACATCATCGTTGCTTTCGTTGCTGCTTTCCCCTTCCTCTTTGGATGGTTTATAACTTTCGTCACTATCATAATCCTTGCTGCATTCACTTTCCTCCAATGTCGCGCATTTATCAGTTTCCTAAAGGAAAACACATTTATACCTTTAACGAATTCATATCATTATTCATATCATTAACGTGAAATTACATAGTTTGTATTAAAAATCCAAGCAAAGTGACTACCGAAATATATTTATATTGCCAGAATATGTTTTCCAAAATATCATGAACTATTGCTGAACAAATTTCAAGAAAAATGAACGTTGAATAAATCTTTTCAGCGTTTTATTCCAGTGTAGGTAGCGACGAACAATATGTTTGAGGTTTAGTAGTATCGAAATACCTGAACATCTAACAAGAACTTTCACGTTTCGAGCGTTAGCGTAGGATGATAGCGTGCGTAGGGAAAACAAGTGCTTTTTAGGGAAACCAAAAGCAGTCACATGTTTTTTCACATGTTTTCTCCCGACCCACGCTATTAACTTCCAGACGAAGGGCCTTCACTTGAAACGACGAAGTTCTTGTTATATTTTTTCATGTAGTTGATCCTACTAACTCTCAAGGATATTATTTAATTAACATATCTGTGAATCGAATAGAGAAACGTAGACTGTTTGTATCCTGCACCGTAAAAATTTCACGAAGCCTTGTTAGAAGACTTGTAGCAAGCTAGTGGACAAGTTGTAACAGTGCTGTTATTTTATCAAGTCGCAACAAGGTTGTCACTCACAGCTTGTTAATTAGTTGTTGAATTGGAGGACAGTAACACGTTGTTGGAACACTTGTACGACGTAACAAGTCTGTTGAGTCAACAACCTTGTAGCAAGTTGTCAAAAGCCGTTGACATATATAAGCTGTCAACAAGCTGGATATATATATTATCATGTTTTGGTTGTAGTGGATACCTTAAAATTGGAACCCCATTATCCATTATTTTGAGAAATATCTTGATTGTTGTGACGACAACATTTTCTTTAATAATTCAAACACGCACCAGTATTATGTCTGTATGTAATTGTAACCTTACCGTAGCATGTATTTCAGGGTCATTAGCTGAGTTATTGCCAACTTGCACATTGCATATCTCTTTATCTTCGTCTAATAATCTTTCAATATCATCAAGGTAGTGGTTAACTGAATCCTCAAATCTCTACAGATATATAAATAGGAATGTACAGGAACATTGCACTGTCAAAGTAAAAGGTTTGCTCCATTCAAACATCTCCCTTAGCCTTAGACGATAAGACGAGCAGAATTGCCCGGATAGATTAAGTAAATGGTAGGCTATAAGACACAAGGGCAATTTGGAGAAATTTTGTCTTAGAGTTTTAAGCAAATTATAAAAATGTTGGTCGGTTCAATCACTGTCGAAGCTGGGCAAAATAATGGAATCACTTCAGTCACTTTAATTCCATTTGGTTTCTATTCTATAAGCTTATAATTTGAACATTAGCAAGTTTGTCTTACCTTATCTGGTAAATCAATGTTAACGACGATAATATGAGTGCCAGGCAGAACAGTCTGCTTTGGTGTGAATTCTGGGCGGCACAGAGGATGCTGCCTGCCATTGGCAGGAACCTAGTAACCCACGTAGAAGGGCCATGTTTTAGGAATAACTATAGAATACCCTGTCTTGCCATGGTCATTATTTCATTAGATGCTTGGCTACAGACTACCTGGCTAATTGTGACAACCACGTTGCTACCTGTCTACATGGCTATGCACACAAAATATCAGTGGGTGTAAAACCCACTCCACCCTTCCCTAATCTTATTCGCCACATAGCCAGTAACAATATCCAATCACATGTTTCTAGTGAGCGGTGTTCTATAGTCATGCCAATGTTATGCATGTGAAACAACAATGGGATTATATCAACCTGAAAAATTTATATATTAATTGACAGAAAAAATAGGAGGAATAATAATCATACACATAAATAGACACTATGCCATGAATACACCATACAGAATGTTAAGCGACTTCGTGTAGATAGGGTTACACCACAGGGGCAAGATAGCCTGTTAGAAAAGTGACTCTGCTACTTGGCTCAATCTTGTAACCGAACTGGGTACTCGTTACAAAAGTTATCTTTACTTTCTCAATGAATTTTGGAATATTTTGGTTGTCTGTCACTATTTTAACTTGCAACCTCAGATCTTGTTGTATGTAGATATATTTAATAGATGTACAAACTGTCTTATCATGTTACTATTTTCCTCTAGCTCTGATAGTAGTGGGATTTGTTCTCTTTGCTTTGTGGTATCATCCAGTTGACTCTAATGGTAAATAACTACTGCAGCAGCTTCTACCTGCTGGAGTAGAGATATATTTATTTACTAGCTCATTACATAATAGCAAAAAGAACAGTTGACATGATATCTGATGAAAATGTTCTATGTTATGTTTGCTGTTCTTTGCAAGTTGCTTGAAAATAGTTGGCTACTTTTACCAGTATAGATTTCTGTTATGGAATCGGAAAAGGACACATGATGTATATGTGATTGCCAAACTGCTTGTATTTACTGTAGTGTAACATGTGTAATATCACTTAGGGAGTTTCATGTGCATTACTTCCATGACGGATGTGTTATTAAATATCTGTTTGCATTTTTTGCAGCTGAAATTGTTAGCAAACCAAGCAAAGTTCCATATCTGAATGGAGGATTCAAAATTTATAAGCACTTGCATATCCAGCAATCTGAACCTCTCACTGATATGGTGGAAACTGGGCAGACGAAAGTCACGATCAAGATTGCCATGTCCTTAATTAGTCACAACTAACTATATTACTATACCTATATTATTATTAACTTTATTGTAAAATAACTATTATTTGTGCTGTGCATAGTCCATTGTATTTGAATCTTTGATGAAAGCTTTGATACTACCTGCCAGTAAGTAGCAGGGAAGCCATACATACTGGACTATTCACTACTAGCAACTAGCTGGTGTTAGGCAGTTTTGTAAATATTATATAAATAGATAATAAACTAGTTTTCGCTTACCTCAAGGTATCCACTGAACAAAAACTATATTTGCTCTATGTATTTGATATCAAGCACTCTTTGGCATTTTGTGAACCAAAACACGCTCATAAATAATAAACTATATATTTATTGTTGATCCTAATTCGTTAGTGCTAACCCTTATACTGTATGTAGACCACAGTATACATCCGCCATATACATGAAGCATTGAAAGGCCCTATAACAGTGATTAAGGCAAGTAGAATAATATGCTGATTTTGGCAGGTCATACAGTATGAGCAAGCAATAAACCTATATAACGGTGCTTAGGCATGTCATACAGCTACACTATAACCAACAAGCAAAATATATGACATTGATTAAAGCATTTCACATACTATGATAATCAACCTATATGCAGGCCATACAGTATGGCAGAGAACGTAATACTACAGTATAAACCAGCATGAGTTAGAGGACGTCCCAGCACCCTGCATCATTGCCCCAAACATGTCATGTAAATGACCACTCGCAGAACCCTGCATCATTCCCCCATACGTGCCATATCAATGACCCAGCACCATGCATCATTGACCCAGACATGTCATATCAATGACCCAGCACCATGCATCACCATTTACCCAGGCATGCCATGTCAATGATCCAGTACCCTGCATCATTGCCCCCAGACACGTCATGTCAATGACCCAGCACCAATTCAGGGCATATTTTAAGGATTTCTAAGTGGGAGGCCATTTGTGAAAAAGGGCCCTTAATCTGAGTGCTGAAGGCGCGAGCCCTGTAGGGGTCCGGGGGAGTTTTTTCCCGGGAAAATTTTGAAATCTGGAGCTCTGAAATTGCCAAGCCAATAGTATTTCAATGTTTTAACTAAAACTTTGAAAATGTATACCTATATAAGCCATAAAACAATATTTCGTTAAACACAGACAAATCATTTGCTCTGTAAACGACCCAATGTATAAAGGGCCCCGGGAGTGGGGGCCAATTTTGTGTGAGTGGGGGGCCATCAAGAGGGCCTGGGGGGCCAAGTGGCCCCCCAGTATATACGTTAAAATATGCCTTGAGCACCATGCATCATTGCCCCAGACATGGCGTATCAATGACTCAGCAATAACGGCAAAGTCAAACGAGATTCATGCTCACAATTTCTCTGCGAACGTACTTTTTACCTAACATCGCTCTGTGTCAGAAATTGCGTTGCAAGTTGCAGCAAAACTTGCCTCGTGTAACATGGTCTTAAATTTATGCGACGTATGATAAACTTTTTTGATTATTTATCCAACGAGTACAATTAAGCTGAAACCATTGCATGTCAGTAGTAGTTTAAAGTCGAATGATGTGTTCAATATTGATTGTGTTTTTAAAGTATAATCCATGGATATGGTGAAATGCACCTGATTTATAGAGTTTAATATTTTGTAAAAAACGTATGTTAAAAGCAAAATCTTACAATTTCAACCACACATCAACCAAGCTGAACATTTACCAAATTATAATTGATTTCTAAATATTAGAGACGCTCAAAGTAGACGTTTTGAAATGGTATATTGGGATCTTCTAATCCGAGGTAGTAAAAATTGAGATTAAAAAGCGAAATTTTCAAGGATATATTTATCTATATCCCACCAAATTTTGTATACGAGTTTTTACTAATACGTTATTATATAATCACTAGTTAATTTCATACTTCCTTGATTTTAAGAACGAGAAATAAAAAATTTTGATTTTCTTGCAATAGGGCATTTTTGTAACGTGCACACATTTTCATAAAATCCTGAATAAAACCCGAACAAAATGTCGAACGGCGCTCAAACTTTAATATAATATTAAGTTTGTGTTTGTCTCTATAAAGTATGAGTTTCGTCCAATTTCGTCCAATTAAAAGTTGTGAAATGAATGTTCCTACCAAAAATTCTGTTCTTCAAAAATCCTGCTTGACACTGAACAACACTCACAACAAACTGACTCGAAAATTTTGCTGCTGCAAAACAAGATAACAGAGGCCAGTGCTAGTAAAGGTAATGCACAGTAAAACCCTAAACAACCCATATTTTAATGTTTCGGGTCGAAATCGCAGGTTTTTTGGACTTCTAGAACGTTAGCACTCACTAAGGCAATTTTGTAACCTTACCGCTACATAATCACATATTGCTGCCAGTGCATTAATTGAAAACCTACCAAATTTACGGAGGAGTAAGATGACACACTGGCCTATATTTCTGCAATGTATCGGACATTTTTCGTGGTGTATAAAACCAAATATTAGAATGGGTAGAAAATGTTACAAAAATGCCCTTCTTTACATCTATAGAGATAGATAGATAGATAGATAGATAGATAGATAGATAGATGGTTTTATTCATATAAACATTGCAGCCATGAATAGGCTGAATTACGCTTATATTTACAGGTTAAAAATTTAAAATAGAAATGTAAAAGTGTAAGATACTTTATCCCAGGCAACTCTAAAATAATCTAAAATATTCTAACTATACTATGATGAGTAATTTAGTGTATGAGACTATAAGATTTGTATTTACTAGAATTACTATTTATAAAATCGTTTCTAAATCGATTTGTCTTGTAGTTAGGAACTGAAATGTTCTTCTATCTCATAGGGACACCTCAGAGGAATTTAAAGGCGGTAGAAGGTGATTAAACCTGTTATTTGGGTCATTGACAATTTTTTCGAAAAGTTTAGTTGTCTGGTTCTATCTTCGGTCGGCCAGCGACACAAGGCCCAGTTCATTACACATTGCCAGTAAATTATCTTAAGAAAATGCCTCGACTAAGATATCGGCAAGTGAAAATGGTAGTGTTCTAAAAACAATACGTTATGCCCATTTATTCTGCGCCGTGGTTGGTGTATAAAAGGCGACCACTGTGACTTTTCCCACCAGAACTTAATTAATGCCCCCCAACCCCGTCACATGGCCGGTGCGTCAAAAAGTTCTGTATTCTGCCCTTTTTTACGCAAGAAAGGGTTCTTCCTGAAGGGTCCGAGATGTGATTTCTCCCACGCCGAACCCTCTCCACGTTCGTTCGTAAGACCACATCCAATTAATGGTTATCTACCTATGCACCGAATAACCAAAATTTTTGCCACGACCCTTTATCTACCCCCCCCCCCCCCCCCACGCCTCCCCCTTTTTTGGGGGGTTTCCAGAGCGCTCTTGGCTTACTAGAAACGAGACTGAGGAGAATAGAGGTTACTTCCAACCCATTATCCGCCTGTGCAATCCCCCTCCATCATACCTTCCACAACCATTAATGCAAATCCCAGCAGTCTACCCACCCACCCGTGTCCCACATTGGTGAGCCCAGATAAGGTTGACCTTCCACGTTTGTTAATATCTAATGTCCGTTCGATTCTCCCCAAGGTGGATGAACTTGAAGCAGTTTTTTTCAAATCAATGAAGCCGATTTTATCTGTATTACTGAAAGATGGCTAAATAGCAGTATTCCCGATTCAGCAGTTTCTCTTGCAAATTATTTGATTTTTCGCAACGACCGTTCGTCATCCTCTGGAGGTGGCGTTTGCATTTACGTTAACAGTAAAAATTCGTGCAGAAGACTTCGTACCTATGAAGATCAGGATATTGAATCATTATGGTTGTCCATCAGACCACCCCGTCTGCCTCGATCTATTTCTATAATTCTATTAGCTGTCATTTATCATTCTACATCCTGTGGCGCCGCCGAAAATGTCGCGTTATATAATCACATTCAAACTAATGTTGATACTTTTCTTCGTAACCATCCCAACGGCTTACTTCTCGTCACGGGGGATGAATGGTTAAAAGAATCACCGGTTTGACCCAAATAATCAATGCTATATTGGATTGGTGCCTATCTAGCCTGAAGAAATCCTTTTTGAACAGCTACAACTCCCTCAACTTGGAACTAGCGATCATAATACCATTATTATCCAGACACGTATCACCAGACCACAGATGCCAGATAACAGTCCTATTTCGAAAAGAGATCTTAGATATAGTAGCCTACGAAGATTTGGCCAGAGGATTTCCTCTTATGATTGGTCACCTATTTTTCACGTTCATGACTGTGAACTGAAATTCCAAAAATTTCATGACATCATAGCAAACATGCTGGAAAAGTTCTTACCTATTACACGTACGAAAGTAAGACAATCCGACAAGCCATGTATGATTCCATCACTCAAATGTACCATTAGTAATCGACAAAAAGCACTTTTTAAACACGGTAAATCCTCGACAATGTTTAAGTTCTGGCGCAATAAAGTTATCAGGGACGTCAAGTCTGCTCGAACCAAATACTACGTTACATCAGTCAGTAAATTAAAACAAGGCAATTCATCGAAATGGTGGAAAGAGGTTAAGTCTATTGGTGGTCTATCTTCTCGAGACTCTTGGCACCACCAAATGTTGTCATCCGATAACCCTACCAGTCAACATCTTGTTGAATCCATAAACAAGTTTTTTACTAGTTTGACTTCCCATCTCCTGGCCCTGACTCAATTCCTAACAAAATCCTTAAAAAGTTTGCCTTTGAACTTGCTCCTGTAATTGCCGATATTTACAACTCATCCCTCTCACAAGGCTTGGTTCCCTCCAAGCTATCTATTGTCCGGCACATTCCTAAAGAGCTTCCCCCTACATCTATTGACAACGATTTGAGACCGATCTCTTTGACCTCGCAAATTTAAAAAATTATGGAAAGATTCACAATCAACTCGATGATGCCTCAAGTAATAGATCAACTAGACCATAAGCAATTCGCACTTCTGAACAAATCAACTACCCATGCCCTGGTATATCTTCTCCATCAAATTTTTGCTGCCTTAGACAGTGGTCATAACTCCATCAGATTATTTTTCGGTGATTTCAGGAAGGGCTTTGATTTAGTGGACCATAACGTTATTATAAACGAACTTGGAAATCTTAATGTCCACCCTGTTCTCACTCGCTGGATTACAGCGTTCTTGACCAAGCGTCAGCAATGTGTCAAAATTTATTACCATCAGTCCTCGTAGAGAAGTGCTAATGGACGTTTACCCCAAGGAACATGTTTGAGTCCTCTTCTATTTGCTATATTGGTTAACCCATTATTAAAAGACTGGAATGGTCGTCTAAAATTTGTCGATGATACAACAGCATTGGAAGTAGTCCCAATGTGTTCTCCTAGTGCATTGCCTTTAGTTGTTGAAGAAATCTCCAAATTCTCATCCGCTCGTGGAATGGAGCTTAATCCCAAAAAATGTAAAGAAATGATTGTAAATTTTCTTCAATACCGAATTCCATGTGATCAATCTACAATCTTTGCCATAATACTTTGGGACAATCTAGCTTCCGTGAAGAAATATAGTTATTGTAACATTTTTTAACGTAATTACTCCCCCCTCCACCCCTCTACCCGTTTCAATGTTACGCTCATGTCAGGAGATGTCTCGTTTGCGATGTATTACTTTGTTGTGATACCAACATTGAACGCGGGGCGCGGGGGGAACTGGACATAAGATGTGTGATGGAATTTCAATATTTGTCCCATAGTTTCTGGCAAAGATTGTAGTTCTCATAGGGGCGTGAATATCAGTAACATAATTGAAAACATCTCTAAATTTTACTCCACGAAATATTTGGGTCATCAGATAGCCAGTCGCACATTGTCAAATATTTGCTTAAGTCATTGTTAGGCAAATGATTTATAATGTTTGTAATTTCTACATTTCACAATCTTAGGAAGTGATTTACATAATGCAATTTTTCTGCATCCATAAATAAGACTGTGGTCACTTATACCTAAATGTAGGACACCTGACATACTGATTTTCTCTGGTTTATTAGTAAGAAATACAGGGTGTATAAAAAAAGTAGACTCTTTGTACCTATTGTAGTAATTTGACACCCCTAATTGCTTCGAATTAATGGTGCGCAAAAACACAAGGTCGTATACACATGGGAAATTTAGGATAACCTCTAATCGTATGAAACAACTGAGCTGTCAAATTAATACAATAGGTTATGGTTAATTTGAATTTGAAATGGTCTACTTTTTCTTATATACCCTGTACATCCAACAAAGTTTTAGTGCTTAAAGTTAGCTTGTTGGTTCAGTAATTACTTGCGTTAATTGAAATAGGTTCACAATATCACAAAACTGATTGTATATGCCTGTGTACTATTTGCTAGGAGATCACAATTAAAATCCCCTAGCAAGATAATTTCTTTGTTTTCATTATCCAAATTTTTAATTAGTTGTTGAATTTGTTGAAAAATTTCCGATGATGCACTTGGTGCTTTTCAACTGTGTTACCTCAATTGATTCAATGCTGGAAAGCAATTTCTGTCCGTTAATAACATTTAAATGGTCTCCATAATACATTGCTACTCCATTCATGATTTCTATCTTTTCTTATAATATTATCGCCATTTATTAATTTTGCACTTCTGTATCATTAACACCACAATCTAACCTAGATTCATTAATACTTAATATGTCCAATGGTCTATCTTTTAAATGGAATCTAAGTTGTTCAATATGTTTTACTAGCGAGGTAATATTTATGTGACCAATTCTAAATCCCTTTAATTCTTTCAGTTTAGCGATGTTTATATTCTTATTATAATTATTACATTTTATAAATAACTGTTTAAGTTATAATTTGTGTTAGTAGCTATTTTATTGACATTTTTAAGGTTAAAATCTAAATTATTTCGGGAGAAATCTGGATTAGATTGTATAATCTATCCGCCACATGACCACGTTGGAACCCAACTAAAAACGCCCACTCGAAAGTGAAAATCAGACAGGGAAATAATGCTGCAAAAACTGCTTTTGGAAAGTGGTTAACCGATTTTAATTGGACCCTTTTATACCGCACTATTTCTTGTGAACAAAAATTAGACCTCTTCCAAGACATCATAAATGCTGGATTGGATTGTTTCCTCCCGATAAAAACGGTAAAATTACATGATAAAACAAACCTTGGGTAACTCCTGAATTTAAGAAAATAATCGGAACCAGACAAAAGGCATTCCATCATGGAAAAGTTCACATTATCAGCAACTACGCAATCAGGTAAACAGAGAAAGTAAGAAGCTCAGATCTACATTTCTTGAGAAAAAATGAGAACAGTTAAAGTTAATCCCTAACCCAAAAAGGTGGTGGCAATCAATAAAACAGTTATCAGGATATCCTAAGAAGAAAGTCCTTTCAACTCTTGTCGTTCGCAATCAGGTGGTGTCAGGAAAAGCCCTGGCTGAAAACATTAATGACGCTTTTGTCTCAGTTACCAAAGAAATCCCACCTTTGAGTCGTCTTCATATCGATATTTTACCAGAAAACAGCCATTTTGACATTTCACCAGAGTTTATCATTGAAGAAGAAGAGGTATTCCATAAATTATCACCTGGTCCAGATGGAATACCAAACTGGGTTCTGAAGTTCCACGCCCATATACTTGCTTCTCCTGCAGCATCAATTTTCAATGCTTCTATCCAGCAAGCGACTGTTCCGACCATGTGGAAAAAAGCCAATGTCATCCCAATTCCAAAAATATCATCACCCGAGGACATCACCAAAGACCTTCGCCCCATTTCGCTTACATCTACCCTGTCTAAAACCTGTGAACGTTTTGTTACCGATTGGCTACTTGAGTATATAAAGGAAAACATTGACAGGCGACAATTTGGTTCCTCGACAACTCATGCCCTATTAAGCTTTGTACATCACTTGTTATATGAAACTGATACATCAAAAACCGCTGTAAGGGTTTTCTTGCTCGATTTTTCGAAAGCTTTCGATCTTATAGACCACAACATCCTGCTGTACAAGTTATATGAAATGAAGGTACCATCGACAATTACAAATTGGATTAGAAGTTTCCTTTTTGAACGCAAACAACGCATCAAGATAGCTAACTGTGTATCAATGCAAATTGGCAAACTTTAAACGGGTGTGTGCCACAAGGAACAGTTCTGGGACCAGTACTTTTTCTCGTTATGATAAACGACCTTCTCACAGACTGGAATAACCGATGGAATTACGTCGACGATAGTACTATCACTGAAAGTATTATGCCGGATATCAATAGCATCCTCCAAGAGCTTGTGGATATTATCTATAATTGGACCATCGTTAATAATATGAAACTGAACATTAGTAAATGCAAATAATTGATAATAGACTTTGCAAAAGATAAACAGGACTTTCCACCTTTAATTATAAATGGCGTTTCTGTAGAACGTGTATCATCAGCTCGGGTTCACGATAATATGAATTGGAACGAACACTTAAACAATGTTGTCAAAAAAGCAGGAAAAAGACTCTACATGCTGAGAGTGCTGAAATGATCAAACGCTGATACGAACACGTTAATCACTGTGTGCACTACTATTATAAGACCTGTTCTCATTAAAAAGATTCAGCGGCGTGCTTTGCGAATCTCGTTGCCATTAATGAGTTACAGATAAGCCCGGAATTTTTCTGGTATCCCTTTACTAAGAGCAAGGAGAGAAACATTATGTGAACAATTTTTTAAAAAGAATGAGAATAATGGTAAACTAAGCGAACTATTGCAAAATAAAGCAACAACAGACTATGATATGCGACCAAGATGCAAGTATAACAATTATCTATGTAGAACTGAACGTTTTAGGAAAGCGTTTTTTCCTCAAATTATTTCCGAAGAAAACAGTAAATAACTGAGTAGAAGTAGGCCTATTGACTTTGCTATTTTTGAACGTTTAATATTCTTTATTATTAGCATGACAAAATTACTGGATGCTGATTGGTTGAGAGGAGTACAATTTTCCCAAAACAAACAAAATGGCGGAAATTTTGTCATGCTAATAATAAGCAAGTAATCATGCGATGTTGCTCGTACAATTAGGGATTAATAGTACTCGTGATGTTTGAAAATGTTGCCAAATTGGACTCGCCCCGGCGGCTCGTCCAATTTTGGCAAAATTTCCAAACATCACTCGTACTATTAATCCCTAATTGTACTCGCCATCGCATGATAACCTATACTAATAATGTAATATAACGATAACTTAATACTTTTTAACAGCAGATACAAATATTTTAAATTTCTGATGTAATTTAACCTATTGGTTACAAAATCAGTTTTCAAATAAACTATTATTAGACAGAGGACATAAAGTAGCGTGCACTAAAGTGCATTGCCACTCAATGGGTTAAAACAAATAGTATTATAGTCATATCAACAGAAAATGTTTCAAAGGTGGAGTGTGTTGAATAATAAATGTTGCATATAACAAAAGAACTTCGCAAAACCAATTCATCATTGATGTGGAATTCCACCACTTGAAGGGAACAATTTATAATTGATATAGTCATAGTCACTCAAGTTTGGAAGACATAAAATGCAATGTCTGTAGTATTCCAGTAAGTCGCCTACAAATACAGTAAAACAAACCCCATGTAAATATTGTATAAGTATGTATAAAACTTCACTACGCTGAGTACTGTATATACTGTATCATGTATGCTCCCGTGTATACCGTCCATATATTTTGCAAACTATATAGCCTATTATATAACTTTAATACTCTTGGTACTGTCATACCAAAGAGGTATGTTTACATTAAGTCTTTACTGAAGTTTATTGAACGTTATTCATAAATAAATAAACGTGCGTCCTCGATGTCTCGCTCCTGTCACTCCTTCGAGTAGCGAATATCGGCCGATAAATATGTTTTCCTTAGCAATTTAAATGTTAAAAATACTTTCTTACCTTTCTCATTTGTATTTCCGAGTTCAAAATATGGAATTATGAAAACAATTCGCTAAAAAACACGATTTAGTAGGCAAGTAATGCAAATTCCCCATATGTTTTCTAATACGAATTTGCAAATCTTCTGGCCAGATTAATGGCCGCCAACCGGAAGTCGCTGTCGGTGGTCAAAAAAATATCAAAGGACCTGTCCCTCTATTCATTCCTTACTCTATGCTATCGCCTTGAAAGTGCTGGAAATCGATTCCTCGTGTCGTCATTGCCTAGATGGCAGATTTTCATTGGTTTATAGCAAGCAACACTGACGTCATTTCGTCATTTATTTCGCGTGCGGAAATTAAATTTCAACGATTTCGGCATTTTGTATGCGACTTTCAAAAAATAAAAAAAAGTAGTTCTACTTCTTCAAATGCAATGAAACTTTACTTGTGTGGTAACACTTGCTCGATAATAATAAATCCTGCTCTGGCAATTCCGATTTATTTCAACAATAGTTGTAAAATGTTTAAATAATTTATGAACAAGTATGCAAATTAAATTGGATATGTAATATGAACCGGTACAAACTAAATATCATTTTAAAGAGGAGATCATAAGCTATCGAATGACGCGTGTCTTGTTGCCAGAGACTAAACACGTCTGGAGATATCTACATTTGAAACAACTGATCGTAAATACCGTGCGTTGGAGAACAACGACAGATAAATTTCAAAATTATACTGTCAAAAACAGTTGAAGTTTTCTGAAATTTTTTGTGAAATATTTGGTTGAATTTTACAGCAAACCAAAGCTAAAAGAGTAAGTAATAACCCATCCACTTTATATGGGGCAATTCATAATTTTATAGTTCAAAGTACAAATATTTTTATCACCATTTTGTTCAAAAAGTAAAAAGTTGCGTGTCGTGATTAACTGAATACTTTTTTTTTTTCTTTTTTTTTTCAACTTCGCCTCAATGGCAGGGAGTCCACAACAGCGTCAGCCAATTACTGTGGACCCATTGAACGATCACCATGAACGGGAACGTTGGAGACGTTATTTCGAGCTCAGCATGAGTGTATTTCTATATCATTTTGCCACGGCGAACACGCATAGGCGCGGTGCAAATTAGAACGTTAACAATTTTAACGGTCCGTTAATGAGGTCGGCTTGTAGTTCGTAATGTTAATTAAAAGACTCTCGTCATTTCATAAACATTACACTGTTCAACTTAAGCTTTTAGCAGTTTGCTTTCAAGTGGGCAATTATATTGACATCGTGAATTATATATATATATGCCTTAATGGCAATCGTGGCATTACCGTTCATGCGCCATCCTATAATAAAGTCTGCTGATCTGAAATAGCCAAAGCTTCGTTTTAATAAATACACTGGAGATGGAGACAGGAGCGAAATCATTTCAAGAATCATGATCGCCAATTACCTGCGTCTGAGATAATTTTGATGAAAATTATTCTTTCATTTTACAAACAAGCATTTATTTATGACAATTCACAGATTAGGGCTACTTAGCGTATTAGCACCTGCCATCTTGCCTAGACATCATGACGCATTCATGTTACTGAAACTTATGCTGGAGGGAAACTAAATTGATCGAGGAAGCACCGCTCGCTGTTTTTTTTGCGAGACAAATTCAGTACCCCGTTACACACATGCTTGAATTGTTAAACCTTAACAGCAATGAGGTTAATGGTATTAATACTATTGAGTCTCTTTTTTCTCCCGTTTACAGCTACGGCGTCAAAAGGTAATTACTCGATTGTTTTCATGTATGCTTGTGTAAGATAGTTTTAGTTTTTAACCTGCTATATGCTGAAAAACATTGAGCTTATTGACAAGGATGTTCCTTGACAAGTGCATATACGTGTAGGTCTAGGTCTACGAAACGCAAAGAGTGCTCGACAACATATAGTTAGAGCAAAATATAGATTTTCGCTTACCTCAAAACTGATCTACAACAGGCTGTTTCATCTGTAAAAGAAACATCAGGCAATGACAAGTATCGAATAAATTGACCGCTTATATGCTGCCTAGCGGGACGTGGGGTGTATGTGGGAGACAATGTGCGCATTCATGGCTTTGTTTGCGTTGTTTACGCGAAATTTGTTACGATGACGACACCGTCAAATTATTTCAGCTCTTTTGTTGAGCAAACAGTTCTTGTTTTTTTCTTTCAAAATACAAAATTTTTCCTCTAAAGATAAATTGCAGCGTTTTGATCCTCCCCTGTAAGAAATAGAATGTTTTAAAATTTGCCAATTAATACTGAAATCCTTATTGTTTTCTTTCAATGTCCAAATATATTTCGCAAGTTCCGTGTCGTTTGCATGCTTTTTATGCTGAAAAGATTTAGTGTGGTTGGCCAATCACTCTTTGAATGTGGTTGCAGTGATGCCAACGTAGTCTTTGATCGTGTTTGTGTTGCTTACTCTGACTGCTGCTTTGTATGCTATGTCCCTAGTCATGCATTGTTTTTTGAAGCGGGCAAATGGTGTTTTCTCTACCACTGCAATTGGTAGCGTCCCTGTCCCGGCTGTGGCTTGTTATTCCTAGATATGCGTGCATTGGGTTTAGTGCGGATTACAGGCTTGATATTGTTCATGCTGCTGTAACTTACTTTAACTGTATTTCTGTGGTGCGGTGGAAAATGTTTGTCAATTAGACTAAGGAAGTTACGTCCTATGTTTGTGCTAACACTCTTGCTAAATTGTGGGTTGAACCGAATGATATTGCGTTGCCTATTCCTGCGTTTTTGTTGCGGTGTATGCTGAGTGTAGCTACGTTCATGATTAAAGTTGCTATACCTAAGTGCGTTCTGATATATGGGTGGAGATTCCTGAAAAGTTTGCTCATCTAATGAAACAAATGCGATGCGCTTGTTAACTGATGCAGCTAGTTGCCTTGTGATGCTCGGTGGGTGATTAGAGTGCATATTTATGTATATAGTGGATCGTCATTGGGCTTCCTATAGGGCCTATGTTTTCCATTGTTAAGGTCGAAACTATTGGACCAAGCTTTATCTTGGGCTTCAAATTTGGCTACTATGCCTGAAAGCGATATTATAATAATAAAACACGCTAGAAAATCTCTCCTTTTCAATATCTGAATTTCATGGATAAAAAAAGATAGCAAGAGTTTGCTTGACGTTAGCATGGGCAGTTTCGACTGCGCGGAAATTTGTGAGTTAGTAGGCCTTTTCATTTTAATCCACATGAGTAAAAAAGTTGGCAAAGAAAGCATCGGCCTATATAGAGATGACGGTTCGGCTATTATGAAAAGTAAATCAGCACGTTTAGCAGACAAAACAAGAAAATATCTCCACAAAATTTTCGAGTAGTTTGACCTAAAAATTACCGTCGAATCAAATTTAGGCATGGTAAACGTTTTAGATGTAACTTTCTACCTTAACAATGGAAAACATAGGCCGTATAGGACGCCAAATGACGTTCCACTATACATAAATATGCACTTTAGTCACCCACCGAGCATCACAAGACAACTAACTGCATCAATTAAAAAGCGCATCGCACTTCTTTCATCAGATGGGCAAACTTTTCAGGAATCTGTACCCATATATCAGAAAGCACTTAGGCATAGCAACTTTAATCATGAACTTAGCTACACTCAGCACACACCGCAACAACAACGCAGGAATAGGAAACGCAATATCATTTGCTTCAACCCACCATTCAGCAAGAGTGTTAGCACAAACATGAATAGGACGTAAGTTCCTTAGTCTAATTGACAAACATTTTCCACCGCACCGCAAGCTCAATAAAATTTTTAACGGAAATACAGTTAAAGTAAATTACAGCTGCATGAACAATGTCAAGTCAGTAATCACTAAACACATGCAATGCACGCATATCTAGGAATAACAAGCCACAGGACAAGGACACTACCAATTGCAGTTGTAGAAAAAACACCATTTGCCCGCTTCAAAAACAATGCATGACTAAGGGCATAGTATATTCAAAGCAACAGTCGCAGTAAGCAACTCAAACATGATCAAAAATTACATTGTCATGACTGCAACCACATTCAAAGAGCGATTGGCCAACCACATTAAATCTTTTCAGCACAAAAAGCATGCAAACGACACGGAACTTTCGAAATATATTTGGACATTGAAAGAAAACAATGAGGATTTCAGAATTAATTGGCAAATTTTAAAACATTCTATTTCGTACACGGGAGGATCAAAACGCTGCAATTTATGTTTAGAGAAAAATTTTGCATTTGAAAGAAACATACAAGAATTGTTTGCTCAACAAAAGGGTTGAAATAATTTCACGGTGTCGTCTTCGTAACAAATTTCGCGTAAACAACGGAAACAGAGCCACGAATGCACACATTGTCTCCCACATATGTTACCTTAACTCGCCGGACTGGATGGTTCCAATGAGGTACAAGAGATTGAGGTGGAGTATGAGGTAGAAGGAAGGGTTGGTTTGTGTAATCGCTGTATACTGGTACACAGTGCTCGACCTTTTCGCCATAAACCGATCTGATATACCATGGATTTCAGGACCATTGTATGTGAATCTTTGAGGTGGTTGTCTTCTCCGCACCACACGATTACCATCAGTTTCCGCTTCTGGGTCAGGTATTCTGTCTTCAGGGTTTTCATCACCATGCATAATCTCTTCAGAGACATTTGCAGAGTGTCATCTGTGTCATCATTAGCTTCATAAGCCACTTCCGGGATTTCTAGTACTGTATCTTGGAGGATATCTTCAACCATATTACCAATTTCGTACAGGGTCAATTTCTAACTGAACTAAGTCAGGATTGCTAAGTGGTAGGTTGAACCAAATGATATTGCGTTGCCTATAAATTCCTGCGTTGTTGTTGCGGTGTGTGCTGAGTGTAGCTAAGTTCACTATGATTAAAGCTGCTATGCCTAAGTGCGTTCTGATATATGGATGCAGATTCTTGAAAAGTTCTAAGTGCGTTCTGATATATGGGTGCAGATTCCTGAAAAGCGGTCATTTCTTTCGATACTTGTTACTGCCTGATGATTCTTTCACAGATGAAACAGCCTGTTGCAGACAAGTTTTGAGGTAAGCGAAAATCTATAATTTTCTCTAACTATATGTTGTCGAGCACTCTTTGCGTTTCGTAGACCTAAACCTACACGTATATATATATATATATACATCAAGTTTAAATGAAGAGAATTAATATAGAAAATACAAGCTGGAGGTAAAGGCAATATCGACTGCAGAACCTAACATTAATTATATTATAAGTAGTATCTAACGAGCAATTTGATTGGCTAATTGCGCGTGCTTTATGACGCATTAAAGCACGGGCACTGTTTTGATTTTTCTCCCATCATCCCCGCTTGTTAACTTTCCTCGGACTTGTCAATACAATATTAACAAAATTATAATAGTTTTAATTCCTAAGACTGTCAGAAAGCAAGAAAAAGTAAACCTAAAAGAGATGGAAAAAACACAGTCAACAAATGACAACGGGACATAAACGGCGAATAAAGATTCATAGCTGTTTCTGAGTTTGAGAGATACTTTTTTGCTTGAAAAGTTCGCATTCAACGGCGACAAGAAACGCGAAATTCTGCGCTAATTTATATTTAAACAGAACCCAAACAAAATTTATCCACAGTTCTAGGTGAAAAAATTAAAATTAACCAATTTGGTATTGATTTAGATAACACTATGTCCATAGTTTTTAAGCTGTTAAGATGCAACGACAAAACCTACACAAATAGGACGTTTGTCTGGAAATTGTTTTTTACCACCAACCATTAAACAACAATAAACACAACAAAAAATTCAAACAGTACCTTTAAACACAGACTACCTGATATATTTGGTTCAAGATGAAAAATCCAACTTGACAGCCAATGTCGTCAAAGCAGCTTGACAAAAACCTTCCCTTTTTACCGAATCCAAGACAAAAGTGAAGCAGAACAACGAAAAACAAATCTGTATGTCTATCACTGTGGACTATTTTTGAAAATACATTCAATTTTTGTGCCTTTTTAATCCCTAATTTTTGTTGAGTTGCATGTTTTTCGCTCCTACGCCGGCCAGAATTCGAGCTTGTAGTTGTTGCCAAGCAATGAAAACATTGAAAAGCTTGCGATTGACGTCCGTGATTACCTGTTAGGAGAATATCAATATTGATCTTTGAACAAAATTGTTTACTGTGCCTATATGCCAGTTATACTGTAAAAGAAATAGAAAAACTCGTCTGGTGCCTTTATGGTGTGATAAAGCACTCGGGGAACGTTTGTGAACACTCGAGTAGCGTGTAGAACACCCTGCTACGCCTCGTATTTTACTCGCTTTTCTCGTGTTCTCCCATGCAACATTCCCTTCGTGCTGTTTCACGCCATAGAGCACGCGGACTCGTTTTCTATTTCTTAATTAAAGAGTTTTAACTTTGTAATGAGCAATATGTCATGTTTTAAATGGATGGAGGGATAAAAGACAAGTTAGGTGTTTTCAGCGCCTAGCTGTCCTACCAAATTCGAAGCTTTGGAATTTTTATTCATGCTCCATAAACTAATGAGCTCATTAACAACGCCGCATTATGAAAATTGAAGAGATTGTATGAGGATTGGAGAAAAATGATATATGGCGAGAGATAATGGGAGCCGATGAAAGTGTGTTAGAGTTGTAGGAAGTGAAGGAGAGTTCATGGATATTGATAGTTGATAAGAGGTGAGGAGAGTTTATGGGAGTATATGAGAGTTCTTGACAGTTTATATATGAAAGAAGATAGTTGATGGGAATGCATGAGAGGAGATGAATGATGATAGTTGACGAGAGATCATGAGAGTTTTTGACGGTTGATGAGAGTGAAGGAGAGATGATGAATGATGACATTACATGAGAGTTGATGATAATTAATGAGAGAGAGAGATGATCGATGAGTATCGAGGGGAGTATATGGAGATTGATGAAAGTGCACGTGAGCAGATGAATGAACGTATTTGACGAGAGATGACGAGAGTTTGAACAGTTAATGAGAGTGGAAGAGAGTTGATGGAAAATGACGTTACATGAGAGTTGAAGGTAATTAGTGAGAGAGATGATGAGTGTCGTTGATAGTGCATGAAAGTTGATGAAAGATGATAGTTGATAAGAGATGAGGAGAGATGATGAGAGTTAATGACAGTTGATTAGAGTGCATGAGACTTGATGAATGATGAGATTACAGAAAAATTAATAAAAAGGCACAAGAGTTGATGATTATGAGAATTGAATGTCAGGTTAGTGAGTGAGTTAGTCGAGTGAGAGTTTTAATTATCATCAACAGTCATTACTATTCAGGGCTTAATCCTGTCAGAAATTTTCCCCACAGCCGTCGCACTGCACCGTAAAAAAGAGCATAACATTATACATTTTAATTATATATTTTTTTATTGCAGTCAGTGGGGAAGAACTTGATCTGGTAGAATTTCTGTTCAACAAAAGTCGATATGATAAAAGAATCTTGCCATCCGTGGGACATAATGGACCCTTGAGTGTGATCGTTGGATTAACAATATACCGCATTGAGGATTTGGTAAGACGAAAACAATATCTATTTTATCGGTAAATATCGCTCGACCAAATCCGTAAACTGACAGGGTTCAAAATAGTAATCAAGTGGAGTTCACAGCAAGGCTTCTGAATATTTTTAGGTGGAAAAGAGCCAGCAGCTGATAATAGATGCAGTAATTCACCTGGTAAGGTTTATATAGATTTTTTGAGAAAGCATCCTCGTCTGTAGAATCTGGAACAACGCAAATCGCAACACCATGAATCCTGGTGTTCTTGGGAGTAAACGTGCTCTGCTGCTACTATAATTGCTGATTTGGCTTATTTTTAGAAGGAATCGAAAGGCTTGAATTGCAGATTATGATTAATTTTGAGCTAACTCAAAATGTGTTGTTCAAAATGTCAAAATGTGTTATTCATATATAATGCTGTTGCACTATTATTCATTAAAGCTAATACTATGAAATGATACTGACAATCTGTGTGACAATCGAGATTTGGACCCACTTTCATCGGATAGAATCCAGACCTCGAAAACCCCAATACATTGCGCATATACAAGAACAAACCCATACCAATGGCGCTGGCAGGACTTGTTATTTAGGGGGCAAAAGCTTTTCTTAAATTATTTTTCGGTTCTTCTCCCTTTTTGAGTGTCTGTCACTTGTCTTTTAGCTGTACAGGTAAGCTGATTTAGATATTTGAGACAATGGTCATTTATATTTATTGCCTTCTCATCGCTTGGATGGATCTAAAATCACACTCTGAAAAGAGATTGCGGGGCAGCGCCCCCTCCGTTCCTCCTCCTTTGCGGCCTCACTGACCTGTACTAATATACTCAATAAATAACTGAATATTATAAGTTCCACATTATTATTAAATTGTGCATCCTCATTTATTTTAGTATTGGAACGACCCACACTTGGTATGGAAACCGTCTCTGTTTAGTGGGATTAGAAATACGGTTGTAAATCTTGACCAAATATGGCTACCCGACGTTGTAGTTTACAACAGGTATCACGGCACAATTTGATACATACTACATGTTAGGTCAAAGCTTTGCATGTACACAAATACATTTTCATGTTTCGATTGCTTGACAGAGTTTCTCGAAAACAACCCTCTTTAATAAATAGAATGTTGTGCCATCGTCTATTTAGTAATTTTATAATAATTTGAGTTTGTACTGCCTTTTCATTGGCTGAGAACCATCATACCTAATAGAGGACAGACGAACGGATGACGCCATTTCAGTTAACTAACTAAAGTTAATCCAAACATATCTCTTACAGAAGCATCACAAGCCAGGTATATTGTACTTTAGTAGAAATTTCCAGGTGACTATCGATTTTCCTGCATGCTGATTGGTCCAAATTGAGCCTCTAAAAAGTGATAGTCACTGGTCAGTGCCACCCACCAGTTTTTATCTAAAAGACAGAGTCTTGTTCGACCAACAATTCACTACGACGGGAATATTACTTTGAATTATCCAGTTGTATTGCGGACAATATGTAAGGTTTACGTAGAGGATTATCCAATGGACGAGCAGAAATGTGACCTGGTCTTTGGTTCAGCGACACATCACTCAGAACAGATCAGTGTAAAAACCATGGTAAGAATTGTTTATACTCACAGTGCCCCATTGTATAATACTTAGCACAATAATACTCACTATTAAGCAATCTGCTTTTCATTTTATTGAAAATCCCGTAGTTCTCCAAGGTATTCAGTCAATATTTGTTTTGCCTTGTTTTAAGTTTTCCGCAAAGGGCATAATTATTTCCTCATCATTATCTCGCATTATTTGCTTTCTGTAAAATCAAGTACTGGACTTAAACTAATCACTCGACAAAATCTTCATGTTGAATTATATACATAGCTTAAACTTTTTCAGTTGGGCGAAATGACATTTCATAGCATATGTTTAAAATCTTAGAACATAGTATGTAAATTAAATGTAAATTTATTAGAAATATATTCATAATTATTATGAATAATTGATTTCATGAATTATTTCTAGCGCGAGAAATTTGACCTCAGTCGATATATCGTTAATGGTCAATGGGAAATTACTGGCACTACATTGAAACAGAATTTGGTATCTTACAGTGACAATCCGGAAAACGCATATTATGATCACGTTACATTCACTCTCAACCTACGCCGCCGAGTCCTGTATTACGCAATGTACTTGATACTCCCTGGCACATTAATAGCTCTCTTAGCTTCAATCATATTTGTTCTTCCTCAGAACTGTAGTGAACGGATAACTGTGGGTAAGAGATCCACTGATGAAAAGTGAAGGTTTGGAGGAAGAAATTAACGAATGAAGAAGGAAAGGAGGAAGGAGATAACGGAGAAATTAAACAAGTAAACTAGAAAGGAAGAACGACGGAAAGAAGTGCAAGAAAGGGAGGGAGAGGAAGAAAAGAAGAAAGGAATGGAGGACGGATGGAAGAAAGGATGGAAGGAAGGATGGAAGGAAGGATGGAAGGAAGGGTGGAAGGAAGGATGGAAGGAAGGATGGAAGGAGGATGGAAAGAAGGATGGAAGGAAGAATGGAAGGAAGGATGGAAGGATGGAAGGAAGGATGGAAGGAGGGAAGGATAGAAGGATGGATGGAAGGATGGATGGATGGAAGGATGATAGGACAGATGGATTGATGGAAGGAAGGATGGATGTAAGGAACGATGAAAAGATGGATGGATGGATGGAAGAAAAGAAGGAAAGATGAAAGGGAAGGATGGAAGGATAGATGGAAGGATAGATGGAAGGATAGATGGAAGGATAGGGATAGATGGAAGGATAGATGGAAGGATAGATGAAAGGATAGATGGAAGGATAGATGGAAGGATGGATGGATGGAAGAAAGGAAGGATCGAAGGAGGGAGAGAAAGAAGATGAATGGATGGAAGGAAGGAATGAAGGAAGCAATGGGGCAATTAAGGGATAATGTATGAAAAGAAAGGACGATGGTGAGAAGGAAGGAATAGCGAAAGGAGAGAAGAAACGACGGATAGAAGGGAAGAAGAAAAAGAATAGAGATGAATTAGGCCATTATAATTTTCCGTTTTGTTCAATTTTCCCATCGTTTCTTTTTGTTTGCAAAAATCTTGTAATATAATGGTATGGTTAAAAAGTGTTGTTGAACCATCAATTGTTACTTCAATAAATATTTCTACGCGAAATTGTTCAATAATTGTGTTGGTCTTCATTTAGGCATGGCCAATCTGGTGGCTCTCTCATTCTTCTTCCTGTTCGTATCCGAAAACATGCCAGCAACAAGAAGAGTTTCAATCGTTGCGGGATATTATGTTATAACAATGATTCAAATGACTATTTCTTTCTTTCTTAATGTTCTTGTGCTTCGATTTCACCACATGACTGAAGAGAAAGTCCCTGATTGGGTAAAGGTGAGAATAAAAGTAGAATTTTTAACTTTCTGTCCTCATCACTATTCAAGGGTAGAAATTGTCAACAGTTGCGAGTAAAATTTCTTAACTCTGAATTTGAGGAGAACCTAAAGGTAGGGTTAAATATTGATTTAGGAAAATGAAAGACAGTAGACTGCATGAATGCTAACTCGTACGTAGGTTTCTTAAAACTGTAACATGTGTCTTTAACACACAAAAATATACTGTGCTTGTAGTTTTATATAAATATTTGATAGTGATCAAATAGATGTTCAACACGCTTAATATTTCATTTCTATTGTTGGTGTTTATAACTACTGAGGAAATGACGCCGTGTTTTATTGTAATATTACCTTCGTATCAGCGAACTTCGAAATAGAAATATGTGCTCTCTACGGTGTGTATAATAAACATGATATTATGTATTGGTAGCCTAATATTTAAGTGGCACAAATACAAATTTAAAGAGATGGTTCAAGATCTGCGCGTCGCAAATACTTCCTACTCGATTATCGTACATTATGGCACAGCTCTACTTTGTCACGCGCGTGAACTTCACTGCTAAACAATGATATTCAGTCAAACACGGCTCTAACGAAAAATATCGCTTCCTAATAAATAAATAAAACCACTTGTAAACATTTAATTGGTATATTTGAAATAATTATTTGTTTTACAGAAATACATTTTGAACTACGGCGCCAGAATCTTGCAGATGACGTTTCGCGTCAACAATCAACAACTTCAAAATATGAAAAGACGAAAGTTCCTCTTAACACGTAAAAGTAAGCTTATAGGTTTAGTTTTCCTTAGTTTTAAAAACCAATCTGAAATTTAGTTTAAAATTTTCAGCCAATCCCCTTGCTACAGACCAGGATTAAAACTCAAGATGACAGTGAGACTGGTAAACATTTACACGAGAAGCTTTTTCACCTACTCTAGGATGAATAAATGGATGTAGTTTCTCACGCGCGCTAATGTTCTGGACATCTCTAGATTATAATAGCATTGACAAACAAATTTTCTAGAATTTAAAATTTTTCTTCGTTATTTAAATATCCTGTGATTGACTAATACATTCCGTCACTGCATAATTTCTGTCAAATTTGGATTTATAAAACGGAACTCAGAACTGCGTGTGGTGAAATCACTTAAAACGACAAGGAAACTGGATTTCACGTTTAAATATGCCATTTTCATGAACTTATGGATTACCTTGTCAGGCACAGACACTTTGTAGAAACGATTTAGAAAATAATCACTTTCCTGATGATTTTCCACAATAAAATCTCCAAATATTTCATACGATCTCGAGGTCCAGTTTGGAATTAAGAGGATTTTTCTTAGAAACTCACGTGTTTTTTGTCAAAAACGTTCAAAACTTAGTAACCAGACTTTTGTTTTTACATTACGTAATTGTCCGGTTGCTATGGAAATCAATGTGGAAATCACATGATGGTTCATGGGATGAGTGTTTGCCTTCGAATTTATAGTTGTAAAAGACTGCAAATATTGATGTAAATACAATTTGAGGATGTCAACAAGAAAGAATATTACAATATAGGGAAACTGGATATATACTATGTTGTTTTTAATTGGATAGTTCCAAAAGAATCACGCATTCGTGTGTAATTGCGTTTTTCTAGTTCTGTTCTTTGTGGGCAAACATTGAAACATGTGGGTAATTATATGGCTCTAAAAGGGCTGCCAATGTATGCAAATTTGGTTTACGTTGCATGTCATGAAAGTAGTGAATAGAAATGTGGGAAATTTCGTTTAATTCCTTAGTTTTGACTTTTGACGAAGTTCGATCTGCAGTCAAAAACCCTCCAAAAACCTGAAAACCTCTGGCACCCAGGGTAATCTGCAGCACATTGCTTAGAGATTAGTTCTAAACTGTCTTTAAATACTATCACAATAGCACCATGAAGTGTAGATTTTCCTATTAAATATTTCCTAGGCTTTGAAAATTTCACCTGGAAATGATATAAAGGAGGAGTTTGTCCCTGTTTGTCTCACGTCTCACGCACATCTTAAGGTTGGGGAAACATATATTTACATTAATTAGTCCGATCTCAGTGTACCAGACAACTGATATTTATTATAACAAATAGTAGTGTTACAGAAATTGTCTTTTTCAATAAACTAAGATAATCTCTTAAAGGCTACCAATCTGATTTTTTATTTAAACAGAGAGTAATTTGTAGCAGCTTAGAAGTTGTGGTACCACTGTTGATAGATAAAGCTCTTCGCACATCACTTTTGCTTTGTAGGATGAAATCGTGGTTTTATATGTGATAAAAAATCCTCTTGATTCACATAAATTTTATCTTCGATTTTCTCGGCTTAGACAACGCTATTTTTCAGAATTACTACGCCAACGAACTTACAAAATGGTGATCGTTTTTTAAGCTATTCAAAACACTCGCAGAACGTGTTTTATCAGATATAAAACCGCGATTTCATCCTACAAAGCAAAAGTGATGTTTGAAGAGCTTTATCTATCAACAGTGGTATCAAAACTCCTGCTCGTGTCTTAAATATTACAAGACAACTTGCAGGTGCAACCCGGAATACAGTTTAAATCAATTCTGTTGGAATCACATTGGTGAATTTGCACTGCAAAATATAATCTGGACGGTGTGTGTGTGTGTGGGGGGGTAAGCTGAAAGGACTTACAGGAATAGACTCAAGGCATGCATGTGTATATCTCTGAGTAATCTAATGCTTATAGTGGGTATACAGTAGGCCTATATGTATGTTGCATACTGTGGTGCTATGAAAACAATTTTACAACTAAGCATTAACTTCTCGTGTTAATATTATCTCAGACTGCTATTCGGAAAAGTAGTGTAATGACAAACAGGGTCACATTGCAAATTGATGGGTGATTATTATATAATTTTCCATGTGTAGTGCAACTGTTTTGTAGACATATCATTGTATTTTGTTAAAATATCAATTAATAGTCAATTCCTTATTATTATTGCCATTATGCCATAGCAACCTTCCATTAAAATTTTATCATGTACTGGTACTATAAAAACTGGTGGATCACTTTTTGATTTCATTAACAGTGGTAATTGTTCACAGATTTTCAGAAGTCCATACATGTATTTCTTAGCAGATAATCAAACAACGTTGAACCACCTAAATAGACTGTCATGCAAAAAAATAAGGAATGGCACTGAAAATTGCCAAATTCCTCGAGGACCACCCCTTCGATTTTTTCAAAGCAAACTCTTTTGACACCTCGTGTCTAAATTTTAAGTTAACAATAAGTTTAAGCTGCGTGTGATAATTATTGGCAATGTTTAACAGATTTACATATCCAACACACATTTCTTTGGGCTCATTTTGCAACTTTCAATCAATATTTCATGATAAAAATATAAATATCTCTTTGCTGATATTTGCTCTAGTTATATTTCACATTTTAATACAACTATTAGGATCTCTGTAGGCTAATGTGTATCTCTTTTGAAGGATAAGAATGAATTTTGCTATTTTAAGGCACAAGTGACAAGATATATCATTTTTTGTAAAATGGTAACAAATTTGAAGACCTGAAGTTAAAACTGAAAAATATCTTGAGGACCATCCCATCGGATTTCCTTCAAAATCTGTAGTTTTAGACTTTAGTACAGTACCTTAACTAAATGTTGTTTCGAGCTTACAACTGGAGGATCAATATCTTAGAAAAACTATTGCATTATTATAAAGTTTCTATTAATCAGAAGTCAGTATAAAAATGGACCAAATTTAATTTATATGACAATTAAAAATGGAAAATATTTACTTAATCACACTTTGAAGAGGTGGTAATTGGAATGTGAAAACAGAGCAGGCAAAGTTGTCATACCTGGGAGTCTTCTCTTGTCGAACATCACTCCTCCACAAATTGAAAGAACTTGTTTAATTCTTTAATCACTGTGGAATGCTTGTAGAAACTTCGGATTCACTAATAGTGTTATCAAGACTTCATTTCTAGTAATTTTTAATAAATTTGTTAGTCAAAAATGAATGTTTACACCCGGCATTTAAATATACACAGTAAATTCCTTCATTTTCGCGCAAAGGATGACGGTATTTTTGAGCGCCAGTTTCTTGATTTACTAAAAAATCTCCTCTTAATCATAATTTATACATTTACGATACATGCATGTGTAATTAGAAAAACGAAATTGTAATTGTGTCCACCTAATAACCAAAAGTTTATTATTTTGTAGAAGGGCTTGGCAATATTGTAGATCAAAAGAAGAAACGAAATTTGTTTCCCGAAAAATCTTTGACTGATGAAGAAATAATCGCCAATGTGTTTGAGGCAAAACAAGAGATTGCAGCGAGAGATGCAGAGTGGAAAAAAGCTGCCGAAGTTTTAAACAACTACTCACTCATTCTCCATGTCCTGGCTGTGTCGCTCATATTTGGTCTGGTTTTCGTTGAAACACTTTTCCTTTCGAATAAACTGTAACAATTAATGCACGTCGTCACACGTCGATCTCCTGCATGTTTTTGAAAACTTAATTTATATCTTAAAAATAACTATAATTGTATAAGTTAATTATAAGCTATTAGCATATTTAGTTTGTTTTCAGTTCCGGAATTTTTTATAAGTGGTAGCATTGTCCGTAGTATTTGAAAGCTCACGGGTATTTGTTTACTAAAATGTACAAGAAACAATATACTTGATTACTTACTAACTATGTTCGAGATCATCTATGCATGTGAATGAAAAAATACCACTTTGTATATTTCCTACGCCCTAAAACCAAAAACCTGGTTCAAGCAAGTGAGATAAGCAGAGCGGAGCATTTTTTGGATTGGGGAGGGGCTAAAGATCTCCGAACTAGTATGCAGTGATACCAGAAGCGAGTGCTGATGGCTCGAGACCTTTAAGGGGGGCATAGGGGTACAGAAAATTTTGAAATCTACAGTCTCTGAAGTGCCATTTCATGCACTTGGGGGAGATTTAAGAGCAATGTCACAATAATTATTTCCAAATATTTAGTGGAACGAAAAGCTGCTGACCACTAAACCTACAGATCGTACTGTAGACTGAAGAAGAAATTAATACTTAATTTGACACCGAAAACATTCATACTTTTAAAAAATCTGAAAAGAAGCGCCAATTCTCCGACGATTCTCTGTCAGATTCTCTGTCCGACGATTCTCTGTCAGATTTAAGTAAACAATAAGCATTAGACATAGCAGAGATAATAAATAAATGTTTTCTTCCTAAATCTCCTGATGGTTGTGAATAATTATGATACTATAACTATGTGTATATTCTACTAGAAATCACAATATATATGACATTTTGTTGGGAAGGTGGGGTGAGGTGGGGCTAAAGCCCTCCAGCTCCCACCCTGTTCCGCGGTCTTTGAAGACAAATATAAAAAAAAGAGATGCAGGGAATTGCATGTGCAACCAATAGCATTTAATGGTGTTTCATGAACGTTCGCTAGAGTCTGGTCCAGCTCACATAACCGTTCTTTGAAGCCTCTCCCGCTCTCCGCTTGTTTATCAACGCCAGGCAGGTTTTCATGTGCTATTTGACTAATTTGAATGGCCTTTGACGCAAAGACTGGACACATTCGTATTGCTCAAAGCTCGCCATGAATAATGATTCATTTTAGTACCAAATTTACACAGTCACGCAGCACATAATATGACATAAATTTGAATAAATAAAAGTTAATATACTCAAAACCTGGAACGGATGTGACGTTGGCTGGGCAAACCTTCCTTCGTTGATTCGTAGACCCTCAAGAAATGTGCTTCTGCAGGGGTCTACGACGTAAGCTAACAAAACTGACGATTTAATTTATGCAGGACAAGCAATCGGGCATTATCTCACAGTCAAAAAATTACGTAAGGTCTGTACTTCGGTCACTAGGTGTCCGAAAATTGGAGGTTCCACCGGAACTTTTGATGGCCTTAGCACTCTAAAAAGAATTCAGAATTCGCAAGGTTAGCTTGTGATGGAGATGGTATTCGTTAAGTCTCATGCGTCCTTGTACATCAACTCGAAAAGCGAATTTGAGTACGGATTTGAATTCATCCTGTCCTGTGTGAGCCTTTGTTAATAACTTACAAACGGAAGGCTTTCGTTCAAAACATCACGTTTTGTTAGTTTTACATGTTGCGCAGACACAAACCACGGCAGCTTATTGCGGCTTAACCCCCCCCCCCCGCATCTCCCGCTTTCTCTCGCTTTGGTTACTTTTTAAAATGTTGGAAAATTGTGGATAGTCCCTAATTTATTGATTATCTGACCATACATCAAGAACGCAGAATCTGTACAGCACCATAATGCACTAGTCAATTGAAAACCTACCACCACCCTCAGGCATATGTGGGGTTTTAACATGATTTTGCAGGGAAAATAGAGAGTTTTAACAAGCGTTGCTATTCTGCTATCTGGGGTTTTAACACTGACAAAGGCTAGGATCAAAGGCTGGGAATGAACTCTTACATAGTCTGATATTTAATTACGACTTTCTTCTGCGCCAGCTTCCGGTAACTTACAGCTCATTTTGATATTAATAATGGTTGATCAGAACACTAGACGGAAAGCTAGACTTTGGAAAGCTGGGTAATTTAACAAATGGACAAAATTTTTTCACCAAACTAATTACATCTAACAAACACAAACTACTAAACCCATTACAACCTGAACACATACAACTACCGTACATGAAACTTTTACCTAAAGTACATAAACTGACCTCAACAGCTTCCTCTAACAACATTACAGACCTAACCGGACGACCAATCATCACAGCACACTCTTGGACAACTTCTAACATATCCAGACTACTTGGCACAGAACTAGACAACATCATTTTACAACTTAAAAACTTTTTTATTTCTAAGAACATTCATTTTCCTATAATTTATAATTCCACTGAACTTATCGACTTACTACATAAACAACATATCACAGACATCGACGACTTCCAACTGACCACTTTTGATTTTACTTCCTTATACACTAAAATTACATTTCAAGACACAATCAATGCCATCATCTCCAGCTGCAAACTTCTTAAACTTCCTCATCTATATCGTGATTTCCTACTTAACCTAAACAATTTTATTAACGAACGTAACTATTTTTCTGTTGGACAAGACATTTACAGACAAACGCAAGGAGTCGCTATGGGTAGCTACCATAGCAGACAAATTGCAGACCTAGTACTTTTACTTAGTGAACTAAATTTTTTTAACTCAACTAATACCAACGGACTCTCTCTTTTCTCTAGATACATCGACGACGGTTTCATGCTCACTAACAATACAGACTTAAAACGTTTAACTACCAACCTTATTTCTTTCTATCCTGCACAAATTCCTATAACATTCACCTCAAACCAACATTCAGTCAACTATCTCGATCTCACAATTTCTTTAAATCACCACTCCATCCTACATAACAAAATTCATTATAAAGTCTATCAAAAACCAAACCACAAATACATGTACCCACACTTCTCCTCTAATCATCCCCAACACATCTTTGCAGGCATCGTTAAAACAGAAACCATACGCTACAGCAGACTTTCCTCTACTAACAACGACTTCAACTACATACGAAAACTTTTTACTCTACGACTTAAATCTTTAGGCTACCCAACAACACTGATCCAACAAAATTCCTTTCCTTTTCTTACATACAACCTTCACAAACGCAGACATAACAGACCAACTAAACAGAAACTTCGAACTACAAACGAAATTTACTATAAAACTAAATACAACAAACATATCAGAACAGACAAAATCGTACATCACATACTCAACAAATACCGTAATGTGCACATCCCGAAACTTACAAAAACTTACTGCAACTCAACGAAACTTCATTCTCTTCTCCTCACTAATAAAAAACTCCACAGTAAACTTACCAAAAACTAATTTATTTCACTAAATCTACAATTCAAAATTTGTTTTAATCTACAATTGAAAACGACCATATTAAAGAAAATAATAAACAAAAAAATTATATAGAATAAATCATCTATAGATTTTAATCATTTTGGGTTTGTTTCGAAATTTACGAATATGTAGCATCTACACAGAATATAGTATTTGTTATATAGTCCAATCAAATTATATTTTGGTAACATTGGTCCAGTCAACATGAACTGGTCTTTTTGTACATATTGTGTATAGAAATCTTTTACATTTTCCTTTTCCACATTTATTTTCATTTTGTACATACTGTATATAGAAATCTTTACATTTCCTTTTCCATTTTATCTTCAATTTATATACAGTTTATCAATTACTTATCAATTTGATAACCGATACTTTATGTGTGATATGTTCAACTATAATTAAGTCATTACACATCGATAGAAATATATACTCACTTTGATTTAGGCCTTGTTGGTATAGCGCCACATCAACTTATATCCAATTTTAACAGATCATCACATGTTGACAGCAAGGTTTAAACATTCCCTAAAAAATACATAAAATTACTAAAGATTCTATTTGAAGAACGAGGTATTGACTAGGTTTTGAAAATTCATCATTAAAGCAGAAAATGTTATGTTCTGCTACCGATTCTATTTAAAGAACGAGAAATTAACTGAATATTTGATACTTCAATCATGAAACAACAAAAATGTGGAGTGTTCCTGCGGTTCTGTTTAAGGTCCAAGAAGTCGGCTGGACAGTTAGGAACTTTAATCATAAAACAATGTCGGGTGTTGCTGGGGGTTCCATTTGTGCGACGAGAAATCAACTATACAATTGAGATTTGGTCATGGGAGGCAATGATGTGGGGTGGTGCTGCCGATTCTATTTGAAGAACGAGAAATTGACTGATCGGTTGAGTTTTTGTCACGAAACAGCAAAAATATAGGGTATTAGAGGATTCTCTTTGAAGAACGAAATAATGACTAAACATCTTAGGTTTTAACCACAAGACAACAAAACATATGGAATGGTTAGTGCAGTTTCAATTTGAAGAACGAAATATTAGCTGCTCACAAAAATTTCAATACATAATATCCCCCCGGGGCCCTGGGCTCTTGACACGTGTCGACACTTTGTTTCTACATTCATTTCCACAACATCACATCACCCATGGTAGTAAGCAATTTGTGCATAGACGCCAATACAGTTTCTGTTCAAAGAACGAGATATTTTAACCTGATCATTTGAATTTCGACACACATAAACCCCCCATAAACTCTCTTCGTTTCTATACTACAAAATTAGTAACATTACAATCACTCATTTTCTACTTCAAAGTAGATAATTTACACGTTCCCCATGCTAAAATGTTGAAGACTATATACAGTAATAACTCACCTAAGCGTTCATTTAGCTAAATCTTCAATATATACTCATTTCTATTCACGATCGTTAGCATTTCATATATAAATCAAGCACAAATTTTGAGACTCCCTTTCGAATACGGAAACGTTCATCTCCAACGCCATATTTAATTTAAACTCGTGATGTAGGAATTTCGTTACCGTGACTACCGCGTCTTACCGCGTCCTGTAAAGCGCGCGAAAATCTGTATTCAGTGAGCGAACAGTCCGAAACTCTACTTCATGTAAGTTTTTCAAAGTTTTGTTTGTTTTATTTATTTTAAATAATTAATTTTTTTACTTACTAATTTTGATAGATATTAATTCACAATTTCCGAAGTTTTTACACCTTTCCGGCACTCAAACAACGTAATTTGAAGTCTCGAAAAATCTACATATACGGACATATTAATAACACAAAACAGTTCACAAAAATAGTTTTATTAAGCATTAATATACCATTTATAAACCTCTATCAATAAATAATCTCATATTTAATGTAGATAGAATATTTCTGAATACTATGACTGTCTAAACTTTTAATATAACCTCATTCAACAATTGTCTAATATAATATAGTTTTCACACTATAGTCCTGTTACTACACTATACATTTCATTCATATATTCTTCCTCTATCATATAATTTCCATAACGGGCGTGTTGTTCCAAGACCTACCGGTAGGTTAGAAACACGCCACCCTGTCATGCTTGGGACCTGATGATATCATGGCATTGTTTCTCTTTTGAAACATACAAAGGGCAAGACTGCAGTAGCTTTACCTCTGCAATTGCTGTGGTCTTGGTTATTCATCTTTGAAGAAGCACCCGGGTTTTGCGCAAACTATCCAATCTTTCTCTTTCTTTTCTTCCTCTCGCCAGTCACAATTATCTATCCCTATATCAATAAGCAACCAATATTAGTATAATTTAATATGCATATGTAATAATTAAATTTTCATAACCCATAGATCACTCTTATAAAATGAACCCAGAAAGCTTCCTACACATGTATAACAACCAATTCAAGCACCTAACCAGACCAGAAAACATAACCAAACGAAATGATCTACTACCTTTATTTAACGGAGACATTTTCTATCCAATGAGTAATTGGCCACGTGACATTGTACGCAAATTTTGGACTAAACCAATTGGCGATGGAGACACTTTCCGGTTGTTTTTATTTTTTATTGGCAATGGAGGCTCACCTTATTATACAGGAGAGTGGATTTTATCATCACAATCCTGGACCAACCAGAGGACTGCCGAGAAAAGAGCGAGGCAATTAGACTTTATATTTAATAATAAAGAAAGACGGAGCCATGAATGGTTTTATTTTGATCTCCTCCACAATGACTGGAGATTCCTAAACGGAAATAAAAGATGAACTTTTAACATTCTATGTATACAATTCTTTACATTATTTCATATCTTATATCTTATATCCTATATTAATTATCAAGTTATTCAATCCAATATACTCTTCAATATACCATTTAAGGTTATTTCAGATAGTTTACAAATTCATTGTCCAAATGAGTCTTCAAAGTTGTAAGCAGGCGGGGTTCCTTATTCGATATTCCATTTAACTTTATCTATAGCCCCCCCTCCCCCCCCCCCCCCTACGACATATTAAGATGATTTAAATATTTAATTTTTAAAATTTTAATTTTGTTTTCATTTTATTTTAACGAGGCAGAAGTGTGCTGCTCAGCAGAAGTCGCTCCCTCACTACAGACTGTAACATCAACACTAACAACTCAACGTAACGTTACATAACTCAACATGCTATGGGAACCCTACCAAAGGGATTCCATTTAGAACACTTTTAATGCCACATAGATTGATAGTGATCTACCAAAGTGTATTTAATTATACAACCTGAAAAACAAATAACTTACAAACGGAAGGCTTTCGTTCAAAACATCACGTTTTGTTAGTTTTACATGTTGCGCAGACACAAACCACGGCAGCTTATTGCGGCTTAACCCCCCCCCGCATCTCTCGCTTTGGTTACTTTTTAAAATGTTGAAAAATTGTGGATAGTCCCTAATTTATTGATTATCTGACCATACATCAAGAACGCAGAATCTGTACAGCACCATAATGCACTAGTCAATTGAAAACCTACCACCACCCTCAGGCATATGTGGGGTTTTAACATGATTTTGCAGGGAAAATAGAGAGTTTTAACAAGCGTTGCTATTCTGCTATCTGGGGTTTTAACACTGACACAAAGGCTAGGATCAAAGGCTGGGAATGAACTCTTACATAGTCTGATATTTAATTACGACTTTCTTCTGCGCCAGCTTCCGGTAACTTACAGCTCATTTTGATATTAATAATGGTTGATCAGAACACTAGACGGAAAGCTAGACTTTGGAAAGCTGGGTAATTTAACAAATGGACAAAATTTTAGGCCGGGATTGTTAAAATATCCCTGCGTATTCTCGGGGGGTCAGGGTTTCAATTGACTAGTGCATAATAGTGAATAGAAGACAGAAATGTATCAATATATGGTTTGATGGAGCCAATTGGTTGTCAAGACATTATGTAAAACCATAAATCAGTTTGTAAATCTTCATTGATGTCTTACCAACAGCTCTTCCTTTTAAGGTTTGGGCTCTAGAGCAATATTGGTTGCAATCCTTCATGGATCAGCTGCTGCAAGTTTCAAATTCTGGGTTTCCGCCTCACTGACAAAATTATAAGCAGATACTGTAGATCTCTATCAAAACACTGCTTTTATCCATTATTACATTATTCGTTAAACTACAATCTATATTTCTTATCTTGTTGTTAGGAGTTGCTTCGTGTTTGAAATATAATTGTCAAGAAGCAAGGCTAGTTACTAATTCTTTGTCCGTCTTGACTTTTAGCTCGTCTTTTAACTGTCGCCATCTTATAAATTGCTCCTGATAAAGACATATCTTTGTGACTTTGTCGCATCCCTTCCCGCTAAATATTTTTTCGTTTGGCCTTTTAATTTTATCTTCGTTGGATACAACACTAATTCCCTCAATTTCGCCACTAACAACATTTGGGGATGGCTTTCGCCTTCCTCCATGTTGCCTTTTTGAATGCATAATCACATGCGAAATGCAGGAAATGCGCATGCGTTATTCAATTAAAATTCCAATGGTGAGGGCCCTCACATAATACGCAGAAAAGATGCGCAGAACGGACTTGACTTCCCCTTTAATTGTTACAATTACAAAATTGTAAAGTTCAATTTGCTAACTTGTTTCTATTTTCCAGTCTTTTCGTCTATTACTACGTTCTCACAAGGCATCCAAGCGTATATTAATTTATCCTTTTTCTTCATGTAAATTCCTTGAATAAACTTGCCTGAATCAATCCCTGGTCCATGACTTCATTTGCAGCCGACAGCATTTTAGACTACACACCTTATTGAGTTCTCTCCATTAATATAGGAAAGATTTCCAAACGACAATGCCAAAAAATTGAATATTTCGACAGTTTTTCGCTTCCAACATGACTGTATTTTATATTGTTTTATAATGTAAACACAACATGACTTCCCGATTTGACGTCACCGCCGATATTCGTACTCAGCCTCTTCTCCCTGCCATGTTTTGAAAAACCCTCTTTTTTCCATGTTTGCCTCAAAATATCTCTGGAAGTATTTATTCGTTTAAGGCAAGGTAAATATCGTTTGACTCCTCTCAGTGCCGCCGATTTTTAGGAAAAAAATGTTAATTCGGCATATGCACTTTAATCAATGTTGTAGACAGACAGGATAACCTACGCATTTGCAAATCCACAAACATACTACATGCCAATACTACAATGGCAAGGATGCAAAATCGACACTTACCTGTTTAAGGGGGGGGGGGTATACATGAATTTTGACTTGGAGGGCGAAATTTTATTTATTTATTTATTTGAAGCTTTAAACACTAAAGAAACTCTGGGTAAGGCTTACTGAAAGCTGCATTCAAAACGAACTTACATCTTGAAAGATTTTTTGCGAAATTATTTTGTAAATATTTGCGAATTCGGTCCGTTATGGTTGGGAAGAAGGGCAGAAACGTTTACAGGAAAAAGAGGAGTGGAAAATCTGTGGATGGAAGATCCAATTGATACTGTCAAAATTGATGGTGAGAATGTCCATGATGATAGTTCAACAGCAAGCAAGTCTGCTACACCACAAGAAGATAATTCCCCGACCGCCAGTACTGCCACCACTAATCCACAGATCAGTGCATCTCGGAGAAAAATTAACTTTCTGAACTCCGCTGATGAGTCCTCATTAGATACATCTGATGAAGAAACGAACTTCAACCGACAAGGATACCGCCTAATAGACGTAGACAAGCTATCATCGACTGGAGAAGTCCTAGATTACCATGTGATCTCCAAAGCCTGACAGCGATGCGTTTTGGAGAACCCACAGTGCAAACTGTAAACTTTAAAGCTTGTTTTCTCATTACATATATTTTCTGGCTTTGAGAAAGGATATCTCGTGATGTATTTAATCAATTGACCTGAAATTCTCAGTGCTGTTTCTTTCACAGTGTTTTGTGTTATGAGCATAGAGTTTCTTCATATGTTGTTTCTAAGTGAAGTTAGAGAATGAGTGCATGTTAAAATGTAGGTGAATTTTGTACCCCTGCTGCGGCCGCTGAATTTAACGCCCAAAAAAAATATTCTATGCTCATAACACACAATGATGTGCGTGCTCTACACTAATACAATTTCTATCGCATTCCTACCAGTTTGTAAACAGGTATCTTTTCTCAATTGCACCCTAGTTATTCCCAGCATGCGGTAAATGTATTTGGGTGGTGTCATGTTACAAACCAGTTTAGGCATAAGTGAGTGTAATTTTCAGAATCTATGACTCATAAGCTTTCTTCTGATATATAGGTTTGTATGGTTATGGTGGATAATGTTGATATTATTTTCATTTCTAAAATGTCGCTTTTTTCATGTATATACCCTTCCCTTTAAAACGCGTTAAAACTCTTGTCCTTTTTCGGTCTTTTTGCTGAAAGTCCTCTAAAATATTTCCATTTATCTTGTTTTGGAGGCTTTATTTGTCTGTATTATATCCCGACCCCCGAGTACAAAACTTGTTTTGAAAAAAACTCAAAAAAGCTTGCAAAATGGCAGTTAGTTTCTGACGTATACATTGAAAAACAAATTCTTTGTCTTAGCCAATCACGAGTTTGCTAGTTACCAGTTTTCTCTCGGCCTCTATTCGCGCATACGTATAACGAAGAAGATATACGTCCGTGACGTAGAGTTCGTGGCATCGCCGGTGGACGACTTTGGATTCCGCTATGTTATCACATGCCCAGCCTCGTACCAAGGCGCTTTTAAGGAAAAGAAAATTTACGCATTCAGCTAATTTATAGAGATCAGTGGCTAAGCGAGCGCGCAGGGGTGCTTGGGGAGGTCGCGAAACGCGGGGCATTATGGGGAGGTCTTGATGAAGCAAAGTAGCGCCTGGCAGAAAATGACCGATTTCTTGACAATCTCGACCGATTTCTTGACAATCGTATATAACTTCTGAATTCGTTCATGTTTGAACTATTTTTTGCTTCTGGTAACTTGTACTTGATGCTACCTTGGATAATCTGCAGAAATCTCTCCAAGAATTGTCTTTTGAAGGTAAAATTTTATAAATTTCGGTACACACCGGCGTGAGTATAAGTATACTAGTTAAACAATATATATTTTTATGTTTACTGGTGTTAAAAATTTTTTTCCTGGTTGAAGGGATCTGAGTTTCCTTCACAGGAGTGCTGGAAGCTATCTGGTTCTACAAATTTAAATTTTAAACAGGGGACAAATACATTGCATTGCCATTGATGCTAATTAATCAAAAGTTCAAAACTGACATAGTGACATCTTTATAGTTAGAAATATATTAATATGAACTACAAACATTCTCTATTGAGGATGCTAACATGTTGTATTACAATGTTCATCTTAAAGTAAGCCAAATTAGGGATTGCAAAGTCAAAACAAAGGACAACAATAAAAGTATAAAACCAAGAACTCATTGTTTTTATATACATGTTTAAATACATGGATATTGACTGAAGTAGCAGGGTTACCAAGAGCATCCGAAAATAACCAGTATATTCATGAGGTATAGGGTCACATAACCTACCAACAGGATATATTGCTACGAACTTGCCAAAGTGGCATGGATATTGTTTAAAATAGTTGCGGGTTGATATGTATGTATATTAATCATATGATATATTAAATATATGTTGTTTTGACATACAGTCACATTCGTCGTGAATATAAAGGTTGGATGTCTTTACATAGCTTATGTAGAGAAAAGCAATGTCCTTTTGCAAAGGTAACCCTATCTCTAGCATCACCCTAACACACAATAGACTGTAGGGTAACCTTGTCGCTAGGATCACCCTATTGTCATGTAAAAATTCCATGGGTCAAACAGTGTGCTTTGTGTTCTTTTTAGCTTACAATCTGTCCAGTTCCCAGTGTGATGAGAGAAGGCATAAGTTGTCAACTGAGCTGGAACATGTTGCTGAGTATTGATGAAGACTCAAATATTTATGTGAAACAGTCATTGTGATGGATTTGCTTGATTTGACATCCAATGAGAAGAACATTCTTACTCGAACAGTTAAGCATGTTTAAGAGGTCCAATAAAACAGAAATAAATTATTGAATGTGAACAAATGTGTTGTATTTTTTAAAATTATCCTGTCTACATGCCATAGCAAAAAAATGAAAAGTATATTTCTAGCTAGTATAAATGTTATGTTTGTAGCATGATGCATTATAATTTTTGTAGAAATCATTATTATATATGGATCTGGTCTGCATAATAAGTAGACAGTCAATTAAGGTGTTTTAGTATTTTGCTTTAATATATAGTGTGAGATTTTGAGGTGATTAATACAATAACAAACCTGAGAAAACTTAAAAATGGATATACAGTAAGAGCCCAGCAAATGACTTTCACTGTCTTGTTTGAATGTATTTTGCTGAACTTTTTTAGAGCCTGAAAAAAATATCTTTCAGGGACCCTGGGGAAAGGGTAGCATGGCCCCGTCGGTCATTGAAATCCGAATGTGAAAGAAAGCACAGAGTCATTGCCACCCCGTATAGGAGTAGCCCTAAAATGTTTTAAACAGCATGAATTCATTACAATTTGAGTATGAGAAATGATCGATGGTCTAAGGTACACTGCTGTCAAATCACATGTCAGAAAGCACATGCATGGAATAATTCAGTGAGCATAAAACAGAAATTCTGTTTTTAGAAAACCAAATTATAAATGATATTCAGATGGGAGTTGAGATTACATTAGCCAGGACACTGGCAGGAAAGTACAATTTTAACTTATAACAATATTAAATTAAATTGCAAATTATCAGTATTGCATTGGTTTTAATGTTTTATTTATTTAATACGTAAAAAATATACGAAAGTACACTAAAATGCTTTTTGTTTTCCAGAAAAAATCATTTTCGCAGTGCATTCATCATTTGGACACAAAATATTTCCTGAACATACAACACTGTGTATAAATCTTTCAGTTTGCGACGACAATTGCAATATTTTCTCATTTTCATTCATTGATATTAAAAATCACTGCCGCCATCTTTAGTACATTTTCTGCCAGGCGCTTCCTTCGTCGCGACCTCCCCAAGCACCCCCGCGCGCTCGCTCAGCTTAGCCACTGATCTCTATAAATTAGCTGAATGCGTAAATTTTCTTTTCCTTAAAAGCGCCTGGGTACGAGGCTGTCACATGCCAGGATGTAATAAATATCTGAGCGGAATTAGTACCCGCGCCGTGGCTCGGGGATTAATCATATAAGAAAATAAAATGATAATTTAAATGTGTTGTGTAAGCGTAGGCTTCGTAGTCGTCTGAATTATTTCCTCTGTCTCCAGTATCATTATATGTATACATGTTCAGACATGGTCTTGGAAATCTGTCGACTGTCGTACTAGCAGCTTCCTAGTACTAAGCCACAAATGCAAACACATATGGCGCATTCAAAGCATGTTCCTATAAGTTACATCGCACAAACTCTAGCTTTCTTTTCTTTCACTCTTTTTTCAGACGAGCCTTTTTCGCGAAGAGTACAGTTAAATGCGCTATTTATATATCAGGGCCACACAGAGACATGCATTTGGGGTCCCAGGGGAATTTTCATGACATATTAATTACATGGCGCTAAAAATGAAAACCTTCCCCACATCAAATTCATTTTAAAATATTTAGAAATTGAGCAAACGATATTACAATTTCTTTCTAAGCAGGTGCATGTTCACGTCTGGCGCCCAATTTATGAAATAATCTATATTTGAATATCTTAATGTATCGCTGCTTAGAGGCTTAGGGTTTACATTGAAATTCTCCTCTACCTCGACAACGGTCCACCGCTCGCCCGCTAGAACTTGGACTTTTTTTCGGAATTGAACATAAAATGAGCTTTTTTGATATCTTAATATTCTATCTAAGTGAATGTTCATGTTTTTCGCACAATATATACAATAAGTTATACATTATATATTCTAATGTATATAATGTCCTTTGACCGATTATACAAATGTACATACTATATTATAACACCTGTCAATTCCAATTTGTCAATACAAGCACGCCTGCGACGTTGTTTGACTTTAACTGATCCCTACAGTATTTGTTTACAATTCACCTTTCAAGGAGGAACGATGGATTCTGTTAAAATGATATTAAAGATATTATTTTTCTTTGTCGCAATTCCAAGCCAATGTACGCCAGAGTCATCCATAAGCCAAAAGTATTTCAAGAAAATAAGAGACCATAGTAAGTATATAATATATTGTTCAAACATTTATGAATTCAGATGTACAGTATATATGCGAGACGAAAGGGCTCTCTATACATCTAAGATCTATATACGCATCAAATAGACACTTACTGCAGCCATCATAATTATAAAAAAAACAAAATATAACTTTTACCTCAGACAAGAGCAAGATTTTTCTCTAGAATTCCCAATTAACAAATCTATGTTCAAAATACGAAATTCAGGCCTCTCTATTTATTAAATCATTAGAAGCGTTTATGTAAACTCACTCGGGTGTTTTCATTTTGATGGATAATTTTTAAGATGATTTTTACTGGCTAAGCTTTTTGTTTATCCAACTCACAGTGAGTTATACAGTGCGTTGAACACCAACTATCATTTCCATGCTTTCTATTTATTTTACTATTAAGAAACAAATTCATATACTATATAACATGCATTTAACTGAAACAGTCATGTAAATTGTAAAAGGCATGGTCGCTCGACACGAGGAGACGTTTTGCGTTTCATCATTATCCACTGTGCATATGTCGTACATTAATTTTCGAGCTATAACCTCACATGCATAATGCTCTGTGCGAGTTATAAATACTGCGCAAAATTTTAAGGTATACGAAATAACATTTACCGCGCCAAATAGACCTAGCCAATAGATGCCAACAATATTATAACAGGCATGGTGTTGAAAAGTCGCGAACAAAATCACTCTAATTTTGCAATAGACTCAATATCAAAAAGGCGCGAAAACTAATAACGAACAATTACGTTCACTTAAATATATACCATCAATTCACTTCTATATCTTTTGTCGCTATATATGACTCAGCCAATGTGAATGTAAATTCGTAATTTCCGTCTAATACGCACATTCGCTTATGTGCTTGTTCCCGGCATGTCACCGTCCGTACGTCTGCGTTCTTCTTACAGTATTTTGGCAATTTCCTCCACCCGATTAATTAAAGCTCGCTTGTATCCGGCCACCTAAACTTGCTCCAAGTCTGTCTCTTAAAGGGGTTTCTATTGGAGAGTTATAATGGATTGGAGAGTTATAAAAGGAGCGCAAAAATGCGGGCGGTAGGAAACTAAGGCGGACAGCGTGCCGGCGGGAAGCCAGAAAATTGGGAGAGGAGAGACAGACTTGTTTCCCTTGCAAGAATTTAAATCGAAAATAAATTCGGCGCGAAAGTTGATTGACAAGTTTATTCCGCGCAGTGATGACATTCGGTACCTATGTACACAATTGCTTGTGGACTTTGCCAAATCTCTATGATTTTACCGCCGCTATTTTACCGCAAACTATATGTGGCTATGCAAGGGAATAACTACAACGAAATCTTATACTCGTTTGAATATCTCGACAAATTCAAAGAAAAAACCTGCGTTCTGTAACTTCTGTGTTATACCGTTATTGTGAAAGTCGACAAGAGAAGAATACTATTTGGACGCGCTTTAGACAGATATCATTTGCCGTAACTGTTTTGAACGTAACGAAACATTGGCTAAAAATGTCTCTTGTAGTTTCGTAGCCGCACTTTGTCGCTCCATACTTTATAGATCTCAGCCTCAGACGAAAACAAAAACTTCCAGTTCTCCACAAGCTGTGATTATTTTCTCACAACTGAACCTACACATGACAGCCTATATTTCATCTATTTCCGAATGAGCAGCAGATTACTGGCCCCGCTGGCACAGCGGATAGTGTCCCACCCAGAAAGTGTCCCCACGGATACTATCTGCCAGCAGATACTGTCTCCCCGGACACTATACTTCTCCCCGGACACTATACTGTCTCCCCGGATACTATAGTCTTAGCTTCGCTCTGAACAATCTGAGTTCACTATCAAATGGTATGGCGTAAATTCGGAAAAAAAAATTGTTATTCAAGCGGATAATGAAGAACGCTCTTTAGAATTGTTATTCCAAAGTTTGGCTAACTTGCAGGAAGATAATGGGTCAGGAAAGTCACCCGAAGTTGTTGCTCTTGTTCAGTCGAGTGTTGGGGACACATTAATCGCTAAGACAGGTACAGGCACAGTTGGTGAAGTGATTCAAGGCGTATGTGATCAGAAATCTTTGCGAGAAACAACAAAAACGACTGGCGACGTTTATGTTATTGAGAATGATCGCTCCAATGCACAAGGGTATGTAGCTGTAATTGTAATTGCGGCGGCAACGCAGAATTGGAGGGAGTGAAACTGGACATGACAATTCTAGATTCTCGATTACCCAGCGGCCTTTCCCTAGATGAGATCAAGTTTGATTTTAACTCACTAAAAGCAAAACAAAAATATTTGGAAGTTGTTATTCGAAAACAAGACGGGTTAATTTGCAATATTAATGAGGAAATATGGTTCTTAGTTCAAAATTGTTCTCTATCGAACACTTAATTCGAAAACAAGACGAGTTAATTTGCAATATTAATGAGGAAAATGTGGTTCTTAAATCAAAATTGTTCTCTATCGAACACTCAATGCTTGAATTAACCCGTAATTCCGTAGTAACGAAAATAATAACTCTCAAGGGTCAGTTCATTTTGTCGACCGTAGTGACAATTCTCAATCTTACGACCGTGAACAATTGCATAACTCCCAAGGGTCTTCCCATGTTGTTGATCCCAGCGGCAAATTTCCATCTAATGACCCCGAACAATTGAATAACGTTAGTTTGCGTTCAATTAACATTGCTGATACAGCAAACACTAAGAAAACTTTAACGCGGGGCAGCGAAAGATCTGTATCGTATGTTGGCAAACAAACTTCCTCCCTGGCCAAAGAAAAAGGAACGCAACAGGAAAGCAATTTTAGTCGTGAAGCGAATGAAGTGATAAGCCAGTTAAAAAATGAAAATCTTGCATTTAAACTACAACTAAAGTATGAGGCTACTAATAAGGCCCATAAGAAGAGCTTGCCCATTTCTCGTGCGACGTGGTTGGTGCGTGAAAAGTGATCGTTGTAACTTTTATCATCCCATTTCGCGCCGCGACGATCACAAACATCGGGTGCCGTGTCCCTTCTTAAGTAATAATGTTTTTTGCTTAAAAGGGAAACTGCTGTGATTTTTTCATGGTGGGTTTCCCTACTCCCCTGAGTGGTCGAGATCTGCGCCCGAGGTTCAATCGCACCTTTACAATCCTTTTTTGTCAAATCGACAGAGTCCCGCAGTCCCAATGGAGTTAATACCACCAAGAATGATGGTCAATCAGAGTCCTCCATACCATCCTCAAATGCCGCGACTAGCCCAATCCCGACCCTGTCCGAAGCCACTAATGGAAATTCCAGTGTATCTGCCTGTCCCTTACAGTACATAACCTCTGATGATAATTTTCTCCTACCTTCGTTACTCATTGCTAATGTTCGCTCCCTATCCCAGAAAATTGATGAATTGGAGATGGTAACCGAAATAAACCAAGCTGACATAATATGCATTACAGAATCTTGGTTAGCTCCTACTGTTCCCGACTCTATGATCTCCTTGACAAACTTTGTTCACTTTAGGAAAGATCGCTTATACTCTAGGAGCGATCGTGGCGGTGGCGTTTGCATATACATTAATGCTGAAATTTATTGCAGACGGCTGGAGCATTTTGAATATCCAACTATTGAATCATTATGGATTTTGCTTAGACCTAGGCGGCTCCCAAGATCTATATCTAAGGTGCTACTCGCAGTAATTTACCACTCTACCTCTTCCGGTGCAGAAGCGAATCTCGAATTATACAACCATATTCAACGCAATATTGATTCCTTTCTTTCTCTTCATCCCGATGCGCTTGTTTATGTTACTGGGCATTTTAATCCAGTTAGTACATTATTTGATGAAAAACACTTAAAAAGACTAACTGGACATATCCAAACAATCAAAGTTCCCACATTATTCAATTCCATCCTTGATTGGTGCCATACAAACACTAAGGAAGTCCGTTTTGTGGTAAGCCAGCTACCTTCCTTGGGTTCGAGTGACCACAATTGCATTCTAATTAAGTCGCATGTTGGTCGTGCTGAGAAACCTAACAATAAGCGGTATACAAAAGAGATTTGAGAGATAGCAACGTTAGGTCTTTCGGACAAATGATAACATATTTTGATTGGACGGAGATTTATGAAATCCCTGACGCTAACAAGAAGTATGAGAATTTTAATGAGATTACTTCTGCCATGATTGAATGTTATTTCCCAACAAAGTTAACCAACGTGAGAGAGTCAGATAAACCATAGATTACGCAATCACTTAATTCCTCTATCAGTAAACGGCAGAAATTACTTCATAAATATGGAAAGAATCCTACAAGTACTGGCGTAATAAAGTACAACGACATGTTAAATCGGCTCGTAAAAGTATTATATGAATTCAGTTGAAAAGTTGGTCTCAAATCGAAAGAGTCCTGGGTCCATCAGTTGCTTTCTGAGGTAAACCCAACATTCCAGGATTTGGCTGAGTCATATAACGATTTTTTGTCGGACTAAAGTTTCTGATAGTTTACTTGCCCATATAGGGCAAGTTTACTCCGAGTTGAAACATTTAAAGACCACCCGATCTTAAGAATTTTGCCTTCGAATTCGCTCCGGTCATTACTGATATGTATAATGCGTCAATGAGTCAGGGAGTGTTTCCCGATCTGCTAAAGCGTGCCTTTGTAGTTCCTATACCTAAGGTGTCACCTCCCTCAACTATCGAAGATGACTTAAGACCGATATCTTTAACAGTCCAGATATCAAAAGTGACGGAAGGTTTTGTTTTAAAATCTCTCACGTCTGAAGTAGCTCATAAATTAGATCCAAAGCAATTTGCCCTTCCAAAGAAGTCAACAACCCAAGCTCTTGTGTATCTTCTCCATTTAATACTTTCTGCGCTAGACCATGATCAATGTTCTGTTAGAATATTTTTTGCAGATTTTAAGAAGGGCTTTGACTTGGTTGACCACAATGTCATCATCGACGAACTTTAAAAGCTTCAAGTTAATCCAGCAATAATAAGATGGATAGGATCCTTTCTTTCCTGTCGTGAACAGTGCGTTAAAATTGGTTCTTCGACTTCATCATGGAAACGGGTCAACGGTTGTCTACCCCGAGGAACTAAGCTCGGGCCCTTTCTGTTTGCGATTCTGGTGAATTCCCTTTTAAAGAACTGGAACGCGCGAAATAAGTTTGTCGACGACACGACTGCTTTGGACATCCCCCGTTGCTCTCCCAGTCTTATGCCCATTCTTGTGAATGAAGTTTCTCAGTTCGCGTCAGTTAGAGGAATGAAATTTAATTGCAAGAAAATGTAAGGAAATGACTAAATCCCTACTTCAATATCATCTTTCACATGATAGTTCAATCTATGTTGACGACGTTTTGCTGCAGTCTGTGTCTTCATTTAAACTGCTCAGGTGATGCAAAGAAATGATCTTTCTTGGTCCGATCACGTTGATTATGTCATCAAAAAATCGAATTCCAGACTTTAATCTTTGCGTCAGTTAAAAAAGGCTGGTTTGAGTGTCAAAAATCTTGTTATTATATAATCAACCTTTATTAATAGGTCCCGTATAGAGTACGCTTCTCCAGCATGGTCAGCGTTGACGCTGAATCAGTCCGATCTCATTGAATCCATCCAGAAGAGAGCGCTTCGTATTATTATTCCCGATATGTCATACTCTGATGCATTGAACCATATAGGACTACAAACGTTATGTATGCGCAGACATAATTCGTGCGAGTTTTTCATTAATAAACTAAAGCTTGAGAGTGCTCTAATTAATCCTCTGAAAGACGTAATTGCAAACCAGATCAATGTACATACTCATAATTACGACTTAAGATTTGAGCCCAATAATATGCGAAGAACAAATACAGAACGATTTAAAAAATTTATAACTGTAAAATACAATAATTAGTGTACATTTTGTAAATTCTACCATGTAATTCAGTTTATACTGCAATTTGGTGCTAATAAACCGATTATTATTATATATATACGCGACGCGGTTAGTGGGCCCTCGCGGATTCTGTTCCCCCAAAGAATTACTGAGATAAGTTTTCGTTCTCGCGTTCTTTGATCGAAATATAGAACTTTGCACTAATATACAACTTCTTGCCGAACATATACTGATATACATGGATTAAATTATGAAACTGGAAGCATTGTTATCAAAATATCGCTCGACAGGTTTGTTCACGATAACGGATTGACATTTCCAAAGTCTTAACGCTAAATGAAATAGCTAATGAAAGCGTTTTCAGAAACATAGTACATCGCGGACTCGCGGAGATATAACCGAATTTGTCATTTTAAGGAAATTTCCACACAAAGTTTTAATAGTTTTTGTTTTGACTTTCACGTGATGGACAATATCCGCGGGAATCTCGGGAACACTATCCGCTAGCCGATACTGTCCGGAGGGACACTGTCCGCGGGAGACACTGTCCGCGGGGGGGACACTATCCGCTGAGACGCCGCCTCCGGTGCAAAAATCAGCCGGTAAATTGGGCGCGCTGCAAGACAGACTTGGAGCAAGTTTGCTGGCTAATATGCAATAAAGAAAAAAGTGTATACTATTGATCAAAAATCATCGCTTTTTAGATGAGCAAAAAGGTAAAGGAAATTAAACCAAATTGAGCTGAAGTCATCTTCGGGCATCTCGGAAAATTAGTCCCGCACGTGCCATGAAAGAAAATAAATAAATGGAAGATCTAATCACGCGGCAAAACATGCGCAAATTCGTAAAGCTCGTCAATAGCCCACAATAGGTATGCAGCCGATTTAACGCGAAGCTTTTATAATTTTTCTGTAATCTATGCAGGAAGGGAATAATGCGGCTTTTTAGTCATATTTCAATGCAACAGACCCTTATATAGAAGAAGCCTGCATGCTCATGCAACGTACAATTATCTCGGCTGGCAACAGGCAGCCAAATTGTCAACTTGCAGCTTAAGGTGTAATGAAGGAGATTTAAACCTTATATCAGTAGGACAGTTTCAAATTACATCCTTGTTATAGTTAAAGCTAAGTTATCAAAAGGTCAGTGATTGTGTTGCCCTCCAAAAAAGGCGGTAACGGCTTTGTTCCTCTTGCTATAACAAGGATGTAATTTGAAACTGTCCTTATATAGAAGAAGCCTGCATGCTCATGCAACGTACCATTATCTCGGCTGGCAACAGGCACCCAAATTGTCAACTTGCAGCTTAGGGTGTAGTGAAGGAGATTTAAACCTTATATCAGTAGGACAGTTTCAAATTACATCCTTGTTATAGCAAGAGGAACGAAGCTGTTACCGCCCTTTTTGGAGGGCAACACAATCACTGACCTTTTGATAACTTAGCTTTAACTCCTCCCAAGCTCCAACCCCACCTACTGGATAACCGCAGTCTATATCTAATCTAATTATATATCTAATCTAATTACCCTGTTTTCGTATGGTTAACCACTCTATTTTCTAAGAGCATTATACCTATTTTGGCCAAGAGGTACTCAGCAAATGCTTCTTGGCAGCAATTATAAAGCATAAACGCCAATTTATGAATACCTTCCTGCAATCATTGTTGACGATCATAGTGTAAGAGACTTGGACTGGAAGAAGGTAAACGTATACATCTATTTAAGCCATAAAATACATAGGTAATGATTTAGATATCAATATGCGTTTAAAAATATAATATAATATTTGTAACTATCTTACGTAATTCATGAAGAGCGGTTCTTCGACATGTTTTACAATTAAAAGATTAGCTGCCGATTTCAATTCTAATTCCTATAGGCAACATGTTTCACAAGCAATTTGAGTTTTTCGTTTTGCGGGATTCGGACATCGACAATAACGTCTCCGTTAGGTTGTACTACAGATATTTTGACCTTTAAACCAGCGTCGGGTGAGTCGTCTAAATGTTCAATTATGTTTAATTATGCGCAAATTTCACTTTTTTGTTCAAAATCGAGGGCCTCCTTGACGTTGTGGGAAAAGGTGGACTTTTTCCAGTGAGTAAACAATCACGTTTCGTTTTCGAGCATTTTTGGGACTTGTCTTCTCCGGAGTCTTCAACGTTCCTTTGGCTGTTGGTTTATCGCGATTGCGTTTTGAGTGCTGCTGTTGTCCCTTCAGAACCTCCACGCCTCGAACGCTAGCTAGTTAGAACGATTCTCCGTATAAATCCTGCTGCAAGTAGTTCCAAATTCAATGAGCACTTATAGGACACTTTAGAATGATCTTGAACTTCACTCAAATTACACTATTCGGCCCGTTCAGTCACGCGAGAATATTACATCATACTAAATAATCAGGTTGCATTATCCTGTGGATTTCATCGAAGCGCCGTTTTCTCTTATATCTTGGGAAAGAGGGAGGGTTATAAAACAAGCTATATCTCACAAGAATCCGTGAAAAACGAGGAGTATTTTGGTGCATACTGTGTCGTTTTAGTAGTTGTGTTATCATACTGTTCGTCATACTGTTCGTCTAGTTGGCGTACGTACTAATATCAGTCATGTTGGATTTCATTCTAATATATTTGAATTCGCCAAGCCAACAATTACGAGTTGTGACGTATTACAAAGGTCAAAATAACGAAATCGCTAAAAGTATAATTTATTTTAACCTTATAACGACAATATGTGCAGTCAATCCAAAAATAAGATATTTCGGGTAATACGTATTTGTTAAATACTTTTTTAAATTTCAGGCGACTCATTGGCACCTGAAGATATTATATCCAGTCATACTGTCGATTCCGAAGTTGAATGTTCCTTAAAATGTCTTCAAAAGCCAACGTGTGTGGGTTACAACTACAGACCTAAATTGGAGGAAAATGAAGTAAATTGTCAAATCAGCAATAAAACTCAAGATAGTGTTGGAGAAACTGTTGAGAATAGAAAATGGATGTTTTACCAACATCTGGAAGTTCAATCTGTGAGTAAAATATTTCAATATGGGTCAGTGCATATGCCTGTATAAGTAAAGGTACGTTCACACACAGCGATTTGTCGGGCCGATTCTAGGTTTTGCTGGATGATAATGACGAATATTTTCAGTTGGTGATGTTGTCAGATGACGTTTGCCACGTATTTTTCAAATATCATTAACGTGCATCTGAAATTTCTCATTTCTTTTCTCATTTCTTTACTTGTTAGCAAATTTGTATTTTGAGTTATATTTATAATCACATAGACGGCAAAATTACTCAAATTTGATAGGCTAATGAGCAAGGTATTTTTTGTTAATTCAGGGCAAAATTACTTGTACCTGATTGGCTGAAACGCAAGCGCGGGAAGTTTTTTGTTTTAATATTAAATAAAAACAAAGGCTTCTCGCTTCTTCGTAGCGGATATTGATATTATTGAAGAATTAAAACTTCTAGTGAAAACACAAACACTAGAAAAAGTACAAATTTATGGGTTGGAGTATTTAAGAAATGGAGCACTAAGGAACGTCGGCGAAGACATGGAGACATACGAAGTTCAAGAACTTGACAAGGTGTTGTCGAGATTTTACGCTGAAGTATGGAAAGTATAGCGAGGACGAGCCTGACTGTCTTAAGTTATGCAAGCATCGTTAGACCGTTTTCTTCGAGAGAAAGGATATCCCAAGTCTCTACCAGTGGTCCATACTAAGGGATAACGAATTTATCAGCTCCAGAAAAGTGCTTGCAGGAAAGGCAAAGAACCTGCGAAGAGCCGGCTTCGGAAAACATTCATTGACACTTAACTGGCTTCCTTACTCGTGTTGTTTATGTGCGTAGCTAATATATGCAAATTTGTGGTAATAAGTTGTTGATTGATTAAATAAAGTTCTTCTTAATATTAAATATACACTGTTTCAGACTTTTTTTGTGTTTTCCGGCGTTGTCTTTTATTGACATTTATACAATTGGCTATCTCACTTGTTCACCTGCGCAGCCAATCCAAACTGAAAGTACAGGTGCGTAGCAAATAATACTTTACGAATAAATTTTGCCCACTATGAATAACAACTAATATAGTTCCTCGTAAAATTAAGGTCTAATTTCACTTGTGTTTTCAGAGTTTCACAAATTGCCCTCGTCATTTCGCGACTCGGGCAATTTGTGAAACTTTGAAAACACGCGTGAAATTAAACCTTAATTTTACTCGGCCCCATGTGATTACTATACGAATTTGCCATACAAGCCCTTTCCTTGCATGTTCCCCTGATGATATTAAAGGAGCAGTGTCACAATCTGCCCATCTCTTCCGCGCATCGCAAACTTGAAAAACTACTGTCGTAGTTTTTCAAGTTTGCAGATTCAAGATGGCGGCCATTTCTGAGTGAGTGCAAATATATGTCAAGAGTGGCGATAATTCCGGCAGAAAATAAAAATAAAAGAGCTCAAGAAACTCTGAAAAAGACTGGAAAAGCCAGCACAAATGCTCATACCTATCCATGATTATATTTGAGGCATAAACGGAGTCAAAATGAAGGATTAAATATATATCCGCGAAACGATACCGATTTCGCTTCCCATTTTCTTTGGTTGGAAATATCGTAAAAGGTAAAGCAATTCAATTCACAAATAAGCTAAAACAAATGAGAAATATACAGCATAGTTTTAGCAATCTCAGTTATCGTAGCAATAACAGTGAAGAACTTTATAGAGCCTCAAACAAGTGACAAGCGTGAACACCGGTGAGGCTATTTGAACGCCAGTTACTATATTATAATCAAAAACAAGCACAAAATTATAAAAATTGGACATATATCAACTATGGATTGAACAAACCACCAACAGTCTTTGTCTCTTCAAGATTACATGAAAGCCAACCAGAAATACAATTCAATATTAGAAACATTTTCATTGTAATTTTTATATATTGGCTATGAAATAGTAACTACATGTTATATAAGATTTACATTATGTTTGGGGGAGGGGGGTTTTGGGAAAGCAAGCCTTTGCGGTTATCGAGCTAGCCCGCTCTACCAACTAAAGACAAATTTCACTTTTCAGCTTTGTGTATAAATACTTGTGACCGTCCTGGTGGGCTGTCTTGATTACTCACCAGGCAAAGTGAGCTAACTCGGGCCTGCCTTAATACAAATACCCACATATTTGGTTCTTATGTTCCATCCTAAATTTTACATTAGGCTATAACAAAATCAGATGATGATATGGTTAGCAGGGAATATAATCCAAGGACCTAACAATAGGATGTGAGGGTGGCAAAAGTGGCTATGTCAAGAATTTTGAAAGGAGGACAATTGATGTTGATGGTGTGAACAAGAATGTTACCCTAAATAATAGCTGATATACCCAAGACAAGGACGACAACAGCACCATGGTTATCTGGGCAAGGGAACCCAGGAATGATTCCCATCTAACACTGGAACTTATATTGGATATATATATAGAACTCTGAAATATATTGCAAAAATAACATAATATAAATGTTGTTTTTCTATAACATGTACAACAAAAATGTATGTGATATATAGCCAGCAAATTGTCTCCATCATCTGAAGTACTGTGCAAACTGAATGACTGTAAGGAGTCTGACCCTCGTCCAATATAGCCTTTGCCCATGAACCTGTTATGCACCCTACCTTGTTATTTTACTAATTAATATCAGACAACTTTACTTGTCTAGACATTATATGTTATAATTATATTTTTATGGTTCCAAGGATTGTTTTTTGTTTTGATTATAATTCACAAAATATTCACTACCATAATCTGAATGATCTGATTTTCAACATTTGAACTAGTTGCCGGTCTTACAAAATTACTTCACAATATGATATTGGCATATTTGAAATCCACTGTATGCAACAAATTTCCTGCGAATATTTTACTAATCACTCCACCATAATAAAAGTAAGATGATGCTTTCCATTTTAAATTATTTTTCACACCAAATCAGTCATAATTATCAGTAGTACCTGATATATTGTAGACAGTACAGTTTTTAGTAATACTGCTAATTACTATTATAGAGGTTGTACTAGCAGTATAGCTGATTATAATATAGTAACTGCCGTTCAAATAGCCTCATCGACCTTCACGCTTGTCACTTGTTTGAGGCTCTATAAAGTTCTTCACTGTTATTGCTACGAATAATTGAGATTGCTAAAACTATGCTGTATATTTCTAATTTGTTTTAGCTTATTTGTGAATTAAATTGCTTTACCTTTTACGATATTTCCAACCAAAGAAAATGGGAAGCGAAATCGTATCGCTTCGCGGATATTTATATATTTATATATTTAATCCTTCATTTTGCACTCCGTTTATGCCTCAAACATAGTCAGGGATAGGAATGAGCATTTGTGCTGGCTTTTCAAGTCTTTTTCACAGTTTCTTGAGCTCTTTTATTCTTATTTTCTACCGGAATTATCGCCACTCTTGACATATATTTGCACTCACTCAGAAATGGCGGCCATCTTGGATCTCTAAACTTGAAAAAGTACAGACTGTACTTTTTCAAGTTGTTATATGCGCAGAAGAGATGCGCAGACCGTGACACTGCTCCTTTAACGTCATTGTATGCACTCAGTTAAATGCAGCCGTAGGAATATATTTTTCAAATTCATTGTGTATTTTTTATTACACTAGCTGCAATTCATCGAAGAAAAATTCTGCTTATAATATAGCGCTTTATTCTCGTGTGCATGCAGTACACAGTATATATACACAGTTAACAAGCTTATATTATATGTCTGAACAAAATATTGCATGTCATTAATTATTGCTATTCATGTTCCTTAAAATATCTGGTGACACACGTCAGAACAATTTCCAGTGGATTAAAATGAAATGGCAGATAAATTGAAATGGACAATAACTAGCAGAATAAAAACGTGAAACAGCAGACAATGCAAGTGTACTACGAAAACAAAACGTTTTTGTCTTTATAACAATTTTCGCGGTCATCCGTACTTACTTGTGGTCATTCGTGGTTACTCATTGTCCTTTCGTGCCTGGTCATTCGTTGTCCACACGTGTGACTCACACCTATCATATGACTGTCACATCACTAAACTGGTCTCATCATGTATGTCCAAATTATATCAAATCTATCGTGTCAAGGACAGCTTCGACAGTGATACGCTCTGGTTAGTTATTGAAGCTCTTGTTATTAGCAAGCTTTTATACTGCTCCTCCGTCTGGTCTAATACTTCCTCTATGAATTTGAAAAAACTCCAGGCAGTACATAACTTCGCGTGTAGAGTCATCACAAATACCAGAAAGTTTGACCATATTACACCAGTTTTACAAGAACTTGGATGGCTACCTGTCGAACAACTGTTATTGTTTAGAGATACAGTAATGGCCTATAAGTGCGTTAACAACCTATAGCCCCCAATTATTTATGCAACAAGTTTAGTAAACGTGCCGAGTTACACGATCATCCAATGCGCTATCAAGATCTGCTCCACATTCCATTTTACAGAACGCCAGCAGGACAGAGAACGTTTCACTACAGAGGAACGAAAATCTGGAACGATTTAGAAGACAAATTTAAAAACATTCCTACAGTCAAACATTCTTAAATCACGTATTCTAGATACGTTTTATTCGAATCCATAATTTTTATCCTTTTATCATAAATTGACAATATAGAAAGTCCTATAGATTATATATAGTATAAATTATCTTAACATAACATTTTAAATTAGCTGTTATATTAATATTTAAATTGTTGTAATTTTATGCTGAAAAGCCCACTTGGGAGCAAGCATATCATTAAAGTATCATATCATATCATATCATATCATATCATATCATATCAAATAAATCAGATCGATCCCCTTTGGCTGATAACGCTTACCTGACCTTCATAACTCCGAATATCAAAAAGCAACATATTCTATGTTTATTAGGGTTTACTCGATCTATCAGAAAATGAATGGACTCTTATTGCGCGCTTCTCGAACGGTGATTCTAAACTCTGGATTAGCAATGGTTCCTTTTGGTATGACAGGGTCACTCCTTATGGAGACATAAGTAATCCAATGAACAATTTGACAATGATTTCTGCAGCTTTCTGGGAAATGAAGGGACGTGAAATCAAGATTACAAGAAGTGATGATTCAAGTCACACAGCATTGCTACAGACAACTTCCAATTGCCTTCAAGGTAGGTTAGTACATTATAAACTAGCTAAATACGTTGGTAGCTATGAAGGTAGGTATAGGAAGGTAGGTGGAGGTATATATAGGAATGTAGGTAGGTTGTGAGAAGGTAGGAAGATAGGTAAGTGGGTAGGCGGGTAGGTGGAACTTAATTTAAACGTATTGTGCACGTCAAGCTCACGCTGCTTTGGCGGGTACAAGACAATAAACTAATGACTAACAGCAGACAACAATATACAAGATTTTAACCAAATTACACTGTACGAAGTACTTATACAGCATGAATGGCTTTGTTGCTCGAGATTTACAAACATTAACATTAGTTGTGATTCGTCTTGATGAAAGTGTTCGTGCTCTTCAATAACCTTACATAATCTTTCATTAATTATACTTGATGAGGAAATTAATTTAAATTTTAAATGAATCAGGAACTTTGGGCATGGTATAAGCAGTAATTCTATTTTCAAAGGTGGGACATTCAGATCCAAAATCATATGTTATGGAAACTTTCGTAATGCTGCCGTCTGGGCAAGTAACCAGTGTCTTGGAAGTTGTCCAGTTACTTACGGCGGTAAGTACAAAACTACAGCAGGTTTTGCAATGCACAGTTGTAGCAGTGATATACAGAACAGCAGCTACATTGGGTTTTGGTGTCATTGGGGTGCTGGTGATGGTGCAGTGATGATGATTGGTGGAGGAGGAAGTGGTTGTGACAGAGCAGATCATGGTATAGGAATAACAGAGACAGATAAAGCAAAGTTTAGTTCGCGATATGGGTATGATTTTGGGAATGATGCAAAGAATTATCTTCCTTCAACATATTCCCTTAACTTGTGGGTTCGTTGAAATTATTTTTCTGTATAAAAACTATGGAACTAAATTTGGAAGGGCACTTGTTGTGGTGATGTTCAAATGTTGACGTTTATGGACATTTATGAGTAAAATCGGAATTTTGAGAAGTAAAATATAGATTAAGGTATCATTACCTGCATGCAATATACTAAATTAGTTCTATAATTAGGTACGAGTGACAGTTGTGTTTTGAACGGCTTAAAATTATGTGAATATGTCTATAGAATCATATGACATTATCACATGCAGTGATATGTCTAGCGGGAAAGTATAACTTCAACATTAAAGTTAATATCTAAATCGAGACAGTGAACGCTAAACGTTTATGTAAAATTATTTTGCGTGCTTGTAATTATGTTCAAAATAGATATGAATAATATAGGCACTATGATAAAGTATATCAGGGCCGTAGCAACCGGGGTAGCTGTGGGGGGCTCCAGCAGCCCCCCAATAATTTGTGAAATAGATTATAAAATAAATTTCATTTAACCGTTTCACTTACAATTATTGAACAGAAATACTTCAGTAACTAACTCTTGGAAAACACATTTAACTTGCAAACACTTTTAGACAGTGGTGTACCGAACGGGGGGTCTAGGGGACGTTACAACCCAAATTTTTAAAATAATGTCGGTAAATTGACGTTCGTCAGTTAAAAAGTTGAATTTGAAAGTAACTTGGTCGGTAAATGTTAAAATTTCGAACAACCACAGCCACTGGGCCGTCGACAGTAATTTGCTCATCCATGATTGTACTTCTTTTCATACTCTATCTATTTCTTGCCGAGCCAACTACAATCAACTCATCTGCAATAGTTTGTCGCTACTTTCGCATCGTGTATATATATCAAAAGGACAAAAACTAATTCACCGACGCATCTTGTACGGAGCGCACGAGGTTGTAAAAAGTTAAAAAGTGCGTTAAAAACCTTGAATTCTTAGGTTTAAGAAACTTCACAATTTTGATTAAAAATCCTCTCAGGAAGCACGGAAAATTAATGCACTTCTGAGGCTTCAAATATGAAAAATGTTCCTGGGGGAGCATGCCCACAGACCCCCCTACGTTCAGCCCCCAAATAGCAATTTGGCACTGAACCATAATGGCACTGAACCAAAATGGACAATGGACTAGTAATGTTATGCACTCGCTGAGGTTTAGTAACTAACTTTGCTTTTTATTGCCCTGCGTCGTCGGTAAATTTTCGGTGAATTTCAGCAACCCCCAATCCGAAAAAGCGTCCTACGGTACTGTATATTACAGGCAATTAAGGTGGCTCAATACAGTTTTTTATAAAATGGGAAATTCACGATTTAGATCCGAATTTTTGGACAAGTATTACTTTTTAAAAAACAAACAGTATCTTACTGATATAAAACAACATCTGAAGGGTCTGAATTTTTTCACAAAAGTTACGCAACTGACGTTGCTATGGCAATAATGACGTTTCAAGGTGGCGGATATTTTGGCTTTAAAGTAATTTAACTCGAAAACGACATCGTTGACCCCCACATTTTATTTCAAAAAATGATTTCTCTTAGTATACTCAATTATTTTGACAATTTAAAAAAAATTCTGTCAAGCCAAAAATTTTCAAATTAAGTAATTGTGATTATTCGCAATAATTTTTTTATCGCTCAACAGAATTTTTTTTTAATTGTCAAAATTATTGAGTATACCAAGGGAAATCATTTTATGAAATAAAATGTGGGGGTCAACGATGTCGTTTTCGAGTTAAATTACTTTAAAGCCAAAATATCCGGCATCTTGAAACGTCATTGTTGCCATAGCAACGGCAGTTGCGTAACTTTAGTAAAAAAATTCAAACCCTTCAGATGTTGTTTTACATCAGTAAGATACTCTTTGTTTTTTAACAAGTAATACTTGTCCAAAAATTCGGATCTAAATCGTGAATTTTCCATTTTATAGAAAACTGTATTGAGCCACCTTAAGGGAATTAAATTCAAACAACGTCCCTGCAGTGAGGTTAATAGAAGTGTATATGTGCTTTTTTTATATTGACAAAACATATAAATGTATTGGCACGAGTATAATAAGCAGGTCAGTCAAGAGAGCATGCACATTTATTATGTATAAATAACGAATAATTAATAAATTGAGCCTTCTACAGTCTATTTGATGTTACAATGAGTAGCTATGGCGGTGCTGAAATTTGCGAACTTGTAGGCCTTTTCATATTAAACCATCTAGGGAAAAAGATTGGCAAAAAAGATATCGGCTTGCATAGAGACGACGGATTGGCAATAATAAAGAACAAGTCAGCATGTTAGCAGATAAAACGAGACCACAAACAACACAAGCCGCGCCAAGCACTACATTGGCATGACAGAAAGCACATTTAAAAAGCGATAAATCTCAATAAATATTTTCACTCAACAGAAATATCACTCAACACAAACAGTGCGTACTCAAACGACACCGAACTTTCGAAATATATTTGAAAATTGAAAGAAAATAACCAAGATATCACCATAACTTGGTCAATCATTAAACATTAATCCCACCTAATAAATAATTGATCCTTTCTATTACAATTAATAAGATTCATCCACTTGTACATACATTTGATAAGTTTTAGCTACTTTAGCCATTTGGTTAATTTATCCGATGAGTGCCACATCTTGTGGTACGAAACTGAAATAGTAAAACAGATGCTTAGTGGAATTTTTAAATATACTAGAAGTTACTACCGCATGGAAAGTGCTGCCGATACAGGAAAGACAATTAGTATGCCATGCCTAAGTATTCTATTGTTGTGGAGGCGCCACTCTTCGAATGGAGTTAGGCTATGCTGGTACAGCCAGCAACTCCAGCCACATATAAATAGTTCCTCATGCATGATTTCTGGAGTTGTTAGCCAGTCCTGTATAAGCTAACTCCTTTATAGCCCAGAGGCCAGGTTATTACCTCTGAAAAATCTCCAAGTGAAATGACATAATTTTGTTGAACCAGCAAATTTTCGTAGCATAGTTTTCGAATTTGGAGTTAGCTTCTTAGAATATGGAGGTAGCGTCGCTCCGTGGCTCCCCAACTTCTGGAGTCATGTATACTAGAATGCATATTACAACTTGAATTGTGTAATTTCTTCCTATACAATGTTCTTATGATATTGTGAATAATCATTAACTTCAAAAAATGTTATACTTGTTCATATACACTAGTCTATATGTATAAAAAGTTTGTGTACAACTTTGATATTGTTCTAATTTGTTAAGAATTTTTAAGAATATTAACCCATTAACTGGAAGTACCCTACCACTGACAAGTAAAATCGTCTTGCGTTAGACAGAGTAAAATACTAAAGTAGGGCGCATCTGGGCTCTCTCCTCGCATAGGCTTAAACGCAAGCACGAAACGAAAACGCGTAAGAGCGGGAAGCCTCTGCCAAAAGACACACCCAAAACCGCGAAAAACAGGGGGGTCGAAGAAACCCAAGTACCCAACGGAATCCTCGATTCAAATGTGGATTTTGAAAGAATAAAGCAGTAGGCCTAAAGCATATATAATTACATTCAATAACTTTCCCACAATGGGTTAGTTGGTAGATTCGAACGATTGGTTCGCGAAAAATAGAACTTTAAGCGACTGAGATTGGAAAATTTAAAATTGGATATGCAATAATAACTAGCGGTTCTGAAATACGTAACATCTTTCATAAAAATCCATCATGGCCGATGAAAATCAAGTAACCACGGCTTTCTATATGCGCCATTTTTAACTTACAACCTATCCTAATTCCATACACAACGGTGCTGGTTTAAACAGTTTAAGCTCGCGCCCACCGACTTGCTAATTTCTGTTTACGTTACAGTTAACATACGGCGCTGTTCGACGGGCAACTAGGAGATTGTTTTCATTCATTTTTGGGATCGATTTAGGAGTATAAAGTAAATTACATATTTTAAAATGTCTTCTAAAGATTTCTTGGTACTTTGTTTCGCGTGACAACAACGGTATTGAAGTTTAAACAAGAAAATTCAAGAATTCCAAATGCAACTATTAAATAAATATTAGTAAAATTGCATATTAAATTAGCCGCATCTAAACGGAAGTATTATTCCCATCGAAGTGAATTTATTCAAAATATTTCACAAATTACGTCTAGACTCCCTAAATTTTCGCCGAAATTTTTGTGTCAGTTTCTTACAAGTGTCCGAATTATTCAAGATTTAGCATTATTTCGACCAGTCTAGCATTTTTTCGACAGTTTTTTGGCAGAGGTTTCCCGTTTCGCGATTTTAATTTCGTTTCGCGTCCGCGTTCCCCATTCACTCCTCATTTATGATAGGCGGAAACTTCTGCGGAGGAGAGAGGCATCTGGGCACATTGCCAGCTAATGCTTTAATTAAACCATGCCTATGTTTTCCATTGGGCCAATAGGAAGCCCAATGACGATCCACTATACATAAATATGCACTCTAAACACCCACCGAGCATCACAAGGCAACTACCTGCATCACTTAACAAGCCCATCGCACTTCTTTCATCAGATGAGCAAACTTTTCAGGAATCTGCACCCATATATCAGAACGCGCTTACGCATAGCAGCTTTAATCATGAACTTAGCTACACTCAGCACACACCGCATGCAACAACAGCGCAGGAATAGGCAACGCAATATCATTTGGTTCAACCCACCATTTAGCAAGAGTGTTAGCACAAACATAGGACGTAATTTCCTTAGTCTACTTGACAAACATTTTCCACCGCACCACAAGCTCCATAAAATTTTTAACAGAAATACAGTTAAAGTAAGTTACAGCTGCATGAACAATGTGAAGTCAGTAATCACTTTACACAATGCACGCATATCTAGGAACAACAACCCACAGGACAGGGACACTACCAATTGCAGTTGTAGAGAAAACACCATTTGCCCACTTCAAAAACAATGCATGACTAGGGACATCGTATACAAAGCAACAGTCACAGTAAGCAACACAAACACGATCAAAAATTACATTGGCATGACTGCAACCACATTCAAAGAGCGATTGGCCAACCACACTAAATCTTTTCAGCATAAAAAGCATGCAAATGACAAGGAACTTTCGAAATATATTTGGACATTGAAAGAAAGCAATAAGGATTTCAGTATTAATTGGCAAATTTTAAAACATTCTATTTCGTACACGGGAGGATCAAAACGATGCAATTTATGTTTAGAAGAAACATTTTGTATTTTGAAAGAAAAAAACAAGAATTGTTTACTCAACAAAAGAGCTGAAATAATTTCACGGTGTCGTCATCGTAATAAATTTCGCGTAAACAACGCAAACAAAGCCATGCATGCACACATGGTCTCCCACATACAGCCCCACGCTCCGGCAGGAAGCACTGATATAAGCGGTCATTTCTTTCGATACTTGTAAATTGCCTGATGATTCTTTTACAGATGGAACAGCCTGTTGCAGACAAGTTTTGAGGTAAGCGAAAATCTATAATTTGCTCTAACTATATGTTGTCGAGCATTCTTTGCGTTTCGTAGACCTAAACCTACACGTATATATATATATATATATATATTTGTTTATCTCAAAATATTTCTATCGCTACTTAAAGTTTCATGCCTCTTGCAAGGCAATCATCAGGCGACTAAAATTCAGTTCGTTATAAAATGGCGTGTTCGATTGTTTGCTGACGCGCATTAACATTGGTCGCGCGCGCGTTCAAATTTCCCCGCCCAAAATTTCTCGCGATGCCGACATTTAGCGAAGATTTCCGATCTCTTATTCAGTTGGTTTTGTCTATCGGCATTCATTAAACATAGCTTTTCCTCAACACATAGATTGCAACGTTTCCTACCAGATGAATATGCGGGTGCGCGCTTTAAGATGGACCAGGATATAGTAAAATCCTTTTTGCTCCTCTTCAGTTTCCACACATACTTTGACAACTCCGTTTCCTTTTCATATCTTTCGTTTTTAAAAGATTTCTTATCGTTGCCATATCTCTCCTTAAACGAATTTGACGCCATTCCAATATATTCCTTCGTTGTTCTGTCATCCAGGGATGTTCCTTCGGCTGTATAGACTATGCTTTTCGTCTGGCAATTATTTTTCAGCGGGCACTCACTCGGATTCCTGCAGTTGCAGTTCTCAGTGGTTGGGTTGGTTGCGGTTTTCGCTAAAATGTGGTTGTTATGACGAGATATGACGCTCTTTACGTTGGGCATACAGCTATAACTGACTTTCACTGTGTTCCGGTTGAATAACCTGTGTAGAGGATTTGTTTTAGGAAAGTGTTTATCGAGAAGTTGCAGGAAATTACGAGCGATGTTTGTTTTTACGGATTTACTAAACGGGGGGTTAAACCATATAATGTTTCTTTGGCGCTTTCGTTTCGTAGATGGTGGGGTAGAAGCGGGATTACTGGTTGAATATTGCAAAGAAACATTATAATTACTTTGCTTCAGTGCGCCTTCGTAAAATGGTTTGTATGGTGTGTATTTTCCATTATTCAAATTTAGGGTGATGTCAACCAACCCAACCACTGAGAACTGCAACTGCAGGAATCCGAGTGAGTGCCCGCTGAAAAATAATTGCCAGACGAAAAGCATAGTCTATAAAGCCGAAGTAACATCCCTGGATGACAGAACAACGAAGGAATATATTGGAATGACGTCAAATTCGTTTAAGGAGAGATATGGCAACCATAAGAAATCTTTTAAAAACGAAAGATATGAAAAGGAAACGGAGTTGTCAAAGTATGTGTGGAAACTGAAGAGGAGCAAAAAGGATTTTACTATATCCTGGTCCATCTTAAAGCGCGCACCCGCATATTCATCTGGTAGGAAACGTTGCAATCTATGTGTTGAGGAAAAACTATGTTTAATGAATGCCGATAGACAAAACCAACTGAATAAGAGATCGGAAATCTTCGCTAAATGTCGGCATCGCGAGAAATTTTGGGCGGAGAAATTTGAACGCGCGCGCGACCAATGTTAATGCGCGTCAGCAAACAATCGAACACGCCATTTTATAACGAACTGAATTTTAGTCGCGTGATGATTGCCTTGCAAGAGGCATGAAACTTTAAGTAGCTATAGAAATATTTTGAGATAAACAAATAAATAGCTCTCAGTATTGAGCACTCTCTTATCTATTGCGAAGTTACCATTATTATTATCATTATTATATATATATATATATATATAGTCAAATCTGCAGACATGCATGTTTCGCCGTTCAACGGCTCGTCAGTGCAGCTTGTAACGCAGTCTAGATGCGAGTGACTTCGTATTTATACACCATACGCTTGCCCTCACCAAGCGCATGTGGTAAAATATATATATATATATATATACACATATATTTTCGCTTACCTCAAAACTTGTCTGCAATAGGTTGTTTCATCTGTAAAAGAATCATCACGCAGTAACAATTATCGAAAGAAATGACCGTTGTTTACGCGAAATTAGAGACCTTACGATTTCAAGACGGCAACGTGACGACGACGCTATCAGTACAATGAAATTTATAGTATTTTAGAATAGAATTGAATAATTAAAATCCAACGGGAGTCTTAGACGTCATCCTCGCTTTGTTTACAACGGTATAAAATACAGATTTTTACGTCTTGTGTTCAATGTCTGCATTTCAAGACGCGAGAAGTGGTACTCAGCAAATTGGCTCAGTATTGAAGTAGAAATCTTCTAAACCAAAAAGCGCTTATCGCAACTTCTACAAACTGAAGCGAATTCATACGATTGATAATACACGACAAGTTTTATTTAAGTTGATTTATTTGAAGCAGTTTCTTTTGGCCGTCGTCGTTCGCGTTGCCGTCCTACATCGTAAGGTCTCTATTTGTTACGATGACGACACCGTGAAATTATTTCAGAGTAAACAATTCTTGTTTTTTTCTTTCAAAATACAAAATTTTTCTTCTAAACATAAATTGCATCGTTTTGATCCTCCGGTGTACGAAATAGAATGTTTTAAAATTTGCCAATTAATACTGAAATCCTTATTGTTTTCTTTCAATGTCCAAATATATTTCGAAAGTTCCGTGTCGTTCGCATGCTTTTTGTGCTGAAAAGATTTAGTGTGGTTGGCCAATCGCTCTTTGAATGTGGTTGCAGTCATGCCAATGTAATTTTTGATCGTGTTTGTGTTGCTTACTGTGACTGTTGCTTTGTATACTATGTCCCTAGTCATGCATTGTTTTTGAAGCGGGCAAATGGTGTTTTCTCTACAACTGCAATTGGTAGTGTCCTGTGGCTTGTTATTCCTAGATATGCGTGCATTGTGTTTAGTGATTGCTGACTTGACATTGTTCATGCAGCTGTAACTTACTTTAACTGTACATAGTTAGCTTTAACAACATATAGTTAGAGCAAATTATAGATTTTCGCTTACCTAAAAACTGGTCTGTAACAGGCTGTTTCATCTGTAAAAGAATCAATCTACCTGATGATTCTTCTACAGATGAAACAGCCTGTTGCAGACAAGTTTTGAGGTTAACGAAAATCTATATCTTGCTCTAACTATATGTTGTAATAACTACACGACAGGCGAAAAACAAAAGAAACGACGAAATCGCATTTTCTTCTTTTCGAAATCGAATATTTCCTCATTTCGCATGCACCTTTGGCTTTGTTCGTTATACGTTATTTACCGTTTTAGTCGGTCCGGATAGAAAAATATGATCCTCGGTCTCAAAAACGGCCCTCGGCCTTCGGTCCCGGGCCGTTTTTGAGACTACGGGAAAATATTTTTCTATCCGTACCTCCTAGCCGGTAAATATCAAATATATATATATATATATATATATATATATAAGACAAAAAGACAAATTTGAGTTACTTCATTTGAACTTTATTAAATCACGACAAATTTGTTTCGTATCGCAAGCGTATAGCTTCCCACACTCATCAGGTGATTATCGCGTCTGATGTAATGCCTAGGAAGTATACTTGGATATATTACACGGGTGACGTCATTGCAATAAAATGTGGTTTTATGTTACAAGGTTATAAATAAATTAATCAATAAATTAGTTTAATAATGGTCTTGAAATCTCATCAGTTATTTGTTGCAAAGCAAATGTTTTTCCGGTGTCTGCATGTGGAAATTTTTCTTGTGTTTCTTGTGTTCAGTGAGCATAATTCAGGATGGCAAATTATGATAAACTTTTCATGAAGGCATAATGGCAAGATGGCGGACAAACAACACGCCTCCAAGGGCGCTGCGCAAAAATTAAATAATTCATCTTTGAATACGCCCTGTAAGCAAGTTCGCTCTTAAATACCTAAACCGAACGACGCCAAGGAAGGAAATAATGAAGAAAAAAACCTAGATGTACCGTCAATGTTTGAAACAATAATGGGTAAGCTTAATAAGCTTGACATTATAGACAACCGAGTGAAATCAATTGAACACGAACTTAAAGAAATGAAAACATCTCTTGAATTCGCGCATGAAGAAGTTGAAGATTTAAAGAAAGAAAATGAAAAGCTGAAGAAATCTGATTACGAGACGCAAAGGAGAGTGGCTAGTTTAGAAGAACAGAACTCAATTTTGAATAATAATCGCGTCATTGACCTTCAAGCGAGGTTAATGCGCGATAATTTAATATTTTACAACATAAAAGAGAATGAAGCGGAGGAAAACACGACTGAAATCATCCACAGTCTTCTCGAAAGTAGCCTCGGGATATAAAATGCTAAGTCAATAAAAATTGATCGTAGCCATAGAATGGGAAGAAAACAGCGGTCAACTAAACCACGGGCCATTGTGGCCAAGTTTAATCACTTTCAAGACAAAGAGCGGGTTTTGGCCAACGCTAAGAAGTTGAAAAGTACTGGATTGGCTATTTCAGAGCAGTTCCCAGAGGAGATTGTTAAGATAAGAAAGCGGCTTTACCCCGAACTAAAGAAGGCGAGAGCAGAAGGTAAAAGAGCAAAGATGGTGAGGGACAAACTTGATATTGATGGCCAGTTATTCAGGCTATCAAGCGAGTAATAGGATTAAATTTATAATTATTATTTGAGTATTCATGTTTCTTATATTAATAGCATGTTCTTAAATGGCACAACAATCTACAATAGCTATGTGTGATCAAAACGACTTTCCCTTTCAAGATCTTTTTAATAGTGAACTTGAAGCATTAAGTTCCACAAACAAATTTACTCAGTGCGATATGGATAGACTAAACCAATTGAAATTTAATCCTTTTCATTTCAATCAAAATATTGCGTTTTCCGGCAACAATGACAACCTTGACACGTCTTTTACCACGAATAATATAAGGTGTGATTATTACCAACCAGATGAATTTAGACAACAAATTAACTAAAAATATAAATAGACTAGAAATACATGCATGCAGAACCCCCTCGCCCATTACTGCCATTAGAACCCAAGCAATTATACGGGATACTGACAAAAACCCCACATGACAAAAACCCCACTGATAAAAACCCCACTGACATAAACCTCAATGACAAAAACCCCACCGACAAAAACCCCCAATTACCAAATTCAGACAAAAACTCCACATTCTCCGTTTTTCAAATTCTTTTCAATATTTTTAATTTTAAAATATGAAATATTAAAACATGAAATATGAAAAACTACAAAATATGAAAAATCACTAAACTACTGAACTAATTTCTAGGTAAAGTGTTGGTTGTTATATAAGTATCATAGAAGTATATATTATTGTTCGTATGACTAATAAAGTCGAATGTTGTGACCGACGCCGTGCAGCATCTGTTCCAAAGTCTTGCGTCCATCTCTGAAATCTATGCACAGGTTTGTTAGACGTTGCTGTAGTCTCTGGTTTCTCGCCTGACTCGTTTCTTTAAGGGCTCTCCTCTGGCGTCATTCTGCAGGTGGGTGCGGACCTTGGCTGCGTCCTTTCTGATGCTCTCTATTGCGACCCAGACTGTGGGATGCGAGTACCCCACCAGTTGCCGAAACGCACGGTTCCAGCTCTCACAAAGGTTGTTTGTTCGATCTTCATTGTTGATTGTCGTCTGGTACACATTGCACTTCTCAGGTGAGAATAAGGGTGATATTCGTCGCCGTCTCCGTAGCGTCCCATTAACATAGGTGCCATCGAAGTATTCCAATAGTGGTTCTAGGACAGCGGGACAGTTGTTTCTGAGAAAGGCCAAGCCATCAGGAACTCTGTCAACGGGAAGAAATGCTAGTCCATCGAGTATCCCACAGAAATGCTTGATTGCATCATCTTCTTTGTAAATATTGGTTAGTCCCAGACTTTGGATTTTTCGCCATGTGCTCTGGTTAGATGGTAGAAACAGGCTTTGATAATGACCTGTGGACCAAGCTTGTTTGCAACGGCGTTCATTATGGCTTGCTCAAAATCGGTCACCGTAGCTGCCGGTTAAAAATCCAGTCCAAGTTCATCTCCCTTATCAAGAACTGCAGTTAGAACTTCTTCGTAAATTTCTTGAGTCTTACCAGGCAGAAAAGCATATACACAGCTAACTGCGGATTCGCCAAGATGAGCACGGATGACGAATAGCTGTTCGAATAATGCAGGCGCAGATGAGAAGGTTCCGTCCATGAACCATGTATCAGACCCGGCTAAATGACGAAGACCGTCTTCGGTAGCAAATGCGACTATTCGGTTTCTTGCATCAACACCGCTGTCGTGAATAAGAAAAGGGAGTTGATTTTGTCCACCCGTTGTTGTCCACTCATTTTCCACTCGCAATTCTTGTAAGGAAGCTGGTTCCTTTGGTCGGTTGGCTTGTCGCTGTCTTAAAATATTTCGTTTTACCGAATTCGTATTTCCCATGGCCACTCGTCCGCCTTCGGTCAACTGTTCGATGGCGTCAGCTAGGATCTGGCTGGTGTTGCCTCGGTTGCCAATTGCTCGTTGACGAAGATTTTCCTTCATTTTTGTTGCTTCTACTGCAAAGCCGTTGCGCTCATGGTTATGGTCGACGCTTGAAATGACATGCGATACGTTTATGTCAGTCGTAACTTTTCCAATGCAGGAAAGCGCTGCTCTTTTAGAACATTCCCACCGCTTAGTGCTGGCACTGCTGGACTTCTTCGTATACATATGACCATCATAATACAGTTTTTCACCGCCTTTGTTGCTCCGAATGACTTCCATGATTGGGAGTTAGTTTGTAACAGAATTGAGAATGTAAAGCAGCTTTTTATATAGTATTATTCAATCGATGACTCACTTCTTAGGAATGCAAACAACACTAACGCAATTCCCATTAAAGTCGCATTAAATGATGTTCGTTAATAACAGTGGCGAAACCACAACTTTTTTATTGAAAATAATATGAAAAACGTAGAATGTGGGGTTTTTGTCTGAATTTGGTAATTGGGGGTTTTTGTCGGTGAGGTTTTTGTCAGTGGGGTTTATATCAGTGGGGTTTTTGTCAGTGGGGTTTTTGTCATGTGGGGTTTTTGTCATGGATTCAAATCGTACTCCCCAAAAGTTATTGTAACATGAAGTACTAAGTTAATCACTGTAACCATGGTAACACGCAACCGGCCGTATATTTCTTTTATATTTTGTACAAAATGGCAAAATAGTGATAAGGTTTGTACTTTTAACTGTAAAATTATCAATTGCCCAACTATATAAAGTAGCTATGTTATTACGTACTCGTTTAGCTAAAATTCAATCTTAAACGTCTCACAAAACGTTTCGAAATTGTCATAAAACTTCAACTGTTTTTTGAACAGTATTTTATACTATGAAGTTTTTGAGATTAAATATGTTATTTCTTATTCTATATAACGTATTTGAATTAATACTAAAACAATTTTTAAGATTATTCAATGTTGTTATTGACCACAGGATGAACTACGCATTTTCAAAACCACAAACTGTAGTCAGTGGCGAAGCCAGCCTGACAATTTGGTCATGCAATGCAAATATTTCCGTGTTCATAGACTGTGAAAACAATCAATTTCTAAAGAAATGAATAATGATAATGATTTAAAATTTGCATAGCATGACCAAATTGTCAGGCTGGCTTCGCTACTGACTGTAGTGCATGCCAATTGACGGCAAAACTGCAAAAGCAAGTATGCAAAATAAACACTTACCAGTTTAAAACGCTTTAAAACTCGGAAATCCTCTCCTTTCTCAGCCTTTCAACTGATTTATTTCGCTATTGACTTTAGTAAGTGAAAGTCCTCTACCCCATTTCATTTATCTTGTTTTGGAGACTTAATATTTGTCTGAGTTAATATGTCCCGACTTGAAAAAAGTGCGAAGATGGCAGTTATTTTTCTGACGTAACATATAAAAACAAAATCGTTGTCTTAGCCAATTATGATGTTGCTAGTTACCAGTTTTCTCTCGGTTTTAACTTGCGCATGCGCATAACTTACAAAAAGTTCGAGTCCCGTCCATGAAAAAAAAAGGCGGACGACTTTGCATTCCACAATGTTTTCGCATACCCGGGCGTAAATATCCGAGCGGAATTAGTACCCTCGCGCGGCGCTTCGCGCCAGCTCGGGGACTAGACAATTTCTCGCTATGCCATTTAAATGTAAGAAGTACATCAAACAAATTTGATTCTTTTAAAAATCTTATCAACACTTTACATATACCTTTTCAAATAATAGGATTAACAGAAACGTGGCTCAATGACATCAATATGGATTGCTTCACTTTGGAAAATTTTGATTACCTAGGTTCGAACAGAGCTAACAAGCGAGGCGGTGATGTAGGTTTATATGTTTCAAAACAACTGAAGTATAAAAGTCGAAATGACCCAACAAAAAACTTAGAAGATATAATTGAAACTAAGTTCATTGAAATAACAAAAATAATGTCAAAAATCTCATTATTGGAGTAATTTATAGGCCCCCAAACAGTAATATTGATCCAATACAATTTTAGGGAAAATTGACCAAGAAAACAAATTATGTTATTTGATGGGAGACTTTAATATTGACCTTTTTAAATCAGAATCTTGTGATTATGCTAATCAATTTGTAGAACAACTTTTCACTTCATCATTTCTTCCACTAATCACTAAAGCAACAAGAATTACATATCATACTGCGACATTAATTGATAATATTTTTACAAATAACATAGAAGAACTCGATAGCAGTTTAAATGGTATTATCTTTAGTGACATCTCAGACCACTTACCCATAGTGCATGTATTTAAAACGTGTATATTTGGTAAAAATACCTGCAGCAGAGAAAATGCTAACACTGTAACATATCAAAGAATATTTAACAAGGCTAACACTAACAATTTTACAAACGCAATTAAAGACCTATCTTGGAATGATATACTGAATGAAACAAATGATCCAGAAAAGGCATATAATCAGTTTTTAAAAGAGTTTTTGGAAATTTATGAAGCAAATTTTCCTATTAAACAAAGACAAAACAAAACAAAAATTAATAAAAACAAAAGCCATGGATAAAAAACTGTATACTAAAATCTGTTAGAAAAAAGAACAAGCTATATAAAATATATCTTGCAAATCCAAAATATAAGAATGAACAAATGTATATATATAAAAAATACAAAAATAAACTAAATCATATTATAAAATTATCTAAGAAATTATATTATGAAGATTTATTAATTAAACACAAGCAAAATTCTAGAATGATGTGGAAAACCCTCAATGAAATTCTTAATAAATCAAAGAAAAACACCAAAATATCTAAAACTTTTGTTGAACCTAATTCATCAAATATCATAGATGATCCAAGAGAAATAGGAAACAAATTCAATGACTACTTTGTAAACATTGGACCAACTCTAGCAACTAAAATCAAACAAATTAATGATTATAGTTTTGATAAATATCTTAAAGGTAATTATCAAAACAGTTCTTTCTTAATCCAATCACGAAACATGAGGTTGAACTAGAATTGAAAAACATGAACTAAAACAAAAGTTTTGGATATGACGGAATTAGTACTAGCATTGCGAAAATCATTGCTAAAGAAATTTCTAAACCATTAGCACACATTTTTAACCTAACTTTTTCAAGTGGTATTATTCCAGACAAATTGAAAATTGCGCTAGTTACTCCTATTTTTAAGGGAAATGAAGAAAATAATTTTGAAAACTATAGACCAATATCTGTGCTTAGTTGTTTCTCTAAGTTACTATAAAAACTTACAATTAAAAGACTAACAAAATTTATAGATAAGAACAATATATTATCAAAACACCAATATGGTTTCAGAAAAAATAGATCTACAGAACTTGCTATACTGGACTTTGCTGATAAAATTACTAAAACAATTGACAAAGGAAAGTTTACAGTTGGAATTTTTCTTGACTTATCTAAGGCTTTTGACACAATTAATCACAAGATTCTGACAAGCAAACTAGAACATTATAGCATAAGAGGAGTAGCCAAAAAGTGGTTCTATTTAAACAATAGAAAACAAATTGTAAAATATAATGGAGAAGAGTCTGAAGAAAAGACTATCATAAGTGGGGTCCCTCAAGGATCAGTATTAGGTCCTTTATTATTTCTTTTATATATTAATGATATCGAAAATTGCAGTGAACTGATTTCAATGATATTATTCGCAGATGACACAAACATACTTTATAGTCACTCTTGTCTAGAAACTTTAAATGAAATTATTCAAATTGAAATGAACAAAATTACAGATTGGCTAAGTTTCAATAAACTTTCAATAAATACTACAAAAACCAAATTTGTCCTTTTTAGATCGAAAAATAAAAAACCTAGCCACGGTATAGGAATTTCTATAAATAATGAGAATATAAAACAAGTAAAAAATACCACATTTTTAGGAATCGTCATTGATGAATTTTTAACGTGGTGTGATCACTTAGATTTAATAGCAAAGAAAATGATCAAAAATGCTGCCATTATTTCCAGAATTCGACATTTTTGCAAATCTGAATTCCTTAAAACTGATTTATTATGCTTTAGTCTATCCATATCTAATTTATGGTAACCTCATTTGGGGCAATACCTATAAAACACGTATTCAAAAGTTAATGAATATTCAAAAGAAAATTGTACGATTTAATTACTTTTAAGAGTTATTTTGATCACACTGAACCAATTTTTCAAGAATTGCAAATTTTAAATGTATACAAAGTAAATGATTACTTAACAAGTTTATTTATGTCAGATATTTTCATCTGCAAAATTTGCCGGAAATATTCACAAATTACTTCTTGACTAATAAAGAAATCCATAATTACAATACTAGAAACTCGTCGCTTTTGCACAAAAAATGTTTCAGAACAAATTATACAAAACATACTCTTGCCAACAAGGGAATTGATGTGTGGAATAATCTTCCTGCACAATATAAAAAAATCGTCTTCTATGGTACTTTCAAAAGAGCTATTAAAAAGTACTTTCTGCATTTAAATCCTGCAAATTAACATTTCCACTACACAAATGGTTGAATGTAAATATACATTATGTTTTTTTCTTTATTTCTTCCTTTAATGTACTATATATAAATGTAATATGGCTTACTATTATAGCATAGATAGTATATCACTATTCTTTTTTATACTACTCTTTCCTATCTTCTTAAAAAACATTCGAACTGCAGTCCATATTTTTATTAGTTAGTTAGTTAAAATTATTATCAGGGACCTTAAACAAAAGCCTTATGGTTTCTAGTAGGTTCCTAGCCCTAATTTTGTAAATATTTAATTGTTTACTAAACTGTTATTTACTTGGGCGAAATAAAACATAATAATAATAAATTACATCTTTTTGTTTTGTTGGAGTAGGGTCTGCATCGTTTGATGATTTTCCATTTGACTGAGTATCGGATATCTGAATTATTTAACGTCCAAATGTACTTACTAAGTTCAGTAGAATGTCTGCGTTTCTGGTTTCTGAAAGAGCTGGTATGGTTATTGACTCTGGTCTTAAACGTACCCTCAGTGAGTTCCACGTAGGTTTTCTCTTCTCCGCTGCCCTCTCGTTTTACTGTGGTTTGATACACAATTCCTTCGGTTTGGAATTTTCCAGAGAGTGGGCAGTTCTCTTTGGTTGTGTATCAAGCTACAGTAAAACGAGAGGACAGTGGGGAAGAGAAAACCTATGTGGGACTCTACTTTCTTTTTTCTACTGTTCACTTAAAACGTATAATTATTAATATTTAAATATTATATATATATTATACTAAATATTATATTTATTAAGTTCTACCATGAAATAACGCCTTTTTAACATATCTGCAGAAGGACGTGTGAATTTTCGCTCCGTAATATTTTTATTAAATTTTTAAATTTTTGAGTTATTTCGCTGTACAACACTCCACAGCAAGTATTGTAATCGAAAGGCAAGATCTACAGCTTGGCTGGACTGGAGATTTTGAGAAATTAAAGCATTTTGTAAGCGAAAATGTCGATTTTGTTGGCGTATGGAGTTCGCCAGGCGGTGACAAGAAGACATACTGTGATGGCTATAGCTCAATTTCCTGGCGGAAAAACAAGAAAGTGTTGGAAATACAAGGCAGAGACAAGAGCGTGATAACAGCTAAGTTGTGTTCAATGTTGTGTAATGTTGATTCTGTACCGACAAGCGAAAAATCTTGTACCACAAGAAATGAGCTATTTGTCGAAGTAGAAGGTGTTAAACTCGATGTAACAATTGCTGAGAAGGAAATCCGTGACAACAAACATAGCATTAAAAATATGGAAGAAAGCCTTGATAAAGTGCTCGGAGAATTCGATACTATTAGCCAACAGTTTGATATATTTGGGACACAAATACAGTTGTTAAAAAACCAACACATAATTCAATATTCATCAAAAGTTGTCGAACATTCAAATTCGGACCGCCAAAACGCCTCCGTGTTGGGAAAACCTTGTCATCAGGAAAACACAATAGCAAACAATTTAAACAATGGTAATAGGGGTGAGACTGCTAATGCCTACACCGAAAATAATCCGCGCAATGCCAATGTCGTCAATACTTTTGTCTCCACACTGCAAAAAAAGTTCGCGTAAATTTACTCAAAAACTTGAGTAAAACAATGCGTCCACAGTGACACATACATTTGAGTAAATTTACTCATAGTTACTTGAGTAAATTTACTCAAAAACTTGAGTAAAGTGAATGCGTCCACAGTGACACACACATTTGAGTAAATTTACTCATAGGTACTTGAGTACATTTACTCATAGGTACTTGAGTAAATTTACTCAAAAACTTGAGTAAAGTGAATGCGTTCACAGTGACACATACATTTGAGTAAATTTACTCATAGGTATTTGAGTAAATTTACTCAAAATCTGAGTACACGACTTTGAGTAAAAATACTCAGGCTGTGAGTAAATAAGCGATCAGTTTTACGCAACCGTGAGTAAACTTATCCACACTCCGAGTATTCCGTTTGTTAGGAACCATTCAATTCATGCATCCGTGAAACAATTGATATAGAAAGTGATGTATTCGCCTTGCAATTACCTTAGAAATAGTTACAGTGTAAAACTACACAACGTGCAATTTTATATTATATAAAAATACTTAGGGCATGCATGCAGTATATATATTAATGTTATAGTGTTTATAATTGTTCGTCGATACAATCAGTTGTTGAAGCGGACTTTTCTGCAGCACGTGATCTATCTGGGAAAGTATGTGCCATGGAATTGACAAACGATACCACTGACGTCGGTAACTTGTTCGAGTCAGCGATTTGCAACACACACTTTTGCAAATACTGAAGAACGTTGTTTACTGTAGCCGGGTACTGATACATGAAAACATAAAATGTGGCTAGAAGGGCAAGAGTTCCTTTTACCATTCCCCCAAGAAAAGCAAACAGGACTTGACCGTCTGCCACGATGTATGAACGCTCTGATGCATTCAAAGTTCCTCGGATGACGATTAGAGGAAATGGTGATTATTGTAACTTCGTCAGTACTTCCTCAATATCCTCATCTTCCTATATAATGAAAAAACACATATAACGATTTTGCCAGTGGGAAAAAAATGTATAATATTGATACGACGTATAGGTTGGTTCAGCGTCGGTAGGGTCGGTTGCCTGCAAACAGGTTGATTAATGATATTAAACATAACACAATCAATACCGTCAAGAGAGAAATTTGGAAGAAGAGAAAGGATGAAGGGCACCCTCCACACCCATGGTCTTAATGAGCGACTCTTTTTCTCCTAGCTCATGATATGTACCCTTCATCCTTTCTGTTTCTTCCAAATTTCTCTCTTAACGGTATTGATTGTGTTATATATATGTTTGAATATGATTGATCATTCAACCTGTTTGCAGGCAACCGACCACTGGGTTATAACACGCCTGTGCGCAGGTTGTATATGATCATGTAGGCTGTTTTCAATTTATTTTCAGGTTGTTATATAGATCAGTGGTTTGTTTTGACTACACCACTGTGATTGGTTAATTTCTCTTTTTTGTGACTGCTTTGTAGCGTTTGCGTCTACTATTTTCTGACGAAGGGCCTTTGCTCGAAACGTCCAAATACTTTCTTCTCGTTACAGGCTGTCGTAATTACACTGCAATATTAATACATGCCTTGAATAATTTTAAGGACATTGGCCCTTGCAATGTTATTGTATATAGAATAAACATCACTGCTAGTACAGGGTCAAAGCATAATAATTAATAACAATGCTACCTATTACACTGAAATTAAGCATGATCATCTGGTGGATCAAACGTTTTCATGCATGCAATGTTATTTTATATAAATTTATGCGTATATCCTTTGTCTGGTGGCTTGCAAAAGTATGCGACCCAAAAGAGGTGCCGGCGAAAGGCGGCCAGAGGCCACCTTGCACAGCAACACTATGTGCATCAGCATAAATGTATAATATACTACATGCCTTGCATCCTGGCTTCACAGTCCTCAACAACTGGCGGCTCTTTTGCAAGTGCCACCAGGAAGAGATAAAGGCAAAAGGCGGCGTTAACCACCTTGCACTGAAGCTGTTAAACAGCACTGCTAGTACAGGGTCAAGGCATAATTAATAACAATGCTACCTATTACACTGAAATTAAGCATGATCATCTGGTGGATCAAAAGTTTTCATGCATGCAATGTTATTTTATATAAATTTATGCATATCCCTTTGTCGGGCGGCTTGCAAAGCATGCGACCCAAAAGAGGTGCCGGCGAAAGGCGGCCAGAGCCCACCTTGCACAGCAACACTATGTGCATTAGCATAAATGTATATACTACATGCCTTGAATCCTGGCTTCACAGTCCTCAACAACTGGCGGCTCTTTTGCAAGTGCCACCAGGAAGAGATAAAGGCAAAAGGCGGCGTTAACCACCTTGCACTGAAGCTGTTAAACAGCACTGCTAGTACAGGGTCAAAGCATAATTAATAACAATGCTACCTATTACACTGAAATTAAGCATGATCATCTGGTGGATCAAAAGTTTTCATGCATGCAATGTTATTTTATATAAATTTATGCATATCCTTTGTCGGGCGGCTTGCAAAAGCATGCGACCCAAAGAGGTGCCGGCGAAAGGCGGCCAGAGGCCACCTTGCACAGCAACACTATGTGCATTAGCATAAATGTATATACTACATGCCTTGAATCCTGGCTTCACAGTCCTCAACAACTGGCGGCTCTTTGCAAGTGCCACCAGGAAGAGATAAAGGCAAAAGGCGGCGTTAACCACCTTGCACTGAAGCTGTTAAACAGCACTGCTAGTACAGGGTCAAAGCATAATTAATAACAATGCTACCTATTACACTGAAATTAAGCATGATCATCTGGTGGATCAAAAGTTTTCATGCATGCAATGTTATTTTATATAAATTTATGCATATCCCCTTTGTCGGGTGGCTTGCAAAGCATGCGACCCAAAAGAGGTGCCGGCGAAAGGCGGCCAGAGGCCACCTTGCACAGCAACACTATGTGCATTAGCATAAATGTATATACTACATGCCTTGAATCCTGGCTTCACAGTCCTCGACAACTGGCGGCTCTTTTGCAAGTGCCACCAGGAAGAGATGAAGGCAAAGGCAGCGTTAACCACCTTGCACTGAAGCTGTTAAACAGCACTGCTAGTACAGGGTCAAAGCATAATTAATAACAATGCTACCTATTACACTGAAATTAAGCATGATCATCTGGTGGATCAAAAGTTTTCATGCATGCAATGTTATTTTATATAAATTTATGCATATCCCTTTGTCGGGCGGCTTGCAAAGCATGCGACCCAAAAGAGGTGCCGGCGAAAGGCGGCCAGAGGCCACCTTGCACAGCAACACTATGTGCATTAGCATAAATGTATATACTACATGCCTTGAATCCTGGCTTCACAGTCCTCAACAACTGGCGGCTCTTTTGCAAGTGCCACCAGGAAGAGATGAAGGCAAAAGGCGGCGTTAACCACCTTGCACTGAAGCTGTTAAACAGCACTGCTAGTACAGGGTCAAAGCATAATTAATAACAATGCTACCTATTACACTGAAATTAAGCGCATGATTATCTGGTGGATCAAACGTTTTCATGCAATGTTATTTTATATAAACTTATGTGTATCCTCTTTGGCATTAACCACCTTGCGTAAAAGCTGCTAAACATCACTGTTAGTACATGGTCAAGTCATATTCTCATAAAATGTTACTTATGGCACTTGGCTCAGACATGGTGCTTAAGGGTGGTGTCCTATTTAACATTCAACCTTTTTGCAGGCTAAGCATGTTTATGATTTCATATAACAAACAAGGAAACTCACTGGCAGGAGTACAAAGCAGTGCCAATTTTGGGCAGTGCGATTGTATGCTATTTTATCTACTGATTAACCAATATTGGAAAGTTAATTTGTCTAATTCATGGGCATAAGAAGCAAGTTGAGGACACAAGCTTTCAGGGGCAAAATTTGTGACCTCATTTCTATAGTGATTCAGGGTATGCACCTCCAGGGAATTTTGAAATATACAACCCAAGATTTCAGTAATATGAGCAAATTCTTTAAGCTAATTTTGAGGCTGTCAAATTAACAATTTACATATAAAGAGCACTTTTTTACCATTTGACAATGTAGTAAACTAACCTGACTCCAGTTTCCTCAATTTCGTCACTGCCATTACTTTCTTTCCTTCTCTTCTCAGTACTGGCTGATGAACCTTCATTTTGCGCTTTAGACGCCTTCTGGTCTTCTAGCACTTTCAAAAATTTCATCCGATCGCCTATTGTTGGAATCAGTTGTTCAAGGGCCCTCTCGGTAAGGTACATCAAAGCTTGTCCATCGATTTTGTTTTCTAAGTTTGTAAGTAAAAATATAGGGCTAAGTTCATTGTAAAATTATCCATTGTGGTAAAGTAATTGTATTTTATTTAAACAAACCAGAAGAGCAATACACAGTTAGAGTCATCATCTGGTTATGAAAAATGATTCTCACTTCCCACAGTACTCAAACGAGTCTGGGTTTTGGTCGAGGGTCGAGGGTCGCACGTCGAGGGTCGAGGGTAGGAGGTCGAGGGTGGCAGGTCGAGGGTCGTAAAATTCGCTGAAAAGCTTGTAAGCTTTTATATATTCGCTTTACAAATTTCCAATTGAACTTTTACAAAACCTGGCAAAGTGGACGTTCAGACCGCCCACAGCGAAAGCAATTAGAATTTCAGTACTAACCGATCTTTTCAAATTTTATAAGGGTTTATTAGTCGCGTATTGTTGTAAAACGAGAATTTGAATGAAGGGCGCAATTAGCCTCCGGCTATGTTGCGTATGAAAACGACACGGAACACGCTGTTGGACATGCAGTGTAAAATTACTGTTTAAGAATCATGAAAAAACATCAGAAAAAGAATTAAGGATTTGTAACGCATAGTATAGTGCATTCACGCACAGAACTTCCCTACATTTCATTTCATCTCACAAATACGTGCAACAAAAATAGGCGGCATAATATACTATTCAGTTTTTGACGAAGTATTTTTCCACATGCTGTGACTGAAGACATTCGATGCGCGCGGCAGAGTCTAGGTTTTGGCAAGGTGTTCACGCACGTCAATGAACTGATGAATGTTTAATAAAATTTGCCTACAGGAACCTTGCCAAACGGACCTTTTAATAATGCTAAGCCGTTCTCCACATAGTACCTTTGCGCATTCTTATCAAGCAAGTCAAAGAAGACAACTGTCTCGGAACATAACACAAACATTTGTTGACCGATAATATTGAATTAGCTAGTCGTCGAGTTTTGTTTTGAAAAGTCGGTTAGTACTGAAATTCTAATTGCATTCGCTGTGGGCGGTCTGAACGTCCACCTTGCCTTGAACCATACTATTAACTAAACGAAGATACTTAGTACCACTCGCTTCAGTATATACATCATGTATCGAAACTGGCTACCTTAAGCCTAAGGACGTTGCACACGAGAGCCACAGATTTACTGTATAATTATATAGCATGGTTGATTGAATTTAGATGTTTGTCAACGTATTGTTTGCATACTGGTGCTGTCTCTGTCTTTTTAACTGTCCTTCAACCGTGAAGACCAAAGTCGTTACGTTTCGCATAAACCATTTTATCTTACTATCGCAATACCCTTGCATATATTCTGGCGTCAAAGAAATAAAGATGAAAGAAAGCACTGCGCGCCCTTTATAATATTTGTCGGCCGGATGCTGTGCATCTCACCTAAAAATATTCGCTTTTGCTTCGGAATACGCGAACTGGTTAGTTATATTTATTACAGTCAAGTCATAAACAACAAACGGTGAGTTTGTAATACGCGATATATTATATAACCGTCTGTAATGAAAACTGCATTTATCTGGTCTATGCAGTTGGTGCCATGCGGCATGACGCCGAACAAAACTCAAACACAATGGCCGAATGATTGGCGAAATGTTAACTCGGAACCTACTCAGTTTAAAACGGTTCGTCGACATGCTATTTACTATATAGACACGATTTAACATATAATACATTGAATACTGATACATCGTTCATCCCATTTACCCAGATCAATAGACAAGTCTGAGAAGAACACATGTGAGCTTAGATAATCATGTTAATACTCGAGCGTCGACTCGCGCGTTACAATCAAATTGGAATTATGTATATATTTACCTTCAAATTTCTCGCAATAATCTTCAAAACCAAGTTGGACCAACCACTCTTTTACTCCGTCGACTGATCTTTCCATCTTTCTGACTTTTCTACGTTGGATAATGATGATTTTTGCAGTGGTTTGAGCGCGACAAACCACTGTCAACTACTCAAATATTTGCGCGTCGAACGCTGATTGGTGCAGCTCTATAACGTCATCAGTTTGTTTATCTCGAGCTGTGATTGGCCAAGTTGAAAAGCATGAAATTTTATTTCATCGCCTGGTTAAATCAGTACTCAGTAGTTCATTTATAAACCTCGGCAGTTCGCAAACTTTCGCTATGTAGAGGACTTTTAGTGACATTAAGACGAAAAATAAATCTGAACAGTCCCCCTAACACAGTGACATTTTTTACTACCCTTGTGGCTTGTATGAAACTGGAACAAATATAAAAAGCTATTCAATATGTCATATGCATTTAAATGCGATGCAGTGATAAAGATTTCTTATATTATGTGTGTATGATCAATTATTGAAACTTCGCTTGAGACGTTGGCGTTTCTTTCCTGAACCCGCCCGCGCTTTGTCACGCCAGCAACACTTCCTACTCTTCACTATTCAATCTTTTGTAAATTCAAGGACAAAACATAAACTAAAAATAGTCTTTTTGTGTCTCAATATCCCAGTTAAAAAAATGTTAGAGTTAAATATGTTTTACATAATATCTCACAATCCTTTGTTACTAAACCGACTGAAAATTGAATTTAAAACTGAAATCTCAGAAAACCTGAACTAAGCAATGGCTTGAAAGCCAGCAACAAAGGACTCTCTCATTTTCCTTAGGTTAATCGTAGTATATTTTAACTAATTATCTATCCAATGACCAGGCAATGCAACATAACTGGCATATACGCCATATAGCCTTGTTGTTTTGTCAACTTGATAGCAATGACACTGTGTACCAACCATGTTGACTTCGATATTGACCTCGAAGTAGTCGGAATATCTCACATTTTTTTTATTCTATTTTATCTTGAATATCAAGTCACAAGTATGACAAGATGACGACAATCGGTTTATATTTTATCATTTAGTTTCTTAAATTGTCGCGTGGTTCTGTTTCCCCCTTTGGCTTTGACTTTGTGGCTTTGTCAGTGAATTTTTAATCCTTTGTCTTTGGGCTGTCACAATGTCACACTCGGATTGAATTTCATTTTACTGCTCACACCACAATCACCTTTGTGGGCGATGGATTTAGTTCCCAAATGAAATCTTTATGGAAACGCTTAAATGATGTTCGATTGCGCTTTTTGCGCTCAATATTCGGGGCGCACATTTCAGAAACTTTTGCGTCATATCAAGTTTGTTCACAGTAATGAACCTATTTTACTCAGTGTGAGTATATTTACTCAGCTCGTCGAGTATATCGTCCCATTTACTCAAACCAATTTTACTCAAACACTTGAGTAATAAACTTTACTCAAAATTTCGAGTAGAACTACTCGATATTTGCGTAAATGTACACAAGAATTGAGTAAAACTAACTTTACTCAAATATTTGAGTAATATTACTCGGCACTTGAGTAAAACGTTCTACTCAAACATTCACTTTACTCAGCACTTGAGTAAAACGTTTTACTCAAACATTCACTTTACTCAGCACTTGAGTAAAACGTCATAGCAAATGATCGGTTTACTCAGCAGTTGAGTAAAACATCAAGTTTACTCGTAAATTCGAGTTATTTTACTCAGTGTGAGTATATTTACTCAGCTCGTCGAGTATATCGTCCCATTTACTCAAACCAATTTTACTCAAACACTTGAGTAATACACTTTACTCAAAATTTCGAGTAGAACTACTCGATATTTGCGTAAATGTACACAAGAATTGAGTAAAGCAAACGTTTTACTCAAATATTTGAGTAATTTTACTCAAATTCAAAAATACTTTTTTTGCAGTGCAATTTAACCCCTAAAACAATTGGTTTTTCCATTCTCTCTGAAAATTGGAATAAATTGAATATAAATTACCAACTAACAATGCGGACAACTTCGCCAACTAGGGCAGGGTCACCACAACAGCATATGCCAATTACTGTGGGCCCTTTTACCTAACCCACCCTGTCAACTTTCCCTGTGGGAGGAAACCGGAGTACCCGGAGAAAACCCACGACTTTCGGCAGAGCGTTGACTAACTCTTTTCACTTGAGGACTGGGTTCGCGTCGCATAGAGAAAGTTCTCACTGAGACTTGAACTCGCGGCCTTCGCGGTAAAAGGCAAGTGCGCTAACCACTTCGCCACCGAAGACCCTTAATATGTTTGTTGTTGATCTTGGTCATTTGGTAAATAGCGAAAATTTGAAGAATTATTCTAATATATCAAACACAAAGGAGAATACTCTATTAAATAACCTCAACTATGAAGACAACGAATGCATTGTCATCAACAATAGCACAACCATGCATGAAGCTCCAGTAATGGAAAATAAAAATAGACGTAATAGAAGCACAATAGAAACAGAGTTACCAAGTGAGCCTCCAATTCCCGGTACCACTGCTCATAAGCATACATATCAGGAAAAAGATAACAGCAGCAATCGATATGCGAATTCACAGAATAATATTTCACTAAACAACAGTGATCATACTAGTAACGAATATTTAATAAGTCCACCCATGCATAATAGAGAGCATCAAAAACATCGTGGTATTGACCACTTTCATAATTCAGATGAGTTTAAATATTCTTTTATGTGCATCTTAATAAGCCTCATTGACCTCGTTCAGTTTTATAAATTCTATTCAATTTCAGTCATAGAAACGAGGCTGATAAGGCTTATTAAGATGCACATAAAAGAATATTTAAACTCATCTGAATTATGAAAGTGGTCTATACGAAATTACCAACCCATCCCAACTCGTATTACAAGAACAGCAAGAAAACCGAGGAAAAGTCGTGGGAAATCAAATCGGAGACCAAAAGATCGAAATGCTGCTTTTAGTAATTATTGGACAAAAAATGACGCATTCTTACAGCAACACGAAAGAATATGTAAATCTATAAATGGTACATCTAAACAAAGCAACGAAGTGGATTTTCGTATATATCCCAAGTGCAAAGACCTGGAATGGTTCAACAATTATTATTAGGTGATCTCCTCCTAAAAGGCATAATCCCTCCAATTGCATTTCTATTGCTACGATTAACAGCCCTATTATTTATTCCACAACCTCTGTAATTACCCCAAATCCTGAGATGGATAAATTCTCGAGGAAAATTGATCATTATGTCCCTAAGATCATGGTTGCAAATGTTAGGTCGCTGGTGCTCAAAATTGAAGAAATACAAGAATTTATTAATCACAATCGGATCAGTATTGCGTTTATCACCGAAACTTGGTTACGATCAACTATTACGGACAGCGTTGTTGATATCACTGGATATTCGTTGATGAGGAAAGACCGCTCGTCAGATAGCCATGGTGGGGTTGGCATTTACATAAGAAATAACCAGTTTAAGTATATAGACGATTGGAGCTACTGTCTTGGTGTGAAGATCATGAAATTCTATGGCTTTTTTTACAACCAAATCGTCTACCCAAAGGTTTCTCCTCACTTATTGTCGCAGTAGTTTATCACCCCCACTGGACGACAGCCGAGAATGATCATATGCGCGAACATTTATTCCAAAGTCTGACTCTGGCCGAATCGATATATCCAAACTGCGCAATTATCATTGCAGGTGATTTCAACCGTTTGGATGTCAATACGATCAAGAAACATTTCCGGATCGTTAGGAAACCAACCAGAAAGGATGCAATTCTTGACCTAATTTTAACTAATACATATGACTATTATGAAAATCCACGTATTTTTTCCGCCGTTTGGTCTTTCAGATCATAATACAGTTACTGTTGAGGGGAAAGAACGAGAACATTGCAACACAACGAAATTTGTTTTCACCCGCGATAAGCGAGCTAGTCGTAAAGCTGAAATGGGAAGGTACCTAAGTGCAATACATTGGCCCATAATATTCTCATCCTCAGAATCATGCGAGGACTTGGTGAACACTAATAATGTATTATACACGGGTTTGGATATATTAATGCCAGTTAAGAAAGTTCGAATAAACTCGTCAGATGCCCCATGGATAATGAAACATTTGAAGTACCTAATTTTGAATAGACAAAACGCTTTTCACAAAAATGGTGTTGAGTCAATACAGTATAAATTTTATAGGAGTGCAGTAAATCGCGAGAGAAAAGCGTGTAAAGCTAAATTTCACCAATCTAAAGTAGAACAGATGAAACAAGGTGACCCAGGAGCGTGGTGGAAAGAAGTTTAAAGGTAATGTGGTTCCAAATCCTTCACCGATGATTGTATTAATCAAATTCAGATTTGAAGGCGTAGAGAACCTTTCTACGAAAGAACTAGCGGACACTATCAATAAGGCTTTCCTCGAGCCACTAGAAGAGTATCGGTTACCTCATTCGTTAAATCGTCTACCTGTAGATGAAGATTCCATAGTTTTTCCTGAAGTGTCTGAGTTGCAAGTCCAAACGACGCTAGCAAGTTGAACCCATCGAAAGCATGCGGTCCTGATGAGATCCCGAACTGGTTACTTAAGGAGTATGCTATTCTCCTTGCGTTTCCTGTGAGCAAAATCGTCAATGCTTCCTTCAAAGAAATGAAACTCCCTTTCATTTGGAAAGTCATAAATGTATTCCCACTACCTAAATTAAAGCCTGTGGAAAATCTAACAAAAGACTTGAGACCTATATCCCTAACAGCATGTTTGTCAAAAGTTGCCGAAGAATTTGTAGTGCAAGATTATGTGAAACCCGCAATTTTAAAAATTCTCGACCCTAATCAATATGGCACCGTGCCCAAATCGTCAACTACTCAAGCTCTCATCCACATGGTTCATATTTGGGCAAAAGAGACTGATGGCAATGGTGCCACTGTTAGGAACTTACTCTTTGACTATCGAAAGGCATTCGACCTTATAGACCACCATATTCTTGTGAGCAAGCTTTGTGATTTGGATTTGCCTAACTGTGTTATTAATTGGATAATTGATTTCTTGTCTAACCGTTTACAACGAATTAAACTTGCTGATGGATGTTTTTCCGAATGGGGCTCAGTTCCCTCAGGAGTCCCGCAAGGGAAAAAAAATTGGGACCTTGGCTGTTTCTTTTATTAATCAATGATTTAGATCTCAACGACAATATAAATGCCCATCTATGGAAGTATGTTGATGACACAACGACCTCAGAAGTTGTCCCTAAAGGCCATCAAAGTTGTTCGCAATCTATTGCTAATCACGTGGCTCAATGGTCCTCAATTAATAGACTTAAGCTAAATAATGACAAATGCAAAGAGTTGAGAATATGTTTTGCCACAAATCAACAAGACTTTCAGCCAATCCGAGTGAATGGAATAGAACTAGAAGTTGTTGAAAGCGCGAAACTGCTTGGGGTTACAGTAACTAGTAACCTCACATGGAACGTTCACATTAATAATGTAATTAAGAAAGCAGCTAAACGGCTATATTTTCTTGTACAACTGAAAATGGGCAAAACTACCTCGAAAGGATCTGGTTCTCTTTTACATTACATGCATCCGATCTATTTTAACTTATGCAATTCCAGTATTTTTTACGCGTTGCCAATGTATCTACAAAACGAACTGGAGCGCCTCCAAAAAAGGGCATTTTCAATTATCAGTCCTGGTTTAGCATATTATGATACGATGCCCTGACTGAAGCAAACATTCCCACCATTATGGCCTACGGAGAAGCTATCTGTAAGAACTTTTTTAACTCGATTGTGAATAACCAGGATAACAAATTGAATAAGCTGCTACCCACGACCAACGAAGCATCCTATGAACTAAGACAGAACAGGCATTTTGCAATCCCCAATTGGAGTACCAACCGGTTCAGAAATACTTTTATTATGTCTTCCACCTTAAAAATGGTTGATCTCGATGACATTCTGATATTATGTATAATTTTATCTAGTACTTTTAATCCAGATATGTTTATATAACTTTGAAGATAATTAATTAACTGTAGGATTTGAACTCAGCACGGTTTGAGATACTTTTATATGAGTTTCATCGAAATTCTATCAGTTTAAGTTATTTTAGTAAATTTTACCGTATTTTAATATTGCTGTAATATATTTTAGACTAATTGTTTGTAGTTTTGTAAATACGCAATTCAGCTTTCGAGCTGCATATGTATTTTCATTAATAAATCATAAATCATACCTGGTGTTGAGTACTCTTTGAGCTATACAATGCATTCATACACTGTTTGAATTATTATTATTGTATATATATATTTATATTATAAGTAGTATCTAACGAGCAATTTGATTGGCTAATTGCGCGTGCTTTATGACGCAATAAAGCACGGCCACTGTTTTGATTTTTCTCTCTTCGTCTCCGCTTGTTAAATTGTCTTCGGAATTTTCAATACAATGTGAACAAAATTACAATAGTTTTAAAATCCAAAGTCTGTCAGAAAGCAAGAAAATGTAGACCTAAACGAGATGAAAACAGCCAGCCACAAATGACAGCGAGACATAAACGGCGAAAAATGATTGGTAGCTGTTTCTGAGTTTGAAATATCCTTTTTTCTTGAAAGTTCTCATTCAACGCAGTGACGTAGCCAGGATTTTCAGTCAAGGGGGGCCCGAAAAAGTACTAGGGGGGGCCAACATAGAGATTTGTATTAGTCTAAATGTTTCCTAGGGGGGCGACACCTTCGCCAGGGAGGGCCTGGCCCCCGGGCACCCCCTTTGGCTACGTGTCTGATTCAACGACGACAAGAAATGCGAAAATCTGTGCTATTTTGACATTCAAATGTACAAAAACTCTATTAAACACACACCAAACCAAATTTATCCACAGTTCTTGGTGCAAAAAATTAAAATTAGCAATTTTGGCATTGATTTATGTCTATAGTTTTTAAGGTGGCTCAATATACTTTCTGGGTTAAAGACGAAAGTACAGTTGTTAACTTTCATTTTTGACATATGAACATGGTTCAAATCTCCATATAAATGTACAAAATTTAAGATTTGTTACAATTAAATTTCCATGACGACTATGACGATTAGAATATGTCAAAAAGGAGATAATATTATCGTTATCAACTTTAGTACTAAGAAATATTTTCGTAAAGTTTAAAAGTTGAAAGTTTCAGTGGACAGAATTTTTTAATTTTTTCAACCTGAACGCAAAAAGTGCATATCTGTTCATGTATAAATTTTCAGGTTGCCTTACCGAACATGCGCGTACACAATTTTGCACGCGCAGTTAAAGAAATCACGCGAAATCCACGCAGTCACACACAAAGAACACGGCTTGCAAATGGATTATATTTTGTTGATCCAAATGATATAAAATTACCATTGAATTTGTGTGTTTTCTTCTAACTACGGCTTAAATATTTAAACATTTGATTGAAAGTATTTAACAATATTGGATATAATTCGTTTGTTCTTCGTAACTCTTGGACGATTTCTGTCTGAATTTCTGAACGAACGATTGTCTGGGTTATATGGCGGCATAAACAGTATTCCAACGACTCCGGTTTCACCAAATTTCGGCCACAAGGATAACTGATCGCTGTACGACAGCCCGCTACCTGCAATTTTGAGAGCCATCCCATAAGAGATAGGACTGTGGCGTTCGTTTGGGGAGTGAAGATTTCCGATGAAAGTTCGATAAAGATAATGCCGATTATCGATGAATTTCAAGTCAGATTTTACAGCACGGACTGACGATATCTGGCAGTAATCTATTATTTTCTTTACATCAATGGCCATTTCAGAGCTGAAGAGGATTTGCCTAAGTGCAATCACATCTTCTAATGCATCGTGTGCATTGAAATCCTCTTTGAACAAACATTTGTAAGAAAGAACTAGATTTGCCTAGATTTGCTTGAGAAAACACGCCGTTCGATTGCTTCAATGGGGAATGTTGACGGGATAGCAATGATCTAATAAGCGGTAAACTGTCTCCGAAGCAAATGTTCATGTTATGAAATTGTTCTTCGAAACTATCATCAGCTTTGCGGAGAAGTGTAGGAACATCAAATGTGGCCGCATTATGACCAATAAGGACAGTTAGTAGGTTTGCTGGATTCCCCCCACAGGTATGTAAACTTTGTTGATCGTGAAGGAATTTCACAAATGATTGCAATGCGATTTCAAGAGGGACTGAAGTGATCGGGTTATAACTTTTGCACAATGTTCTTTTCCATTTATGATTTCCACGGTTAGATTATTGACTTTTGATGCATAGTAGCCAACCGAACTTTTAGGTATAATGTAAGGAAGAGAAGGTTTTATATACCATTTTCACATATTGCTGAAAGTTGACAGATCTCAGCTTGTTTACCTGTGCATGTTGTTTCAGTGTCAAATAGAATGAACTGGTAAGTTTTATCTGGATAATAACTAAAGTATTGCATCTTTCGTCTTTCTATAAAGGACGGGGCCAATTTTGCAAGTTCTTCTAAATTATTTTTTGTTATGCCCATAACAATTTTATCAATGTCAATATCTGAAGTGCTGGTATTGCTTGTTACTTTGCATGCAGTAGAGATTCAATCCAATACCTGTCTCGTAGGTTTTACCTTCCTTTGCTTCTTTCTTGGCATTTTGGAAATCCTTTCTGATTGAAGGTGATGTCGCCTGATTTTGTACTCCTCCGAAGATTTTCTCTTTTTATCCTTTTGTTGTTTTTTATCCATTATAGAATTATGAAAAACACAAGTGGTACTTGGTTCTACGCCAAGGCACTCAAGTGTAGTATTTATATAGCTAAACCCAATTTTATTTTGGGCAATTGCACAGGAAACTCGAAAGTCATTGCTCTCGCTTCCACCATAAAAGCGGATTTGGGATTTTTGCTTCCTATGGTGCTGTTTAGGGAATCGTTTCTCTGCGAGTTGGCAAATGGTATCAACTTTTCAGCTACGGTGTCTGGCGTAGTCATCGAACAAACTGGTAAGTGTTTTCTTTAATTCATCACCATGCAAGTCTTTATTGTATGGCAGATCTTTATGTCTGTATGTCAGAGGGTCCTTTTTATGACCACACCATGATGGACAGCAACCATTATGGTCTCCAAAAGCATGCGGTATAATGTTTTTATAGCTGATTTTAAACTAGTTGTGTCTCGGTTTTGTGCAATACTATAGGTAATACATTTCCCTAAAAAGTTTAGGGACCGTTCATTATTTATACCTCAGGTTGGCACTGAAGAGAAATGGGTTGGGTAATTTATTTTTTAACCCACTTAAAGGTTGGGTACCCACTTCTAAATTGCAGGCAATATAGTTCACCTTAATAGAGGGCAATATGCCCAGTAAACGAAACACCAAAATTAATATTATCACTCCAGTGTCTAATAGTTTATATATACAATTAATGAAGTAAAGTTGGTTGACTCAGAGTTAGTATTCATTTTCACTGCTATCTGATGAATCTATGTTGTTTCTGCATGTGTCCGAACTGGTATTTGTATCACTTACAACATCCAAGAAAGTACCAATTGATTTTTTAAGTATCCAATGCTCTTTGGATCATTGTTTGAAAGAGATTCATAACTAATGGACTTTGTTCCTCTCTTTCCTTCAGGGCAAATTTCTTCAATTTTTGTTTCACTGAAGCCACTTGTTTTTAAGAAAGTATGAGTATTTCTCAATAACTTTGTCTTACTTTTTTTCCTGTTCTTGGATTTCTGTTCTATTTGTCGGTGCCTCTCTCTTTTCAGATCAAATTGAGAAACACCAGTACTCTCATACTTTTTGTTCAGTTGCTTGGTTGTATGTGTCACATCATCCTCAATCATAGCTACTTTTTCCCTCAGAGCTACAAGCTGTGTTATAAAGTTACTCACAACTGCATTTTCATTATCGTATAGACTTTAATTCAGCGTCGGCCACGGACATATAGAACAAATTGAGGGTTGCTTCGCGTGTGCCTAAAAGGTATAAACAAAATCTCGACGTTTCGAGCTAAAGCCCTTCGTCAGGAGAAATTAGTAGACAGATAAACACATTACATCAGCTTTTATAGCAACGCTATCAACAGTGGCAACCACTCCTTTTCTGATATGAAGATATGCGCCATTCATCCCATTATTGGTGGCAATGATACCCGTCGGAAGCAAGAAAAGCGTCTCATTTTTAAACTTAGCACCATTCAGCCTGATGGTATCAATGAGCGCCTCTCCTTCATCTAGCTCATTCTTTTCTCTTAAATACTTCTTACATACTTTCCTATATATCCCCTCTTCCCTTCCCTTGTACGACATTTATAGCGCTTTGATAAGTGTAACGCTGTGCGCAGGCCTTCGACCCTATAATCTGGCCGAAGCCTGTACGCAGTCTTATATCTTTACATATTAATTCTATTTTGTTATGATTGTTATGACTACTTTATTTTCATTGGTTAATATTTTGTTCACGTGACAGCTTTTATAGCGTTGCTATAAAAGCTGATGTAATGTGTTTATCTGTCTACTAATTTCTCCTGACGAAGGGCTTTAGCTCGAAACGTCGAGATTTTTTTTATACCTTTAGGCACACGCGAAGCAACCCTCAATTGGTTCATTTTCATTAACTGCCCACTTTCTCAGTTCCATGTGTTCATTAAATAGCTGTGTTTTCCTTTTCTGTAAATTTTCAAGAAGTTCGCCAACAGCTTTTCTTGTTTCCGTAATGTGGCTAGCAGCCCTGTTAGAAAAACTTACATCCTTTAAAGTTGCATCATCTGGCATTGTTTCATACTTTTTAAAAAATATATTATCTTTCGGAATAACTCCTTCTTCATATTACTTTATAGTAGACTGCAATCTCTCAAGTTTTTGCTTTGTATCCCATCTAAACTGTCGTTGTCCATTCAAGTAGGTTAGAAACTGAGTTTTTTTATGAACAAATGCTGATTCATATAATTTGTTTGGTGACATCATTGAAATACTTCATTCTCTCTGTTCTAGGCTGTGGTTTCGAATAGCTTTCCCATGGCTTCTTTTTGGTATTAGATAATATGCCACCAAAGAATGCTATTTCTGTTAAAGTAAATAGGCATATATGATCATTTGTGTGTTTTAATATAGTTAATAATTAAAAGATACAATATAAAAACACATAAAAAATGTAAACTGAAACATTATACATACATACTGTAAATAACTATTAATATTTATAGGTATTTACAAAACAAAGTAGTTTAAATAAGTTTTAATACTTACTTCCTTGCTTGGAAGCGCCCTGGACAGGTTTATTATTAATCTTGGTTTCTTCTTGACTCTTGGAGACTGATCTTAAAGATTGCAAACACTTTTTTAACTTCAACACATGGCCATGCAACGTTATTTCCAATATCTGAAACGGTTATCAAATTATTTAATAAGCCATTTATAGCTCATTCTCAACACTTCCAAAAATGCTTACTTAAGTTTATACGCAGCTATCTCGGGTCAATATTGCATGAGAATGCGCATGGCATATATCAAAATTTAATTGGACATCGCTGAATGCAAAAAACTTGTTTAAGTCTAATAGCTCTTTTAGTTTTTAAGTTATACTAAAACAAACAGTCGTACTTTTTTGCGCCACCCGGTGTATATATATATATATATATATATATTAAGGAAAGATTGTTCTCAAGCTTTCTAATATTCAGAAAAATCATCTGAACTCCCAACGGGAATCGAACCTGTTTCTCCCTATTACCGGTGTCACGATCTCAGCATTCCCCCAGTATGAGTTATGATATGATATGATACTTTAATGATATGCTCCCAAGTGGGCTCTTCAGCATAAAATTACAACAATTTAAATATTAATATAACAGCTAATTTAAAATGTTATGTTAAGATAATTTAAACTATATATCTATAAGACTTTCTAAATTGTCAATTTATGATAAAAGGATAAAAATTAGTTAGTATGAGTTATCCCTTTTTAAAATTAATTAGTATGAGTTATCCCTTTTGATCCACTGCGCATGCGTGAAAACAGCGGACCGCTGAGCACGTAGTTAGCTGGCCTGAACGCTTCCCCAGTCTGAGTTATCCCCGTTTAAAATTTTGATTTTTGCTCCGATTTTTGTCATTGCTTATTTATAAAAAAGGTTTTTAAAGTATTGTCATGAGGGACACATTATTAGACATGGTAAGGCAATTTGGTAAGGCGATTATCGTATTATTTCTTGATATAATATGGTCACTTTTGTATATTTTTTATAGGAGACAACTCAGATTGCTCATTTGCTGAGACTGGTCTGAATGCTCCCCAGTCTGGGGTATCCTCTCTTTATTTTTTAAAAGAGATAACTCAGACTTGGAGATTTCTGAGACTGGTCTGAATGCTCTCCAGTCTGGGGTATCCCCTATTTATTTTTTGCTTTTTTATCATTTCTAAAGGTGAAGTAATACGAGCAATAAATTGTTGCAATTTATTGTCCATAATTATGTTCATATGAACATTGCATTTTAAATGCCGGTTTTCCCATTTAATTATGTTTATATGAACATGGCATCCCAGTTTTCCCATCTTAGACACTTCCCGAATTTAATTTTCGCGCGAAACACAAAACATGAAAACGAGGCGGGCAATGATAAATCAGAATCAAAGATGGCGGCTTTCACTGAGGAGCCAGATGCGAGCATTAATAAAGAAAATGATAAAAATGCAGAAAACGTCGAAGAAGAAATGCCCATTGAACTATTGTGGGGTAAATCCTTGAAGGATTTCCCGCACTTTACAATAAAAGAGATTGAAAAACACAGATTAAATAGCGGAAAACAAAAAGGCGCTGCGATATCAAAAACACTCGCGAGAGGTAGAAAGTTTAAAGAAGAACGATACTTGTCGTCAGACTCTGTTTTTACTGCAAAGACAGAAACAGGATTTGCCGTAAAATGTAAATGCAGAGCTAGCATGAAAAAGGTAACGCGTTCTGTAATTGTTTACATCAATTTTACTACTGGAATTGTTGATAAAGCCCATTGCAATTGCCCTGCTGGAAACAGCGGTTTTTGTAACCATGTCATGGCACTTCTGCTCGAACTAGCAGAATATTCTTTGAATGGATTGCAGTGTGTACCTGATGAACAAGCATGTACAAGTACACTGAGGAAATGGGGCGTACCTGGACAAAACACTTCACATGTTAAAGAACCTGTGATGAATACAAGTATTCAAAAGTCAGCAACTTCGAAAGGGATAAAATGTACCGCTTATGATCCAAGATTGAATTACAGTAAGGATGATTTTGAGAAAGGAACCAAACTACTACAAATGTCTTTAATGACAGTAAACGAGAAAATTGCTTTTGCTCAATGTCTACAGCAAAGTCAAACACTTACCTACACAAGTACGAGGTACGGTGAATTTTCTGTTGGTTCACCACTTTCATACCATCTACAAGCTGTTGAGTTTAATTTTGAAATATTTTCCAACATAAAGGAAGGTAACAGAAGTATTTCCAGTACATATGGTACCGTAATGCCAGGTTTACCACTGGTTTGCATAAATAAAAATGATAAACTAATTCCAACAGACTGGGATCTATCTCAAAATGAATCATCATGCTTGAAATCGATTCAAGTTTCTATGGAAGAAGCATTAAAACTAGAAAAAGAAACAACTAATCAAAGTCAAAATCCCAAATGGATGGAACTACGCAAACAGAGAATCACTTCTACTAATGCCCATTCGGTTTATATTCGAAAACGAAATCATAAAACGTTGGTTGAACGTATTTTACATCCTAAGGAGCGATCACAGCTCCCACCAAGTGTTCAAGAGAATTTCAAGCATGGTACTATGAATGAACCTGTTGCTCGAGAAAAATATTCAGATGTATTATGCCAAAAATTTTACAGGAAGATTTCTGTGCGTGAAACCGGAATAGTAATCCAGCCAAATTTGTTTTGGCTTGCAGCAAGCCCAGATGGATTGGTCAATGACAATGAACATGATCCTCAAATTGGTTTAGTAGAAATTAAGTGTCCTAGGTCAAAACGAGATTGTACACCATATGACATGGTTTCTGATGCAAAATTCTATGTTGGTATTAAAGATGGTAAACCATATTTGAAAAAGAATCATTCTGCTGGTTATCACAAGTGAAGTTTTGTGATTTTATAGTGTATACGTTTAAAGGTATAATTATAATACGAACCGAATTTGATGAACAATACTTTGAAAATCTAATTGAAAGCTGAACACATTTTACAGAAACTATATGCTTCCAGAATTAACACAAAACACAAATGTATTGTAATAAAATCATTAAAAACATACATATGTACTGTATCATAGGTAGGTAAGTAAGTAAGTAAGTAAGAGGTGTGCTTATTATCCTTACTTGCAGCTGAGAGCTAAGCTGAATTGCGAAGGACACAGCTCGACATGACCGATTTGAAGGCTTTGTAAGGCGCACTATGGCAGCCACCTTTTGTCGCCATCATGGAGCACAGCTACGATGGAAGGGCCAGTTAGGGGTTAAACCCAACCAACCCTGTCAACATTCCATGTGGGAGGAAACCGGAGTACCCGGAGAAAACCCACGACTTTCGGCAGAGCGTTGACTAACTCTTTTCACAGAAATATCACAAGTCGTCCCCAACGGGAATCGAACCCACGATAGCAGAGGTGAAAGGCACACGCTCTGACGTTTGCGCCACCAAAGCCCCTAGGGCGCTTTGCAATTACACGGTCGGATCAGTCTGATCAGAATTTTTGGTCACGACTTGAGGATCCGACCAATCACATCAGGGGCCAGTTGTACGAAGCCTGTTTTAGCTTAAACGGTGGATAACTGCAAAATAGGAAACAAGTCTATAGATTCATAGGAAACAAAGGAAAAGTTTTCAACCTGAATAGAATGATTATGTTTGCAACTACTTGATCAGTGCTTAAAATTTAAATTATCACCTTCAGAAGATGTATAAGAGTGTTATCTAATTTTGACTTACATGCCGTTTAAGCTAAACAGGCTTCGTACAACTTGCCCCAGCTCTGTAAGTTGTGTTTTGTGTTCCAAATGACAGTCGAAATAGTAGTGACCGATCCGACAGTGCAAATGGAAAGCACCCATAAGTTTAATACTGATAACAAAACCTATTCTTTAGGGTTAGGTTGTACTTCATTACTTCCTTTTTTTATTAATGGCGGTAACAGATTACACAACAAACATGCAACTGTCCATAACTGGTTAATAGAGCCATGCAATACAAGTGGTATTTCATTTCGAATTTGCTTGAACTTCTTCACTCTTTGTATGGCACGTTCCACGTGTATTCTAACAGAGGCAATCCACTGACTTTCTGTAACTTCTGCTTTTGTTAGCTGCTCTCGGCCATCCAAAAATGCTGGTATATTCAACTGTACATTTATCTCACTTAGCTCCTCTTCAATTGTAAATCCTCTGTCAGCCATAATTCCATCATTTTCATCCAACAACTCCTTATTAAGTAATCCACTTCGCTTTACTATTTCTTTATCAGAAACTGATCCACTATACAATTGGCTGATAAAGGTAATAGCCCCTGATGGGCTTATTCCAAGCAGACCTTTATAAGTAACATGATGTTTATAATATGAGAAGAGACTGCTCTGAATGCTCAGAGAAGATGGTGATTGACAAAACAATTCAGTGCAGTCGATAATGCATCTTGTTGCTGGATAAGTTGTTTTAAAGCACTCTGGCATTGAGTCCTGCACTTGCTGTTTTGTTGGCCATATTGGTAGACCACCCAGTGAAAAATAGAGGAAATTTATCCAAGTAATAAGATATCTTGAAACTGTAGATTTTGGTGTATCAAATAACCATGCTGTATGGGATAGGCTAAACCCACACTTTAACCAAACAAGCATTAAAAAGAGTTGATTGACAGGACTTAGGCTTGGCCGTGGACCACGCTTTTGAGGTGTCTCCTTGTTTGGTGTAGCAGTAGATGGCATTGTGTCCACTTTCTCTCTGTTCGATGCATCATAGAACTTTATATTTTCTGCATTTTTTCCAGGATTCAAAAAAGCAAGTAAGTGGTCAAACACTTCCAGTTCAAGTCCAGTGGCTGATTTAAAATGATGCTTGTCTTTAGATATATTTTCATACCTGTAGATATGTTTTGCTTGAAAGGTTTGCAGATCTTCTTTGTTGTTCGAGTTCTCCAATTTTAAGTTATTATTTTCCATGAGTAAAGATTCATTTTCGTTCTCTAGGGCTTTCACTCTTTCTAACAGAAATTGTTCACATGTGCTTTGACTTTCTTCATGGTTTATATCTTGTACATTGTGCTGAACGTTGATTGTAATACCTCTGTTCTGAGGAGTGGTTCTAAATATATTTAGATGAAACAGTTAAGGTGAATCCTACAGTACATGCTACATCATATTAACCAATCGAAGAACATAACCTGGTGTTCCATACTTTGTTATTTTACTCTGTGTAATGCCAGACAACTTTTTTTATTGGTCATTGCTTTATCTTCTCATTACAACCATTCTTTGTCAGTTTTGTACAAAATTTCGAGTGTCAGAATAAGAATTGCTCAAAAATCGGTAACAAATTCTATTTTTATAGTCAACTTCTTAAATGGGCCATTCCATTTAATATATGCACCCCCCCCCCCCCATTCAGAGATCTGGATATCAATCCAATGGGGGAGGGGGTTCATTTATGTGTAAAAATTGCAAAATGGACCCTATATTTTGGTGTTTTTTAGTGAAATCCAAGGGGATAATTGAGAAATCCTAGCGAAAACAAAATTATTTTTATCCTGGGGGGGGGCGGGGGTTAACATGCAACCCCTCGATAGGGGAGGGCATATATTAAATGGAATGGCCCAATGCATATGTAGTTCTGCAACACTAATACATCATGCACTGTCATGAATTTTATATTAATACTACATAGTTACATATTAACCTGTGTTTCCTTCGTCATCAGATATTTCCACAAATAGACGTTTAGTTGGCGGTTTTCGACTATTTATCTGTTGACCTATTTATCTGTTATTTTAAAAACAGAAGGAACCGACCCACGGACAAGTGTCTTTCGACCAATACCTTTAGACACGCGAATTTCGTCGAGTTTAAAGTGAAACTCACACACGACTGTGGCATTCGTAACTTTAAAATTATCTGTGCCTCCTTTTCTACGGTACGTAGAAATAAACGACATCCATTTTCTCCGCATTGATTTATCTGATGGTATTTTAAACAGACTAATGTTAGTTTTGTTTTTGTATTTGTCGTAGAATGCACTCCCACAACCTGGAATACAGCAACACGTTCCACTCCCACCACGTAGTTGTTCATTCGGCCGTGCTTTTGACGACGATGGATACGTATCTTTATGTAAATTGACTTCCTTTTCTGCCTTCTTCTCATGTAAATTTAAAAAATCGGACGAAACTTCGACGCTTTGAAACAAAGCCGCCATCTTTGATTCTGGTTTATCATTGCCCGCCTCGTTTTCATCTTTTGTGTTTCGCGCGAAATTTAAATTCGGGAAGTGTCTAAACATCCCCTTTGCGTGATGTTGCATGACAAGGTCTGAAGTAATACTTAACACTCTCATTGAAGACATATAATACACACTTTCGATAATTATGTCAAAAATAGTTTTCGAAAATAGTTTTTATATGAATGAGAGGCTTCGCTCTCATTCATATAAAAGACTCAAGGTAATTGGTTCACAAGAGCAAGGCTTGCAGGCAAAAAAATATTCATGACTGAATTTTGAAAAGGGTGTATTGTAAAGATGCCATTGGCAGCCAGGGGTGTATGGTGGCACCCAGCAAGAACAATACAGGCGCCCTAGTGCCGGTAGCGATGGGAAATATAGCTGTGTAATGAAGTTTATCCAAGTTCACTCAAAATGTCGGAGAATATATTTTCCTTACCTGTCATATGTATTGTTGACCATCAACCATGCCATTTTTATTTACCCATTAAAATCATCTGGTGTTAGACAGAGTAAATACTAAAGTAGGGTGCAATGCGTGTTAAAGGGTTAACAGATAGCAGATAACAGATAACAGATAACAGTTAACAGATAGTCTTGTTAACCCATATTGAGGGCAATATTAAAATGGTGGTCGTAAATTTAGACACGAGACTTGCTTTGATTGTATAAACCATTGTCTTGAACTCTTGGCGTCAAGTTTACTGTAAACACTCCGGTTATACAGTGCACAAAATGTTCAGCTCTTGCAAATATTGGTAATACTGCATTTGGCGCCAAATAAAAACAATTCTCATGTCGAAATTACATTGGACTGCCCCTTCAATCTCATTGGTCAAAACGTTTAAAACAGTGAAAATAGCCCTTGATAACTTTTCAAATCACCTTCAAAACTATTGCATGTCAATGACAATGATCAAACTTTTCAATCAAACTGTCTGTTTGATTCCAAGATTAGCTGAAAATTGCAGTATATACCTATTATAACCTCTCTTGTGTCAAGTGAAATAATTTAATGTTACTGTACATGAATTTACTTATATTTACAAATATATAGTATTTTCAAAATTACATTTACTAAAAGCCAACACTAAAACTTTATTTGTTTATAATCCATCAATATTTTATGAATGAGGAAACTTCGCTCTCATTCATATAAAAGACTCAAGGTAATTGGTTCACAAGAGCAAGGCTTGCAGGCAAAAAATATTCATGACTGAATTTTGAAAAGGTGTATTGTAAAGATGCCATTGGCAGCAGGGGTGTATGGTGGCACCCAGCAAGAACAATACAGGCGCCCTAGTGCCGGTAGCGATGGGAAATATAGCTGTGTAATGAAGTTTATCCAAGTTCACTCAAAATGTCGGAGAATATATTTTCCTTACCTGTCATATGTATTGTTGACCATCAACCATGCCATTTTATTTACCCATTAAAATCATCTTGTGTTAGTCAGAGTAAATACTAAAGTAGGGTGCAATGCGTGTTAAAGGGTTAACAGATAGCAGATAACAGATAACAGATAACAGTTAACAGATAGTCTTGTTAACCCATATTGAGGGCAATATTAAAATGGTGGTCGTAAATTTAGACACGAGACTTGCTTTGATTGTATAAACCATTGTCTTGAACTCTTGGCGTCAAGTTTACTGTAAACACTCCGGTTATACAGTGCACAAAATGTTCAGCTCTTGCAAATATTGGTAATACTGCATTTGGCGCCAAATAAAAACAATTCTCATGTCGAAATTACATTGGACTGCCCCTTCAATCTCATTGGTCAAAACGTTTAAAACAGTGAAAATAGCCCTTGATAACTTTTCAAATCACCTTCAAAACTATTGCATGTCAATGACAATGATCAAACTTTTCAATCAAACTGTCTGTTTGATTCCAAGATTAGCTGAAAATTGCAGTATATACCTATTATAACCTCTCTCCTTGTCAAGTGAAATAATTTAATGTTACTGTACATGAATTTACTTATATTTACAAATATATAGTATTTTCAAAATTACATTTTACCAAACTATTTACAGTTCATGCTATGAAAAGAGGTATTTGCACAAACAGTTTTTGGAACATTGTCACATGATCGGTGGAACCATCCCAAACATCTTGAGCATTCGATCATGAATTGACTTTCTGCGTATGGCATCCTACAATGGCAGAATAGTTCTTCCGTCTCTTCCATTAACCACACAATTGGACTGTATTAAAGGAAGCACAGCCAATTCTTCACTCATGAAGCACATGGCTAAGTGTTCTCTCGTCACACTCTGGTCATAGTGGTTGCTCACTTGGATCATGTCCACTGCACAAACTATCTGCAACTGCAGTAGCAAAAAGGCCACAATCTGATATACCTTCTTGTTTCTATATTCTTGGCCATTCGACCACCATATTCGGGAAGGTGGTGTTTAGCAAAGCCGCCAATCTCATTTTATCATTTGCTGACAGTTCCGGTTAAAGTGAGTCATAAACTTTTATTTTGTTCTCTTCGCATCCAATGTTGGTGACCGTCACCCATTGGCTTCCTCCAGCATTTATAATCTGAACAAATCATTTTTGTCCTTTCTCCACTTTAAATTCGGAAATTCGAAAGTTGAAAAATGCCTATTTTTACGAGTTAGCGCTACAGATCATCATTTTGAGTTTAAAATTTCTGAAAATAGTAGTAAGTGATCACTTTTGTTTGTTTTTAAAACACGTTCGAGTTTCCCATCAACTTATATTTATCATTGAAAGCCAGGAATGAGTGAGTGAAACAGTCGACATTCAAATATACTATTTGTTGGTTTGATGCTTTGAAAGCTTGTTTATTGATAGTTGACAATGTATTTGGTGCCGAAACTTAACGCTTAGGAAAAGATTAATCGTTTTTAATGTTTTCTTTAAGCAAAAACCGAAAATTAAATTATTTACATCCTGCCAAAGTTTGGGAAGTCACAGATTGCCATTTTGTTTATATCTGGTTGTTTTGCATCAGGGCACAACACAACCGCATTATAGAACAGTTCTTTGAGCTTTAAACACAAACAAGGTGGTCTTTTATATTAAGTATCCCATCTGTTAGCAATGGTATAAAAACCTGTGGTATAAAAGTGTATAAACAAGTCATGTAATGAATATTTTCGTTGAAGATAAGGTTAAATTCATACATATACGCGGTTTGCCGTGTCTTTTTGTGTTCGGACTTTTCGTGCCTTATCTGTCTTGAAAACTTGTAAAATTTGAATAAAATCTGAAAAAAAACTTTTCACTAACCTTGTAAGTATAAGATTTCCCCGGAAACTTAGTATTTCAAGTAGATATAGGCTACCAAATTAAAGTTGAAGAAATTGCAAAGTTAATTTGATTGAAAATAGTGATAAATGCACTCCTCGAGGCATGTTTAAAATGCTCTACTCCTAGCCCATTTGTAAAAATTGTGAACGACGTACAAATCATCCAGATATACTCTTTAAAATCACTGTTTATTGCCAAAATGTGGGTTTTTCCTATCTATTTACTGATTAAAAATTTCCATGACACTTTGGCAAGTGTAAACTATAAAATTATCATCAATGGCCCAACTATATAGAGAGGGTATGCGATTATGTATTATTTTAGCTTTGATTTACTGTAAAATTCAACCTTAGACGTTCACATGTACAAAACGTTTCGAAATTTTCATAAAACTTCAACTGCTTTTCAAGCAGTATTTTTATACTTCGGCACTTGCTTTTGAAATGAAGTTTTTGAGATTTAATATGTTTTTTATTTTTCTATAACGGATTTGAATCAATATTAAAATATTTTTAAGATCAATCAATGTTATATTGACCACACAGAATCATCTACGCATTTTCAAATTCCCAAACTATACTGTATACTCTGTATGGCTGTATGCTATAAATCGGCAAAGCAAGTATGCAAAATAGACATGCACTTACCCGTTTAAAACGCTCCTTTTTCGGTCTTTCGACTGTTTTTCTTCTTGTGGATTTGTCTTCTAAACACTTTATCTTGTTTGGATATTTTTTGGTTTGTATTTATTATGTCCTGACTCCTGAGTATTATAAAATGAGTGTAAACTATTTTTGAAAAAGGTTTGCAAAATGGCAGTCTTCTCTCGGTCTGAATTCGCGCATGCGCATAACTTAAGAAACCGTCCATGACAAAAAAAATGACTGAAAACTTTGCATTCCGCCATATTTTCACATACCCGGGTGTAAGCGTACCGGAGCGGAATTAGTACCCCCGCACGGCGCTTCGCGCCGGCTCGGGATAAGAATATAAATAAATACATTAATAAATGCCAGATGCTGTGGTGACCATTCACAATTATTCAATATTTAGAAGAGATAGAAGTTGGGAAGGACGCGATATGAGAGCAAAAGGAGGGGTAGCAATACATGTTCGGAACAACTTAAAAGTTATTGATATTTATCGATCCAGTTTGTACGAACTTATTGGTGTCACGCTTCTGTTACCTACAGGAAATCGCATGTTGATATATGGCCTTTATCACCCGCCTAGGCACAATTATCTGGAGAGGGACTTATTGGATTATTTGATAAGTATTTCTGACGACGTTCTGGACAAATATCCAGACACTGTAATTGTTTGTGGAGGGGATTTGAACAGTTTGGACATAAAACACCTTGAGGAACTATCAGGATGGGATGCAATGGTCGACTTTTCAACAAGGGGTAACGCATGTTTGGATAACTGCCTTACAAATAGAATAGATTTGTTCTCAAAATGTTATCCTTTCCATATGTTAACTAAAACCGACCACTTAGGGGTTATTTTACCAGCAGGAACGAAACTAAAACCTATGCGCCGAAAGGTTGAATTTCGGGATTGTAGAAAGCATCGAAAGGAAGATTTCCACAAAGCTTTAGCAGAAGAAGATTGGGAGGATGTATCGCAGTCCACGAATGTAAATGACGCTGTGAATTGTCTTGAACGTAAGATCATGGATCATATGAATAAATGTATGCCCACAAAAACAGTCTCAATTTCCTCACGGGATCCTTACTGGATGAGTCCTTTAATGAAATCTTTGCTAAAAGCTAAATCCAGAATTGCTCGGTCGCAAAAGGATAGACTCAGTTTAATTAACAAAAGGATTTCTGATGTCATTTGTCTAAACAGAAGAAATTTTGGGCCTTGGTGGAAGTAGAACTTGGTGGAGAAAGACGAATGATATTTCTCAGCGAAATGCATCATCATCATCAAGAGTTACTTTAGATAATGCATCACTTACAAGATTAAATCGCTACTTTGGCGAACTCTGCCACGATGATAGTTATGTCGAACCGACGCTCTCAATTATTGGTGATGAAGTAGATATTCCTAGCTTCACGGAACAGCAGGTATGGAATGCCTTGAAAAGAATAAAGAGGACAGCAACAGGTCCCGATTATATTCCCTATTGGGTTTGGAATGATCATGCGGAAATTCTAGCCGAAGTTATAACTAACGTCTGGAATTTGTCCCTTTCATCACATACTTGGCCAGATTCATGGAAAAGAGCGAATATTAACCCTCTTGCAAAGGTTGATTTACCAAAGGAAGATGGTGACTTTCGTGGAATAAATATTACACCTGTAATTGCGAGGACCTTCGAAAAGCTCGTTTATAATAGTCAGGTCAAGTCGACAATTGAGGAAATTTTATCCCCAACGCAATTTGCGTACAGGCAGGGGGGAAGTTGTACAAACGCTCTGTTGACTATTCAGAACAAAGTACTCAGCTTCTTAGATAGAGCGGACTGCAAAGCAGTTAGACTGTTTTCTATGGATTTTAGCAAGGCCTTCGACTCCGTGAAACATTCACTCCTCTCGGAAAAGTTAAAAAATGTGCCACTCAACCCTTATATCATAAATTGGTATTTAAATTTTCTAAAGAATAGAAAGCAAAGAGTCGTTTGTAACGATTTTTGTGGAGAATGGATGGATGTTAATAAGGGTACAACACAGGGGAGCGTAAGTGGCCCTACCTTTTAATATTTTCCTGAATGATTTAGAGGTGGACATAGACGACGCGAGAACGCTCTTTTAAATATGCGGACGATTCAAATATAATAGTGCCAGTTTGGAGTGACGGTCCTGATATATCAACAGATACAGTTGGACAATTCCTGAGCTGGTCTGACGATAATTTTATGACTTGTAACCCTGGTAAATGTAAAGAGCTTATCATCCGGAAGAAGGGATATAATGATCAACTCGACAATGTTTATAATATACCCCAATGCAAGGAACTTCCCATTTTAGGCATTACTTTTCAAGACAATCTCAAGTTTACCAGTCATGTGCGAGGTAAATTGGTCAAAGCAAACAAATGCTTGTACGTTATACGAACACTCAGGGCAGAAGGCTATAGCCAATGTGAGATAGATTATCTATTTAAGACCTTAGTAATATCTACTATAACGTTTGGCCTGTCCGTTTACGGTTCTTCTCCAGCCGAACTCAGTACTCTACAACGGTTTCTTGACAGATGTTTTAAGCGAAAGTATATATCAGAACCTGTAAATATTAGATATCTTTTAGAAATACACGACAGAAATATATTTAAGGCTTCTGTAAATCAGAAGAGTGCCATAGTCGACTTGATACCAAGAAAAAAATCCACAAGCTACTCTCTGAGGACAGAGTTTAGTCAGTATCCAAGAGTGAACACGGAACGTTTTAAATTGTCGTTTGTAAATAGATTAATTTTTAACTATAACCTATTCATATGATGTAAACTTTACTAATGTATTCTTAATATTTACTTGTAACATAAGATATGTATTTTTATCTTTTGATCTAATAAAAAGACTTTTGAATTGAATTGAATTGAATGAATAAAGTTAACCACCTTTAATAACAGACAAAAGATTAGAGCATATAATATAGAGATAGTGTTTGGTAATGTCGAAAAGGGATATATATATATATATGGTTTTTAATTAAAATTTGAGATATTATAATAAGTTACATATATATGCATTTTGTAAGCTTAAAGACCATGTAAAGTCCATTCTGCGCATGTGCCATGGGGGGTTCCCCCAATGTAAACAATGCCCAAATTTCGCGTTGTTTCGACTAAAATTCGACATCTTCTAAATCAGAAACTCGAATCTGTATTTGTTTAAAGCATAGCGAACCTTTAGCGAACCTTTAGCGAACCTTTAGCGAACCTTTAGCGAATCTTTAGCGAACCTTTAGCGAACCTTTAGCGAACCTTTAGCGAACCTTTAGCGAACCTTTAGCGAACCTTTAGCGAACCTTTAGCGAACCTTTAGCGAACCTTTAGCGAACCTTTAGCGAACCTTTAGCGAACGAAGGCATCATAATTTTTTAAATATAGCGTGTTTAAAATTTAAAGGACATTGGCAACGAAAATTTTTATTCCTTATATATTATAGAGCATGCCTACGGAATACTTAATTTCATACTTTCCTTGTCCATCGCATTTAGTTGTTGAAAATTTGTGACAAAGTTCAACAGTCGTCCGCCATTTTGAAAAAAACGGCGTATGCTAATTTATGCATGAATACATTAAATGACGTCATTAGATGGGTTGACACAATTTCTCTAATATAAACTCTACAGTGTATTACCACACGCGGTAAACGTTGCTGCAAAATAGACGGCAGAAAGGTTTTAACAAGTGTAACATCATGTGCCACTACTTTTGATACTATTTCTTCCAATTCCGTGTAAAATAGACGCATAAATTCGAATATCACATAGGAAATCCTTATGCAATGTTATGCCATTATTGTCTATACCCCTGAATGTCTCGCTGGATAAATGCATAAAAATTACTCAAATTGCAAAACAATCAAATCTCTATCAACACGTTCAGTTACCAGTTCCAATTATTATTGAAAATACAACAGTAAATAAAATTGTCACAATGTAGTCTATACTAATACTAACTATTAAACCTAAGTAGCTGTCGCAATTATATATACATTCAAAATACACAAGAATAAAGGCCTAAAAATTTGGATAGTTCATCATTGAGATTTGAACTACTCCTTTTATACTTTCAATGCAGTTGGACAGTGTAGTATAAAGAAGCGCTATTACATAAAACAAACTCCAAATAGCACGCTGTATTCGTATTCAAGGTATATTATTGATTGTTGTAGAGTATATCGCTTCATCGCTTGTATTGACATAGTGCAAATTTAAGTTACCCAAGATTATTGAAATAAAACAAACAAGATTAATACAACTACAGTCATTTTGAATAGCAAGTCTTCAGTGCGGCAACGCATTAAATTATTAATTTCTATTTTAATGATCAGTTATTCCCTGCCCAATATTTCTTTAAAATTGAAAAAAATGCGCGTCTTGACTTTTCGTAAAAAAGAGTATAACAAAAGAACTAAAAGATCTAAAAATATTAGAGTTCTCACTTCTATAATTGATATTGTGTATTGACGCAATTAAGAACTATAGTTACTGAATTACTGTAATGGGAATCGCTACATTTTCGGCAATATTTTTACCAGCTTCATCATGTATAATTCACCAAACTATTTAGCCACACATATGAAACTGAATTTAAGCCAGAGAATAGCTATAGTCTGGCTTTTTTCTATAACTATAGCTAGATATACTAAATAATGTACTATATTGACAGCTTCATATTTCCCGTCAAAACAATATAAGCTCAAAACGTCATAATCATATGAATCGCGTGAATAACTTATTCTATTAATCATTATAGAACTTGAATACAGATTGTTTTCAAAAAAATATTACTTGTATCCAATAATTCTGCACCAGATTTATTTTTCAGTAACATTCAAGGCTTTAGCTTAGCTCCAGATAAGGTCAAGGTGCTCAAAATCGCTGGTTGACAATTCGTTCAACCTTTCAGTGTCTCGAGTTAATATAACATTTCAAACATCTCTTCTCGTGTCTTCGTTTAAAAATGTATCCTACAACAACAGATGGTTCCTGACCTCTGAAACAGTGTATGGCCATTTACGTTTCTACGTTAATTTCGAATTGACTGCATAACACAAAATATAAATATAATTATTTTTTTATTTATATAAAAAAAAAAAAATGATTGGCTAGCGACAGGCGAGAGCGCGTTTCAGGCGGGATCCGCTTTGCATCGGCGCATCGGCACCAGCAACTCTCAACTCATCCACTCCGCGGCCCGCTCTGGAACAAAACACAGGAGTGAAACAATTTTTGATTAAATTTGGATTAAAAAAAAAAAAAAAGCTGGCTAACGCGATAAATTAGAAATTGCAAAAATAAAAAATCAACTCGAATCTTCATACTAAGCACGATACGTCAGCTAAATTGTTTGTTTTCAATGCTCGTGTATTAAAACTCATATTAAAATATATTTCTTTGTTATTTCAGTATTGTAAAGTTAAAAAATTCAGTTTAAACAGATATCATAGAAAAGAAGAAAAACTTTTTCCGTACAACCCTTAAAAATATGGACCAACTGTAATGAAAACTTTTTCCATTTGTTAAAGTAGTTTTCGTTAAATATACATATTGTAAACAAAAATTAAACTATAGTATAATAAAGTTGAGGCTATAATTATTTTTACCATTACAGCATACCTGATTGGCTGTGAGCGTTTTCAGAGCGGTCCGTTTTTTGCCGGCCCCGCTCTGAAACTCATCCGACCCGCTCTGAAACTCATCCGGCCCGCTCTGATTACGCGACAAAACACAGGAGTGGGAAACAATTTAGATTAAAAAAATCTGCCCAAAAAGTCAAAAAGCTACTAAGAATAGTTAAGTACAAAAATAAGTATCAAATCGAGGCTTCACTTTCGACACGATACGTCGAAAAACTAATACATTTGTTTTCCAATGCTCAATAATATTAAAACTAATACATTTGTTTTGTTGCTCATGTATTTTTCAGTTTGGCGGTAAAGTAAAAAATTCAGTTTAAAAAGATATCATAGAAGAAAAACTTTCTCCGTACAACCCTTAAATATGGATAACTGTAGCGAAAACATGATTTTTCTACACATTTATTCAGTAGTTTTCATTAAAGTAGCTAGTACAATAAAATTAAAGAAAATAAAAATTAGTGGCAAAGCCTTTGGCAACAAAGTTATTATGTTTTTACCATTACCATTACCCTTGTTCATTGTCCAGTTTTAGTAGAAAGCGTTGATCGAGGTCAAAACACATGCATTCATTGCATGATTCACTTTATGAGTTTTTATGGCCAAAGCAAGTAAACACGAAGATATCTGTGTCGAAGAAACACGGAATGCCACCGGAAAACCAGGCCAAAACCTTTCATTCCTATGCTTTTCTACTGCCATATTTAAAAATATCGTGTAAATTTTTACAGAAACTATGGGTTTTTTGTTTTCTAGCCAGTTTTCTTGAGTTTTCGTCTTCGTTTTTCTTTAACGTTCAAATTTTGTCAGCCTCGCTTTGAATTCACAATTGCACTGATCTCAAATTATTTCGCTACACTGGAATTTTCAATTTTAATAAATTTAAATTTTACCTATGATAAAAATAAACACGTTATTTACCGGCGGTCAGTCGGTCGATGAAAAAACTGTGCCCTCGGTCTTGAAAACGTCCCTCGCCCTCCGGGCTCGGGCCGTTTTCAAGACCTCGGGCACAGTTTTTCTCATCCGGACCTCGCAACCGGTAAATAACATATATATACTATAGCTTCAATAATACTCCAATCATTCACAAACGCGTGACACAATTAAACCACTCAAGTTGTAAAATTCGCAATTCCTTTCCTTCTCACACGCTTAATATGGCTTTACCCGATAGTGTAGCATTTTCTTAGTTCTCCTGCCTGGTTGTGAGAAATTTTTGTTCATTATAACGCGCAAAAACGACATATTTTTAGTTACCAAAACCTTCACGCAATATAGATCCCTATGTTGTTTTGAAGCGAACCCATCTAATGACGTCACAAAGGTCATTGACCCCAAAGATAATTTTTTGAGAATTTGATCCAAGATGGCGGCAGATGAGCAAATTTATCACATTTTACTTGCACTTTACTCGCAAACAAAAATGTTACAGAAAAAATAGTAACATTCTCATAGTTAGGTGGTCCAGTAAGATTAAATAAGCCAATAAAAATTTTCGTTGCCAATGTCCTTTAAACAAACGGACGTTGCCGGTTTGTTTACATCGGAACTTTACATCACCTTTAATTTGCCAATGTTTACAATGCTGTCCACCAATGAGAATTTTGTGTTGCTCAGACAAATAAAAAATACAAAAGAGTATTAATTCTATGTTGCCTGGCCGTATTTATAACTCCTTAAAAGCTGCCCTAAAATACAGCCAACGAAAGCTATTATTACCTGTATATATGGACCCATCCAAGTAGGTTCCATCTTTCCGCCTTTTCTTTACACATTTTTCATAATTTTTTTAAAAACAGTGTGTCCCCAACTTTGTTGTCAAAGGTTTTGACACCCTTTGCCTTTCTTTTTTGGTATTGCTTCTTTTGCTTTTCCTGAGCAATTTCTACATTGCTAAGAACCTACAACAATAAGTATCTTATCTAAACATGTGATTAAGCCTGAAACTCTAATACATGACATACATATAGAAATACATTTTCATGCATTTAACCCTATGAAACATTCAACTATTTTACGATATTTTATGCTTTATCTATCTTGAAATAATGACCAATTAACCTCCCATGCCTAGGAAACAAAGTCCCGTCTACAAGAGCGTGATAATATACGTGAATAACAATTCAGACTCGATATGTGCTAATATTTACATTCGATGCTAATATACTATATGAGTGTATGGCATATTGTGTGCAAATATTACGAACGAGCTTTTATCCTTTTAATTACATAACCTAACTTTAGATTAGTAAATAATATATCATATATTTACTTGTCTCATCCAGAACATAGTTCTTAGCTTGGCCACGAACCATGCATCCGCTACTGATTTTTCGACAAGCCAGCTTGATGCTTTCCATGTCGTAGGTAGTGCACAATCCGCTCACATTACTCGTTGTGTTCAGCTAGACGATCTTTTCTGGTCATCTTTTGTGGTTCATCAGGTTGAGGTTCACTTCTAGTACTAGCAGTTTCTTCCTGTGGCGCCATTTTGAAGATTGAACGAAAAATTTCTAGTATTTCAAACGGTTTTCTATCGAGGTTGTAGTGCAGACGAACAGCGATTAAGAAAAAGGGGATATCTCAGACCACAAGGAAGTTTTGTTATGCAACACCGCTGCCTAGCGCATGCGCATTGTAATAGAGGAATGTTGAGACCGGGAGAGTATTGAGACTGCTACACCGGTTCGGTTGTTTTATCACTAGACTATAGGGTTTGAGACGGCAATGTGATGTTATTTAGAGAACTGGTTCCTACTAATGATATGCGTGCTTTGTGCTTAAAATCTCGACATATCTGTAATGTGATATTGTTTGTGGTTGTTTATGTGTATGTGGTATAGTACATGTTGTAAGCTTGGATATATATTTAGTATTCAGAAAAATCATCTGAACCCCCAACGGGAATCGAATCAGTGTCTCCCGATTTCCGGTTCGGTTGTTTTACCACTGACTATAGGGTTTCAGACGGCAATGTGATATTATTTAGAGACCTGGTTCCTACTACATTACAGATGTGCTGAGACTATAATATTACAGATATAGCCTACATATTATATTATATATTACAGATATACATATTATATAATATTACAGATATACACATAATTAGATATTACAGATATATTGACCGCTACATTACAGATATGTTGAGACTTTAAGCACAAAGCACGCATATCATTAGTAGGAACCAGGTCTCCAAATAACATCACATTGCCGTCTGAAACCCTGTAGTCTAGTGGTAAAACAACCGAACCGGCAATCGGGAGACACGGATTCGATTCCCGTTGGGCCGAGTTCAGATGATTTTTCAATTCTGAATATTAACAATCTTTCCTTAATATATATCCAAGCTTACAACATGTACTATATCACATACATACTTAGTATATGAGAACAATCACAAAAATGTATATATATATGCAATACCCCATCATCAAGTAGGAAAAATCGACAGAGAAATAGGCCGTAGGATCAGGATCGAAAAGATGCAATTCCGTTCCACCCCTCGTGGAACTACGTAATTTTTATATAAATCAATAGATAAGAACTTACTTTAACAGAATCCGTTGCCCCCCAAGCGAAGTAGTTGCACAAATTGAAATAAAATCCCTCCAAAGTTCGTTTTTTTCGCGCTTTGAATTATTTGATCCACCATTGTTTTAGTGGCAACTACGCATGCGCTTGGCTACCAAACTCCCACTATGCACGCGCTGACAGGCAAAAGGGATTTTCCCAGTGAGTTTCCCCTATGAAGAACAACATAATCAAATCTTATAATTCTATCGAATCAATACACACATGAAATATTGCAAAGCACACTGTGTTTATTGCTGCTTACACACTCGATCACATCGATTCGCTGACTATTGTTTCAAAATAACGTTTTAACTTTTAATAAATAATTAAAAATATTATTAAAATCGATCGAATTCAATTATCAGTGTAAGTTGGCTTGAGGTAAAAACCCACCTGCATCAAACAGGACGGAGATTACATATTCTGTCAATACAAACTACGCACAAACACAGGTAAATATTTCACTAAAGTGATACTTGTATAAACTCCTAGGAAAACCTCTGATTTTATTGTAAAAAATAGTTCAATTATGGACTTAAGTTCAGCAGATAGGTCAGACGACACATCAAACAGCGTTGCTGTTTATGGTTTAATGTATTAACGCATTTCCATTCTCCATAACTCTGCAAAGATATATCTGGCAAATGCTGACAACCGAGATCCGTTGCGCCTCCACTTCTTAAACTGTGTGTTTCCAACTTTCTAATGTCATAAAACAAAACACACCAAATTTTCATTGATTTGAGAATTTCCATCTATTTCTGTGTTGGAATGTACATTTTCATTACAAATCTCATCTTCATTGATGCGGTCCTCTTCGTCCCAGTCTTCATCATTATTTTCAGATTTGTTTGACATATATGTTCCTCAACCAATTCAGAAGAATCTAAATTTTCCATATATACAATCTCACTTACATTTTTCATTTTCGGCACACAGAATACATGTTGGGGATAATTTTTCCTCAGCCGTTGTTTGAGCTTAAAAGCTCCATATTTGGACGCATCCACATTCTCAGTTTCCTTAGCAATGATAACAATTTTTTCTAGCAATTCTTTCATATACTTTATTTGCTTTTCCTCGATGATATCTGTCTTGATCACCTTCTTACAGAAGACATCATAAGACTTCTCGTATACTGATGTAGACCTTTCAGTCTTGGATCGATCCTTCACCCCTCTGGTGAGAAATTTGGTATAGTTGCTATAGCAAACTTTGTGGTAACAGACTTCCACTGCTACACAGTCTTCCTCTCCAATTTGCACAAGGATCCGTTCATCATTGTGCAGCTGTACGTAAAAGGCCGGCATCAATCGTTTCTGCCAACATGAGTGGGGTCCTTTATCTCTTTTTTGATACCTGGAATGAAACGAAGATATTAAATATCTGTTTATAATGGCATGTCTGTAGCACTAGAAACAGGATGTTACTTGATCCTTCAAAACTGGATTGATCATATTTCAAGATATTTCAATTTACTATGCGCAAGAATTGCAAATGGTCATTCCTTGTCTAGCGCGAACCAAGAGGAATCTCTTCCACAAATAATACATGCCTTTGGCAGTACATGCAAGTTTCTTTTAGGCAAGGTCTTGCTTGGTTCGGCGACTGATTGACGTGTAAGTTTTTGTCTTGGTTCTATCGATTCTAACGGTTCCACCGGTGGTTCTTTAGTAATGAGAACCGTTTCAGATCTAGTTCCTGCTCCTTTCTCCTCCTGTTTCTGTTGTCTGCATATCTTCTCTTCATCACTAAATTTCTGGTAGCATTTAATATGATGGTATCATTCTAGATTAATCCTTTCGGTACTCTTTTCCAGGTATGAATTAACTGATTCGTTATCGAACTTATCATATGACTTATTTGCTATTTCAGCTTGCTGACATTTAAGTTTGGCCCATTTAGACCTATATTCAACAAATTTCTTAAGTCTTTGGTTAGAAACTTTGCAAAGTTGCTCCGTTCCGCCATCAAAATGCGTAAAATATGAGGATATTCGAGTTTTCAAAATATCTTCGGCCATGATTGTTTTGCATAACTGGACGGTGCTACAGCATGTTTCCCTGTCTGCGCGTGCGCAGTAAACGTGCGGTCACCGCGCGCATGTGTAGTTTCCACGAAAACAATGGCGGATCAAAGATTCCGAAAGTGCTAACAAACTGAACTTTGGACGGATTTTATTTCAATTTGTGCACCTGTTTCGCTTTGGCATTCTGATAAAGTACGTTATTATATATTGATTTATGTAAAAATTACGTAGTTCCACGAGGGGTGCATTTTTTCGATTCTCATCCTACGGCCTAAAATGTGATATGGTTCAATCCTTCCTACAGTAAGAACGTAAAAACGAACGTCGCGCGTAATTTCCTACAACTGATTGACAAGCACGTCCCTAAATCATATCGTCTCAATAAGATCTTTAATCGGAATACCGTGAAAGTGAGCTATACTCGGGCATGAATAACATCAAGAGCGCTATATCCAACCACAATCGACCCCTATTGGAAAAGGAGAATGTACCATCCGAAGACTGTAATTGCCGTACCAAAGATGCATGCGCACTTGATGGAAAGTGTTTGACGGAAAGCATCGTCTATAAATCTGAAATTACTGCGACCGACGACTGGGAAACGAAGGAGTATATTGGAATGACGGCAGGGACATTTTAAAAGAGATATGCTAACCACAAGAAATCCTTGAACCTGCACTCCCGGTATTCGAAAGAAACGGAACTATCTAAATACGCATGGAAGCTTAATCAGAGTCAAAGGTCATACTGTATGCTAAAGTCGTCAATTTTGAAGCGTGTCCGTGCGTATACAGCCGGTGCAACAAGTTGCAATCTTTGCCTTCAGAAGAAACTTTGCTTGCTGAAATCTGACAAGGACAGGACGTTGAATAAACGATCAAAACTATTTGCGAAATGCTGCCACCGTAATTCATTTAGCGCGCGAAGGTTTGAACGCACGCGCATAATTATGATCTATCGCATCAGCAAACCGTTAATTATATAGTTTATGCAATCAAACTATCTTTTGAGTAAAATCGCCTGAAGATCGCTTTGAGGGAGGCGTGAAACACTGTGTAGCGATGACTATGTTGTACTAAAACCGATTATTTCACTTTAAGTTATAAAAAAAACATAACAAAACATTTAAAATTTTCAATCCGAGTCGCGAGAAGGTTTGTGGGTGAACGAACTGTAAAAATATTATTGCTGCAGTTAATGTCTATAAGACTATATTATAAAACAATTATACCATTCGCTCTCGTCGTATATGGCTGATATCCGACTCGGTGATGGGCACCTCGTCGGCTATCAGCTCATACATGACTCGAGCTCATTGTATAATTGTTAATACACATGATGTATAAAAAATGGTGATTCAATTTTGGCATACTATCGCGCATAACATTTATAGTTTATAGATTTGCCTTTTTCACACAAATAAAGATCACTTATTAATTGGACAGGCTTTTAGGTGTCAAATGACACCTTTTCTGTATCACTGCGATCAATAATGGCCAAATACGATCCGTTGCATGAAAATAGAGTTGTCGAAATTACATTTTTCCACCTTTGCGAATTTTCGACCATTTTCCCAAATTATGGCTGCCTATATTTGTGAAAGGTTCAGCATATAGTTCAGTCTGCAAACTCCCTGTTTCGTAAAATTTTTCAAACACCTAATTTTCATTGTTAAATCGCTATTTATACCTTCTTTAAATTTGGCAAGACTTGATAAATAGCCCATGCGTTAAGATTCTTAAATTTGAATCGGAAATGAGAATAATTTCAATAGGCAGACAATAGCTGTGCACTTAACTCCCTGTATGCAATGGTGGAAAAATGCGTTTTTGACCAGTAATTTATATTGGTATCGTATTTGGCCATTTTTTTATCTTAGTGATACAAAAAAGGTATTATTTGATAGCTAGAAATATAGATAATAGATATCTTTATTGGTATGAAAAAAGTAAATATATAAAGTAAATTATAATAAACGCACGACAACATGCTAAATTTGGATTAACTTTTTTGATGCACCATGTAGAGCTCAAAATTAAAATCAATTTCCTCTCCGTCACTGCCTCGCGTGAATTCTGCCCATATATATATATGTAGAATCAGCATGATAATTTCATAAAGTTAGTAAATAGCATGTTGAACGCATGGTAAGGCGCGGTCTTTTTGGTTTCAATTATTCATTCTGCAGTCAATATATATGACCGATTGCAATTGACAATTATACGCGTGCATGTTAACCGCTGTTAATTGCAATTTGTTTCGCTTCGGCTGATAACATTGACCTCAGTCTGAATAATTCTTGATATCATGCACAGCCTCATGTAATATTTCATTTAATAAATGTTCTAATTAATGTATATGGCGGCGACTCTTGACCGATTGTATCATTTGTATGTACAGGTTAACCCCTGCATGTTAATTCCATTTTGTCAATACAACCACACCTGCGACGTTGTTTGATTGTACCTTCCTTCTATATTTGATCATATATATTGATGTGACCTCTTATAAGGAGAAACGATGCAAGTGGATGCTATTAAAATGTATACTTTAATATATAAGTAAATATATAAAGTAAATTAGAATAAACGCACGACAACATGCTAAATTTGGATTACCTTTTTTTGATGCACCATGTAGCTCTATAGAGCTCAAAATTAAAATCATGCAATTTCCTCTCCGTCACTGCCTCGTGTGAATTCTGCTTATATATACATATATATGTAGAATCAGCATGATAATTTCATAAAGTTAGTAAATAACATGTTAAACGGTCTTTTTGGTTTCAATTATTCATTCTGCAGTCAATAAATATGACCAATTGCAATTGACAAGTGTACATGTTAACTGCTGTCAAATACGATCCGATCGCAATTTGTTTCGCTTCGTCTGATAACATTGACCTCAGTCTGAATAATTCTGGATATCATGCACAGCCTCATGCAATATTTCATTATTAAATGGTCTAATGTATATAGCGGCTACTCTTGACCGATTGTATGTACAGGTTAACCCCTTTTAATTCCACTTTGTCAATACAAGCACACCTGCGACGTTGTTTGACGTTGTTTTCTATATTTGATCATATATATTTGACGTGACCTCTTATAAGGAGGAACGATGCAAGTGGATGCTATTTAACAATTAGACAACGAGGCCGAGTTGTCTAATTGTTTTAGTATAAACTATAGCATTTATTGAGAACTAGGGAACACAATACAAAAGTAAACAAAAGTATTAATATTAATTTTAAACGTGAATTTTCACGCCATTGTTTTGAATTTTGCTACTAGTAGACTATCACTAATAGTCTACGAGTAGCGTAGCCAATCAGAACGCAGGAAAAGTGATAGTCTATTACTAAGTTTATACTAATAAAATGTATACTTTGATATGGAGAATTTTACTTTTCTTCCTCGCAATTTCAAGTCATTGTGAATCAGAATCATCTTTTGACGGCCAAAAATATTTCATGAAAACGAAAGATTATGGTAAGTATAATAATTATATTCAAACTGTTGGAACATTATGAATACGGTTGCTATACACATGAGCGAGAAAAATATGTCTGATGACTGTAAGAAAACCAAAGTATGACATTCTACCAATACGCGAGAAAACCGGCAAGACATGTTATATGTATTTTTTCTCCCAAAAATAATAATGAAATCTATATGAACAAGGGAAAATAATACCCGAATAGTCAAAACCTGAGCTAGAGACCTTTATACGAAAACCATTATCCCCGAGCCGGCGCGAAGCGCCGTGCGAGGGTACTAATTCCGCTCGGATATTTACACCCGGAAAAAAAGGAAAGCAATGGGAAATCCAAAGTTCATCAAGTTTTGCGGGCGCATGGCTATGTTTCATGGGTGTGATGGGTGTGATGGGTGTGATGGGTGTGATGGGTGGTCATCTCACTAATCTTTGTTAGGAGTGGAATGAGCGAATTATAAAAAAACATGAGTAAGTCATATCAGTAAGTCTGAATTATAACTTATATAAATAGCTTTTTGGGACTTCAGGAAAAGCTGCGGAACAAATTTATCGTTTATACTTTATAAAAAAGGATAAATAGAGATATATGGTCGAAAAAATATGGCAAGTTTCTTATATTAAATTGTTGATATAGCCGTAAGAATGTTGTTTTATTTACATAGATTTTCATTTTTTTACAATTAAAATATCCTATATTTTATGCTATCAAAAAGTTCCAACTTAAAAGGAAAGCGAAATCGTTTCACGCGAGAGAATTTGTATATTTTCAACTGATTTCATTTTAAAAACTAATTTATAAGTAAAAAGCAGTTTAGTTTTATAAACTTTTGGCAACGTTTTAGTAAACGGAAGGTTGCATTTAAACATTAATTTGAAGCTTATAGAATGCATAAGAACATACCTACACCATATATCTCAGATTTGTATGGCTAAAACAACTAATATTTTAATTATTTTTGTAGTTTTTGTAACCTGTTGTTTTGTACTCCAGAAAAGAAGTTTATTTTATCGTGTTGCCATGGCTACTGTGCTTCCTCTTCTTGAAACAAAATTTCCATTTTTTATTCTTTCAAAATAAATTTCCCAAAATAATATTGTTTCCTTCCACTCTTCTTTCCAAACTATTAGAGTAATGATCAAAATTTTAATGGCAAATTTAAAATGAAGGAAGCCACAGTGATTACGTCAGGTAAAACATTTCATTTGGCGATAGCCTTTGATTGCGTCGTGAAGAAGGGTGTGAGCCAAGGATCCAATTCTGTTTTCTATGCCAAAAATTTGTTTTGAACGCAGATATCCGACTCGCCTACAACCTTTGCATGGCATATTTTTTGATAAAAAAGATTAGCAATAGTAATGTTTTGGAATGTAATGTCTGGCAATGTTCAGCTGGGGCGAGGGGTTACTGCAAGCATGTATTTCTACACTGCAAAAAATCAAAGTCTAGACTAGAATAAAATTCTTATTTTTTAGATTATTTTTCTTATTTTGAGAAATTATTTCTTGTCAAGAAAAATTATAAGAAAAAAGTTCCTGTTTTAAGAAAACATTTCTTAAAATAAGAAATGAATCTAGGCAAGAAAATCCGGCAGACTTTTTTTCTTATTTCAAGAATGATATTCTTGCGTCATAGAATAATATTCTGACTATTCCTGAAACAAGAAAATTATTCTTGTTGAACTAAAAATCTATAAATTCGGTAGACAATGATATTTTCGCGCTGATTTTTCTTAATTTCAAAAATAGTTGTAATGTTATTGACACGCCGGACAGCTCGTCAAGTAATTCGATCGATCGCAAACGTTGCATTTTTAATATGTTTTGCGTCGTATCAAAGAACATGTATTTTTAAATATCCTCCTGTATATTTTCAATTGCCAAGAGAGTTGTTCCACCCGTAGCCATATTAAACAAATTAAAACTAAAAGTCTATCTGGCTTTCGACATATATGATTGAGTTGAAAGGACTTTGTTTAAGTTAAGTTGTGGCCTTTTTTAACTAATGTACTGGAGGGGTCAAAGCCCCCCCCCCCCCCAGCCCCCATGTTGGCCACCCAGTAAACGACTCAAGAATACAAAAATTTTCCGGGGGACAAGAATACAAAATCCCCTCCCCCCAGACCCCCCTTCACCTTCCCACACCTGTAATACACCACCTACTTGTTACGTCCCCTTTCGATGATGGCCCCCCCACTAACGATTTCTTAAAAAAGGCCCTGCGTACGCGAGATTCAAATACAATGGTGACAAACACTTGGAACTCTGTTGTATACAAATAAAGATTAATGAATTATTTTGGGGATATTATGAAGAGTATTCTTTTGAAGATAGAATGAGGAGTTTTCGTCAGAAAGACAGAGATTATCGTCGCTGATTATGGTTGCTTATATGCTGGATTGTTCAGATATTTGAGATCAGTGCCTTCAGCGGTATGCAGACGAGTGCCATATATGGGCACCCAGGATGCTTAGCGAGCGTGCTCTCACAGCGCCTCCTTTCAAAAATCTTATTGAATTAAAACTTTTAATATACATCCAAATATTCTGCAAATTTTAACGAAAATAGGAAGAAATATTCAAATATTTGAAGATTCAAACAATAATCTGAAAAGTAAGTGTTAAACTATGTAAATATTTTTAGATTTTGCGTGTAAATATAGGGTATATAATCGATTGTTTTCACGTATAATTGTAGCCGACGCTTATCGCATATTTTGGCTTCAAGAATATGTTATTAATATAGACATTAAAAACTTTCTATATGCCTTTGTATTTACAGATTATCATTTCAAGCGATAAATACTGAAATAATATGTGTTCGAAGCGAGTCGAACTGCACTTGTCTGCTACAAGGTATGAAAATTATATTGTTGATGATCATGAATTGATACTTTTAAAAGTATGTGAAATATTAGCTTTGATGAATAATACAATCACCAAAGCAAAATCTTTAGCTTTTCATGAGAGGAGAGCAATCCTTTCTTTGTAATAATACAGTATATTGTGCAATCATAATATCATTTCTGTCGAGAACCTGGTATGGCATCAATGACTGTTTATGTTGGGGATGGTTAGAGGGTGTAGAACCCTAGCTAGCATAATAGCTACCAGAGCTAGCCTAGCTCGCTTTCCCGAGAGGAATTTATTCATAAGACTTTTCAGGTCTTTCAGGAGTACACGTACTTGTGTGCAAACACAATGTATGATATCGGATGAAATTATATTTGGTAATTGCACACAAATATAAAATGACATCCCTACCAGATTTATGCATGCTTATTGCTTGGACTACCTATTTACAAGGGCCAAGCACAGGTAAATTTGGTGCCTGTGCTGTTTCTATTTGTGTCGTACCAAACCTGAAATCACATTTTCATGGGCAGTGACAATATTTCACAGTTATAGCCCATAGAAATGATAAGTCACTTACAGCATTATATTAATTTAGTACAGCATTCATACTTTGCCCAGATCCTGGTGGGGATATGCTGGGCAGCTTAGTTCCCAAATAGACAAAAATGAAAATTATTAGGAAATAATAGCAAATGCCTGATTGAGGTAAACCATTAGTTAGCCCTGCTGCCCGACCCACTTCCAATACCCTAGAGATCTTATGTTTATGGTTTTTGTTTCAAAAGACTTTGAAATATATAACTTAAAATGGGTAACTTTTCCCTTGATATTGACTGACATTATTAATCTGGGTAAAATTGCACTTGAGGAAGAGTAGATTGTGACTTAATGGTTAACAAGAGATACTGTGTGTATTCACCATTGTGTTTTAACCTCTTAATTAACTATAATGTGCCTTTTATATATTTTATAATCCTAACCTGTCTAGAGTAAGACATTTTTTAACCTATTCCCAACAATTTCCCCTAAAAATACCAATGACAATACAGTGTGCAGCTGAATGTGTTGACAAGAAACATATGTAGAATAGTAGATACATGTAGTCTGGTTTTAAAACTGTTAATTTCCAATATCTTTCATTGTCAAAGTAAATTACTTGTTTAGTTTTTCTGTGGGGGCAGGGATGGAAAAATAGGCGAGCAGCACTCGCAGGAAATTATTCAACAGCTGCAGGAATTTTTTAGGTTGATTTGAAAATTTGAAGAAAGACTCATTATATACATAATTATGTCTCGCTATGGGCTTAATTTGCTTTACCAGTCATGGTTGACAGGAAATTTGCAATATTGTCGATTGTATAACCTCGCTGGCTGATAGTTTTATCTTACAAGAATCGAGATTGCATGCCCCTCCTTACAAAATAGGCTGATCTGAACTGACGGACTAGCTACTTTGCTTGACTACTTATATTAACTGTACTATATCATTACGCTCTGCAATATTTAAGCCTGCTTCGGCTGCGCCATAAGTATTAAGTAAGTTATTAAGTTGTTAAGTAAATAGATTTCATATAAACACTACAAAAATATTGAGCTATTTCAATTTGTAACTTTTTCTGGATAAGTGATAACTGGCGATTGCTGCGAGCCTACGAAAACAAATAAACACAAAATAGAAAACTGTTGTTGCCGACTTGCCGTTAGATATATCTGCCAACTGCCAAAAAATCATTCTTTAGTTTAAAACCATGCTCACCAGACAGTATGTATGTGCATTATAGGCTACAATTTATAGCTAGATAAGCCTAGGTTTGACATATTCATGATCTACAGGCTGCAGGAAATGTGTTATCTTCAGGCTGTGCTCACAGGAAGAAAATTATTTTTTCCACCCCTTGTGGGGGGATTACCACCGTAATGACCGTATTGGTTAGTGATTATAACTTATGAACAAACACCATTGGTATAGTACTTGTAGTACCTAACTGAAGTTTGAATAGGACAAGGAATATTTTGGACATATTGTTGGACATGATTTAACAGACCGTTTTTGAGTTTTGCCTGACCTTGTCTCTTAGACATAACATGTTGAGATCCAATGCACCTTGAATCACTGATCTAACTTTGGCTTAGCGGGGGCTCTCAGCCTTAATTGAAAATAAACCCTGGGTGCATTGGGTCTGGTCCCAGTGGCTGATGTCCCCCAGAGGCTCTTTCGAACAAGGTCCAATAGGTAGGTCAGCCTTGTTCCCAAATAGACAGAAGTTGAAAATCACTAGTCAAGTTTTCCCTTGTTCTCCCTTTGACAGGGTAAAAGTACACTTGAGGAAGAGAACATTTTTAATTTGCTGAGTTACTTTTAACCCTTTAATTACAATGTGCCCTGTTTAATTTATTATCCTAACCTTGTCAAGGAAACATGTTTGGTTTTACTGTGAGGGTGATTGCCACTGTGTAGGTTACTGACAACTTATGCCACAGACACAAAAAAGAGCTCTATTGCCCTGTGTGCATGGGGTGTGAAGCCCTCAATTAGTCAAACTGCAGTGTGGGTCCATCCGGGTCAAGGACACTTTCGACTAAGCCCCCCAGTTTTTGTCGGTCATAGGAGTTACAACATTGTCTTTTAAAACCTAAAATTACACTCAAGTGTACCGTACTGTTTTAGCCTATTATCTATAGTAATTGTCACCATTTCTTCTTTAAGAATTAAGATGATTTGAAAGTTGACACATCATGCAAGGCAACCAGTTATCTACAAAAACATTCTAGCCACTGGATCTGTTCAATAAAGGAATAAACTGTCTTGTGAGCTCATTCCATTGTTCAACCAACAAATGGTTTTGTTCAGAAAGAATAATTAATTTATCCAGTAATTAATCCAAAAATAATATATATTAGTTCATCCATGTTGATTACCAATGAATGCGATTTGAAATTGAACATTTGACATCGAATGAGAACGTTAATACATAGCATTAGCATTCTGTTTATATATCAATGTTGTGTGAAAATCCGTTGTCAACATGCATGTATAATAAAACTTTTAGAATATTGAAACAAATGTACTCCGTTTTTTTAGATTACAAAAATAATTTGTTGGATGGAAGGAGACGGAAATAATGCCAAGAAAATTATTGTAGTTTTGCCCCAACATTCAGGTATTTTGTTTCAAAACGTTCGGGGGAAACTAGAATATTTTTCTCTGCAAGACTCTTTCGTTCCTTCGATTCAAGAAGGAAATCCTCGTTTTGTCCCGTGGGTGAGTAAATTATTCTCATTAAGAATGTTTTTCTTATTTCAAGAATATGTTCTAGAAAATAAGTCTTAAATCAAGAAAATAATTCTTAGGCAACTAAGAATATTTTTCTTGATATAAGATATTTTTTCTAGAAGGTATTCTTGAAATAAGAAAAATTTTCTTAGCAAGAATATTTTACTTACCCACGGGACAAAATTAGTAAAATTTTCTTGCCCAGATTTTTTTTCTAACCAAGAATGATTTTCTTATTTTAAGAATAATTTTCTTGAAATAAGATTCTTGTCAAGAATATTTTACTTACCCACGGGACAAGCCAAATTTTCTTAAAACAAGTAATTTTGTTCTTAAAATAAGAATTATTTTCTTAAAATAAGAAATCGATTTTTTGCAGTGTAGTAATTTATATAAACTAAACTCCATGTTTGCTTTGAATTTATTTCTTTGTTTTGCTATATAAAGAGGTTATATTTCAACTGAAACATTCTTATGAATCTTTTTTCTCAACATGAGCATGAGTTTTATATCCTACGTCTATTTTTTGTCCATGTACTATGCATATATCTTTATAGGTACTACAACATGTGTTGAGCTGTAGCGTACTTTAATCACTTGCTTGTATTTGCATTCGATAAATGTAAGTTAAGCCAAGAATAACTACTATAGAGAGCTACACTTAAATGTTACTGATGGCTTTTCCTCGTTAAAATGAAATATATATATATAGGATGCTTAAGATTTTCAACAAAGTGCTTAATATTTTCAAGCCACCACTCTGTCCACTCATGAACTCGAAAATCTTCAAAACCGGAGTTATTATGTAGCTTAATAACGAATTCAATGGCCAATATGTGAACTTTTTGTAAGGGCTAACGCTTTATCCACGTTCACACAAATTGCATGGAAATTATTCGATATGACATGTCATATCGAATAATTTCCATGTAATTTGTGTCAACGTGGATAAAGCTTTAGCCCTTACAAACATTTCACATATGATTTCACATGTGTAAATGTCTTTTCACATATGAACTGTTACAATTCCACATATGAAATATATGCAAGCATGCATGTATAAATTAATGTAAATGTTGACAAAATTTAATAGAGTAAAACGTTTATGTTTACATGCATTTTAAAGCGTAGCCATTCTGTTTTCTAACAGTGGGTTTCTTTTCAACTTTCAGCGATTAGTTCGCGAATAATAGTGTTTTAAGCAACTGTGTTTGGATATAATATTTGGATATAAACAGATTTAAGAACAGACTACAACGTCAGACTGGTGCAGAAAATTAATAACAAGCAACTAAATTCAATAAAATTTACACCGTTGATTATTTTCAATCTCTTTTTCGGTAATATTTTTCAGACAATTTCGATACTTTCAATTTTACAAATATCAAGTCGTCAGTCGCCGACTTGGAAATTGCAAACAGATCAAATATTGACATTTCGAGGGACTAGGCCAATCAGTATTCTGTATACTGTGTATAAATATTTTATGGCTGTTTAAAAGATCTTCTTTGGCGGAAGGAGATGCATGGATTGCAGGGTGATTTACATCACTGCAGGGTTTAAATTGAAAGGTCTATCCAAGGCAGCTGAATTGTTTTGAACAAGCAATATATAATTCGGCAATGATGAGTTTCCTGGCGTATAATTTATTGTAATTTGTTTGATTATATCCTAGTTATTATATACTTTAAAAGTATATATATTTAGCTTCTACGTATAAATAGCTATATGTCACGAAGTGGTCATAGCAACAAGTACTATCAAGTCAAAGATGGCCGCCATTTGTTGAAATTTATAGTCCATTACATAACATGCAATCCATCTCGCTTCCAAAGAGTAAAAAGAAATGAAATTTTGTTAAACAGATAATCTAGTTTAACAGGATTTCGACATATTTCTAAATGTTGCGCCTAAAATTGACGAACTGGAACGCGTTGCTATTCAAAATGGTGCAGATGTAATTTGTGTCACTGAAACTTGGCTATCTGAGGAAATCCCTCACAATACTGTTTCGATGCGTAACCTTGCTTTATTCCATAAAGATCGAGAAACGCGTGCAGGTGGAAGCCTTATGGTTATATCTAAGGCCTACCCGCCTCCCAAGAACAGTCTCTTCAGTATTGATTATCATCCACCTCAAGCCTTGGTTGATTATAATAATAAAGTCTATGATCATATTCAGAAAACTGTTGACCTGTTTTTAATTGACCATCCTGACAGTCTTATTTGCATTGTGGGCGACTTTGATCCTAATTCAACAAATATGTCCCCCGAGCGTTTTAAAGCCAATGTGCATGGTTTGGCACAAATTGTCAATATTTTTACCAGTGATACTGGAATTCTTGATTGGTGTTTAACTAATCGACCAAAAAGAATGTCTGTACCCAATCAATTACCCAAGATTGGTTCTAGTGATCATTGCTTTCTCGTCAAACAAGGTTCGTCCCCAAATAAAATATCCAAAGAGACTATTATTAGACGTGACACTAGAGACAGTCGGATTCGTGACTATGGCCAATGGATAACATCTTTCTCGTTGCAGGAAATTTACTCTAAGAGTACGTGCATGCCAAGTAAATTTGAGAGTTTCCATCATATTCTTACAGACGCCATCGAAAAATACCCGCCTACCAAAACATAGTTCTGTTAAGCCATGGATAACCAACAAGATTAAGGTCTGGATTAAGAAATTAGACAAAAATTAATGCCTGGCCTAGCATGGCAAGCATTCCCCTTCCTTTAAATTCTGGAGAAAGAAAGTTCCACAACCAACTAAACAGTGCATGAGATCATTATTTTTATAACACGAAAGTCAAGAACTTAAAAAATACCAATGCAAGTAAGTGGTGGAAAGAAGTTAAGCCTATCCGACAGAAAAGGACAGTGGTATCAACATGCATCTTATTGATGGGGATGCTATCGACTCGTCCGACAAGTTGTGCGAGAGAATTCATCAATTTTTTATTAGTCTTACATCCGACTTTACACCACTCTCAGTGGAGGACGTTCTTGACATCCCTGTTGAAAGCTCTGAAATCCCTGAGGAACTCTTCCTGTCAACTACGGAGGATTATAATTATTTGCGCCGTTTCAAGGTAAAGAAAGCTACTGGACCAGATGGAAATTTTAAAGTAATTTGTAGTCGAACTTGCTCCGGTGATTGCTGATATTTATAATACATTTTTATGCGATGGTTATATCTACCACCTCTTCTTAAAAGCGCAACTGTCACTCCTATTTCCAAGCAAAATCCACCTAACTCCATCGAAAATGATATTAGACCTATATCACTGACCTGCCAGATTGCAAGAGTGATGGAAATTTTTACTCTAACTAGAATTCTCCCCTCTATCTTACATCGATTGGACAACAAACAATTTGCCCTGGCCTGGAAATCTACAGAACAGGCTATAGTATACATTCTTCATCTAGCCTTGGCAGCCCTAATGGATAAGGGCAACGTTCCTTAAGATTCTTCTTTGCTGATTTTCATAAGGGATTCGACTTGATTGACAATGAAATTCTGGTGGAAAAATTCCATAAGTTTAACATTTATAATAGTATGGTAAGATATAATAGATTGCTTGCAAGGAAGATCTCAGGTTCGTACCCATTGGAAATTTTGCATCCGCACCACAAAGTATCAACGGCGGTATTCCCCAAGGGACCCAATTGGCCCCAATACTTTTTGCTATTAGACAAAAAAAATTAGGTTTCTGGTGAGTGGGTTTGCGCAGAATTGACGCGGCGAATATTTTTCTATTTTTTATAAAGTGCATTGTGATTTTTTATGCTTTTAATGCTAAACTCTCACCAAATTTGTAGGTTTAATAGAATAATTTTTTATTTAACAGTACTTCATTTTACAAGGGTATTGAAGGACCGTATTTGCCAAAAAAAACGTTGGTGCGCACAGTTAAAAATGACGCGCGCGCTGACCAGAATTGAAACACAAGATTTTTTGGGCCTAATGGTCAGTGATCTTCCATCTACATTGGGTCCTCGAGTAAAATTTGTTGATGACTTAACCGCCATGGAAATAATTCCAAGGAACTCACCTTCCTTGATGAGATTTATCGTGTCTGACACTCAATTGTTTGCTAGTAGGAATAATATGAAGTTAAATCCCGAAAACTTCAAAGACATGGCTGTTGACTTTATTCAGTACAATACCAGTGAACCTGTCTTGTCATTCAAGCTACTTGGAGTTTACATATCTAATGACTTAACATTGTCCGTACACTGTTCCTACGTAATTAAGAAAACCAATAGAAGATGATATGCCTTGAGGAAACTGAAGAAGTGTGGCGCTTCCTCGCCTGATATTGTGACTGTATACTGTGCACTTATAAAATCAGTGATTGAGTACTCCTCTGTAGTTTTTGCAGTCATCCCTCAAACCCTTTGTAACGATCTTGAAAGAGTCCAGAAGCGTGCATTGGCAATTATTTATCCTTCTCATTCATATGAAGACGCCTTAAATTTGACTGGTATTGAGACTCTGAACTTACGCAGAGATGCAGCGTATAAGAGATTTGTTACAAAGATTAAACCAGGAAATCCGTTGTATGCTCTCACTGCATAACCGACTCGTTACGACTAAATATTATACACTCTCTCTTAGATCTGGGAGAATGGAAAGGGCAATGATGACACGAACTGATAGATTTGGGAACTCTGCGACTGTGAAGTATGCGGACAGGGACTGGATATTCAAGTGCTATGCTTGTATAAATTGACAGTTAGATACAATAATAATATGTGCTTTAAACGTGCAGCTGTGCAATTTATCATATACATGTAGGCTGGTGAAACCCAATATTTAGGCTATATCAAACGATTTAAATATTTGGACACTGCAACGCAGCCAACGAGAGTTGACTCGACCATTTGTCCTTCCCAACCAACGTCATCTTTGTTGATTTTCAAACTAACTTTTTATTGCTGATTGTATCGAGCCGATTCTTGTTATGAAAATTAAAGCCCAACATAAAATTCTAAAGAACGGAATTCTAAAAGAATAATTATTAACGTTTCGTTGTAACTACAACATCTTCATGCAGAGACTAAAATTTAATTACTACGCAGTTGTTACATCTAATCATTTAAACTTGCGTATAGAAAACAATTAATCAATGAGAGTACATGAATATATATATATAAAAGATAGGATTACAATAGTGTAAGGGGAGGACGGGGATAGAGGGTAACTGAATACTAGAAGAGATATAGTTTAGCTGATCCTATATTAATATTTAAAGTGGGTCGATAGAGATAATAAAAGTTTCTCTGAGAATGAGCAAGACGTAAGTATAGTAATTATATAAATCGTCACGAGATATAGGGTGACCAGTTTCAGAATGATGATCAAAGATGGCCTATTTAAGAGATGGGCTCTTTTGTCCCTTAGCAAGAATTGGTGTAAGTCGCACGTGTTCTGAGGGACGCTTATAGTGGCGTACAATAGGCATAAACAGCCTATATTGAGTGTAAATATTTAGGAGGACCCCCCCCCCCCCCTAACCGGGAAAAGGACTATGAAAGACTATAATCGCCACTGGACGCCTATGAAAGTGTCGAACAGTGTCACCGACATATATACAAGGCTCCGCAGCTTTGACACGTGTATTTATAGATTAATTGTGCGACCTCAGACCTTTGGGCAAATACGATCCTCAGCTGAAAATAAATGAGAGATCCTCTGTATAGGTTTAGAATCAGAGCGGATACTTATAATATTATGTGGGACTGCAGGTGACACAAGTTTGTTAACTAGCTTGAATTTGGATCTCTTGTAATAATCTTACCCCCATCTCGGCGATCCCCCTTTCCTTAATACTTTATTATAATCCTATATTTTGAATATTCATGGTGATGCATTCCCATTGGTTATTGTTAGGTGGGTGTAAAATAATAATCTGTAACAACTGAGTGTGTTGTAATTTAATCCCTAAAGATGTTCAAGTTACAACGAAATGTTATACATGTACACATATTTTTCTAAAATGCCGGTGGTTTATGCTGGTCAATAAATTTCATAACAAGGATTACACCGTTTGGGAAACATTTCGCTTGGGAAATCACTCCCTTGTATCTAGCCAGGGACTTGTGAGAGATTATGACGTCAGCGCATACAAAAATAACTATTTCTAAATTATTTTTTAAAAACACAGGCGCCTCATTGCCACCTGAAGATGTTATATCAGGTCATGCTGTCCACTCTGGAGTTGAATGTTCCTTGAAGTGTCTTGAAGAACAAACATGTGTGGGTTACAACTACAGACCAAAATCAGAGAAACATGAAGTGAATTGTCAAATCAGCAATAAAACTATGGAGAGATATATAGAAATGTTTGGAAGAAGAGAATGGATGTTTTACCAAGACATGGAAACTTTGCCGGTGAGTAGATTGTTTCAAAATATGCAGACTTTTTTATATGTACATTTAACTGTATTTATTTTCTATTATGAATTGACTAATAGAGAACGTAACTGGTGAACAAGGAGCCTCAACAAATTAACCTGTTCAGATTTCTAGTGTCTCCTAGCTCTATCTAGAAAGAAACATAGAACATGAAAATGAATATATAAAAACAAAGTTGTTATTTGTCCGGCCACCGAAACATTCGAGCCTTAACCACTCGACTACCGAGGATTTGTTTGAAAACTATTGAATCATTTTAACATGTTGAAAGAACGAGGAAAATAGTTATTCCGGACAAATAGCGTTAGCACATTAGTATCGGTCACGGTCACTTCCTATCAAAAACCTTACCCAATTCGTTTATTAAATCTACGAATATGACTCTGTTCTAGGCATACTCCGACAAATCGAAAAACGATTGGACTCTAATTGCACGCTTCTCGAATGGTGATTCTAAACACTGGACAATCAATGGTTCCTTTTGGTATGACAGAGTCACTCCTTATGGAAACGCAAATAATCCATTGAAAAATATGGATATGATTTCTCCAGCTTTCTGGAAAATGAAGGGACGTGAAATGAAGATTACAAGAAGTGATGATTCCAGTAACACACCATTACTACAGACCACTTCCAATTGTCTTCAAGGTAGGTTAGTACATTATAAACTAGGTAGATACGTTGGTAGCTATGAAGGTAGGTATAGGAAGGTAGGTGGAGGTATATAGGAATGTAGGTAGTTTGTGAGAAGGTAGGAAGATAGGTAAGTGAGTAGGCGGGTAGATGGAACTTAATTTAAACATATTGTGCATGTCAAGCTCGCGCTGCTTTCGCGGATACAAGAAAATAAACTAATGACTAACAGCAGACAACAATATACAAGAATTTAACCAAATTACACAGTACGAAGTACTTATACAGCATGAATGGCTTTGTTGCTCGAGATTTACAAACATTAACATTAGTTGTGATTCGTCTTGATGAAAGTGTTCGTGCTCTTCAATAACCTTACATAATCTTTCATTAATTATACTTGATGAGGAAATTAGTTTAAATTTTAAGTGAATCAGAAACTTTTGGCATGGTATAAGCAGCAATTATATTTTCAAAGGTGGGACATTCAGATCCAAAATCACAAGTTATGGAAACTTTGGTAATGGTGCGTTCTGGGGAAGTAACAAGTGTCTTAGAAGTTGTTCAGTTATTTACGACGGTCAGTACAAAACTACAGCAGGTTTTGAAAAGCACAGTTGCAGCAGTGATATACAGAACAGTAACTACATTGGGTTTTGGTGTCATTTGGATGGTGATGGTGCAGTGATGATGATTGGTGGAGGAGGAAGTGGTTGTGACAGAACAGATCATGGTATTGGAATAACAGAGAAAGATCATGGAAAGTTTGGTGGTGCAAAACCTTATCATGACTTTGGTTTTCGCGCAAGCAATAATCCTCCTTCAACATATTCGCTTAACTTGTGGGTTCGTTAAAATGGTTTTGTGCATACACTATCGAGTGTTTTGTGTTGATTGTTCTGTTTTGTCATGCTATGAGCGATCAACCGAATTTTTTATTATCATGGGCACAGCAAATTTGGAAAAGAAATGTGTAAACTTGTGTAAATACAAACATAGTTTTATATATTTAAAATCGCTAGAGTATGGCCCTATTCATATGAACCGGTTTTTAAGTTTAGATATTTTTAAGTTTAGATATAGGTAATGAGAACCATAATGGTGGTAAATAATTTATAATTGTAACAACAGTCCCTAAGTGAGCTGTGAAGTGGAAAACATAAGTGTGAAATATGATAGTGTATTGACCATGTGTTGGAAGGCAAGACAATGTTTTATTGTTATGTCAAATGTAAAAAAGTTATAAAAGTAAAATGTTTATATGAATGTAGACCTAAAAAATGAGAGTATGTGTGTTATAAGTGAAACATAAAGGTTGAGTTTGTAGTGTATGTAAGGTTTATGTGTGTTTTGATGTAAGTGTAAATGTGGTGTATAAAAATGTGCCTCAGGCTCATACGGAGACTGGTCACGCTGTACTGAAAATCTTGTATAGAGGCATGTAAAAATTAGTTAAAGAGAAGAAGGAAATATATGTATGTATTTCAGAATCCCCGTACGCGTTTCGTCCCTCATGGACTCATCAGCGGGGATCAGGGTTGGCACATGTTTGAGAAAGATAGAAGAGAGAATTTTGAAGGCAAACAAGGATAAACAAAAATAATATATGTATGATATAAAAGTTGTAGTGTCATACCAAACTCGTTGTTGTTCTTATGTAGACCGATGCGACGGGCCATTGTGGAAAGTTGTAGAATATTTTCTTTGTAGCTACGAGCGCTTGTTTAGAACTGTCTTGCTTAAGATCAGTGGGCAGAAAGGGCGATTGCTGAATTTGCGTTAGTATAAATTGCGTGTGTTCTGTCATGCGTATTGGGGCTGTAATTGTAATATGTGTATAGTTGGGGTGACTAGATGATATTGATTGTGATGGAGGGATGCGATTGTGTATGTAGCAAGCAAGTAGATGTACTTCATGTAGTATTTGTAGATTGGCAATTATTTGTGTGTGCGACGTTAAATTTGTGGATTTATATTTGAATAAGTGTGTTTTGGCTTATATCAAGAAGTTAAAAGTCTTAGGTTAATGATGTCAAGGAAGGAAGTTAAATTATATCTTGTAAAAGTCGCCATAATTGGTGAGTGCCTGTATACAAGGAGAAATTTGTACAACAATTTGGGTTATAATGAAAATAATTTTACAAAAATAGAAATGTGTGCATACATAGTTGTTGGGATTGAACATATAACATATGGTAATTAATTGTGGTAAAAATTATTGCATATAACTATTTTTACACAGTTGTAATTGTTATATGTCTTCTTGAAATATAAGGCTATGTGGTGTACAATTTCATGTGTATTTATGTACAATTATAATTGTTTCAAAGTGAATTATTTGGTATGTGGTGGCTAGCTAGATCTTCACAATGGATATATCCATATATGTACAATTAATTGTTTGTACAATGATTATAGTAGTTTTTAGGAAAGCTATTTAAGGTTCTTATCCTTTTATATGTCCACTGTGATTCTGTTGTCAATTTATCTCGTTCTTTCCAACCATCAGATAATTGAAGGCGTGTGATGCATGGGGTTAGAAATCTTGAGTTCCTTGTGAATTCCTTTGTTATAATCCAATGTGCCCAATGTGTGTGTTTGCCTGTTTTGTATCGCTTTTTGTAAGGTGGGATTTTGTAGATGATGGGGTCATTTATTAGGTATTTAACCATTGGTCAATGGTGTGTTAGGTTAGTCAGGTCTTGTGTATTCAAATTATTTTTTGTTATTATTAGTTTTGAGTTTTGCCGTTACAAGTGTGTCTTTGAGATTTCTATTTCTTTGATACGCTACAATTGGAGGTTCTTGCCATAGAATTTGCAATGTAGGATCATTTTCAATGATGCTCCAGTGTTTGCGTAATATTTGTGCAATGTATTTAGTATTGTTATTGTATGGTATTGTGAATATAGGGCTGTTGTTTGTTTTGGGTGTCTTGTCCTTGTTAAGTAATTCATGTTGAGTGAATTGTAATGCTTTGTTGAAATTTGCTATTATGTTGTCATGTTTGTGTCCACGGTGGATGAGTGCAACAAGTAGATGGTTCAGTCGTTGTTGTAGTTTGTCGTTGTCAGTGATAATACGTCTGTACCGTAGTGCCTGGCTGTAAATAACTGCATTTCTGCATGCTTGAGGGTGGAACGAGTTTTGGTGTAATAGGAGGGTTCTGTCCGTTGGTTTAATGTATAGATCTGATTCAAGTTTATTGTTGGAGTTGATGTAGATGGTTGTGTCGAGAAAGTTAACTGATTTATGTGAATATATGTAATCAAATTTTATTGTAGGGTGGAAATTGTTAATTAATGTAGGTTAAAAATAGTTGGAGTTTTTCAATTCCATGAGTCCAGATTGCAAAAATGTCATCTATAAATCTTATCCATTCAATTGGTATAAGGCCTTCCGGAGCTTTCTGAAGGAGCTTCCGTTCTAGCATTGCCATAAATATGTTGGCGTAGGTGGGTGCCATGGGTGATCCCATGGCTGTGCCATGTATTTGTAGGTAGTGTTCATTGTTGAAGTTAAAGGAGTTCTTATTTAGTATGAGGGACAGAATGTTGGTAACTGATAGTTCTAATTCAGGAGTTGTAGTGTTATTTTCATTCAACATATCTATACAGGCTTGTATGCCTTGGTCATTAGGTATGTTGGTATATAGACTCCTTACATCAATTGTAATAAGTATGATTTTGTCTGGTAAATCTTCGTTCAGGGTAAAGGTTCTGCAGAGAAAGTCTGTGGTATCTTGTACAAGTGATGGTATATGTTTTAAAAGTGGTTTGAGGAGGTAGTCAGCATATTGAGAAAGCTTGACAGTTGGTCCCCCACAACCCGAAATTATTGGTCGTCCGGGAATGTTAGATTTGTGTATTTTTGGTAAAAGATATAAGTGTGGGGTTCTTGCTTGTGTGTCTATCTTGTGTATCCACCTCACGCCTGAAACGACTTAAAAACACTAGCACAAAACACACACAATACAAAGACACAGATCCTCAGACCACCCACATAGCAAACAAACAACAAATAACCAGACACAAAAACAACCCACAAACACAAAAAGGAACCCCCTCAAACAACCCACAAATAACACCATTACAAACACCACAACAAACACCACAACGTAAATCTACACACAAACCCCTACTACCCAACAACCATACACAGACTAGCACACCATCAACATCTAACACGTTCACAACAAACTATACACCACATCCATTTAATTACACAAGACAAACCAACAAGACACCAATATGTCTAACCACCCAACCAATACCCACACACACACACCTCATGCAAATACAAACAACCCCACCTACCAGACACCCAGTTACCTTGACACAACCACCAAAACTACGAATACCACCTTGTTCACAGCAACTACCTCAACATAAGAACCGAACCCAACAAACTAATAACATCACATTACATCATCACAGAACTACCACACATAATAACAAAAGGAACTACCAACAACCGACTCCATTTACAAACAGACCCACAACTAACATCCCACCTCACCTCAGCCAAGACATACAAACACAGATAAATAATTTTCTGATAAACCAAGCATACAAACAACACAAATAACACAAACGACTGATAACACATCAACATATAACACTAACACAAACAACTACAACAAACGCACCATGTCCAAATTCATGAAATCATCACGTAACACCAATAACAAAACAGAAACAACAATCAACACCAAACATAACTACACATGAATTACAGTCCATCCATAAACTTAAGGCTGATAATGATTTAATAGTCAAACCAGCAGATAAAGGGGGAGCTATTGTAATCTGGCCCAAGAATGACTATCTGTCTGAGGCATATAGACAACTGAATAACCCGAATCATTATCAGAAACTCACACATGACCCAACCCCTGAAATACTTGCAGAAACCAAAAAACTTGCACACAATCTCCACAAATCTAATATAATAGACAGTACAACATACAAATTTCTCACAATAGACACACAAGCAAGAACCCCACACTTATATCTTTTACCAAAAATACACAAATCTAACATTCCCGGACGACCAATAATTTCGGGTTGTGGGGGACCAACTGTCAAGCTTTCTCAATATGCTGACTACCTCCTCAAACCACTTTTAAAACATATACCATCACTTGTACAAGATACCACAGACTTTCTCTGCAGAACCTTTACCCTGAACGAAGATTTACCAGACAAAATCATACTTATTACAATTGATGTAAGGAGTCTATATACCAACATACCTAATGACCAAGGCATACAAGCCTGTATAGATATGTTGAATGAAAATAACACTACAACTCCTGAATTAGAACTATCAGTTACCAACATTCTGTCCCTCATACTAAATAAGAACTCCTTTAACTTCAACAATGAACACTACCTACAAATACATGGCACAGCCATGGGATCACCCATGGCACCCACCTACGCCAACATATTTATGGCAATGCTAGAACGGAAGCTCCTTCAGAAAGCTCCGGAAGGCCTTATACCAATTGAATGGATAAGATTTATAGATGACATTTTTGCAATCTGGACTCATGGAATTGAAAAACTCCAACTATTTTTAACCTACATTAACAATTTCCACCCTACAATAAAATTTGATTACATATATTCACATAAATCAGTTAACTTTCTCGACACAACCATCTACATCAACTCCAACAATAAACCTGAATCAGATCTATACATTAAACCAACGGACAGAACCCTCCTATTACACCAAAACTCGTTCCACCCTCAAGCATGCAGAAATGCAGTTATTTACAGCCAGGCACTACGGTACAGACGTATTATCACTGACAACGACAAACTACAACAACGACTGAACCATCTACTTGTTGCACTCATCCACCGTGGACACAAACATGACAACATAATAGCAAATTTCAACAAAGCATTACAATTCACTCAACATGAATTACTTAACAAGGACAAGACACCCAAAACAAACAACAGCCCTATATTCACAATACCATACAATAACAATACTAAATACATTGCACAAATATTATTTGATTACATATATTCACATAAATCAGTTAACTTTCTCGACACAACCATCTACATCAACTCCAACAATAAACCTGAATCAGATCTATACATTAAACCAACGGACAGAACCCTCCTATTACACCAAAACTCGTTGAAACTACATTGCAAATTCTATGGCAAGAACCTCCAATTGTAGCGTATCAAAGAAATAGAAATCTCAAAGACACACTTGTAACGGCAAAACTCAAAACTAATAATAACAAAAAATAATTTGAATACACAAGACCTGACTAACCTAACACACCATTGACCAATGGTTAAATACCTAATAAATGACCCCATCATCTACAAAATCCCACCTTACAAAAAGCGATACAAAACAGGCAAACACACACATTGGGCACATTGGATTATAACAAAGGAATTCACAAGGAACTCAAGATTTCTAACCCCATGCATCACACGCCTTCAATTATCTGATGGTTGGAAAGAACGAGATAAATTGACAACAGAATCACAGTGGACATATAAAAGGATAAGAACCTTAAATAGCTTTCCTAAAAACTACTATAATCATTGTACAAACAATTAATTGTACATATATGGATATATCCATTGTGAAGATCTAGCTAGCCACCACATACCAAATAATTCACTTTGAAACAATTATAATTGTACATAAATACACATGAAATTGTACACCACATAGCCTTATATTTCAAGAAGACATATAACAATTACAACTGTGTAAAAATAGTTATATGCAATAATTTTTACCACAATTAATTACCATATGTTATATGTTCAATCCCAACAACTATGTATGCACACATTTCTATTTTTGTAAAATTATTTTCATTATAACCCAAATTGTTGTACAAATTTCTCCTTGTATACAGGCACTCACCAATTATGGCGACTTTTACAAGATATAATTTAACTTCCTTCCTTGACATCATTAACCTAAGACTTTTAACTTCTTGATATAAGCCAAAACACACTTATTCAAATATAAATCCACAAATTTAACGTCGCACACACAAATAATTGCCAATCTACAAATACTACATGAAGTACATCTACTTGCTTGCTACATACACAATCGCATCCCTCCATCACAATCCATATCATCTATTCACCCCCACTATCCACATATTACAATTACAGCCCCAATACGCATGACAGAACACACGCAATTTATACTAACGCAAATTCAGCAATCGCCCTTTCTGCCCACTGATCTTAAGCAAGACAGTTCTAAACAAGCGCTCTCGTAGCTACAAAGAAAATATTCTACAACTTTCCACAATGGCCCGTCGCATCGGTCTACATAAGAACAACAACGAGTTTGGTATGACACTACAACTTTTATATCATACATATATTATTTTTGTTTATCCTTGTTTGCCTTCAAAATTCTCTCTTCTATCTTTCTCAAACATGTGCCAACCCTGATCCCCGCTGATGAGTCCATGAGGGACGAAACGCGTACGGGGATTCTGAAATACATACATATATTTCCTTCTTCTCTTTAACTAATTTTTACATGCCTCTATACAAGATTTTCAGTACAGCGTGACCAGTCTCCGTATGAGCCTGAGGCACATTTTTATACACCACATTTACACTTACATCAAAACACACATAAACCTTACATACACTACAAACTCAACCTTTATGTTTCACTTATAACACACATACTCTCATTTTTTAGGTCTACATTCATATAAACATTTTACTTTTATAACTTTTTTACATTTGACATAACAATAAAACATTGTCTTGCCTTCCAACACATGGTCAATACACTATCATATTTCACACTTATGTTTTCCACTTCGCAGCTCACTTAGGGACTGTTGTTACAATTATAAATTATTTACCACCATTATGGTTCTCATTACCTATATCTAAACTTAAAAATCTGGCCAGGCGAGATCCCGCCTTGAGCGAGCCGAGATCCGCCTTCCCAGGATCATATGAATGCACTTATATTAGCGGGCCAGCCAGGTAAACCGTGTTGGAAATCGTGTCACAGCGCTAGCCATGCTTTAATATCGGCCCAAAGACCGTGTAAAAAGTCAAAACAAGTAAGGAATCTTGCAAGGAAATTAACTCTCCTGAAGCAGTTCCGACAATAAAAATAGTGTTTTTCAAAATAGAAATAAATTTCGCTTTCCCGCCAAAATCACACTGGAATTTCTTGATAGCGCTTGCCGGGCTAGCCCGCCTCGTGTGTACCAAATGACAAACTGGCCCGACAAAGCGAGCTAGTCCGGCTTACGGGCCAGCCCGGCTCATATGAATAGGCCCTATAACGAGTTTGAATGTGTTTGAACGAATACATGCATGCAGTATATTTAAGAAGTTATGGTCGATTATATATGTGTTATTATTTTGAAATAGCACAATAATTCTGACACGGCGTAAATTCTAGTCATGTAGGAATATCTCAACACACAATCGATTAAATACTTTTTATTTATTTATTTAAAATTATTTGGAAACGGTAGCCCTTCAGCGGTAAATGAAAAACTGATTTTCAAAGGGCCCTTTATCAATACATACATTAATTAAGAATACAAACACTTACTATATATTAAAGTCACTATTGGCTTCTAACTATATACAATATTTCAACTATTTACAACAATTTTATCACAAAAAAGAATTTGATTAAGTTGTCGATGTGTTTCCCTCCAAGTCCTTGTAGTGATGATTTATTAAAGTCTTAAAAGAAGTCAAGGAAAGTTGATCGTATACATCAACAATTTCAGCTGGAAGGCTATTCCAGGATACAGCTCCTTTGTGTTTGGTTTTTTCAAATAAAGTTTTCGGTCATTAGTTCTTAATTGATACGTGTCATTATGACTGCCGACAAACAAGTCTGACAGGTAGTTAGGCGTTTCACCCCGTAATGCCTTGAATGTCATAATGTGTTCACGTTTTTTATACTGCATGTGTGACGTCCATTCAAACTGATCAAACATATTCAAACTCGTTATATTCTATCGATTCTGAATATATATAAATTGTTAGCGTTTCAACAAGTTTTCACATTTTCACGTCTCAATTTGTCGTAACGAAAATAACATAACTGTTACCACGTCCGGGGTCTGAGCCCTGAAAATAAATTACGCTATACGGGCCCCCCAAAAAGTTCTGTGTTCGTAAATCAAACGAGTTGACATTTAATTTGACAATATTAAAACATATCTTGGGACAAATTTACGGTTATTTATTGTGGTTCCTGTTATATTTTTATTAAAGTTTTGTTAAATTGACTTTGTGTGATTGTGTTTAGTCGCCCCGCGACAATAACATTCCGTTTTGCACGCACAACGCATGAACCATAACCAGGGCCGTAGCTAGCAGGTAAAAGTTGGGGGGGTTTAAGTCGAAAATTTCCGAATCACACAATTGTTTTCCGAATTGAATAAGTAGGGGTACGCGCCGTAACCTAGGGGCGTTAACCTAGGGGGTTCGGGGGCATGTTCCTGCGGAAAATTTTCAATTATAGGATCTCGGAAATGGCATTTCCCGCATTCTGAGAGCAATAATGAATTTGCCTGCACATTTCTACATTTGTGCAATGAACTTGATGGCGCAGCTGCCTGTAGTGTAGTAAACCGAATTAATGTTAGCTAAAGTAAAATACTATGATTGTATCAGTTCTTTCTCACATCCGATATTATCGTAATTATAGCTATGTCCCTATGATAGTTAATTTGTAATAACAATTGCTTTTTAGAGTTACTGACTCTGAGTTAAATTGATAGGTAAGCCAGGTCACGCGGTGCCGCGGGGTCGGTATACTATAAAGTTTATAGTATAAACGTCTAATCGTCTATACATTTATTCTAATTAAAAAGAGCATAAATCGTAATGCAAAAATTATACGATTCATCAACGGGAATAGGGTTTCCAAGAGAGTAATGTGACTAATGTCCTAATGTTAGTCATGTCCTACTGTTCCTATTCACCAAAGGTATGACTGTATAAACCAACCATATTTAATAAACCGGTAAACCATGCAAACACACAGACTGCCAGACTCACAACGGCAACGTTTTGCGCTAATTCAGTCGTCTTCGGGAATTGCGCTAATTTACTCATCATAGGTATAGACTCATAACTGAACTACTACCTAACTATCTCTTAAAAAGTAACAAAATGTAATTATAAAACGCACCTTAAATTGTTATCTGGTGCGCCAGCGACTTTAAACCCAATATGCTTGTGCGCTTTCAGATGAGTGCTATGCATGACACAATTCGTTGTGTTTCCTCGGACAGTCCGAGTCAAATGTAGCGTGACAAACGAGATATGCACGTGAATTGTGAAAAGTTCCTCAACAACGTTTTTTTACGGAAATTGGCCAGATTGCAGAGGCCAGATTGCGGAAAAGTGAAAACGGACACCCTGCGCGGTCGCGAGCCTGTTTAAAATCCGGAAATAATAGACACTAGACAAAGCAAAAGGTGTCATGCATTTAATAAACCGACAAATATAAATTTCTTATCCATGCGATACTTGGAATGTTAGGATTTTGTTCTTTTTGTAAACACTCTTGCTGTTTACTGACTTAGATTTTGTTTATCCAATGTTGCCGTAGTTTTCCGAATGAGCAACTCAATTTTCCGAATATTCCAATTTCAAAAACGTTGGGGGGGTGCGTCACCCCCCAATACCCCCCTTCACTACGACCCTGACCATAACCGAAATCAAATATATTTCGAATGCTTTTTTCATGGAAAAAAGCGCCAAAAAGACTAGAATACTGTATAAAAGCGTAATATTTTAGTCAGAATCAGTTACATACCAAAAGATGAGTAAAATCTCCCTAGATTTCGACAATGTAAACGTATTATTATGCTAAATTAAGTAAAATGCTTGCATAAATTGAATCTTTTGGGAAACTGCCTTTATACAGGGTGTCCCAAAAATGCCCCCATAATATTTTGTAGCATTACTTCGTTAGCTTTAATTGAGATACAAATTTTGCAGTCGATTGAATAACAAACGTACCATGTCAATTTATTGATATTTACCGATCAAACTAACTGACCATCTACCTTCTAGAATCACTTATTTAAGGTGCTTACACCAATATTGTGACTTGTCCAAATTATGGAAATGAGTGTAAGCAAATAGGAAATGATTACCTAACTACTCTAAAACTCATGATTTGTTGTCGCTAACATCACGCCTGCTAACTTTGAGAATTCATTAACTGTAAGAATTAATGAAGACTGAGGCAGAAGCCGGAGCAGGGAAAGGAAGTGCACTTAATTTGCTGTTTTGGGGCACTACATGAATGGAAAACAGCAAATTCTTGGCATTTTCCCCACCTTACAGGGCTTTTGATTCCTTTTTACTAATTTTTACATGAAACGAAATCTTGATGACTGTGATGATAGGGACCACAAATAATCAATTTCGGAGATGATTAGCCTGCGTAGCAGGCGGTATTAGCGGGCACGAAAGGCGGGGAAAGGAGAAATACCGCCTGTATTTTGAGTTCTCTGGTAGATTCTATACAGCAGCATTCTATACGGAGCATTCTGATTGATCAGAATTTTGAATTTGAATTATTGATTGACGGGAAATTAATGTTGATTTTAGAAATTACATTGATAGTTATATATCAGTAAATAATGTTTGAGAAATATTGTCGGAATTATTTTATATCTCTGTCGTTTCGAAGAGTAGTTAACAAAGGATTTCAATCGAATAGGAATCTTATCAACTGGATTTGGGATTATATTTACCGTGCATGATTCGTCGAACGAGGCCAAGATTAGCCGTATTTCTGGACGACGAATTAAACGTTTTGAATTATTTAGGTGGACGGTATACTGGAAATGAAACCAAGAGGCAAAAAATAGTATATTTCAATTTGACATACATCTATAATATTTCTTTACTATTACGTTTGTCGGCGATCAAAAGACGTTTATTAACTACTTACTAACTGAGCGTGAGGTCTGTACGGTAAAATATCAAGCTGAGGTCTTGCTATATTGACCGAGCGATAGCGAGGTCAATACAGCAAGACCGAGGCTTGATATTTTACCGTACAGACCGAACAGTCGAAGTTAGTAAGTTGTTTATTATATGGCATTTTAGACAACAAAAAACAATTCAAAGTACAAAGTCCGAAACTCAAAGCCGGTCATTTTCAACTGTCAAAATAATTTCAATGATACGAATTTGTCTTAGTTTTTTACAAATTTATCTAATCTTAGCTTAGTAAAACTACTCTACAGTACCATTTATAGAATAAAATATAAAATTAATAGAAAATATAGTGATATTGAGCTATCGGATGAAGGACAAAAACAACTTTGCATGTTCGAAAAAACAGCAATATTCTTGACTGTTTTAGTTAAAAAACATCGTAAAATTTACCTTAATATTTCGACTTGAGCCAACAAAACTTGATTTTATCCCTTGTAGTTATCCCTTTTCCGTATTTCCGTTTATTTTTCATTGTTTTAAATTATTTTTAAGGATTTTTTAATGCTTTTATTGGTTTGAAATGTGTTCAAGTCGTCGCAGGGCAATAAGAATACCGTATTGCCCGTGGGCAATACGGGAAAATCCTGCCTCGTCAGCGACCAATCAGATTGCGAGATTCACCAAAACAAGCACTTGCCATATAATAAATATTTTTATTCCTCCTTCTAATTTCAGACACATGCAGTTGTCGCTTCAATATTTAATATTCGTTATTTGCAGTGTGAGAAATCTCTCTGACCGTCATGTATCGCTGACTATCAACCATTCGGCTATTGTTGCAAAATTGTAATGTCTAATGATTGATAGCGCTATTAAATCTCGAATGTATGCACGCATGAATAATCTGAAAAGTTGTTGGGTTTTCTACATCGTTCGAAAATATAGTACAAAATAATATGAAATTAACATCTTGCCAATCGACATCACCATTATTAACTCGCGTTCTGATTGGTCTTCTTAAAAACAAATTCGGTGGGTCGAACTCAAAATACTTAGTTTTTGGGCAAGCGGTATTTCTCCTTTTCCCGCCTTTTGTCCCGCTAATACCGTCTGCTATGCAGCCTAGGAGATGATAGGTAGGTATTATCTTAAGAAATCCTTCTAAAAATTGAAACACTTTTAACATATATATAAAGATGCTTGAAGCAAAACCAGGACGATTCATATTTAGTTTGTAAACGTTCTTACAGCGTTGTGCAGCCAATGAGGCCGCAAACACGTTGCGCGTTCATTAAATATACATGGCCTGCACGAATGCGATGCTTACTCGTCACCAATCCTCCATGCTGCCCCCTTGAAACTAATTATTGATTATGTAGTAACTAAGAATTGCGACTTAAATAGTATAGGCAAAAAAGTCATAAAATTTATATTTATTTCCAAATATTTCGTTTAAGTTACGAGCTTTCGACTGCCAGTCTGCAGCCTTCGAAGGATAGATCACAATGAATAATGATTGTAATCTACAATGATTGTAATCTACCCGTCGACGACTGCAGACTGGCAGTTGAAAGCTTGTAACCAGGGCGCTTATATATAGGGCGGTGCAACGGCTGTGATTTTGTTGATCGACGTGTGATGCGGCAGTGGCCTGGGGCGAGCATGTTTTCGTGCGAAAATCCAAGCAAAACAGATTTTCATTTTTTGACAGTATTTCGAAATTTTTTTCTCATTTCTTTACTTATGAGAAGAAAATTATTCAAGTTTAAAAGTAAAGTATTGGTTTTCCTATGAATGCAATATGGTTTTGGTGTAGAAACCGTTGTGAGAGAGATTTAATGTGGAATATTAATGTCCTGTATAGCTCTTTGGCTCTCCCGATTTCCATGGCGGCGAAAATATATTTTTACAACGATGATAATAACAGCACCTTAGAATGTGTGTATGTCGAAGTTTTTGCTTAATATCTCATGCTTATATTGTAAGAGTTTGTTCTAAATCGAAGACTATTCTTAGGACATATCAAGGCTGAAAACGATTGTTTTAATTTTAATGCAAAATATTTTCCAGTAGACCACAACAGTCTGAGAACAAACTTTTCGGCAGTATATACCTGTGTGTTTTTAATAAAATATTAGCCAAACTGATCGATTAATCTTTTCAATGACTTGCTTATGCATACACAGCAAAGGACTGGGTTTTGTTGTAAAAAACATGTGCAGTTATTCACACATGTGAATAATTGATTGTTCACAAAATTGCGTTTAAGACATTGCTTTGTTTATCCCAAAGCTTTAAAATTCAACATTGTCATTTTTCTGGATTTTTCATTATTGTTTTTTAAAATTTTTCCGCTTTCTATTACATTTACGCAATTTTACAGCCTTGCCGACTGTTGCCGTGTCTGTTTCCTAGCAACTGCAGCTCTACAAGACTCATTTCCGGCAATATATCGATTCACGCGCGACTCGTGTTTCACTCATGCTCTTTTCAGAAGGCATGAGTTGCTATAATATTTAATACAAATAATACTGGCTTCTGATTGGATAACTGGCCTTGCGCATGCTCAAAACGGCTGTTTATTGAGCCGAACTCATGCTATTTGGAGAAGGCATGACTTGTACTGCCTTTCCTAGCGAGCTTTCCGCGCGACTGAACACACTTGTGTAAGGTGAGTAATTATCATATTTATATTGTCTTTGCGCGTTTATACAATGGCTTCAGCAAGTGTGACGAATCCTGCTTCTATTGAAGCGGATATTATAAGTGATTTGCTGATTTTTAAGTTTAGATATAGGTAATGAGAACCATAATGGTGGTATATAATTTATAATTGTAACAACAGTCCCTAAGTAAGCTGCGGAGTTGAAAAAATAAGAGTGAAATATGATCGTGTATTGACTATGTGTTGGTAGCAAGACAATGTTTTTATTGTCATATCAATAGTTGTGGATCTGTGGTTGCAATTTATTTATAGTCCTGCAGTTGTTTGAAATATCAATAGCAAAAAAGCAGTGTGACGCTTCAATATTTTGAATCAATGCTTTATTTGATATTTCAGGAAGAACCTAGCGAGAGTCGGTGATGCCAAAAATTGTAATAATTTTGGTGTTTTTATGAAGTTAATTTTGCGTTGCAACGTCCCTTAGAATGAAGCAAATAGCGTTTCCGAGCTTTAAAAAAACCAAAAAATTTCTGGGGGCATGCCCCCTGACCCCCCCCCTAGGAGCTGGCTCGCGCATTTGGCACCCGGAAGTTGAACGGGTTAAGCTAACCATGTTCATAATAGCATGACCAGTCAATTCAAGTGGCTACGCCACTGATAACAAAGGAAAATAAAATCCCCGAGTCTCGAATTGAAGGATATTCCATGCTCTCCCCTTTGTTGTTCTCCACGTATCTCGCACTGGCGAAGACTATCAACCTATACACGTTTACTAATTACAAAAATAAAATGGTTGTTTTTCATAGGGCCATGCGTAACTACAGTACACAATACATACAACAATAACACTATTTACATATAGATACACTAACAAATATACACTAAGAAGTAAAATTTACATACACTATGTAGGTGTATTGATTCTGTTAAGTATTTAATTTCTAGTTAATCGATCTTGATCTGCATTCCAGATTTTTGCCGCTCTATAGCTAAAACTTCTCTTCATTGCATTTGTTTTAGCTTTTGAAAGCATCAGCATCAGGCCATTATTCCGTGGATCATAAATCCTATTGTCTTGAATTTTAAACATCTCATTTATATTATCGGGTCATAAGTTTTGAAGAGCTTTTGTAACATAAGTTACAGTTTGAGAATATCTGCTCTCTTCAAGATTTTTCCAACCCAATTTACAAATAATGACTTTGGAACGTACATCGTAAGAGTCACCAGTTATAACTCTCGCTGCCCGGTTTTGCGAGCAGTAATCAAAATATGGTAAAAGTAGTGACAGATACAGCAATTCCAAATAAGAATGTAAATCTAAATAAGGTTTAACAGGTCTTGTGTTACCAATTGCACAGGAGACCTTTTTGCTGATACTTTCAGTTTGTTCATTCCAAAACAAGTTCTCGTCAACAGTAATCCCGAGACGTTTTGCACGATTTACTCGTTTTATCTCTTTATATCCTATATTTTTATTTAAATTACAATCACCACCCAATTTAGTGATATTTTTTCGAGATCCTATGACCATATATTCAGTTTGTCCACATTAAGGGTTCATTTATTAATCAAAAGCCATCTGTGTATATTTTCATGGTCTTTATTCAGGTCTTTTTTTACTTCTATTGCACTTTTTCCACAAACACTAATGTTTGTGTCATCAACATACACAGCAGTTATTGAAAGCTTTAAACTGTTTGGCAGGACATTAATATACAGCAAAAAGAGTAGTGGACCCAGGTTTGAACTCTGAGGGACACCACATTTAATCGGTTTGCACCTTTAAAATGTTGGAAGGTATATCCAATCCACATGATTTAGAGCATTTCAGTCGCCGCCAAACATTTTTTACATCTTCTAAAAATAAACTCAGTAGAAACTGGCTCAATAAATTATTCTACATTGCCATTTATTTGTGTTAACTTGCTGGACAGTTTAGGTCTAATTTCAGCAAAATACGTATTCATGTTTGGTCTCCACTTTTATAGATTGGATATTTATAATTTTTTAAACTCTTCCGGCTACTTGATTCATAAGTTTCCACATTTCATTAGACGACATCGAAACAGCCTTTTTCCTGATGTAATCGCGATAATTCATTGCCTGTTTGACCTTTTCGGTCAACCATGGGGCATAGCTACTCCTGACTCGCCTAGTCCTCATAGGCGCGTTAATATCAGTAACATAATAATAATAATAATAATAATATTTAAGTTTTATATAGCGCATCTTCCATAAATGTCCAGAAGCGCTTCACATTAAAATCAATGTTAAAAATATGATTAAAAAGACGATTAGTTTAGGTTAAATTATGTTAAAAAGGCGATTAATTTAGGATTATCAAAAAATCGACTATCTCACAATATCTAAGTGAAAGTTATATAAAATCCTTATATGCTATTTTAAAGTGCTTATGAACGCAAAATGGGTTTTTATTGATTCGGATAAGGCGTGAAAAGTTAGTTAGTAAGTTCTAGATTAGTTTTTCGCTTAGAATTTTAGTTTCGGAGATATAAAGGCTCAAACAGGCAAATTTTGCCATTTTCTGAAAAAAAGTAGCGCGACCAAAATATCACCAAGGGGCCTGGATCCCAGGAACCCAACTTTGATAAACAACTAAGAAATATATGGCGAGACATCGATGTATTGTGTTTTTTTGCATATTTTGTCTAAACGATGTTTCGTTTGTGCGTGATCTTACACAGAAAGTACCAGCAGTAATATATCTAGCTATCTGACACCTTTTTTGGATGATGAATCACCTATTGCGGCTTTAAACCGATAGAAAAGAGGGCACCGAAACTCATCGATCCGAGACATTTGGTGGCAAATACAGGCCATAGTTATCGACCTATAAACAAAGACAAATGTACCCAGTTGTCCCAACATAGGACAGGAATCAACATACAGGTAAGCTGTGATTTTAACAAATGCAATGATGTCTATTCGCGCGTATGAACTTTGGATATTTAACGTTGAATCATGTCACCTAAATGTGCATATTATTTGCTTAGTATACAATGTCATTGAAGCCAGTATGGATGAAAGGTTCTGCGCCGGACATGTCTGGTGTACAACGGTGTTTGTTGACGCACAAATCGATAGAAGTGCTTCTACCTCTGAGAGATTACATACTGCTGTTATAGAATAATATATCATATATGTTTCAATGTGGAAATTATCACAACTTTAATGCCTTTATGGTATTTAACTAATATAAATTAATAGGCCATTCTACTTTTAGACTTCAACCTACTTTATATGTGCACTTTCAGTGTCTTGTATTATCCTACACATGTGGTCAATGTCACATGTTTTATATGACAGTGAGATACTGATGATATATGTTTAATTGATACATGTATTTGGCACAAAGTTGATCACCAAGTGCTGCACTGTCCCACTAGTGGAACCACCTTAACCTGAGTATCAGGCATTTCTGCAGTTAGGCCTTGGTCCCTAAGCCACCTATGTTGAAGAACCTTAGGGAGGCTAACAGAAAATTCCCTAAATAGAGAGATACACTTCAACATTGTATAGCCCATTAAACTATTTGTTTGTGATTTCATCTAGATTATCAGTGAAGTAAACTGGAACCATCAGTGAAAGATGAATTAACATTTTTAATTAAATATTTATTAAACATCTTTATCAATATATGTTGCAGTGTGACTCTATTGTCTCTTGGGAGCAAGTTCACTTTTAATAGCTCAGCCCCTTGATCGATTGATTATTTAACCCATTAATTGGCAAATTTTACTCATCAGTGGTAGAGTACTGCCAATTAATGGGTTAACTGCGCTTGATTGGATCGGCTAAACTTTAGCTGCTTTTTGGGTAATGGGTTACCTAGAAAAGAGCCAGACTCCCACTATGGAAGAACTTTACCCATCTGGAAGGAGAGATTCCACTTCTAAAATGTGCAAGGACATCTGGTAGGGGAGGGGGTCAACATCCATTTTCCTGCACAGAGAAGCACCTTTCCGAGTTACTTAAATCAGCTATGTGGGCATGCCAAGAAAGTTGGATGTGTGTACACTATGAGTAAAGCAAACATCACTCTCACACCAGACATCTTACATCTAATGTGAAAGTTGAAGCATGTTTGCTCTGCCCACACAGGCAAAGCTACTGTAATAGAAAGTATGACGTTTTACAGATCACATACTGGCCTTATGGCTTATTTATTAAATTAGATATGTTTCCCCACTAAAACATTCTCAAAAGATGAATATTATTCTAAGCCTATTTATGTGGCAATTAATGTTTAGTGTCGTCACAATAATTCCATATATATATCTATATATCCAGTTTATGATATCCGTGTATTGATCATCTTTCAGTTACATGGACAAATATGACAATCTGCCAACCAATCTTTCTATGAAAGGTTCTGTGAGAATATACATGGGGGCCAATTTCATTAGATTGTGGGTTGGCCAGTTGCAGTTAACCAGTTACTATTCTTGAAAATGTCCAAATGTTGGGCAAATTTGAATGTAAAATTTGTAGGGAAACAAGCTTCCTTGCTAAAGTGAGAACCAACTTTAAAGCAGGTGTAGAAATGAAATGGCAACCGATTCCCATGTCCATGAAGGCATGAAGACTATAAAATGCAGTAAAAGGTTTAAGTTCCATTCCAACAAACTTTTAACCCTTGCATTCGTTCATTTATTTCTTCTTTCGAAATAATTTTATAAGCAAGAGGCATCTATGTCCCAGAATTTATAGACATAAGTTACTGTCATCAAGTGTCATGGTCGCCCCCACGATCGACTTTGAAATCGCATTTAAATCCATTCCTTCGTCTATATTCCACGATTGACGATGCAACCCACTAGAAGGGTTACTTTACACACTCAAAAATGTGTTTGAGTTCAAAAATGTGTTTTTTTTCCTCAAGAAATAGCCGACTTTTCAAGATGATTTATCCAAATGTAATTGTTTTTATAGTAAAATTAAATACACACGTTCCTGGGACCCAGTCCCCCGGAAGACGCTACTTTTTTTCCAAAATAGCGACTTTGAGCCTTTATATCTCCGAAACTAAAAGTCTAAGCCAAAAACTAATCTAGAACTTATTAACTAACTTTTTATGTTCTATCCGAATCAATAAAAACCTATTTTGCGTTCATAAGCACTTTAAACAAATGTGTTTTCAGTCCTGACTTAAAACTGTTTACGGACTCGAATGATCTTAGTTCCAGTGGTAAGTTATTCCACAATGTTGGTGCGGCTACAGAAAAAGATCGTCCACCATAGTATTCTGAGTTTTACTTAGGTGTTACCAACTTTCTATCAGCTGAAGTTCGTAAATTACGCCCAGGAACATAGACCTTCAGCATGTCGGTAATATATGACGGTGCTGTTCCAGATAGGGCCTTATGGACTAGTAATAGAATTTTATATTCAATTCTTTCCTTAATCGGCAGCCAGTGCAATCCAAACAAGACAGGTGATATATGATCTCTTTTTCTTGACAAGATGATAATTCGTGCTGCTGCGTTTTGTACTTTCTGCATTCGTTGCAAAAGAGTATTTGGTAGACCATACAAAAGCGCATTTCCATAATCCAATCGTGATGTAACCATAGCATGTACTAAAGTTTTTGCAGATTCAGGACTAAGATATTTCCTTATTTTACTTATTTTCCTCAGATAGTAAAATCCGGATTTGCACACAGCTATTATTTGTGTTTCCACTGTTAAATGTGAGTCCATAATAGTGCCAACATTCCTTGTTTTTTGTGATAGATCAATGACGTCATCACAAACAGTTATAGATGCTGAAAATGGGCATGGACGATAACGAGACGATAGCAACATTATCTCTGTCTTATCACTGTTTAGCTTTAACTTATTCTCAGATAGCCATTCATTTGTTTTCCTAATACAATCCTCGACTTTTAACTTTGCCTCAGCTAGTTTATCTGGGTCATCTGATGTAAAGGTGATATATAGTTGTGTGTCATCAGCATAGAGGTGGTAATCCATGCCCAATGATCGCATAATTTCTCCTATTGGTGCAATGTAAAGTGAGAAGAGCATTGGACCCAAAATGCTACCCTGAGGGACGCCAGATAATACAGTCCGCGCAGTAGACTTGCCATCCAAAATATATACCGTAGCTGTTCTTTCTATAAGATATGATTTAAACCATTCGTGAGCGTTTCCCATGATTCCATATCTCAAAGAGAGTCTACGCAATAATATTTCATGATCCACCGTATCAAATGCGGCAGAAAGATCGAGAAGAACTAGGATAACTGAGTTTTGAATGTCAATGGCTTGTAAAATGTCATTTTGAACCTTTACCAAGGCTGCCTCAGTGCTATGGTGTTTTTTGAATCCAGATTGTAGGGAATCGCCCAGAATGTTTCTCGAGTTGTGTTGATCTAGCTGAGTAGCTACCACTTTCTCTAGACATTTGGACAAAAACTTAAGGTTTGAAATGGGACGGAAACTGGAATAATCATCAGTACTCATGTTATCTTTCTTCAATCTTGGTTCGAGAGCCGCACATTTTAAATTCCTAGGTACAGTAGCTGTTTCCAGAGAAATATTAATCATATTCGTAATCGCCGATAACAAGTCAATCGAGCATTCCATATAGATCTTCGCAGGAATTGGATCAAGAACACATGATTTATGGGCCATTTTTCCAGTGAGAACAAACAGATCTTTGGTAGTTGTAGGTACAAATGATCTAAGCTCACCATATTTCAATGGTAATGTTGTTTCCATGGTGTTTGTGCATAATTGAAAACATCTCTAAATTTTAGTCCACAAAATATTTGGGTCATCAGATAGCCAGTCGCACATTGTCAAATATTCGCTCAAGTCATTGTTAGGCAAAGGATTTGTAATGTTTGTAATTTCTATATTTCACAATCTTAGGAGGTGATTTACATTATGCAATTTTTCTGCATCCATAAATAAGACTGTGATCACTTATACCTAAATGTAGGACACCTGACATACTGATTTTCTCTGGTTTATTAGTAAGAAATACAGGGTGTATAAAAAAAAGTAGACCCTTTCAAATTCAAATTAGCCATAACCTATTGTAGTGATTTGACACCCCTAATTGTTTCGAATTAATGGTGCGCAAAAACACAAGATCATACGTATACACATGGGAAATTTAGGATAACTTCTAATCGTATGAAACAACTGAGCTGTCAAATTAATACAATAGGTTATGGTTAATTTGAAATGGTCTACTTTTTCTTATATACCCTGTAGATCCAGCAAAGTTTTAGTGCTTAAAGTTAGCTTGTTGGTTCAGTAATTACTTGCGTTAATTGAAATAGGTTCACAATATCACACTTATTTTCAATTAGTTGTTGAATTTGTTGAAAAATTTCCGATGATGCACTTGGTGCTTTTCAACTGTGTTACTTCAATACAAATTGATTCAATGCTGGAAAGCAATTCCTGTCCGTTAATAACATTTAAATGGTCTCCATAATACATTGCTACTCCATTCACGATTTCTATCTTTTCTTATAATATTATAGCCATTTATTAATTTTGCACTTCTGTATCATTAACACCACAATCTAACCTAGATTCATTAATACTTAATAATTATGTCCATTGGTCTATCTTTTAAATAGAATCTAAGTTGTTCCATATGTTTTACTAGCGAGGTAATATTTATGTGACCAATTCTAGATCCCTTTTCTAAATTCTAAAACAGTTTAGCGATGTTAATATTCTCATTATAATTATTACATTTATAAATAACTATGTAAGTTATAATTTGTGTTAGTAGTTATTTTATTGATATTTTTAAGGTTAAAATCTAAATTATTTCGGGAGAAATCTGGGTTAGAATATATAATCTATCCGCCACATGACCACGTTGGAATCCAAACGCAAAATATTGGTAGTATTACTTTTATATTACAGTTTACTTTTAGTTTTTATAAGCAGTATAAACTTAACACAATGTTAGAAAATGATGTGCGTTTAACCGCGGGGCTGTGCGATCTGGAAGAGTTTGAAAAATTCAAATTGCTTTGGACGATAGGGTCAATAATCGATTATTTTGACTTGTTTTCTATTATTAAGACGCAAACGATGTATCCAAACTATAAAATTGTTTTGAAAATTTGCTTCATAACATATTTTCGTCCTGAAACAAAGTTTCTTTTCTGGAAAATATTAACTAAATCGAAGGAAAAATCAAGAAAAAGTTGGTTCAGTAAAGATGGATCCCATGTAGACTCTGGCTCGCTTAAATTCAAAATGGCGGCCAATGTGAAATTTCAGGATTTAGCCGATAGTAATTCTTCATAAATGCGCCATATTGGTATTTACATATGAACGCCTGCGCATAATTAGCGCATTAATTTTCTTGTACAAATGATTTCCTCCAAAACCCTCTCTCCTCCGCAGAGGCTCTTTTTGTATTTATTTATGATCGTGGGAAGCGCTAGCCTAAGAAACATAGGGAAGCGCTAGAACGTAATAGAACGTCGATCTATTACGCTCTAGCGCTTTCTAGTTTATTCGCTCGAAATTATAGCGCAATTACATCTAATTAACCCTCGTAAACATAATAAATATATACCAAAAAGCCTCTGCGTAGGAGAGAGCCCAAAATCTGGAAAACGCGAAGCAATGTTTTCGACATTGTTTCGCAGTCCCTTACATCGTTTGGTGATGTCTGTAATGTAGTCATTACTAATTAGTATACAACCGGAAGTAAAGGAACATGAGAGGTTCTAGGAAGAAGGAGACATGTGTTAGGGTTTTAGGAAGTATAGAGAACTGAAAAAGTATCTGGTATTTAGTGTTAGTATTCAAAGAATAAAAATCATAAAACATATTAAAACAGAGTACTTTATATTGGCGATGAGGATATTGGGTATTTTATGTCTAGTCCACCCGAAGAAGAAGAAAATATACAACCGATTTCGATGGCTGCAACATTAGATTTAAAACCACCATCCCCGTTTGATGCAGAAGGCGATAGTTCCTCGCTAGCCCAACGCTGGAAATAATGGCGAGAACATTTTCTCATGTATACAGTAGCTGCCAACATCAAGACGATGCACAGAAACGCGCAGTGTTGCTGTATGTAGCAGGGCCATCGGTTCACAAAATATTCAAAACACTTCAAGACGCAGGAACGGATTTCAAAACGGCGCTCGAAAAGCTCGACGAATATTTTCAGCCACAAAAGAACATAATTTACGAACGTTATGTATTCAAGCAGACACATCCAAATCCAGGGGAATCGATAGACAGTTATATCACACGTTTACGTACGCTAGCCGAAACATGCGATTTTGAAAATGCTGAAAATGATATTCGCGACCAATTTGTTATGACATGCTCGTCTCATTCATTTCGTACGAAGCTTCTACGCGAGAAAGATTTGACACTAGCAAAGCTTATTAATTACCATGGCGAGAGCGAAAGAACTGGCAGAGAAACAAGCATCAAATATTTCGGGGCAAAATAGTTCTCGAAACAATGTCAATCGTTTACAATATGATCGAGATGATGAAGCTAAAACTGCGAAAGTTACACCACCTAAGTACGAACCAAAATAAAAAAGTCAATGTCGAAATTGTGGCAATGAATTTAAACAAGGTCACAAAGAAGTTTGTCCTGCTAACGGTAAGACGTGCAGAGCATGTAGTAAACTCAATCATTTTGCTAATGTTTGTCGGAGTCGAAAATAGAATTCGAAAGACAGTAGCAAGAATCCAAAATTTCATCCAAAAGAATCGGTTAAAGTTGCCCAAAAACAACACAGAGTCCGAGTTCGTCGGACGATGAGTATTTGTTTGCTGTAAACTCGTCAGCAAAAACAACCAACATGTTAATTCAAATCAATGGGACTCCTGTAGACGTTACTATAGATTCAGGAACCACAACAAATATTCTCGATAGTGCGGCAATTTCGATTATTCAGAAACGAAATAAACATGTAAAATTACAGCCGACCCAAACAAATATCTATGCATATAATGCCGTTCAGCCTTTGCCACTGTTAGGGAAATGTTGTTTACCGGTTGAGGCAAATGGTAAGCGTGTAATGTCCACATTTTAAGTTGTCGAAGGCAAAGCGGGGTCGCTTCTCGGTAATGAAATAGCCGCAGAGGTGGGTATTCTAAAAATACAGGTTCACAAAGTAAATAAACCTAGTCAAAATGAACCCGGAAATCGTGTTCAGAGTAAAATCAGAAACGGAAGTCAGGCTAACGGAAGTCGCCCGGACAGTCAAAATAAAAAAGAAAATTGTGAGATGCACGAAGCGGTAAAGACGGAAAATATTGATATAAACACGCGCAAAATTTTAAATAAATTTCCAGAGCTCTTTAATAATATCGGATGTTTAGAAGATTATGAACAATCATTGCATGTCGATCCTACAATAACCCCTATTGCGCAACGACCTAGAAGAATCCCCTTCCATTTACGAGGAGTTAGAAAAACTCGATATCATTGAACCAGCCGAGGGACCTACATCATGGGTCTCACCTATAGTAGCAGCTCCCAAACCACACAACTCAGACGAAATCAGATTATGTGGGGACTACCGTCGTCCAAATCAAGCATTATTGAGGGAGAGACATTCAATCCCAACGGTAGACGAATTAATGGAAGACATGGCAGGTGCAGTTGTGTTCTCGAAGTTAGATCTTAAAGCGGGTTACCACCAGATCGTTCTAGAAGAGAGTTCGCGAAACATAACCACTTTTTGTACCCACAAGGGGCTATTTCGCTACAAACGCCTTCCTTTTGGTCTCTCATGTGCATCCGAAGTATTCCAGAATGCAATACAGCAAGTTCTCCAAGGCTTAAACGGAGTAAGAAATATCGCGGACGATATTATTGTCTGGGGAACAACCCAAGATGAACACGACAAGAATCTCGAAGCACTTCTTCAACGCTTGGTCGTCAAGAAGCTTACATTAAACCTCGAGAAATGTAAGTTTAACCAACCTGGTCTTTGGTTCTATGGCTACATCCTCTCGAAAGACGGACTGTCGGCAGATCCAAAGAAAGTGGAAGCAATCAAACTTTTCAAGACACCAGCTGATGTAAGTCAACTTCTAAGTTTTTTGGGCTTAGCCAATTACTGTTCAAGATTTATTAAGGACTTCTCCACTCTCACTGCTCCTCTACGCGAGTTAACAACAAACTCATCCAAGTGGTCTTGGTCAGCGGTTCAGGCTAAAGCATTCACCAAAGTGAAAGATGCTATTGCCTCCGACTGTACCATGGTATTTTATTATCCAAATCGACCTACGACACTAACGGTTGATGCGAGTCCTTTCGGTCTCGGTGCAGTGTTATCACAGACGCAAGAAGATGGTCAAGATCGTTGTGTAGCCTATGCAAGTCGCTCCTTAAGTGACGTAGAAACTCGTTACTCGCAAACGGAAAAAGAAGCATTGGCTGCTGTGTGGAGTTGTGAACGTTTCCACTTATACCTGCTGGGAACTCAGTTCGATCTCATTACCGACCACAAACCACTCGAGATAATCTATAGTCCAAAGTCGAAACCGCCTCTTCGAATAGAACGATGGTTACGTAATCGGTAGCAGTAATCCAGCAGACGTTTTGTCTCGACAGCCGCTGTTTACCAATTACAAGTCTACTCCTACAGCTGATAAATACGTCAACTTTGTCCAAGATAACTCTGTCCCCAGGTCTCTCACACTCGAGGAAATTTCTTCTGCCACTGCAAATGATCCTGAGTTGCAGAATGTAGTCAGCGCAGTCAAAGACGACAGATGAACAAAGCAGACGGTAATATGAATTTATATTATAACCAGCGCGAGCAGTTAACAGTTTCGGCAAGCGGAATGGTTCTACGAAGTTCACAGATTGTCATTCCAAACAGTCTTCGTACTCGTGTCCTTGCTATTGCTCACGAAGGTCATCAGGGGATCGTCAAAACAAAAATGCTCTTACGTAGTAAAGTATGGTGGCCTGGTATCGACAAGCAGGTGGAACGACTGGTGAAAGAATGTCTACCATGCCAAGCAGCAGTTCACCAATCTCCAAAATTGCAAACACCCCTCAACATGACAAAGTTACCTCCATGTCCATGGCACGCAGTTCATGCAGATTTCTGTGGTCCATTCCCGAATGGTGAGAAATTATTGGTAGTGATCGATGCATATTCCAGATATCCGGAAGTTGAAATCATGCAAAGCACTACAACCACTGCAGTTATATCCAAATTACAGAGAATCTTTGCCCGACATGGGTATCCTGAAAAATTGACAACCGATAACGGTCCTCCATTCAACGCGGTAGAATTTGCTGATTATTTGTCCGAACATGGAGTTCATCATCGCAAGATCACACCTTATTGGCCGCAAGCCAACGGCGAGGCAGAACGATTTATGAAAACTGTAACGAAAGCGATGCGTACTGGCCACTCGGAAGGAAAGAGATGGCAACTTGAACTGGATCTGTTCCTTCTCAACAACAGGGCAACACCACATTCAACGACACAGAGAAGTCCGGCGGGACTTTTGTCAATCGGTCCATTCGGAATAAACTTCCTACTTACTTATCGCTCCAACCCAATTACATCAACGCGAAGCAACCAGTACTGGTTCGAGATGAAAAGGAAACGGAGAAAATGAAAGAGTATGCCGATAAAAGAAACAAAGCGAAAGAAAGTCAAACGGAAGTTGGTGATCATGTGTTAGTTCAAGTTCCAAAGAGCAACAAATTAACAATGTCTTTCAATCCCAAACCATATGAGGTCATTGAAGTCAAAGGCAGTAAGATAACGGCTCGGAATGCTGAACACACGGTAACTCGGAATGTTTCTCTTTTCAAACGTCTAACTAACTGTAAACCGACTGAGGAAGAACTGGTCGAAGAAGAAGATTATAACGACGAGCCATTGGACCAGGAAGAACCGATGTTAGAAGAAGAACCGCAACCTGATCAACCAAATGTACCACAGAGGTATCCAATGAGACAAAATCGAAGACCACCAGAATATTATTAAAAGTACTCATTCAGATTCTTGATTATAGTTATAGTAATTACCATTAAAGCGGACACGTAAAGACTTGAAAAGAGTAATTACTCCATCATATACCTTCGTTAAAATTATTATAGTTTACTTCTAAAAGAAAGGGAGGGATGTAATGTAGTCATTACTAATTAGTATACAACCGGAAGTAAAGGAACGTGAGAGGTTCTAGGAAGAAGGAGACATGTGTTAGGGTTTTAGAAAGTATAGAGAACTGAAAAAGTATCTGGTATTTAGTGTTAGTATTCAAAGAATAAAAGTCATAAAACATATTAAAACAGAGTACTTTATAATGTCATGGGACTGCCCGCAGGCTAGATAAACGCATAGTCAAGCTTATTTTTTTATTTCAAATTCATGTAAATAATCAATCAGTAATTTTCAAATTCAACTTAAGGTGGCTCCCTAGGGTTTAATCCCCGATGGTAGCGTAAGCCGTATAGATGGCGGGAAATTTAAAATAGCCGCGTGATCCTCGCGGGATTTAAAGACCAAAATATAAACATGGCGACTTTTGCAAGAAAATGTTTTTCGACAAACAAATATGTCAAATTTTTTATAACACGAAATGTTCAAATGCTATTTAAAACGCCAACAATTTTCGTGGCCGAAATAAGAGAAAATAAAAGTTATAATTTTGGAGGTAACTATAGTTTCCTCGACGTTTTTGGCCGTCGTACGAAGTCACATCGCGGCAATTGGTGGTGCAAGTTTCCGTACGTATTTTCGGTGTTTGGAGCGCTTTATATTTATACTTCTGACCACGCTGAATGTATGGATAACGAAGAAAGTTTATCTTCAATGTCTAAAACCAGTATCGCAGAGTCTCCTAAAACAAACTGTCATAATAAACGGAATTCAAACGGGTGCTTTGCGAAATTACATAAAGTCGGACACAAGGAGAAAAGTTTACTTCCGATGAGAACAGCTTTAGGTGCGAGAAGAAAGCTTGTTTTTGACAAATGTGACGAACATGACCCCCCTTCAAAACGACAAACAAGAAGTAAAAAGGTACAGTACAATATTTCTTGACTAGTATCAAATGTTTTCATTTGTTTATATTTCTTGACTAGTAATTAGTATCAAATATAAACTAACAATATGTCAAAATTACAATTCATTTCAATATACTTACACATTTTTAGGATGCTGTTTCTGAAGAAACAGTTGTGCATGGAAGCAGAATTGTAGATCTGGGACACTTCAAAAAATGTTTTGAAAATTGCAGCAATTGCCACTCAGGTAAATTAATTATAAAGTTTGGTTGGAAAAATTAAATAATACATATTTTTAAAACATTTTACAAAACTATTTTAATGACTGACTAATAAGTGTGGAAAATAAGAAACTATGAACTATGCAAAAGTGATAAACTATTAGCTAAAGTATATATTCAAATCATTTAGGTCCCTTGCCCTTCAATGTTTGTGATGAACAGCGACATGGCCTAGCCAGCACATTTAAAATCAGCTGTCCCTTTTGTGGTCATTTCAACAAGGCTGAAACTTCAAAACAACACAGTTCTGGTAATCGAGGTCCCAAGGCGTTTGATATCAACACACGAGTAACTCTTGGTTGCCTCCATGCTGGTATTGGGCAAAGTCATATGAACAATATTTTATCTTGCATGAACATACCTACAATAAATTCAAATACTTTTAAACATAGAGAAAGAGAAGTTGGGCAGGCTGTTGAAGCAATTGCTAAGAAAAGTTGTGAGGAAGCAACAAATTTAATACGAACTGAGATGATGACCAATACAGCCGAATGCAGTGAGGACAATCTAGTCTCTGTCCCTTGTTCATTTGACATGGGCTGGCAGAAAAGAGGGAAAGGCCACAATTCGTTGACTGGACAAGCTGCTGTTATGTGTTTGACCACAGGAGAAGTGTTAGACTACACAACAAGAGTAAAATTCTGCCGTTTTTGTGATTATGCTAAAAGAAACAATGCCCCTGTGAAAGCTCACGACTGTCGCAAAAATCATGTGGACTCCTCAAAGGCAATGGAGCCTTCCGCTGCAGTAGAATTGTTTAATAATGGTCCTAAACATAACGTAAAGTACTCTATGTATACTGGAGATGATGACTCCACAACAGAAGCACACATTCGGCAAAAAGTTGGGTACAAGGTTGAAAAACTAAGTGACATCGTACATACAAAAAGATCATTAACTACACGCCTATATAACTTAAAACAAAATGCAAGATTTCCAAACAGTTCCACATTATCACAAAAGGTCATCAATTACTTAGTCAAATGCTTTTCCTATGCTATAGCTCAAAACAAAGGTAGCCCAGAAGAAGTCCAAAAAGCAATTGAATGCATTGTCCCTCATGCATTTGGAGACCATACAGAGTGTAACATTAGTTGGTGTGGATACAAAAGCGACCTCAACAATTACAGACATAAAAGTCTTCCACATGGTAAAGATCTGTTTGGTGAAAGCCTTAGAATGCACTTCATAATATATTCAGTGACTACTCTACTGAGACTGTGGTTAACAAAATTGCACCATGTTCAAATTCACAAAGGAACGAAACCCTTAACAGTGTGGTGGGATCCAAAAATCCAAAAATTAGATTTTATGGTGGCAGTGACAGCAATGATTTTCGGGTTGCATGTGCTGTTGCCCAAAGAAACCTCCGATATGCTTATGTTGACAGAACATTGGAGGCACTCAATATTGAACCCGGAACCTTTTGCACAAATTACAATGAAAGGATGACTACAAAAGTAAATAAAGATAAAGACAGAAAATCTACCATAAAATTTAAAAGACAACGGATACAAAAGCACTTGAGCAGTTCTGCCCAAACTACCAGAAAAGAAGCAAAGGAAGGTACAACCTACCAAACAGGGGTTGGATTAAATCTAAACACTGACATAAACACAAACTCGACTAAGTCTAAGAAGAATTTGGGAAATGACATACCAGAGCAAGAAATTCTGGCGAAAGTTCAAGCAATGTCATTGTACCTCCTTATACCACTAGACCACAAGTAGAAGGAGTTCAATTTGACGAAAATAATAATTACAATTTCTTGGTGTTTGACACAGATACAAATACAACTGGTAAACTTGCCGAAATATGCCAATTATCAGTATGTGACATGTCTGGTTCGCATATATTTTCCGAATACGTACTGCCAACACATGATATCGATTTTTATGCTTCAAGAGTAAATAATCTTGAAATAAGATCTATCAAAGGCGAACGAAAACTCTTTAATTAAATATTAAATATTAGTACCTACCATACCTTTTTGTGAAGCCCTAACCAAACTCCAGAGATATATATCACTGTCAATTGACCAAGCAAAAGCCACGTCAAACAAACCCATCGTTACTGTACTTATTGGACACAACGTCGCAACTTTCGATACACCAATACTTTTGCGAAGCGCTGGAGAAAGTTTTGCACATAATTTACAGTTGATGGACATTTGGTTCGCTGATTCCCTGCCATTATTCAAAGAGCTCGCTAAAAGTCAATTTCCACAACTAAAGAATGCAAACGGTACATTCCCAAAAATTAATCAATCGTCTCTTTACGAGGCTTTGTTTCAAGAAACATTCGATGCGCACGACTCCTTAGAAGATGTCCTTGCTCTTCGAAAAATTGTGTTTTCATCCAAGCTTGAACTGTCAACAAGGACGATAGTCGATCATTCGCATCTTGTAACCACATACCACGCTGTCGAGGACATGAAATATCTTGATCGTCGCCACAAAAATATGCAAACCTTCAACGAAATCATGTTTGATCCACGCACAAATAACGGCTTTTTGAAGAAGAATATGGCTGAGAAAATTGCAGGTTCTGGTTTAACATACAAGGATCTGAATGAAGTTTCTGACAAGTACGGGAAAGATGGATTGATTGCAATTCTCTCAAAACCGCCATCGAATTTATTGAAGTCGTCGCCAAGAGTAACTCGTACTGCTCGAATTTTAGCAGCAATTGTTGATCACTTCACCAAAAGCACCAAATCATAGGTATTTACAATATAATCTCAAATTCGGCCAATTGGTTTATATATCGCCATAGTCCGAGCGGTTAGACTTGTTGTTTTTTTCAATTAACATTGTGAAATGTCTTGCGTGTTCTCTTTTCCCCCAAAATACACGCGCGACATCTCGCGCGAAACCGTAAATTTTGAAAAATTATATCAGCGAAAACTCAAAAACACAACATTGAATTTCTTGTAGTTCCTTCGGTGAATTTTTTTTAAATTTCATGCTGGTGAAGATGTTACTATCGTTAACCTAAATACCAATTTTCACGAAATTCAATCGAAGGAAATTTTTTTAATGTATATTTTTTACTTTTTCGTACATTGCTCGTAAACCTATCGATTTAATTTTTTTAAAACATGGCAAGGGAATAATTGAATACCTAATATTTGATATGCAAACTTTAAAAAAATTTGACCGAAGCAAATCTTCAAAATGGCTAAGAAAAGGGGAAAAATGCACAGCATTGAAGATACTCTGTTACCATGGTAACAGAGTTTTAGCGCAAAGTCGCGGTTTTAAAATCTTCGAAATAATATAATGTATGTTTGGTGAAAATTTCATGCTCTTATCGCGCAAAGTAATTGTTGGGTTGTCGATTTTATGCAGCATTGTAGTGTTTAGTAAAAACCCTAGGGAGCCACCTTAAAATACCAGAAAATCTAGCAATATTATAGAAAATAAATTAGGATTTCTTTTTTGTTCGAGCCACCGCATTATTAATCATTCTGTATAATATATGAATTTAAATATTTTAATGAATGATAGCTCTTTGAGTATTATCAAATTATATTTCCTCTCCCTCAACAATCTCAAGCACAGGGCCGTGCCGACTGGGGGTGGGAGTGTAAGACCCCCCATTAAAAAGTAGCAATGGGGTCCCAATTTTTATAAGCTAGGAAGCCCAAATTCCTAATTTCATGATGAACGTAGGGCTCGCCCGAGAGATGGCGAAAATTTTGAGCAAAATTTTCTTTGGTGGCTGCGGCCCCTATAACAGTGCTATATTTGAGAGGATCCACCAACATGGCCTCTAACTTGAACAATGAAAAAGGGCCCTTAACTTGAAGAAGGGCCAATCACTTGAAGAAGGGCCAATAACTTGAAGAAGGGCCAATAACTTGAAGAAGGGCCCCTAACTTGAAGGAGGGCCCATAACGTGGAGAAGGGCTTCTATCATGAAGAAGGGCTCCTAACTTGAAGAAAGGCCTGCATCAGCCAAAAATTTAATAGTATCCCTGCTCAATTTTTCAGCAAATTGGGACTCGCTTCACTGTCGGGTTGCCAGTCCGAGGGAAATTTCCCCCTCTGCCTTTCTCTCTTGGCACACATTTAGGCTATGCTATATACACTTATACGGAACATTTTTTAGCAAAATATGTCAAACATAAATTTTTTCAGAAATCTTTTAAATATTTGAAAATTCGTGAGTTTTAGAAAATATAATATGTTTAAATTTCTCTCTAAGCAGATGTTCTTGTCTTCAATTCATGAACTAAGTTGTGATTATATGATCTAATGTATATACTTGCGTCTCTTGGCAATTTAATTATTACTAATTCCGATTAATTTTTGTCAATACAAGCACATCTGCCACACTGTTTAAGCAGCTTGTATAACTTTTTTTATATTTGAGCATATTTGTTAAAACGCTATTTCAATAAAACATCCGGAAATTCATGAGCTGTAGAAAATCTATAATATATACAGTGTGTATCACAGTAAGCGATATATACACTGTGTATCAAAAATTTAATCCAATTTCAGCATCTCTGTGTGTGTTTTTCAATAGTTTTTTTAAACAGCAACAATAATCAGGCTTTTAACTGTCCAATGATACCTTTTTTGTATCATTACAAGGTAAAATGACCAAGTAAGAATCGAATAAACTTTTTCGGTCGAAATCGCATTTTTCCACCGTTGCACATGGGATTGGGTGCAAAATTATTGAAAACAAACCATTTGGATCTCAAATTCATGAATTTTAATATTAACAAGAAATAACAGGAATAGCTGTTTTAAGCTTATTGTTTAGCAAGACACATTATTGTTTAATTGCTTTTTCTTTAGTTGTGTATACTGCTTAAATTATGCACAAACGGGAAAAATGCATTTTCGACCGGCAAATTTTAACCAGCTTGTATTTGGTCATTTCTGCTGGGAATGATACAAAAAAGATGTCAGTCAAAAGCTAATACCCTAATCTTTCAATATACGAAAACAAAACCCGTTTGTATACACCCGGTGTATTGTACTGTGTGTCCTAATGTATAGTGTCCTTTGACTGATTATTGAAAAATGTATATGTTTAATATGAACTTTATTCGGCAGTTCCAATTTGTCAATGCAAACACACCTGCGAGGCCGTTTCACTTTAACCTCCTAATATATTTGATCATTTTTTATGTGATATTTTAAACAGGAACGATGGATACTTATAAAGCGAATGTTTTGATATCAAGAATTTTACCTTTCTTCCTCGCAATTTCAATTCATTGTAAGTCAGTATCATCTTTAGAAAGCCAAAAATATTTCAAGAAAACGACAGATTATGGTAGGTACTTCGAGCATTATACATGCAACCGCATATACGGTATGAGAGAAAAAATGGGCTGACACGCATGGGCTGACACGTCCCCAGTCGGCCCTAATGCTCTCTCTAGTGTTCAATTTTATTATAGAATATATGATATAATTAATTTGGAGATCAGTGATCGCGTATAGACACTTGTTACAGCTTTTTTGTGTTCTACCCAACCACCGATCCCCAAATCTATTTTTTCATCTATTTTATAATAAAATTGAATACTTATAGAGGTAACTGGGGTATACAGGTGTATACGAATTTTTAGGACTGTATAGCTGCTGTTCACTCTTTGCCAGGACAAGAAACATGCTGGGTGATTTAGATCACAGGCTTCAAATTGAGTGAAATGGCCATTAAGGCTAGGAAAGAAATTTGTATTTTTAGGGGCCGTTCATTTTTTATCTGGGAGGGGGGGGTCTGGTAGAATTAGCGGGTGGGCCATCCAAAAAAAGACGGCCTTAAAAGGGTGGGTCACACGAAAAAATATTGGCAAAAGCGGGGCGGCACGCAAAAATGTTACAATGTTTTGTTATTCTGTTGCACAAGTGTCACCCTGAAAGCGCACGAAATGGCCATTCTGGGCTACTAAAATTCAAAATATTCCATTGGAGCATGCCCCCCGAACCCCCGTAGCTATGCAAGGCCCATAAAATGACTACGCAATTGATCTCAGTCTTGCAATTGCTGCTTAAATATATCCTGACACATCTTGAGCAAGATATTCACAACATATTTACAACTTGTTATATCTCTTTATAGGTATAATTTGAAAATATATTAACAGTAAAATAAATTAAATATATATTAAAAATATAAGAAAAGTCAGCGAATGATCGTAAAGCGTTTTGCTCACAAATACGAGTTTTTAAGGTAAAAATATGAAAATTGAAAAATATCTTTGTTTAGGGGTAGGCCACTGGGAAAAGGATTTAAGACGGCACACTAAATTCCACCAGCCGCCCCCCCCCCCACCTCCTAAGATTCTATGATTTAAACGTGCAACTCTCTAATTTATGAGATCCACTTAGATTGGCGAAAACCTATACCAACGATTTAGAAATTTCGACAATTTTCTATATTACTCCTTCGCAATCAACGTCATCCTGGTTGAGTTTCTTTATTTCTGGTTGGATCGAGCCAGGAACTCGTGAGACATAGGACGTCATGTGCATACAAAGAATAATTATATTTAAATGTTTTCTTCAAAACACAGGCAGCTCATTGGCATCTGAAGATATTATATCCGGTCATACTGTCCATTCCGAAGTTGAATGTTCCTTGAAATGTCTTGAAGAACAAACATGTGTTGGTTACAACTACAGACCTAAATCAGAGAAACATGAAGTAAATTGTCAAATCAGCGATAGTACTATACAAAGAGACATAGAAATTGTTGGAAGTAAAGAATGGATGTTTTACCAATACCAGGAAACTTTACCTGTGAGTAAATTGCTTCAAAATACACATATTTTTAGACTATTGGTGGATTTGTCATTTTGCTGTTGGACATTATTATATTTCTTATATTTCGTATACATTTTGAATTGACTAATAAAGATCTTAATTCATATATTTAACGTAAGTTTAACATTGGTTTAACTAGGAGTGTTAAAAGAGCCTGTGAAGATTTCTAGTGGCTCCTAGCCTTAACTGGACTGAAATTTAGAACATGCACGAAATAGTGAAACGAAAATGGAAAATATCAATAACTTTATCTGTTTTGTATTTTAAACCAACGATTACAACTCCGTTTTAGGCGCACTGTCGCCTAATGAACGATGAATGGACTCTTATTGCACGCTTCTCTAACCGTGATTCCAAACACTGGATAATGAATGGTTCTTTTTGGTATGACAGAGTCAGTCCATATGGAAAGGTAAACAATCCATTGAACAATATGGATATGATTTCTACATTTTTCTGGGAAATGAAGGGACGTGAAATCAAGATTACAAGAAGTGACGATTGCAGTCACACAGCATTACTACAGACCACTTCAAATTGTCTTCAAGGTAGGTAGGTATCGAAGGTATGTAGATAGGTAGGTAACTACGCAGGTGCTTGTGCTTATTTTTGGGACTTCGGTGGCGCAATCGTCAGAGCACGCGCCTTTCACCTCTGATATATATCGTGGGCTCGAGTCCCGTTGGGGACGACTTATGATAGCTATGTGAAAGAGTTAGTCAGCGCTCCGCCGAAAGTCGTGGGTTTTCTCCGGGTACTCCGGTTTCCTCCCACAGGGAATGTTGACAGGGTGGGTTGGGTTTAACCTCTAACTCGCCCTTCCACCTGCCATGTGCCGCCTAGAAAGCCTTCGACTTGGTCACGTTGAGCTGTGTCCTTCGCAATTCAGCTTAGCTCTCAGCTGCAAGTAAGGATAATAAGCACACCCCCTTACTTACTTAAATAGGTAGGTTAGTGCTACGTAGATAGGAATGTAGGTAGGTGTTAGGTAGATAGGAATTTAGGTTGGTGATACGTAGGAAGGAACGTGCTAGGTAGGCAGGAGGGTAGATACGTGTTAGGAATTAAGAATGTAGGTAGGTGGAAGGCAGATAGGAATATAGGTGCGCGCTAGGAAGATATGAATATACGTAGATAAGAGCTGGGTAGATAGAAGTGTAGCCAGATGCTAGCTACGAAGATAGAAATGTAGATAAGTAGCAGGTGGATAGGAATGTAAGTTGGTGGTACGTAGGTGGGAATGACGGTACGTTCTAGTTAGGTAGGAAAGTAGGTAGGAAGGTAGGTACGTGCTAGGAATTAGGAATGTGGGTAGGTGGTAGGTAGATAGGAATATATGTGGGTGTTAGGAAGATAGGAATGTAGTTAAGTGCTAGGTAGACTGGAATGCTGGTAGGTGGTAGGTAGATATGAATATACAATCACTTTCAAAAGTTGTTGGACACCTTCAGTTTTAGAGCATAGGTCAATCTGTACATTTGTAACACACGTTAATCTCCCTTCCCGTCCCCTCCCCTCCCCAATCAATGTTGGTTTCCCAACACAATGTTGGTTTCCTAATGCACAGAAAATAACTCATCATTTCACGGTTTTTGGCAAAGATTGTAGGTATATGGTAGGTAGATGGGAGTGTAGGGAGGTGCTAGGTAGATAGGAATGTAGGTAGGTGGTAGGTATAGAGGAATGCAGGTAGGTGGTAGGTAGATAGGAATGTAGGTAGGTGGTAAGTAGATAGGAATGTAGGTAGGTGGTAGGTAGATAGGAATGTAGGTAGGTGCTAGGTAGATAGGAATGTAGGTAGGTGGTAGGTAGATAGGAATATAGGTAGGTGGTAGGTAGATAGGAATGTAGGTATGTGTTAGGTAGATAGGAAAAAGGTAGGTGAAGGGTAGATAGGAATGTAGGTAGGTGGTAGGTAGAAGATAGGCAGGCAGGTGGGTGGCAGGTAGGTGGGTGGCAGGTAGGCAGGTAGGTAGGTGGTGGGCAGAGAAAGTAGATACGTGCTAAGTAGATAGGAATATGGGAGGTGCCATAGGGTTTTATGTAGGTTAGGTACACATCGAAAAAGTGCTGCAGGCAGTAGGGTAGGTAGGTAGGTAAGGTGTGTATGTGTGTTGCTAGGTGGAACATAAATTAAACTATATGTAAATGCTGCGCATGTCAAACTTTGGCGGGTACAACACAACGAAGAAATAGACTAGCAGCAGAAAGCTATATACAATAATTAACCAAATCAAACTGTAACTGAGTAATATACATACAGCATGAACCAACTTCGTATCCACGGCTTTTTGCTTCCGCGGTTGGATGATCAGCGAAAATAGCCCTGTCTTCTGCTGGTCAGTTCTGCAAACTGATTGGTTAATTTTCGAGCAAAATCTATTCGGGCGATAATAATTTATTCCATAACTAGGCTACCTGCAAGGTAGGGAATGCTGCGGGGACTGTTATTATTCTACAGCTTCTTGAAACAAACATGACGTTTATGCAACGCAAGTTATATTCAGTAGATTGTAATTATTGGCATTGACCCAGTGTGCATGCTAGAAGATATCCGGTTGCGGGCTGGCTTGCGCGCTGACAAGCTAAATATATCACAAAACATGAAAGGCTTCAATTGAAAGTTTTGTAAAATCTATTTCAAAATATCAATATTTTCTATGTATTGTTTTTCCACATGGAATTCCCACATGAGTTCCATGATTACTGCGACGAGTACATGACACTGCCACGCATTTTTGTAGTGTATAAAAGCGTTAAAAAGCTTTAATAATTAAAACGAAAGCGTTGTGCCATCATTATTTTCTTACTTTGCTCAATATGCGAGTCACCTACATGTAAAGCACAACTCATTGCCATTCGAATATTTGTCTGTTCCGACAATAATATGCATGCTTATATGTTCCCGCATGCCAATCAGGGTGTATAAAAAAAAACTGAACAAAATTGAAATTGCTCTCAACTTCGCGAAGCGGCTCCAGGTACGAAGTTTTTTATTAATATATATTGTTTGGGTATTTATAATGTAGAATAAACTAAAAAATTCTGAAAGTTACATTTTTCAAAACCCAGGGGGGGGTGTCTTGTCCAACAGATCAAAAATGGCTTGCGCACGAAATTTGAATGCTTAAAAGTAATTTTGAATAAGTGGGTGGAAAATGTGTTGGGTGTTGCATTGCTGCTCAAAATTTCAGAAATTTTTCTTAAGTGTAAGCCCTTCAAAACGTCGCGCAAACTTTCATTTTTAAGAAAAAATCAGCTTTTGCATGCTTAATTTACGCCTTTACCTAATTTGCATATTGTCTAGACAATATGCAAATTGTCTAGCCAATATGCAAATTAGGTAAAGGCGTAAATTAAGCATGCAAAAGCTGATTTTTTCTTATCAATGAAAGTTTGCGCGACGTTTTGAAGGGCTACACTTACGCAAATTTTCTGAAATTTTGAACAGCAATGCAACACCCAACACATTTTCCACCCACTAAGTCAACATAACTTTTAAGCATTCAAATTTCGTGCGCAAGCCATTTTTGATCTGTTGGACAAGACACCCCCCCTGGGTTTTGAAAAATGTAACTTTCAGAATTTTTTAGTTCAGTATTCTACATTATAAATACCCAAACAATATATATTACTAAAAAACTTCGTACCTGGAGCCGCTTCGCGAAATTGAGAGCAATTTCAATTTTGTTCAGGGTTTTTTTATACACCCTGTATATCGACGATCACGCTACAGAAGTTGTACGAAATATCATATTTGCTTACGTGTAGACTGGCAGTGTCATATTAGTGGGCAAAATTTCTGTACTGCGCAGCACCAACTGCGCACGACCGCAATGCATTGCGTTAGAATGTCTTGAGATAAAAATTAAGAATCTCCTATATACACAAATTAGATCTGCTGTGTCGCTCGCTCGCTTCATGCTCGCTCGATACCGCAGCAAAAATCAGTTAAACAGGGGGCGATTTTAAATTTTTTTCATTTTGAAATAAATAAGAGTGTTTGCAGCGAATTCAATGGTGTTTTCAGATTTTAGACCTACCGTGCACTAAACTTTCTGTAGTAAGATATGTCTTTTTCGGAAATCGGTTTATCCCCCTGCCGGCGCGAAGCGCCGTGCGAGGGTACTAAATCCGCCCGCAGATTCACACCCGGGTATGTGAAAACATTGTGGAATGCAAAGTCGTCCGCCATTTTTTTTTGTTATGGACTGGACCCATAGATATAATTGACCTAGATTGCTGACTCATGCGTAGCGGACGCGTGACCTCCATGATAAATCCAAGATGGCCGCCATTCAGGGCAAAAAGACTATAAATACGGCGAAATCCATATTTTTTGCATTTTGCGTCGTACCAGTGTTTCGAATCCACATCGATCAAACTCTTTTGGCAATAACTACTTATCGTGAAGGTTTTAGACGCAAACTGGACAGCTGGGGATGAATTGATGTAAACATATCGCTCGCCGACGTTTGTACGAAATCGTCACTTTAGAGTATTTTATAAAGGAAATTTGTGGTTTTCAAGGCCAAAGACGTATACCTTGAAGGCTTTGGATGCAGAATGGACCGTTTGGGATGAATTATATTAAAATATCGATCGCCGGAGTCATTTACTGCAGACAAATACTTTAAATGTACTTAATGGTTTAATACATTTAGTCATTAGATATTTTGAGGAATATTCGGAACATTACTTAGAGGATAAAAGCAGTATTTAAAAGTTAAGTCCACAGTTAACTGACGCCAAATATCACCTAGAGGTGAAATTTGACACAAACAATAATAAACATGGTACATTATTTCAAGGATGGAAATATTAAAACATGAAGATGCAATGCAGCCTATTTGAACTCACTGTGTGAAATGGCAGACAGCATTACTCATGAAAGGAAGAATTCTGATCATTATATTGATTAGGCTTTTCCCGGGGATATAATGAAACCGGACTGGGTAATATATGGCAGATTTCGACAAGGAAAAATTTATGCAGCAGGGAAAAATTGAAGTGTGTATAGTGTGCAAAATTGTGGCAAGTGCACTGCAAATTTGAGTGTTGTTTCTGATTCTCATAATTTATTTAAAACATTTAACTTAACATTTAACAATACAGTAACAGTGTGCAACCTGTTCATGTACTGAAAAATATCAAGTATATGCATCGGCCAGACTTTCCATGGTGGTCGTGAAATATAAACCTCTATAAAATAGATTCTCTTAATTAAACTTAACAGTTTCATGTATGCTTGAATGAAATCCGTAGCCTACATTGTTATACTAATATTAATTATCATTTCTATAGTAAAAATATATTAATCCTTCAAGTAATTAATGGCAAATTTTCCTACTTTGTTGAACCTCAATAAAACTAACATGAAGTTTTCTTGCATGTCCAAAACTAAATTTCTTGACATGTCATCTAGACTAGTGAGAATGAATGTCCAGATTTGTATTTATGGTTCTTTTTAACACGACATTTAGTAAGCTATATTTTCCAAGGCTGCCCTGGGGGGGAATTGCTCAATGGGCCCCAGATTTAAGTGAGCCCCAACATATTACAAAAGGAACAAAAACTGGGGAAAGAAGTCAGAGGGTTGTAAGAGGTGGGGGAGGGATCATAATCTCATTTTCCATTCCCAATTTTAATTGCTATTTTTATTGCTTTGTTGTAATCCCAGTCGTCTCAGCAAGTAAAGCCTGTTACAGACATTACTTTTATCCTCTAAGTAATGTTCCCAATACTCCTCAAAATATCTAATGACTAAATGTATTAAACCAAGTACATTTAAAGTACTTGTCTGCAGTAAATGACTCTAGCTGAGCAAGTGACATTTTCATGTCGACTACTGTCAAGCTTCGGCGATCGATATTTTAATATAATTCATCCCAAACGGTTCATTCTGCATCCAAAGCCTTCAAGGTATACGTCTTTAGTCTTGAAAACTACAAATTTCCTTTATAAAATACTCTAAACCAGAGTAATTCACTCGAACTGACCAAGTGACGATTTCGTACAAATTTCGGCGAGCGATATGTTTACATCAATTCATCCCCAGCTGTCCAGTTTGCGTCTAAACCCTTCACGATAAGTAGCCTAGTTATTGCCAAAAAAGTTTGATCGAAGTGGTTCGAAACACTGGGACGACGCAAAATGCAAAAAATATGGATTTCCCCGTATAGTTTATAGTCTTTTTGCCCTGAATGGCGGCCATCTTGGATTTATCATGCTCCGCTACGTATGAGTCAGCAATCTAGGTTTATTATTGATGCGATTCCGGTGCAGCGCTCTGACCACTGGGCTACAGAGTCCAGTTGTCAAGCGTTGACCACAAGTTCATGTATATATATAGCTGCGGGTTGTGATAAGGTAAATTACAAGATGTTTTTCTTTTTCTGCATCTCACTCGGTTGAAATTAATGTAGAAGGTTAAAGTGGATGGATATTCCGATCGTGAATTATTATATACAATATTTTAGACCTGAACGGCAACGGTTGCGAAAAATATGCAACTCTAAGTCCTCCGACAGGAATACACTCTTTCGATAATTACGTCACAATGCACGAAAACGAGGCTCCCAGGCCATGGCGCGAAAAAAAAAGATGGCGGGGAATTTAAATAGTTTTAAAAACAAACGAGGATACCATTTCCGGTGTAAACAAATTTTCAACAAAGCTTACTGAAAATGATATTCCGGGAGCTTCTCTTGATGGAAAAGATCCAAAACTGCTCACAGTAAAGCAGCTAAAGTTCTAGTTATCGTGTCGCGGAGCTAGGGTTTCGGGAAAAAAAGACGAGCTTGTTTCGAGGGTTAATAATTACAATGCCGTACCTGAATTACGAGACAGAATTATCGACCCGGACCCGGACAAATGTTTTACGAAGTCTAAACTTGAACAAGTGTTGGGGGAAACGAGCACTGACGCAGCAGTTACAACCTGTAAAATATCAGACTTTCCCAAAAATGATACGGACTTTTCTGACGACTTGACTGTCCTTCCAAGTTTTAATCCTGGAGATCTTTACAACTTGGTGAAAAACTCTGGGAAAAAGGCACATAAATATCGCCACGTCCCTGTCGTCGATCAGCCTGTTGACAAAGGTTTTTTTATGAAAAATATGGTCCACGACTTGCAAACGTGTCGCCGAGAAAATACAGTTTTCTTACGTGCGTTGTGTTGGGCATCAATGTCAAAGTCGGTTGAATACCAAGTGAAGCTTATGATTGATCCTGAAGGCAATGAACCGAAAGTTAAATTTGCCATTTGCGACCAAAAGTGTCCAGCAAGGTACGGTAAGAATATTTTCATATTTTTCATTTACCTAAATACTGCTATTTGCAAGCTACCAAAAGCCGTGCGATTTACTAAAACATGTTCAGTTTACGTTTCAAAGTTCATGCAAACACTGGTTTCAAAATGTTCAGTTTTAAGCGGAAACAATAACGCTTGAAAGCAAACCAATCAAGGTTTGCTCATTATTTTAGCAAACGTTGATTGGTTTGCTTTAAAACGTAATGATTTCCGCTTTCATAAAAACCTGAACATTTTGAAACGTAAACAAACATGTTTTAATAGCAGTATTGAAAAATTCTATAGAATTGACAAGAGAGAAGGTATGAAATCAACATTTTTTTATCCACGGCCATTGGAAAAACGAGGTTTTGATGCTACTGGTTTGAAGGAAATGACCCAAAAGCTGCAGCAATATAAACCAAACATCCCATACGCCAAAATGATTCCTTCAAATGATGTAAACATTGAAGTGGTAAACACAATAGTGGGAATTGTTGCAAAAGGTTCCTTATTGGAAATGCAATTGAAACACCTTGAAATTCAGCCAAATAGCACAATAAGTACAAATGGTGCTAACAGTCGTGTTGGCTCAACATTTCCGGATTTACCACTAGAGTGTATAAATAGAGAGCAGTTAGATGAAAGCAATTCTACAACAATTACCCTACATGACTGTCACGATATATTTAAAAATACCATTGGACAAGCAAAAACCTCCCTTTGGAAAAAAGAAAGGCAACTTCGATTGACAGCATCCAATTTTGGGAAAGTGATAAACAGAAAATCTGAATGTACAGATTCATTTGTACAAAGCATATGTAATCCAACTAATATTTCCAATAACCCATTTGTAAAATATGGAATTGAAAATGAAGGTGCAGTTGCAGAGCTATACAAAGAATCAATGCATGGTGAAGGGAAGCATGTTGAGCTCTATGATGTAGGCTTGTGTGTTAACCCAACCCTTCCTCATCTTGGAGCATCTCTGGATAAGGGAGTTTTTGATCCATCTTGTGAAAATACATTTGGACGTCTGGAAGTAAAAACCTGTCCTAAAGCAGGGAAAATGGGCCTCAGTATTGTGGAAACAGTCGACCATCCTGAGTTCAAGAATACTTTTTTTCCTGCAAAATAATGGTGAGGGGCTGAGCTTGAATCACCATCATAACTACTATTACCAAGTTCAAGGGCAGTTAGCACTAACCAAGCTTCCTTGGGTTGATTTTGTGGCACATTCGGGAATTGGCGGTATTTACAAGGAGCGCGTGCATTTTGATTCAAAACGCAAATTTTTAGAATAATAATTCTTTAATTTGTACAATCAATGTAATTTAAATTAATGTGTATATATATAATAATTAAATTAATTAATGGTCATTCCAAAAAATATTATTCCATTTGTAAATAAATTCCTTATGATAAATTATTAATTTGTAAATGTTTCCACAGATATTTATCAATAAGTGTATACAGTATTTAAATTTCGGGAGGACTTGAGGTGGGAGGTGTTGCCCATTAACTCTCCCTTGTGTACACAAGTGCATGGTATATACTCCGAGACACCCACCTCAACAAGTTAAACTTGGGTTTTGGAAATTGACTAGCATAGAACAAATACTCCAGATCTGGTTTATGGAGGCATAGAGACTTAGAGGTATCACTTGGTCAAATATATGCCAGCTCTTGACACGGCGAATTGCACGTTCTACATGTATCCGAACACAAGCAATGCTCTGCGTCTCAAATACATCTTCCTTGCTTAATTGCACTTGCCCTTTCTTTCTTTTTGGAGGCATAAATAGGACCACTTCTTTCTCTGCCAATATGTCTTGAATGTCGAAGCCTTTGTCCGCCATTATCCTGTCTCCTTTTTCTAAGAAATCACACAATCCGCTCTTTATAGTAAGCTCCCTGTCAGAAATTTGACCACAGTGTAACTGACTGATAAAGGTGACAGAGACATGGGGTGAAATGCCAATTAATCCTTTAAAAGTGTCATGGCTTTTATAATCGGAATACAGCTCTGATTATTTTAGTGGATCTTTGGGAACCTCGCATTTAAACTCTGTGCAATCAATAATGATAACTGTATCTTCGTATTTACCTTTGAAAACAGGTGGCAAATTTGCTTTTATTACAGAACGATGAATCCAAAGTGGCCAACTTCCCATTTCAACATACAAGAAGTTTATCCAAGTAATAATGATATCAGAAACAGTTGATGTTGATATTTTAAACCGATGTGCAAGGTCTTTCTCGAACAAACCCAGTCTTAATCTAACCAAAACAAGAAAGAACTCGTCAAATGGTCTCAGTTTCCTTGGCCTTCCCCCACCATCTATCACTTGTGTATCGGAAAGATGAGGAAATTTCTCGCTTGAATGTTTGACTCCTGCCTTGCTTGATCTTGAATATTTCCAGCGGGTCAAGTTGCTAGCACACGGCATTATCTTCTCCCAAAAAATAACGAGAGTCTTGTAATCTGGGAAGCCAGTATAAAAGGCAATGTCTTCGGAACTGTTCGAAAAACACTCAAGTGAAAACCTCAGAACAACCACATCCTTTCTTAGGCCTTCTACCTCAAGCTGCAAACTCTCAACCTGGCTTTCGAGATCTTTTATAAGTGAATTTGTTGTCTCAGAATTCACTTCCTTCTCAGGTTTCACTTCCTGTGCGAGAGTGGCTGAACAAGTTGTGGGCGGTACAAAACTTGACTTCGCGTTTGCTGCCTTGTACCTTTTGACTCGAGGACTTTACTCCACAGTGTCATTTGTGTCCTTTCTAGCTTTAAAAACTGATGAGATGGTCCCAGGTATCAAAATTCGCCTGCCTGTCAAACTCCGACGGTAATCAGTGGGAAGAAAATGTTCACTACACGCAAAGCGAAATCTATTTTGGTAAAACTCTTTATCAGCTCTTCTTGCTAGTTTCTCCCATTTTTTACAAAAATTGCCATCTTTTGGAAATTCATGATAGCAGAGCTCTGGACGGTTATCTGTTCTGTTTGTACAGTCGGAAATAGCACAAGTTTTATGCGATGTATAATTAAAACCAGACTTTGTTTGATTGTCAGCCATCTTTGGTTTTTTTTCGCGCCATGGCCTGGGAGCCTCGTTTTCGTGCATTGTGACGTAATTATCGAAAGAGTGTATTGAATCTGCGGCCCTGCGATTCCGGTGCAGCGCTCTGACCACTGAGCTACAGAGTCCAGTTGCCAAGCGTATCCTTATCACAACCCGCAGTATCCGCATCTATATATATATACATGAACTTGTGGTTAACGCTTGGCAACTGACTCTGTAGCTCAGTGGTCAGAGCGCTGCACCGGAATCGCAGGGCCGCAGATTCAATTCCTCTCTGTAAGTAAGTTTATATGTTAAGTCTCCAAAACAAGATAAATGCAAATTATTTAGAGGACAAATTAACAAGAGGAAAAACAGTCGAAAGACCGAAAAAGGAGCGTTTTAAACAGGCAAGTATCTATTTTGTATGCTTGCTTTGCCGGTTTTTGTATCTGCGAATGCAGATATATTGCCATCGTGCTGTTAGCTGTTAGCTGTTAGCTGTTAGCTTATAGCCATTCAGCGACGAGCTTATTTAAATTGATAACCAATCAGCAAGTGGCTTACAATGCAATGACGTAATGTTCTCCAAGGCCATTACATCATTCAATTTTGCCTGTTCGCAGGCTAAACCTTAAAATTCAACATGGCGATTGACAAAATGTCGTTAATTCATATAAAAAACGAATATAAAAACGTGGAAATACGAAGATAGACCTATGGATAAACCGGAAAGAATGCTTTAAAATATAGTGGTTCTATTTCTGAAGGAAAACTAAACAGTGAAACAGTGAACAGTCGAACTATCGAAGGACGAAGATCAAGGTATAATTATAAAGAAATACTACAACATATTAATATAACATTGACGCGTAAATTGTAAAATATAGCATCTTGTTTATGCACATAAGTTCTCAATGCTAAAGTATATTTGACTACCATGAATACTAGCTAATCCCACATTTTAATTTCAGATTTAGCAATTCCACATTTTATAGTGGTCACATTTCTTTAAATAAAATATTGTGTACAAATATAGTCTTGTTATAGTATATAATAGTTAAGACGGTAAAAGATAAGACTGTACAATATTCCTTTTGGCATGACATTTATTGCAGACGGTGTCGCAATCACATACTTATAATTTCATAATAGAAATTCATATCCCTAGGCAAATTCTCCTCTAAATTACTAAATCGCTTATATTTAATGTCTTTTCAAGCAATCATTTGCCTGTACTTTACACATCACTCTCATATTTGTATTGTAGCGTGAACAAACAAACACGGAACACTGCAGCTTTGACTAGTCAATTCTAGCCAATGTATGGATCTGATATGCTGTGTTTATATATACTTTATACATTATATTCACAGACTATATACATGTGTCAAATTATACTCCTGATTTTCAACATAGTTAACATTTGCTACTGATGAATAGACTTCAATAATATGACCTATTTGCTAACACATCCATGTGGAATAAATAGTTCATTTGTGTTCCTCCATCCCTGAATACCACATGTTGAAGTCGTGTATCAATGTGTTTAAAAAGGCTTTTGAAACTGTGCAAGGGTGTGTTAGGGACACCTGGCATTCTGACAACATCCATGCATCTACAATTTTTGTCACATACCTGATTGTAGTATATTATGGACTATCGAGAAGATTGTGAACCTAACATGTTTCAGCAAATGACATCATAAAATTAAATAAAATATTTGTTGTGTTATGGAAATAGTCTCTGCTAGTGAAATTTATATCAGCCATTTTATTTGTCATATGTTCTAAACTGTCTGGCATAGTGATACTGTAAATCGTGAACCCCATTTAACAATTAATATGAAAACCTTGTTCTACTGTGTATGATATATATTTTTGTGATATTTATAAAAATATATTCTTTTAACCCATTATCTGGCAAGCCCAGATGTACCCTACTTTTATTAGTATTTTACTTTGTCTAATGCCAGACGATTTACTTGTCAGTGGTAGGCTACTGCCAATTAATTGGTTAAATATCAATCTCTTATTCTTTACAAGTTACTGGTTGAATGAAGTGTATGTTTTTGTACAAAATATATGTTTAACTTATACAATTTAGGGCCAAATAGAATTGTAGAATATTATTCCTTCATGACTACAGTGGGATCACTATGAGCAGATACATGTACGCTTAGCGTACCTATTTTTGTATCTGCGAATGCAGATATATTGCCATCGTGCTGTTAGCTGTTTGCTGTTAGCTGTTAGCTTATAGCCATTCAGCGACGAGCTTATTTAAATTGATAGCCAATCAGCAAGTGGCTTACAATGCAATGACGTAATGTTCTGCAAAGCCATTACATCATTCAATTTTGCCTGTTCGCAGGCTAGATCTTAAATTCAACATGGCGATTGACAAAATTTAAATGTCGTTAATTCATATAAAAACGTGGAGATACGAAGATATAGACCTATGGATATAGACTGGAAAGAAATCAAAGAATGCTTCAAAATTTAGTGGTTCTATTTCTGAAGGAAAACTAAACAGTGAAACAGTCGAACTATCGAAGGACGAAGATCAAGGTAAGAAATACTACAACATATTAATATAACAGTGACGCGTAAATTGTAAAATATAGCATCTTGTTTATGCACATAAGTTTTCAATACTAAAGTAAATTTGACTACCATGAATACTAGCTAATCTCACATTTTAAGTTTACATTTAGCAATTCCACATAATTTTATAGTGGTCACATTTCTTTAAATAAAATATTGTGTACAAATATAGTCTTGTTTATAGTATATAATAGTTAAGACGGTAAAATATAAGACTGTACAATACTCCTTTTGGCATGACTTTTATTGCAGACAGTCTCACAATCACATACTTATAATTTCATAATAGAAATTCATACTTCATATCCATAGGCAAATTCTCCTCTAAATTACTAAATCGCTTATATTTAATGTCTTTTCAAGCAATCATTTGCCTGTACTTTGCATTTACACATCACTCTCATATTTGTATTGTAGCGTGAACAAACACACGGAACACTGCAGCTTTGACTAGTCAATTCTAGCCAAAGTATGGATCTGATATGCTGTGTTTATATATACTTTATACATTATATTCACAGACTATATACATGTGTTAAATTATACTCCTGATTTTCAACATAGTTAACATTTATTTTCTACTGATGAATAGACTTCAATAATATGACCTATTTGCTAACACATCCATGTGGAATAAATAGTTCATTTGTGTTCCTCCATCCCTGAATACCATATGTTGACGTCGTGTATCAATGTGTCTAAAAAGGCTGTTGAAACTCTGTGAGGATGTGTTAGCGACACCTGGTATTCTGACAACATCCATGCATCTACAATTTTTTCACATACCTGATTGTAGTATATTATGGACTATCGAGAAGATTGTGAACCTAACATGTTTCAGCAAATGACATCATAAAATTAAATAAAATCTTTGTTGTGTTAATATGGAAATAGTCTCTGCTAGTGAAATTTATATCAGCCATTTTATTTGTCATATGTACTAAACTGTCTGGCATAGTGATACTGTCAATTGTGAACCCCATTTAACAATTAATATGAAAACAGTGTTCTACTGTGTATGATATATATTTTTGTGATATTTATAAAAATATATTCTTTTAACCCATTAGCTGGCAAGCCCGGATGCACCCTACTTTTATTAGTATTTTAATCTGTCTTATGCCAGAAGAATTTACTTGCCAGTGGTAGGGTACTGCCAGTTAATGGGTTAAATATCAATCTCTTATTCTTTACAAGTTACTGGTTGAATGAAGTGTATGTTTTTGTACAAAATATGTGTAACTTATACAATTTAGGGCCAAATAGAATTGTAGATTATTATTCCTTCATGACAACAGTGGGATCACCATGAGCAGATACATGTACGCTTAGCGTACCTATTTTTTAACATAGCATGCAGTATAGTTTGTGAATTTGAAAATGTGTAGATCATTCTGTGTGGTCAATATAGAAAAATAAAAAAAAACACTAAATCTCAAAAACTTCATTGCAAAAGCAAGTGCGAAGTATAAAAATACTCCTCGAAAAGCAGTTGAAGTTTTTTGAAAATTTCGAAACGTTTAGTGAACGTCTAAGGTTGAATGTTACAGTAAATCAAAGCTAAAAGAGTACATAATAGCATACCCACTTTATATAGTTGGGCAATTGATAATTTTATAGTTAATAAAAACAAAATGATATTTGTACAAATTAAAATATAAAATAGGTACGCAAGCGTACATGTATCTGCTCCAAGTATTGATCTATGTTTATTGTAGCAGGTGTTTTAGTCGCTGTTATATCGCTTATTAGACAAATTATATGCAGTCAGATTCTTTAGACGATAAAATAGCCATACGAATTGGAATGGTGTTACGAACACCATTTTTTCAAACTATATTTCACGCCACACCCACGGTTTAATAATCATCATGAAGTAAGAAAATATAATTACTAAATCCTTTGTAAGCTTTCAAATAATATTCGCATTCGCTTCTATGAATATACCTTGACTCGTCGTTGTATGGCGATCATAAATTTATATAATTTATCTAAGATTGAGCTAGAATTGACCAAGTTTTAAAAATTCTATATCTGGATTTGTGATAACAATTTGCAATGCGATGGTCCTTTGGGATTTCTCATTGAGTATACGAACACGATTTTGCGTGCCTGAGAATAAGTGTCCATTATCATATGGCAAGCGCTAGTTGCTGTAGTTTTACGCGATATGATTGGCTAATTAGCGGTCCGGGAAATCACGTAATGCCCTATAGGGCATTACGAAATTCTTAATGCCCTATACAACCAAAACAAACAAAAATAAAAAATGTAGCGATATTTTTAACAAAATTCGCTTAAAAAATAGGAAAGCGATGGAATTTTTGCGCGAGGACGAGCACTCAGAAAGCGAATTTTATTAGCCTGAAGAATTTGACGTTGGGGCAACTGAAGAAGCCAGGGAAAACAATAGTAACGAGGTCACTAACAGCCAGGAGGAAATTGACAACTTTTTAAAAGACCAAAAGAGCAAAAACACGAACAAAAAGACGAACAGTGACATGAAAAACTTTAACAGATACCTAGCACAAGTAAATATAGAACGAATAAATAAGATTAACACGAAGAAAGAAGATTAAACATTTTATATGTTACTTTGTCAGATTGTCGTCAAATGGCTTCTCGAATTTCAACTTGCGGCGCGTAGTAAATAATAAAAAGATGTAAATAATCAATTCCGGTTGTGCCATATAATAAACTACTTATTAACCTCAAACGTTCGGCCTTTACGGGAAAATATTAAACCTCGGTCTTGTCGTGTTGACCTCGCTCTCGCTCGGTCAATACGGCAAGACCTCGGTTTAATATTTTCCCGTAAAGACCTCACTTTCGGTTAATTAGTACTTATGATTGAAAACAAATCACTAATAAATATGTCGCAACTACTCAAAATGTTATTATTTTGTGTTCACGAGCGGTCTATTTAACTGTAAATGTTATCATATGATATCAAAGCCAAGCTAAATCAAGGTTATAATGTGAATTATTAAGATTTAAAAGTATTTACTAGTATATTTATTGCGACCTTTCATATTGTTAGCTAAGTCAATGTCAGGCAAGTGTTAGCTATATGCCATATTGTCAGCTAACTTTCACACGAGGGTCAAATAAATTTATATGAACAAATATCATACTAAACACCCCAAAATTCATGGTGCCATGGTACCAGCCGAAGTCATGGCTATTTTTGCTGACCATCCAACTGCGGAAGCAAAAACCATGGGTACGAGGTTGAGCATGAACGGCTGTATTGCTCAAAATACACAAACATTAACGGCATTAGCTTGTGATTCGTCTGGATGAAAACGTCCGTATTCTTAATTATGCATGGAATATATTTGAAGGGAGAATGAACTTAATTAGAGTTTATATAAGTCAGAAGGATTATGAGCAGCAATATAATTATATTTTTCAAGGTGGGACATTCAGATCCAAAATCACAAGTTATGGAGACTTTCGTAATGGTGCAGTGTGGGCAAGGAACCAGTGTCGTGGAATTTGTCCAGTTACTTACGGCGGTCAGTACAAATCTACAGCAGGTTTTGAAAAGCACAGTTGCAGCAGTGATATACAGAACAGCAGCTAGATTGGGTTTTGGTGTCATTGGAATGCTGGCGATGGTGCAGTGATGATGATTGGTGGAGGAGGAAGTGGTTGTTCCAGAGCAGATCATGGTATTGGAATAACAGAGAAAGATGTTGCCAAGTTTGGTTCGCAAAATAATGTTTATGATTTTGGCTTTGGTGCTACCAAAAATCCTTCTTCAACATATTCGCTTAACTTGTGGGTTCGTTAATTAAAGTGGTTTTTGTTTAACACTTATATGCAATATACAATGATTAGTTTGTTTTGTGAAAAACAGCACAAGTATATTTATACAGGGTGTATTAAAGAATGTAATTATTTATGTTTATCATACCAAGGACCGCTCGAAAAGTCGAGCTTCTTATTGCATTTTTCAGGTAGTTTTACACAACAGTCAACGGCCATAACCTTGAATTAGTTAACTACATACTGTATCAAATCTTTGCACCGCATAAAAATACAAATATTCTAATTGTTATTTTTGTAAGTCCCTATTGCGACCCGAGGTTTTTCTCATCCAAGAGAGGTAGGGCATTACATGTACATAATGTCTAGGCAGTCTCCTACTCTCCCTTTGATTACTCAAATTGTCTGGAGTTAGAAAGAGCATTGGCAAAGCAATCATTACTATTCAAATAGCATTTCTGAAGGTTTCAATAATTAAAGAATCAACAATTTGCATAGCACAACCAGTTGCTATGTCTAGCTTCATCACTGAGACAGAGTATATAATCTACCTTGTTGTGAGACAACCAACTTAGTAAAACAGCCTGGTTTAGAACAGGTCGCTGCATATTGATTGAAAAACTGCCTGGTATTAGACAGAGTATAATAGCAAAGAAGGCACATTGCGGTTTAATAGGTTAACCATAAGTGAGGAGTTGATTAGAGTTAGAATACTATACTAATCGTCTCATAGTTTGTAGACACGTGATTGTCAACTGCAACTGTCGACTGCAATCTAGTGCTGTGCAATCTCCGTTTTTTCAGCTCCAGCTCCGGCCGCTTTACAGTTCTGAATTTAGACTGTACTCCGGCTGTTTTACGGCTCAAATATGGTTAGTTCGCAACTCACGGTATAAAGTCTATTTCTGGATAATAATAATAGGTTATTGACCGAGCGTGAGGTCTGTACAGTGAAATATCGGACCGAGGTTTTTTAGTACGGACCAAGCGAGCGCAGCGAGCGCGGTCCGTACTAAAAAACAGAGGTCCGATATTTCACTGTACAGACCGAACAAGCGAGGTCAATAAACTGTTTATTATATGGCTCTTGAGATTGATTCTTAAATTAATTAAGGCATAAACAAGAATTTTTCGCCACCTTTCATGTTGAGACATGAAATGGCTTCCTCATTAGCTATCAGTGATCAGTCTGTTACTTTTATCGAACAACGACGGTGTTTGCCAGTTTGGCACTTTGGCTTCCATAACGATGGGCATTGTCTTTTTTTGTTTTATTAATTGCAAATTTTAAAAATTTTAAATTTTAAAAATTTTTAAAAAATGTTTAAATTTTTTTTAAAATTTTTAAAATATTTAAAAAAAATATTTTTAAATATTTCTGTTTTAAATTTTTAAAATTTAATTTAAAATTTTTAATTTTTTAATCCGGGACACCGGTCCGGATAACTAGTTATCCGGACCACGGTCCGGATACGGCTTTTATCGGACCGCTCGCTAGCCAATCAGAACTGCGGATTTCATAAAGCCATATAATAAAGGATATTATTATATGGCAAGTGCTTGTTTTGGCGAATCTCGCAATCTGATTGGTCGCTGACGAGGCAGGATTTTCCCGTATTGCCCACGGGCAATACGGTATTCTTATTGCCCTGCGACGACTTGAACACATTTCAAACGAATAAAAGCATTAAAAACTCCTTAAAAAACATTTAAAACAATGAAAAATAAACGGAAAATACGGAAAAGGGATAACTACAAGGGATAAAATCAAGTTTTGTTGGCTCAAGTCGAAATATTAAGGTAAATTTTACGATGTTTTTTTAACTAAAACAGTCAAGAATATTTTTGTTTTTTCGAACATGCAAAGTTGTTTTTGTCCTTGATCCGATAGCTCAATATCACTATATTTTCTATTAATTTTATATTGTATTCTATAAATGGTACTGTAGAGTAGTTTTACTAAGCTAAGATTAGATAAATTTGTAAAAAACTAAGACAAATTCGTATCATTGTCCATTGAAATTATTTTGACATTTGAAAATGACCGGCTTTGAGTTTCGGACTTTGTACTTTGCCCTCGCGTGACCAATTTTTGGCAAAATGAATTGTTTTTTGTTGTCTGAAATGCCATATATAATAAACAACTTACTAACTTCGACTGTTCGGTCTGTACGGTAAAATATCAAGCCTCGGTCTTGCTGCATTGACCTCGCTATCGCTCGGTCAATACAGCAAGACCTCAGCTTGATATTTTACCGTACAGACCTCACGCTCAGTTAGTAAGTAGTTATTATTCTGCTCAATTTTGTTACCAAATTACCGTAAACAAGGAAAACTGAAATACTAAATAGAGTACTTTATTACAAAAAATAACATACAAAGTACAAATTTACAAACTCAATGATTTTTAAAACTTTTATGGTTAAATTTAATCAACGCTAAGCGACCAATGTTGCCTGGAAGAAGCACGCAACGTTTCTTTGACACGATATTCCCCGTCAGCGAAAAGACACGCAATATATAACCGCCAAAGCTACAGCCTGTTTGAATTGCTTCTAGTGTTTAGAATGGTTGCTTTTGGGGGTGGCCACTGGAGGGTGAAATTTGTCTAGGTATCATATTTTACAAGAAAATTACTATGCACCATCCCAGGTCAACTGCTAATTATGCATCAAATTACTCATTCACCTGGCAAAGTCTATGTTTTCTTATTTCCCAAACATTTTTGTCATAGGATGAAAAAATATGCTTATTTTAATATAATTATTATAAATTTCATAAGGAATGATATTGTTTTGTTGATATATAACACATTTCATTTCACTTACCCTCCGCCAGAACACGATTTCAGCCATATTTTGCCGATTTGTTTGGTTTTTATCGCCGCGCCTCGCAAGTATCATCCAAATGTTCTGCTTTAACACAATGCTAGTTGACTAAAGAATAATTCAACCAAGTTTCGTCGGTTTTTGGAGTAGTGCCATGTATTTTATATTCGATTTTGTGTCCTTCGACATTTCCTCAATTATGTAGCCATTGCAATGTCTCGCCGCTTCTCTGCCCGATAAATGCCACTTCTTCGTACACATCTGTATTTATATTACAGCATCCAAAAATAACTGATTGTAGAATAGCCCCAATCGAAAAATTGAAAGCATTAGTCCCACTTGGGAGTGAAAAACCTTCCCTCGTTCATCAAGAACGAGAATCTAAAACAAAAGGTTCAAAATAATTTGAAAGTCTAGCGCAATCTTCACGAAAACTCCTCGTGGGCAACATTACAGGGGGGGTGACGATTTTCACGAATACGTTTGGTGGTGCAAAAAGATTGCGTAAATCTCTGGTTTCTTTTTTATAGCTAAAGGGAAACCAGAAAAATACAAAATTACGCGAATATTTGTTTATTTTGTCATAAAACATATAAACAGTTAAACACACGAACTTTACTTTGGGAGTTTGGGTTGCTGTGGTCGCGAACAAACGTAATCGTGAAAATGGTAATTCCCCTGTAATGTTGCCCACGAGGGGTTTTCGTGAAGATTGCGCGAGACTTTCAAATTATTTTGAACCTTTTGTTTTAGATTCTCGTTCTTGATGAACGAGGGAAGGTTTTTCACTCCCAAGTGGGACTAATGCTTTCAATTTTTCGATTGGGTCTATTCCACAATCAATTATTTTTGGATACTGTAATATAAATACAGATGTTTACGAAGAAGTGGCATTTATCGGGCAGAGAAGCGGCGAGACATTGCAATGGCTACATAATTGAGGAAATGTCGAAGGACACAAAATCGAATATAAAATACATGGCACTACTCCAAAACCCGATGAAACTTGGTTGAATTATTCTTTAGTCAACTAGCATTGTGTTAAAGCAGAACATTTGGATGATACTTGCAAGGATCGGCGATAAAAACCAAACAATTAAATCGGCAAAATATGGCTGAAATCGTGTTCTGGCGGCGGATAAGTGAAATGAAATGTGTTATATCTCAACAAAACAATATCATTCCTTACTGATTAAATTTATAATAATTATATTAAAATAAGCATATTTTTTCATCCTATGACAAATATTGTTAGGAAGTAAGAAAACATAGACTTTGCCAGGTGAATGAGCGATTTGATGCATAATTAGCAGTTGACCTGGGATGGTACATAGTCATTTTCTTGTAAAATATGATACCTAGACAAATTTCACCCTCCAGTGACCACCCCTAAAAGCAACCATTCTAAACACTATAAGCAATTCAAAAAGGCTGTAGCTTTGGCGGTTCAGGATTTAGAGCTATGTCGACAGTGCCGTTTCTGGGCGTGGTAATTTTCAGGACTTTCGCCCCGGATACGGGTTTTGGAACATATGCCATGTTGACCGCCATGGTCATTTTACCATAAAACAGTTGAGATAATCTGTCCTAAATGAAATGCATACAAACTCCTTTACAGGTCCTAGACTAAGTACCTTTTACATTGTCACATTGGCCAATATCAAACACACATAACTTGCTGCAGTTCATTCAATCCTTGCATCATTTGTTTTGTCTCCTCCAGTAATATACCATTGTTCTAATCTTTGAGTCCTGAGGACCAGGTGAACCATACAGAAATATACCTTGTTTCGCCAGCTCCAAATATACAGTATCTGTCTCAAGAGAAGTAATCATATATATCAGGACAACCTGACAGCTTGATATATATAACACATATAATAGAGTTTATATTGAATGCCAATAGGCAGGTCTCATAATTATGTCTATTTAAGGTGGCTCCCTACAGTTAGTGCAGTTTGAAACACGATCTGTATAGATCAGATGTCATCCTCGCGTCTCACGCGTGGGATCTTCGTGACCCGGTAAAATTTTGAAACAAGCCGCGGGAAGTTTTTTATAATGGTAAATCTTTGAAATTCAAGCAGTACGTATGTTATTAACCAGTTTCTAAGCTTTCTTTTAATATGTTTTTACGTATTTACGTTCAGTATTATCTTTTATGTTGTTCAAAATCTTCGACTTGTTGCAGACTAAAAATTGTAAAATGATATTTTATACTCTGCTCAAGGCAGTCTAGAACTGTCATAGTATTATAATTTTTTAAAACAATCAAAAGTTTAAAAACTACTGCATACAACTACAGTACAGACATTTACGACTTACGAGTTGTCTTGAAAATTTGGAATTGTTTGAATATTTTGAAAAGTTTTCATACCGATGTCAACAATAAAAACAAATTTAAGAGACGTTGGATTAATTCAATGGGTAAATCACTGACAAACCAGACCAGAAAAAGACCACCGAAAAACAATCTTGGGTCCAACAAGCCAAGGGTAACGAAAACGAAGAGAATTTTGCTCGCAATTGTACACCATTTCGGAAAAACGCGAAAGACAAGGACATGCGCAGATGCCGTTCTTGATGCCCTGTTTGCCCGCGTAGGTTTTGTGCGTGGCTTGATGGCTTTAGTTTTAATTTCCTTCGGTGAAATTTTTAAAATTTTTGTATAGTGAACTTACAATAGTCGGCCGGCCAAGAGTTCAAAATATGCTCCTAAAAGATTTTGATGGCAATTTTATGTTAGAAGCTGGCAAGAACCATATTCATACTCAGGTAGATGTAGGGAATAAGGTTTGAGGTGTTGCCAAGTCGAAATCTTAAATTTTGAGTGAAAAAATATGATATTTCTAAGCCTCCTTCCCGCGAAATCGCGGTAGTTTAACTTCAAACGATTACCGACAATTCTGCTGCTATGAGACAGACTTCTTTGCTCTGATTGGCTATCGGAATTGTTCCTAAATTGGTCAGCCAATGGGCGAACGTCGAAAAGTCCTGACGCTTCCGGTTTTTGCAACATACGAGGTAAACAACATCAAAGATATTCAAAGTACAAGAAAGAAATATGCTATTTATGCTATTTTAAAGATTTTTCGTGGTAATGCGATCAATATTATCTATACCCAATTGTTCTTTGCTTAGTTATACTGATTTAGACCCCTTTGCCCGCATTTGCTTGATTATCGCCGCTGCCTATGGCTATGTCGTGTGAAGTCAAATATAGTTTTAATACAGCCAGTACAATAATATAGTGCACGAAATATTGTACTGTCTGACCGGAAAAAGTAAGACTATTTTATTCAATCGATACTATCTCATTTCTCGACTTATTGAATACTATCAGAGAGTATTCTCATAATTTCAACAAGATTTTACCGCACTGTTCAGTTCAATTCTTTAGCCTTTGGTTTAGCGTAGCAGCAAGTTGCAGCTGTTTGTGTCGGACTGATATCAAATTCCTGTGTTCGATATTTATTAAAAATAACATATCATTCCCAATGATAACAGGTCTCGTAAGCCATTCTAGAAGTCAGAACTTTAAAAATTTCCGTGCTTGAGTTTGTTCACGAACATTATTTAGAACTTGACAAATTGCAAAGTACATTTTTATTGTTAGTTCCATTCAAAAGCCGAATATGTTTCTAACAGTTATCACTAAAATATAAAAATATATATACAATAGTTAATAAAGTCATTTTAGTCAAATGCGTTTGTGTTTATAATTACAGGCTACAGCGATAGACATTGAATAATACAGGCTAGCCTTGATATAGGTCAGTGCAAACATATATGCAAATGAAATATACAACAATCAAAACAGACGCGAGTCCTACTTAGTTCGTTAGACAATCAGGTAAATCGTTAAATACACTTCCATTGGTAGACTGATATACAATGTGAGAGTATGGTTTCAAACATTGACTGAACAAAATTCAACAAAGATTGGATACAGTATAAAATATTTAAAATATTTTAGCTCGACACAATTCAGCACCGGACAAAATACAAAACATTTTGGCACGATACTTAGTAATTATTAAGCAAATGTTGGAGAAACGGGGGCTGTATCAGTATAGATAATATTGATCGCATTAACACGAAAAATCTTACCTAAATATCATTAAAATCGTATAAATAGCATATTTCTTTCTTGTACTTTGATGTTGTTTACCTCGCGATCGTATGTTGCAAAAACCGGAAGCGTCGGGACTTTTCGACGTTCGCCCATTGGCTGACCAATTTAGGAACAATTCTGATAGCCAATCAGAGCAAAGAAGTCTGTCTCATAGCAGCAGAATTGTCGGTAATCGTTTGAAGTTAAACTACCGCGATTTCGCGGGAAGGTGGCTTAGAAATATCATATTTTTTCATTCAAAATATAAGATTTCGACTTGGCAACACCTCAAACCTTGTTCCTTACATCTATCTGAGTATGAATATGGTTGTTGCCAGCTTCTAACATAAAATTGCCATCAAGTTGCAAGATACGATGACTTGGCCGGCCGTCTACAAGTCGCTTTTTTTAATATATCCAAATTTTGGAAAAAATTTACAGATAAGTTTTCTAAGAACAAAAATTTGGACGCACAACAGTTATATTAATAGTTATTACCCAAAAAGCAACTGTATGTTTCACAAACATGAAGATATGTTGCAATAGGGAAAGCACATTTTCACCCCTTGTTTTTATAATAACTGTAGGGAGCCACCTTAAGCCATGCATATCCAACACTCTCCTCTTAACAAGTAAAATTGTCTGGCACTTAGACAGAGTAAAATAGGATTGTAGGGCTACTAGGGTGAAATGAGCAAATTGTCTCAATGGATCAAAAAGAGACATGAGCAAACAGTTCGGTTAACCCACCAACATCCAGCGGTCTGTGACGACTACAATCATGTGGTGTTAAACATAGTAAACTAACGTACAGTATGGGGAATTAGGACACACCTTAATGGTTAACCGCTCGACATTGGTAACGGTCAGGCATCGTTAACATATATGTACAATATTTATTATCTTTTCAATTTGTGCAGGAACATTATAGAATTCTGTAATATTGTTAAGCAGTGGCAGACAGTAAGGGGGACTCATATAATCTAAAAATATAAGATGTTTTTTAATTTGCAAATACATTTCAAAAGGTAATAAATTTTGCTCACAGACACAAAAACATTAATGAACCCTGGTACGCATACTATAGGAGTCAACTATTATTGGATTAAATTACAGTTATATCTAAAATCATAATCAATTTTAAGTATTTTGCAATAAGCAGTGGCGGACACTAGGGGGGGAACAAAGGGGGCCGGTCGGCTTTTTTTTTTCAATCCTATATCGAGTTACACAGCCAGTTGCAAGTGGTAAAAGCTCTCGTTTATTGACTGACTTATCGACAATAAAAACATCAACAACGACTTGTAGCAAAAGATAGGAACTGTATAATATGAATGGCCCTAGACCAAACCTATAAATTCATAATAAATTCAATGTGTCAAAGTCACACTCGGGAGTTTCTAAATCAAAATCTCCTGGGTACTAGCTTTCCTGTGGGTTTTCGACTTGAGAACCAAATTTGACTTTTCCCCAACCCCCATGGGATGCAAACACTTGGCAAATGCCTCTTGGTCCCCAGGGATCGACCCCAGGGGGGAGCCGCTGATACATGGATAAGTAGGGCGTAGTGTTAGTCCTCTCTACTCTTGGAACATAGGCATGATATATTTTAACATCTATGATTAACTTTTGAAGTAAGCTATTTTTGTGTAAAAGGGGAGAATATTCCTGACACTACCAAATATCCACTTATCGGCAGCATGAGAGCAGCATGGATTTATATTGACTGGTGCATAAACTTCTCACAATCAAAATATATCAACCAGACATTTGAACATTTACATGTGATAGTTTTAAATAGTTGGACAATGGGCCCAGTGATTTTACATTCTTGGACAGGTTTCGGACATGTGAAAATATATAAAAGTCATGCGAATCTGACCTATTAGTATCTATGAAACATTTCAGCTTACAAAATACAGCAGAATTTAGATACATGACTCTGATTGACAGTATACCAGTTAGTGATGACAAGGATGCAGTCTCTTGAACTCAAATAGTATATTTAGAATAGGCAACACTTTGTTCTTTCTCCATTTTCACTGCATATGTATCAACACAATTATATTAAAATCTTATATGAACTTTGTAGCTGATATTTGAAGTGGTTAAATATTGAAATAAAGCTACATACTAGGTCAAGATGAGCTCTGAGTATTTAACTGCCAATCTGCATGTCATATACAGTTGGTAATTATAAACATTGAAAGCCCCAGTAAAATTTAAGATTTTGTATATAGCATTTGCTGAGGTAATTTTAAATTGGAACTGTATTATTTTCAGCGTTTTAATTCGTATATTGTCGCGGCAAATTTTAAGCGGGCCGGGACCAGTGGACAACATGCTTAACATTCACGAACGAAGATTGCAAATTTTTCCTAACAACATCGCTCTATTACATATAAAACATAACAATAACCTTAATATTTTTCAGTTATTCTACGAACTCGAGTCGTATATGAGCTGATAGCCGACGAGGCGCGATAGCGCCGAGTCGGCTATCAGTCATATATGACGAGAGTGTGTGTTTTATTATATACACAAGCTCTGCATATATGAACAGAACATTTTGGTGTACTTTTTTAAGTAAAACTTGAATTTCCTCTTCATTTAATTGTCCAAATCTGCCAGCCATTTTTCTACTTTTCTCTACTAGCAGGATATGTAAGAAATATTATATGAGCTCGAGTCGGATATTGGCTGATAGCCAACGAGGCGGTTCGCCGCGTTGGCTATCAGCCAATATCCGACGAGAGCGAATATAATATTTCACTTATAATAATATAATAATAATATAATTCATTTTTATAGCGCTGTTTCCCAAAGCTCAATAGCGCTTAACATTAAAAGTTAAATATATACAAAAAGTTAGGATATATATAAATATATATATAACATATATTAACTACAAACATTTAAATCACTATATATGTCTTTTAAGATCATAAAATAGTTTTGCATAATATATTACGAACATAAAACAATGAATATTTAAAATGTTGTAAAGTTACTAATACTCTGTATGCTAGTCATAATACTGTTTAAAAAGATATGTCTTTAGCCTTGTCTTGAAAATGTTTAACGATACACTTTTCCTAAGGTAATGTTAAAAAATTTTCCTGGACTTAATTAAAACCATAATTTTGTCAAAACTACGCAATTTACGTTATAAATAAATATTCTGTAATTTATAAAATTTTCTTGTTTAAATACAAACTAAATATTCTAATGTAATTTATAAATTTCACAAATTTGCTGAATTAAAACTGGTAATAAGGACATTTGCCCAAAATCTATTTTGCCAGCCCCTTTTTGTAACCATTTTGAGTGCTTACAATCTACAAATTTTATAGATAACACGCTGATTAACGGGGAGCCAATGTAGTTGTTTCATTAAAGGAGTGATGTGATCATATTTTCTGCTCCCTGTCACCAAGCGAGCAGCACAGTTTTGTACGTTCTGTAGCCAGCCATACAATAGAGAGTTACAATTATCTAATTTCGATGTAATAAAAGCATGAACTAATGTTTGGATGTCTGAAGTAGATAAATACTCTTTTATTCTTGCTATTTTCCTCAGATGGTAAAAACAAGTCTTGCAAATGTTGGTAATATGTTTATCCATAGACATGTATTGATCAAAAGTTACACCAATGTTGCATACTGAAGTACTTGGTTGAATTCTTGAATTAGATGCTTCTATATGTTCAATAGCAGGACATAAACAATTTCGTGCCCTAATTACCAATAGTACAGTTTTTTCACCATTCAGTTTCAATTTATTTTTAACCATACAGACTTAACTTATAATATAGCCAGCCACAATGCTGCAATAATAAAATAAATATTAACAACACTGAAATATAATTTATAATTTTACAACGGAAGTAATTTTAAAACAATAAAATTAATTAATTAGAACATCCGTCATGCCGAAATATTATATTAAAAGTCAAACAACAGTCACGCTATTGTGTAAAGCGTTCAAATATTAAGCGTTCACAACAGCGTTTAAAGTTATTAAAGATTAAAACCATTCAGTTGTGGATCTGAATATTGCAATTATAAAAGTTATAAAGCTGATTATTTCTTGTGGAGCTGCTTTGATTGTTGATATTTATCAACTTGTTGGTAGCAAGCAACGGAGCAGAATCAGCAGATTGGGCTTCGTCTTCGATGAGATCAGTTGAATTGGTTAATACAGCAATGGCACTTGAGCTGCTCACAGGTCTGGGAGGCAATCGATTCTCTTTATTTTCATTGCTTTCTTGGCAGTTGGAAGAAGTAGGATCGCTTGGAGTTGCGTCGATGAAGTCGCTTAATATGGCAGATATGCCTTCTTGTTGGCGTTGTGATAGTCGACTGCTGTAGGACTCAATGGAAGAGTCAGATTTATGCCCGGTAATCGATTTAATGTTACGAGTTTCGACGTTGGCGTCGGATAAAACGGTAACCGATGTTGCCCGTATGCAGTGATTTGTCATGGGAAGGTGGATTCCTGCTCGTTTTGTCATCGCCCGAAGCAAGTTACTAAGAGTTGAGTCGCCGACTGCCATGTTTACATACCAAACGGGGTCGTTGTCGGAAAATGTGTTGGCTGCTGAATTTCGTGGTCGCTGGAAGAGGCTCTCACACAATGGGTTTAGGTGCTCGATATAACGCTTGATGGTTTTCACTGGGCAGAATTTGGATTCAGTGTTGGGAAAGATTTTTCCTTCCGACTCGTCTTCTGCGTCGGTAAGCCCACCTTGATGGTTTTTGGTCGCTGGAAGTGAACCTGGGATTTTGCGATCGAGTTAAAAAAACTGTTTACCGGAAAGGGTTGACCTCAACGTTAGCATACTTGGTTTTAACTGGTGTTGGTTTTCTCTACCCCTCTTTCCAAAAGAAAGGCTTATATAGAACTAAGTTGTACGGAAAAGCTGTGTGGGATCATTGCTGTCGGCTGTACCTAATTCATTTGAACGGAAAAGGATTTGGATTTGCTCTTGGGAAATCGCTTTCTTGTGAAAAACACCAGCAATTCTTAAACCTGACTTTCTTAAATTTTTTACGAAAGCGTCCAAGACGGCATTGGCTTCATGAAAGGTAGGGTCTCCAACAATAGAAAACTGTTTAATGTAGTTTAATATGTTGAAATCAATCATAAAATAGTTTGAACTACTGGCAACTTAGCACGACAACAAATACATTGAGACACATTTTCGTGGCATATATATTGGGCAAGGAAGCGCTCGAACGGTCTAGAGGCTCTAGCTAGCTAACCTACGTTTTACCTAGAGGAACAAGAGGACTTCTAGGTTGCAGAGGGGGTGAGCCAGCTCTGTGCATGTTGTTCAGTGAGTTGAGACCTGATGATCTAGAGACCACCATTGGTTATACTGAGACAGTAAGGGCACTCAAGACCTGACAGAGCATGCAAAAACTGTAGGTTTTTCTAGAGGAACAGGTGGACCTCTAGGTAACAGGGGAACAGGCGGACCCCCGTTCAGGTCAGTCAGCTCGTTGAAATTGAGTCCTAGTTGGACTTGGTGACCAACTATTGGTGCAGGGTACTCAACTATTGTCTGACTGACCCATCGAGTCTCTAGGTCAGGTCATTAGGTCGCATTTACGACCTGAATGTCCTGTAACTGCACTTCACGTGGTGAAGGGTTGTCCCGAAGGACAGCACTTCCCTGCCATTAATGACTGTCTGTACAAAGTACAGATTGTCATTTCAGCCACGGGGAGCAAGGCCGGGATGAACGTTCGAAAGAGCAGAAAAGGATGGCAAAATAACTGAAGAAAATGGGTCTTTCAGAATAAAGGTTGTGGAACAGTGTGCTGTTACGCGTTTGTTTGGTTTAGGGACATATTCCGTTTTCGTGTTGGAAATAATTTTTTTTTTTTTTTGCCCACGGTGGGAAAAATATCGATTTTGGAAAGATTAACTGGAATATGTGCAAAAATGGCTAAAAATATTTTTCTTGTTTTGTGTGGATGGAAAACCAAACCGAAATAGCGATTTGTTCTGTCTCGACCCATCTCAAAAGTGACCGTCCATCCCTTATTACTCCTTCTTGAAAAGATTGTCAGCAAGATTTGTGTATGTGGACCATTGACGCAAATTCGAGGGTACCGTATAGTCGTCGTGATAACGTGCTAGGAAAATATAGGTTATACGGTATGAAGTACGCGAGAAGGATCCACATATCCAAAATTAGGCGACTAATTATAGAGAATATATATTGATAAAATGGTTTAATGTTTGGTACTTGCGGTCAGTTTATATGGAACAGAAACTAAAACATCCTTTGGAGTTCTAATGTATCTTTCATAACAGTCTGAAGACCAACGTCCCAGTGTTTCAATGAGCCAAGAAGGTAGTCCTGCGGAACCAGCGGCCGTGGCAGCTCCGATCCTGAAACTATGCGAGGCATACAGATTTTCATCTAGACCTTGACCTTCAAGTAGACTACGTAAATGTGACGTTAGTGTTATACGGGTAAGTGGAACACCAGACTCAAATTCGAAAAGCGGCCGAGTTGTTTGGAGAGACGATGACTGGAGCAGATAGGTTTTCATAGCCCGTACAGGGCAAAGTTTATTAAGCGATGATCCAATTGTTAAACGACATCCACGGCGAAAAGGGTCGGTTTTAGAGCGTTCGATAACTACGTCATAATATTCCGCATGCAAAATGTTCGGGTGGAAAATAATGTCAGTTCGTGAAAGGTGGTAATCGGGATCAAATGGGGAATTACACGTAAATTCACTACACCGGAGGAAACCAAAGAAGGCCAATGTAAAGGCAGCCCAAAGTATCACATTGTCCAAGGAATCTGTAAACTGAGGACGTAGTGCGGAATGAAGGCACTCGAGTTCGTGAACGGTAATCGGCCGCCGATCCCTCATCTTTTCACCCTTGAGGCGTTTCAGACCTTTAAGGCATTTTTGTAACAGTTGCATGCTTCCCATATCAAATGGGACTTGAAAAATTACGTGAAGGTAAGACACGCTAGCTAGGTATATTTTAACCGTTGCGTAGCAAACTGATTTTGATAAATGACCAACAAAGTAAAGTAGAGTAATTTCAGTCGCAGGCAGTAATGGTGAACAGGGTGTTACGATACCTTTGGCGAGACAAAATGAAATAAACTGTTTAATACCCGCAGCATAGGTTTGTTTTGTTGATGCTGCCCAAGAATGTTGAATAAGTTCATGAACACGGTCCTTTAAATTTGAGTCAGGGATGCCGGGATGACGCAAGCCAGAGGAGAGGCCAATGGCGCTAATTGTTTGAAGCGGTCCATCTGAAAACGAGAGAGCGAGTCAGCAATGCCATTGTCAAGTCCGCGTACATGCTTGGCCGTAAACGTAAAATTATTTTCTAGTGTGCAAAGAACTATCGGTCGTAGTAGATCCATTATCTTCGGACTTTTTGACGTCTTTTGGTTAGGAATTTGAACGACGGATTCGTTGTCGCAGAAAAACACAATGCGTTTAGCTGTCCACTGGGAACCCCAGAGACAACAGGCAAGATAAATTGGATAAAGCTCTTGCCACACTATCGAAATACCGGTTTTTTTATTAATATTTTGGTCAGGCAGCCAGCGGCCTTGAAAGAAACCATTGTCCTGCTAAATAACCACCAAAACCTATTGAACCTGCTGCATCGGTTTATAACTGAAGTGATGAGGATGGGGTCTGGTCAGAGTCAAGAAAGAGACTAATACCGTTCTAGTGTTTTAGAAAAACCTCCCACATAGCTAAATCATTATAAAACCCCGAGTTTAATCTAATGAAATGATATGGCTGTTTAACACCACATGTTAGGACAATCATGCGACGAAGGAATGCGCGTCCTGGGGCAATGATACGACATGCAAACTGGAGAACCCCAATAAGAGATTGAAGCTCCTTTAACTTACAGGAAGAGCGTTTTTGCCAATTTTCAAGAAGAGTCCTAGCCTGACTTAGTTTATCTTCGGGCAGAAGAGCCAGCATGCGAATAGAATCTAGGGTAATCCCAAGGAACTCTAAGGTCTGAGTAGGGGCAAAGGTTTTCCCAGGGGCGATAGGAACATTCAATTCAATGAACAGACACAACGTAACAATTTACACAACGAAGTTAGACACGAAGAACGAGGGGCAGCTTCAGCTATAAAGAAATCGTCCAAAATATGGAGAACATTTGAAACACCTAATTTGTTTATAAGAATCCATTCAAGGGCATCCGAAAGCATATTGAAAATATAGGGTGCACACTGCGGAGGCCAAAGGGGAGTACACGAAAAAAAAAAAACCCCACGCCATTTCATGCCGAGAAGTTCCCAGTCGTCGTCATGTACTGGGATATTTGGCAGGCAAATTGAATGAATTTTTTTTTTTGCCATGAAACAATCCTAATTTTATTTTTATTCTTATAGCATCGTCAATTCTGACATACCGTAACGAGTAATATTCGGACGAAATGTTAGCATTAACGCTAGTATCAGACGCTTTTGGATAGGATAGGTGGAAAATTGTTCTCCATTTGGACGAGAACCAATGGGTAGATTTGGAGATTTGTAAATGGCGGGCTAGTAAAGGGCCCAACTGTGTGGCCTTGTTTAACTTCATCTAACAAGTTCCCATCAACTATTTCTGGCAACATATTGGCAGTTTTAAAATTTTTAGAAACCCCGTTAAAGTTTCGGCAGAAACCTCGGTAGCTGGAAACTCTTGGCCGACTCCCTTCGAACCTTGATGAGGAAAGAGGGCATATATCAGACATGTGATCAGCGCCGCCACAGACAAAACAAATAGAACGCGCAAGACCGGTAAACTTATCTAACCACAGCTGCAGATGACGTTCGCCCCAATTGAGCGCTGGATGTTTTGCGGCGAGCTTCCGAAAATCAATATCGTACGCATACCAAGCTAAACCTTTAAACTTTTGCGAGGCTTCTCGGATTATGCGCTAGTAGGCAAACAATTGCGAGGCCTTATGCGGAAATGTAGCGACAACGACCGACGCGTAAATACCAAAAGCCGTAAGCCACTTATCGAGACTGTCAATTTTTGGACGCTTGCCGAAATTTGAAAAATTTGGTAGAGGTATTGAAAAACCCTGATCACCCACGACTGACAGGCGAATTGGACGGAAAGAGGGGCGGTCTGAATTGCCCGGGAGAAGTAAAGAAAAATCGACAAACTCACCGTTCAAGATCTGGTCCTCGAGTTTCTTTGGCAAGCTTGGAGTCTCTAATGGCGAAGAGGTGGACAGCGAGGAAGCTTGCGATGTCGCGATCAGGGAAGAAACGTGGGAAGGATTGCCAAGGTCCAAAGAGGGCGTTGGCCCGGTTTGCGCGGGAAAATTTATTACAGGCGTTGGTTGATGTGGCGTTGTTGGAGATACGTTCTCGCGTGCCAAAACGTCGCGCAGCAACGGTGCAAGGTCAGACGCCAGCGAGAGGAGAGATTCTGAGGAAAATTGTGGCGTACTTGCGGTCATGTCAGATAGATCAACTTTATTTAAACACATTGGCCTTTTCAGCAAAAGCTGATTTCCAAAAGGGATGTGTACTTACAAATTATTATTTATATACTAGCTCTAATATTACATACATAACAAATACAATTATATACCTATTTAGACAAAAAATTAACTACTACTTTAAGTCGAGATTAAGGTCGAGGAAGATAGCTTTTTACAGAACGAATTATACGATACCGAATTGCGTATCTCTTCAGGTATCTGATTCCATAGTTTAGCCCCACAATATTGGAAGCTTTTTTTTAAGGATTCCGTTTTTGGTCTTGGAATATAAAACCTTGTTGAAGAACCTCTCAGGTTATGGTCATGAATGGTATTCAGATTTTGGAAAGCTTCGCATAGTCGTTGGGGGGCTAACCATTAACTGTCTTGTACATGAGCCTGGCTTTCATTTGTGCCCTACGCTCTTCAAGTGTTACCCAGCCTAGAGATTTTCGTGCCAAAATAGACTGACCATGTTCATTTTTTAAGTTCATGATCAACCTAGCCGCTCTGTTTTGGAATTTCTGTAGACGTTCGCTTAGGCCTTTATTAAGTGTATCCCATACTTCACAGCAATAATCAAAATAAGGTTGGATTAAGGCATTATAAACTTTTATCAAAATGTCTTGTTCGACATACTCCCTCATTTTTCTAATAGCCCCAATACCTGATGATATTTTACTGCTAATATGGTTAATGTGTTTTTCCCAACTCAAGTTTTCGTCTAATTCAACTCCAAGAGCTTTGGTATTTTTAACTTTTTTAATCAATTGATTATTTATTTTAACTCCTTGATGGGTATCAATATTACTTATTTTATGTCGTGTTCCAATTACAACATACTCGGTTTTCATTATATTTAGACTTAGTTTATTTGCACAAAGCCATTTCTGAACATTCCTCATGTCTACGCTCGCCCTCTCTTCCGCCTCACTAATTGTTCTGCCTACTGCCGTTAAGTTAGTATCATCAGCAAACATTCTTGGAGTTGTGCGTTCTAGGCAGCTTGGCAAATCATTTATATACATAATAAATAAGAGAGGGCCGAGTATACTTCCCTGAGGAATGCCACAAATGATTTCTTTCTCCACCAATTGAGATGATTTCGTATACTGGCCAATTGACAACTTTGAGTTCGGTGCGTCAAATAGCAACGTAAAAGATTTAATGCTTTCCTTTGGAAACCATACATTTCAAACCTACTTAACAGTATTTCGTGGTCGACTGTATCGAATGCTTTTTTTAGGGCAAGAAAAATAACTAAGTTATACAGCCCACGGTCCATGTTGGTATACCATTCGTTCGTACAATCCAATAATGTAGTAGTTGTGGAATGATAAGGTCTGAAACCAAATTGGTGTTTTGAGAAAAGATTATTCTGGTTAAGATACTCATACATTTGATCATACATAATTCTTTCCATAAGTTTACTTACTACAGGAAGGATTGATATCGGTCTATAGTTGTCCAACATGGACCGCTGACCTTTCTTAAACAATGGAATAACCCTTGCAGCTTTCCAATCAGAAGGAAATTGATCCGAGTCAATTGACATATTAAAAATCTCAGTAAGAGAAGGTGCAATAACTGGAGCTGCTACTTGTAGAATTTTAGCTGAAATTTTATCCATTCCAGTCGCTTTGGTGGTAGACAAATTAACTAGAAGAGTGTAAACCAATGTTACACTCACTGGTCGAAATGAAACTGTTCTTTGTCTTAGATTCTTGTTGAGTAATAAAATCTCGAAAACTAACGTCATTGTCATTTGGAATAGACTCAGCAAGCTTTGGGCCAATATTACTAAAATGATCATTAAAAATGTCGACTAATTCGTCGGTCGATGTAACAGTTTTACCTGGAAGTTTAATTTCATTAATCGTAGTCTGTTTTCTGTTTCGACCTAATATATCGTTTATTGTTCTCCAAGCATATTTAGGATTCTGTTTATTATTTGTGAATTTGTTTGCATAATAATCTCTTTTAGCACTGCGCAAAGCAGTGTTAGCAACATTTCTAGATGACTTATATAGTCTCCAGTCTTCTTCTTTATTTGTTTTTATTGCTTTACGCTTAAGAGCATCTCTTTTAAATAATTTTTCCTTTACTTCCCGGCTTACCCAAGGAATATTGCCCCTTTTCTTAGTCTTTTACTCTCACAGGGGCATGTTTATCCAGCACATCTACAAAGAATGTTTTCCATAACCGCCACATTTCATCTACATTTCTTTTAAATCTTATTTCTTCCCAAGGTATATTTTGTAAGTCATATAGAAAGCCTGAAACATTGAAATTCTTAAAATTTCTATACTCGACAGAACCTTGTAAATCAGTTTTATTCTTGTACTTATTTTCCGAATACTATAAATGAGGCTGTGATCACTAATTCCGAGATGGACTACACCTGAAAAAATTATTTTTTCAGGCATTGACGCAATTACTACACCCAATAATGATTGGCTAGACTGGGTAATACGCGTAGGGTTATTAATTAATTGTGTAAGCTGATATAATTCCAAAACGTCTTGAAGCCTTCTAGTGGTGGACAAAGTTGGTTCTAGCATATTACAATTTAAATCTCCCAAAATATAAAATTCTATATTTTCATCATCAATTGATTTGATTAGCCTCTCAATTTTTATAAACACTTCACTAGCGGAACATGGTGGTCTATAAATACTTGAAACTATAAAAGATTGACTATTAGCCTGCTTAATTTCCACACAGACAGCTTCAAGGCCTGTTGGAATTAGATCAGGGCGATTTTCATAATTTATATGGCGTCTTATATAAATACATACCCCTCCTCCATTTCTATTCCGATCAGCACGTAGCAAGTCATAACCTTCAATGCTAACAATCCCATCGGAAATAGTAGAGTCCAAACGGGTTTCATTAACTGCTAAAACATCTAGATATTTATCATGAAGTAATAATCGGATTTCATCAAGGTGTTTCGGAAGGCTAGCTACATTAAGCATAGCCATCTTAAAACCCCTTGTTTTCGGAATATTTAAACAGGCATCATTAGCACTCCTCCTCGACCCGTCCTCATTTCAATTATGCGAACTTAAGAAATATGAAAAGTTTTCCTGAAGCAAAGAGCTACCTTCTCGGTTTAAATGCAGTCCTCTACTATTTAAATGACAGCGACTAATATTACTATTGTCTAAAAATGCAAGCTTTTTCTTCAAGCAGCTTGACTTTAGTATATTGTTGGTCTCATTTACCTTCGTTGTAAGTTCCTCTCTATCGCATCTAGTGACTAAAGAAGAGATGATGACTTCAGTATCATTGCAATCCTTTTTAAAATTCTCTGCTAACTCGATAATTTTCTTTGCAATTTCTTTAGGACTTGAATAGCGTATGTCGTTTGTGCCTGCATGGATAATGAGCTTATCGGGTTGCTTTCGTGCAGTGGGCTTTAAGAAATCAGACATATCATTAACTGTTGCACCTGAGAAAGACTTAACTATTACGTTTCTGTCAGGAGGTGGTGGACGTGGCGGGATTTCTGTTCCCTCGTGAACGGCAAGGCGTCGCAATAGAGTTTCCCTCGAACCAGAAAGAGCGAGGTTTCTCTGCGCCAACAGAAGATGGAGAACTTTGGTGGATAGGTCGGCGTAGAACCGGGAGAACCAGATGGCTGTTCGTTGGCGCGGTGATTGGCGTTCGACGGTTCGCCGGCGGTTTCGGCCATAGGTTGCTCGTTTCGAGGCTGTTGACGAGCGCGAGTAGATCGACGTTTTGTAGGTTGTTTACACTTTTTTTTGTATAGTAGAGGTTTTATACCTTCTAATTAACTTTAAAAATTTGACCAGCGATGTTGACGCATTGGCTGAGGTCTTGCGAATGACCAATGCATGCATGAACTGTAGGCAAAAGTCTTTGTAGAAAAAGGGGGCCATTGTACTCGTGCACGTGAAGGGAAAACCTTCAGGAGAATTTTTGATTGGTCAAACTCAAGTTTACATCAGTTGTTCACATGCTAAGTTGCCGAAGTTCGATTTTTTTTGATATTTTATAATTATTAACAAGGCTAGTAAAGGGACTGCCTTGTTCTATCGAGGCACTTGACCTTGTCCGAGCTAAATTTAGTGCATGTGATATTCGCTGTGACAGCTAGACTGGAGAAAACCCATGTGTAGGGCAGATAGAATCTTCTTGAACATATTACTCCATAAACCGCGAATTTATAGCTTTGCATATAAATTTCTTATTTATTGTTTGGGGCACTTTTTAGAAATCTTTCAATGCCAACTCTTATACATTTCATTGTTGTTGTTTTGTAAAACGAGCCATCCACTTGTCGTGCAGATGTGTAGAATTGTTTCAAACATAGATTTAGCTCAGGTTTTGACATTTCAGTTATGTATTTGGTATACATGTTTGAGCTGGTAAACCATTCTATAAAATTAAACGAAAAATAAAAGATGTTTTCATGTTTTGTTTTGTTTTTATGGCCAAATCAGGCAAATGCAAATTAAAAAGCGATTATTTTGCGATACATGTTTACTTTTCGTAATTTCTTTTTAAGTATAAATTTTATACACATTTACATTTGGCTTACCGTCAAAAACCTTCATTCCAAATTTTGTTGCCTTTTTTGTGTTCTTAGGCGTGCTATTTTGAAGCAAAACTCCAATTTCTTCATCATTCATGCTTACAAATCTGGAAGCCATTTTGTTTTTTTCCCTACTAGTAGGATATTGCTCTACTAGTAGGATATCACAAAAATTTCCTGCTGGTAGACAACCAATCAGATTGCTGCATTGTGGCTGGCTATATTATAAGAGCTAATTACCTGCTAGTAGAGAACCAATCAGATTGCAGAATACCTCATATCCAGAGCTTGTGTATATAATAATATTCAGTAGTCGCCGATGTATTGCTTCTGAAAATCCAGTTCATCTTGGGTCAAAAATATTAAATTTCGAGCTCGATTTCGATTAACGGAACAAAAATATATTTTTTTAGATATGGAGGTGTGATGACTCTATCCCGAGAACCTTTGCGCGTGTAGTAAGAAGACTAGAAACCAGGCTGTCAGTCAGCGCGCATTGCGGAATTTATTCATTTTTCGTTCATTCTTTGATAGATTGACAAAACTTCAATCACCAGTAAATGTTTAAGATTTTGTACCGATATATAGCCCGATATATTTCGATATTTTCGTAGAAATATTATAGCATACATGTGGATTTCTGGTATAAGGTTATTACAGGGCCTATTTTAACTAATGTAGTTTCCGAGTTTAGAGGAATGTTATGGTATTCTCACAACAAAACCTGGCTCCGTTTAGATGGGACATATCAAAAATTGTCTCTGAAAACGCAGGAAATCAAGCCACAGAGACTCAAGAATACAAAAATTTTCTGGAAGAGGACCAACAAGCCTTTCACTAAGCCTTGGCAGACTACCAAGTTTCACTAAGCCTTGGCAGACTACCATACCAAATGAAATTCCGAAACTAGGGGAAGTCGAACACCTACTCAAGAACATCGCGCCCGCACTACCTTCGATCGGTCAAATCAAGGCAATTCTTAAGCACCTAAACCCTAGGAAAGCTAGTGGTTCGGACGATATTCCTGCATGGTTACTGAGTCGTTATAGCGAAGAGCTTGCTCCTGTTATCCATAACATCATCTGCTGTAGCATCTCCCAGTCTAAATACCCGACCTTATATAAACATGCTTTAGTCACCCCTGTGCCCAAAGTGAACCCCCCGAATGATATAGATAATGACTTCCGGCAGATTTCTGTGCTATCGCAAATGGCAAAAATCCTAGAAACCATACAACTCAAATTGAATAAAAGCGACCTTAAGATCAAAGATAATCAACATGCATTTACACATGGTAGATCAACAGTATCTGCATTAGCGAGTATTACCCAAAATTGGTACAATAAGACTGAAAATTCACGTGATGGAAGAATGGGGATCCACGCTTTATTTATCGATTTTCGTAAAGCGTTCGATTTGGTCGACCATGGTCTGCTTCTAAGAAAACTCGCGGAATTGAATGTATCAAAGTCTTTTTGGTTATGGACGCGGAGTTTTTTAGAAGGAAGGAGCCAGCAAGTAAAACTTGGTGAGAGCTTATCATCTTCTAGGCCTTGTCCTCCGGAGTCCCCAGGGTTCTGTTATCTCACCAACACTGTTTAATGTTCATGTTAACGACCTTGAAGACTGTATTCCTAACTATTTTCAGATTAATACGCATAAATACGCTGATGATTGCACTCAGGATGAGGCAATCTCATATTGCTCTACTAGTAACATGCAAATGGTGCTTGATTTAATGAATGACTGGGCCTTCAGAAATAAGATGGAACTTAACGCAAAAAAGACTAAAGATATGTGGATCTGTTTTAAAGAAGGTATTCCCGAACCACCTTTACTTACGATTGGTAATGATGTGATTGAAAGAGTTAAATCGTTTAAGCTGCTGGGCCTTTGGTGTAATAATATCCTTAAATGGAACACACATGTCGAAGAAATTACAAGAAAGGCAAGCAAACGTTTATTCCACCTTCGGGAATGTCGTCGAGCTAATCTACCGACAGAAGTAGGTCTAACCTGTTACCTCTCCAAAATCAGACCGGTATTGGAATACGCGTCCCCAATATGGAGTGGATTACCACAATACTTAATAGATGAGGTGGAGAATATCCAAACTAGAAGTCAAAAAATACTTGCCCTGCCGCCCGACCTACTTCAGTCTCTTGAAGAACGTCGTAATATGCTCGCCATTCGTGAATATAAGAAAATTATTGATGATGAAACGCATCCATGCAGAAAATATATACCAGATATCGTGACGAAAAAATATGATCTAAGAACAGTAAATACTCTCCCACAATTTTTCTCACATACTAAAAGGCACAAACTCTCGTTTATCCCAAGAACAAATGCGTTATTATAATCTAAATTTTATACTCTTTTTGCTCTTAACATTTTTACTATATTTGTCATAATAAATTTTACTCAACTGCCAAATTTAACTTGTGGCAATTTTGGCAGTATATATATACACTGTATATAACATATACTATACTTAACACAATGTACATATACTCGTATCAACTTTATAAACTGTAAATCCATTGTAATTTTATACTAAAGATGGATATCAATAAATTATTATTATAAGCAACAGACCTCCCTTCACCTTCCCACACCTGTAATACACCACCTACTTGTTACGTCCCCTTTCGATGATGGCGTCCCCACTAACGATTTCTTAAGAGAGGCCATGGGTTATTGACATATAATATATTAAGGTGGTTCTCTGCTTTTTTCAAGAGGGACGATTTCCGACTTCGATCCGAAATTTCCTACAACTATTATTTGTATAAAAATCAAAATTAAATTAAAAAACGATAAGAACTTCGACGTTTCGAGCAAAGGCCCTTCGTCTGGAAGTTAGTAGAATGAGTCGGGTAAACATGTGCTATTATAGTGATACAAATATATTAGCATATAAGGAGAAGCGAACAAACCAAGAAAGACAGAAATTAAGAAACTATAAGTGAGAGGATGTGAGATGTAGAGTATCAGCTGATGGCAGGCATAAGCAGTAAAGCAGATAGGAGTTAAATGTAAGAGTGGCGCTCATTAATACCGAGCTCGAAACGTCGAAGTTCTTATTGTATTTTTCAGGTTGTTTCACACAACAGTCAACCGCAGTATTTTCTATACTCTACCCACACTGGCACCGCACGTTAAAAATAAAAGAGTCTGACTGTTATCAAATCTCACTCCAAAAATACGATATAATCACAGCCTGAATTTAAAAATATATCAAAGTTAAACCCTAAAACGCAAACAGTATGTTTTCTCAACTTCTTCCTAATTTATATTTCGGTCGACTAGACCTAAACGGCCAGAAAACGATGATCAAAACTCTCAAACATTCATCAGGGTGTATAAAAAAAGGAGACTTTTAGAAATTATCCTATTGACTTTTAATTAACTTCTCCGTGCATAAAATTCGATTCAATTGTGTTTACGCACTCATGGGTTCAGTATACAGGGTGTATAAAAAAAAACGCAACCACTTAATATTCTAAGATATTCACTTTGTTTTCAAGCACAATAGATTTTAGGCCCCTGGGATTTTAAAATGACTTCTAATCGCACAAATCAGCTAACAACCGAACAACGAATTTTCATAGTTTTACAGTACAACCGAAATCAAAACACAACTGAAGTGCAAAACCTTTTTCGAGCAGGATTTCCTGATCGGACCCTCCTCACAAAGCGACAATCTTGAGGAACGTCAGGAAATATTCGAGTGAAGGAACGAGCCTTAATCTCAACAAAGGTAATTCTGGCAGGCGAAGAACAGCACGATCGGAGGAAAACATTGCCGCTGAATTCCCAGGGGTCTAAAATCTATTGTGCTTGAAAACAAAGTGAATATCTTAGAATATTCATGGTTGCGTTTTTTTTATACACCCTGTAGTACTAAGACATTCAAATTATAACAATAATGTGAATTTCTATATACACCCTGTAGAATTAAGCCCGGTTCACACGAGCGAGATAAGCACAAGCATAAGGAAAGACAAAAAATAAAACAAAGGGATGCAGTGAAGTGTACAACATAAACGTCGACATAAGCACAAGCATAAGCACAAGCCTGTAAGCATAAGCTAAGCCGGAACAAAAGACATTTCAAAAGAAAATTATTTCCGCTTTGTCTTTTTAAGCCCCAGAGGGAAAGTTTTGTTGTGTATTTCTGCTTCAGCTTATCTCACTCGTGTGAACCAGGCTTAAGTGGAAGTTTGCGATTATTTTTCTGCATTAATCTGCGCAGAGACCCGCATATTACTCAAATATTTAAGGGCGTCTGCGGCGCAGGCTAAGCGTACACCAGTAGCCCCAAAAACACCGGAAATTCGGTTTTAGTATTCAGTATCAAGTAGGTATACACAGTTCGCAAGTTATTTATTATCTGTGCGATGACTACAAAGCACATTACAAAGAATATATTATATATAACGACTATACGTCAGCAATTACATAATTAGATGTAACATAACAACTCATGCATGCACATATTTAACAAGTTCTACAGACGACAACCGTAATACTCGAGCCTCATCGCTGGATAACCGCTCCAAGATTTTGGCCAGACACGCATGTACCGAGCTTGAAAACGACTTTTAAATGAGTGGGTAACAATCGAGGTTCGATCGCTGTTCGCTTGAAAAACCTAAATTAAAAATATGAAGCGATTTTAATATTTTAATAAAAATACTCCCTAAATAGTATCACACACACTATATACTAGAATAATGAGAGATATACAGAGTATTAACTAGTTTTTATCCAAAATTACTACAGAATAATTAATATTACTAAATAATGTTTTACAAAGTTTGTAGAGTAACTATTTAAATATAGGAAGAGTAAGTCATGAAATTTACAATACTTGCATGGGTGCAATATGATTCCGTATGCATGCAGTGTGTAAAAAACTCGACTTCGTCTCGGTGATGTTTCTGATGTAATTTCAATTTTACTTGCCTAATGCAACTATCATGCCTTTCAGGTATTATATACAGGGTGTCTCAAAAAAAAGTGAACCCTTTGAAATTTAATACAATAGTGAACCTTTTGAAATTGAACTTCATATTTGCATTTTCTTTCAAAGAATCTATTGTACCCTATTGTATTTAATTTCAAAGGGTTCACTTTTTTTTGAGACACCCTGTATACTTGGACTAATAGCCGATAAACCCTTTGAAATTGAAATTAGCATTGCTGTCAAACAACCTATTGTATTCAATTCACACATGGGAATAATTAAGAAAAACTTGAACTGTGTGTTAAGAAAGGATTCAGACGCTTTTTTCTTCGTTTGAGGCCTGTTTTACATGTCCAATTTCCGTTCAATTTAACTCGTGAAGTTTAATATGAAATATATTTGTGGACGGCAATTCGTCATCTAAAACAGGCCTCAAACGAAGACAAAAAGCTTCTGAATCCTTTCTTAACACACAGTTCAAGTTTTTCTTAATTATACCCATGTGTGAATTGAATACAATAGCTTGTTTGACAGCAATGCTAATTGTTATGAAAAAGTATATTTATAATCTTATTACATGAAGTATTACTCTCTATTACATAAAGTTTAAAACTATATTGCGCAATGTTCAGCACAGTCCCCGGGTTGATCAAATAACGTGATCAAATAGCTAACTTTAACTAAATATGAACTTAGTTTCTAATGTATCTTTACGTTTGCTTCGAACATCTACGTAAAAGTTCTCCTTGAACAGCAGCTGTTCGCTTTGGTCGTTTCGTCTCTACATTGCTGATCTTTACATCATTGTTCAATGTTTCTTGGTCTTCTTTAGTTCGGTCTTATGCTTCGGATTTTTCTTCGTTTACGTCCGCTGTGTTTCCTTTGTTCTCGTTACCGGATTCAGCGCGGATTTCCAAAGGTACCAAATGTTGTATGGGTCTTCTTATAATCGTAGACTTTCTAGTGTCACTGTTCAATACTCGAATCTATGCTGATCTTACAACTCCATCGCTACTTCGAATAAGCTCTTCGAGAATATACGCTTTGTGTTCTCGTTCTTCAAAATCACAATATCTCCTACTGCTATCACGTCCTTGACTTCGTTACCACTTGCTCTCGCAGATTCCCGAATACTTAACAGGTATTCCCGCTTCCATTGTTTGGTAAATTCATTCAGTAATTTCTGGTGGTGATTCGCTCGTCGTGTCAAAGACTCGTTTGTGCTTACTATCTCGAACTGGCTGTCGTTTGGTGATGTTGTCGTTCTCCGTCCATAAATTAAAAAAGATGGCGTTAGAGGATACGATATACTTTCTTGATCATCATACAGATAAGTAATTGGATGGTTATTTAACGTAGACTCGATCTCGACTAGTATCTTGCGTAATTCTTCAAATGATAGCATAGATCTCCCAATAGATTTTTTAAAGCATCGTTTAACACTCTTTATCAAACGTTCCGAAAATCCCCCGTGCCAAGAGGCTTTTTCAACGATGAATCTCCAAGAAACTCCTTTATTCACGAGATGTTGTTGCACTTCTGTAGAACGCTTGATGGTTGACAGTTCCTTGCTAGCCGCCTTAAACGTTTTTGCGTTGTCTGAAATTATCAGTAGGGACCTTAAGATCTACGACGACGCGGCAGTCGACAACGCCATATAAATATGTGAATATAAAGAGACCGTGACGTGATTGAACAACGTTCTTGTTTTTGCTCACAGCTTTTTATTGATGTCTTTTAAAACGTTTCAACTGCAGTTATCGACTACAATGCAGGCTGCAAAAACAAACTTGAAATGCAGCTATTCATCCTTCTGACTTGCCGTCGTCCTGAGAACGTAAAAATTCTCTAGTTGGCGTCGTGAACAAGACAGAGACGACGTCGAGAATTCTCTTGGGACTACAAGTTTTCCATTGCTTTATTACAAGCGAAAAACTTCATTGTTAGAAGGGCCGCGTCGTCGACGTTGGCGTTGTAGATCTTAAGTTCCCTATTCTCGGAAGTCCTCTACGACTAGAAAACCTGCGAAATGCTTGTAAACTCGATAAACTCGGTAATAATTCTAAATGAATTATCCGTACTGACGCACAAGTAAATAAGGCAATATACGACTTTTTGCTGATTGTTGACCACCTTCCGAGTCCGCTTTGACAATAAGGGGTCCAGCGAAATCCAGTCCAGTATAAGTGAAAGGAGGACTCTCACTAGTACGCCAAGATGGTAGATGTGGTGATTTGGGCGTTGGGTATGATTTTCCTTCCAATCGTTTGCATGTTACACATTTTCGTAAAACTCGCTTGACTGCTTGTCTTCCATGGAGGACCCAATATCGTTCTCGAACGCGGTTCAGTGTTCCTTTAATGCCAGTGTGGTTTGCCAAGTCGTGATTTTCTTGGATGATCAAATCTGTAACATGATGCTTTGCTGGAAGAAGTATCGGTTTCTTGGCATCAGAAGAAACATCAGAGTGCCCAATTCTTCCTTCGCAGCGTACTATTTCTTTGTCGTCCAGAAATAGGCGTAGTTGATTAAGTTTTCGTACCATTGGTTAATTGTTCAACTTCCTCGGGAAATGCATCCTTTTTAATTTCTTTTATCCATATCTCTTCGGCTTCGATCAGTTCATCTGCTGATATCGATAGTTCTGACGTTTTTTTCGCGGTAAGTCTTTTACTCTTCCTTATGAACCTCCGTACATAAGCCGTCACTCGTAATAATCTTGTCTTCGAACTATATCGATGAAAATCGATGACTTTTCCGATATTGATTGTATCATATTTTCTCTTCACGGTGACAAGGAAATGAGTTGTTGACTTGTCCGCACATTTTACCGTTTCCGTTCACGCGATTTCGTTCTCTTCGCCACTACATCGAGGAGGTTTAGGCCAATTTTCTTCGGTTAGCTTCAGGAACGTAGGACCATGAAACCATTTCGACGTTTTAGGTCAGTGCTGCGCCACTACAACCACGCAAAGGTAAGTCCGCAATGTTAACTTCTCCTGGGCAAAACATCCATTTACCTTCTCCCACGAGTTTACGAATTTCGTCAACTATTCTCTGTACGTACTGTTTCCACGGCTTCTGGTTTTATATCCAACAAAGTACTGTAAACGAGTCCGTCCCCATGAAAATCTTCGGATTTATCAGACGATCCCAAATGATATTGCTAATCGAGCTAACCGATCGCGCTAGGATAGTAGCTCCTGGAAGTTCCAACCTAGGAATGGATTGCTTTCGAATCGGTGCGACTCTTATCTTCGATGCTACGATGTTGATTTCAACATTACGGTCTTCATACTCTGCTCATAGATAAACTACCGCTGCATATGCCTTTTCAGATGCATCACTGAAATCGTGGATCTGATGGCTTGTTATCGCTACGTTAAACCGACAGAAATAGCTCTTGGCACTTCAATTGAATTGATCGCCGTTAATCCCTGTATCAGCGAGTTCCAACATGCTAATGATTTGTCATCGAGTTGTTCGTCCCAATCTACGCGATCACAACAAAGCAACTGGAATAGAATCTTGAGGTTGACAGTAAACGGACTAAGTATTCCAACTGGGTCGAATATCTTTGCTGTGGCCTTTAATACAGATCTTTTTGTGGTAGGCAGTGTCTTAGCGAATTCAATCATTTCTTTTACACCAAATTGAAATTTGTCATTTTCAACGTTCCAGTTACATCCTAATATGCTGACAGGCGTATTTGCTTTGCATTGTTGCGATGAATCAATCTCTTTTTCACCTTCGGTATTTAAACTTGGGGTAGTTTGTGTTCCCTTCGACAGTCTATTCTGTTCTTCAATTCGATCTTGTAAAACCTTTGAATTCGACTTCCATTTACGCAAAACAAATCCACCAATTATTTCCTGAGATTCCTTGTAAATTTCCAATGCTCCTTGATCATTGTAGTGATCCGTTCAACAACTGGGGTACAACTGTTTCTTCTTCTTCGTGTTGCGATAAATGATTTTGTATGACTGTGGACAAAATTGCTGGACTTGGTGTCAGGCCAAAAACGAGGCGTCGGAATTGAAATCTTTTAATAACGGGACTGTCCTTTCGAACGTCATCGAACCAAAGGAACCTGAGCATGCAACGATCACTTGGACTAATCTGTACCTGATGAAACGCCTTTTCAATATCTGAGACAATTCCAACTGGATAACTTCTGAATTTAATTACCGTATCGAATAAGAGTGGTACAAGGTTAGGACCCTTTTCTAAGCATTCATTGATCGATGGACTGTCTACGTCTGGTCTTGCCAACTCATCAAAAACCACTCGTAGCTTCGTAGTTTCTCTTTCGGATTTCAACACACCATGGTGCGGTAAGTAATAACCTTCGCTGTCATCTTCTTCTGACACTGCTTCAATGATACCACTATCTATTTGTTGCTGAATAACTTTATTATATTCTTCCAGAAGAGTGTTGTCTTTCTTGAGACGGAAATGCAGTTGTCGCAATCTGTTGACACACATACCATACCCTGTAGCTTTTGGAAAACAGGGCGGTTGACCGTTGTGTAAAACTACCTACACTCGTTTCGAGTGAAGGCCCTTCGTCTGGAAGTTAGTAGAATGGGTCGGAGGAAAAACATGTGCTTTTATAGTGAATACAAAAGCGATCGCGTGATAAAAAATAAACCAATCTGACCGATTTAATCAAAACAAAATATGGAAATCACATCACAAAATATATTAGCATATAAGGAGCAGCGAACAAAGATAACAAAGCAAGAAAGACAGAAAACAAAGAACGAAATATTAGATAAGGTGAGATTTAGAGTATCTGCTGATGGCAGGCATAAACAGATAGGAGTTAAATGTAAGAGAGGCGCTCATTAATGCCGAGAGGATGAATGGTTCCAAGTTGGGAAATGAGACGCATTTCTTGGCTTTTGCGGCTCTCATTACTACCAGAAATGGTACACAGAGCTCGAATTTTCATATAATCATATCTGAAACACTGTAATTGCCAGTGTTGAAATGTCTGGCAACAGGTTGTTTAGCATCATTGTTTACGACAGCACGACGATGCTCACCAAACCTTCCTTAAATATCTACCAGTTTCACCAATATAGAGCATCCCACATTTACTGCATGAAATACAGTAGACGAGATGAGAGGAGGTGCACGTGAAATGGTGCTTAATGGTGTACTTAGATTTTGGTGCCGAAATTGTAGTGGAAGAATCTATATACTTACAGGTTTTACACAGCTTCACACCACAAGGAAACGTGCCATTCGGTGACGACGAGTCCAGTGGTAGAGAGCTGTGGACTAGGGTTTCGCGGATATTTTTACTATGTCGAAACGATACTAAGGGATTATTGGTGAAAATGGAAGATGTTTCAGGGTCGTTTTTCATGATATGAAAATTCTTCTCAATGACATCCCTTACTTTGAAATTGAAGGGATGGTAACCGAGAACTAGGGGTATTTTGCTGTTGAGAACATTAGACACATGGCCTCTAAGGGTTTCGGATCGGGGAATATTGGAGGCTTTCGAAAAGGCAGTATCTAAGAGAGGGGTTGGATAACGACCCTGAAACATCTTCCATTTTCACCAATAATCCCTTAGTCTCGTTTCGACATGGTAAAAATATCCGTGAAACCGTAGTCGACAGCTCTCTACCACTGAACTCGTCGTCACCTAATGGCACGTTTCCTTGTGGCGTGAAGCTATGTAAAACCTGTAAGTATATAGATTCTTCAACTACAATTTCGGCACCAAAATCTAAGTACACCATTAAGCACCATTTCACGTGCACCTCCTCTCATCTCATCTACTGTATTTCATGCAGCAAATGTGGGATGCTCTATATTGGTGAAACTGGTAGATATTTAAGGATAAGGTTTGGTGAGCATCGTCGTGCTGTCTTAATTAAACAATGATGCTAAACAACCTGTTGCCAGACATTTCAACACTGGCAATCACAGTGTTTCAGATATGAAAATTCGAGCTCTGTGTCCCATTTCTGGTAGTAATGATAGCCCCAAAAGACAACAAATGCGTCTCATTTCCGAACTTGGAACCATTCATCCTCTCGGCATTAATGAGCGCCCCTCTTACATTTAACTCCTATCTGTTTATGCCTGCCATCAGCAGATACTCTACATCACACCTTATCTAATATTTCGTTCCTTGTTTTCTGTCTTTCTTGCTTTGTTATCTTTGTTCGCTGCTCCTTATATGCTAATATATTTTGTGATGTGATTTCCATATTTTGTTTTGATTAAATCCATCTGATTGGTTTACTTTTGATCACGTGATCGCTTTTGTATTCACTATAAAAGCACATGTTTTTCCCCCGACCCATTCTACTAGCTTCCAGACGAAGGACCTTCGCTCGAAACGTCGAAGTTCTCATTGTATTTTTCAGGTAGTCTTACACAACAGTCAACCGCCGTATTTGCTATTCTCTATCCACACTGGCACCGCACGTTTGAGATGTAGATTGACTTCGTGTCTTCCTTCGTCTTTATCAAAGTGTACCTCAGGCAAAAACTCTTTTGACTGTGACTCGCTGGATGTCTCACCTTTGATTCCAATCGATTCGGTGTCCCTGAATCTTTGAAGGCTATCGGTTAGGTCATCATCTCGCTTGATACTGCCGGGTAGTTGATATCTTGCAGGTTCAACTCGTTCGATTACTAGGCTAGATAGTGTTCCATTGTTATTTTGACCAGTGTCTATCGATGGTCCAGAGAGAACCCACTCAAATTTGCTGTTAACAGCAACTGGGCCACGTTCGCCTCTTACAATATCTCCAACTACAACGTCGTAGTAATAATCTGATCCTATCAATATGTCGATTTCACCATGACCATTACCATTGATGGACGAATCAGCAAGATTCAGTGGAATATTGGTAGATATTGGTGAACAGATTTTCTCAAAGCACAAGGCTGAAACTTCTATATATTTCCCTTGCTTGCTTCTCAGATTCAAATTAACGACATCACCTTTCTGTTCAGTGAATTTATCTTGCCCAAATGTATTCAAGTGAAGCATTTCTTTCTTTACCGGTAAGAGGCCAAGTCGTTTCTTTAAATGATTGGTCACATATGATCTCTGACTCCCACTGTCCAAAAGTACTCGAACCGGAATAGCGGTATTGTTGTGCTGAGAATAAGCATGTGTTGTGGCTGTTTGCAAAATGACTTTTGTTGAGCTGTTAGATGTCGTTGTCGTGGTGAGATTCTGTGTTTCTTTTTTCTCGTCTTTAACTTCTTGCTTCTGAGTGTTTTCGGGTTTCTTTTTGATAAATGTGGCTTTTCCGCAAATCGATTGGTGGTGCTTCCCATTGCACCAACGACAGTTTCTGCCATTCTCACATTCGTGTGCACGATGACCACTTTGTGGTCTCGTAAAATACCCTTTCGACCATTGATATATTTGACTAGTTCGCATGAAGCTCAATAATGGTTCTGTCCACAATAGACACATTTAATCTTTCCGGCTCGTTTTTCCCATATTTAACAAATAGACTTGATGTCGATTAACCATAATTACTCTGCCGATATCACAACTTGCACATTTCCATAACGTTGTTTGAGAATATCTATCGCAATTTGGTAGTTTTCTTCCGTCAAAGCCAGTCCTTTAATAACCAGTAATGCAGAACCATCCAACAAGGAATATAAGTAATTTAATTTGTCAATACTAGACAAACTTGTATTCTTATGAACCGCATTCTCAAAACTATCCCAAAATGGTCGAAACTCAGTTATATCTCCTTTGAACCGTTGTAAAATTAATTTGTGGAGCTTGGTTTTTGGACTATAACCAACATAATTTCCATTTGATTGACTACCGTTACTAGGTATTGTACTACCAGGGCTTTGGATTGTATTACTTGGTGGTAATATTGGGTCTTGGGTCGTATAAACATTGCCCTCTTCGTTAAGTGATGTATTGTTGACTTCGTTTTCAAAGAGATTTTCACATACCTCCGTTTCTTCTACTTGCTGGGTATTCGTATCGGATATGGATACATCTTGTATAGGTATACTTTTCCCGTATGAGCAATTTTTATATATTTTTCGAAAAATTTCAAAAATTTCAAAATTTTCTTTTTAACATCAAGAACCCGTGAATTTAGTTCCTCGGACAATTCAATCTCGCTTTCGATCTCTTTAGTTTCGCACAATTGTAATATTTCTTCGTCGAATTTCTTTACTATCATGCAGCGTATAAGAATCGGTCGTTCGCACTGCTCGTCGTCGTCGATATTTTCGCCTTTTGCCAACAATTATTTCGCTTCGTTAATATATTTCGTTATTACTCCTCTGTTCCCACGACGGGTGGCTTTTTTTCTTTCCAATTGATCAGTCATCGCGTAAAACACAGCTTAAAATCGCTTCGAAATTCATCCTGTAGGTTCGAAATTCATCCTGTAGGCACGTTGCCGTCACGTTTGGGCGCCATGTTATGAAAAAGTATATTTATAATCTTATTACATGAAGTATTTACTCTCTATTACATAAAATTTAGGACTATATTGCGCAAAGTTCAGCGCACTAATTTCAATTTCAAAAGGTTTACTTTTTGGGGAAACCCTGTATTTTAATTATAACAAGACGCTCTAATAAGGGTTAGTCGCTGGGACATCCGCAAAGACGTCATCAAGCCAGTGCATTATATATGCATTATATATATATATATATATATAGTCAAATCTGCAGACATGCATGTTTCGCCGTTCAACGGCTCGTCAGTGCAGCTTGTAACGCAGTCTAGATGCGAGTGACTTCGTATTTATACACCATACTCTTGCCCTCACCAAGCGCATGTGGTACAATACTCAGACACATGCGCATCCAGACATGCGTGAAGTGTCTGTTTATATACGTGTAGGTTTAGGTCTACGAAACGCAAAGAGTGCTCGACAACATATAGTTAGAGCAAATTATAGATTTTCGCTTACCTCAAAACTTGTCTGCAACAGGCTGTTTCATGTTGCAGACAAGTTTTGAGGTAAGCGAAAATCTATATATATATTTCTAAAATTCATTAATTATTCATAGGCAAAATACAAAGGAAACTCATGACCCGTAGCGGATCTATATATTTGATATAGACCTGCTCAAATTTTCTCCTTCAATTTTTACAGCGTAGATAACATCAATCTTCAAAATTCCAACGCCAGTGAGCGTACAAAACGAGTCATTTTAGAAGTCATATACAAACCTTACAGTTCGGCCTTTATCAGATCTAAAACACTCGGCTGCGCCTCGATGTTTTAAATCTGATAAAGACCTCTTGTGCGGTTTGAATATATTACATATATATTTCTCGCATCTAGACTGCGTTAGAAACTGCACTGCATCTAGACTGCGTTACAAGCTGCACTGACGAGCCGTTGAACGGCGAAACATGCATGTCTGCAGATTTGACTATATATGCTCCTTCACTTGTGTTGTTGAGCACTCTGTGAGGTTAATTGGTGGCTATAAGCTATAATGCAAAAGCTCACTTCCCTTGTGGTCGTTTGACCACTCTGGCCCCAAGACACTTCACGCATGTCTGGATGCGCATGTGTCTGAGTATTGTACCACATGCGCTTGGTGAGGGCAAGAGTATGGTGTATAAATACGAAGTCACTCGCATCTAGACTGCGTTACAAGCTGCACTGACGAGCCGTTGAACGGCGAAACATGCATGTCTGCAGATTTGACTATATATATATATATATATAGCAGGTATATACCTTCACGGGTTTATACAATTATACATGACTTTGCAGGGGCATATATATTAATTAGAGTGGTGGACACTTCATGAAATATTGGGAGTACAAACCTAGGTTACAAATTACAAATATTCAATGGAAACAACACTTATCAGTGCTCAGGCGGGCAGCATGGATGAGGGGGGGGGACACTGACATGTTGTTACTAAAGTCCATACAAGAAGTTCACCCTCCCACACAAAAAGCTGTCTCAATATAAGGTGATGGAATAGATCATGCTGTGACATTGACTATAAACAAACAGTTCAATTGCAGTATTTGTTTTTAAAACATTAACATATTAACTGGCAACTCTTGATGTGCACTTTTATCATTGACGCCATGTTGCATGAATTTGACACAGGATTTTACTTGTTTGCAATTCAAATTTTATCCAACAAAGCGACAATCTCTTTGTTGTATAAATCCCTTTAAATTGGTTGCACACCACCTATACCCTGCTAATGATGAATAAAATCGTTATTTCTGATATTAACTTCTGAATAAATTCTCATTCTCAACTGTATTTGCATGAGTTTCTGAATGTATATAAATATACACTATTTGTTGCATATTAGTAATTCTCATTCCTCGCCCGTATGGCTTTTTAGGCAGCCGCCTCGATGGCCATTATTGCATTAGAACTTTCACAAACCAAATTTTACAGATTTATTTGCAAAATACCATTTCTTTCCTTCTCTTAGACGCTTTTTCGAAACTCCAATAGCAACACATCGCTTTACATTTTAATATCGTATCGAAAATCAATGAAAACTTAAACAGAAAATTGTACGAGCATACACAAAGGCGACACTCCACATAATGGCAATGGCAATGGCCGCCCGCCCGTATAAATTTTGGGGAAAGCCTAAGTAATTTACCAGTTCTTAGATCTAATGTAAGAACATAATGTAACAACGGTATTAGTGATATTTAAACACTAATTCTTTAATAACTGGCTTAGACCTCGAATACGTAATTTATTGCGTTCATCAGTTTGACTAATTTATTAAATATGTGATGTTTGAATTTAAAAATAAGTAATACGACAAGTGCTGGTGTGATAATGACGAAAATTAATCCAGCTAGGTCGACTTCGACTGTGCGTATTGAACAATGGGTAAGGCATAGAGAGGCTAGTAGAGGTAATGATGAGAAAATTGAAGAGGTAGTATGAAACAGGTAGTAACGTTAGAACCAATTAAGGCGGGAGTAAAGAGAGTTTGAGTACAAGCATTTTCTAAGGTGTATATGCAACCCTGTTTCGACTTAACAGTCTTCTTCAGCAGGGATTTTTCATGAAATTGGGGTAGACGAATAGTGGTTTCTACGAGGAGAAAGTATTCGAAGTAAGATGGAGGGAAACAAGCTAATTGAGATAAATAAAGTTAATAGGGAAAAATATTATAATTAAAATATAAAGTGACCGTACCGAATACATATTGTTGCGGCACATTCAAACACGGAAGTTGTTCATTTTTATTCGAGTCATTTTTATTCATTTCTATACTACAATTCATGTAGATTGTACCACAACTAAATGTCTACTGATTTTTCAAAAGCCATATATATATATGCATTGTCATAGGTAAGAAATAGCATCAGAAGTGTTTAGATAAGGAAATGTCAGCACAAAAACAGATAAATGTACAAAAAAATGGTAAAGGTAAAAAGCCGTAATAACATAAAAGACCCAAACTGAATATTACTATTTCAAAAATCCGATTTATAATATTCAATTTTAAAATCATATGAAGGAATCACTGAACTATTTAAAGTAAGTTTATCTGCATAAAGTATACCGTCGTGTTATCAAAACTGAACAATCAATGTAAATATTGTTTGTTTTATGCGCTAGCTTACCTTTACATTGCCTGACTCTTGATAATATGTCCAATTGTTGCCATCAATGCTGTATGAAACCGAGTAAGACTTTGCCCATTCATCGACTTGATAGCAGGTTCCCTGGGTTGCTATTCCTGTTACAATTGTCAGTTGTTTCATATCAACCTGAAGCCACGAGTTGGGTTTATTTGATGAACTCGGCTCCCAAGAGCATCTGGAACCTACTTTGTTCAATCTTGCATAGCTAGATTTGAACCTGCTATCATAAAGAGATGACGCTGTGATTGCATCATCAGGTATTTTACCAGTCTCCATTCCTAATGGCTTGGGATCTGCACAAGAATCTAATAAAATAGATAAATTAATTATAATTAACAGTTATTCTACGAACTCGAGTCGTATATGAGCTGATGTGCGTAGAATAACTGTTTTATTATATACACAAGCTCTGGATATGAACAGAACATTTTGGCGTAATTTTTTCAAGTAAAACTTGAATTTGCTCTTCATTTAATAGTCCAAATCTGTAAGCTATTTTTCTACTTTTCTCTACTAGCAGGATGTGAGCTAATATCCTGCTAGCAGATAACCAATCAGATTGCAGAGTAACTCATATCCATTGCTTGTGTATATAATAATTCAGGATATTCGGTCTAATTCCGTCTCTTATAAAATAATTATTAAAAGCCTTCGTAAGGATATTAGTTTTACCAATTTCATGGGCAAACTTAAGGCTAATCATTTACAATTAAACATCAAACAGTTTTGGTACACTTGTTCTTTGTGTAGGAATTTAGAATTTCCATGCAGTTTCCTAAAATAATGAATCGATACTATTATTTAACACTAAGCAATCTTGCACTAGAACAGGAATCAATATATATATAATTGATAGTTGCAGTACCATGCATAATTGATAATTGTACCGCTCTATTTCTAGGTGTGATCAGGTTGTGGTTCAGGTTAGATCGAGTTTAGGTTGATGTTGGGTCGAGATTAGGTTGTAGCTTGGTTGAGGTTTGGTTGAAGTTAGGTCGAGGTTCGCTTGAGGTTAGTTTGAGGTTCGGTTGAAGTTTGGTTGAGGTTCGGTTGAGGTTCGGTTGAAGTTTGGTTGAGGTTAGGTTGAGGTTTGGTTGGGGTTAAGTAGACGTTAAGTTGAGGTTATAAGTTGAGGTTATAAGTTGAGGTTATAAGTTGAGGTTAGGTTGAAGTCAGGTTAAATTGAGATTAGGTTAGGTTAATATTAGATGGATGGATGGATGGATGGATGGATGGATGGATAGATGGATAGATAGATAGATAGATAGATAGATAGATAGATAGATAGATAGATAGATAGATAGATAGATAGATAGATAGATAGATAGATAGATAGATAGATAGATAGATAGATAGATAGATAGATAGAGAGATAGATAGATAGATAGATAAATTTTATTTAAACACGGTAGTTCTATCAAAATTAAAAATTACATAGTATTCTTAGTTCTGGTCTACCTAGAAGCCGTGTCATAGATAACTGAACATATATTTACAAGTTGTTTTTTGGGGCTTTTTTTATCGATAAGTATGTATTATTTACATTATGTACAAAGATTTATGGTTCCGAATGTCTTTCTTAAATTTTGAAAGACTTTTCTCATTTTTCAATGAGTCTGGTAAAGAATTCCACATCATTGGTCCGAATACGGAAAAACTATCATGATAGCTTTTACTTCTAACTTTTGTCATTTGGACATTATTTGAACCCATCTCTTTTTCAGAGATTTTAGTTAGGTATTTTGGAGCATGGCCATTAATAATTTTATGCATCATAATTGCCTTTTAGTTGACCATTTTAAGTTAGAAAACATATCAAGTGTGAATTGTAGAATAAGGCGCACTTGAGATGATACGGGCCGCTCGGTTTTGTAGTTTCTGAAGCTTGTCAGCAAGCGTTTTATCAATACTATCCCACACAACAGAACAATAGGTGAAATGTGGTAGCCGGAAGCCAATCAACATGTACTGAGTTATAATAACATTTGAAGTAAGTTTGTTATCACATTTCAGGAATACTAGAACCAGATGCAGTTAAATTTGTATCATCTGCATACATTCTAGTTGAACTATATTTTACACAATTTGGTAAATCGTTAATATAAATTAAGAAAGAAGAGACCAAAGAATAGTTCCTTGTGACACTCCATACGTAAGTTGTTCTGGTTCTGGCAGTACACCATTAACCGTGCACATTTGCACACGGTCACCAAGATAAGACTTAAACCATTCAATTGCTGACTGATTTAAGCCAAGATATTGCAATTTCTTTATAGGGATCGTATGATCCACTGTATCAAAGGCCTTTTTAAGGTCTAAGAATAATATCCCGTTCATGAGTTTTCTATCAATGTTGAAACACCAACTCATTGGTTAAATCCAGCACTGCTGTTGTGGTGGAAAACAAAGATCGAAAACCAGATTGCCTGGGGTTGAACAGATTGTTATTAGTAACATAGTTTTCTAATTGTTCATTAACAAGCTTTTCGAAAATGCGAGCGATCGCTGAGATGACAGAAATCGGTCTGTAGTTGTTTCTGTCACAGCGATCTCCCACTTTGAAAATTGGAGTAACCTAGGCAATTTTCCAGTCACTTGGAACATTATTTCAAGTGACAAATTGAACACATTTCGGCCAAATGTGGTAGGAATTTCTGCACGTAATACAAAAGTTACCAAATTTGCAAACTTTGCAAGGCTATATTTTGCGCATTTTACAACATTTCGCAACCAAACTTTGCAATTTTACTAATTTTAGTATGTTCTTTCCGGCAATATACTTTTTTTTGCCTAGATCAAAAATTAGTCTATAATGCAAATTGTCTATTCATTTCACAATCAGTTATCAAAAACTGATTTAAAAAAAGACACCATTAAGCAAGTTCAAATTCCATGTAGGAAATTGAAGATACTAAAGAAAATAATTCTCACATTAAAAAAACAGGATATACCGGATTTCTGCAGAAATTCGACCACTTGCAGTGTTTTTCCATTGTTTGACACTTGTAAGATCGCGAAGTTTTGTATTTATATCGTCGAGGTAGGTCTTGCTCACTTTTCCTAATTCGCTTTTAGCTGGGTCGGTGAGGTGTAGTTTGTCTGCAATGGATTTAGCGTCGTTGTTGATCGTGTTGATGAGGCCGTTCTCAGCTACCTTGTATTTCTTTGCTTTGTCGTTCTCAGCTACCTTGTATTTCTTCTCTACACTGCATCCGTAATAGAATGGTTTAACAATATTCCCGACAAGCCCAGACACACCTTTCTGTCTTTCGACATCGTTGAATTTTACCCGAAAATCAGAAAACATTTTAAACCAGGCGCTATGCTGGGCAAAAGGAATGGTTGAAATTCCGAAGAATTACATCGAAGTCATTATGCACGCACGTAAGTCGCTGTTATTTTCAAACAACAAATCATGGGCCAAAAAAGATTGCTCTTCTACATTCGACGTTACTATGGGCAGTTACGACGGAGCAGAAGTTTGCGAACTGGTCGGATTGTATATTTTAAGTAATTTGGAAGAAAGATTTGGAAAGGAAAAGATCGGTTTGTATAGAGATGATGGTTTAGCTATGTTAAAGACCACAAGCGGCAGATTAGCAGACAGAGCGAGAAAGGACCTGATAAGAATTTTCAATGATCTGGGTTTGAAAATCACAGTTGAAATCAATCAGAAAATCACCCACTTCCTCGACGTCACGTTTGACCTCGACAACTCAACATATTACCCTTACCGAAAACCCAACAACGAACCTCTGTATATCAACAACCGTTCCAACCATCCGAAACCCATCTTACACCAGCTCCCAAAGTCAATTAACACCAGGCTCTCCCGACTATCATGCGACCAAAATAACTTCAAATTGGCCTCTGCCCCATATCAAGACGCCCTGAGATGCAGCAATTTCGACCATACCCTTACGTATAGCGACGCAGACCCACCCACCAGCAAACAACGTTCGCGATCGAGGAATATTATCTGGTTTAACCCACCTTTTAGCAAGAGCGTGATTGCGTGAAAACCAACATCGGCAGTAAGTTTCTAGGCCTCATCGGCAAACGTTTCCCGCATAACCACCCTCTTCATAAAATATTTAACCGGAACTCAGTCAAAATCAGTTACAGTTGCATGTCAAATATGAAATCCATTATCAGCAACCACAACAACCACATCATCAAGCGAAACCCCACTTCACCAAGCACTCCCTCCGACGACCAGGAATGTAACTGCAGAGCAAAAGCAGATTGTCCCCTCGCAAAAAAGTGCCAGACCTCGTCCATCGTTTATAAAGCCGAAGTAGCGACTGAGAATATCACCAAAGTTGTTTTACAGCTTTCAAAAACAATGTTTGTTAGTAATACACTGAGTCTGCAGGCATTAGATGTGCAAAAACTTGTGATGTTCAAGAAAAGCAAATGGGAACTTGTAAATTAAAACTGCTGGCAACCGAATTGTTTGGCAAAAGAAAAAGGGTTCTGAGTAAATATATATTTTTCGAACAAACCCGAAGGCGTACAAAACAGCAAGTTGGATGGCATTTCAAAGCTTTCGTGGGGTAATTCGTTTTACTTCATTGTACAATATCATGTTTACGGCTTTATGCCAAACAGAAAACTATATTTTAAAAAACGTAGTACTTCTATTGTAAAATTGGCCGAAGACCGACGTAGTCTACAGTATTAACTATGATTTCCATGCTTAGACCATGACAATCTAAATTGTTGTGTCTTTAATGCTCGTAAAATTTAACGCCAGCATGTTTAGGTAGAGCAACTCAATGGGCTCGTACAGGACGAATAAGAATCTCAATAATATTCAAAGACTTAGAATTTACTGTTTGAGGTTGGTTTTCATCCATAAAATCTTTGTACACTCTTTGTTTCACCGAGATTTTTGTGTGTTTACGTGTTTTCCACTCCTTTCGACGTGCATTTTTACGAGTTAATCGGCCGATTAGCACCTCGCTAGGTGGGTTAAATTTAACCCACTGTTTAACCCTGGATTACGGTTAATCTAGCTTTTTACCCCAACAGCGTAAGGAATATCTCATCAAATGGCAAGGATGGGATATGAGCAACTGCACTTGGGAACCTGAGAAAAATATTCCCGAAGCATTGATTGAGTATGAAAATTTAATATTTACAATTACAAGTAACAAATATACTGTATATAAGTAGGCATACGAGATAAGATACTTGTTGACTTTTTAAGCAAAGGTCCTCCACAAAGAGCCTTTGCTTGAAATATCTATTTTGAGGCTTGATATTTTAAAAATGGAAGTGACTATTTGACCGGCAGCCGGTCAGTAGTTTTGTACTTTAGACTAATATCACTATAAAATGAATTTCTTGCGGATATTTTCAGGGATGCTGCTGGTGGCGTAGTGGTTAAGGCGTGCGCCTGCGGAGTCGTATGTCCCGGGTTCGAATCCGTCCAAGTACTCTTACTAGAAATAAATCCCCCAAAGTTATTTTAACATGAAGTACTGAGTTGATCACTGTAACCATGGTAACACGCAACCGGTCGTATATTTCTTTTATTTTTTGCACAAAATGGCAAAATAATGGTAAGGTTTGTATTTTTAACTGTAAAATTATCAATTGCCCAACTATATAAAGTAGCTGTGTAATAATATTACGTACTCTTTTATCTTTGATTTAATCTAAAATTTTATCTGAGACGTTTCACAAAACGTTTCAAAATTGTCATGAAACTTCAACTGTTTTTTGAACAGTATTTTTATACTATGAAGTTTTTGAGATTAAATATGTCGTTAAGTTGTTTCTTATTCTATAACGCATTTGAATTAATATTAAAACACTTTTTAAGATTAATCAATGTTGTATTGACCATTCAGGATGAACTCATGAACTACGCATTTTGTGAAACCACAAGCTATAGTGTATGCCAATTGACGGCAAAACTGAAAAAGCAAGTATGCAAAATACACTTACGCGTTTAACACGGTTTAAAACTCGAAAACCTTGTCCTTTCTCGGTCTTTTGACTGATTTATTTTCCTCTACAAAATATTCATTTATCTTGTTTTGAAGACTTTATTTGTCTGTATTATTTCCCGACTCCTGAGTGCAAAACAATGTACAAAACTATATTTGAAAAAAGTTTTCTCTCGGCCTAAACTCACGCATGCGCATAAAGTAGAAAACCATGTTCGTCCATGACATAATGGCGGACAACTTTGGAATCCGCTATGTTCTCACATACCCGGGTGTAAATATCCGAGCGGAATTAGTACCCTCGCACGGCGCTTCGCGCCGGCTCGGGGATTAAAAACTTTTCAAACTTTTTTTTTCTGAGTGGTTTTCCCGTTCTAGGGTTAATAGGGTTAGGGTTAGGTTTGGGGATAGGATTGGGGGTAGGTTTTTAATCTATAAAAACTACAAAATTCGAGACTGCCGGTCAAATAGTACTTTTTGGAACGTGACCGGCTGCCGGTCAAATAGTCACAGCGTTTAAAAATACACTGAAGTTAAATTATCAGTATATACCATTATACAGTATAGTTTCAAACTGTTGAACATTCAACATGTGCAATTCTAGTTGTATTTATATATTTACACAAAAAGCCTTCATTTAATTCAGTTTTAAAAACACTGATATATTTACCCCTAAATATTTTTCAGGGAACTTTATAACAACCCTGTTATAACAGACGAGAGAGTCCAGAAGGCGATGATTGGATTTTTAACTGCCCTAAAGGGAAAATTAAAGTTAAAGTCTCTGGATCCCCTGCTGACATGGGATGTTGACCATGATATTTACCGATACCTTTTCAAGAGGAAAGGAACTGCATCAAGGGTACAGGGGGCAGTCATACTGGAGAGAGAGGACTTTGCAAGGATGCGGTTGCCACCTTCTTGCTATTATTGCCTACACAAAAACGGTGAAGGGCGGGAAGTGGAATTTCCGATCAGAGCAAAACCTTTAGTTAAAAGGTCACCAAAACATTATATTCTAGACAATGCTGGTTTCTGGTTTCTTGCTGTGAAAACCTAGAAAGGTTAGGTCGAGTATAACTATACAGTATATACTGTATAAACAAAATCCTTTCTAATAATTTATCTTAGTTATCAAATCTCTATAAAATATTCAACTGGAAACCCACGTATTTTTTGGCCTAATGTATGTATGCTCTAACAAAACCCAAACAATGCTATGATACCTAATTGATATCTGTGATGAATATGTACTTTTATCCATTATTTTAAAGGGGCAATACAGTCATTTTGAAACAGCTTTGCCACCTTAAGTTTGGGGGACTACACCAGAGGTCTATTTATTACGAAAGACAATTCAAAGTAAAGACAATGGTGGTGCTAATTCAAACAATGTAAACAAAAAATGTAAACAGTACTTAAGGTGTCATAGCTGTTTCAATATGAATGTAGGGCTACTGTATTTATTCAATTAGTTCTCTACAGAGACGTGGGCGCTTTCTTCTGTTGTCAAAAATAGTTGTTCTCCAGTATTCATCGTCATGTTTGATGTAGCTGCTGGGTTTCCTTTTATGATCCTGAAGATATTCCAAGCGTTTAAGTCCCAACAGAGAATCTTTGCAAGCGTCATGCTTGTTACATTTTTTGTAGTATATGTTACGCACAACATCGTTGGTTTTTCCACTCCTTGGCCAGTAAATATTTTGAAACCATCTTCATCACTAACATACTTAGGGACGTGATAAACAAGAAGATGGATATATGGGGTGATCTTTGCTTTTGAATATCCTTCCTCTTTGTCTTTTAATGTTAAGAAGAGCTTCACCCAGTCACATGCCTAAGATGCCTTAAACAACAGAACAATCATTGAGAAACTTATAATCTATGAGAAACTTACTTTGTTGATCACAGTATCTTCTAAATTTTGTTCAGCTAGTATATTCTACCTGTTTAAAAAAAACATCTTGCTTCTCCTTTGATGGCGCCCAGTCAGTGATAGTCTTGTACAATTCTTCAAATCCCTTTTAAGATAATTGAACACAGATATGAGGCACTAAACACATTTTACATAAGCATGCCCTGGTACCTGAAGCTAGCCCACCTGAGATCTTGCTTAGCGAGACCAATATATTGATTACATGGGCTGGCTCGCCTCCATATAAACACCCGCAGAATAGTTTTTATATGTATCTTTTATACCTGCCAAATTTTCTTCACTGTGTCGCATGTTTCAGGTTTCAACACTTTGTGGAATTTCTCGGGAAAACGCTGTAAAAGTTTCTTCTTCTCTTCACCCACCAAGCTTCGCCAATCATATCCGCTTGTTTTCTTCCCTGTCCCATCTAACTTCTGCCAGACCGTAAATGAAATCCCACATTCGTTAATAGCTTTGACAAGAGCCTCTAGGTGGAGCCCCTTGGGATCACTTGACTTCTTGTTCTTGTCGTCCCTTGTATCCCATCGGACAGCATTGGTAATCAAGTTTTTCTCAAGAACATCTGCACAGAATAAACAAGAGACATGCTTAGTTGTGTTACAGACAGAGGCATAGCCAGAAGCGAGGGCTTGGGCCTTACCACCCCCCCCCACCCTGAGAAAATTTGGTTTTATATGCCTTAAGTAGTTAAGCCAATATCCCTGGATTTTTTTCCTGCTCTCCCTCACAAAAATATCCTGGCTATGCCTCTGGTTACAGATGATATGGGAATGCAAATGTACTCTTATTTCCTTGGGTGTATCTGTGACTCTGAGAAAAAGGTGGAGTTCATCTACCCTAACATTTTCAATTGCAATATCCAAGAGAGGTGGGGAAATACAGCCAAAGTTATCCTTTTTCTATGTGCAGCGTGTCTTGATGTCCTCTAGCGTTCGCTTCATCTCATCTTCCCAGTAGTTGTTCTCAGGTTTGGTCGTATCCCATCTGGAGTTATGTAAAATCATAGCATTAATAGTGTTAAATAAAAATATATTTAACATTTTTTATACTCTAATAAAATGTTTGTGCATTTAGGTCTGACCTTTCATCTTTGTGTATCTTGCAATATATACAAGCATATATGGAGTTGGCAGCATTCAATCCCAACATTGCTAGCAAAAACTAAAACAAACAACAAAAATATTTTGTAGGTTGGTTTTGCTTTCGGGTTACACATACAAGGCAAGAGGGTGCTGGTGTCATGAAATGAACTCCTGTTTATTTGCTTCTATATGGAAATTGAATCAATTAGCCTACCTTGTAATCGCCTCCAAAAAAAAACTCTAACTTGATGATTTCCCCATCAATTTCCATTTCTCCCTCTTTGATGATAGTATTAATTTCTTCAAAGAGGTTTTGAAAAGATACAGCCATACTCTCATAGCACTCCTTCCCACAAAGCACTGCAAATGCATGGTTACCTAAACAAATTTGCTCATGGTTAGTTACATGCACATTGTCTGATGCACCAGAACTCCTAAATTTTTACGCTGTCTGAACTTGGAGACCACCACCATGTTGAGAGCCCAGGGCAAGTTTGCTCGATACTTTCTCTCTTTGTGGGCCTTGGTGGAAGCCACAAAGTTGTATGTAAATTTTGGACACTGGGTTTTAAGGCGAACAAATTCAAAGGTATTGTTCACCTTTAATTTGTCGACATCACATCTTGTTCATCAGAGAGAAGGGCGAAAGACATCACAATGTAATTTGCTATCCTTGATATCTTTGCCCCATCCCCAGAAATCTTGACCTTTTAGCAACCTTTTTGCCCATTCTCCACCTATATAAACAATTTGGAGAGTATTGGAAAATGTAATAAAACTATTCAACAGAATTTTCAGACCATTATAAATAATAATATTTCTACTACTCATGATGAATAAAATTAATTACTGATCATTATAATCAATGTAATCTATTGATGATAATCACTATTTACTAATAGTGATTATCATCAATAGATGATATTGATTATTATATGTACTTATTATTCTTACTGAACTACTGTATGAGCAGTGTGCTTACCTCTTCTTTAAGCTTTCGCCTAAGCTCCTCCCTAAAACTCATTTGGGCTCATACCAATTCTCCTTGGGTCCTTGTTATGGTGAAACAACCATTTATCTCGCTTCGACACTGCTTGATCAAGTAAGTCCGCGGCAACCCACTTTCGATCTTGGACAACTCGTGGTATGCAGCATCGCCAATGCAGAAAGTATCCAAAACATGAAGAACTTCCTTGATTCTCACTTTCTCCTCATCCGCTAGATCTTCAAACTTCGACTTCTTGGCACTTTTATCATCAGGGCTGATGTCCAATCTAATTTCCTCACCATTGGAGTCTTCCACTAGGAGAGTCTTTGATGTAGCACCATATGAGTCTAGAAACCACAATGCCCTTTCAGCTTTTGTCTTGAGTTCCTTCAATTTTCTCTGGCGTTGTCTTGGACAGACATTACCTAAAGTGTTTGATTTATTTCCAAGACTGTCTGTACAATTCTGGCATACATTCAATTTTTCAATATTATTTACATACTCTTCCAGGGTGGTATTCTCCTCTTGCAAAATATTAATTTCTGCCTTGCAATTCTTAAGCCCATTTTCGCATTGTTTTGCTTTTTCCTTTTCCTTCAGCAATTGTAGGTAGAGTTCGGAGCATCTCTCTTCAAGTTCACTTAGTTCTTCTTCATTTCGTTGGTTTGGTTCAGCCTCAGCCTGTGGTTCAGCCTCAGCCTGTGGTTCAGCCTCAGCCTGTGGTTCAGCAATATCACCACGACAGACATTTATTCGGCGTATTTTCTGGAGCAACTCTTTTTTCTGATTACCACTCTTACCACGACACTCCCGTATGGCAAGTAAAGCAGCATCATGGATGCGTTTCTCCAACGATGCAGTGCCGACCAAACTAAATGGAAAAGCTTGAGTTTCCCCAATGAAATTTGCATACGAATTGCTTGTTGATTTATTAGCCTTTAATCCATGCCAGTAAACCAGTATTTCTTGAGGAATTTCCAAAACTAAGTAGGGTTTATCAGACGACAAATTTCTCCCAATCTTACAGTCTTTATTAGAATATCCTATTTGCGAGTAAAACGTTCGCTTTGTGGCCATAGTGGCGCGCCATATGTATTTAAATTTCGCGCGTATTCTATATTTGCATTTTCTACGTTTATGGCGAATACCGATGGCTTTTTCCATATCGTGGGCTCGAACTTCCCGAATTGTTTATTATTAACTATCGTTGTACCTGTGAACAGCGGCACAATACCCTAGTAAGCATGCGTATTCGGAACTTCAAATAATATTTACTATAAAGTAAATTCCACGAGCTTCGAGCAGATACTTTCAGAGTCGAAATACTCCAAAATTTCGCCGATCTATGGCTGTTTTAAAACGTGCTAAGTTCGCTAATGGACGTCGGCTTTTGTCGTTGTTGATATGCTTTCAGAAATTTAACAAGGGAAAGGACAAGTCAAAAGTAGGTACGTTTTTAACCCTGTCAACATATTTGAAGAGTTACTAACTTCTGCCTACTGGAAATAATTTCGCTTGTCGACATTTGCGTATTCTGTGGGGTTCTAGAGCGGTTTTTTGTATGTAACTGTGTGCTAAATTGTGCTTGTTGTAGTATAAATTATAGAGAATCGTTGGAAATTTAGGGATTTTTTCAGGGACAACCGAGTTTTCGCAAATATCGAATAAATTTTTGTTTGTTATGTTCTATAACATTCATTTGACTAAGCGTTAATTTCGTATCTCAAGAAAGTGATCTCGTTCTATGTATATTTGAACATATTAATTATTAATTATCATTAATTATTCATAAGCAAAATACAAAGGAAACTCATGACCCGTAGCCGTCATATATAGTCAAATCTGCAGACATGCATGTTTCGCCGTTCAACGGCTCGTCAGTGCAGCTTGTCACGCAGTCTAGATGCGAGTGATATATGTATAATAGTTGTACCTTCATATATATAAAGAGTAGTTGTACCTCAATATATATATATATATATATATATATATATATATATTTTCGCTTACCTCAAAACTTGTCTGCAACAGGCTGTTTCATCTGTAAAAGAATCATCAGGCAGTTTACAAGTATCGAAAGAAATGACCGCTTATATGCTTCCTGCCGGAGCGTGGGAGTGTGTGTGGGAGACAATGTGTGCATGCATGGCTTTGTTTGCGTTGTTTACGCGAAATTTGTTACGATGACGACATCGTGAAATTATTTCAGCTCTTTTGTTGAGTAAACAATCCTTGTTTTTTTCTTTCAAAATACAAAATTTTTCTTCTAAACATAAATTGCATCGTTTTGATCCTCTCGTATACGAAATAGAATGTTTTAAAATTTGCCAATTAATACTGAAATCCTTATTGTTTTCTTTCAATGTCCAAATATATTTCGAAAGTTCCGTGTCATTTGCACGCTTTTTATGCTGAAAAGATTTAGTGTGGTTGGCCAATCGCTCTTTGAATGTGGTTGCAGTCATGCCAATGTAATTTTTGATCGTGTTTGTGTTGCTTACTGTGACTGTTGCTTTGTATACTATGTCCCTAGCCATGCATTGTTTTTGAAGCGGGCAAATGGTGTTTTCTCTACAACTGCAATTGGTAGTGTCCCTCTCCTGTGTCTTGTTATTTCTAGATATGCGTGCATTGTGTTTAGTGATTACTGACTTAATATTGTTCATGCAGCTATAACTTACTTTAACTGTATTTCTGTTAAAAATTTTATGGAGCTTGTGGTGCGGTGGAAAATGTTTGTCAATTAGACTAAGGAAATTACGTCCTATGTTTGTGCTAACACTCTTGCTAAATGGTGGGTTGAACCAAATGATGTTGCGTTGTCTATTCCTGCGTTGTTTTTGCGGTGTGTGCTGAGTGTAGCTAAGTTCATGATTAAAGTTGCTATGCCTAAGTGCGTTCTGATATATGGGTGCGGATTCCTGAAAAGTTTGCTCATCTGATGAAAGAAGTGCAATGCGCTTGTTAATTGATGCTGGTAGTTGCCTTGTGATGCTCGGTGGGTGATTAGAGTGCATATTTATGTATAGTGGATCGTCATTGGGCTTCCTATAGGGCCTATATTTTCCATTGTTAAGGTCGAAAGTTACATCTAAAAAGTTTACTATACGTAAATTTGATTCGGCGGTAATTTTTAGGTCAAACTGCTCGAAAATTTTGTGGAGATCTTTCCTTGTTTTGTCTGCTAAACGTGCTGATTTACTTTTTATAATAGCCAAACCGTCATCTCTATATAGGCCGATGCTTTCCTTGCCAAATTTTTTACTCAGGTGGTTTAAAATGAAAAGGCTTGCTAACTCGCAAATTTCCGCGCCGTCGAAACTGCCCATGGTAACGTCAAACAAACTCTTGCTATCTTTTTTTATCCATGAAATTCCGGTATTGAAAAGGAGAGATTTTCTAGCGTGTTTTATTATTGAAATATCGTTTTCAGGTATAGTAGCCAAATTTGAGGCCCAACATAAAGCTTGGTCCAATAGTTTTTCAGAAATGGATGGGTAGAAATCGACAATGTCAAACGAAATAAAACTGTGTCTGTCCTTATCTTTTATATTGCCAAACCACTGAATAACTTGTTTTGTATTCCTCCATTGATTTAAATTGTCTCAAATTAGAATTAATTTTGTCCAAAATAACTTTGCTTATCTTTCTGGATTCGCTTTTAGCGGGATTAATTAATCGACATTTTGGATTGTTTTCGAAATTTTCTTTGTGATCTTTTAAAGATATAAATGCTTCGCGTTTTTTCATTTTTTCAATTCTGTCGCCGATTCCTAAATTGTTCGAAATGTTTTTTAGTTCTGAATCAATTTCATCTATAGAGTCCTCGGATCCATGCTTATATGTTTTTGTGATGTTGTCATGTAATAGCTTGTTGTATGTGTCGAGCGAGGTTTCATAAATATTCCTAGTTTTGTCGGCAAAAATGAAAATGTTGGGAGAGGAATTAATTTTCTTTAGATCGTTAGTCAAAGATTTCTGAAATTGGTTCCTATATGGCCGAAATTGTAAATATATTTGCACCCGTATATCGGTTGTGCACTCTTGTTTACGTTATTCATTTCTATATAACTTCAAAATGCGGCAATTTCGATTTGACTATTCACTAAAGAATATCCCTATACCATCACAGGACGCTTATTTGAAAAATTTGATTGAAAAAGTGGAAAGTGTAATAAAACGTATGAGATGGAAAGCTAATTTCTTTCTTAAAAACAAAAAATGTGAAAACGAAAACAACCATTTCGGCCTTGCGTCCAACAAAACACCTCCTTCAATTCCGGAAATGAAACCTTTCGAAGACGACCTTATAAAATTGATCGAAAATTTACAATTTCGGCCATATAGGAACCAATTTCACTAACTATCTTTGACTAACGATCTAAAGAAAATTAATTCGTCTCCCAACATTTTCATTTTTGCCGACAAAACTAGGAATATTTATGAAACCTCGCTCGACACATACAACAAGCTATTACATGACAACATCACAAAAACATATAAGCATGGATCCGAGGACTCTATAGATGAAATTGATTCAGAACTAAAAAACATTTCGAACAATTTAGGAATCGGCGCCAGAATTGAAAAAATGAAAAAACGCGAAGCATTTATATCTTTAAAAGATCACAAAGAAAATTTCGAAAACAATCCAAAATGTCGATTAATTAATCCCGCTAAAAGTGAATCCGGAAAGATAAGCAAAGTTATTTTGGACAAAATTAATTCTAATTTGAGACAATTTAAATCAATGGAGGAATACAAAACAAGTTATTCAGTGGTTTGGCAATATAAAAGATAAGGACAGACACAGTTTTATTTCGTTTGACATTGTCGATTTCTACCCATCCATTTCTGAAAAACTATTGGACCAAGCTTAATGTTGGGCCTCAAATTTGGCTACTATACCTGAAAACGATATTTCAATAATAAAACACGCTAGAAAATCTCTCCTTTTCAATACCGGAATTTCATGGATAAAAAAAGATAGCAAGAGTTTGTTTGACGTTACCATGGGCAGTTTCGACGGCGCGGAAATTTGCGAGTTAGTAGGCCTTTTCATTTTAAACCACCTGAGTAAAAAATTTGGCAAAGAAAGCATCGGCCTATATAGAGATGACGGTTTGGCTATTATAACAAGTAAATCAGCACGTTTAGCAGACAAAACAAGGAAAGATCTCCACAAACTTTTCGAGCAGTTTGACCTAAAAATTACCGCCGAATCAAATTTACGTATAGTAAACTTTTTAGATGTAACTTTCGACCTTAACAATGGAAAATATAGGCCCTATAGGAAGCCCAATGCCGATCCACTATACATAAATATGCACTCTAATCACCCACCGAGCATCACAAGGCAACTACCAGCATCAACTAACAAGCGCATTGCACTTCTTTCATCAGATGAGCAAACTTTTCAGGAATCCGCACCCATATATCAGAACGCACTTAGGCATAGCAACTTTAATCATGAACTTAGCTACACTCAGCACACACCGCAAAAACAACGCAGGAATAGACAACGCAACATCATTTGGTTCAACCCACCATTTAGCAAGAGTGTTAGCACAAACATAGGACGTAATTTCCTTAGTCTAATTGACAAACATTTTCCACCGCACCACAAGCTCCATAAAATTTTTTAACAGAAATACAGTTAAAGTAAGTTATAGCTGCATGAACAATATTAAGTCAGTAATCACTAAACACAATGCACGCATATCTAGAAATAACAAGACACAGGAGAGGGACACTACCAATTGCAGTTGTAGAGAAAACACCATTTGCCCGCTTCAAAAACAATGCATGACTATAAGGGACATAGTATACAAAGCAACAGTCACAGTAAGCAACACAAACACGATCAAAAATTACATTGGCATGACTGCAACCACATTCAAAGAGCGATTGGCCAACCACACTAAATCTTTTCAGCATAAAAAGCATGCAAATGACACGGAACTTTCGAAATATATTTGGACATTGAAAGAAAACAATAAGGATTTCAGTATTAATTGGCAAATTTTAAAACATTCTATTTCGTATACGGGAGGATCAAAACGATGCAATTTATGTTTAGAAGAAAAATTTTGTATTTTGAAAGAAAAAAACAAGGATTGTTTACTCAACAAAAGAGCTGAAATAATTTCACGATGTCGTCATCGTAACAAATTTCGCGTAAACAACGCAAACAAAGCCATGCATGCACACATTGTCTCCCACACACACTCCCACGCTCCGGCAGGAAGCATATAAGCGGTCATTTCTTTCGATACTTGTAAACTGCCTGATGATTCTTTTACAGATGAAACAGTCTGTTGCAGACAAGTTTTGAGGCAAGCGAAAATCTATAATTTGCTCTAACTATATGTTGTTGAGCACTCTTTGCGTTTCGTAGACCTAAACCTACACGTATATATATATATATATATTGTATGATATCACATAGATAGAGCAAGTAATTATACATAGTGTTTCGTATACCTCAAGGTACCAACTACAGCCTGTTAAACGAATGTGCGATCATCCGCCTTGATGATCGCACATTGCGTGAAACAGGCTGTAACGGATACCTTAATTGTGTTAAGCGAAGAACTATACACATATATAGAACAACCCACCATTTAGCAAGAGTGTTACCACAAACATAGGACGTAATTTCCTTAGTCTAATTGACAAACATTTTCCACCGCACCACAAGCTCCATAAAATGTTTAACATGCAGAAATACAGTTAAGGTAAGTTACAGCTGCATGAACAATGTCAAGTCAGTAATCACTAAACACAATGCACGCATATCTAGTCTAATTGACAAACACTTTCCACCGCACCACAAGCTCCATAAAATGTTTAACAGAAATACAGTTAAGGTAAGTTACATCTGCATGAACAATGTCAAGTCAGTAATCCGGCACGAAACACAATGCTGCACGCATATCTAGGAATAACAAGCCGCAGAAGAGGGACACTACCAATTGCAGTTGTAGAGAAAACACCATTTGCCCGCTTCAAAAACAATGCATGACTAGGGACATAGTATACAAAGCAACAGTCACAGTAAGCAATACAAACACGATCAAAAATTACATTGGCATGACTGCAACCACATTCAAAGAGCGATTGGCCAACCACACTAAATATTTTCTGCCTAAAAAGCACGCAAATGACGACACGGAACTTTCGAAATATATTTCGACATTGAAAGAAAACAATAAGGATTTCAGTATTAATTGGCAAATTTGAAAACATTCTATTTCGTACACAGGAGGATCAAAACGATGCAATTTATGTTTAGAAGAAAAATTTTGTATTTTGAAAGTCAAAAGCAAGGTTTTAAATGGCTTCGCTCCGAGCTCGCTTGCGGAACCGTTTGAACACAAGAGAAATATTACCCAACACGAACTCAGGGTCTCGTCTACCTCGCTGCAGTTGCCTCAACCAAAAACTGGAATTCTCTACCAGCAGATGTGCGTTGTTCGGATACATTGAAAATTTTCAAAAATAGAATTCGTGCTCATACCTCCTAAATTCTGTCAGGAATGCTCATATACCTCCTAAATTCTGTCCTGTAATTTAATTTTAAAAATTTGCATGCCTTATAGACATATTCGTGTTTTGCCTAGCGTATCGTAGATGTGGTTACATTATCCTGTATGGTGTGTACGTAATGTATATAATTGTATACGTTCTTAAATGTGTTATTCACACGCCCCTCGTGGAAACCAGCTATAAAGTTGGCGAGGCTAGCGTGTGATTTTTAAATAAAGTTTTACTACTGCTACTACTACTACTACTACTACTACTACTACTACTACTACTACCATTTGAAAACAAACAATTTATTTATTTTATAAAAAATAGCGTAGATATGGTAGGGTATATAGCTGCTTCTTTCAAGCCAAAACAGAAGAAAGGTAGATGTGATAGACATTATTTATATTATATAACTTACGCTTTACAAGTTCTCTGCTGTGCTGATTTATATCCAGTGGTGCTTGGTGATGGATATCTCTTTCTTATTTCATTACACAGACATGCTGGGGCTTCGGTGGCGCAGTCATCAGGACAAGCGCCTTTCACCTCTGAGTCTTGAGTTCGTTTCTCGCTGAGGACTTTACTCATCACACTCATGCGAAAAGAGTAAGTCAACGCTCTGCCGAAAGTCGTGGGTTTTCTCCGGGCACTCCGATTTCCTCCCACAGGGAAAGTTGACTTGGTGGGTTAGGATATAGGAAATTAATATCGCAATTGTTGTAAAAATAGATAATGTATGCTACGACATAATATAGGTAAGCGAGATACTTGATGTAATCGGTCACTGAAAAGCCCCAACGGCGAGTGAGCTGAATAATGTATGTAATGTATGTATGTATGTATGCTGGAAGTTGTGAGAATTCTCCCATCCCAGCATGCCAAATATCCATCTGACTATCCATCGATATGCCACTGCACGAAGATATCAAAATTATCAAACACTGATTCGTTAACTTCATGTGTGCACTAAGAATGTAGTAATCAACCTCAAAGGATGCAACCAAATCAATATCCTTGCAAATTTTGCAATCTTTCATTTAGGTATACAGCAAATGGACATAATAGGGCCATTTATACGGGATAAAATAACTCTATTTCACATGTGTTATACTTTTTTTTTGTTATCGCACATTTCACTCCTATATGCTTTTTGTTTTAATACATATGTATTCAATAATTTACATTATAGTTTACGATACGACTATTACGCTGCCTAGTCTATAAATTTTACTTATACTAGCTTCACGACACGGTCTAGTTCTCAGACCCTGTGAACAATGAAAACCTTATAAATCACCATCTGTATTATATACGTGCAGAAATAATACACCACTAATCTGCGACTTCAGCCCTAGAAACACGTTTTGGCATCACCATAGCAACGGAGCTAAAAACACTTCGTAAAGTGTTCTATTACGGCGATACTTTAAGGAGGCTCCCTACAGTTATAGTACAGTTTGAAACGCGATCTATATAGATCAGACGTCACCCTCGCGTGGAATCTTCGTGACCCGGTAAAATTTTGAACAAGCCGTGGGAAGTTATTTTCGAGACTTATATCTGCGACTAAACCTTGATTATAATCGTACGTATGTTCTTAACCAGTTTCTAAGCTTTCTTTAAGTAAGTTTTTGTTACGTATTTACGTTCAGTATTATCTTTTATAATGTCCAAAATCGTCGACTTGTTGCAGACTAAAATTCTAAAATGATATTTTATACTCTCTCAGTCTCTCTAGAACTGTCAAAGTAATATTCAAAAGTTTAAAAACTCTTGCATACAACTACAGTACAGACAGTTACGACTTTAATGCACTCGTCTTATGAAATTTGGAATTATTTGAATGTTTTGAAAAGTTTTCCTACCGATTTCAACAATAAAAACAAATTTAAGAGACGTTGGATTAATTGAATGCGTAAACCACCGATAAACCAGACCAAAAAAAGACCACCAACAAACAATCTTGGGTCCAACAAGCCAATGGTAACAAAAACGAAGGGAATTTTGCTCGCAATTGTAAACCATTTCGAAAAAAACAGCCTGTTTTACAGCCAGCGAGTGATTCGAACATGCGCCCGCAAACACTATATCGTGATCGGTCAGTATTTTTTTTAGGCATTGCGCCTTTCGCGAGCAGGAAATGGCATTTTGAGGTCCTTTTTTCTCGTTCGTTTGTCCGGTGACCATATCTCAAAATTTGACTATGTATTCAACGTAGTAAGTTCTATTAAATTCTTAAATTTAAGAAAAATCCCTAGTGCAGTTTTTGTTGTGATACTAAATTTTGGCTTTTAAAAAAATCTACACTAGAGATTTTCAAAATAATTTCTGAGGAAACTCAGAATCTCATAATGATTTACTTTCTGCAAAAAAAAGAGTAGGTCACCGACCTTATTTTTCCGCCATCGGACCTTCTTTGGCTAAAACTGCCAAGATATATGATGACGTCATGCCGCCATGGCAACGTCAAGAGTAAAAAACTTGTGTTGAAATTATTGCTTGATATACGAGGAATAAAGGGCTTACCCAAAAAATTTAGTTTTCCAAGCTTATAAACTTTCAAAGAGCTTTCAATTCAAAACACTGATATCTATTGGAACTGTAGGGAGCCTCCTTAAAGCCCAATATATGAATATATGAGTAAAACTTTTTTATGATAAGATGAATATTATATATTTGTAATCCTCATCAAGCAAGCAACATAAAGATGTTTAAATCAAATTTATACGTTCAGAATTTAAAAAATAAACGAAAGAAACGATTTTCCACACGGCCGTATAAAATATTATTAATAGCTAGCCATATTACAAAACGTATTGAAACATAAAGTGAAGTTCGAAATATCTGTTTACAAACTTAATTTGGCCATCATTAAAAAGAAAAAGTTATTGGCTTTTCCAACATATCAATGCTTACGCTTGTTATAGCCTATATTTTTGATGAGTGGGAAAAGGATTCCGATGTCATATTTCGTTAACGGTGTTTATTGTCTATGACTATATTCTAGAAGCTTTCTAGTGTATTGACATTGTCATTGCCATTTGAATCATGATAGTTTTCGTCATGACTTTTAAAGTGTATCTTTCCTCAGATATTTAAGTGGAGTTTCTATAGCAAATATGTCAAACGTAACGATCCACTCGGTAATTCCGCTCGGATATTTACACCCGGGAAAAAAAGGAAAGCAATGGGAAATCCAAAGTTCATCAAGTTTTGCGGGCGCATGGCTATGTTTCATGGGTGTGATGGGTGGTCATCTCACTAATCTTTCTGAGGAGTGGAATGAGCGAATTATAAAAAAACATGACGAGTAAGTCATATCAGTAAGTCTGAATTATAACTTATAAATCGCTTTTTGGGACTTCAGGAAAAGCGGCGGAACAAATTTATCGTTTATACTTTATAAAAAAGAATAAATAGAAATAGATGGTCGAAAAAATATGGCAAGTTTCTTATATTAAATTGTTGATGTATTTTAATATAGCCGTAAAAATGTTGTTTTATTTACATAGATTTTCATTTTATTTCCAATTAAAGTATCCTATATTTTATGTCATCAAAAAGTTCCAACTTAAAAGGACGAAATCGTTTCACATGAGAGAATTTGTATATTTTCATCTGATTTCATTTCAAAAACGAATTTATCAGTAAAAGGCAGTTTAGTTTTATAAACTTTTGGAAACGTTTTAGTGAACGCAAGGTTGCATTTAAACATTAATTTGAAGCTTATAGAATGCATAAGAACATACCTACACCATATATCTCAGATTTGTATGGCTAAAACAACTAATATTTTAATTATTTTTGTAGTTTTTGTAACCTGTTTAACTGTTTTGTACTCCAGAAAAGAAGTTTAATTATATTATTAATCGCGTTGCCATGGCTACTGTGCTTCCCCTTCTCGAAACAAAATTTCCATTTTTTATTCTTTCAAAATATATTTCTCAAAATAATATTGTTTCCTTCCACTCTCCTTTCCAAACTATTAGAGCAATGATCAAAATTTTAATGGCACATTTAAATTAAGGAAAACACAGTGATTACGTCAAGTAAAACATTTCATACGGCGATAGCCTTTGATTGCATCGTGAAGAGGGGTGTGAGCCAAGGATCCAATTCTGTTTTCTAAGCCAACGCAGATATCCGACTCGCCTACAACCTTTGCATTGCCGATTTTGTGATGAAAAAGATTAGCAATAGTAATGTTTTGGAATGTAGTGTCTGGCAATGTTCAGCTGGAGCGAGGGGTTACTGCAAGCATGTATTTCTAGTATATTATATATAAAGTGGACACCAGTATATCAGGATTGAAAAGCCTCTGCATGCGCGGCTGCGCCGGGCGTTCAACGATCTTTGTTGGCGCACAAATCGACGCAGAAAAGCCTATTTTGTTATATTTTGTTAGGTATAGTTAGTTGTACCTTTTTTGCGCAGAAAACGGCGCACAATTCATAAAATTCGAAAGTTTTCCATAATTATGTGGGTCACAAGCTGCTTCCTTCGCAAATTCATTGACATTACTTATATATTTATTTATTTATTAAGCTTTCATTGTACAATGTTTGAAAAAAATATATATATATATATATTTCTAAAATTAATTAATTATTCATAAGCAAAATAGAAAGGAAACTCATGACCCGTAGCGGATCTATATATATATTTGATATAGACTTACTCAAATTTTCTTCTTCAATTTTTACAGCGTAGATAACATCAATCTTCAAAATTCCAACGCCAGTGAGCGTACAAAACGAGTCATTTTTGAAGTCATATACAAACCTTGCAGTTCGGCCTTTATCAGATCTAAAACACTCGGCTGCGCCTCAATGTTTTAAATCAGATAAAGACCTCTCCCGCGGTTTGTATACATTACATATATATGTAAAGTTCACGTACAATGGGGCAAGTTTACGACAGGTTTTACACCCAACAAGGTAAACTGCCAAAAAAGAAAAAGAAGAAAAAACGTCTAGTATTCAAATACACTATTTACAAATACACTATTTACGTCTTATATGAACAAACAAAAACAGATATACACACACATACAGACAGTAAAACATTAGATATAATATCAATATAATTGTTAAGGGCAGCACTGACGAAAGGACGATGAAGCCAGATTTCGAGTGTTCGAGCATTTGAAACAAATAGATTTCCAAGTTGAAGTATTATCAGGATCAAAGTTACAGTTGAAAGCAGTATTGCAATGGTTATACAGAGCAGATTTGAAAGCACTAACTGATTGACATGACCGCGTAGAATGAGGTAGATTGTTCCAGAGTTTCACAGTTTTAACGAAGTAACTTTTTTGAAATTGGGATGTTTTGCATTTCGGGACAATGTAGTCCAGGGGTGAGCTGTTCCTAATTGCTTTAATTACGATTTTAGGTGTGACAAATTGGGATATATCACTAATATCATAGATGCCGTAGACCAGTTTAAAAAAGAAAACAAGGTCTTTGAGTTCATGCCAATACGAAATTGGTAATAGTTTAAGGGTTAAAAGTCTGTCTTTGTAATTGAGATTGTGATTAGAATAGCCAAGGATAAATTTAGTGGCACGTCTTTCAATCCCTTCAACCATACGCAAATCTTTACCAGAGAGTGGTGACCACACTTCGCTAGCATAACCAAGGTGAGATCTAACTAAGCTCATATACAAAGAACGCTTGACTTGAATGCCAAAACCGGCATCAGAAGTTCTATGAAGGAATCCAAGCATTTTCTGTGCCTTAACGCATACATTGGATATATGGAGTCCCCATTTTAAGGTACTAGTGGTAAACACTCCAAGATCTTTCTGAGAATCCTTTCTAACAATTGGAATGCCATCTATAACATAATCATTCTCGATTGGGTGTTTCTTTCGAGTAATGGAGAGTGACTCACATTTATCGGGATTGAAGATCATTTTCCAATTCTGTGACCACGAACTTACTACTTTTATATCAGTTTGGAGTTGTGTTACATCAGATTGCGAATTGATAATCCTAGCTAGCTTGGTATCATCAGCAAAGAGGTAAATCATAGTGTCCCTTGATAGTGATTCAGGGAGGTCATTAATGTACAAAATAAACAGAAGTGGTCCAAGAATGCTACCCTGTGGTACTCCTGAAGTAACTGGTAGAGGATTAGAGGTAATGCCTTTCACCAAAACTCTTTGGTTCCGATTATATAGATAGTCTTTAAGCCAGGAGAATATGGGACCATTTACACCAGCAACTTGTAGTTTGTAGAGCGGGTGTGCGAAACAGAATCAAACGCTTTAGATCCGCCTGGAAAGAGCTGTCCAATACTTCTTCAATCTTGTGAAGAAAGACAAGCATTTGGGTTACAGTTGAACGTCCTTTCAAGAATCCATGTTGATGATGAGAGACAGAGTGATGAAGGTGGAACATAAGTCTATTGAATACACAACGTTCGAGCACTTTGGATATGATGCAGAGAAGAGAAACAGGTCTATAATTATTCACGAGAACTTTATCACCTTTCTTGTGGATTGGTATTACAAATGCTTCTTTCCATTGTTGAGGAAGTTTTCCTGACGAGATGGATCTATTAAATTATTTACATATAGAGAGAGCGAGTTCTGAGGCACAATCTTTCAAAATTTTGGTAGGAAAAGCATCAGCACCGCAAACGTTATTTGGGTCAAGTTCATGCAAGAGAGTTTCAACTTCGGAGTTAAGTGGAGCCGTGTCGGAATAATTCTCGGAAGAGCTTTTTTGTGGTAGGTCATGATCTAAGGTCGGTATTGAAAATGTACGAGAAGAAAATACTGAGTGAAAATATTGATTAAATGCTTCAGCTTGGCTTGAAGGTGATTGATGGTGTTGATCACGGAACTTAACAGTAGATGGTATAGATTCAGTTTTCTTTTTACTTTTATAACAGGACCAGAATCTTTTAGGATTTTCCTGAAGAGATGTGTTTAAAGAAGAAATGTACTCTTTATGCTTGGTATCTATGATAGACTTGCATTGTCGTCTAAGTAATCGATACTTTTCATGATGGTAAGGACTATTAGTTTTTATGGCTTTCTTCCTAGTTTCATTCTTTTTGCGTACTAAATGGATGACAGAACGGTCAATCCAAGGTGGTGTATTCCTATCTTTAATTTTAATCTTCGGGATATAGGAGTCCATAATTTCATTTAGCTTGGAAAACCAGTGGTGATAACACTCTTCAATAGTTAAATCGTCAGTGATGATATCTTCAAGATGAGAATTAAGAAGTCCCTGTTTCAAAGCGTCAAAATTGGCATTTTTGAAGTTATAAACTGTACGTGGTTGCTTAGTTAAGCGAGGTAGTCGTGTAATGAAATTGAACGTAACAGGAAGGTGATCCGTAGGAAAGGGTAGTTGGGAACTGGATGCTTCAATATTGATAACAGATTTTGGCTCATTAGTAATGATAAGATCAAGAATATTTGCTTTTGATTTACTAGAAATCCTTGTTGCGTTAAAATGAACTTGTGAGAGAAAGTGATCTCTTAATATTTCACAGAAGGCAAATTCGTCAGGCGTAAGAACCGAATTATTGTTTTCTAACCAGTTAATGTTAGGAAAGTTGAAATCTCCGAGTATAAGTAATTTTGATTGATGACTCGCTTTGGACAAGAACGAATTAAATGCGTTGTTGAAAGACTGAGGTGTTATTGTTCGGCGACGGCGGTCTATAAAATACAGAAACCATAAGTTTAGGCCTGTTGACTGGTTTCAACTCAATGGCAATCATTTCAGCATCACACTCCAACTCCTTACGTCTGGTTGATTCAAGGCTTTGTTTGATTGCGAATAAAACCCCACCACCACGTTTGCCATTCACCCTGTCCTTACGATAGATTGTGTATCCACAGTTAAGAATCTCATAGTTCAAAATGCTGTCGTTCAACCACGTTTCGGTCACGGCAATTATGTCATAGTTCTCAGAGTAGACAAATTTTTGAAAACTAAGATTAAGCTTGCATGTTTTAGTTGCTGTAAGGTTCGAAGATTTAACAAAACTCTTTATGCTTTGTGCATTCAGTGAAATACGTTTTAGGTTTGCCACACAGTTGGAAATTGAAGTGTTGTTTGCTATAATATGGGAAGTTGAGTCGTGGGTTACTGGATGAGCATTTTGAGAATTTTCACAGAGTGGACCTGGATTCATGTGTACATCATTAGCCAGAAGTATCAGCAACAATGCAAAGGAAGACCTTTTTAAGAAAGATAGACCATCACGTGCGGTTAAACGATTAGCTGGAGAAACAATTTTTTCCCTTAAGTTTGGTGATAAAGGAAAACGGAGAGGGGGTTATGAGATTCTTTGCCGTATACAATAAGACAGTCCGGTCTTTTTCAAGGTATTCAATTCCAGGGAATGCCAGCTATAAGGTCAAGATGACGGATATTATAATTGTTTCCAAGCAACGCGAAAAAAGACGCCAAATTCCAGCAATTGAAATAGTAGTAGAAACATCTTTGACATATATTGTAGTCTTCACGAAAATCAACAAAATATGACACTAAATGTTGCCAGATATACAGTACTATGACAAGTAATTGAAGTTCCAAGACATATACACGAACTTCATAAACATAAGACAACGAGACACAAAATAATAGTTGTTGCCACGGTAACTCGAGATGAGACGCCGCGAATTATTCAAAAACCCCAACGGTGAAAATTGAACAAAAAGTTGCCTTCAACCAAGTAAAATAAAACCTTGACACAATATTAGAAACACGATTTATAGTCCACAGAGAGATTTTTAGACAGATCCAGCAAGTATAAAACGAGATATTCAAAATATACCAGAAGTATAGACGCGGACGGAATTTTAATATTTATAGACACAGACGATAACAATACAACAATCCACGTTCTCTGTGTGAAACGATAAATTTACAGCTCAGAAAATATATCCACAAAACAACAAAATGTTAATATATAATTTGATTCCAAATTTATTTAAATATTTCGAGTTAGCAACTATTCAAAATATACGGAGGTCAGCACTTACCCGGCTTAATAATTTTTGATAATACGTTAATTTTTAATTACGTTACTAACTTAAATTCTGAACGTATAAACTTTATTCAAACATCTTGAGATTGCTCGTTCCATGAGGATTACAATTATATAGAATTCATATTGTCATAAAAAGTTTTACTAAAGGGCATCTTTATGTATTGGCGTAATAGAACACCGTACGAAATGTCCGCATTTGAACATTTTTAGCTCCGTTGCTATGGCGATACCAACACGTGTTTCTAGGGTTGAAGTCGCAGATTCCAATGTAGGTTGAACTAGACCTATATTACTCGTGAACTAGATCTAGTTTGTTTATATATTTCACAGCATGGCCAATTTTTGGGACCTGTGAATAAAGTATATATGCGTAAAACAAACGACACCTATCTAGGATCTAACAATCTAAAATACCTGTTATTTTAATCTGTATGATATACACTGCAGGTTATTCACATGCTTTTTGCTGCGGAGCGAGCGAGTCTGAAGCGAGCGAGCGTAGCAATTTTAATTAGCGCATGGAATTGTGGTCGTGCGCGCGCTTGATATGCGCAGAACACAAATTTTAAACTCGCTCAGTTCCATGTGCTTTTCTATTTTGACGGACGGAATATTCTAAAGCTTTTTCAAGTCTATTTTGACCATTCAAGGTAAGATATTTTGTCTTTTGTTTATATGTTACGTTTACATTTGTTTACTCCTTTTTGGAAAGTTGGCAATCTCAATTTATATATCGATGTCATGAAACACTGAAAGCACACAGCTATCGATCACAGCTAGATTCAGTGTCTGTTTATATCAGAAGTCTTTAAAAGGTTTTTCTATCCATTCGCGTTTGCTTTCTCTTCATCTCTTGCTGATTTCCATATTTTGCATCAAGTGATGTTTCGTGTATACCGCTTGACGATTGTGACTCCGTGTGAACTTGACACAAAGTCATAGATATGCAATTGATCGTCTAAATTGCCTGACTGAATCATTCTGATTTGTGCAAGGTTTGACCTATTAAATAGGCTACTGTAGGCATAGAAATATGTTTTTATTCCTATTTTACAATGGGTCTCAGTTCTGCGCGCACTCAGACAAATATTCGAATGGCAATGAGTTGAAATGAGTTGTGCTTTACATGTAGGTGACTCACATATCCAGCAAAGTAAGAACAGAATGATGGAACAACGCTTTCGATTTCTAGCTTTCCAAATGCAAAATTATTTTGCGCACATCGGCACATGTATATATTTTTAACGCTTTTAGTACGCTACAAAAATATGCAAATTTCCTTGCGTGGCAGTGTCAAATTACTCATTGCAGTAAACATGGGTTTCATTTGGGGATTCTAGCCTCCTCCGCAGGCAACTCTTGCGGAAAAAAACTTGTAATGTAGCGACTAAGTAGTTTACTGTTCTTCACATTTGATAATATTCGATATTCGACAATATTCGCTACATTACAAGTTTATTACAAGTTTTTTGCCCAAGAGTTGCCTGCGGAGGAGGCTATGGGGATTCCATGTGCAAGAACAATACATGGAAAATATTGATATTTTGAAATAGATGTTACAAAATTTGATGTCTTTCATGTTTCGTGATATATTTAGCTTGTCTCATCCTGCAAACTATGCTAGGGTATGCATCTATAGCTGACAGCGCGCTAGCCATCGGGTCAAGGCCAATAATTACCGTCTACTGAATATAATTTGTGTTGCATATTTGTTTGCATGTTTGTTTCAAGAAGCTAAAGAATAATAACAGTCCCCGCAGCATTCCCTACCTTGCAGGTACCCTAGTAATACAATATTATTCCGGGATGACTTCAAAGTTCTGAACACCTATTCACTACTGTTGTAAGACAACTCAACAGTCTCATTAAAGCCATTTTTTCCCAACTGCTATTGTGCTTTTGTTACAACATGTACCAAAATGAAATTTCATAATTTTTTTTGTGTTGTAAGATAATAATAACTTGATATTTTAATTATTGACCAAGATATTTCGATTTTCTTGCTAAATTTTCATGGTTTTTTTTGTCTAAAATACGCATGTTTAGAGGGCAATTTTGGAGTAAATGCGCAGCTCAGAATGCAGGAATCGAAATTGTATTTCCGGGCATGAAATTTCAACATTTTCCCGCGGGAGCATGCCTCCTGACCCCCCTAAATGCCCTGACACGGTCAGGATGTGAGGCTGGATCCGCCCCTGAATCTATATGAGGTAATACAAGCTTGTCATTATTTATATATATTAAACATAAACTTATGCTAACTTAAGAAATTAGAAGTACCTTTCCTTACACAAGCATGCAGTGCATGTCGTCCGTGCAAGAAAAACAAAATTTATCCTTAGTTAAATGTAATTGTCTCTATACTATCTCGCCAATTATACATATCTGGCCACAACATATCACCTGGGTATATCACACTTTTTCGTCTGCTAATTTTGTAGAAATAATACTATGTGATATTACAAAATGGTATTTATTTACCTGTTGTAGTATTCAGACACAACGCTTCATATGCTGCAACATATTTGTGAACTTCGTTCGCAATATCGTTGCAACAGTTTGGAGAAAGGGTGGTTCCAGGAGCGCATAAAGTCTTTTTCGCTTCAATTTTCTTCTCAACTAAGGCCTTTATTGAATCACAACAGATTGTTTCACCAAGATTAGCCATCGAAAGAAAACACGCGAAGACCAGAAAAATCGTGTTTGCCATATTTTACAGTTGTACTAACAAGTTTGAAAGCTGATAGATCTCTGAACAAAATTGATTTGCGTATATGTTTTATGCTATTGAATTACAGAAGCTTATCATGTCACGTGGAGAAATATTAACCAATTAGATTTCATTGAGAAATAGATAAATTGTGCCGTCACATTATATCACAAGGTCAATTTTTTTCTTTTGGCTCGTATAGAGACATGAAGTCTGGTAAACATGTACTAATCCATAGATTCTGCATGAAAATCAATGGGGGTATGCGTGGGCGTACTCGGACAAACAAACCGCGCTCCTTAATAAATTTTGCGGTAAGGTTATGTCCGCATCGTCAAGTGTTGTAGATATAAGATACCTCTGCACAATCTGTTTTGCCTAAAGCCGGTCTATCCAGAGGATTTTTCTTTTTTTATTTGGAAATACTTAGAAGAGAAAGAAAAGTTATTTGCTTTTAGTACAAAATTGTTTAAGCCTAGAATATGACATCATAACGCATTTAAATTGCTAATGTTCCTTTGTAGGTCCGTTTTCACCAACAAAATCCTTAGTACAGTTAAAGCCATCACCTCTGATGGCAAGCTTTAATCCGTCGCTCTCGTTTTTCTCCGTACTGTCGTGCTCCAAGGAAGTGGATAAAAATATCATTGTCCAATTGTCCTTCGCGTTTCGTTTCCACCATAGCCATAGAATAGGAAATGACCAGGGCCACTTGAGGCGGAACCTTTGAGATTTCTGACGCTGCGCATGTCGCATTACTCATGTTCATTACCATTATTCTAGCCAGTCGATTGCATTTTCTGGCCAATAAACACGCTGAACTTGCTGATCTGCCATTATTCTGGCCAGAAAACTGCATAAAAATAGGGGGTCACGTTGCACTGCTGATGGAGTGGCCCTTCTGGTCATTTCCTATTCTGAGCCATAGTCCTTAAAATACAGTGTCTGGAAACGCGGCGAACTTGAAAGTTTATAGCCATGTCCGTGGGTTGATGTTGAGGGTGTACCGAGAGTGCACGTTTTCTTTGTTTTACAAATGTTAATATTCAGCTGCAGGGATTTTATTGGCTGCTTCCTTCATTATGCTGAGAGAACAATGTGTTTCCTGATCGCGAAAGTGCACAAACATGAACAAAAACATAGAACAAAAGCTTTAGACCGAAGCGCATGTACGGATGACTACCACAATTTCTAAAATATACGCTCACGATGTTTACAGTAGCTTTCGTCGTTATGACTTGAAAATAGCCACCAGAACGTTTGCGCAACAAGCTAATATGACGCTCCCATATACGCATTTCCTTTCTTAGACATAAGTGCATGGAGTTATATCAAATTTTTCTAATCTGTAGCTTTGCATACTATTCCTGTTAAAGATAAAAGCTAACTATAGTGCAGCCATACAGCTCGTATACTGGTTTATACTTTTGTGTTATCCTTCATGGGGTGAGACAAAAATATTTGGGGGAAAACGCCTACTCCGGCAAAAAATGCCGTTTACTTTTACCTATTTTACTATATTTTTATTAAGGAGCGCGGTTTGTTTGTCCGTGTACGCCCACGAATACCCCCAATTGATTTTCACGCCGAATCTATGGATTGGATGAGATCTATCTAATACAAATGTGAACTTGTTTTGGCAGGTATATATACCACAGGTATAGAATCTTAAAATCTGAGACATCAAGTCTTGTAAACATGCATTAATTGGATGAGATCGATCTATCTATTAAAAATGCGAACTGAATACCATACAATGGAAGGTATCAAACCATTCATGTTCGTCTCTTGGAACGTATGCGCGATCAAGATACCTCCTTAAACCGCTTCAAATACCTTCTGGAAAACTATAATCTAACGGCACTATAGATACTGTACTTTGTTTGTAGGAGAAGACCCAAGGACGTGGAAATCTATTTTCCCAAAACGTAATACTCCGCGCTCACTCTCGAACGCTATCACCTGCTGCATCTAATCAAATTTCATGATTACTAGACTTAACGGGACCGCTGTAATTGGCTTTGCTGTTGCGGACACCCAGCCACATCATTATAATTTTTTGTAGTCGTAATGCGATAGACACCGACGTTAACACCTCAAATTTTTTTTGAATTCCGGAAATACCTTGTCATGACAAAACCCACGTTACGGTTTTAGGTTAACCGACTCAACTAAAACGCTGATTGACTTGATAATCTGCAAAATTGATGATTCTAAGACAATAGCTTCGGGTCTTATCGACTTAGGCATAAGTGATCATAATCTTGTTTACACCTCTAGAAAGATAGGAATCCCAAAGGGGAAACTTAAAAGCGTTGACATCAGGCAAATCAATAAATTTAATGCTAACGATTTCCAAAATGACTTGAGACGGGCTTTAGAACACCTCAAGGACAATACCACAGAATAAGTATACAATAAAGCCCCGCATAAAAGAACTAGTGGGTTAAGAACCACCGGCCTGAAATTTGGGCAATTAAGCACCCAAAATACAAGAACCACTTCAGGCTGACAAATAAAATTGGTTCTCAAAAACCTTATTAAACTTTTAGCTGAATTAGTAAGCAGCTGGTACTAGGAAGAAAACCTTTCAACCACATCATGCATGCATTTCGATTTCATTTGTCTGTGCATATGCTAATGCACCAGTTAAGTGGCTATGTTACAGATGTTGCACTTTGAAATATTGACAACCTTTTCTTTGGAGGAGATGGAGTGACACCAGGATGTTGTCGACATCTTCCACGTATTTCCCAGATGACTGCTCCGAGAAGTGGTTGAAAAGCAACTTTCTGAAAGCTCTGCAAAACTGGATCGGCGTAGGATTATCAGCATCGCCTCCCTGCTGACGTATATACCCAAAAAAGTTTTCAAGAGGATCCTAATTTAGACGTCTTGTTAATAGAAACGTTGCTGATGCTCCCTGCAGTTCACTCCAAAGTAGCAATGTTCCATTTAATGTCACTCTTAATGCATCGAGGCATTTCAAGAGGTTGGTTACATCCTTGTTTTCTTTCTTGATAACTTTAACTGTGGGGATGAAATCAAACATTTTTTCCATGAACTTCTTATGTGGTGATGTTGGTGTCATAGCTCTCCTGTACACTTTAGGGCTTTGCATGGATGAACTATTAAGGCAGTCGAAGGTTTGGTCAAGTTTCATCAAGAGCTCTGCTGTACCACATGCTGCTTATGAAAGTTTACCCAGACTGACATAGGTTGAATTAGCTGCAGATACTGTGTGGCTTAACACTTGACTGGCCAATTTCACCTTCATCTTTTGAAAGCCGTTAGGATGCATGTGTTTGTCTGTTAATTTGAGACATAATCGGATTGGCAACTTGCTATCATTGGCCTAGAGGGCTTCAACGTCTTTCCAACTTGCAATTTTTCAGTCAAAATGAAACTCATAATTGATCATGTTGTTTCTGATTGCTTTTATGATGTGGGGTGGGTCGTAGAGGTAAAATATCTTTCTACCATTATGCTGAAACCAAGGTTCGGACGTTCGGTTGCGGTGATGCGAAGCGCATTGATGAACTTCTGAAAATTTGAACCGAGATAGGAAATCACTGTCACAACATTTAAACCAATAGACTTTACTTTATCGAGTAATTCAAAAAGCTCTTGACCTTTTCACTGTCGCAGCTGCCGTTGACAAGGTAGTAGGCAAGGGGCTATTTCCATTTTTCTTGAATTCCGCATGCCATGAAAACCAGTGCAAATTTGCCACAAGATCGCCTTTAGTGTCGCCATCATCCTCCAAGCCAATGACTTCATCTTTTGCCGAGTCATAATGCAGATGGGATTTTATGGATATTTCATCTAGGAATAGTGTGCAAATTCTGTTTGCTTCGCTCACGATTCATGGTCTTTAATTACGGATGGGGTCGTATACGACCCCAAAGCAGCCCTCTCAGATTTTTGCCGTTTTTTAGCGGATTTGCGGGAAGATGAGATTTTGAAACCTGCAATGCATCACTGGGAGAGTAATGGGGATTCATATACATACAAATATTGTCGTCTTGATCGAGATTTTGTGAAGTTATTCTGATTTTTTTCATTGAAAATTTCGTGTTGATGAAATCTAATATGGTGGAAATGTTGAGAAACAGTTTCAGGGTTGTTTGCGTGGATTTTAGAGAAGAAAAAGACGAGGAGTTAGTTGCTCATGTTGACAGTGAACTTGGATCTACACAAAAATTTAAACTGTCTGATATTAGGACAAGTATTTCTGCACAGTTGTACTTGAGAATATGTAGTAAGTGTCACAATTAGATTGTATTGAATATCATAAAATAGGGCAAGTAGAAGTATGAATTTTTTGTATCCTATCATACTATCATACGTCTTGTATGATTATATATACCATATTTATTGTAAAAACAAAGTGTCAGTGGTAAAAATTACTTCATTTCAGAAATCTAAGATGGTCGCCATTGATTTTTGTACAAATATTTAGTTTTGTTAATGTGAAATTTCTGCGTGCAAAATGAAAAAGTGGATCGAATCGAAAAGTCCCAAATGTTTTTACAAGGTCCTCTAGTACGACTTTGTACTACTTGTGAAATACACAAGCTTTTCTTGACTTACTGCAATAATCCTAAATTGTGCAATTGCAAAATTTATCATAATTCATGGAGAGTCATCATTCATCCCCCTCCCTCTGGATACAACGAACCACCAAAAATATTTAAAAACTATTTTTTTCATAAACCTTACTCTATAAGCTTCCAAAAATGTATGCTTTGCCCTAGTTATTGCCATTCACTTCATTTTTTTTCCATGGTGGAAAGTAAAGGTGGCTAAATTCAACAAAATGGCCCAAAATATTCAGTAATTAAAGAGGTCTTAATTTTAGTCTCGATAGTGTTGAATGCTTCATCTACTATGCCTGGTTTTGCAGGCAGCCATGATACCCATTTTAGTAGACTTGACTTGGAAAGTAGGTGGAAAAACTTTGAAAGGAATCGGTATGCTTTGCCACTGATGTGATAAAGGGACAAAGCAAAAGCTTTCGTCTCCTGACAGTAACATTGGCCTTTGTTGGGACGAGAATGCAGGTCAACTTGCATTTCCACAAAGTTGGCAATCCTGGCTGGTAAAAGGTTGCGAAATGGCCTCGAGGGCTGTCTTCTTATCTACATTGCGATGTTTGTTCTTCTTCGTCTTCAAGGTACAACGAATCCTTGTTAACTGCTTTCGCTGCCGGCTTATTATTCGTTGTTGTTTCCGTTTTCGTGGGGTGTTATTCGATATTGCTTGATTTGTCTGACACTGTGCATCCATTGATAGGTTACATTTTCTTGTTTCTAAAGTCCAAGATAAATGTTAAACAAAGCCAATCAATAGACAATTTGCATGTTAGCAAAGCATCATGGGAAAAATGGTAACCTTGCACTTGCAAACGAAATGGCCGCCGCAAAGCGAGTATTTTGCATGCGAGAAGTATTGCTTCTTTTAAGTACTTTCTTCGTACCGTTTGATAATTTTTAAACAAGAAATATCTTTTTTATGCTATAAAGTTTGTTTTGACCAAAGTATGGCGAAATCGGAGCGAAAATGGGCGAGAAAATTCGTATAGAACACCCGAGGGAGCGAGCAATAGGCTCCCAAATACGTTCTGAGAGGAAGGTTCTTCTCAACATTTTGAGGTGAGTACGCTTAGTAAAAATCAGACTGCTCATCATTTTGACATACAAATATGTGCGCGTTGTTGCTCGATCCATAGCTTGTGTTTTCTCAACGATCGAGTGTTTTGCGTGGATTTTTTCGCTTCTTGAAATTGATAAACTCAGCCTATGATGTTTTGCTCGACTTTTATAAGCACATGGCCTCGAAATGCAATGTTTTTAAAGACTTTAAAATTATTTGGCAAGAAGCAAAACCAACACAAACCTTCTTATTTCGTCCCGTCTATGCTACTTTGTAAAAAGACTAAGCTAGAAGAAAGCATTTGCCTATTGTTCTACTATAGAAACGTTCTACTATAGAAACCTATTGTTTGCCTATAGAAAATTCTACTGTTTATTTAATTCTGCTTTGTTGTGGTCGGTTGATTTCCTGTCGAAATAGTAGGTTAATAGCTTTGTAACTATATGAAAATCATAGCTAGAACTTGAGTAAAACTGTTTCCAATTTACATGGTTTGTCCAAGGCAAACCTTACATATAGTCTATATAAATAATGTAAACTATTTTTCACATTTTTGAAGCATTGTAGTCCAAATATTTCATTGATAATACAGTATAGTTGCTGAGCTACAGGTAGTAAGGTATTATATAGGACATATAGCTAACAAAGCCAATTTTAAAATTTAAGGGTATGAATTTGGCTTGCAATGCACCCAGATGTGCTCTACTTTAGTATTTTACTCTGTCTAACACCAGACAATTTTACTCGTCAGTGGTACTGGTAGGGTACTGCCAATTAATAGGTTAATAAAACTATCTCCCAGTGTCTCTTGTTAAACAAGTTGGTAGCTGGCTAGGCTCAGTTACAGCTTTGGCTATGGCCAGGAAATTACACAACCTGTTGCTTGTAATTGAAGGGGATCTGGGAGGTTAAGAAGGTGGTAATGTCCCATTCGAATGGGAACACTTGAAGGCAACATAATCATTGATCTTTCGAGATTTTTGCACCAGTATTTTGAATATATGTTGCCCCCTCCCCCAAGATTAAGATACAGGGCTGCCAAGGCATTTTGTTGGGACCAGGGGCAAACATTTCACAAGAATTAGGTAGTAAGCCCTTCTTCAGAGTCCCGGCACTCCATTTCAAATTCTGACCTTCAATTTTTGCCCGTTCTCAAGTTGGGTGCCCTATTATTTTCTGGTTTCTAGGGGTACAGGTATATTGATATACCGCTCATGCTTTATTACTTTCAAACTGTTAAGTTTGTATCAGAATTACTTTAAACTTAGTAGAAAGTCTCTAAAATCTTTACAAGGTCCTAGTGTTTCAGGGGTAGTGGCCTAGTAGGCTGTCAAGCATCTGTTCAGTTAGTTACTGGTATTAAGATTTCTTTAGAATAGGAATGGTCAGTAGAAAGGTCACTTACAGATGCTGCCTTTTTTTACACAAATAGTGTCAGCCCACTCATCTACAAGTATCCTCATGAATGCAACTCCATGCAAGCTTATTTGGTTGTAGTGATTGACCTTTGGGTTCCAACCTTAGATTAAGAGGCAAAAATTGAAGGGCCCTATGTAATAATAATAGCACAAAAGCTGTTTTATTATTCTACTTACACACTCTAAAAAATTTGCCCCAAGTCTGGTGGCCTTGTATCTTAAATGTGGGAGGAGGCAACATTTATGAACTATGTTATGAAATATGAAGTACTGTAAACGAGATATGTATTCGAACAATAACCAGAGACATGGGCATAGGGATATTATACAAAAGAATGAAAAGATGGCTTAATTATTTGAGTTAGTTCTTGTCTTGTTTAAAAAATATGAACTCTTTTCCATTGCCAGGTAGTTCAATTATGACTAATTTGCTGGCGATTATTGCCCCCACCAAAGCATCCAAACTACCAAAACCGATTATGCAGCAAATTTTCCCACCAATTTTGCCAGTGCTAGAACTCAGAAGCCTCAATTTTTCATATTTTCCTGGGGGAGCATGCCCCTCCCCAAACCGTTAGGTTTCAGGCCCCTTAAATGTTTTCCTAGGCCACCATAGGGTAAAACCATAAACAAACAACACCAGTTTGTAGAATTACTGGCCGGGTATTAAGTGTTGCTCTCCAGAAAGGCGGGGGAGTTATACTAAAACCTCAAAGTGTTGGTGATTGTTATTGTGATACAGTATGGCATCGAAATGAGGCATTACTACCTTCTTAACCCCCCAGGCAATAACTCTTCAATTTGAAGCAAGGTTGTGCAATTTCCTGTGATCCTGCCCATAACTGAAGTAAATGCCTCACCAGCCATCTTGCTTAATCAAATTCTTTTTATACCATTATATTATACCTTATTACCTGTAGCTAAGCAACTATGCTGTATTATCCCGAAATATTTGGACTACAATGCTTCAAAAATGTGAAAAATAGTTTACATTATTTATATAGAGTATATGTAAATTGGAAACAGTTTTACTCAAGTTCTAGCTATGATTTTCATATATTTACAAAGCTAAAACCTACTATTTCGACAGGAAATCAACCGACCACAACAAGGCAGAATTAAATAAATAGTAGAAGTTTCTGTAGGCAAACAATAGGTTTCTATAGTAGAACGTTTCTATAGTAGAACGTTTCTATAGTAGAGAAATAGGCAAATGCTTTCTTCTTGTTTGGTCTTTTTACAAAGTAGCATAGACAGGACGAAATAAGAAGGTTTGTGTTGGTTTTGCTTCTTGCCAAAGCATTTTAAAGTCTTTAAAAACATTGCATTTCGAGGCCATGTGCTTATAAAAATCGAGCAAAACATTATAGGCTGAGTTTATCAATTTCAAGAAGCGAAAAAATCCACGCAAAACACTCGATCGTTGAGAAAACACAAGCTATGGATCGAGCAACAACGCGCACATATTTGTATGTGAAAATGATGAGCAGTCTGATGTTTACTAAGCGTACTAACCTCAAAATGTTGAGAAGAACCTTCCTCTCAGAACGTATTTGGGAGCCTATTGCTCGTTCCCTCGGGTGTTCTATACGAATTTTCTCGCCCATTTTCGCTCCGATTTCGGCATACTTTGGTCAAAACAAACTTTATAGCATAAAAAAGATATTCCTTGTTTAAAAATTATCAAACGGTACGAAGAAAGTACTTAAAAGAAGCAATACTTCTCGCATGCAAAATACTCGCTTTGCGGCGGCCATTTCGTTTGCAAGTGCAAGGTTACCATTTTTCCCATGATGCTTTGCTAACATGCAAATTGTCTATTACTTCGAGAAAATACTGTTTTTGACAAAGGGCTTTCGATCGAAACGTCGAAAAAAATATTTATTTTTTTAAGTAGGTAGATAACTTACTTTATCTAGCTACTGTATACTTAAAGTGATAAAAAGTTATGATACTGTACCTTAAAAACTATCAATTTTGAAAGAACAATCACACAAATTATGCAATGTTGTAGGTGGCATGTTGTCGGCTAAAATAATTCAAAATTTTAATTAATAATCAATTATTTTAAAATGGTCTTTTTTTATAGGTAGACAATGGTGTTCGCTGCAGCCTACGAGTAAAATCATGATTGTAATACCTTGAAATGAACTAGTGTAAATTTCATCACGCGGTGTTTCCTGCATTTCAGAATTTTTTTGAGAGTGTTGGTGGCGGGGGGGGGGCAGAAATCAAACTGTAGAATATACCTAAGCAGTCCGTGCTCAGGGGGTTCGGTGGCATGTTCGCCAGAGAAAATTTTGGATTACCAGGTTCTCTGGCCCATTTCCTGCATTTCCTTCCAATGGTCCGTCCCTAATTAGATATATAGTATATTATAATATATATATAAAAGAATTCATTTTTCTCCCTATAAATTATAGTGATGTCTTTATTTGGCAAATATTTCGGATCGCATGATTTTTACGTGATCTGAGACGCTGTAAAATCAGTAATCACACCGCGCGCTGTCACTGTCAGTTGGCTATTCGAACTGATAGCTTGTTCATGACTAGTTTCATGCAGTTTTCAATGGGATATTTTAAAACATCTATGCAACGGGAAATGTCGCTGACGTTTGCTCAGAGGATAAAGTATGGTTCGATTTTTTGTAAAGATCGATGAAGGTAAAAGGAGAAACGTTTGAAAGTCCAAAATGAAGCATTCAAGGTACGTTCCATGCATGCCAGGATTTTTTCGACTTGTCCTCGACTCTTCGAGGTGTTTTTTCGTTTGTATATACTATTGTGAAGCATTGAAAAAGCTAATTGAATATTGTTGGATCATCGTTTAAAAAGAATAAAATTCTGTTTTGAAATAAGAGCTCAAACTGTTCATATGATCTAGTGAGTATATAGTGGTAGAACTAAAACGAGAAAAAGTGAAGTTCTTCTAAACTAAAGAGTAAAGACAAAAAATTTTCCGAAGATGTTTATTCGAACACTAAAGTATAAACTATATGTATCATGACTTTTATTTATAAATATGCACTACTACTTGGTCACATACGTTGCCGTTGGTCATTGGCATTGTACTTTTTCAATAAGCAGTTTTTTCAATGTTTAGTGTTTATAAATATGCCATAACTCATCATAAGCACAAATATATTTACAGTGACATGGCAAATGCTGAAAGCCGACTGCAGCAACTGGCGATTAATTTAGACTTTTATAGTCAGACTGTCAGTACTCGTGCTAATAATTGATTAGATTTAATTTAAAAAGCAAAGGGGCACAACTGTTAGCTAGGGCTAAATCTTACTAGCTATATAATTATACTATACCACAGATGACCATACTTTATAATTATTATGGGATTTTGACCCACACGTTTGATTTTTTTTTTTAAAGAGACACAAAAAAGCGATGACGATGTAAAATAAGCATTTATGCCTAACTTCTTTTTGAGCTTTTTATAAGAAAAACAATTTTAATCACGGAAACACAACTCACAAGCTTGAGAGTTGAGTGATTAAATTGTTTTTCTCAAAAGCTCAAAAAATGAATTAAGGACTTAAGTGCGAATATATATAGCCTATGCAGTATGCTAAGAGCCTAAGAGGCTAACGATCGTGAAAAATGCTGTGTTTGGCCTACTGTTATTTTTAAGGAATGTGAGTTTCTTTTAAACTATGCTCTACAGTCAGTCGCAAGCTAGGACACAAGTAATTTAGTATTTTCAGTTATACGCTATATAGTAAGACTAGGATGACACGCAGTGGTTTTGTTTATAAGTATAACTATATTTACTTTATCCAACAACCAAGTTAACATACAGTAATTGACGCCGTTTAATAGTTCTTCATTATTTTCAAAAACCAGCTTCCGTTTGGCATGAAAAATTGATGGAGCAGCACTTTTTTGAAGACTATTTTTTAGCTTTATACTCACACAACAAATATTTTCAAAATGGACCTCGCACAGCTTGCAGTTGCGATAAAGATACTTCACGCTTTTCTTCGCAAGGTCATTCCTTAAACAGGCAATCACCCACTGTCCGGACATAAGATAATTTTAATATATAAACCGTTTTCCTTGCTGTCTGTGTTTTTAAATAATAAATATAATAAATATATATATCTGCATGGTTGTTAAACGTTGTAAAAAAACGAAAAGGTTGAGGCTAAAAATGTAAAGCGACATATATAGATTATTTACCTTATTGGTTTTTTTGGAAAACGGAAAAATGTACGTTTAATTGCCCGAACACCAAATAGTACGTACCCGCCTGTTTACGTCCTTTCTTTCTTGTCATTTCTGCCATTTTAGTAGTAATTTATTTAACTAGTTGACATACATTGCAAGGCCAATGGTTTTTTTCATTCCGCAAATGTCAAGGCATCAAGTCAAAGGGCATGAAAACAATGACGTAGTAACAAATGACGAATTATCACGTCATGCACACGCCATCACAACTTGCTAGTAAGATGGCGACCGCGGGACGAGTTTTTTTACAGAAGATAGATATCTGTCCTTATTTTTTATCTATGAAAATAAAGCAATCTGATTGGCTAGCGAGCGTTTGAGAGCGGTCCGGATTTTTGCATCCGGCCCGCTCTGAAACTCATCCGGCCCGCTCTGAAACTCATCCGGCCCGCTCTGGATTACACGACAAAACACAGGAGTGAAACAATTTTTAGATTAAAAAATCTGCCCAAAAAGTTCAAAAAGCTAGCCTAACGATAGTTAGAGTACAAAAATGAATTGCATCAACTCCAAAGGCTTCATACTAAGCACGATGCGTCGAGAAAACTAATACATTTGTTTTAAATGCTCGGGTATTAAAACTAACACATTTGTTTTATTGCTCATGTATTTCAGTATTTGGCCACATTAAAGTTAAAAAAATACAGTTTAAACAGATATCATAGAAGAAAAAACTTTTCTCCATACACAAAACTTAAAAATATGGACCAACTGTAGTGAAAACATGATTTTTCTGCCCATTTGTTAAAGTACTTTTCGTATACATGTTGTAAACAAAAAAAAATTAAAGCCGTGACCCTTGGCCTTGGCAAACAAAGTTGAGGATGTTTTTTACCGTGAAATGACCAGAAAAAAATTACAGCATACCTTGTTCATTGTCCAGTTTTAGTAGAAAGCGTTGATCGAAGTCAAAACACATGCATTAATTCAATGCATTGAATCTTGTGAGTTTTTTATGGCCAAAGCAAGTAAACACGAAGATATCCTTGTCGAAGAAACACGGAATACCAGAAAACCAGGCCAAAACCTTTCATTCCTATGCTTTTCTACTGCCATATTTAAAAATATCGTGTACATTTTTACAGAAACGATGGTTTTTTGTGAGTTTCTTGCCAGTTTTCTTGAGTTTTCGTCTTCGTGTTTTCTTTTAACGTTCAAGTTTTGTCAGCCTCGCTTTGAATTCACAATTGCACTGATCTCAAATTATTTCGCCACACTGGAATTTTCAATTTTAATAAATTCTTAAATTTTACCTATGTTAAAAAATAAACACGTTATTTACCGGTAGCGTCGGTCCGGATGAGAAAAACTGTGCCCTCGGTCTTGAAAACGTCCCTCGCCCTTCGGGCTCGGGCCGTTTTCAAGACCTCGGGCACAGTTTTTCTCATCCGGACCTCGCAACCGGTAAATAACATATATATATTTAATCTGTGACTATACTGACCCCAATACAGCCGTACGCGAATGGAATAAAATATTTCTACAAACTGCGGACATACACGCACCGCGGAAGACAAAGAAAGTTAGAAGCCATCAACAACCGTGGATGATAAACGATATAAAAAAGTTGAGTTTTCACAGAGATTATCTAAAAAAGAAAGCTGTAAGGCTCAATTCCCCTGCTTTTCATGATGCATACAAAAGAACTAGAAATCAAGTGACCAACTCATTAAAAATTCAAAATCTGAATATTACAAGACAAATTTGGAAAACAGTAAAAACAGAAAGCTGGGAACTCATTAACAAATTACTTAATAAAAGGCTAAAATAAATAATATAAGCAGCATCAAAATAGAAAGGGAATGTAACAGGCGTTCAAAACATGTAAAATGCATTCAACAATTTTTTTACTGAAATCGGATCGGACCCCAACTTGCGTCAAATATTCCTGCTATCGATGTAGACCCAATGCAGTTCATAAATCCCTGTCCCACTGAATTTTGTTTCACGATGATAACAAAGGCCAATCTACATAGTACAATTAGGAAAATAAACCTGACTATAAAGCTCCTGGTCTAGAGAAAATTTCATACAAACTTATTAGAGCGGCTGGAAACGCTATCTACCAGGGCCTTTTTTAAGAAATCGTTAGTGGGGGGGCCATCATCGAAAGGGGACGTAACAAGTAGGTGGTGAATTACAGGTGTGGGAAGGTGAAGGGGGGTCTGCGGGTACTCCCCCATAAAATTTTTGTGTTCTTGAGTTTCTGTGTCTTGATTTCCTGCATTTTCAGAGACAATTTTTGATATATCCCATCTAAACGGAGCCAGTTTTGTTGTGAGAATACCATAACTGTCCTCTAAACTCAGTCCCCCCCTTTTTTCTTATACTTTGGACAAAAGGGACCCTCACTGGGGGGGGGGGGCAAAATAGCTTACTGGGGGGGGCAACATGGGGGCTGGAGGGGCTTTGGCCCCTCCAGTACATTAGTTAAAAAAGGCCCTGCTATCTACTGAACACTGGCATTTTTTCAGTCGATCTAAAAGTAGCAAAAACCATCCCAATCTACAAGGAGGGACCAAAACTGAATGCGGAAATTACAGACCTATATTAGTGATTTCCGCACTTGCCAAAATTTTTGCAAAACTTATCTGTGGCCAGTTAAATTAATACACTATATATGCGGCCTATACTTGGTTATTTTATTCTGTCTCATACCAGAAGATTTGCTTGTTAAGTGGAAAGTGTTGGGCAATAACCAACTAATGTTGGATGTAGTCAATTCAATCGATCAAATTAAACTAGGAAAATTTGACTTTGTCATGGCCAGAAATGCAGGACAGTCAGCGCACCGCATCGCGGGCGTCGAATTTAGGCATATTTGTGCTGGCCCAGGAAAGATTAATGTTAAAATTGTCTTATGTTCTTCTAATATCAATTTGAATTGAACAATCTACACAATCTACTATCACACAATCTACCGAAGATTACCTATCCTTGACATATGTACTGCATGTACACAAAAATTATATGCTTTACCGATGCAAAATATATTACATTTTCGCGCTATAGATTTTGAATTTTAGCGCTATTTCGAGCCCTCGTTTATCCATCATGGATCATGGATCCATGTATAGTGTATTATAAAGTATTATATCAAATTGTTCTCCTAATCACGCTCTCGCTTTTGGTAGCTTTTTGAGCGAAATTAATAAAAATTCAATGAGTTATTGGGAATTTTCACTATCAAGAAGCGAAATCACAAGTCCATGCATGCGTGCATGCATTCCATATTTATACAATTATTTGTTCGTAACGATTGAGTTTGTTGTTTGCTTGAAATTGTTTTAAATTGTTTAGCGTTTGGTTGAAATCGCTCGTCTGAATCCTCACCAATACTTTCAATTTCCAACTATTAAATTAAGTGCTACAAAAACACTATTTATTTCTAAAAATCTGCGTTTTTGATATAACTTTATATATTCGACAATGTGGCATGGAGCATACTGTATACCAAATCTATAAATTTCTGAATATTAAATGCCGCTATCAGACATACTGTAGTGTGGATAAACAATAAAGATTTAAAAGGGTCGAATATCATGCCGTGCTTTTTCAGAACTATATACGCGAACATAATTTCAGAATTTTCTCTAGTAGAACGTAGAATACATGCAGTTAAATCCGACTATATATCTATATATCGTCTATCTTCAAAGCTGATATTTCATATTATATATATATATATATGTCAGCCGTCTGCACCCATTTTCAAATTGCTCGACTGTACCGTTTAGTCATTTGGCCATGGATGTATTTGGAATGAACCGTGATGGTTCGGCATGGGGCAAAATATGTCGATTGCTGTAAGACTGAGCCACAGAGTAGATACAGACGGAGGACTCACTGTGTATTAAATCCTAATGTTTTGAGCGTAACCGATGCCTAGCCAGAGTGCAAAGGAGTATAGTCTGACCCCCCGAAAACATTCAAAATGGGGGGCATTTTTAGACGTAAAAATACCCCAAAAATCTGCGTTAACTATTTAATGTTGTTAATCACAAGAGAACGCCAATATTCTTCCGATTATTTAGATTTAACAAAAGCCACATTCAAGAATATAGGTGTATAGCTATTGTCAATTCGTTCCAAGGCACGCGCACAACGCAAGAACATTTGAAAGACGTTGTGACTTTTAAACCGTTGGATAGCATTTTCACTCCTGGACACCTATCTTTGAAACATTATCTTTCAACAATCGACGAAACTACTCTAATTGAAAGCCGAGATCATTCATTTTTGTTGACTATGAACGTGGTAAAAAAGGTTATGCCACGTTGGCGTACAAGGCTAACATTCGACATAAATTAAAGTAATGTAAATATTTTGGGCGGTTTTTCTAAATATACATTGTTCCAACCAACGGCCAATGGTTTATTTTATTTTGAATTCACCCCCAATTAAGTATCCACTCGTTCAGTTTTTACATGTTTTTCTTAATGTGTTTTACTGTATGTATTACTTTAACAGAACGTCTAAAACAATCCGAAAAACAGCTTCTTGGTTTATACAAAATTCCAGAAAAGTTCCAAAAAGTCCGACCTAAAATTCCCGGACTTTTGAAAGTCCAAAAGTCTCGTACACTTTTTTGTAGTGATTTGCCCCTCGGTGGAGGACATACATTCAAAACACACCATAGATAAACTAAAGAAAGTGGCCATATTTCTACAATATTTTACAATGTCATTAAGATATAGTGATGAAATCAAATGGCATGAAAAGTTTAAGTTGAACATTTGTATTTTTACAAACTCATTATGTCAATTTCAAAACGGAAATGTAGATAATAATTACAAATCTACCCTGGTTGCCAGAGGTTCTTGTGTTCCGGCCTATTATGCTCGTTCGTATTTTGTTTCGTGCGAGGCGGAAGAGAACCTCTGGTGGCTCCTCCATGTTCAGTTATAGTTACAGAACTTGTAAAACCGGTTTTCTATTTTGTGACGTTTTTTGAACAGTTCACTTTCGGTCATACATGTTTCTTCTACAAAACATACGAAATTTCAAGACAGAAACTTCAGCTATAATTTAAGCCCAATATCGTATATTTCCGTGGCTGGAAGGCGACAAAAATGTTCGTTCAATAAACTATAAAATACATAGAGAATAATACATGGGTGCGTGGAAATACCAGATTTATTTCGAGTGTTGAACATGATAACTATCTCACGAGTGAGCGCAGCGAACGAGTGAGATGTAATAATTATATCATCCACGAGAAGGAGCTTATTATTATTTTAAAAAATAGAAAACATTTTCCGTGTTTCTATACACTTATAGAAACACGCGTGGGAGTTTGGGAGAACGAGAAATAATCAGCTTCGAGCCGAGCTCTAAGACGTAAGGATAGGCCCGAGCCGAGCTCTAACATATAAGGATAGGCCCGAGCCAAGCTTAGCATATATGTATATAACAATGATATGAGGAAATTTGCCATCGCCTCCCCAAATAGTAGTAAAGTACAAACTAACATACCTGTCAGAATTACTTCGTATTGTAATAATAATAGACATACTTTCTGGCAAAAGAAACAGAATATGACTCAAGATGGACCAAACCTTTCGAACCTAGTAAATATTCAAATTGTAAATTCTGGGGAAAAGACCAAAAGTGCGAAATTAAACGAACATGTACCAAAACCGCTTTTGGATATACAAAGATCAAAATTTAGAATTGCCCATCTAAACGTTCGCTCAATTAAGAATAGGAATCATCTTATACAGGTTCGAGAGCTTATGAGGGATAGTAACTATGATATTTTGGCTTTGTCAGAGACCTGGTTAAACTCCACGGTGACAAACGCGGAAGTGGAAATTGAAGGCTTTAAACTAACAAGATTGGATCGGTTGGGAAAGACTGGAGGGGGAGTTTGTGTCTATACTACATCGTCGATTAAAGTCAATTAAGTTCTTAAAGACATAACAGGGATATCTGAATTCGGATTTCATCAGTTGTGGATCCAAATACAACTCAGGAATCTAAGATCAATTCTCCTGTGTGTCACTTACAGGCCTGACTATTGTCCAACTTCAACTTTTCATGATAATTTCATGGAAAACTATACACATGCTCTCACATTAGGGAAAGAGATAATTGTTGTAGGTGATTTAAATTGTGACTTGCTGAAGCCGGATTCTCCAGAGGCTATGTCGCTACTTGATTTCTGTACAAGTGTGAATCAAACTCAATTGATAACAGAGCCTACACGAGTAACAGAAACGTCATCTTCTCTCATTGATATTATAATGACGTCGAATGTCAGTTTAGTAGAAAATCATGGGGTGGTTTTATCTCACATTAGTGATCACTATCTAATATATGCTTCTTTGAAACTTAAGATGTTGAAGCCTGCACCTAGTTATATATGTGTGAGATCCTACAAAAACTATAAACCTGATCGTTTCCTGGCGGATTTACAACGAATACCTTGGTATGATATTTCCATCATTGATGATGTAAATGAAATGCTAGACAATTTCAATGAGAGGTTTCTCCATGTACTGGAATCACGCGCACCTGTGAAAACAGTGAGGATTAAACACCGCAGCTGCCCCTTTATTAGCACAGAAATTCTTGAACTTATGCAATACAGAGATAACTTATTGAAAACAGTTCGAATTACTAAATTAGCAGCTGATTGGGAAATCTATCGTAATCTAAGAAAAGAAGTAAAATCTAAACTGAGAGATGCCGAAAGGAAATATGTACGGACAGAAATAGAGCACAGTCACAACATTAATTCAAAGTGGAAGATAATTAGGAATTGTATTCCTCGCAAAGAAAGCACTCGACAAGTCTACACAAAGGATATGAAAGAAGTGGCTAATGAGTTTAATCAGTTTTTCACCTCAGTTGGAAGGAGAGTTTCTGAAGATTGCACATCTTTAATAGAATTATATAACCTACCTGCACCGCCAACAAGTGCTCCGCTGGCTGTGGCTGAGTCACAAAATTTCAGTTTTGTTCCTGTCACGTGTAGAGAGGTACGAAGAACAGTTATGGCATTTCAATCGAACAAAGCTCCTGGCTATGATAAAGTACGAATGTGTACAATAAAGGATGCTCTTCCATGTATTCTCCCAGTTGTTACTGACATGATAAATCGCTCGTTACAGACTTCAGTCTTTCCATCAGCCTGGAAAATATCAGAAGTAATGCCGCTTCTTAAAGAGAAAGATCACGAAGTGGCAAACAACAATAGACCACTATCGTTACTACCAGCGACTTCAAAAATTTGTGAGCGATTAGCATTAAATCAACTGACCTCCTATACGAACAAAAATAAATGTTTAAGTAAACATCAAAGTGGTAATAAGCAACTACATTCATGTGAGACTCTTGGCGTGTTTATGACAGACAAGGTGTTTAAAGCAATGGACTCAAAAGAACTCACAGTCATAGTATTACTGGATTTGTCAAAGGCGTTTGACAGTATAGATCACCGCAAACTCTTAACAAAGTTAAAAGCATTAGGTCTCAGCCTTGGCGTCCTAGAATGGTTCAAAAGTTACTTGACCGGAAGGACACAGCAGGTTAAGATTGGTTCAGTAGTGTCAGAACCAGGTCACATCACTCATGGAGTACCGCAAGGTTCAATATTAAGACCTGCTTTGTTCAATATTTATCTGAATGATTTGCCTACAATCCCGAATTTTGGTAACTTAGAATCGTACGTAGATGATTCAAAATTGTATCTTTCGTTTCCTATCAAGTATGTTAATGAAATCATAAGGAAGATCAATGGGGATTTGTTAAAAATCACAGCTTGGTGCTGTCACAATAGTTTATTGATTAATCCAGACAAGACCAAAGTGTGAGTAATAGGGACACACAAAATGTTGCAACGATTACCGGATGACTTTTATGTGACATTACTTGAGAAAAGGATTACTCCCATTATTTCAGCACGCGACCTTGGGATTCAACTTGATTCAACACTAAGTTTTAACGAACATGTAGCAAACACTGTTTCTACTTGTGTTGCGAGCTTATGTCAGATAAACAGAGTTAAACATCTTTTCGACCCTAAGAGTTTGGAAAACGTCATTTTGTCCCTAGTATTTTCCAAATTGTACTATTGTTCAAACATATGGTCCAGTACGACTAAGAAGAACATAGAAAAACTTCAAAAAGTGCAAAACTTCGCGGCGAGAATAATTACAGGAACACAAAAATATGAGCATATTACTCCAATACTCAAACACCTGAATTGGCTACCTGTCTCAGACATGTTAAAATAGTTTGTTGGCGTTCTGACGTTTAAATGTTTGAATGGACAAGCCCCTGACTATCTCAATTCATATTTTCAGGAGAGATCATCTTTGCACGATAGAAACACCAGGAATAAACATAAACTAAACATTCCAGCTTATAGATCGGCGGCCGGACAACGAACATTTGAATACCGAGCAGTATCCCTTTGGAACTCTCTGCCTAGTATTATTACTGAGCATGAAAAGCAGAAGTTTTTATAACTATTTGCCTGAACCTTTTCTCTTAAAAACTTAATGAATTTACCTTATTATCGATTTAGACTGTAAATATATAATAGAATAATTTAGATACAATTGTACATGTAAATTAATCTGAAAAACCAAATGTTTGGAGAATTAATAAATAATAATAATAATAATCTCCGAGCCCAGTATATATACCTTCGAGCCGACTTATCTTCCTTATCTTTATCATCGAGCGAGCTTAGCTCCAAATCGAGCGAGCTTTGCTCCATATCGAGCGAGCTTAGCTCCAAATCGAGCGAGCTTTGCTCCATATCGAGCGAGCTTTGCTCCAAATCGAGCGAGCTTTGCTCCAAATCGAGCAATCTTTGCTCCAATCGAGCGAGCTTAGCTCCAAATCGAGCGAGCTTTGCTCCATATCGAGCGAGCTTTGCTCCATATCGAGCGATCTTTGCTCCAATCGAGCGAGCTTTGCTCCAAATCGAGGGAGCTTAGCTCCAAATCGAGCGAGCTTTGCTCCATATCGAGCGAGCTTTGCTCCATATCAGATTAGATTAGATTAGATTTATTAAAATACTTGAATGGCAGTTCAAAAACGAACTGAAAAACACAAGTTTACATAGTTTAAAAATAGTAGAGCAAAATACGTATATACAGATTATAGATGCGCAGGTAATACTAATTACTATAACGTAGGATTACTAATTTACAAGTTGATATATTAGTCAATAGAAGCCTAAAAGATTAAAAAGAGTTCCATTTGCGTACGCAATATGGCAAAAAACTATCATTATAGCGTTTAGTTCGGGTTTTAAAAAGTGAGATAGATCGGGAATGTCTAAGATTGTACTGGTGATGTAAAGGTTCAGGTAATAGATTAAAAATTTTACTCGAAGTGTCACTATAATTGTTTTTGTAAAAAGATCTGCATAACAATTCCCTTCTCTCCTCGAGAGTGGGCAAATTTAGGTCTTTGAGGCTTTCGGAGTAGGACAAGTGGGGAACAATAATTTTGAACGCACGTCTCTCAATGTGCTCTAATTCATCAGTCAGGAACTTTGGTAACGAGGTATGCCAGACTGGACACGCATATTCCAAGACAGGTCTAATAAAACTACAATAATATACTGTCCTAAGATCACTCGGTTGGACACCATTTCTTCTTAATATCCTTAAAGCATACAGACGTTTGCTTGCTTTTAGAGGATATGTGCCTGATGTGTGTGGTCCACTTAAGATCGGAGGTCAAATTTACACCCAGGAGCTTGATGGTATTAACAGCCTTCAGGGGTTGGTTATTGACAAACAAGGGTTGCGCCGGGGGTTGATTGATCAAAAATGACACGGTGAAATCTTTAGTTTTTTTTACGTTCAACTTCATGTTGTTCGCACTTGACCACTGGGTCACGTTGTCAAGTTCTTGCTGTAATTTTGGTAGATCCGGTTCACATACTCTAACAACTTCAGAGATTGCACAATCGTCAACATGCTTGTACAAAGGCAATTCACTGGACAGATCATTGACCATTATAAGAAAGAACAGAGGACCAAGTTTAGTACTTTGCGGAACTCCAGCTTTTATTTCTTTCCAATCAGATTTACAAGTTTTTAATTTGACACGCTGCTGTCTGCCTTGAAGGAAACTTGAACACCAGTTTAATAGAACCGGTGGAACATTGAGAAGCTGTAACTTACACATCAGAATGTTATGATCAATTCGATCAAACGCTTTGGAAAAATCGATGAAGCAGGTTCGGATAATGGTGTTAGGCGTTTCCAGGGCAGAGAGCCAGTAGTGGACTAAATGCACGAGGGCGTGAGTGGTTGAAGACTTCTTCACACTACCAAACTGGAAAGGGTCGATGTATGGCATAACAATAGGTGCAAGCCAGTTGAAAACAAAAGACTCAAGAATTTTGCTCAACACTGCAGTTAGAGATATATAAATTTTGCTCAACACTGCAGTTAGACAAAAATGCCGAGTAAATGATCAATTGTCGGATTCTATGCCAGTGACTTGTGGTGTTCCTCAAGGCAGTAGTCTAGGGCCACTACTATTTCTCATCTATATTAATGATCTACCAAATTGTCTTAATCATACAATCCCAAGAATGTTTGCAGATGACACCAGTATCAGTTATGCGACAGATTCATCCGAAGAGCTCCAAAATGTCATCATTTTCTGAACTAAAAGGTCTTAGTGAATGGCTTGTTGCAAATAAACTGAGCTTAAATATTGTAAAAACAGAATTTATGGTTATTGGATCTAGGCAGAGAATAAAATCTTTGGATAAAGAAATAGATATTGAGATAAATGGGAACTTGGTCAAGCAAGTTGCCTCGGTCAATCCTTGGGGTCCACCTGGATAATCATCTTATGTGGTCCGTGCATATTGATAAACTATGGAAAAAAATCGCTTCAGCCATAGGAGCTTTAAAACGTATAAGATCCTGTATTTCAATGAATACGGCCATCCAAGTATATCAAGCATTGATTCAACCGCACTTTTACTACTGTTGTTCGGTCTGGGATGGTCTTGGCGAAACGCTAAGTTCCAAACTACAAAAGTTGCTGAACCGGGCGACTAGAGTCATTACGAGGTCCAGCTACGATGCTAACGCTGGAGTGCTTCTTGATACTTTGTGCTTGGATAACCTGTCATTAAGACGCAAAAAGTTTAAGGCTGGTTTGATGTTTAAAACGCTCAAAGGTAATACACCTACCTATCTACAAAATCTTTTTTCAGTTCGTGGCTCAGAGTACAATTTCAGGAACACCGAAATGAAGTTAAATCTGCCTAGGCCACGAACTAATTATCTAAAACGAAGTTTTCAATATAGTGGAGCACAATTGTGGAATAGTCTCCCTGAAAATATACGAATGCTTCAATCATTTGCACAGTTCCGAAAAGCTGTAGATAAATATTATACTAATTTAAATGAACTCCCACACGGCACTCTTGTAAACCAGTAGATCCATGCTTTGTTTTGTAAATTATGTTACACTGAAGATTTTTACCTTGTTAAAATAAATTTTTATTGTATTGTATTGTATTGTATTGTATTGTAGGTCCAAGGTCCGTATCGATAGACTTCGGTCTAGAGATCTTCCTCAACGGGAGGACATCCGCACATTTCCACAGCTCGGGGACACGACCTTCTCTAATAGAAGAGTTAAACATGGAATACACAGGGATGCTAATAGTTGTGGCGCAGGTTTTCAAGAGCCAATTGGGAATCTCGTCAGGTCCTACAGACTTGCGATCTTGGACAGCCACCAAAGCAAGTTCTACGGCATCACGGGTAATGATGTACTCATCAGGAATGTTGGAAACAGGTATGGGAGTAAAGTTTAGTTGTGGTATGTCAGCAGCAACACTGCAAAAGGATTCGTTAATAGCGACAGCAAGATCGAAGTCGTTCAAAACAGTGCCATTTACGGCTAAGCTTGTTAACGGAGGAGGATTAGAAAGACCAGACAACAGTTTGATTCCGTCCCACCACTTTTTAGGATTACTCTCATGCATGTGATTAATTTTGTCATTGTAGAATCTTTGGCGTGCTCTCTTACAGAGTTTTATCACTTTATTGCGATAAACATTATATTGGTGTAAGTCATTATTCAACCAAGCTTGTTGACGTTTCTTAATAGATTCTTTAATAACAGGAGTAATCCATGGTTTGTCGTTAGGATGATGTTTCACAGTACGCATGGGGATACAGGAATTAAAAGCAACGTGAACTACCGACTGGAAAGAATCCAGTTGTTCGTCACATGAATTCAGCCGCATGAGTGGTGTCCAGTTAACAGAATAACAGTATTCAGACGAGAGATCAAACTTAGTTTGTTAGCCGGAGCTCGATAATCACGCTTTTGCAATCGTGTGGTTGGTAGACTTGGAGCATGTGTAGAAATAGGTTGTAGTAAGATGCTAGAATGATCGGATTGACCAATAGGAGGCAGGATGATGGCATCGTAGTAAGGTGATAGAGTTGAAAAAGCTTGGTCAAGGATATTACTTCCCCTGGTGGGCTTGGTAACCAGTTTCTTCAATCTAAAAGAGTTGCAGAGATTAACTGGCTAGAATTGATTGAAATCACCAAGGACCAAGATGGCAGAATTAGGATAAGTGGCAAGTAAAGAATCTAAACATTTGAAGATATGCATTCGAAGAACATGGTCATCGCTCTGAGGAGGATGATAAACTGTTCCCAATAAAATAGAGTTGATTCCTCGTGGTAAACGTTCCATTTTGATTAGAAACCATTGACTCTCAATTTCTGGCTCTCTCAGGTCAGTTAATTCAGTAAAATTAAGTTGTAAATTGAAATAGGTACAAAGACCGCCCCCGCGTTGGTTATTCGGTCTATCCCTTCGGCACGATACATAGCCAGGTATACGAATAAGTTCATCAGTTACTCGTGAATTTAACCATGTTTCAGTGATTACGACAACATCGTATAATTCGGTGGAAATTGATGCTGAAACCTCGTCTAACTTATTGACCATCGACCTAACATTACTAAATCAAATCTTGGGGAAGCGTGGAATCGTAACTGATCTCCGCAAGGGGATTAATGAACTATAATTAGGGACACTGATACACTCAGGCTGTTTGTTTTTCCTAGGTTTCATGATTGTAGGAATCGGGTATTTGTTAAGTTCCTGGTTATGTGAAATGGCACTTACAATATTTTGGGGGGGTAAAAACGACGAGATTAGGGTTAGCGTATTATCTGCTTTGTTCGACAATGAGGTGTTCCTGGAAGTGTCAAGATTGGGCTCCCAAAAACTAGATGGTTCCCACATTCCGCTATTATTAGAGTTAAAGTTTCCACTCAATACCGTACCGCCCCGACAAAGGGGAGAAAAGTAATACGTTTTCTTTGGAAGTCTGTTCGTGATTCGAACTGGTGATGGCCGTTGTGGAGGTTTTTTTTATTCAAAAACCGGTTCTTGTGGGGGCTGTCCGTGGTTATTATGTGGACAAGTAAGCCTGGACGAGCAAGCTTAGCTCCAAATCGAGCGAGCTTAGCTCCAAATCGAGCGATCTTTGCTCCAATCGAGCGAGCTTTGCTCCAAATCGAGCGAGCTTTGCTCCATATCGAACGAGCTTTGCTCCATATCGAGCGATCTTTGCTCCACTCGGGCGAGCTTTGCTCCAAATCGAGCGAGCTTAGCTCCAAATCGAGCGAGCTTTGCTCCATATCGAACGAGCTTTGCTCCATATCGAGCGATCTTTGCTCCAATCGAGCGATCTTTGCTCCAAATCGAGCGAGCTTAGCTCCAAATCGAGCGAGCTTTGCTCCATATCGAGCGAGCTTTGCTCCATATCGAGCGAGCTTTGCTCCATATCGAGCGAGCTTAGCTCCAAATCGAGCGAGCATAGCTCCAAATCAAAGCGAGCTTAGCTCCAAATCGAGCGATTATAGTCGTAGTTATTGACTAGGCGGATATACTTGTTAACTAATCCAATTTCTATGACTTATGACTTATGACTTATGACTTATGACTTATGACTTATGACTTATGACTTATGACTTATGACTTATGACTTATGACTTATGACTTATGACTTATGACTTATGACTTATGACTTATGACTTATGACATATGACTTATGACTTATGACTTATGACTTATGACTTATGACTAATGACTTATGACTTATGACTTATGACCAATGACTTATGACTTATGACTTATGACTTATGACTTATGACTTATGACTTATGACTTATGACTTATGACTTATGACTTATGACTTATGACTTATGACTTATGACTTATGACTTATGACTTATGACTTATGACTTATGACTTATGACTTATGACTTATGACTTATGACTTATGACTTATGACTTATGACTTATGACTTATGACTTATGACTTATGACTTATGACTTATGACTTATGACTTATGACTTATGACTTATGACTTATGACTTATGACTTATGACTTATGACTTATGACTTATGACTTATGACTTATGACTTATGACTTATGACTTATGACTTATGACTTATGACTTATGACTTATGACTTATGACTTATGACTTATGACTTATTATTTTATTATTATTATTTTAACATATTTATACAGGTTAGCTTCTTCAGGCTAAGAGGAGCCTGCTATCAATGAAGGACCTGTGGTAAAATTAAAAGATAAAAATCTAAAAGTTAAAATGTCTATACTAGAACTATTTACATATATAATATTTAAAAGTTTAAATCGTTCATTATAAAATGTTAAAAGTTAAAATCGTTTATATAACAGCTTTGACTTTCCTTCTAAAGTTAATAATTGAGTTCTCGTTTCTTAGTTCTTCACTAAGAGAGTTGAACATCAGAGCTCCTTGTACCGCAAACGACTTTCTTCCAGCCTCCGTCTTCACTTTTGGAATAATTAAGCGAGAGTTGTTGTTCCGGGTATTTATTCCATGATTGAAGCGCTCAAATCTAACATGCGGGAAGTTAGGACCAAGCGAGTGTAGCGATTTGAAGACATCTGTGACAACACGTCTTTTGCGGGAAGTTAAAACATCAGTATTGATACAGTTTCTAGGACCAATTATTTTAACGACTCTATCCTGCAATCTCTGCAGTTTGGAGTTGGCAGATTTACTAAGACCCATATAGACAGGATAGCAGTAGAACATAATCGGACTGATCATGGTTCGATATATACTTTCCGCAACATATGGACTTATGTTCGGACGAATGCGAGAAAGTTGACTCAATCGGGAGGACACTTTCTTGTAGACTTTTGAAACTTGAGTAGACAAAGTCAGATGATTATCCAAAGTAACGCCAAGGTACTCATACTCCTTAACTTCCTCGATAGGCGTCCCATTCATTGTAATATTGCATCTTAGTTGACGTGCTTACTTCTGAGGTGTTCCATATAGCACAAACTCGGTTTTGCCTTTTTTCAAATTGACTATGTAGACGGCCAGCCAGCCTCGAAAAAAGTGACTGTCGATGGCATTTTTTGTTACAAGCAGGAAACCACACTAAATGTCATCGGAGTGTGTTCACTTTGACGGTGAAAGTGGTTGCCCTCCGTAATTATTCTATTTATGTAGCGAAATTGGAAGGTTTTTATAACGACATTTCGATAGATGGGATTCTATTTAAAAGCAGTTTTCGATATCATGGATTTATTGTAATTGGTTCACTGCCTAATTAGCATGTGCAAATTTCTCCTTTTCTTAATTGTCATAACTCAAAGTGACATGCTAATGAGAAACATGGTATTACTGGCACTTGTTAAAATACCTGTGTGGAGGCAAGTTTCATTATAAAGATGGATTTATTAGAACGAGTGATTACCCAAAGGCTTAAATTCGTAAATTATTGCGTTTTATTTCGAATATTTACCGATTTTGAAGGTCTATGTGTTATAGTGAAACTACGTGTTTGCGCCAACATGCTGTTTTTCAACCATTTACATTCCAAAACTCGACTGGCTCAACAGAAGTATATTGTGTTACACGGGTGGCAACCGGGCGTGTAGTACCGATTCGTATGTAATCTAAACATATGTGATTGTTGCCTGTCTGTAACACAACAAAAACATATTGTTGTGGCTTCTTTTTGAAAGGTCGTGTTTTGATGTATTTGCGCCATGTTTCTTATTAGCATATCATTTTGAATTATACGAAAGAAGATTATCCAAATTTTACAAATGTTAATTAGATAGTCAGCCAATTAAAATAAAACACTGATATAAAACACAGCATTCGAAAAAAATCCCATCCTTCGAAATGTTTTAGAAAAAACCTTCAAATTTTAGCACATAGATAAAAAAATACGGTTGGCAACCACTCTCACCCTCAAAGTAAACACTATCCTGAGACATTTTGCGTATTTTCATGCTTGTAACAAAAAATGCCATCGACAGTGTTTTCTAGACACTTTTTTCAAGCTTGGCCGGTCGTCTAATGAGGTTGTTTGATACTAGCCACCTAGAAACAAGTTGTACTTCGCTGTTGATAATTTTCTCAATTTGTTCAGCGCTAGTATCTGAATAATAAAGAACAGTGTCATCTGCATACATCAAGATGCTACATTTCTTCAACATCAAGTAGATATCATTGATCTGTAAAACAAAGAGAAGCGGGCCAAGAATAGATCCTTGGGGAACACCGTGGGTCACATATTCCTTATTAGATTTTACTTCATTGTAGCAAACATACTGAGTTCTATTGAACAGATAGTCCCCGACCCAAAGATGTTCATTGTTTATTATTCCATAATACGGTAACTTATTAAGTAAGCAGGCGTGGTTAACTGTGTCAAATGCTTTCCTTAAGTCCAAATACACAGCTCCAGTACAACAGCTTTTATCCATGTTTTGTCGAATATGTTCATTAAGGTAAGTGACAGCATGCTGAGTGCATTTTCCGCGTCGGAAGCCAAATTGTTGCGGGCAGAGTAATTCATTTTCTTCCAGATAATCTGTAATTTGCTCATAAGCAATCTTTTCGATGACTTTGGAAACAATGTTTAAAACAGATATAGGTCGATAATTGTCGAAGGTGGATCGATCTTCGCATTTATAAATTGGAATTACTCTGCCACACTTTTCAGCGTTTGGGAAAATACCAGAATTGAAACTCTGGTTAACAAGTGTACAAAGTGGCGGCGCTATTTCCTCGCATGCATCTTTAAGCATAGAGGCTGGCAGATTGTCGGGGCCAGCGGCTTTTGAAATTTTCATAGTTTGCAGTAACTTGGCAACGGTAGACCAGTGAACATTCGAGAATTTAAAAACATTGTTCCTTGGATTTATCGTATACAGTAAATTGTCATTTGTGAAGCATCTCCAAGTTTTGTTGCTGAGCGACGCAACATTTTGCTGTAAACGGTATCCGACAGTGGAGAAATAACTACAGAAACCATCCGCTATTTTGGTGGCATCCTGTGTTAGTTCGTGATTCACTTCAAAGAAAGATGTTTTTGTGGTGTTGTTACCTATAGGATATAATTTTTTAATGAGTTTCCAAAAATCCTTTGGAGATTCGTCATTTCTTTGGAGAAGATTTCGGCAGAAATTTGCTTTACTATGCTTTATAGCAGAAGTAACAGAGTTTCGTAGACGTCTGTATGTCGACCAAGCAAGTTCATTGTTGGTTTGTCGGGCTTGTTTAAGATAAAAATCACGAGAATTCATCTTAGACTTAATATCTTTTGTTAGCCAGGGACAAGCACGGCCTCTAATCGACTAGTTCTCTACAAATGGAGCGTGTTTATTGACAGTGTGGGACAATTTTTCTTTGAACGTGTTCCAGTCATGGTTTAAATCGTTACCATGAAACTCGCTGTTCCAATCAATATCCGCCAGGTCTCTTTTAAAATAACTCTTATCATACTTAGAGAAATCACGCTTCGCCATTTTGCAGGGTGTAAATTTTTGAATGTTTATTTTCCTGATTATGCCAATGAGGTCGTGATCACTTAATAGACGACCGGCCAAGCTTGAAAAAAGTGTCTAGAAAACACTGTCGATGGCATTTTTTGTTACAAGCATGAAAATACGCAAAATGTCTCAGGATAGTGTTTACTTTGAGGGTGAGAGTGGTTGCCAACCGTATTTTTTTATCTATGTGCTAAAATTTGAAGGTTTTTTCTAAAACATTTCGAAGGATGGGATTTTTTTCGAATGCTGTGTTTTATATCAGTGTTTTATTTTAATTGGCTGACTATCTAATTAACATTTGTAAAATTTGGATAATCTTCTTTCGTATAATTCAAAATGATATGCTAATAAGAAACATGGCGCAAATACATCAAAACACGACCTTTCAAAAAGAAGCCACAACAATATGTTTTTGTTGTGTTACAGACAGGCAACAATCACATATGTTTAGATTACATACGAATCGGTACTACACGCCCGGTTGCCACCCGTGTAACACAATATACTTCTGTTGAGCCAGTCGAGTTTTGGAATGTAAATGGTTGAAAAACAGCATGTTGGCGCAAACACGTAGTTTCACTATAACACATAGACCTTCAAAATCGGTAAATATTCGAAATAAAACGCAATAATTTACGAATTTAAGCCTTTGGGTAATCACTCGTTCTAATAAATCCATCTTTATAATGAAACTTGCCTCCACACAGGTATTTTAACAAGTGCCAGTAATACCATGTTTCTCATTAGCATGTCACTTTGAGTTATGACAATTAAGAAAAGGAGAAATTTGCACATGCTAATTAGGCAGTGAACCAATTACAATAAATCCATGATATCGAAAACTGCTTTTAAATAGAATCCCATCTATCGAAATGTCGTTATAAAAACCTTCCAATTTCGCTACATAAATAGAATAATTACGGAGGGCAACCACTTTCACCGTCAAAGTGAACACACTCCGATGACATTTAGTGTGGTTTCCTGCTTGTAACAAAAAATGCCATCGACAGTCACTTTTTTCGAGGCTGGCTGGCCGTCTATAATGAATTAGGATAGACAATAGAGTCGGCAACATTCAGTTTATGCGTCGTAAAGAATAAGTCGATTAGTGTTTTTGAATGATCTGTTATTCTTGTCGCTGAGGTAATTAGCTGTTTCAGACCATTAACCCTAAAGACGTTCTTCAAATCATCATGGTCAGTTGGGACTAGGTAGTCACAGTTCAGATCCCCTGCTAATAGTGTTTCTTTGTTTTCATGAATAGCCGTGTCAAGCATGTTATCAAACTTAGATTTAAAATTCTTATCGAGATACGAGGATGAATCTGGGGGTCTATATGCAATACAAACAAGAATCGATTTTGAATTTACAATAAACAGTTCAATCCAAATTGCTTCTACCCCGTCCATTTCTAGATCTTTTCTACGTTGATAGTTGATATTGTCCCGTATATAACATAAAACTTCTCCGTACACTCCAGATTTTCTATCATTGCGTTCAATAACGTACCCGTCTATCTCAAGCTCTGCGTTACTTATGGAAGCATTCGTGTGACTCTCTGAAACGCCGAAAATATGAATGCTTTTATCACAGAGAAACAGTTTTACTTGGTCCAATTTGTTTATAATCCCATTTACGTTTTGGTGAAATAATTTAAGTCCACGTTTCTTCAAAAATGTGCCAAGGACACTATCATGGTATTCTGACGAATTCTCATCGGCAGGGTTGGTGTTGACAAAGCAGACATTGCAGAAGAATTGTTCCTTGTTGTTTCTTAACTCGTCTTTCATGCACTTTAGATGAAATGTTTTATTGCAATTAACACAGATACCTGAATTCTGGTTCTTACGAATTGTTTTCCAGCATGCTTGACATGTGAGTTTCGTTGGACCAGGGCAAAGTTCTACGTCTCCAGCTAAGAGCAGCAATATACGTAGCAGGGAAGTCTTTCTGACCACGAGGCATCTTTCTTGCTTAAACTGCCACAGCGAGGACTGAATAAACGTTTCCTTAGGACTAATAGTATCGTTTGAGACTTTGTAGTAGCAACAAGAGCTACCGTTGGTAAAGCAAGGCTTTTTGACTGCAAAGATTATTAAGATTAGCAGAGCGAATTTTAGAGCGACCACTTCGACCGCCATCACGAGCCGATGAGTCATATGACTTATGACTTATGACTTATGACTTATGACTTATGACTTATGACTTATGACTTATGACTTATGACTTATGACTTATGACTTATGACTTATGGCTAATGACTTATGACTAATGACTAATGACTTATGACTTATGACTAATGACTAATGACTTATGACTTATTACTAATGACTAATGACTAATGACTAATGACTTATGACTTATGACTTATGACTTATGACTTATGACTTATGACTTATGACTTATGACTTATGACTTATGACTTATGACTTATGACTTATGACTTATGACTTATGACTTATGACTTATGACTTATCACCTATGACTTATGACTAATGACTATGACTATAGTCATAGACTATAGTCCATGACTATGGACTATAGTCATAAGTCATAAGTCATTAGTCATTAGTCATAAGTCATAAGTTTTTAAAAATATACTATCAAAAGCAGTTGAAGTTTTCTGAAAATTTGTGACGTTTTTGTGAAATGTCTAAGGTTAAATTTTACAGCAACCAAAGCTAAAAGAGTACGTAATAACATATCTACACAAAGTACAAATATTTATATTACTAATTTTTTATTATATAAACATAAGTGTTATATAGAGTTTTATGCCACTGAGAAAAATCGTATTTAAACACACGTAAAAAATACGATATTTTTACGTGTGCGAATATCATTTTTGCAAGCCAATCAAAAACCTATTACTATTTGTGTACTATTTACATATTTGTTTTTGAGTTTCTATATGAATTGTCGTTTGTTTATAATTTGTTTATAAAATATACAGAATTCGCTCACTCGTGAGCAATATTCTCTTCAACACTCGAAATAAATTCCATATTTCCGCGCAACCATATAATATTCTCTATATAATTTTGCACGAAAAGTAAAAAATTGTGTGTTGCTATGGTTACAAACTTACAATGATTGACTGAATACTTCATGTTACAATAAATTTTGGGAAGAATAACTCCTGAGTTCGAATGGGCGAGGGGATTCTGCATGAGTGTATTTCAACCAAGGAGAGTTTGAAATTAAATGCTTTTCTTCGCAGGTGGACTACCAGATGGACTGCTGCTACACATGGGAAATGTTGCAGAAAAATCTGAAACATTATCCTCGGATTCATTCAGTTGAGGGAATAAAGGACTTTCATCCACAATGCTACAATCTTGGACAAAACTGTTGAGAAAATTGTGGAATTTCACTTAGTGTTAATATTTAAACATATTCCCACCCCCTCCCTCCCCCAAATCAATGTTGGGTGACTCATCTACCAAAATATTCAACATTGATAAGAGAGGGGGGGGAGAGCGGGCAAAAAAAAACAACTTAAGATATGCAGTATTTTTCATATTTTTCAATTCTTCTCAAGTCTTTTTGTCCAAGATTGTTTGAGAATCGTTTTTATAAAATTATTAAATTTGGTAATGTATACGGGGTTAAATTATGGTATGGGTAAAGACTAGTGCCCTTTACTGGGAAGATGGTCTTCAAAGGCTTCCAGAGAAAACAAAGGTGTATATTTAATTTTTTGTGAGTGATCTAAAAGAAAAGCCCTCGAAAGTATCCACTGATCTTGGTGTTTCACTTGCTACAATATATAGAATTAAGAAAAGTGGTTTGTCCTCATTGAAATCCGTCAAAAAGAAAGGCGGTCCTGGGCGACCTCGAAAAATTAGCGTGCGCATGGAGAGACAGATCATTCGCCAAGTGCAGGTTTTGCGTAAAGATAATCCAAACTTTTGTTCTGGTCGCCTTTTGGAGGCGTGTGGGATACATATAAAGAACGTGAGCAGGCGATTGAATGAACATGGCTATGGGTATATGCAGACGAGAAAAAAGGGAGTTCTTACTGGTAAAGACCTAATAAAGCGATATAAATTTGCAAAAGAAGTAAAAAAACAGACCAACCAATTTGTGGACTTCGCAAATAAACTTTTATTTAGATGGGGTAGTTTTTATTATAAACGGAATCCAGCAGGTCAAGCTAGAGCACCTCAAGGACGTATATAGAGAACAAAAAAGGAAGGTAGTACATATATAGATTATGTACATGTAGTACATATATAGATTTACATACATAGTGTAGCACCAACAGATGTATTTTATTCCATATATTTTATTCTTGAAGTTCCATAAAGTTAGTCAATGTACAGCATTTAACATTAATGGTATCACAACGTTGTATAAAAATGTGTTATTTTCTGCTGGCTGAGGAACGAAAGACGCAGAAAATGCTTTCCTACACATAGACATAATGTATAGGCAATATTAAATACTTCTGTTTGTCGGTGCTAGTTTTCCCTATGTATTATTTATATTAAAAGTGTGTACTAATCTCTGGCAAACTGAAGCAAAAAAATCTTCCCCATCAATCTCGTTTGCTATAAAAACGCAAAACCATATCGGTGAAATCGGATGAATATACTATTATAAATTAAATGACACACAACGGTAGTACAAGCTTGCCATGCGTGGTGCAATCATGGCTCGAAGCGCTTAACTGCCAGGCAATGACTTGACCATCTGTAAAGCAAGACGAAACGCACAATCCCAATATATAAATATATAGTCTAATACGATCATTTTCTCATTAAAATAGTAAAATCCACGGTCTAAATATTTCTAAATGAAAGAATAGTTATTAAGAAGACATTCGAGCGCACAGATTGAAGCCGCGATCCCCGCGATATTATGGGCTTCATCACCTTCATGTTTGGTATAAACTTTGATGTTTTGTGAATTGAATCTAAAATTGAATATTTTGCGAATCGAATCTTTGTATGCGATCTACATGAGTTATATAGTTGGCGGTTATGATCTTTCAGTCAAATACAAATGGATTGACATGATACGTTTGTTATTCAATCCAGCGCAAAAAATTGACTATTCCAACAAAGCTGACGAAGTACTACCACAAAATCGCCTATCGCCTAAACGTCTTCCAGTCTCTCCGATGTAGATCAAGCCACATTTGCTGCAAGAGATGCAGTAAACAAGGTTGGAGGAGATGCACGTGAAACTGTGCCTGATGACACACTGAGATTTTGGAACCGAAATACAGGTGGCGAGGTTTAAATGCTTACAATTGTAGCACTTAGCACGACCACAGGAAACAGTGCCAGCTGGTAACACAGAGTCCTGTCGCAGTGACCTGTGCACTAGGGTTTCACGGATGTTTTTACTGTGTCGAAAAGAGACTAGTGGGATCTCGGAGAAAATGGAAGACGTTGCAGGGTCATTTTTAAGTAGATTAAAATTCCGGCAAATGATGTCCCTTACTTTAAAATTGAAGGGATGATTTGATTAGAAATTGCAACCGAAGGTTCTCTTAAGGTGTCTGAACGGGGTATAAGGGAGGCCTTGTTAAGGGCAGTATCCAGGGGCGCCGGAAGGTAGCCGAAGCGGCGGGGGCAGCCCTATGAAAAGGGCACGAGCGCCGAAGGCGCTAGAAATTTGTAGGGGTACGGGGGCATCCTCCCCCGGAAAATGTTTAAATCTACACTCTCTGAAATGCCATTTCCTGCATTTTGAGTGGAGATTTTACATAATTTTGAATATTATAAAACGATAACACACAGGAATTAGATAAGGGAAGTGCGTTATTGCGGAGCTTAACTGCGCTAATCGACCACGGAAAACTAGTCGTGTGAGGAAACCAGAAAAATCTAGATAACTTATCAAGAAGATAACTAGTCAATTAACGTAATCTAGTTAAACTGCACGGTCATATATAATCCTTATTAACCTATGAGGGCTAGTCCAGTCACAATAATAATAATAATTTATTCATTACAATGCACTTTATTGTTAAGAAAAAGGGCAACCGGTTGCCCCCGCGCGCCCCCGTACTATAAGGGCAGCGGGGGCAGCTGCCCTCGCTGCCCCCGTGGCTCCGGCGCCCCTGGCCGTATCTAAAGGGTGGGAAGGATAACCACGTTCACAAAAAAGCTTCTCATTTCTGAACATTTGGCATCGAAGTCGTCGTCTCCACTGCAGAGGCGGAGTAAGAGATAGCAGTTTTAGTGTGGTTAGGATGAGAGGATGAGAAGAGAAGATAGCTGTGGGAGTCAGTAGGCTTGTAAAAGACAGATGTGCCCAGCCTATTACCATTGATAGAAATGAGAATGTCTAGGAATGATATACTGGTCTCACTGATCTCCCATGTGAACTGAAGTGCTGGATGGAAATCATTAACAAAGTTAATGAAGCAATTCAGATCAGCACGCGAGCATGATGCAGTGCCTAAGCAATCATCAATGAACCGGCGATACAAGTCAGGTGAGGGACCAGTGTATTGTTCGAAGATTTGTTTTTCCACATAACCAACAAACAAATTGGCATAGTTGGGTCCCATTTTGGTACCCATGGCCACACCACTTATTTGTTGGTAATGCTCACCATCAAACGAGAAATTGTTCAAGGTGAGCACTAACTCTGCCAAGCGTACCAAGGTGGTGGTAGATGGATCCTGAATTACCCTTTGGTCTAAAAAGTATTTTAGTGCTTGAAGGCCGTCTTGACGGGGGATGACAGTGTAAAGTGATTTGACATCCATGGTGAAAATGAATTTGTGTTGACCCTGAAAATTGATGTTGTCAAGAATTTTCAGGGCATGCTTGGTGTCCTTGATATAAGAAGGCAAGTTCTTAATCAAGGGCGCCATGATGTAATCGAGGTAACTAGAGAGGAGTTCAGTGGTGCAACCACAAGCTGACACGATTGGTCTGCCCGGGTTGTCGGGTTTATGAATTTTGGGTAGGAAATACATGACTGGTGTGCTTGGAGTAGTGACTGGGAGATTGCCTGCCGTTGCAGGTAATTCGCCAGTCGTGATGAGATGGTTGATGGTGGAACGGATTATGGTGTTGTGTTTGGATTACAAATCAGTATCAACCCTGCTATAAAAAGAGGTGTCACCCAGTTGTCTGTGAGCCTCTTGACGGTACAAGTCGGCCCTCCAGACGACTAGGGCACCCCCTTGTCAGCAGGCTTGATCACAATGTCATTCCGGGTACGCAAAGACCTTAGAGCACTAAATTCGGCTAAACTAAGATTAGGGGGCCTTTTAGGCCGGAAACGGGGGAGCTGATCTATGTCATGTCGACATTGTCGAATGAATAGATCAAGGGACCCAAATTGGCCTTCCGGAGGAGACCAGGTGGATTTTTTGGGGGTGATGACCTCAAAAACATCCTTAGACTGGATGGAGGTGTTGTTATGAAAATGTGCCTTAAGTTTTAAACTGTATTTCGGCTCCAAAATCTCAGTTTGTCATCAAGCACAGTTTCACGTGCATCTCCTCCAACCTCGTTTACTGCATCTCTTGCAGCAAATGTGGCTTGCTCAACATCGGAGAGACTGGAAGACGTTTAGGCGATAGGTTTGCTGAGCACTTGCGTGATGTTAAGAACAATGTGCACAACAAACCTGTTGCTAGGCACTTCAACAGTGCTAACCACTCCTTTTCTGATATGAAAATATGCGCCATTCATCCCATTATTGGTGGTAATGATACCCGTCGGAAGCAAGAAAAGCGTCTCATTTTAAACTTGGCACCATTCAGCCTGATGGTATCAATGAGCGCCTCTCCTTCATCTAGCTCATTCTTTTCTCTTAAATACTTCTTATATAGTTTCCTCTATATCCCCTCTTCCCTTCCCTTGTACGACATTTATAGCGCTTTGATAAGTGTAACGCATGTGCGCAGGCCTTCGACCCTATAATCGGGCCGAAGCCTGCACGCAGTCTATATCTTTACATATTAATTCTATTTTTATTATGATTGTTATGACTACTTTATTTTCATTGGTTAATATTTTGTTCACGTGACAGCTTTTATAGCGTTGCTATAAAAGCTGATGTAATGTGTTTATCTGTCTACTAATTTCTCCTGACGAAGGGCTTTAGCTCGAAACGTCGAGATTTTGTTTATATCTTTTAGGTACACGCGAAGCAACCCTCAATTTGTTCTATATGTCCGTGGCCGACGCTGAATTAAAGTCTACGATATACCAAATGAAGCACATAATGTACTTCTATACTATATATGACGACTAAAGACGGATAAAAGTAGGGGTATCATATTTCCTTGCTTTTGAGAGCTGAATTGTGTCGCTGGCTGGGAGTCTTACTGGGGCGACGGTGATTCCCTTACGAAAAAATGCTATAGGATCCTATAGGAATTCCTATAGGAAATGGGATTTCCTGTAGGAATTCCTATAAGATCCTATAGGAATAGAATTCCTATGGGAATTTTCTCTAGGAATTCCTACAGTACAGGGTGTATAAAAAAAACGCAACTATCTAAGATATTCATATTGTTCTTAAGCACAAAATATTTTAGGCCCCTGGGAAATTAAAATAGCTTCTAATCGCACAAGTCAGCTAAACTAATAATGGTGCAGCTCACAACAGAACAACGAATTTTCATAGTTTTACAGTACAACCGAAATCAAAACACAACTGAAGTGCAAAACCTTTTTCGAGCAAGATTTCCTGATCGGGCCCCTCCTCACAAAGCGACAATCTTGAGGAACGTCAGGAAATATTCGAGTGAAGGAACGAGCCATAATCTCAACAAAGGTAATTCTGGCAGGCGAAGAACAGCACGATCGGAGGAAAACAATGCTGCTGAATTCCCAGGAGCCTAAAATCTATTGTGCTTGAAAACAAAGTGAATATTTTAGAATATTAAGTGGTTGCGTTTTTTTTATACACCCTGTATAGGAGTAGAATTCCTATAGGAATTTTCTATAGGAACTCCTATAGGAAATGGATTTTCTATAGGATCCTACAGGAATATAATTCCTATAGGAATTTTCTCTAGGAATTCCTACAGTATAGGAGTAGAATTCCTATAGGAATTTTCTATGGGAATTCCTATAGGAAATGGATTTTCTCAAAGTGCAGAATGATATTCAAGAACTCACAGGTAAGATTTATTTTATGTTTAATTTGTTATTTACGTTTTTTAATTGCAAAAATCGTCAGTAATGTTTTGTGTATATTGTCACTGTGAAATTTCGTTAAAGAGGCGGTCAAGTCTGTTCTGCGCATAATTTCTGCGCATACTTATGAGGGCCCTCAGAGGTAAACAAAGCCTCAGAGGTAAACAAACCTTGATTGACCTTGCGCCGGAGGCATCAATTTCTAACATGGCGGAAGGCAGGAGTGGACTCATCAAGGCAAGTAGAGGAAAGGCAATCACTCGACAAAAATGCAAGGAAAGTGTACTTAAAAGGTAGATAGGCAAAAAAGGTTTGCATTTACGAGCAATTTTGGAGATGGCGTCAATTAAAAGACGAAATAGAAGCGAAGACGTTGTAGCGAGTAGGACGTTGCGGTAGTTTTGTAGGACAACTACTACAACTCTAAGAAAGAAACGAGGTACTATAATATAAATCATATTTTGTGAATTTTTATGTGAGATGTCATAAATTAAATGGTGATTATAAAAAGAGATGTGGTTTCTTTTAGCGACGTTTGTGTTTAAACCGATGTACGCGACACTCAAGACTGACAGTCACAAGGGGAAATTTGATTACATCAACATCTCTGTTTGTTTCCTACAACAACAACACATGCTGTTCCTCCGAGTAAGTTTTAATATATGAATAGTTTATCTATTTGACACTTGTGATAAGACTAAATATATCTTGATATCACGCTCGTATAAAATCAAAACACATGTCCTTGTTCTGGGTTTAGGTACAATTTGGTTATACAATTTTATGGGTCCATTTATACATGAAAAAAGGTTGTCCTGGTAGTAGGCTTACCCCACTAAGGCCTAAGCCCTTCAAAAGTATTAAGTGTTTTATGTGAAGTAGAGTCACTCTACTGATATGAATAGAAGCAAGTAGACATGGATTGTGTAAACAAAAACATAGCTTTCCAGCAGGGTTAATACTCTACTTTGATCACCTGGGTTAAGTGACATACATTGTAGCTTAGGTGTTCTATTTTGTATTAAATCAACATTATGTACTATAAATGAATTTTCAGTATAGCACACAAACGAAGCTAGGGTGTGGACTGTGGAGACCTCTGTGGCGTAATTACAACCAAAAGAATACACATACTGTACCTTCTGGAGTTGATTACCAAAATATTTGAGAAGTGTCTGAGTGTGCCAGGTCCGATCACCCAGGGGTTGGGATTTTATCACATTCCTAGGACTACACTTTGTAATATTATAAAGTAAATATACCTGTCATCTGTGTCATTTCCACAAATGCATCTGATAAGCATGCTTACGGAAGATTCCGGTTGGCAAGACTGTTTTGAATGAGTTGTTCAAATTTTGTCATTGCCAAGGTTATTTGTAATGGTTTTCAAGGGACTCGCCCAGCATTGAAATAAAGCATGTAATAAAACACAAAGAACATTGGGTGTAACCCTTGGAAACCATTGAAAATGACATTGGCAGCATCACCTTTTAGAGGAATTAACACATTTGCATGCAACTGTTGTTGCTTTGCATTCCACCAGAGTAGTAATATAGGGGCCGATCAACCCCCTTTTTCAGGGGGCCACAGGGGGCCACACTAATTAGTATGCAAAGGGGCCGCAAACACTAGCATATTGGGGGCTGCAGGGGGCCGCGAACGCAACTCATCCATTAACATAGACATTAATTATATATTGACGTCATAATGATATGCAAGGCGCGTTTGGGCAAAACAGTCATTAAGCTGAGCTCAGCATTTTCGTCACAAAAAGAGTTAATCCTGACGCTTTTTATCACAATAGCTATACGTTTCTATTATACGGTACTTACACATGCAATAATGGGAAAGCATGTCTCATAATTTGGCAGGTCAATAAAAATCGTTCGTGTCGGTTTTTGATAACATGTAATTAAATAAATTGCTAATAATATACGCTGCCTACAAAAAATATTTATATGATGCTCCAAAAGCATATTAGCAACAGTTTAAAATGCATTGGCAACGCATATCAGATCTGAAAAATCTATTCGAATAGTTTGCAATTTTTATTGTTTAAACCTATTCTGAAATATTCTGAATTAACATAAGTTGAAATGACTTAAATAACACATGCTTCTGCATAAAAAATCGAAACCTGCGGTAGTGTTAATATAATTCATACACGTTAATGAAAACATTTGTTATATTCCTTATATGTCCAAACGATGTTATATTCCTTTGTAAAAATTATTATATATACTGTCTCAATGTTGTCAATTATTTATGACAGATATCGCAAATATAAAATTTCACCTCTTCATTGCAATGATGAATATTATTTCTATTTTTGGTAAAAGAGCATCGTTATCGTATTCGCTCAATGTGGAAATATCATGATTTGACTTGCAATATAAAGCTTGAACTTTGGTCTTGACCAATATATTTTAGGACTCCCCTGAAAACCCACATTTTATGTGTGGGGCATCCTACTAAAATATTGTTTATAAAAATAATAATAATAATCATATTTTCCTGATAGTGTGGAGCATTTCATGGCCTGCTGGAAGCCACTGAAAGTGCATGTAGTATTTGCCCAATGTCTCTATAAACAAAATAATGCTTAAAAACACCTGTTAGGGGACGAAAAAGTAATATATTTATTGACCTGCAGTTAACGAAAACGTCAGTATTCTGACATCTGCTGAGTGCTCACAGAGAACAGGTTGTTGTTTCATGCTGCAAAATTAAACTTAAAGGGAATTAAAGAAGACACGAATTTTGGTAAGTATTTTCGAGTCTTTATATAAATTTTTTTTTAAATGAAGTCTTAAATTGATCACTTGTGGTAAAAGGAGCAAAACGCCACCAGTTGAAAGTCCTACATTTGATAAAGAGCCGTTTCAGCTGTTCCTCGCTATTGAAATAAAAATAGAGGTTGCGACATTTGCGATAGATATTACCCAGACTTAGAATACAGTCGCGGATTAAGGAATGTTTTTGTTAGTTTATAAATTCTTACAAGTGTATAGTTTTGTGCTCAAATTCTGTTAAATTGATAATCTATAAAATTTTCTGCGGCAGCTGGTATTAACTATTTACTACTTTTAACTACCGTTTAATTTGTTGTTAAAATGTAGTTAAGTTTAAAACAGGTAATGGTGTTTGTGGATGGAATATGCGAACGAAAATTTATATACACTTTTACAGGGCCTTTTTAAAGAAATCGTTAGTGGGGGGGGCCATCATCGAAAGGGGACGTAACAAGTGGGTGGTGTATTACAGGTGTGGGAAGCTGGAGGGGTCTGGGGGTCCTCCGGTCCCTGCGATTCCGGTGCAGCGCTCTAACCAACTGAGCTACAGAGTTCAGTTCCTGGGCATTAACCGCAAGTTCGTGTATATATGATGGGAGGGATGCCAGTATATGGTATATGGGTAAATACTAAGATTTTTCCTGGCATCTAGTTCGATGGGAATAATAGTTGATGGTGTTTGTGGATGAAATATTCGAACGAAAATTTATATGCATTTTTAGAGCTAATACAACTAGCCAGCTCATTAGTCATAAGTCGTAAGTCATGCGTCATGCGTCATGCGTCATGCGTCATGCGTCATGCGTCATGCGTCATGCGTCATGCGTCATGCGTCATGCCGTCATGCGTCATGCGTCATGCGTCATGCGTCATGCGTCATGCGTCATGCGTCATGCGTCATGCGTCATGCGTCATGCGTCATGCGTCATGCGTCATGCGTCATGCGTCATGCGTCATGCGTCATGCGTCATGCGTCATGCGTCATGCGTCATGCGTCATGCGTCATGCGTCATGCGTCATGCGTCATGCGTCATGCGTCATGCGTCATGCGTCATGCGTCATGCGTCATGCGTCATGCGTCATGCGTCATGCGTCATGCGTCATGCGTCATAAGTCATAAGTCATAAGTCATAAGTCATAAGTCATACGTCATACGTCATACGTCATACGTCATACGTCATACGTCATACGTCATACGTCGCCGCGTCATACGTCGCCGTCATACGTCGCCACGTCATACGTCATACGTCGCCGTCGCCCGTCATACGTCGCCACGTCATACGTCATACGTCATACGTCATACGTCATACGTCGCCCGTCGCCACGTCATACGTCGCCATACGTCATACGCCATACGTCATACGCCATACGTCGCCACGTCGCCGTCGCCATACGTCGCCGTCGCCGTCGCGTCATACGTCGCCACGTCGCCCGTCATACGTCGCCCGTCGCCACGTCGTCATACGTCATACGTCGCCATACGTCATACGTCATACGTCGCCACGTCGCCCGTCATACGTCGCCCGTCATACGTCATACGTCGCCACGTCGCCACGTCATACGTCATACGTCATACGTCATGCCCGTCATTCGTCATACGTCACGTCATACGTCATACGTCATACGTCATACGTCATACGTCATACGTCATACGTCATACGTCGCCGTCATACGTCATATCGTCTTACATCGCCGTCGCATGCAACCGCCTAGTCTATTACTATGACTATAATCGCTCGATTTGGAGCTAAGCTAGCTCGATGATAAAGATAAGGAAGATAAAGATAAGGAAGATAAGGAAGATAAAGATAAGGAAGATAAAGATAAGGAAGATAAGGAAGATAAAGATAAGGAAGATAAAGATAAGGAAGATAAAGATAAGGAAGATAAAGATAAGAGATACGGAAGATCAAAATAAGGAAGATCAAGATAAGGAAGATAAAGATAAGGAAGATAAAGATAAGGAAGATAAAGATAAGGAAGATAAAGATAAGGAAGATAATGATAAGGAAGATAAAGATAGGGAAGATAAGTCGGCTCGGAGGTATATATACTAGGCTCGGAGATATATACTAAGCTTGGCTCGGGCCTATCCTTATATGTTAAAGTTCGGCTCGGACCTATCCTTACATCTTAGAGCTCGGCTCGAAGCTAAGCTCGCTCTATATGGAGGTTGGCTCGCTCAATATAAAGCTAACATCGCTCGATATTCGATTATTCAATTTTAGGATTCAATGATTCACTCTTAGGATTTGGAGTTTAAGAATAATACGTTCTTAGAAGCAGACCGAGAGCAGACCTTATTTACTTTGTTAAAAATATATTTAATATTGGGTAGATTTCAGATTAGACACCTTACTAACGCTGTAAAATAAATTATTATCAATAAATGTGTTTTAAAAATTAATTAATTCGTGTGTTGTATGTACATTGTACAATATTTCCCCGTCCTATAATAATATATTCTAAATTTATTCAAATTTTTAAGCTAGAAAATCTTAATTGCCCGTAATTACCTAACAAACGCTAAATGTTTATATACAATGTTTGTATATGCTTGTAAATCTCGCTTAAAAATTACTGCTTTTCCCACTCTGCTACATCTAAAACGCTTGAAACTTTGTAAGGTTTAAATCCCTGTAAGAACTATGTTTATACAATCGCTTGGCAAATATATATTTGTATTGCTCTATAAGACCTTAGCTATGCCGATTAAACCTTAAGATCTTCTCGTTTTAGAAAGCTATATCTCTGCTTGTTATTATTTCGCATAAGGTAATAATACTTTACTAGGTTAAGCGTCGCTATATTAGTTATATAAGCCGTTTCGTATTAGGTGATATTAGATACGAGAATATATTTACTCGTTGTCGAAACGGACTGTGTTTGGAACACAAAGCTTGGCAAATACAGGGTGTATCATAAAAAAGTGAACTCTTTGAAATTTAATACAATAGTCAACCTTTTGAAATTGAACTTCATATTTGCATTTTCTTTCAAAGAATCTATTGTACCCTATTGTATTTAATTTCAAAGGGTTCACTTTTTTTTGAGACACCTGTACAGGGTGTCCCAAAAAAAAGGCTACCATTTCAAATTCAAATTAGCATGTTAATTCAAGCAACCTATTGTAGTTCTTTGAAATTCATTATCGCTTTTGAACTACGAATGCGTAAAACACACAGTTTTATACACATGGGATATTGAATACAATAGGTTGCTTGAATTAACATGCTAATTTGAATTTGAAAAGGTAGCCTTTTTTTTGGGACACCCTGTACAGGGTGTCTCAAAAAAAACCAAAATCATTGAAATAACGTATTGTTCGAATTTCAATGCCGTAACACAAAGGATTTTGACAGGGTGATTAATTTGTTTTAAAAAATTAAAATATCTTTGTAAAGTGAACGTTTGTTTGCTCATGGGAATTTAAAAATGCTTCGTAAATTGTAAAAGAAATTACGGATTAACAAAAATGAGAACATTACAAATTATTCCTGTCATCACTTCGAGAGAAATGGTTCAACTAACCCCCGAACAAAGAGTTTTTGTCGTGTTAAATTATACGAGAACACAAAGTACGACACAAGTGCGAAACGCTTTTCGAGAAAGGTTCCCAAATCGCAATCCACCTGCGGCAAGCACAATTTTGGAAAACGTAAGGAAATACGACAACTCCGGAACCAGTCTAAACCTCAATAAAGGCAATTCCGGCAGAAGAAGAACTACTCGAACTGCAGAAAACATTGACGCTGTTAGGGATCTACACATAACAAGTTTACGCTGAGTATTACCATTCATTATAGCAGTTATGTCAATCTTTTATGCACTCGTGGGATTAACTTAGTGCTAGGGCATTGAAATTCGAACAATACGTCAATTTCAATGGTTTTGGTTTTTTTTGAGACACCCTGTATAGTGTGTCTCAAAAAAAACTGAACCCTTTCAAATTCAAATTAGCCATAACCTATTGTAGCAATTAGAGCTGTCAAATTACTACAATAGGTTATGGCTAATTTGAATTTGAAAAGGTAGCCTTTTTTTGGGACACACTGTATATAGAAACGTCTAGCCATTGTGATAAAAAGCGTCAGGATTAACTCTTTTTGTAACGAAAATGCTGAGTTCAGCTTAATGACTGTTTTGCCTAAACGCGCCTTGCATATCATTATGACGTCAATATATAATTAATGTCTATGTTAATGTGTTGCACACTCTCGCACACTCTCACACACTAGAAAGCTTAAGATCTACAACGCCAACGTTGATGACGCGGCCCTTCTAACAATGAAGTTTTTCGCTTGTAATAAAGCAATGGAAAAACTTGTAGTCCCAAGAGAATTCTAGACGTCGTCTCTGTCTTGTTAACGACGCCAACTAGAGCATTTTTACGTCCTCAGGACGACGGCAAGTCAGAAGGATGAATAGCTGCATTTCACGTTTGTTTTTACAGCCTGCATTGTAGTCGATAACTGCAGTTGAAACGTTTTAAAAGTCATGAATAAAAAGCTGTCAGCTAAAACAAGAATGTTGTTCAATCAAGGTCTCTTTATATTCACATATTTATATGGCGTTGTCGACTGCCGCGTCGTCGTAGTTCTTAAGTTCGCTACTCTCACACACTCTCGCACACTCTCAAAACTCAACATAATGACTGTTTTACCCAAACTCACCTTGCATCTCATTATGACGTCAATACATAATTAATTATGTTTATGTTAATCATGTTGCACACCGCCTATATAATTATATAGTAATTCAGTGCTAAGTTGCAAATTTCAGAGTTTTAATTATGCACACCGCATGGCTTTATAGATTATGATGAAACTGCATGTTAAGAAACATTTTTAAAATCTTAGCTAGTATTTAAAATTTAGCAAGACTCGACAAGGACTAGTCAAGGAAAACTTGCTCGTCTGTACGGGGCTTTATGATCGTAAGGAAAAAATAGGGAAAATTGACTGTGGAAAATCGGGGGAGACAAAGAAGAAGTATATATTAACATTTTAGCGCCCCTCCGTAAGTAGTGGTTCCTTGAAAGTAGCCGCCCCCAACAGCGGATAAAACCGAAAGTATAAGGGGGCCGTTAAGGCCATTTTCCATTGCGGTCGTTTTGCCCGCGCGGCCGAAGCGTCCGATTCGAGTCACGTGAATAATAAGTCGCGCGGGCACGCCAAGAAAGTTGAATGTATTTCAATTTTCATCTGTGTCCGCGAGCAGTAAAGCGGACAGAAAACTCTCAGCGCAAGTTGAAACATGTTCACTCCGCCCGCGCGGGCAAGGCGACCGTAATGGGAAACGGCCTTTACTTTCGGGCGCAGCACTTATTCACAACAACAACGGCACTTAATCGAAGGAACCATAATGAAAACAACTACAGTGTTCTTAAGTTCAAAGTGAGTATATTTCAATGCTCAGTCGTTTAACCTCCAGAACTTAGAAAATACCCAATTTCGTAGTGAAGGCAGATGCAAATAGGATAATTTTTAAAGAGGGCCGCCCTCGAATATGCAGCGCCCTCAAATAAGAGCCGCATCAAAACACAAAAATTTAACGAGCGCCGCGGCACTCAAACGAGTAAGTACGGCGCTCATGCACCGGCAAGAACGCCGACAACCAAATATTTTGCTATAGCTTTTCGAGTATATCTGTATAATTATGTTTCCAATTTTTCAAAGACAAAATTTTCACGCTCATATAGTTTGTAATATGTCCTTTAGACCTTCACACACGTATTTATATACGAACTGTTCGTTTTGGCGTTTTATAGTGGTTGCTTATTAGAATTGCATGCATATAGTCACAACTCGTATACGGTTGGTTTCCGCCACTTTGGGTGATAAATCACCATTTCAATTCCAGCTTACGCTAAATTTGCTTAATAACACGAGTCTAGACATGTTAAAACAATTCTCCTCGTTGTTCATGGGGCCATTAACAAAGGTTGTCCGGCAAAATTATATATTTTCTGACCCCCCCCCCCCCCCTTGTCCGGCATTGTCCGAATTTAGAGCTCCCCCCCGTCCCTCTGGACATCCGTTTATATGTCTTGCAAAAACTCACCATCTGCTTTGAGCGCGTAATACGCAATAAGTTTGTAAAAATCTCCTCTTACAAGAACACTTAATAAGGAAACAAGCACCTGTGTTATCGCAATTGTGGCAACCTATTGTCTAGATAAGGAAGGTTTAACGTTTTTCGCCTTGCGCCGTAATTACGATCGGTTGTTTCAAATGTTAAATATCGCCAGACGTGTTTATTCCCTGGCAACAGGACACGCGTCATTCGATAGCTTATGACTTCCTCTTTAAAATTATATTTAGTTTGTCCCGGTTCATATTACATATCCAAATTAATTTGCATACATGTTCATAAATTATCTAAAAATTTTACAATTATTGTTGAAATAACCCTGAATTGCCAGAACAGGGTTCAGAATTTTCGAGCAAATGTTAGCAAATTTTGGACCGAAATTGTAGCTCATATAAAAAGGAATATTATTGGAAAGTTTCATTGCATTTGAAGAAGTAGAAGTATTTTATTTTATTTTTTGAAAGTCGCATGCAAAATGCCGAGATCGTTGAAATTTGATTCCCGCACGCGGAAATTAATTACGAAATGCCATATAAGGTCAGTGTTGATTGCTATAAACCAATGAAAATCCGCCGTCTAGGCAATTACATCACGCGGAGTCGATTGCCGGTACTTTCAATACGCTAGGATGCAAAGCCGCGGAGATTTAGCTTCCGAAGTTGCCCGAGCGTGCGCCGACAAAAACCGGGATTTCGCAATAAACACGGGATTTTCACGGGAAAAGTCGAGAATTGTCATAAAATGGCTAGTTTATTTAGTATATTTATTTAAATACATCCTTTCGAACAGGATTTTCAAGAGCTATCCAATGGTCACACTTAGGAGTTTGTAGCGTGTAAACCAAAGGTAGGAAAGCGAAATGAATATATAATTAGTTTGTATTATTGTTAATTATTGTTAATTTGTAAACAATACAAAGTTCAGAGGTGTTTGCAAGGGGCTAAATTGGCCGCGTAGCATTGTAAACAAACACAATTTACTTCGCTAAAGACATCGTAAAACGCTGAATCGAACGGTGGTATTTTCATCTACATAGCATGCACTGAACCGAAGATATGAAAACTGCAAAAGTAGGACGATATCGTCCTACTTTAGTTAGCACCAAACAATAAGGAGTTCAATAACCTATTTATTAATTCAGAACACTGTTGAATTCATCAATGAAATAATTAATTTATATTACTCTCGTTCCAATTGAAGTGTTCCTCAAATATTGATTCGATACATTACCTCGCGCTGACCAATTCATTTGTTCAAGTTCCTCGAGATATTCATACACTTCCTGTGAAAGTTGACCAATCACAATCCGTATGTGATTTGAATACGAATCAACTGACCAATGAGGAACTGATCCTGCATTGCAGGAAGTAAACAATATTCAAAAATCAAGAATTCGGTTGTTTTCATCATTCATGTAACTGAAATTCTTCAAATGTGTTTACATTTGTGCTCAGAAAAACGTTGAATTGAAATACATGTATGGCTTCTCAAGAAAAATGTCAAAGTGTTGAAGATTTTCTATGGTTTAGAAAACGGTTTAGAACCAGAATTGAATAGATATGCAAAGCCGCGTTGCGAGATCAAGGTTTTACTTCAACAAATATAACAAATATTCATTTTATTTTTAGAAATAAGCGATCAAACGTGGGGGTTTTCTAATCTATATTTCAAAGGGAAATGTCTCTTTCATCTGTTTACAATATATATTTTTCCCGTTAACTCTTTTAGTACAGTAAAAATAATGGAAGTGCATGACAAAAATGACAGGCGTCATTTTATAGTGCAATGAATGTCAGTGGCAAATTTTGGCTTATAGACCAAATAATTTATTGTAAAGGTACGAAGAAAAATTTCAAATTTGTTCTCTGTATGAAATTGTAACAAATTTTTTACTGTAATATAGTAATATTATAAACAATATAGATTATAGTACAATTTTATAGTTTTAGAACACAAATATGTATTTATGTACTTGCTTGACATTTTTTATTTATTATCGTATTATATAATTATCAGAATCGATCCTCAAAATAGCGCCACAAAAATAAACACTGTCACTGTTTGTCTAAATCATAAATGTCAAGCAAGTACATAAATACATATTTGTGTTTTAAAACTATAAAATTGTACTATAATCTATATTGTTTCTAATAATATTGCTATATTACAGTAAAGTTTGTTACAATTTCATACAGAGAACAAATTTGAAAGTTAGAAAAAACTTTTTTTCATACCTTTACAATAAATTATTTGGTCTATAAACCAAAATTTGCCACTGACATTTATTGCACTATAAAATGACGCCTCTCATTTTTGTCATACACTTCCATTATTTTTACTGTACTAAAAGAGTTAACGGGAAAAAATATATATTGTAAACGGATGAAAGTGACATTTTCCTTTGAAATATAGATTAGAAAACCGCCATGTTTGATCGCTTGGTTTCTAACAATAAAATGAATGTTTGTTATATTTGTTGAAGTAAAACCTTGATCTCGCAACGCGGCTTTGCATATTTATTCAATTCTCGTTCTAAACCGTTTTCTAAACCGTTTTCTAAATCATAGAAATTCTTCAACACTTTGACATTTTTCTTGAGAAGCCATACATGTATTTCAATTAAATGTTTTTCTGAGCACAAATGTAAACACATTTGAAGAATTTCAGTTACATGAATGATGAAAACAACGGATTCTTGATTTTTGAATATTGTTTACTTCCTGCAATGCAGGATCAGTTCCTCATTGGTCAGTTGATTCGTATTCAAATCACATACGGATTGTGATTGGTCAACTTTCACAGGAAGTGTATGAATATCTCGAGGATATTGAACAAATGAATTGGTCAGCGCGAGGTAATGTATCGAATCAATATTTGAGGAACACTTCAATTGGAACGACAGTAATAGCAATGACATATACTTAAAGTGCTTATAAACCTAAAATGGGTTTTTATTGATTCAGATAGAGCATAAAAAGTTAGTTAGTAAGTTCTATATTAGTTTTTGGCTTAGACTTTTAGTTTCGGAGGTACAAGGGCTCAAACAGGCAAATTTGGCCATTTTTTGAAAAAAAGTAGCGCGACCAAAATATCACCAAGGGACCTGGATCCCAGGAACCCATCTTCGACAGCAACTATACTTTTGTATTACGAAGACATAAATCCTACTAAGTGTTTTATGTGAAGTAGAGTCACTCTACTGATATGAATAGAAGCAAGTAGACATGGATTGTGTAAACAAAAACATAGCTTTCCAGCAGGGTTAATACTCTACTTTGATCACCTGGGTTAAATGACATACATTGTAGCTTAGGTGTTCTATTTTGTACTAAATCAACATTATGTACTATAAATGAATTTTCAGTATAGCACACAAACGAAGCTAGGTTGTGGACTGTGGAGACCTCTGTGGTGTAATTACAACCAAAAGAATACACATACTGTACCTTCTGGAGTTGATTACCAAAATATTTGAGAAGTGTCTGAGTTTGCCAGGTCCGATCAACCAGAAGTTGGGATTTTATCACATTCCTAGGACTACACTTTGTAATATTATAAAGTAAATATACCTGTCATCTGTGTCATTTCCACAAATGCATCTGATAAGCATGCTTACGGAAGATTCCGGTTGGCAAGACTGTTTGAATGAGTTGTTCAAATTTTGTCATTGCCAAGGTTATTTGTAATGGTTTTCAAGGGACTCGCCCAGCATTGAAATAAAGCATGTAATAAAACACAAAGAACATTGGGTGTAACCCTTGGAAACCATTGAAAATGACATTGGCAGCATCACCTTTTAGAGGAATTAACACATTTGCATGCAACTGTTGTTGCTTTGCATTCCACCAGAGTAGTAATATAGGGGCCGATCAACCCCCTTTTTCAGGGGGCCACAGGGGGCCACACTAATTAGTATGCAAAGGGGCCGCAAACACTAGCATATAGGGGGCTGCAGGGGGCCGCAAACGCAACTCATCATTAACATAGACATTAATTATATATTGACGTCATAATGATATGCAAGGCGCGTTTGGGCAAAACAGTCATTAAGCTGAGCTCAGTATTTTCGTCACAAAAAGAGTTAATCCTGACGCTTTTTATCACAATAGCTATACGTTTCTATTATACGGTACTTACACATGCAATAATGGGAAAGCATGTCTCATAATTTGGCAGGTCAATAAAAATCGTTCGTGTCGGTTTTTGATAACATGTAATTAAATAAATTGCTAATAATATACGCTGCCTACAAAAAATATTTATATGATGCTCCAAAAGCATATTAGCAACAGTTTAAAATGCATTGGCAACGCATATCAGATCTGAAAAATCTATTCGAATAGTTTGCAATTTTTATTGTTTAAACCTATTCTGAAATATTCTGAATTAACATAAGTTGAAAAGACTTAAATAACACATGCTTCTGCATAAAAAATCGAAACCTGCGGTAGTGTTAATATAATTCATACACGTTATATTGAAAACATTTGTTATATTCCTTATATGTCCAAACGATGTTATATTCCTTTGTAAAAATTATTATATATACTGTCTCAATGTTGTCAATTATTTATGACAGATATCGCAAATATAAAATTTCACCTCTTCATTGCAATGATGAATATTATTTCTATTTTTGGTAAAAGAGCATCGTTATCGTATTCGCTCAATGTGGAAATATCATGATTTGACTTGCAATATAAAGCTTGAACTTTGGTCTTGACCAATATATTTTAGGACTCCCCTGAAAACCCACATTTTATGTGTGGGGCATCCTACTAAAATATTGTTTATAAAAATAATAATAATCATCGTATTTTCCTGATAGTGTGGAGCATTTCATGGCCTGCTGGAAGCCACTCAAAGTGCATGTAGTATTTGCCCAATGTCTCTATGCTTAAAAACACCTGTTAGGGGACGAAAAAGTAATATATTTATTGACCTGCAGTTAACGAAAACGTCAGTATTCTGACATCTGCTGAGTGCTCACAGAGAACAGGTTGTTGTTTCATGCTGCAAAATTAAACTTAAAGGGAATTAAAGAAGACACGAATTTTGGTAAGTATTTTCGAGTCTTTATATAAATTTTTTTTTAAATGAAGTCTTAAATTGATCACTTGTGGTAAAAGGAGCAAAACGCCACCAGTTGAAAGTCCTACATTTGATAAAGAGCCGTTTCAGCTGTTCCTCGCTATTGAAATAAAAATAGAGGTTGCGACATTTGCGTTAGATATTACCCAAACTTAGAATACAGTCGCGGATTAAGGAATGTTTTTGTTAGTTTATAAATTCTTACAAGTGTATAGTTTTGTGCTCAAATTCTGTTAAATTGATAATCTATAAAATTTTCTGCGGCAGCTGGTATTAACTATTTACTACTTTTAACTACCGTTTAATTTGTTGTTAAAATGTAGTTAAGTTTAAAACAGGTAATGGTGTTTGTGGATGGAATATGCGAACGAAAATTTATATACACTTTTACAGGGCCTTTTTAAAGAAATCGTTAGTGGGGGGGCCATCATCGAAAGGGGACGTAACAAGTGGGTGGTGTATTACAGGTGTGGGAAGCTGGAGGGGTCTGGGGGTCCTCCGGTCCCTGCGATTCCGGTGCAGCGCTCTAACCAACTGAGCTACAGAGCAGGGTTTTTTTTAAGAAAAATTTAGAACTGCACATTTTGTCATACTACATGCCAGGGCCTTTTTGTGGGGGGGGGGCATCAACGAAAAGGGACCTAACAAGAATGTGGTATATTGAGGGTGTGTGGATGTGGTTGGGGGTCTGGGGGTCCTCCCCAGAAAATTTTTGTATTTTTGAGTTTCTGTGGCTTGATTTCCTGCATTTTCAGAGACATTTTTTGAAATATCCCATCTAAACAGACTGAGTTTTTGGTGTAAAAGCAATGCTTTGTTATGAGAATATCATAACTTTCTTCTGACCTATAAACTTAAGAACTTTTGGACAAAAGGGACCTTCACTGGGAGGATAGTTTACTGGGGCTAACATTGGGGCTGGGGGGCTTTGGCCCCTCAGTATATTAATTAAAAAAGGCCCTGCGACATGTCATAGCATGAAATTCAACTCGCGCAAATGGCACCATCTTTTTCTTATAAAACTTTCATTAACTGATTCTCATCCCTACAAATAGAAACGATGCTGAAAATTGTCAACAAAAATTATATTGTTGAGTTTGTTATGAGAAATTCTGGTACTGCTTTTGTTATTGAAGCTATGTGTATTCCATTTATTCCTTCGATTACTTTAGTTTTCTACAATAAATATCCATATCCTGAAAGTTCGTATTTTTTTCAACTGCACAAAATATTTTTTAGAGTTGCACAAATTGATTTAGAACTGCACATTTTGTGTAGAACTGCACGTTAAAAAAAACCCTGCTACAGAGTTCAGTTCCTGGGCATTAACCGCAAGTTCGTGTATATATGATGGGAGGGATGCCAGTATATGGTATATGGGTAAATACTAAGATTTTTCCTGGCATCTAGTTCGATGGGAATAATAGTTGATGGTGTTTGTGGATGAAATATTCGAACGAAAATTTATATGCATTTTTAGAGCTAATACAACTAGCCAGCTCATTAGTCATAAGTCGTAAGTCATAAGTCATAAGTCATAAGTCACAAGTCACAAGTCACAAGTCACAAGTCATAGGTCATAAGTCATAAGTCATAAGTCATAAGTCATAAGTCATAAGTCATAAGTCATAAGTCATAAGTCATAAGTCATAAGTCATAAGTCATAAGTCATAAGTCATAAGTCATAAGTCATAAGTCATAAGTCATAAGTCATATGTCATATGTCATAAGTCATAAGTCATAAGTCATAAGTCATAAGTCATAAGTCATAAGTCATAAGTCATAAGTCATATGTCATAAGTCATAAGTCATAGGTCATAGGTCATAGGTCATAGGTCATAGGTCATAAGTCATAAGTCATAAGTCATAAGTCATAAGTCATAAGTCATAAGTCATAAGTCATAAGTCATAAGTCATAAGTCATAAGTCATAAGTCATAAGTCATAAGTCATAAGTCATAAGTCATAAGTCATAAGTCATAAGTCATAAGTCATAAGTCATAAGTCATAAGTCATAAGTCATAAGTCATAAGTCATAAGTCATAAGTCATAAGTCATAAGTCATAAGTCATAAGTCATAAGTCATAAGTCATAAGTCATAAGTCATAAGTCATAAGTCATAAGTCATAAGTCATAAGTCATAAGTCATAAGTCATAAGTCATAAGTCATAAGTCGTAAGTCATAAGTCATAAGTCATAAGTCATAAGTCATAAGTCATAAGTCATAAGTCATAAGTCATAAGTCATAAGTCATAAGTCATAAGTCATACGTCATACGTCATACGTCATACGTCATACGTCATACGTCATACGTCATACGTCATAAGTCATAAGTCATAAGTCATAAGTCATAAGTCATAAGTCATAAGTCATAAGTCATAAGTCATAAGTCATAAGTCATATGTCATATGTCATAAGTCATAAGTCATAAGTCATAAGTCATAAGTCATAAGTCATAAGTCATAAGTCATAAGTCATAAGTCATAAGTCATAAGTCATAAGTCATAAGTCATACGTCATACGTCATACGTCATACGTCATACGTCATACGTCATACGTCATACGTCATACGTCATAAGTCATAAGTCATAAGTCATAAGTCATAAGTCATAAGTCATAAGTCATAAGTCATAAGTCATAAGTCATAAGTCATAAGTCATAAGTCATAAGTCATAAGTCATAAGTCATAAGTCATAAGTCATAAGTCATAAGTCATAAGTCATAAGTCATAAGTCATAAGTCATAAGTCATAAGTCATAAGTCATAAGTCATAAGTCATAAGTCATAGAAATTGGATTAGTTAACAAGTATATCCGCCTAGTCTATTACTATGACTATAATCGCTCGATTTGGAGCTAAGCTAGCTCGATGATAAAGATAAGGAAGATAAAGATAAGGAAGATAAAGATAAGGAAGATAAGGAAGATAAAGATAAGGAAGATAAAGATAAGGAAGATAAGGAAGATAAAGATAAGGAAGATAAAGATAAGGAAGATAAAGATAAGGAAGATAAAGATAAGGAAGATCAAGATAAGGAAGATAAAGATAAGGAAGATAAAGATAAGGAAGATAAAGATAAGGAAGATAAAGATAAGGAAGATAATGATAAGGAAGATAAAGATAGGGAAGATAAGTCGGCTCGGAGGTATATATACTAGGCTCGGAGATATATACTAAGCTTGGCTCGGGCCTATCCTTATATGTTAAAGTTCGGCTCGGACCTATCCTTACATCTTAGAGCTCGGCTCGAAGCTAAGCTCGCTCTATATGGAGGTTGGCTCGCTCAATATAAAGCTAACATCGCTCGATATTCGATTATTCAATTTTAGGATTCAATGATTCACTCTTAGGATTTGGAGTTTAAGAATAATACGTTCTTAGAAGCAGACCGAGAGCAGACCTTATTTACTTTGTTAAAAATATATTTAATATTGGGTAGATTTCAGATTAGACACCTTACTAACGCTGTAAAATAAATTATTATCTATAAATGTGTTTTAAAAATTAATTAATTCGTGTGTTGTATGTACATTGTACAATATTTCCCCGTCCTATAATAATATATTCTAAATTTATTCAAATTTTTAAGCTAGAAAATCTTAATTGCCCGTAATTACCTAACAAACGCTAAATGTTTATATACAATGTTTGTATATGCTTGTAAATCTCGCTTAAAAATTACTGCTTTTCCCACTCTGCTACATCTAAAACGCTTGAAACTTTGTAAGGTTTAAATCCCTGTAAGAACTATGTTTATACAATCGCTTGGCAAACATATATTTGTATTGCTCTATAAGACCTTAGCTATGCCGATTAAACCTTAAGATCTTCTCGTTTTAGAAAGCTATATCTCTGCTTGTTATTATTTCGCATAAGGTAATAATACTTTACTAGGTTAAGCGTCGCTATATTAGTTATCTAAGCCGTTTCGTGTAAGGTGATATTAGATGCGAGAATATATTTACTCGTTGTCGAAACGGACTGTGTTTGGAACACAACGCTTAGCAAAATACAGGGTGTATCATAAAAAAGTGAACCCTTTGAAATTTAATACAATAGCGAACCTTTTGAAATTGAACTTCATATTTGCATTTTCTTTCAAAGAATCTATTGTACCCTATTGTATTTAATTTCAAAGGGTTCACTTTTTTGAGACATCTGTTCAGAATAGGTGTCCCAAAAGGCACCATTTCAAATTCAAATTAGCATGTTAATTCAAGCAACCTATTGTAGTTCTTTGAAATTCATTATCGCTTTTGAACTACGAATGCGTAAAAACACACAGTTTTATACACATGGGATATTGAATACAATAGGTTGCTTGAATTAACATGCTAATTTGAATTTGAAAAGGTAGCCTTTTTTTTGGGACACCCTGTATAGTGTGTCTCAAAAAAAACTGAACCCTTTCAAATTCAAATTAGCCATAACCTATTGTAGCAATTAGAGCTGTCAAATTACTACAATAGGTTATGGCTAATTTGAATTTGAAAAGGTAGCCTTTTTTTGGGACACACTGTATATAGAAACGTCTAGCCATTGTGATAAAAAGCGTCAGGATTAACTCTTTTTGTAACGAAAATGCTGAGTTCAGCTTAATGACTGTTTTGCCTAAACGCGCCTTGCATATCATTATGACGTCAATATATAATTAATGTCTATGTTAATGTGTTGCACACTCTCGCACACTCTCACACACTAGAAAGCTTAAGATCTACAACGCCAACGTTGATGACGCGGCCCTTCTAACAATGAAGTTTTTCGCTTGTAATAAAGCAATGGAAAAACTTGTAGTCCCAAGAGAATTCTAGACGTCGTCTCTGTCTTGTTAACGACGCCAACTAGAGCATTTTTACGTCCTCAGGACGACGGCAAGTCAGAAGGATGAATAGCTGCATTTCACGTTTGTTTTTACAGCCTGCATTGTAGTCGATAACTGCAGTTGAAACGTTTTAAAAGTCATGAATAAAAAGCTGTCAGCTAAAACAAGAATGTTGTTCAATCAAGGTCTCTTTATATTCACATATTTATATGGCGTTGTCGACTGCCGCGTCGTCGTAGTTCTTAAGTTCGCTACTCTCACACACTCTCGCACACTCTCAAAACTCACCTTGCATATCATTATGACGTCAATACATAATTAATTATGTTTATGTTAATGATGTTGCACACCCCCTATATAATTATATAGTAATTCAGTGCTAAGTTGCAAATTTCAGAGTTTTAATTATGCACACCGCATGGCTTTATAGATTATGATGAAACTGCATGTTAAGAAACATTTTTAAAATCTTAGCTAGTATTTAAAATTTAGCAAGACTCGACAAGGACTAGTCAAGGAAAACTTGCTCGTCTCTACGGGGCTTTATGATCGTAAGGAAAAAATAGGGAAAATTGACTGTGGAAAATCGGGGGAGACAAAGAAGAAGTATATATTAACATTTTAGCGCCCCTCCGTAAGTAGTGGTTCCTTGAAAGTAGCCGCCCCCAACAGCGGATAAAACCGAAAGTATAAGGGGGCCGTTAAGGCCATTTTCCATTGCGGTCGTTTTGCCCGCGCGGCCGAAGCGTCCGATTCGAGTCACGTGAATAATAAGTCGCGCGGGCACGCCAAGAAAGTTGAATGTATTTCAATTTTCATCTGTGTCCGCGAGCAGTAAAGCGGACAGAAAACTCTCAGCGCAAGTTGAAACATGTTCACTCCGCCCGCGCGGGCAAGGCGACCGTAATGTGAAACGGCCTTTACTTTCGGGCGCAGCACTTATTCACAACAACAACGGCACTTAATCGAAGGAACCAGAATGAAAACAACTACAGTGTTCTTAAGTTCAAAGTGAGTATATTTCAATGCTCAGTCGTTTAACCTCCAGAACTTAGAAAATACCCAATTTCGTAGTGAAGGCAGATGCAAATAGGATAATTTTTAAAGAGGGCCGCCCTCGAATATGCAGCGCCCTCAAATAAGAGCCGCATCAAAACACAAAAATTTAACGAGCGCCGCGGCACTCAAACGAGTAAGTACGGCGCTCATGCACCGGCAAGAACGCCGACAACCAAATATTTTGCTATAGCTTTTCGAGTATATCTGTATACTTATGTTTCCAATTTTTCAAAGACAAAATTTTCACGCTCATATAGTTTGTAATATGTCCTTTAGACCTTCACACACGTATTTATATACGAACTGTTCGTTTTGGCGTTTTATAGTGGTTGCTTATTAGAATTGCATGCATATAGTCACAACTCGTATACGGTTGGTTTCCGCCACTTTGGGTGATAAATCACCATTTCAATTCCAGCTTACGCTAAATTTGCTTAATAACACGAGTCTAGACATGTTAATAAAACAATTCTCCTCGTTGTTCATGGGGCCATTAACAAAGGTTGTCCGGCAAAATTATATATTTTCTGACCCCTCCCCTTTGTACGGCATTGTCCGAATTTAGAGCTCCCCCCCGTCCCTCTGGACATCCGTTTATATGTCTTGCAAAAACTCACCATCTGCTTTGAGCGCGTAATACGCAATAAGTTTGTAAAAATCTCCTCTTACAAGAACACTTAATAAGGAAACAAGCACCTGTGTTATCGCAATTGTGGCAACCTATTGTCTAGATAAGGAAGGTTTAATAATATTAAATTCCATAACCTATTTATTAATTCAGAACACTGTTGAATTCATCAATGAAATAATTAATTTATATTACTGTCGTTCCAATTGAAGTGTTCCTCAAATATTGATTCGATACATTACCTCGCGCTGACCAATTCATTTGTTCAAGTTCCTCGAGATATTCATACACTTCCTGTGAAAGTTGACCAATCACAATCCGTATGTGATTTGAATACGAATCAACTGACCAATGAGGAACTGATCCTGCATTGCAGGAAGTAAACAATATTCAAAAATCAAGAATTCGGTTGTTTTCATCATTCATGTAACTGAAATTCTTCAAATGTGTTTACATTTGTGCTCAGAAAAACGTTGAATTGAAATACATGTATGGCTTCTCAAGAAAAATGTCAAAGTGTTGAAGATTTTCTATGGTTTAGAAAACGGTTTAGAACCAGAATTGAATAGATATGCAAAGCCGCGTTGCGAGATCAAGGTTTTACTTCAACAAATATAACAAATATTCATTTTATTTTTAGAAATAAGCGATCAAACGTGGGGGTTTTCTAATCTATATTTCAAAGGGAAATGTCTCTTTCATCTGTTTACAATATATATTTTTCCCGTTAACTCTTTTAGTACAGTAAAAATAATGGAAGTGCATGACAAAAATGACAGGCGTCATTTTATAGTGCAATGAATGTCAGTGGCAAATTTTGGCTTATAGACCAAATAATTTATTGTAAAGGTACGAAGAAAAATTTCAAATTTGTTCTCTGTATGAAATTGTAACAAATTTTTTACTGTAATATAGTAATATTATAAACAATATAGATTATAGTACAATTTTATAGTTTTAGAACACAAATATGTATTTATGTACTTGCTTGACATTTTTTATTTATTATCGTATTATATAATTATCAGAATCGATCCTCAAAATAGCGCCACAAAAATAAACACTGTCACTGTTTGTCTAAATCATAAATGTCAAGCAAGTACATAAATACATATTTGTGTTTTAAAACTATAAAATTGTACTATGATCTATATTGTTTCTAATAATATTGCTATATTACAGTAAAGTTTGTTACAATTTCATACAGAGAACAAATTTGAAAGTTAGAAAAAACTTTTTTTCATACCTTTACAATAAATTATTTGGTCTATAAACCAAAATTTGCCACTGACATTTATTGCACTATAAAATGACGCCTCTCATTTTTGTCATACACTTCCATTATTTTTACTGTACTAAAAGAGTTAACGGGAAAAATATATATTGTAAACAGATGAAAGAGACATTTCCCTTTGAAATATAGATTAGAAAACCCCCACGTTTGATCGCTTATTTCTAAAAATAAAATGAATATTTGTTATATTTGTTGAAGTAAAACCTTGATCTCGCAACGCGGCTTTGCATATCTATTCAATTCTGGTTCTAAACCGTTTTCTAAACCATAGAAAATCTTGACATTTTTCTTGAGAAGCCATACATGTATTTCAATTCAACGTTTTTCTGAGCACAAATGTAAACACATTTGAAGAATTTCAGTTACATGAATGATGAAAACAACGGATTCTTGATTTTTGAATATTGTTTACTTCCTGCAATGCAGGATCAGTTCCTCATTGGTCAGTTGATTCGTATTCAAATCACATACGGATTGTGATTGGTCAATTTTCACAGGAAGTGTATGAATATCTCGAGGAACTTGAACAAATGAATTGGTCAGCGCGAGGTAATGTATCGAATCAATATTTGAGGAACACTTCAATTGGAACGACAGTAATAGCAATGACATATACTTAAAGTGCTTATAAACCTAAAATGGGTTTTTATTGATTCAGATAGAGCATAAAAAGTTAGTTAGTAAGTTCTATATTAGTTTTTGGCTTAGACTTTTAGTTTCGGAGGTACAAGGGCTCAAACAGGCAAATTTGGCCATTTTTTGAAAAAAAGTAGCGCGACCAAAATATCACCAAGGGACCTGGATCCCAGGAACACATCTTCGACAGCAACTATACTTTTGTATTACGAAGACATAAATCCTGAGAGTTTTTCCTTGAAAAATGCCCGAACGATGCGTTGTTTATGGGTGTTCTAACACTGCAGACACAAGGAATGGTATATTTCTATATCAGATACCTTGTTGGGATGATAACTCGATCGTAGCGGCAAAACGAAAGAAAATATGGGTGAACTTCATTCGACGCAGAAGAGACAAATGGACGCCAACACGCTCATCGGCTGTATGCTCAAAGCACTTCGCCGAAGACGGTTTTGAGTACTGTTCTTCTACAGTTCCTTGGTACAAGACCCCCAGACTGAAAAGGGATGATATTGGAGTTTCTGTGTTTCCCTCGTTGGACACAAATCAAATTTTGGGCAGTGCGGAAAGTGAGCGCACGAAACGCATGAAGCGAAGAGAGGTAAGCTGTTATGTTATACACTCAGCGCTTTTTGTATTGTTCATGCATAACTTTGAATAATTTAAGTTATATGCGCATCAATTTGAATATAGTATATTGGCCAGTGCCTTGTAATGGCTTAATAAGATATTTTCTAGAATATAAAAATGTTTTGAATTCGACATATCTATAACCACGTTTTGGTTGTAATTTGATATAGGTTATCAGTGAACCATTGATTATAGAAGGACACGAAGAGGCGCCTACAACATCGTCATATATTTCTGGCTTTCAAACTGATCAGCCAGACGAAAGTGAATTACCTACAACCACAGGTAGTGCTGCCTTGCCCATGGAAGTGATGGAACATGAAACAATGGTAAGACTGTCGTACTGGTACTGTTCCTTCCACGAGTTCCATCTATGTCTTTGGCTATGAACTGATCGTTTACAATTGTGTTTCCAATTTGTGTACATGTATTTGTAAACAATTACCAAAGCAGACACACAAATGACACAATGGCTAAAGTGTGTCAATTTACATTTCCTATAGATTGGGGGGGATTGGAACAGTCAACTAGAAAATGCGAAAACTGCGATTTGTTAAAGAGGGAAAACAAGCAAATGCATAATTGGTGGCAAACATCAAAACAAAAGTTGCTGCTGTAAGAGAAGAATTGCATGTTCTTAGGGGTGCAGCAGGTAAGCATGTACAATATATCCTTCTAGTTTTGTTATTAGGAAATAGGAAATAAATTATTGGGAAAGATTATTTAATGCTACTGTAGGTGGTCTTGAGTGTTGGTATCACTAACGCCTTCATGAATATTCCAAATATATATTTGACTATTTTCTGAAATAATTTACAACAGGTTAAAGTAGTGGTGTGGACGAGAATACTTGTGAGGTTGAGAGCAATGATGAGGAAGCAGATAAATCTGAAGATGAGACAGAGGAGCATTCGGATGATGTGTATGAAGACGTTGACATGGAGACAGAGACTGAGACAGCAGATACTGAGACTGATGAAGACATCAGTGTGCCTCAACATAGGTAAAAACAATTAAAATACTTTCATTTCATTTAACTTTCTGGTTTTTGTAACTCCTTAATCGGCAGTACTCCACCACTGATGAGTGAAGTCATCTGGCATTAGACAGAGTAAAATACTAAAGTAGGGTGCATTTGGAATCATTACCATACAATTACAGCAACTTATAATGACCCAATGCTTCTCCTCCAGACTAATTTACAGTAGTTCCAAGGGTTACTCTAGTTTTATTTATCAATTAACCAAACAATTCAATTAAGTAGAACTGAATGATGCGCCTCCTTGCTCTATGATAATGACTTGCTCCATTATTAGTTTTAAGAATCATTGTCCATCAGCAGTATTTTTCATTAAATATTTCAGGATTCCCATGAAGGAATACAATCTAAGAACAGAGCCGAAGTTCATTGTATTCTTTACACAATTATTGACGCTCTTTCAAATCTGCCATGTATGCAAAAGTGACAAGACATTGGTTGAAGTGAATTCACATGGGACAATGGCTGAGGTTAAAACAACATGTGTCAACCCTGATTGTGGAGAACGAACAACATGGTTCAGTCAACTCCATTTCCCTAGGACGAAAGTTGCAGCTGGTAACTTGTTGCTTAGTTTTGGGATCCTTGTCGCAGGCACATCAACAACCAAAGTTTTTAGAGTTCTCAAACATATGGGAATGACATGTGTCTCTTTGACGACTTTCTTCAAACATCAACGAGTAAGTTTGAAAAGTATATATGTTTTTAGTTGATGTTTAGGAAAACTCCATGGACATGAGTAAACTGTCTCCAATTAGGAAACATGGTGCATTTGGGCACATTGTACTAGGTTAAGTTTGTATGCCACATAATATATAATAAATTAATAATGTTATATATTTTGTAGGAAAAATTGTTCCCATCAATTTATCTTCACTGGAAGAAGTACCAGGCTGCATTGGTGGAGAAAGTAAAAGGATACGGAGAAATTGTCATTGCTGGGGATGGACGACATGACAGTATGGATCACAGTGCGAAGTACTGTGCATTTTGTTACACTGTACCCTTTATAATTCATTTTGCCATTGTGCAAGTATGTCTTTAACACCTTCGCTTTATATCTACTAGAAGTAAAACTAGATCTCATATAGAAGTTGAAAGTGATTTTGTCTCATGAAGAATACTATGGCACGACTGGGTAAGTACCTCTATAGGTTAAGATATCACTTTATGGTGTAAAGTAATGCTAATGGCACATGTATTTCTATTCCACTAGTGCAGTAGTCCAGCAATGGATTGGTTTGAGTCTAGTGGTGAAGACATTTGTATCTGACAGACACTCAGCAATAGCAAAGCATATGAGGGAAAAGTTGTCAAACATTACTCATTACTTTGACATCTGGCATCTTAAGGAAAGTATGATGTTCATAAATACTTACTGAAATATATAAGATATGGTATACGTTCTCCTGAACCTGTTTGATTCTATTCAATTTTTCCTGACAAGTACTGTACAATCATGTGCCTGCCAAAAGAATGAGTACCAGTAACATATCAAAATAACCTTTACTGTAAAAAAACCTAAAAATGTGGTTTTTTGTGTTATTCCACACAGAGTATACAAAAGTATTGACAAAAGTTGCTAAAGTGAGTGGATGTGAAGCAGTAACTGAATGGATAAAGCCTTGTACAAAGGGGTGGTCCAGGCTCATCTGAAAGAGGGGGTGCAGATTTTTCAGGGGAGTGCACCCTTTCACCACCAGTGAAAATTATGTCAAAGATGCCTTAGATCATAAGGAGTATACATGTGTCATTTTTTGCAGGCATGCATTAGCAGTCATCCACTTCAATCAAAACCTATCTCGGGAAACAAGAATGAAAAACGGTGTTGAACAATGCAATGTTGTTTATCCCAAGTTCATGAATGGAGAAGCAGTTGTCAGAAAGGTTCCAGTGAAGCAAAACTTTGGTAAGGTGATTGGTTAGTCATTTACAATTACATAGCAAAGATTCCCCTGAACCCCTCCCCTACATAGCTTAGAGCCAGTTTAGAACATCAAACCATTGACAATCAAGAGGATTCCTTTCAATTGTTTTTGATGAAAAACAGTATATATATATTTATTTTTGTTTTTAATAGATTATGTGGAGGACATATATCAAACCATGGTGGAGGCTATTGGGAGCAAAAAACTGGAAGATGCAATAGATGAACTGAAGGAACAAACACCATCTCCCATGAATACTATGCTAAATAAGCAGTCGAGAGAACAAGCTATTCAAAAAAGGAATACAAGGGATAGAATGCAACTTGTGGATGTTCCTCCAACAAACCCAGGTATTTTAAGATTAATTATGATACAATTACAGTTGAAATCAGTGAATAATGCAATGACGGTGGACCATTCTAAGTTTGTGACATTCTATTATTTTAGTTCCTACTGCTACAGTTGGCAGCCAGGAAAATCATCCTCCTAAACCAAGAAGTGAACCAAAATGCAGGATGTGCAAGCAGCCAATGAAAGGCAACAAAAATGTGGTTGATTGTCCACGAAACAAAAAGGATTAACAATATTTTAATTTAAATTTGTACATCTAGCTATATTATATATCCATTCTAGCAAAATATTAATACAGTACTAAACAATGTTCATTGGCTTTCGTCATCTGTTTCCAGTTCATCACAACCAGTAAATGCATCATCTGTGGGTCTATGAGTTGAACGTATAGCAGTACATGCACATATAGATTATTTTGTCCTTCAACCGACCATGCACCATGCGAGTAAATTGCCGGTATGCAACAACTCTTAGAAATTTAAATGGCAATATAATATTTTAATTATGATCATTAGATGAAATTGCAAACTAAACTGGTCGTTCCCATCATTTGTAACCAGATAGACAATAGTGTATGGATTCTTCATTGTACAGGTAAATGGTATTTGTTGATGGAATACTCGAACAGAAATAAGACCTAGCCAGGAACAGTTGCATAAATGCAACTTACAGTAGGCCCTCTGGCAGGAATTGAATATGCGGCCCTGCGATTTCAGTGCAGCGCTCTAACCAACTTTTCCAATTCCCACCAGAGCACCTAAGTTGCATTTTTGCAACTGATCCTGGCTAGGTCTGAAAATATATCTAAACTTCAGTTCTGGTATACCGTCCACAAAAAATTACTATTAACCGTATCAAACTCAAACAATCTTGAATTCGTCATTGTCTATTTCAAAATGGCTAATCAGATAAATATACTTTGTGGTCCTCTCATTTAGTCTTTTCGCAGGCTGCATCAGGCCCAGATCGGAAAGTTTGCAAAATTCATCTTGGGACCGTGCATATGAAACTTAAGCCTGGCTCGCACTAGCAATTTTGTCAGCGATTTTTCTCTTCCTGATCGATGTGATTGAGCGAATGACATATCAACGTATGCCTTTGTAAAACTGATCCCATAATGGTCACATACGTTTGTTGGTTCTAAGTTCATGTTACGCACACAATAGGGTTAGGGATTGGGTCGGGATTGGGGTCAAGATCAAAGAGAAATAACCCGTTTGTTTGTGAGTCCACTCATTCGCATGCGTCAGGAGGAGAATATTCGCCGACAAAATTGTTAGTGTGAACCAGGCTTTTAAGTCTACGAACATGGCATAAGGCCAAGTCTGGGCAGTTACTATTTATTATAGCAGTATGTAATTAATATACTTTTCCTTTGAACCACTTTGCTTATAACGATGGCCATCACGGGTTTTAAAATTGTCAGCAGCAAGCTCCAAGGACCATCTGTTTAAGCAAATAGCTGGAAAACCAGGATGATCGATTATGCATGTTAGTTCGTCTTGCTCACTTTGCAGCATGGAGTCCTCAGAAAAGTTGTCGAGAAATTTCACACAACCCTCGATTTCTTTGCAACAACAGCACTCTTTAGCATTCTGCAACAGTTCAATGCTACAGTTGCCACACCTGCACCTAACGACAAAAATATACAACTTTAGTTTATAATATACAATCTACACGAAAGACAAAACATTTTATACCACGTGCTATTTAAAATATAAATCACAACAAATGAATGCGAAAAATTACCACGATGTTGCAGGCTTGCTTCTATTCCAACGAAGTTCTAATTCTGCCATTCTTTCGTTGTTTTCTTCCCGACTTCGATGATAGTCTTCTAGCCAAACATCATCGGCAATCGGTTCGTCAAAGTAGGCCTCCAGGTCTGTGTTGTCATCAATATAGCTGTCCTCACGATCGACTTCATGGCCCCCAAGGCTTGAATGGCCCCCAAGGATCCTAGGCTCCAGCGATATATAGCTTGTCTTATAACTCCCATTTTTTTCGGAAGATATAAGCTAAAACGGCAGTTCGATGAAACCGCGAGAATAGACAATAACAGATAACTATTTTTTTATAATTATAGGTTATTCAAAGTTCAAACTATAGTACAGTATAAAGACATTTTTAAAATCTTCAATTTAGTAATGGTTGGGTAAAAATAGTTAAAGCCTAAAAATTGTTGCATGGCCACGAGCAAACCAAAAAATTAGTTTTTTTCAATTTCGCTATGAATGCCGCCACCTGAATTTTGAAATATAAATATTGAACGGCTGCTAATAGTAAATACTATTCACTAATAAGTTATTAGTAATGGTTTCTTTAAACATTTCACTATAAAGTTCAGCGATAAAATATTTTTATTGATATACATATTAAAAATGTTAAAAACGACGACGTTTCGACGTGACAGAACGTCATTATCAAGTCAATAAAAGCTAAAAGTGTTCAAAGTTAAATACTAAAGTAAAACAATAGAATAATTGGTTAATAATATGGCTATAAAAACATACAGTTTTAAACAAAGAGTTTAGAGAAAGCCAGTGTAATGTTTTGAAAAAATGCTAAAACAAGTTTGATTGTCTTGTTTACGAAATACTGTACATTAAGGAGCGTCACCCATCTTTAAATATTCAAAGTGACTCCATCCGTGCTAAACTCTTTGTCTAAAACTGTATGTTTTCATAGCCATATTATTCTATTGTTTTGCTTTAGTATTTAATTTGAACAATTTAATATTGATATATAATGACGTTCTGTCAACGTCGAAACGTCGTCGCTTTTTAACATTTTTAATATGTATATCAATAAAAATATTTTATCGCTGAACTTTATAGTGAAATGTAATAAGTTATTACGTCTGTAAATTCTCTGTTATAGTTAATTAAAAACTCTGTAGAAGGTTCATAATGTTTATTGACTATGCATACATCTTCAATGATTTGCGAACATTTCATGACATTTCCGCAGACAATGAAACTTAAAAGTCAACAGCCTGTTTATCAAAGCAACGACCTTCATCAATTCAGACCAAACTGCAATTTACACTCAAATTTGACTGATTTTTACCCTTTTCAGGTAAAAATTACGAACAAATTGTCTATTTTACGTGTTAAAATGCTATGTTGAACGAGGAAATATTTACGGCAACTTGCGACTCAATTTCGGACACAGAGCAATGTTATTATACATGTAATAGGTTAAAAAAATTTGCAGACAATTTGTGAGCATGAATGCCGTTTTACTTTGCTGATATTTTTCTTGCTAAACATGCGATGAAGGCAACAACGAAATGAATGAGAATAATAATATCGACACGGAACGACTTCACTGTTTTTCTGTGCGTACATTTCCCCCTTGCATACGGTTGCAAATTTGGGGCAAAAATTCCCCCCAATATGCCATGGCCAGGTGGCTTGGTTAGTTGTCTCCCAACCTCCACCGCACCGAAATTTCCGCCAAAGACAAAAAATATAAATTTTTGCAAAAATCCAAGAAATGCAAGGTCCATGTCTGCTAGCTATAAACAATGCCGATTAGTGCCTGTAGCGCGAAATTATAAATATTCTTCTAGTTCGCGACTTTGCGTGCCAGTTTTGTAGATTTTTTGTTCATTAAATATTAAATTAAATGGAAACTGAAAGAGTATAATGCCATGTTGGCTAAGAAATTTAGACGTTTTGTATGAAGTAAGGGGTCGTTCATATTTTATCTGGGAAGGGTGCTGGTGGAATAGGGAACGGGACATCCAAAAATAGATGGTCTTAAAAGCGTGTGCCAAGCGAAAAGAGGCCATTCTGACTATTAATATTCAAAATTTTCCCAATAAAATGAGCACGCAATTTTGCTCAGCCTTGCAGCTGCTGCTTTATGAACAAATCCTGACAAATGTTGAGCAAGATATTTACAACATAGATTTTTTTGCACTTCAATTGGTTGAACTAGAATACTGGGTTTGGTGGATAATCCAAGTGAGTATATATATACACAATTTAAGTCCTAACCAGGAACGGTTGCGAAAAATGCAACACTAGGTCCTCTGGCAGGAATTGAACCCACGGCCCTGCGATTCCGGTGCAGCGCTCTAACCAACTGAGCTACAGAGGCCAGTTGCTGAGCTGTAACCGTAAGTTCTGTATATATAGGTTATCGGGTGTGCGGGTTGTGATAAGGTAAACTTCAAAGATTTTTTTGCACTTCACTTGGTTGAACTAGAATACTGGGTTTGGTGGATAATCCAAGTGAGTAGATATATATACACAATTTAAGTCCTAACCAGGAACGGTTGCGAAAAATGCAACACTAGGTCCTCTGGCAGGAATTGAACCCACGGCCCTGCGATTCCGGTGCAGCGCTCTAACCAACTGAGCTGCAGAGACCAGTTGCTGAGCTGTAACCGTAAGTTCTGTATATTTCCGAAGGAATCAAAACTAGAAAATGAAGAAAGGTATGGTTTTTCCTTGTTACTGATCACAACAAAATTTTACTGAATGTGCTGATTAAAGTTTTAAAGCCGTCTGACTTCGAATTCTAGTTTGTTTTTTCTTTCAAATTGTGTCTTCTTGCCTTCACGTCCAAACTAAACGCTTCCTTTTATATTTTTAGTGAAGCACACGGTTGGCAGATGCGATTCGGGTGATGCCCTTTTACCGCTGGGTTAATTTAAGCTTGCTACTGTACGTCGAGGGTGGAATTTACTTACGTGAAATTTACTTGCGTGACTGCCCTGTTTCCGTTACCAGAAATTTGGGACAAGATGGCGCCACGTATACATAATTAAAGACCATTAAAATGGCGATTTCTAATAGAAAATAATAAGGAGAGTACATATTAACTCAAATTTTGCTCGAACGATGATATATTTCTTCTTCGCCAGACTCTATCTGACTTCAGCATAGACTGAGCAACAGTTATAACAAAAAAATTATTGCTTGCTGCGGCGACAAAGTACTTCCTTAGCTTACCATATTTTGTTTTAAAGGCGGAACTATTCATAGTGTTAGCCATATTAATATTCTTTCAGGGGCTATATAAATTGGTCAATTTAGGCTACATCATTACGAGCGAGGCGAAGTGCCAGACTCGCGATGCATTCTACTATAATCAAACAAATTTTTGAGCTCATAAAAATCCTTATTTGTCTTTAACGTTGTACTTCCAAAAGCGTTTGAACTTGTTTGATTTTACAATCTTTGTGGTCGTTTACAGGTTAATTTAAATATACATGCATGCAATATTTGAACGTATTCTAAAGAACACAATGACATGAATAATGAGCAACACTATAATCATTCGAATTAGAATAATTATATAATTATATATATGACCAACATTTCTGGTAATACTAAAAACTCATGCAAGTACAGTTGTGGTTGGTTCTCTTCCGTGCTTCACCAAAACCTGACCCTTCAGCTTTAGTTGTAACTAATTATTCTTACTATATTTGTAGCTGAAACGTTTGAAGATATTCAACAGCTCTGCGTCATGAATGTGTACGGAATTCTTCGTTTCTTCCTGTTGCTGCTGTACACACAGACCTGCAGTTCGCTGACATCCAGTGCTGTGTTCAGATTGGCCGCTCCAGGTACACAAATTGAATCATAAAACACAATTAAAAGTCGTTTTTGTTTTTAGTCATGTGTTTTGTATCCGTAGGTGTTACATAATCGATTCTTTATCACTGAAATGAGGATGAGTATTGATGGTTAAAGCAGTTATGAGCTGGTTAAAATTTGGATGAGAGTTGATGAGAGTTTTTGCAAGTCTACTCTCATGCAATTCTTGTCCTCATTTGACCGAGGTATAAGAAAATTCTCTCTAGTAAACTCACTTTTTTTTTTGCAAGGGCCGGTTGTTCAATGACCGATTAACACTATACTTAGGTTACAATTAACCCGCTGTTTCGCTTGTGCTTTTCTGTACGTCTGATTATTTCAAAACGTCGTAAAACAGAGCATCTATTGATCTAGCATGACTAGAAATCGAGGTCAGCCAGCGGCTTCACTTGCGGGCTCGTAATTTCAGATTTCATCCGAAAATGTCAAGACGGCGGTTCGTTTCTATAAGGAATTGAACAATTTGAGTACGGCTGATTTTATAGGTGAGAGCAATAAAAACCTGGAAAATACTGCGTGGTTGAGAGAATTATATCCAGAAGATAATTCTGATGAGGATCTTGACAATTTTGAAAATTTCAATTGCAAATAAGCCCCAACGGTGGAACATCCGACATTCTAAAAGCAATATTAAACTATTATTATACAAAATACTATTTATAATCAAACAAAACACACGCAAATACCAGCAACAGTCTCTTAATTTATCATTAAAATTCCAGAACGATTATTTGTTGCCAACGCAAGCCAAAATATTAAATTTGCCGCGCCAAATAGCGCTATTTTTCGTGAACCTACGGGCAAAATTTGAAAATAAGACAGCGGTAGAGACCCTGGTAACCTAGTAACAACTCAAGAATGTAAAATGGCAACAAGAACCGAAATAACGAGCAATGTTTTGCTTGTTTACGCTAGTTTAAGACTAGCTATATTTCAGCGCTTGATGGATTAAATTACGACGAATTTGCGGCATGAAAATGCTATATTTCACGTCGTTCGGGAACAAGTTTAAGCCGGGATGCTGTAACGCCTTTAAATGTTGCTAAAAACAAAGTATTGTCCACCTCGAATTTTCCTAGACGTGGGCCCGTGCGAAAAGTCGAACATATGTGGCCAAATTTACGTCTAGGAAAACCTCACTTCGTCAAATCATGTCAATTTGTTAGGCGTTTATATACAAGATAAGAATTATAAACACAGTCTCTCGGGAACATATCTGCGCTACTCGGATTGTCGGCAGATTTTCGGGAGTTGATAGTGGCCTAATTTGCTAAATTTTTAGACGTGGGCCCGTAGAAATTCTTAACAGGATCTAATACAAAATGCGTATTTTGAATTTTCTCTTATCAAATCTATAGAAAGCCGCCATCTTGAATTTATTTGGTAGAAACCTAACGCGCATGCTTATCAGCCATGTTGTACATAATTTCTAGCCATGGCAAGGTTTATGGAAAAATATCTCGAAGTTTATAAACAAGCTCTTGGGCAGTTTGATTTGAAGTTTTGGGGCTAACCTATAGGATTAAACTAATCGGCTTTTGAACAACTTGCCCCGTTCTCCACTAAACGATTTTGGTCGCACGAAGCGAAAAGATAGATTCGGCAATGTGATAAATTAGGTTAGCGAAAAGGATCTGTCCCTACTTTTTAGCGGCGAATTTTTGTCTGACAAAGCTGGCCAATTTATTATCATTTTCATCTCGCTTGGCGCGAACCGTGAAGTTCGACTACGCAACATGCTGGAAACTCGTGAGCAGTGGCGTTTATGGCCAACGATTTGGAGAAATTCATTAGAAAGTTTAAAAATATGGAAACCTAAGAAGTTTTATATCATGTTCATAGTTCCCAGCACCATGAACATAGTTCCCAGCAGTATTTCTATCTTTCAAAGTAGAAGAAGCGGAACAATGTCTGCAAAAATATGTATCCCTCCAACATTTGCTAAATCTGTATTAGAGGAGAATTTCTGGCCTAAATATGTTCATTGTAAGGTGTGGCAGCGAAAAGAGTCAATTCAAAAATCTGAATTGCATACTAGAAATGATAATACTATGACCCAAAGCTATAAGGGACCCTATTTGACTTTTGTATAATGGCCAATCAAATCCCTGTACGTACATCATCTAGAATATTTTCAGCGGATAAACCTAAACCACGCTATGCCTGCAGAAACCTAACTAAAGTTAATATTATAGGGCGTGAAGCCAGCAAGCCTAGACAAATTCCCAAATGTTTGGTGCTGAATGCTAGGTCGCTAGCTAAGCCGGATGCTTATCCTGCACTCTACACTGAACTTAATAGTAACAATATTGATCTCTGTTTTATATCTGAAACATGGCTCCATTCAGTTATATCTAGTTCACTGATTTGCCCTCCTGAGTACTGTATCGCCAGGAAAGATCGGCAGGACATACGTGGAGGTGCAGTAGCGATACTTTGTAGGAACGATTGGAAAATGGAAAACATATTAGACGCAGATAATAGGTTTGAACGTCTTTGGGTGAAAATAATAACTAAAAACTCTATATTCAGTGTTGCAGCAATTTATCATCCTCCTGGTCATAGTTATGATGCCAAAGACTTAGTAGAATATTTGATTGATTCTTGTGAGCAAATATTATTGCGTGATCCAAATATGAACATAATCATTATATAAACAAATTAAATATTTATGATCTACTTAGTCAGCAATCCCTTATCCAAATGGTCAAATCACGTACGAGATGCAACAATATCCTAGATGTTTCGTAACTAATGTTTCGCACTATTGGAAAAAGTACAAGTGAGAAAAGGCTTACTGATCATAATATCATTATCACATTTCCGAAAGACGCTATAAAATCAGATAGAACAGATTAATTTATTCTTCAGAGATGTCCGAGACCATAGAAAGCAGAATATGTTCAGTGATTTGTCTGGGCTAGCCTACCCAGCTTTATGAAACTCTATGGCCTAAATTCGAGACTTTTTTTCCACTAATCAAAGTTCGATCATCATCGCGTGACCCGCCGTTTATGTCTCCGCTTGTTAAACATCTGTTAAAAAAGAGAAATAAAGCTGTAAGAAAAAATGATGAAGAGACACTTATTCGGTTACAAAATCAAATTAATCGTCTTATCCACTCCAATCAAGTTAACGCGGTTGAAAACGAGAAAAATGGATCTAAGAAATGGTGGAGTAGAGTCAACAGTATGACTGGAAGAAAAGGAAACACTTTACCGGTTAGTTCTATAATAGAGCCAAGTGTAATAAACAGCTACTTTCAAGGTATAAATACTGACTCCAATTATTCTGCTCCCCAGTTGCTGTTGATTCCCACGCTCTCATTAGACAAGGTGTATAATTTTTTGCGGAAATTGAAACGCACAACTTCAGCTCCAGATGATTTACCGTATTGGTTTTGGAAGACGTATGCGGTGATATTGACTCCTGTTATAACGAGAATATTTAATACTTCTCTGAAGAGTGGGAATATTCCGTTGTTTGGAAAAGAGCCGATATGATACCAAGCCCAAAAGAAAACTCAATCAATTCCTGTACCCAACTTAGACCTGTCTCATTAACAGATATTATTATGCGCCTGTTTGAGAGATGTGTTTATGAAAGTGAAGTCGCTGATGCTGTGTATGATTATATTGGGGCCTATCAGTTTGCTTATAAAAAAGGGCATAATTCTACCATGGCTCTAATAAAAAATCATGTAAATCATATAAAATGTCTTGACGAAGGTGCTAAATCAGTTAGAGTAATCTCATTTGACTTTAGTAAGGCATTTGACAGTGTCCCTCATGACATTCTATTTAATAGAATCAAGAAAATACCTATTAATCCATATATTATAAACTGGATGATTGATTTCTTGAAAAACCGTAAACAGCGAGTGAAAGTTGATGGTGTCTCAACTGAATTTTTAGACATTAATCGTGGCGTACCTCAGGGGACTGTACTTGGACCTGTAATGTTTTCTATAATGGTCAATGATATCAAGGCCGTGAATCCCTCTAATGATTTATCTAAATTTGCCGATGATGTTACAATAATAGCACCAGTTTACTGATGACCACGAAGATTCAGCTGGAGGTGGAGGTGAAGTGGAAATTTGAAACTATGGTCAAACGAAAATAGAATGTCTTTAAATATGAAGAAAACTTATGAAATGATTGTTCCCGGAAGAGTGTCTGCTCCCTTACCAGACCACATTCCATTCATAATACGAAAAGATTGGCCCAAAATACTGGGTGTCACGATTGAAGAAATACCAGGAAAATGGGATAAAAATTTCGATGTAATGATGAAGAAACTTTGTGGTAGAATGTATATTCTAAGAGTTTGTAAACATTATGGATTCTCTACGCAACAATTAGATCTTCTTTTCATAAGTCTTGTAATCTCCCTTTTCACCTTTGCAGTTGAAGTTTGGGGCGGAGCATCTTACCACAAATATGTAAGTCAGATTGATAAGTTTATAAATCGTGGTTACAGAAACGGGTACGTATACCAGCAACCGATCAGATTTTAAAGCAATAATATCGAACAGAGACAAGAAATTATGGACTAAAATTACAAGTGATGATAATAATGCTTTACACATCCTTTTACCTAACAATATAAATCGACCTTTAAGACGGAGAGGTCATGACTTTGAACTACCAATTGTTAAAACTGAAAGGTTTAAAAACGATTTTATAAATAGATGTCTTTTCAATTTTATATAAACTGTTCATATTTTTATATATTATAACCTTCGTAATTTTATAATTGAAGTAAATAATTCTGTAATAACCAAATTGTGGTATTCTCACATGTAAACTCAGACGTTTGTTTTGAGTATTTCAATAAAGACTTATTATTATTATTATTATTATTATATAAAGCTTCTAAGGAATTCCTGTAATTCGTTTGCCATCAACAATAAATAACCTCACGAGTCTACTGCGTAGAGTGGAGTCCGGACAACGGAGTGCGGGCCTGTGCATTGCAAAGTGCGGACACCGGAGTGCTGATCCAGAGTGCTGACTCCGGGGTGCAGACTGCGGAAGGCGTACTGCGAATTGCGGACCCCGGAGTATGGACTGTGGAGACTGCGGAGTACGGCCTTCACAGGCGAAATGCGGAGTGCGGACTCTAGAGTGCGTACTACAGAGTGCGGATTCCAGAGTGCGGGTTGCTAAGTACTGACTTCAAAGTGCAAAATGCGCATTGCGAAATGCGGAGTGCGAAATGCTGACTGTGGAATCTTGACTCCCGAGCGCAGACTCCAGATTGCGTGGTATTGAGTGCAAGGTCTGCAGTGCGGACTCTGGTGTGGACTGCGTAATGCTGACTCTGGAATGCGGACTCAGGAGTGCGGACTCCGTACTACGGACGGTCGAGTCCGGAGTTCGGACGGCGGACTGCGTAGCCTGCATATTTATTTATTTATTTATTTATTCATTTGTCACACACATAAGAGATATACATTTACATAGAATTATAACAATAACAATAACTAGAAACGTTGTGACAGGAGAAGAAAACAGAAACTGAATTCCAATTGATATTCGACCCCTTAACAATTAATGGACATACGAGAACTAAGAAGACAAACGTGCACGAACATAACACAGAGTACAACTTAACATATAGGATACTACTGTACAAGAGTATAATTATCTATGGTGGTATGTAGGTAGACAGTTTGAGTGTAGATGGTGCTTGAAGATCTGTAGGGAATGGGTGGCTTTGATGTTCGGTGGCAGATTGTTCCAGAGGATGACAGTGCGTGGGAAATAGGAGTGTTGGAAAAACTCTTGATTATTTGAGACGATTCTGTTATAGTTGTTAGGGTCGAAATTGCGTCTGGAATAGGGGTTAGTTGCAGGTGTAAGGTATTGGTTAAAGGTGACATTAAGAAGGTTGTTTCTGATTTTGTGTAATAGTGTTAGATCATAAAGTTCACGCCTGTGTTCAAGTGCGAGAATGTTTAAGAGGAGATTTTTTAGTAAATCGAGAAACTCGCGCACAAAAATACCGTGATCCTTTGCGCGAAAACGAAGGAATTTGCTGCGTTTTGCACAATAGTCTAGGACCTGTAAAGGAGTTTGTATGCATTTCATTTAGGACAGATTATCTCAACTGTTTTAGGGTAAAATGACCATGGCGGTCAACATGGCATATGTGCCAAAACCCGAATCCGGGGCGAAAGTCCTGAAAATGACCACGCCCAGAAACGGCACTGTCGGCATAGCTCTAAATCCTGAACTGCCAAAGCTACAGCCTTTCTGAATTGCTTATAGTGTTTAGAATGGTTGCTTTTATGGGTGATCACTGGAGGGTGAGATTTGTCTAGGTATCATATTTTACAAGAAAATGACTATGCACCATCCCAGGTCAACTGCTAATTATGCATCAAATTACCCATTCACCTGGCAAAGTCTATGTTTTCTTATTTCCCAAACATTTTTGTCATAGGATGAAAAAATATGCTTATTTTAATATAATTATTATAAATTTCATAAGGAATGATATTGTTTTGTTGAGATATAACACATTTCATTTCACTTACCCCCCGCCAGAACACGATTTCAGCTATATTTTGCCGATTTGTTTGCTTTTTATCGCCGAGCCTCGACCAAGTTTCGTCGGGTTTTGGAGTAGTGCCATGTATTTTATATTCGATTTTGTGTCCTTCGACATTTCCTCAATTATGTAGCCATTGCAATGTCTCGCAGCTTCTCTGCCCGATAAATGCCACTTCTTCATACACATCTGTATTTATATTACAGTATCCAAAAATAATTGATTGTAGAATAGTCCCAATCGAAAATTGAAAGCTTTACTCCCATTTGGGAGTGAAACCTTCCTCGTTCATCAAGAACGAGAATCTAAAACAAAAGGTTCAAAATAATTTGAAAGTCTCGCGCAATCTTCACGAAAACTCCTCGTGGGCAACATTACAGGGGGGGGAAACATTTTCACGAATACGTTGGGTGGTGCAAAAATATTGCGTAAATCTCTGGTTTCTTTTTTATAGCTAAAGGAAACCAGAAAAATACAAAATTACGCGAATATTTGTTTATTTTGTCATAAAACATATAAACAGTTAAACACACGAACATTACTTTGGGAGTTTGGGTTGCTGTGATCGCGAACAAACGTATTCGTGAAAATGTTTCCCCCCCTGTAATGTTGCCCACGAGCGGTTTTCGTGAAGATTGCGCGAGATTTTCAAATTATTTTGAACTTTTTGTTTTCAACAAAACAATATCATTCCTTATGAAATTTATAATAATTATATTAAAATAAGCATATTTTTTCATCCTATGACAAAAATGTTTGGGAAATAAGACAACATAGACTTTGCCAGGTGAATGAGTAATTTGATGCATAATTAGCAGTTGACCTGGGATGGTGCATAGTCATTTTCTTGTAAAATATGATACCTAGACAAATTTCACCCTCCAGTGACCACCCATAAAAGCAACCATTCTAAACACTATAAGCAATTCAGAAAGGCTGTAGCTTTGGCGGTTCAGGATTTAGAGGTATGCCGACAGTGCCGTTTCTGGGCGTGGTCATTTTCAGGACTTTCGCCCCGGATTCGGGTTTTGGCACATATGCCATGTTGACCGCCATGGTCATTTTACCCTAAAACAGTTGAGATAATCTGTCCTAAATGAAATGCATACAAACTCCTTTACAGGTCCTAGACTACAATGGCGGGTGTAATGTTGAGTTCGATGAGTTGGCGTCTAAATTTTTGGGCGAAAACTGCTCATATTTAAAAAGAAATACTTCTGATGAAGTCTTCATAACACTATTAGTATGTCCGAAGTTTGTACAAGGTTTCCACAGTGATTAACGAAGGAAACAGGTTCTTTCAATCCGTGAAGGAGTGATGTTCTACAACCGAAGACTCCCAGGTATGACAACTTTTCCTACTCTGTTTTTACATTATACTATCTTATTTCATATCAAATTTCTTTTAAAAATACAGTATTTGACTAGAATATGTAGCTCTGTTAAACTAGTCACGTCTCTGTAACTTGATGATCTATCAGCTTTCATTTACCTTTCGAAAGTATTTTGTTTTGGTTTCTTATCATTGTCTTATGGATTCCATGATTGTTTTATTCATTTTCACATAATATTTTGTAATAAACCTTAGTTATTTTCTTATATTTACTGAACTATGGTACTCTCAGTACTGTCTAATGAAAATTGACACTTCCTACAAGTGTGATTGAACTAATATTTTCAATATTCTATAATTGTAATTTCAATGACATTTGGCTCATTGGCTACTGACTTCTACTTAACTAAAAGTCTATAAAAATCCAAATTTCTATTAAGATATGTGTCCTCCAGTTGTAAGCTCAAAATTCATTAAGTTAAGGTACTCAAGTTTAAAACTACAGATTTTGAAGGAAATCCAAAGGGAGGCCTCTTGGATATTTTTGTATTTTTGACTTCAGGTCTTCTAATTTGTTACCATTTAACAAGAAATGATATATCTTGTCATTTTTGCTCTAAAATAGCAAAATTTATTGTTACCATTCGAAATAGGTGCACATTAGCTTACAACGATCCTAATAGTGGCACTAAAATTGGAAATATAACTGGAAAAAATATTAGCTGAGAAATATTGATATTCTTGTCATGTAATATAGATTGATAATTGCAAAATGAGCCTAAAAGGGTTGTGTTGGGTATTCTAATCTGCTAAATATTCTATATAACTATCACGCGCAGGCTAAACTTCTTGTTAATGTAAGATTTAGATATAATACTTCAAAATGAGTTTGTTTTGAAAAAAATCGAAGGGGTGGTCCTCGGAGGAATTTGCCAATTTTCATTGGCATTCCTTATTTCTTTGCATGATAATCTATTAAGGTGGCTCAATGCTGTTTGTTAATCTAGTGCTAGGAAATGTGTATTTGGACTTCTGAAAATCTGTGAATAAGCATTTTTTATTATGTCAAAAAGTTATCCAACAGTTATCATAGTGTTAGTGCATGTTCGAAATTGAATAGAAGGTTGCTATGGCAACAACAATAAGGAGTTGACTATTAATTGATATTTTTACAAAATAGCACGATGTCTACAAAACAGTTACACTGTACATGGAAAATTATATAATAATCACCCATCAATTTGCAATGTGACCCTGTTTGTTATTATACTACTATTCCGAATAGCAATCTGAGATCATATTAACACAAGAAATTCATGCTTAGCTGTAAAATTGTTTTCATAGCACCACAGTATGCAGCATACCTATAGGCCTACTGTATACCCACTTTAAAAATTAGACTACTCTGAGATATACACATGCATGCCATGAGTCTATTCCTGAAAGTCTTTCAGTAATCATTATAGATGAACTTGCTTTTCTTCTTTAGGACAATTAAATCAGCTTACCCCCCACCCCCACACACAGTCCAGATTATATTTTGCAGTGCAAATTCACCAATGTGATTCCTGACAGAATTGATTTAAGCTGTTTTCCAGGGTGAACCTGCAAGTTGTCTTGCATATTTATCATACTATTATTCTCTTTAGGTGTTTGAAATTTCATCCTATAAAGCAAAAGTGATGTGTGAAGAGCTTTATCTATCAACAGTGGTACCACAACTTCTAAGCTGCTACAAATTACTCTCTGTTTATATAAAAAATCAGATTGGTAGCCTTTAAGAGATTATCTTAGTTTATTGAAAAAGACAATTTCTGTAATAATATCATTATTAACAATTTTCCTCGTTTCTGATTGGCTAAGAACATCGAAATTTTCTCTTAATTCTTTTTACTAGGGGTATTTGGGAGAAAATACCACATGTGGTATTTTCTCCCAAATACCCCTAGTAAAAATTTTATTAGTATAATTTTATTTTTATAGTATTTTCCTTGTTAATAATGATATTAATACGAAATAGCACTTGTTCTCGAAGTATTAATGAAAAATTGCACTTGTGTTTGGCGAAATATTCGTAATACCGCTCGTGCTTCGCACTCGCGGTATTACGAATATTTCGCCAAACACGCGTGCAATTTTTCATTAATACTTCTCGAACCGTGCTATTTCCTATACTAATACTATTTGTTATAATAAATATCAGTTGTCAATTACAGTTGTTGAGAGTTAGGTGCAATATGGAATCTCACTTGACCATAAAGATTAACTATTACTAAATGAGGAACTTTGATGCATTTTTAGCCAGTGCTTGATTTTGTTAATGAAAAATATCACTTGTGTAAATTGAAATAAACATACAAATATTTGTAAGCATTGTTTAGTTTGTTGGCATTCTATGAAAAGTAGCATCAGAACTCAGCAAGATGGGAGGCATGGGAGTACACACTGTATAACAGCTACTTTATATCAATTCCAGGTGAAATTTTCAAAGCCTACTTTGCTTAGTCAACATAACAGGAAATTTAATAGGAAAATCTAGAGTTCATGGTGCTATGGCGATAGTACTTAAAGACAGTTTAGAACTAATCTCTAAGCAGTGTGCTGCAGATTACCCTGGGTGCCAGTTGTTTTCAGGTTTTTTGACTGCAGATCGAACTTCGTCAAAAGTCAAAACTAAGTAAAATTTTACAAAGTATTAAACGTTAAACACTAAGGAGTTAAACGAAATTTCCCACATTTCTATTCACTACTTTCATGATGTGCAACGTAAACCAAATTTCCATACATTGGCAGCCCTTTTAGAGCCATATCATTACCCACATATTTCAATGTTTCATGTTTGCCCACAACGAACAGCACTAGAAAAACGCAATTACGCATGAATGCGTGATCGCCATTCTTTTAGAACTAACCGATTAAAAACAACACAGAATATATCCAGTGTCCCTATATTGTAATACTCTTTCTTGTTGACATCCTCAAATTGTATTTACATCAATATTTGCAGTCTTTTACAACTATAAATTCGAAGGCAAACACTCATCCCACGCATCGTGTGATTTCCACATTGATTTCCATAGCCGGACAATTACGTAATGTAAAAACAAAAGCCTGGTTACTAAGTTTTGAGCGTTTTTGACAAAAAATACGCGAGTTTCTAAAAAATCTCCTCTTAAAGATATTAGTCTGTCTCTGTAGGTAACATCACGAGGAGGGTAGTTCAGAATGAATTTCGTTGCTCTGCGTTGAACGTTCTCTAATAATTTGCGTTGTTTAGCCGAGTAAGGTGACCACACACACGACGCGTACAGGCGTACTCAAGCTTAGGTCGTACAACAGCACAATAGAGAAGCTTTCGCGTGTTGGTATCCACAACGTCTCTACCGCACACCCGCTTAATTAGACCAAGGGTTTTATTGGCCTTGGTGCATATGTCTTCAATATGATTTGCCCAGGAGAGGTCTTTGGATACGATGACACCCAGGTTAGTGATGTGTGACACACTTTCCAGGGGCTTGTCGTTCAGGTGGTATTGGAGTGAAGCGGAAGCGCAGACCTTCTTCCGAGACATGTGCATCACTTTGCACTTGGATGGGTTGAACGCCATGCCCCAGTCATTACTCCAATTATGAAGGCCTGAAAGATCCGATTGCAATAGTTGGTGGGATGCCGAGTTTATGGGCCTATATAGTTTGGAGTCATCCGCAAACAATGCAATACTCGAGCCCTGTCCTAGATATTCTGGCATGTCGTTGATGTATACTAGGAACAGGAGGGGTCCTAGGATGGATCCCTGTGGGACTCCAGAGGTCACGGGGAGCCAGTCGGAAAGGGTCCCATCTAAGGCAACGCGCTGATGTCTGTCACTCAGGTAACTATGAAACCACCGAAGAAGTGAGCCTGATATGCCATATTGCTCAAGCTTGTTCAGAAGCATGTGATGTTGAACACGGTCGAAGGCCTTGGACAGGTCTAGGTGGATAGCATCAACCTCTTTCCCACCAGCTAAGTGATCGAGGATTTCTTGGTAGACGTGGAGTAGTTGAGTTACCGTAGATTTACCCCTTAAGAAACCATGCTGTAGATGGTAGAGACGTGGTGATAGATGGGGATAGCAGTGGTTATATACACAGCGTTCAAACGTTTTTGAGATGATAGATAACAGGGAAATAGGTCTATAGTTAGAAGCGAGCGTTGGATCGTCATTCTTGAACACAGGTGTAACGTTTGCGAGCTTCCAACTAGCAGGAACTATACCCTGGGACAATGAAAGATTATATATATGACAGAGAGATGGTGCGATTATGTTAGCCGTCATCTTAAGAAGCTTTCCAGGTATCCCATCAGGTCCGCATGCTTTGCTTGGATCCAAGCCGTCGAGAGTTTTAAAGACTTCGTGTTCTGTTAGTTGGATGTGAGATAAGGCTGCGTCTGAAGACAATGGAAGATTAGATGTTGTAGTGGTAGCTTGAGCAGGACTAAAGACTGAGTGGAAGAAGGAGTTCAGTAGATTAGCTTTGTCACGGCTGTCGGTAATAAAAGATTGATTATCTCGAAGGAAGTTCGCGGTGATTTTGACTGACGTAGAGGATTTTACGAAGGACCAGAAACGTTTCGGGTTTTCCGTTACAGAGTCTCTGAGTTTAATTGCGTACTCCTTCTTTTTCTGCGAGATAAGTTGTTTGGTTTGGCGTCGAAGATCTTTAAACTTTTGAGCGTCATGAACACAACCCGTTCTATTGGCTTTTAGTCTTTGCCTGTTTTTTCTCTTAATGAGAGACAATAGCTCTTTATCAATCCATGGGTGATCATGGATATTTCTGGTCTTAGATTTAGGCACGTGCTGGTTAACAGCGGTCAGAAATACATCACACCAATTTGAGAGAGAGGTATCCACATCATTAGGTACAAAATACTTGTCCCAAGTGGTGTTCTGGAGTGAGTTGTTCAGACTAAACCAATCTGCTCTTTTAAAGTTGTAGACAGTGCGTTTAATGTCCGGTTTCTTAGGGACCCTTAGATCTAGATCAAAACCGATGAATTTGTGATCGGTAGAGATTATGTCGTCATAACCATGTAAATTATGTACTTTGTCAGGAATGTTTGTGAAGATCAAGTCAAGAATGTTGTTGTTTCTCGTTGGAAAGTGAACCAACTGCCACAAGTAATTGTCTTTGACAAATTTAGTAAAGTAGTTGTGCAATGATTCGGAAGAGGAGGCAATGCCAGTAGACCAATCAATATCAGGCAGATTAAAATCCCCACAGATGATTATCTGATCGAAATTGAATTGAGAGGCGTGGCGTAATGACTTTTTAAGTTCTTTCAGATGGTCAAGGTTGGAGTTGGGCGGCCTGTAAAACACGACAGCCAGGATTTTACGCCTAGCTTCAGGTCGAAGTTCGCATAGTAGAATTTCCGCATCACCTTCTAAGTCTTTACGACGAAGAGTTTGTATAGAATTCTTCACTGCTAGCATAACTCCACCTCCAGTTTTATCCTAGCAGGCGTTTGAAAGGGGAGGGTGGGGGAGGAGGGGAGGAGGAAGAAACGGAGGAGGAGGGGAGAAACGGAGGGGGAGAAACGGAGAAGGGGGGAAGAAACGGAGAAGGGGGGAGAAAGGGGAGGAAACGCCTGCCATTTCCGCCCACTATCAGCGCTAATTACCCAGCTGTCAAAAATATCAATCAGTGATCAGCGCAAATCAGCGCGGGTTTTCCCTGTGAATGTCACGCACGAGTGGCGAGATTTGTTTATGTCTCGAATAACAATTATTTGTCGCAGTTCTCATGTATATTCATGTCTCAAACTGAAACTCCGAAAAAAGTAGTAAAAAAACGAGGACGACAGCAGAAAGAAGCAAGCGTTAACGATAATTGTAGGTTCTGTGAAAGCAGGCTAACATCTGTTGGTGGAAATAATACCACATTTGAAAATTTGTTCAAGCCATCGCGCAGACAAGAAAGCCTTAATTTGATTCTCGCAGACGCATGCGAATCCATTGGATTTAAGCTAGCTGCAAGTGAAAGTTTGTCCGGGAGAGTGTGCAGACCTTGTGGAAGAAAAATCAGAAACGCTGCTGAGCTGTATAGCTTTGTAAAGGAGGCAGTTTCTTCGACAAAAGCGCAAGAAGAAAACACCGTCGCTGCATATGTTGATGACGCTGAAAGAAGCAAGAGACAGCTTCCGAGCACAGTAACCCCAGAGAGAGATTTAGCCAAGAAATTTCATCAAGGAGATCTTCCCAAGATCTTCAAGAGCTCTCGAAAGAAGATTGTCAGTATGTTCGCCTTCGAAGCGCGCCATCTTGCATTGATAATGACCGGTGTCAGCCAATCAGATTTTTACGGCCGCCAGCGGCCGTAGAAATGCAAATACATAGGCCTTCACGGCAGGCGTTTCCTCCCCTTCCTCCCCCGATTCCTTCTTGTTTCGCTTCTCCGTTTCTCCCCCCTCCCCTCCGTTTCCCTCCCCCCCTTTCAAACGCCTGCTACGCAGGCTACGGACTGCGTAGTGCGGACTGTAAAGTTCGGACTCTAGATTGCGAGACTTAAGTGCCGACTCCGGAGTGCAGACTCCATGGCCCAGTATGCAGGGTCTTGAATGCGGTCTCCGGAGTGCGGACTGTGGAGTCTTGAGCTGGATACTAAATATCATGATTTATTACTTGAACTTGAATTTAAGAAGGCGATTGAAGCTTAAGTAAATAAACTCGTCGGGAATCTTAAAGCTGACATACAGGAACTGCGATATGAGAATGGTTTTTTGAAATCAAAGCCGCTTTTGTTTAAAAACTCCACGCCTAAAGTAAAACCAGAGAACAATGACATAGCCCCCTTTGGTACAATTATCATTCCTGATGAACTGATAGCCATTGTTGATAAGCAGCCCCCTGATTTAAATACAGATTTGAATATAAATACTTCTCCCCCAGTTAGCAATAAGATTCCTTGGGCAGACAAATGGTCAGCGTGCAATTCCTAGATGAATTCAGTCATTGGTCGTATTGAGTCAAGAAAATAACCTAGTATCAATCCACTGAGAATGTCACGTATGAACGATATTACTGATCGTAATTGCGCTCTCCTAGCCAACGATTCCCCCCCAACACCTAGTACCATGCCAATTTTTTAGACGGAGTGGCTACTGTTTAAAGGGTCCGTTGTGTGACCTCCCGTTGTGCTCAATTTTCCAAAAACCCACAGCAATACTCTTAACACTCGTTGGACCATACATCTTATCCATATATATTATAACCCAATACTAAACATTACCCTTTCCCGTGAATCCAAGCCATTTCCCCCCGTTTCAATCCCCACAATGTTATCACACGTTTCGACCATTTTCATACCCATTACCTCTGATGTCCATACCGACAAGACCCCCATTATATTAATGCAAGATAATCAGAATCTCAAAGAGATAATCAGTGTCAGAGAATTTTAAGGGAATTGTCAGGCTATACCGGTTCATATTACAAATCGTGATCCTCTCTCTATGAAACGTGAACGATCTACTGCTAATAAACATGTAAATAATGCTCATCTGGAAAACTGTGTTCAAATTAAAAATAATAATAAGGAAATGGGTTCATTGAGAAAAAGCAATGCTATACGTGAATGCAAGATCTGTCAATCAAGATCTGGAGAATAAAATTGACATTTGTGTAGTTTTAAGTTATTGAGACATGGTCAACGGACATAGATTTCGTGAGCATAGCAGCGTTGTCATCACCTGGGTATTATTTTAAAAGTGTTGCTGGACAATCTGATCGTAGAGGTGGAGGGACTGGAGTGTTGTATAGTGAATTTGTCAAAATCACATTTATAAATGGGGAATGGAACTGTACAATCGCTAATAATACTGAGAAAATAATTGCTGTTTACCGCCCGCCATACTCTACATGGAGCTAAGCTCGCTCGATATGGAGCTAAGCTCGCTCGATATGGAGCTAAGCTCGTTCGATTTGGAGCTAAGCTCGTTCGAAATGGAGCTAAGCTCGCTGGGCTCGGAGGTATATATACTAGGCTCGGAGATATACACTAAGCTTGGCTCGTGCCTATCCTTACATCTTAGAGCTCGGCTCGGGCCTATCCTTAATCTTAGAGCTCGGCTCGGGCCTATCCTTACATCTTAGAGCTCGGCTCGAAGCTAAGCTCGCTCTATATGGAGGTCAGCTCGCTCGATATGAAGCTACCCTAGCTCGATATTCAGTTATTCAATTTTAGGATTGAATGATTCACTCCTAGTCACAGTCACAGTCACAGTCACAGTCACAGTCACAGTCACAGTCACAGTCACAGTCACAGTCACAGTCACAGTCACAGTCACAGTCACAGTCATAGTCATAGTCATAGTCATAGTCATAGTCATGGTCTTTGTCATAGTCATGGCCTTTGTCATACAAATTGGATAATAGTATTTAAATTGGATTTAATTAATAATAATAATTATATTTACAAATTGGATTATGAACTTTGTCAAAACCACTAAAAATAGACAACATAGTTTATAAAAATCTATGGAACACCACCTTACTATTATCATATTTACTACATATATAATATGTTAACTGAAAATCTGTTGCTTAAACAGCTAAAATTATTTGAAAATATTATATTTACAACCTGTTATTTAGTTCGCAAATAGATAAAACACTTATCATTTATAAGACAGCTAGACAGGTTATGAAATATATTATTCAATATTTTAAACTTATTACCAAATAATCAACATATTCTGTCCCGGATATGCATTCGTTTACCTCCTTTTACGAGGACATCAATGCTGGTCATTCCAATAACTCTTAATTAGTTAATATCATAATACAGTCCGCATTTCAAAGTTTGCAATCCGAAGCCGGCTGTCCGCAGTCCTCAATCCGCAGTTTAGGTAATTCGCAAAACGACTGCAACCTCCCCCCTCACCTATATTTATAAAACAGAAATTTATTCATGTATGAGCCCCTCCATGTATAAGCCACAGATTAAAGGGGTATATATAAGCCCATCAATTCTTCTATCACTGTTCTGCAGGTCACCGGCTTACTGGGCACGTAATCCTCAAATATAATACACCGGAAGCTTTGGAATGTGCTTTAAATTGCCTGGCAGAGCGTCCTGCTTGCAAATCAATTAATTTCAACAAAGGAAAAACTGCAGGTTCTTCCAAGAATTGTGAGCTGAACAACGCCACGAAGTCGACATATCCTAAGGATTTTCACGTTACGCAATACTTCGATTGCTACGAAATAATAGAAAAGGTATTTTTATTAAGTGTGATTTTGGAAAGTACGGGTGACACGTGCGGTTAGCGCGCTGCCCTTTCCCGCCCGAGTCAAGCCTGCTAGTGTAAGTCGAGAGCAGATATTGACTTAGGTTGAGTGAGTATCAACCCTGTACTTGAAACTCATGTCAGTAGAAGTGTATTTGGTTTTCTCCTGCGCTTCGAGGGTTTTCTCCTTTCCAAGCTCACCAAAAACTGAACGTGCGTTGTTCCTCGCTGTGTATCTTTCCTCGCGCGCGTTTTCGTTACATCCCCTCCACACAAGGTCCGCTACACAGGATACTAGTAGAACAAGTCCATCAGTAAGTTGTGAAGATACAGCACAGTTGCTTCAATGTAAAATAATTTTATTCTAGTATAGTACGTGTAAACTGTTTTTTAAAAGAATTTAAAATACTCTCTGTCGCCTTCTGCCGACATATGCGACTTAACAGAAACTGAGCCGATTTAGTCGCAATTTAAAGCAAGCTAAGCTACGAGTTAAGGCGATTTACTTTAAAGAAACGAACCTTATATATGTCCCCTAATTGTAGAGAAGCCAAGCAGGCAAGCCAGTAGAACCCAAACCAACCAAGCGAGTCACAACAACATCACCTAAGCAAGCTACGACGAAGAAGCCAGATGAAACCACGACCGCATTGATTATAAGAACAACAACCGCACTGGCCATCACAATGACAACAGCGCTGGTTGCTACAAATGGTATGATTATTTTATTTTATTTTAAAGGGTTTTTGTAGATGGAATGTTCTAACCAGGACCACTTGCAACAATAGGCCCTCCGGTATGAACTAATGAACTAAACCAGCGCCCTTGCATGCGAAATTTCCTTCTACCAAAACTTTCCAATATTCTGTTATATCGAGAAGTAATGGTAAAGTTCAAAATTTTTAGAATGTTGACCATTATGATGATTTGAAAGGTACTGTTGTATAAGCCAATCCGAAATTGACGAAGGGATTGGAAACGACTGCTAAAACTGAGGAATGAAATGATCACTCCGAAATTTGATGGTCAAATTATACGAACACCTCTCTAATACGGGCACCTCTTTAATACGAACACCTCTCTAATACGGGCACCTCCCTAGTATGGGCACCTCTCCAATACCGGCACCGTTTTTGCCAAGGGAGGAAAACCAGAGTACCCGAAGGAAAACCCTGGAAGCACAAGAGAGAACCAACTAATCTCAACTTACATGAGTTTATCAAGCATACTGACATTACTCAACCTGAGTAAATCCGTGCCCTCAACCTGCTGTATAGCCGGCTTAACTCAGAGGTAAGGGCAGCGCGCTAACGTCGTCTGCCGACCCTGCTTCCCTGGACGAGCTATGAACCCCCGGCCTATTTAAGCCCATGCTAATCAATGTACAATTATTCATGTTGTGATCATGCGGATGTTGTCTAAGTTGCCAGACTAGCTTGCTATATCAGAGAAATGACTTCTACAGACTTGTAAATAAATGTTTAAATTTGTGATACTATTTAAATTATCTCCTTGATATAATGATATTTATTGCTAAAATCTAATACAAAAATCTATCTTTTGTTCCAATGCAACTTTAGTATCAATACATGTTTTAATTTTGTACAGTATGCTATAGATTTAAGAGCTTAAATTTCTTATGGTTTCTCATTTGTTTGACTCAAGTGAGGCTTTTGCTGGAAGAGCTGAAAAGTGAAATTGTTTCAAAATTAAGGACATTTTTATGAAGTCGGTCCAGCCCATTGAACTATAAATAAACTGGAACGATAACTCAGGGGGGGAAATTGAAGCCAGCTTAATTCAGTTTTTCTGAGGTTTGAGTTGAAATACTTAACGCCGAACATTGGGCTGTATATGAAATTGAAGCTATTAAAAAGTTCTATTTGATATAAAAACTTCAAGACTTTAGGTAAAAAGGAAATACTTAAAACTTTGAGGGAAAATTTGCCGTATTTTACAAAATTGCGGTTGTTTTTGTATTTTTTAAGTATTTCCATTTTGCCTAAAGTCTTGAAGTTTTTATATAAAATAGAACTTTTTAATAGCTTCAATTTCATATACAGCCCAATGTTCGGCGTTAAGTATTTCAACTCAAACCTCAGAAAAACTAGCTTGGCTTCAACGAATCATAGGACTTGATCATAGGAGTTAGCGTTCCAGTTTACTTAGAGTTCACTGGTCCAGCCTGTCTAATTGGTTTCATATAAACAGCTCCACCCCCTCAGTGCTACTCATTTCATAATCTCAGCTCAATCGGAAAGTACTTGGGTCCATTACTTTGACAGATGCCATTTCTTCCAGAATGATCACCAAAAGGCATACCCAAACATATAGAGTTTAGTCAGGGCTGCAACACTATAATCCAACCAAAAGTAATTTGCATTCGATTGGTATATAATGAAATACAGTAATTTATAATTATATCTCAAACTCATTAATTATTCATGAGAATATTAGCTAATCATAATGCTCTATATTGGTCAGGTGATCATACTGGATACCTGGTAAATTCTCCATCGCATTGAAAGCCGGGGAGGGTTTTGATATCAGCAGGGAAGAGTTGGGGCTGAATGAATGAAATGAATGTATTTTGATCCAGTCCTAGGACTGGATTAATTTTGATCCAGTTCTAGGACTGGATCAAAATTCATTCTTCCGTCGACGGGAGTAAACTATTGAAATGCAATCGCTAAAACATAAGCAAATTAAAGCAAATGAGATTGATATTAGTTGCCATTTATTAACCTTAAACATATCATCACATTGGAACACACAACAAGAAGGCATTTTTTGCCTTTTAACACAACTACAGTATATCATGTTTATACTTTAGCTAACAGATTACATTTGATATTGATTAATTGTCACATTGCAGTTTCCACTGATATTTACTGGATTGCCGTACGATCGGTTATTTGCAGATCGTGCAACATTATTATTCAAAAATATTTGCTCATCGCTCAAACCACACAATAAAGAAACAATATCATCAACCTTCAATTCTGTTAATTCTGACTCATTTTGCACGCTGACTAGTATATTATCACTAGATTTCACTTCATTGTGTTCAGTTTCATGTATTTCCGTATTAGACTGCTTTAACTGACCGGGTGGATTCAAAATGTTTGAAACATATTTCTCCTGGTCCTTGCAGCTCCTTTATATCCTAAAAGTGCATCACTAACATGACCACTTCGGCTCCGTATAAGCTTAAAAGTTCTACCTGGATACCGTTCACCTTTCTTGTTCGCTACTCCTTGAACGAATTTTCCAAGCCAAAAATCTAACGACACTGGCGTCATTTTGTCGCAGCTATTGACATCCAAGTCTTGAACATTATCTAACGATACGCTCAAGCTCGTTTCTTCAAAAATTGCACTATGATTCTCTCTTGCTCGTATCCACGTTCTAAATATATTAACTGCCCACTTATTTTTGTAGCGTGTCGAGATCGGTACCGCATTTCGTAACAATTCTCCTTCTTCCTCGCAGCTTCGCGATTTACGAAAACGTTTAGCAGGACATTCCTCATCATTTTCATTCGAAGCCATGCTTGCCGAACAAGATGTTGTTTTGTCTGCCTTGCAGTACAATGCGTGGTGTAATGGCATGCAAAGTTTGAGTAAAAATTAGCATAATTTGAATCTTTAGAAATGTATTGTACATACAGTAGCTTATCTAAGTGCAGGTCGATTAGCATAAAATAACCAGTTTGCCTGTTTGGCTAGCTTCGCCACTGCCTCACCGGTCCAGTCCTCGTTTTCGGATTTGAAACATTACATCCAATATTTGGGCAACTGTGTGAAGGTGTAAATTAACAAATGTCAAAATTGTAGTATTAGCAATAACTCTTTATTAAAACTGCAAACTTCTTTAGCAACAATCTTAATGATTCCAGTTTATATTTGCCTATAATCATGGGCGGACTGGCAGCTTTTTGGCCCTCGGTCAGGAATAAAATCTGGGCCCATGTGTTAGTGAATAATCATAGCTGTGCTTAGAAGCCAGGTGAATTAAACTTAGGAACGCCGAATCGCTACGATGACCCGATTGGGAAAATTTTTAAAATTTGGAGTCTGTTGATTGTCGGAAATGGCATCTTCGTTCTCTACCTCTTTAGTTTGGCCCTTTCAATAATTCTTTCATTACGATTTGTGAGTCTATGCTATTTGTTAGTCTAGTCTACGCCCTTTTAAGCAAAAGGAAATATTCTAAATTGGGAGAATAAGGCTGCAAGGCAGTGGCGTAGTCAGGGTGATGACTTTGGGGGCAAAATATAGATAGATTCAGAATACGAGCGTCATTTATTAAGTAAGTGGATATAATATTCCAAAAAATAAGCACCAATTCTAGCAATTATGAAGTCTTGCACCTTATCAGTATCAATATTTACAAGACAATTTATTTCTTAAATTTAGAAGTAACTAAATAGAAGAGTCCAGAGGAAACTCCCCTGCCATCCTCCTCTGAATATCAATTTCGATTTAGAAAAGGTCACTCGACAGAACAAGCGATACTTGAAATTACAGATACTTTAAAAACTGCAATTGATAAGAAGGAAATAACGTGTGGACTATTCTTGGACTTTTCAAAAGCCTTTGATACTGTCAATCATGAAATTCGCTTATCCAAACTTGATAAATATGGAATACGTGGCACCCAGCTGAATTGGTTTAAGAGTTATTTAACGAATAGGAAACAGTATGTACGGATTGGGAACAGTGATTCAGAAATGCTTACAATGACTTGTGGAGTTCCTCAGGGTTCAACTCTTGGACCATTATTATTCTTGATATATATAAATGACATGCCTAGCTGTTCCAGCAAACTTTCATTTCGAATATTCGCAGATGACACAAATGTATTTTACTCAAATACAAGTATTGAAGATGTTGAAAATGTTATGAATATAGAAATTGAAAAAATCTTTCGTTACTGTGCTACAAATAAGCTTTCAATTAATTTGGAAAAGACAAATTTTATGTTGATTACTAATCCAAATAAGAAAGTTAGAGATATACGAATTAAAAATATTTTAAAAAGAGACTTTATTAAATATCTTGGTATATATATTGATAATAATCTAAATTGGGAGTATTAGATTAAACACGTAAATAGTAAGATTGCTAAAAACACTGGAATAATTAATAAACTTAGATATTATATAGATTTGAAAATGCTTAAACATCTATACTACACTCTAAGTTACCCATACATCAATTATGGGCTGATGAGCTGGGGTAATACTTATATTACAAAGCTTAATAAAGTGCGAACATGCCAAAATAAATGTGTAAAGAATATGTTTTTTGCATCTAAAAAAGAAAGTGCAACATTATACATGAACCTACTCTCGATACTAAAGTTAGACAATGTTTTTAAATTGAAGATAGCCATGTTTACATATAAAATTATAAATGAAGATAATAATGTCCCAACGATATTTACAAATATTATTTCTACTGCATCTACTCAGCACTCTTACCCTACTAGATTCGCTAAAAAACAAAATTTTATTAGACCAAAAGCTCGAACAAATTACGGAATCTTTACTTTTCGATTTACATCATCAAAAATTTGGGAAATTAAACAATTCCTTATCATATAAAAAAGTCAAATTCAGTTTCTATTTTTAAGAAAAGGTACAGTCAATTTCTTATTAATTCGCAAACATAAATATTTACACAGTTCTGTTATGCCGCCGTCATGTTCTACTTAATAATAATGTGACACATACATGCAGTGCTCAACTCGAAAGCATTTTGCTACTTTGATCACTGTACACGTTTGTTTATTATAGTAATTTTAATAAGTGGTTTTGTTTGGTAACTGTACTTATTTTGTTGAATGTTATCTTTTTTTTAATACGTGTGAAATAAATGATTCTGATTCTGATTCTGATAAGTGCTGCAATGTTCTTGGCTCAGGTTCTGTCTTCCCAATGCCTGCAATTGAAAAATAGGGATAATTTATATAGGGCTGCTTCCCACAGCATCATTATTGTTTGTGAGAAAAGTGAAAAATGCTTTCAAAGAATGCTGGCTACAAATACTGGAAAGCTTCCTCATAAGCACTGTAAAGACATTGTTCTTGGTGCTTTTGATGTGTCATCATTAATGACTATGTTTATGGCCTGATTAAAGAAATTGTCAATTGCGATTGCCAAATGCAGCTGTACCATCATATTGGCAAGGAAACCACAGCAAAGTTATCCAATAAATAATCCAAGACAAGTTGGTTCTTTTCAACCAGCAATACATGTATAATATCTGATATTCTGATTGATTAATGATCATTGAGCTCCTCAGACAGTCCCTAAATATGCAACAAAAGCATGAAACTGCTAACAAAAAAATCAATTAATGATAAGATACAATTAATTCCTTATCATCGACGTATAAACGGATTAATCAAAGTGTCATATGATTCAAATATAACATCATCCCAACAAGGTATTAAAAACTTACCACAGCAACTGATCCGTGTGATCGCCGTTGTAGCCTGTTTAGTTAGTCAAGTTAGCGAAATAGATGTTCAGATTTGTCGCTGGACGTTTGTAATCTCAGTCAGTATTCTTAACTAAATGGTCCAACGTTTAAATATCATGTTATCGTTGCCATGTTGGCCTCCATGGACGAGTCGACGAGTGTGGTTCATATCACTGCACTTCACTCCTGGCACTCGTTAACACGACGCAAAACATTCGTTTACTCCTCGATTCAGGGTTAAAAGTCTTCAAATTTACTTCTCGAAGCATTCATGTTATATATTCTTTTCCTGGGATAAGGTTTGTTTCGGTCCAAGATGAGAAACAAGCGTTTTAAAACGAAAACCACAGATTCTGTAATATAAATATATAGAAATCTGCTGCCAAGTGAGGCCATACAACATGGCCGCCGCAGCCTTACTTCCGGTTTCAACTCTAAACAATAGATGCACTATCCAGTCTAATTTAAGATCAGTGCTATCAGCTTTCAAACTTGTTAGTACAAGTATGGCAAACACGATTTTCCTGACCTTCGCGTGTTGGCTAATCTTGGTGAAACAATCTGTTGTGCTTCAATACCACGGAACCACGCTTTTTCCTGATTGTTGCAACGATATTGCGAACGAAGTTCACAAATACGTTGCAGCATATAAAGCGTTGTGTCTAAATACTACAACAGGTAAACAAATACCATTTTGTAATATCACATAGTATTATTTCTACAAAATTCGCAGACAAAAATGTGTGATATACCCAGGTGATATGTTGTGGCCAGATATGTATAATTGGCGAGATATGTATAGAGACAATTACATTCAACTAAGGATAAATTTATTTTTTTTTGCCCGGACGACATGCACTGCATGGCTTGTGTAAGGGAAGGTACTTCTAATTTCTTAAGTTAGCATAATTTTATGTTTAATATATATAAATAATGACAAGCTTGTATTACCTCATATAGATTCAGGGGCGGATCCAGCCTCACATCCTGACCGTGTCAGGGCATATGCATTTAGGGGTCCGGGAGCATGCCCCGCAGGAAATTTCATGCCCGGAAATACCATTTCCTGTTTTCTGAGCTGCGCATTTACTCCAAAATTGTCCTCTAAACATGCGTATTTTAGACAAAACATTATTATCTTGGCCAATAATTAAAATATCAAGTTATTATTATCTTAAAACACAAAAATAGTTAGGAAATTTCATTTTGGTACATGTTGTAACAATAGCACAATAGCAGTTGGGAAAAAATTGCTTTAAAAGCCTTTAATGAGACTGTTGAGTTGTCTTACAACAGTAGTTAGGTGTTCAAAACTTTGAAGTCAAACCGGAATAATATTGTATTATACGAATAGGTAATATATAGAACCTCCACTGCATGGCGTCAAATATATAATTGGTATGCTATGTCCTTTATGTAATTGTATATGCATGTATATGTACGATATTATATAATCATCTCACAGAGTCTTGGGTCGACCATGCTTGTGAAATATGTTAGCTGATGTGATGGTGGGTAGATTAGAAAAGGGAAATTGTCGTGCATGCATGTGCAGGTATTGTGTTTTAACGCCTAGTTTGGCCCTCGACGCGTTTCGATCGCATGATCTTCATCAGGAGGGATTTTAGATTTAAGAAAACCGCAGCTGTTAATTCATGGTAGGTAAATTTATCAAAGTAACCTCATATTAAACCGTTGCTCGAACTATTTATTACCATGTTTCGTCTGATATGTGAATATATTTTAAGGCGCGCGTGTGCGCATTGTAGTGATGCTCTGTTAGAGGATGCGAGAGAATACAGATGTTGTAAAGAGATTGCGGAATGCACTGGGAAATTTCGTTCGAGGGAAAAGACGCAGAATGTATTACTCAGCATTGGGATTATTCAGTTATTAGAGACCGCAGGGGCTTTTCTAATTCTCTCTGATAAGTCAGGGGGGAAATATCGCCAACCAACAAGCAGAACCCAAGATGGGCGCTTTCTTTATATATGAGCAACTAATCCTAATCTCAACCCCCAACCTAACCCTAACTCTAACAGTAATGAGGCCAAGAGGCGCCCAAGAGGTGCAAAATGAGTAAGTCTGCAGACTGAATTTTTGTGTCTTCTCATCAGTATATTTGTCAAAAGCTGTAATCTAAACGAGTTTGAGGAACGCGAGCGTGTGATCTTTGTTATCTGCCTTTGTATATTATGACTTATCTATGAATAGTTACGTGGAGAGACAAATATTAGGGCCATTTATACGGAAGAAAATAAGTCGCGACTTACATAAAACGCGTATTATATAAGACGCAAACACACTCGTATAAATGGTCAAATTCTAGTAAGTCGCGACTTAAATAAGAACAGGGGTTCATAAATTGTTTGTTTTCAAATGGTCATACAATAGTTCTCGCATAGTGTTAGTAAATTTCTCGCATATAAAGGAACTTACAGGATAGATTTTGTTATTTCAACGCATTTCATTTTGTCCAGTTGCGCATTTATACGTATTTTGCGCCAAGTAAATTTATCCTTTCGGTCTCAACTTATCAGCAGTAGTGGTAGTGGTAGTGGTAGTGGTAGTGGTAGTGGTAGTGGTAGTAGTAGTAGAACTTTATTTTAAAATCACACGCTAGCCTCGTCAACTTTAAAGCTGGTGTGCACGAGGGACGTGTGAATAACATATTTAAGAACGTATACAATTATATACATTACATACACACCATGCAGGATAATGTAACCACATCTACGATACGCTAGGCAAAACACAAATATGTCTATAAGGCATGCAAAATTATATTACAGGACAGTTTAAAAATTCCTACATAAAATTTAACAAATTTAGGAGGTATGAGCACGAATTATATTTTTGAAAATTGTCAATGTATCCGAATTACGCACAACTACTGGTAGAGAATTCCAAACTTTAACTCGTAAGAAAAATCTTTCTTTAACTTTTCAGTTTTTGGTTGAGGCAACTGCAGCGAGGTAGACTGAGAGCGGCCCCTGAGCCAAAAACCTTCGGTACATTGATGTTGCTTTTGACTTTGCTGGCCGAGTCTCAAGCGTTTCCCATCCTAACGCTTTTATTACCTCAGTCTATATATAGTTATGAGCGTGTTTTGGTTCACGAAATGCCAAAGAGTCAGCTCGATATCATATAAATAGAGCAAATATAGTTTTCGTTTACCTCAAGGTATGCACTACAGCCTGTTTCAAGATATAAGCGATAATCACGCAATAAGCGATAAGCGATAATTATACATAATCGCTTATTGCGCGAAACAGGCTGTAGTGGATACCTTGAGGTAAGCGAAAACTATATATATAGTTATATATATATAGTAGTTGTACCTCAATATATATATATTGTATGATATCATATAGATAGAGCAAATAATCTGATAAAAAAAACCTATACACACAAATGAAATCTGCTACGTCGCTCGCTCGCTACCGCAGCAACTACCAATTAGCTATTATCTAGATAAGAAATAGAAAGCATTTTTCGTGTTTCCGTCGAGTTATAGAAACACGCGTGGAAGTTTGGGAGCAACGAGATATTGATCAGTAGGAATACGAGCCCGAACGAAGGGCGTGTATTTCCACGCAAGTTCAAGTTTCCCCAAACTTCCACAAGTGTTTCTATAATTTGATGGGAACACGGAAAAAATGTTTTCTATTTCCTTTATTAAATAGAAACAACAATATATGAAACAAAAGTATAGTGCTTGCAACCTGATTAAAAAGTATATTCTCATTACATGAAGATATGCCGACCGGTTGCGGAGCAACAATACCGGCTTCAATATTCATTTTGGCTGACGGCAAAAATACGCAGGAAAGAGTTTGCTAAAGAGGATTTGAAGCAAATAAAACGTAGATAACAAAAACCTCAGATTAATGAAGGTTTTTAATGATATTTCAGGTGAAAAGCTTGTTTTAATCGGTTGTTTGAGCTGACGGGAACTTTCCGTGTTTCTATCGACTTATAGAAACACGGCTTTTTTGGGCTTTTAACCGATCAGTGCTCGCCTTTTTAAAAGGTTATTTTATAATATGAAATATGGAGTACTCATGTTTATCTTATACTCGGTCATGATAAATTGTTAACGTCAGGTTATATACTAAAAACATAAACCAGGCCTTGTCCTTTGACTCAGCTATTCTACTTTTTTAGGAATTCTAATATGTTGTGACATTAAGAATACAAAATTTATAAAAGGCCATCAAATGTTAGTCATACATTAAATTTTGCACCAGTCTATGTAAATTCTCGTCTTCTGCAATTGCAAAATTTTAGAACTCGAGCGTATAGCTAGCTGGGATTTTGATTTTGACTGCCAGAAATCAACACTGCAAGTGGTCGAATTTCTACAGAAATACGGTATATCCTGTTTTTCTTTAATGTGGGAATTATTATCTTTTATAGTATCTTCAATTTGCTACAGGGAATTTGAACTTGCTTAATGGTGTCTTTGTTTAAATCAGTTTTTGATAACTGATTGTGAAATGAATTGGCCCCATGCATATACACGCCAGAAAGGAAATTATAACGTGAAATACCTATATTGGGAACCATAGTTTTCAATGCGGAATGGTGTAACAGTTCGCCTCGTGAGTAAAATCGCACAGTCTATAGGACATAATACACTAACCAGACACAGTATACTGAAATGCGGTGCACCGTGTATATTCTAGCACAGGAGTAAATAAACATTCTTCATCAGTGAGTTTATATTGGTCGACCCCAAACTAACCTCAACCAAACCTCAAGAAAACTTTAACCTAACTTCAACGTAATCTCAACCTAGCCTAATCACAACCTAACCGAACCTCAAACGAACCTTATGACGGCCATGTGTGAGATAAGTCTATAACTTAACATGTTTGCAGCCCTTAAAAAAAGTCTGTCTGTCTATCTGCCTGCCTGCCTGCCCTGTCTGTCCGAATCTCAACAAGACTTCATCCTACCCTCAGCCTAATCTTAACCTAACCTAATCTCAATTTAACCTGACTTCAACCTAACCTCAACCTGTAACCTCAACCTAATGTCAACTTAACCTCAACCGAACCTCAACTAAACTTCAAGCGAACCTCAACCGAACCTCAAGCGGACAAGCGAACCTCAACCTAACTTCAACCAAACCTCAACCAAATTAAACTTCAACCTAATCTCGACCTAACGTCAACCTAAACTCGATCTAACCTGAACCACAACCTGATCACACCTAGAAATAGAGCGGTGCAACAATCAATTATGTAGTGTACTGCAACTATCAATTATATATATTGATTCCTGTTCTGGTGCAAGATTGCTTAGTATTAAACAATAGTATCGATTCATTGTTTTAGGAAACTTCAAGGAAATTCGAAATTCCTACACTTAAGAACAAGTGTACCAAAATTGTTTGATGTTTAATTGTATTGTTTAACTTTGACGTTTAATTGATTAGCCTTAAGTTTTGCCCATTCGCTTACAAAAGATGAAATTGGTAAAACTAATATCCTTTCGAAGGCATTTAATATGTTATACGAGACGGAATTAGGCCGAATATCCTGAATTATTATATACAGAAGCTCTGGATATGAGGTATTCTGCAATCTGATTGGTTCTCTATAGCAGAATATTAGCTCATATCCTGCTAGTAGAGAAAAGTAGAAAAATAGCTGGCAGATTTGGACAATTAAATGAAGGGGAAATTCAAGTACTTTTTTCAGTACGCCAAAATGTTCTGTTCATATCCAGAGCTTGTGTAATAAAGCAGTTATTCTACTCACTCTCGTCGTATATGACTGATAGCAGACTCGGCGCTATCGCGCCTTGTCGGCTATCAGCTCATATACGACTCGAGTTCGTAGAATAACTGTTATTTTTATTTTTATTTTTTTATTTTACAAGTTTTGCCATTGAGAAATAAAGATATACATATAGAACTTTTAAAAAATGCACTTAAACAGGATGGCTGGAATTACCACACAGAGAAGAAGTTCTCCAATAACGGGGTTCCAAAACAGTTGAAATAATTGTACAATAAACATTGAGAAGTGAGACAAACATTAGGACAAACTAGTCAACAAACTGACAAACAAACAGACGACAAATGAAACAATGGAAATTAGCGGTGAGTTAACAAACAAGTAAACAAACAGACAAAGAATAACACTGGACAAACAACGCTAACGAACGAGACAACCCGCTAATTGATCATGCACTATCGTAAAGTTAGCAACATGGTTTCGTTGACAAGCTAGTTAACGAACGAGTTGTGTGACATTTCACACATACAGACTTAAATGTCCTCGGATCTTCAGGATTGTTAATAATAATATATATATTTTATTAGATTCTTGTGCAGATCCCAAGCCATTAGGAATGGAGAGTGGTAAAATACCTGATTCTGCAATGACAGCGTCATCTAATTATGATAACAAGTACAAACCTAGCTATGCAAGATTGAACAAAGTACATTCCAACTGCTCTTGGGAGCCGAGTTCATCAAGTAAACACAACTCGTGGCTTCAGGTTGATATGAAACAACTGACAATTGTAACAGGAATAGCAACCCAGGGAACCTGCTATCCCATCAATGAATGGGCAAAGTCTTACTCGGTTTCATACAGCATTGATGGCAACAATTGGACATATTATCAAGAGTCAGGCAATGTAAAGGTAAGCTAGCGCATAAAACAAACAATATTTACATTGAATGTTCAGTTTTGATAACACGACGGTATACTTTATGCAGATAAACTTACTTCAGTGATTCCTTCATATGATTTTTAAATTGAATTTTATAAATCGGATTTTCGGAATAGTAATATTCAGTTTGGGTCTTTTATGTTATTACGCTTTTTTACCTTTACCATTTTTTTGTACATTTATCTGTTTTTGTGCTGACATTTTCTTATCTAAACACTTTTAGGACTTCTTATTCCCATAGCGTTTCTACAACGGGTAAATAATTATCTTAGACTTTAATTCAGCCGTAAGGGACATCATTTGTCGGAATTTTAATCTACTTAAAAATGACACTGCAACGTCTTCCATTTTCTCCGAGACCCCACTAGTCTCTTTTCGACACAGTAAAAACATCCGGGAAACCCTAGTGCACAGCTCACTGCGACAGGACTCTGTGTCACCAGCTGGCACTGTTTCCTGTGGTCGTGCTAAATGCTACACTTGTAAGCATTTAAACCTCGTCACCTGTATTTCGGCTCCAAAATCTCAGTTTGTCATCAAGCACAGTTTCACGTGCATCTCCTCCAACCTCGTTTACTGCATCTCTTGCAGCAAATGTGGGTTGCTCTACATCGGAGAGACTGGAAGACGTTTAGGCGATAGGTTTGCTGAGCACTTGCGTGATGTTAAGAACAATGTGCACAACAAACCGGTTGCTAGGCACTTCAACAGTGCCAACCACTCCTTTTCTGATATGAAAATATGCGCCATTCATCCCGTTATTGGTGGCAATGATACCCGTCGGAAGCAAGAAAATCGTCTCATTTTTAAACTTGGCACCATCCAGCCTGATGGTATCAATGAGCGCCTCTCCTTCATCTAGCTCATTCTTTTCTTTTAAAAACTCTATATCCCCTCTTCCCTTCCCTTGTACGACATTTATAGCGCTTTGGTAAGTGTTATGCCTGTGCGCAGGCCTTCGACCCTGTAATTGGGCCGAAGCCTGCACGCAGGCTATACTTTACATATTAAATCTATTTTGTTATGATTGTTATGACTACTTTATTTTCATTGGTTAATATTTTGTTCACGTGACAGCTTTTATAGCGTTGCTATGAAATCTGATGTAATGTGTTTATCTGTCTACTAATTTCTCCTGACGAAGGGCTTTAGTTCGAAACGTCGAGATTTTGTTTATATCCTTTAGGCACACGCGAAGCAACCCTCAATTTGTTAAATAATTATCTGATGCTATTTCTTACCTATGACAATGCATATATATATATATATAATGGCTGGTTAAAAATCATTAGACATTAAGTTGTGGTACAATGTACATGAATTGTAGAATAGACATGAATAAAAATGACTCAACTTCCGTGCTTGAATGTGCCGCAACAATAATGTATTCGGTACCCTCACTTTATATTTTAACTAGAAATACATGCATGCAGCAACCCCTCGCCACAGCTAAACAACGACATTTTCCAACATTATACTAAGCTTTTTTGTTGCAAAATCTGCGATGCAAAACGCAGGAAAAAGGCCGTTACACCAGCAGTCTTTCTGCTGGAAATGGGATTCGGTAAATCAGTGGCCGCGTGTTTGGTATCTTCGATTCAGGCATAATTTTCGCTAGAAAACAGAATTGAATTATCTACCCCCCCCCCCTTCCATTTATGACGCACTCAGAGGACAGCGTCATATAAGTGAACTTCTTGACATAAGTGTTTTCGTTCATTTCAAATGAGTTTGAAGGAAAACAATACTCTAATAGCTTGAAAGGAAAACTGTAAAGGAAACCGGGAAATATATATACATGGTTTCTTGAAAGATACGCAACGGAAATATTTCTTAAGTAGTGGAAGCACTGTAGTCATAGCAACACTGACACAAAATAATACAATTTTTTAGCGTACAAAACAGGATACAAATCTGCCAAAAATAATTAAAAAATAGTTGTTTTACCTATAGAATTCCCGAATTTATGATGTTATTATTCGTTATATGAACTTTAAACTAATGTAAAATTCAACATTCCGTTCAAATATAACGTTTCGAAATGTTCACAAAACTAAACTGCATTTTACCGATAGAAATTCCTTTTTGAATTGAAATCAGTTTAAAAAGACGTAAGCGTAAAAAATTATTTCGTTCTCCTTTTAATTTAGACCTTTTTCATCATATAAAATATACGATACTTTAACCGTAAATAAATGAAAAACTATATATATAAAGCAGGAGTTTTTAGAACAAAAATACATCAACACTTTTATTGTTTTAATAATATAACAAACCTGCCTCTAAATATTTTACTTTTTTTCGTTCATTTGTCGCTTGGACTCTTCTTATCTTTTTTGCTAAAGTTAAAGCGATAAGATCCGTCCCACAGGCACAGCTCTTCCAATAAAGTTCCAAAAGCGACATTTAATTCAGACTCTCAGAAGTTTTTTTATAATCTCACTCACTCCACTCCTGACAATCTGCCATACTTTTGAGATCAGTGAGATGACCACCCACCACCCACCAACCTTGAACCACGCGCCCGCGATTATTGATGAACTTTAGATCTCCCTTGGATTTCCTTTTTTCCGTTTTCCGGGTGTGATAAATAACCGAGCGGAATTAGTACCCTCACCCGGGCTGTCGCCCGGCTCGGGGATTATAATATTATTCCCTATTAACTTTATTTATCTCAATTAGCTTGTTTCCCTCCATCTTACTTCGAATACTTTCTCCTCCTAGAAATCACTATTCGTCTAACCCCAATTTCTTGAAAAATCCCTGCTGAAGAAGACTGTTAAGTCGAAACAGGGTTGCCTATACACCTTACAAAATGCTTATTGTACACCAAACTACTGTACTCAAACTCTCTTTACTCCCGCCTTGGTTCTAACGTTACTACCTGTTTAATACTACCTCTTCAATTTTCTCCTCAATACCTCTACTAGCCTCCCTATAGGCCTTAGCCATTGTTCAATACGTACAGTCGAAGTCGACCTGGATTAATTTTCGTCATTATTACACCAGCACTTGTCGTATTACCTATTTTTAAATTCAAACATCACATATTTAATAAATTAGTCAAAATGAACTACTCAACGCAATAAATTATGTATTCGAGGTCTAAGCCAGTTATTAAAGAATTAGTGTTTAAATATAACCAATACCGTTGTTACATTAGGTTCATACATTAGGTCTAAGAACTGGTAAATTACTTTGGCATTTTAGAAAGATAGATAATATGTAATGCTTGTCTAGACTTGAAAGTCATGATAGACCAATACTCATAAAGAGGGAAAATCATTGTATTTATTTCTTCATACGGATTTTGTTGTTACATATCGATGTAGGAATTTCATGTTCTGATAACAAGGGTTATTATACAGGGTGTCCCCAAAAAAGGCTACCTTTTCAAATTCAAATTAGCATGTAAATTCAAGCAACCTATTGTAGTTCTTTGAAATTCATTATCGCTTTTGAACTACGAATGCGTAAAAATACACAGTTTTATGCACGTGGGATATTGAATACAATAGGTTGCTTGAATTAACATGCTAATTTGAGTTTGAAAAGGTAGCCTTTTTTTGGGACACCCTGTATAAAACATAATTATGACATATAACAACGCTTTTGATTGGCTAAAGAGCGTGGTCAATTAAACACTGCAAAATTATCCTCCGTTACAATCAACAAAGTACTAGAAATACACTCATGCAGAATCCCCTCGCCTATTCGAACTCAGGAACATACTTCCCAAAATGTATTGTAACATGAAGTATTCCTTCAATCATTGTAACCATAGCACAGACCATAGCAATACGCAATTTTTTACTTTTGGTACAAAATGATAAAATAGTAATATAATATTTGTACTTTTAGCTATAAACATATGAATTGTCCCACTATATAAAGTAGATATGTTATTACGTACTCTTTTAGCTTTGGTTTGCTGTAAAATGTAACCTTAGACATTTCATAAAAACGTCAAAAATTTTCAGAAAACTTCAACTGTTTTTTGACAGTATAATTTTTTAAATTTATCTTTAAAATAGTTTCTGACATTACGTTGTTTCCTCAAAATTCAAATTTAAACTTGCTAAAATACTTTTAGGTTTTATCGATATTATTTTAATTGAACCTCACAGAGTGACATACGCTTTTGCAAATCCACAAACTAAAATATGCAAAATAGACACTTACCCGTTTAAAACACTTCAAAAGTGTGCTTTTTTCAGCCATTCGACTGTTTCTCGTTTAGTTCTTTTGAAGACTCGGTATTCATCGGTATGTTTTTCCAATAGCCCGAGTATTAAAAATCATTTTTGATATGCATATATTAACAAAATATTTATCCGTAAAGGCCATGTTACACGAGGCAATTTTCGCTGCAACTTGTCTCGCAACGGCGTTGCATTGCAGGTCGCAAGGGAAATTTCCTCGTGTAACACCCCTATTTTGCAACTTGTGTTGCAACGAAAAATTGCGTTGCAAGTTGCAGAGAAAGTTGAAGCAGCTTCTACTTTTCGCAACGCTACGAGACAAGTTGCAGCGTGTGACACCCCCACTGCAACTTGTCTCGCAATGTTTGGGAAAGAACCAATCACAAAACAGAGTGACCCGCGAGCAGGAGAACAAAATGGCGGCGTTGTCATCGTTTAGCGAAGATAAAGAAAATGAAATAATTGAGCTGCAAAATGAACAGACCCAAGCCGAAACCAACAAAAAAAGGGCTATCTGATACTGATAAAGTTCAGATTTTAAACGAGTTACAGAAGCGTCCATGTCTATGGAAGAGCGATGAGAAGTGGGCGAAGAAAGACAAATGTGATGCTCTGGAAGAAATATGCACTAAATTCAATCTGACAACTGATGGAGTGAAGAAGCTCGTACATTCTCTTCGTACATCAATGACGCGAGAAGTAAAACGTTCACAAGAACAAGAAGATTACGAAAGCACATGGAAGTTCTACACGCATATGAAGTTCCTGAGGGAGGAGATAGTAAAATCCTTACAACAAGAACCAGAGTGGACTGAGGAGGAGACCATCACGGTCATTGAGTTTTATCAAGCAAACCCGGTGTTGTGGAACCACTGCCTAAGCGAATACAAAGATCGTAGCCTGAAGACTTTGGCAATGGAAAAGATGAAAGTTTTATTCACAACTCACTCAGAAGAAGAAGTGAAAAGCCATTGGCACGCTTTAAAGACAATATTTGACCGAGAAGATAAGCGACAGACAGCAAGCAAAAAGACTGGTGACGAGACTGTGCAAATGTTGACGAGTCTAGATCGTCTTTGAATATAGGTGAAGGTAAGATGCACATATAGTTACTTGCAAGCATTGGGCCATACTATTTAATAATATACCTCATATATTAAGTACATTGGGGCCTATATTAAATGGAATGGCCCATTCAATTTTTCATGTAAATATTATGTTAACCCCCAGAGGGATGAGGTTTAATAGATTTGATATAACAAATGTTGTCAAACTCTGATCAAATAGAAAGAGTCAGTGGGTGGACATTTATACAATGTTAAGCCTCTGGGACAAGGGGAGGAGGGGGTACTTGGGAATGCACGTGTGGTAAGGTAATCCCCACAAGGGGATATTTGACAGATAGTTATTGCATGTCAAATGGAGCATTTGACAGAAAATTAGAATGAAAAATCAATGTCCCACATATGCCCTAATCTCTCCACTCTGGTGCTTAACATTGACAAGTGCATAATTAGACCAACTGTTGTTGATGTGTATGTTATATCCATACTAAATCTCTCCGACTACTCTAAACATTGAACAGGTTAACTTTACCAAGATTTTCAACTATCAATTTTAGAATCATTGCAAGATGCAGAGCCTCCCTATAAAACAAGCAGAAAAGAGAATGGCAAAGCTCAAAAGCAAATGCAATCCATGCGTTATATAAAAATGCTGTTGAAGCTTTAAAGCCCACATCAGATGTTGTCCAGGAGAAATTAACTGAGGAGGAGGTCTTCGGGAAGACTGTTGGCGAAACATTGTCACGTTTCAACCCAAGACAAAGAGCAATAGTTGACATGGAAAGCATTGGAAACATACAGCCATCTTCAATGTTCCCTCAAGATTTCTCATTGACCGGTTTTTACAGCCAAACAACTCCCAATTTCAATCCACCACAGTCATCCAGTCAGCGTTACTCATTTTAATTTATGTTTTTGGACATGTACCAAATTTCCTCAATTAAGTGCCCCTGAACACAAAGCACCCCTGAATACTTCAGGCACTTACTCAAGTAAATTTGGTACATGTCAAAGTGGAGTATTTGATTTGCAATAAAGACTAACCCTGTTGTTCAAAAGCTGTTAGTTAACAAGAATATGATGTAGCATTTTAATACAACTTTGTTGTGGTAAACTCACACAAAAAGGATGCCAGGCTGAGGATATCTGTTTTATAACTTTTATTTGGGTGTGATTTGATAACAGTATAATATATTTACAAAATGGAAATAATTTATTCAACTGTTCATTATATATTATTATACATTAATTTAATGAAATTATACAATTATTTAATATTGTGTTATATATTCTGTATGTTAAATAAATATTCAATTGTTTTAAATGATGTTATTGATCTTATTGCTGTGAATTTATAGTTGTAAGACTAGTATTATAACTATACCTTATGCATTAATTCAGCGTCGGCCACGGACATATAAGAACAAATGAGGGTTGTTTCGCGTGTGCCTATTGAGATATAAACAAAATCTCGACGTTTCGAGCTAAAGCCCTTCGTCAGGAGAAATTAGTAGACAGATAAACACATTACATCAGCTTTTATAGCAACGCTATAAAAGCTGTCACGTGAACAAAATATTAACCAATGAAAATAAAGTAGTCATAACAATAATAACAAAATAGAATTAATATGTAAAGATATAGACTGCGTGCAGGCTTCGGCCCGATTATAGGGTCGAAGGCCTGCGCACAGGCGTTACACTTATCAAAGCGCTATAAATGTCGTACAAGAGAAGGGAAGAGGGGATATAGAGGAAAGTATATAAGAAGTATTTAAGAGAAAAGAATGAGCTAGATGAAGGAGAGGCGCTCATTGATACCATCAGGCTGAATGGTGCCAAGTTTAAAAATGAGACGCTTTTCTTGCTTCCGACGGGTATCATTAGCACCAATAATGGGATGAATGGCGCATATTTTCATATCAGAAAAGGAGTGGTTGGCACTGTTGAAGTGCCTAGCAACAGGTTTGTTGTGCACATTGTTCTTAACATCACGCAAGTGCTCAGCAAACCTATCGCCTAAACGTCTTCCAGTCTCTCCGATGTAGAGCAAGCCACATTTGCTGCAAGAGATGCAGTAAACGAGGTTGGAGGAGATGCACGTGAAACTGTGCTTGATGACAAACTGAGATTTAGGAGCCGAAATACAGGTGGTGGGGTTTAAATGCTTACAAGTGTAGCACTTAGCACGACCACAGGAAACAGTGCCAGCTGGTGACACAGAATCCTGTCGCAGTGAGCTGTGCACTAGGGTTTCCCGGATGTTTTTACTGTGTCGAAAAGAGACTAGTGGGGTCTCGGAGAAAATGGAAGACGTTGCAGGGTCATTTTTAAGTAGATTAAAATTCCGGCAAATGATGTCCCTTACTTTAAAATTGAAGGGATGAAAGGTTAAAACTAAAGGTACTTTTTGATTAGAAATTGCAACCGAAGGTTCTCTTAAGGTGTCTGAACGGGGTATAAGGGAGGCCTTGTTAAGGGCAGTATCTAAAAGGTGGGAAGGATAACCACGATTCACAAAAAAGCTTCTCATTTCTGAACATTTGGCATCAAAGTCGTCGTCTTCACTACAGAGGCGACGAAGACGTAAGAATTGAGAGTAAGGGATAGCAGTTTTAGTGTGCTTAGGATGACAGGATGAGAAGAGAAGATAGCTGTGGGAGTCAGTAGGCTTGTAAAAGACAGATGTGCTCAGCCTATTACCATTGATAGAAATGAGAATGTCTAGGAATGATACACTGGTCTCACTGATCTCCCATGTGAACTGAAGTGCTGGATCCAAGTGCTGAAGCACTGTCATCCCGCATCAAGACGGCCTTCAAGCACTAAAATACTTTTTAGACCAAAGGGTAATTCAGGATCCATCTACCACCACCTTGGTACGCTTGGCAGAGTTAGTGCTCACCTTGAACAATTTCTCGTTTGATGGTGAACATTACCAACAAATAAGTGGTGTGGCCATGGGTACCAAAATGGGACCCAACTATGCTAATTTGTTTGTTGGTTATGTGGAAAAACAAATCTTTGAACAGTACACTGGTCCCTCACCTGACTTCTATCGCCGGTTCATTGATGATTGCTTAGGCACTGCATCATGTTCGCGTGCTGATCTGAATTGCTTCATTAACTTTGTTAATGATTTCCATCCAGCACTTCAGTTCACATGGGAGATCAGTGAGACCAGTGTATCATTCCTAGACATTCTCATTTCTATCAATGGTAATAGGCTGAGCACATCTGTCTTTTACAAGCCTACTGACTCCCACAGCTATCTTCTCTTCTCATCCTGTCATCCTAAGCACACTAAAACTGCTATCCCTTACTCTCAATTCTTACGTCTTCGTCGCCTCTGTAGTGAAGACGACGACTTTGATGCCAAATGTTCAGAAATGAGAAGCTTTTTTGTGAATCGTGGTTATCCTGGATTCTGTGTCACCAGCTGGTACTGTTTCCTGTGGTCGTGCTAAGTGCTACACTTGTAAGCATTTAAACCCGACCACCTGTATTTCGGCTCCTAAATCTCAGTTTGTCATCAAGCACAGTTTCACGTGCATCTCCTCCAACCTCGTTTACTGCATCTCTTGCAGCAAATGTGGCTTGCTCTACATCGGAGAGACTGGAAGACGTTTAGGCGATAGGTTTGCTGAGCACTTGCGTGATGTTAAGAACAATGTGCACAACAAACCTGTTGCTAGGCACTTCAACAGTGCCAACCACTCCTTTTCTGATATGAAAATATGCGCCATTCATCCCATTATTGGTGCTAATGATACCCGTCGGAAGCAAGAAAAGCGTCTCATTTTTAAACTTGGCACCATTCAGCCTGATGGTATCAATGAGCGCCTCTCCTTCATCTAGCTCATTCTTTTCTCTTAAATACTTCTTATATACTTTCCTCTATATCCCCTCTTCCCTTCTCTTGTACGACATTTATAGCGCTTTGATAAGTGTAACGCCTGTGCGCAGGCCTTCGACCCTATAATCGGGCCGAAGCCTGCACGCAGTCTATATCTTTACATATTAATTCTATTTTGTTATTATTGTTATGACTACTTTATTTTCATTGGTTAATATTTTGTTCACGTGACAGCTTTTATAGCGTTGCTATAAAAGCTGATGTAATGTGTTTATCTGTCTACTAATTTCTCCTGACGAAGGGCTTTAGCTCGAAACGTCGAGATTTTGTTTATATCTCAATAGGCACACGCGAAACAACCCTCATTTGTTCTTATACCTTATGCAGTTTGGTGCACAGTACATATATATTACATATATTACAAACTGTGTACATCCAGATACGGTGTCAATCCAAACCACATCGCACCCACTGCCATAAAACAGCACCTTCATTATTAAAGTACTGTTTAAACTCTTCCCTGACTGATTTTGCTTCACTTGAGTAGTTATTACTGAATCTAGGGGAGAAATCCAACCATGAGCCTTCATATGCATCCTCACTTCCATTCTGGTCTTCCATGTTACTGTTGGTATTCTGCTCATTATTTTGTGTTTGAACAAGTAGGAAATTATGCAGAGTAAGGGCTGCCAATGTTATTGTTGTTACTTTGTCAGGATCAAGAATAATCGGTGCTCTAAAAATTCTCCATCGATTGGCAATAATGCCGAATGCATTCTCAGAGATCCTCCTCATTCTCGATAACCTGTAGTTGAACACCCTTTGTTCAGCTGTGAGGCTTGTTTGGGGGTATGGCTTCATAAGGTAAGTGGTCAACCCAAAAGCATCATCTCCTGTAAGCACATATGGAATTTGCTTGGTCCTACCAGGCAGTGGTGCTGGTGATGGCAGGTTTAAGGAATTTGTTTCAGCAGCAAGATTAGATCTAAAGTCTGATTTGTGCCAAATTGTACCATCTGATGCTCTTCCATTAGTGCCCATGTCTGCCCACAAAACTTCACAATTTGGTCCAATAACTGCCATTAGGATTACACTGTGATGTCCCTTATAGTCAAAGTAGTGAGATCCTGAATTTGGTGGCTGCTGGATGTTTATTCTCTTGCCATCTACTGCTCCAATACCATTTGGAAAGTTCCAACGAGTGCTAAAGGTTTCTGCTATTTTTAGCCACTCTTCTGTAGTGCTTGGGGTTGTCATATACTGTGGACCAAGTGCATCATAAATCGCCTTGCAAGTTTCCATAACAATTTCTGAAATGGCAGTACGACTGACCCGGAATTGAAACTGCAGAGATTGAAATGATTCTCCAGTAGCCAAAAACCTCAACGTTATTGCTAGTCTTTAGTCAGGCTTGATGCTTTTTCTCATTATTGTGTCCTGCTTTCGTATGCGGACTGCAATAGCTTCAAGAATTGTATTGAACTTAGTTTCGTCCATACGAAAAAAATCTCTATAGCTGGCCTCATCTTCAAGAGCAAGCTCAGCCACCAACTACAAAAAGATTAGGGTGACATTGGTCAATTAATATATCTCGAAAAATATACAAAACTGTATTTGTTACAATAACAAAATACGGCACTACACAAGACTTACCTGGTGAAAACAGCCTTTTTCTTCTCGTCGCGCAATCCAACTTTTTACCCAAGTTGTTCTATGCCTTTTACGTTCGTCTTCTTCATCTTCTTCAAGCAACAATATCAACAAAACACTTAATGCTTTCCTTCGTCTGGCGGCCGCCATTTTGAAAAGTGGTGAAGTCCGCTGTAAAATTGTGCATAAATTGTGCAACGCATTGCAGCAACATTGCAGGTCGCAAAACAAGTTGCATACGTCTGACATGTCGCTGCAACCTGCAATGTTTTTTTCCAGCAAACATTGCGAGACAAGTTGCAGCGAAAATTGCCTCGTGTAACATGGCCTTAAATCTTTAAATGTTTATCCGTATGTTTCTCTCGAGTCTCGACCTGACTCGCGCATGCGTATAACGTAGAAAACCCTGGACCGTCCATGGCATCGCGGCGGACGACTTTGGATTCCGCTATGTTTTCACATACCCGGGTGTAAATATCCGAGCGGAATTAGTACCCTCGCACGGCGCTTCGCGCCGGCTCGGGGATAATCTGCATACAAAACAAAGACATTTACTCACTCATTATTATACAAGGTGTCCCCAAAAAAAGTACCCTTTAGAAATCACTCTTTTGCGTTATTATACCTTTGGGATTTAATTGAATAGTACATGAACGGCGGAAGTATTTACAACTTCCCTTCGTCCAAATAATTTAACGCGACGTATAAGTTGTTACGACAAATACTCGTTGCTCTGTAGTCAGTTGAAGTTCAACTGACTACAGAGCAACGTCTGTTGAACCATTCTTACTCGAACTAACGGTAAGACGAATTTGTAATTTGACATTTTTGTGTTGCTGTTCGTTTTAGAAGCTATTTTAAATGCTCAGAGGTATAACAACGCACGTTTAACAACAAAAGAGTGATTTCTATAGGGGGACTTTTTTGGGGAACCCCCCTGTAGTTAAAATACAGGGTGTCCCCAAAAAAGTAAACCCTTTGAAATTGAAATTAGCATTGCTGTCAAACAACCTATTGTATTCAATTCACACATAGGTATAATTAAGAAAAACTTGAACTGTGTGTTAAGAAAGGATTCAGAACCTTTTTGTCTTCGTTTGAGGCCTGTTTTAGATGACGAATTGCCGTCCACAAAGATATTTCATATTAAACTTGACGAGTTATTCAAGCGTCTGAATCCGTTCTTAACACACAGTTCAAGTTTTTCTTAATTATTCCCATGTGTGAATTGAATACAATAGGTTGTTTGACAGCAATGCTAATTTCAATTTCAAAGGGTTTACTTTTTGGGGACACCCTGTACAATCGGCTATTATACAGGGTGTATCAAAAAAACTGCAAATACCATAATTTGTATGCACGAGATCATACATTAGAATTTCAATGGCTGTGCAAATAATTACGCTTCTGGGATTTGAAAATACGTTTCCCAGTGGTATCAAAACAAGCACATAAAGTGAATTAAACTTATGAGTTCGATTACGAATGGCTCAGTTTACGAATGACTGCTGTCGAGTTTTGAGTTTGAGCGTACTTTAAAACAAGAAATACTCTTTTCTCTGTTGTTAGCTGAGCCATTCGTAATCGAACTAATTTTAATTCACTTTGTGTGCTTATTTTGATAGTACTGCACGTGGAAACGTATTTTCAAATCCCAGAAGCGTAATTATTTGCACAGCCATTGAAATTCTAATGTATGATCTCGTGCATACAAATTATGGTATTTGCAGTTTTTTTGATACACCCTGTAGTCCAAGTATACAGTATACAGTATACAGTATAATACCAGAAAGCAGGGCGACTATAAGTAGGGCGGCGAAACGGCTAGATAATGTCGTGATCAATGTGTGATGCGCTTTGGGACTGGGGTGACGCGGCCCCTGTGTAATTTTAAAAAAAAACAAGGAGGGGAAAAAACTCCAGGTGGATCGAGTAAATGATTAATATTTTAAAAAGTATTCAGTCGATTGTTGCTGTATTTTTTCAAGATGTTATTCAAGCCTTTTAGCGTTCATACAACAAGTTTTAAGGCGTTCTGTACTATCTAACATATAAAATTTTGTGTTTTAAATCTCGAAACATTTGTGACTTCCCTGTCCAATTTCGCCCCGCTCGCAAAACAATTTACTAATTTCGTACCTTAGAATCGAGCTAGAACGTAGCTTTTTTTAAGACAACACTGCCAACGTTTTTGCTATGGCATGTCAACTGCAGCATAAAAATTGGGTTGTAGTGTAAAAATTTCTCAGGTTCGACTGTTTTGAAAATTCGCTTATTTCAAAGGTAGTCAAACACACTAAGACCACTTTTGCAATTTCAATCTACACAAAAATATATACGCTTCTTACCATAAGAACATCATTTGCCAAAAACAAACATTTGAAGAGATATTGCAGATTTTGTATAGACGAAGGGTCATTCCATCCATCACGAGAGCTTCGGCAGTTCCAACCCCGGTTGGTTTTATAAAAAATTCAACCGCTTCTTTTGGCACCAGAACTTAGTAAATCCCAGGGCGGTTAGACCATTAATAGATGTATATTTGGTATAAATATCGTTTCTTAATTTTTTGAACTTTTTTTGCTACCTGCCGTTGAATGCGCACCAACCGGTCATTTAAATGGGGAAAGTATGACAGGCAATAGACAAATTTGGCTAACGCTGTTTACATTAGTGTGTTTACGTCGTTGCTACCCAATTCACAACTTCGGATAACTCACATGCCTGGTTACTATTGTTCTAGTTCGGGAAAACATTGAATAGAACAAAAGTAAGTAGTAACTAATTCACTCATGTAGATCATTCTAATGCGTATATAGTAACCTTTGTTCTATTCAATGTTTTCCCGAACTAGACCAATAGTAATTTCTGGCCTGTGTATATAACAAATTTGTGGTAATTTTCTTTAACAAATAAAAATGTCTCCACATGCATAAGAAGAATATTTGGGGGGTCCCCCGCATCACACATTGATCAGGGGTTGCATTGCCGTTTCGCCGCCCTATCTTATAGTCGCCCTGCTGAAAGGCATGATATATTTTACTTGCATAGTTGCATTAGGTAAGTAAAAAAAATAAATTGAAATTACATCAGGAACAAATGCGAATTGCATGTTGGTGAATGTTCACCGAGACGAAGTAACTGATAGTTACTCTATCAAACTTTGTAAAACAATATTTAGTGATAATTAATTATTCTGTAGTAATTTTGGATAAAAACTAGTTAATACTCTGTATATCTCCCATTATTCTAGTATATAGTGTGTGTGATACTATTTAGGGAGTATTTTTATTAAAATATTAAACATCGCTTCATATTTTTAATTTAGGTTTTTCAAGCGAACAGCGATCAAAATTCGATTGTTACCCACTCATTTAAAAGTCGTTTTCAAGCTCGGTACATGCGTGTCTGGCCAAAATCTTGGAGCGATTATCCAGCGATGAGGCTCGAGTATTACGGTTGTCGTCTGTAGAACTTGTTG